>OY787678.1:22258872-24713872 GCA_963678985.1 Spisula subtruncata
AGATGGCAAGGATTAACTCCACCATTGCAGTTACATGGCAAGGATTAACTCCACCATTGCAGTAACATGGCAAGGATTAACTCCACCATTGCAGTTAGATGGCAAGGATTAACTCCACCATTGCAGTAACATGGCAAGGATTAACTCCACCATTGCAGTAACATGGCAAGGATTAACTCCACCATTGCAGTAACATGGCAAGGATTAACTCCACCATTGCAGTTAGATGGCAAGGATTAACTCCACCATTGCAGTAACATGGCAAGGATTAACTCCACCATTGCAGTAATATGGCAACGATTAACTCCACCATTGCAGTAACATGGCAAGGATTAACTCCACCATTGCAGTAACATGGCAAGGATTAACTCCACCATTGCAGTAACATGGCAACGATTAACTCCACCATTGCAGTAACATGACAAGGATTAACTCCACCATTGCAGTAACATGGCAAGGATTAACTCCACCATTGCAGTAACATGGCAACGATTAACTCCACCATTGCAGTAACATGGCAACGATTAACTCCACCATTGCAGTAACATGGCAACGATTAACTCCACCATTGCAGTAACATGGCAACGATTAACTCCACCATTGCAGTAACATGGCAACGATTAACTCCACCATTGCAGTAACATGGCAACGATTCACTCCACCATTGCAGTAACATGGCAAGGATTAACTCCACCATTGCAGTAACATGGCAAGGATTAACTCCACCATTGCAGTAACATGGCAACATTTAACTCCACCATTGCAGTAACATGGCAACGATTAACTCCATCATTGCAGTAACATGGCAAGGATTAACTCCACCATTGCAGTAACATGGCAACGATTAACTCCACCATTGCAGTAACATGGCAACGATTAACTACATTACATTATTACATTTTGCATATTTAATATGCCAAGATCTTTTGCATCTTATAAATTACATGAAAACATTATAATAAAGTGTCTAATACTAGAAATTATACCACACTGTTTTAATAAATTTTATAATTTAAATTGTCTGAATTCCTGAGTGAATAAACAGTTAGTTCTATACTCTCTCTATCGCCATGCCCTGTGGTGCCCCTCCCGCTACTTCCTGTCCCTCCTGGATCAAGGCACAGAGTCCGCAACAAAACCATCGAAATATGTCGTCACCAACACCTCCTGTTATTTCGTACTTTTCCCTTAACTTGCCTCGAAGTTGGATAGCCAGTATCAGATTGACTATAGGAACCATCATGAGGAGGCCATACATCAGGCAGTTCTCTCCGACAGCTTCTGCATTCTTTCCGAAGGTGTAACACGGCACTAACCATGTAATTATACAAAGTCCACAGTTATCGAAACATCCAAATATTCCGTGTTTCCACTCGTTAGGCATGATGTCGACCTGATAAAGAGATAAATGAGTTATCCTATTATGTAATGAGGGCACAGTTCACAACATAGAGCTATTCATCCAAGGTAAGGTAGGAAATACGTTTTTTAAGGGTAATGCTTGACATTATTATATCTGTGTCAGTCTGCCTGTGTATATGTCAATCTGTCTGTGTATATGTCAGTCTGCCTGTGTATATGTCTGTGTATATATGTCAGTCTCATCAGAGGCTCGTAGGGAAGATTGGGCAAATGCCTAACTATGTTGCCTCTATAAATAAAGTCTTTATTATTATTATTATTATTATAGTCTGTCTGTGTATATGTCTGTGTGTCTGTGTATATGTCAGTCTGTCTGTGTATATGTCAGTCTGTCTATATATATCAGTCTGCCCATGTATATGTCAGTCTGCCTGTGTATATGTCTGTGTGTCTGTGTATATGTCAGTCTGTCTGTGGATATGTCAGTCTGCTTTTGTATATATCAGTCTGTCTGTGTATATGTCAGTCTGCCTGTGTATATGTCAGTCTGTCTGTGTATATGTCAGTCTGCCTGTGTATATGTCAGTCTGTCTGTGTATATGTCTGTCTGTCCATGTATATGTCAGTCTGTCTGTGTATGTCAGTCTGTCTGTGTATATGTCAGTCTGTCTGTGTATATGTCAGTCTGCCTGTGTATATGTCAGTCTGTCTGTGTATATGTCAGTCTGCCTGTGTATATGTCAGTCTGTCTGTGTATATGTCAGTCTGTCCGTGTATATGTCAGTCCGTCCGTGTATATGTCTGTCTGTCCGTGTATATGTCAGTCTGTCCGTGTATATGTCTGTGTGTCTGTGTATATGTTAGCCTGTCTTTGTATATGTCAGTCTGTCCGTGTATATGTCAGTCTGTCCGTGTATATGTCAGTCTGTCTGTGTATATGTCTGTGTGTCTGTGTATATGTTAGCCTGTCTGTGTATGAGTCTGTCCCTGTGTATTAGAAATGAAGCAGGGAAGACACATGACGCTTTGTATATTATACTTTATTTCTGGAGAGTTGATGATGAAGTGGGCAAGACAATGTGCAGGCTCGGGAAAGAGTTTGAGCAACATTTTGGAATTCATTGTTAAAAATAATCATTGTTGCAAAACACTGATGACATCTTGAAAGTGAACATTGATCTATTTTTCTTGTTGGATGTAAATTAGACTAGGCCTATAAAACATTCAGTTCTTGCAAACTTTGAAATGCCTTTTTGAAGTTTTTCTTGTTGAACTTGAAGTGGGTGGGGTTCTAACAAGTTTCAGCGAAAGAGTCAAAACTATCGCCGCAAAAATGATTTTTGAAATAATTGAAAGTCACAATTCACTAATAAGCATCACAAAGTTGAACGTCATACGTAGAATAATACTTTACATACCTGTTGAAAGTGCTTATAGGGCTTCCCAATGTCAAAATATTCTCGGAAATTGATCTAAATATGGCGCTTATAAACACGTCACACGTGACAATTTATGACGTCATCGATCAAACAGCACTTGTGACTTGATAATTGAATATTAATTGGATATAGGCTGTCGACTTCTAAGAACAAGTAAGTAAAAAGTGTGCCAAAAAGTCATGTGCAAAACTGCTATTTTATAAAACAAGAAATCTTTCTGAAACATAACTCTTTACTTTGGGAAAAGCTTCAAAGAACGAAATTTAGACATCAACGGTGCGATGATACCACAACTGTGGTCCTGTATCGAAACTGGAAGGAGAAAGACAGACTGGCTCTCTAGTTTAAGATGCGAAACCACACGGTTCCATCGATCTAATAAACTTGCATGAACCCCCTTTCTAACAATAAAGTTTATAACTAGAAAGGGAAATCTTTTTTTAAACAAGTTTATCAGGTCGATGGAACCGTGCACATGTGCTTTTATGTACGCTTTAAGATGTTTGGTGCCAGTGAAAATTGTAAAACCAAAACAGAAGTCCGGTACACATATGGTGCCCATTTCTTGTGATACTAGTATTAGTGTTGTATTTCCTAATTGCGTGGCCAAACCACCTGGGTATTCGTTGTTTAATTTTGTGTACGAAGTGACCGATGTGGCTTGGTTGTCCGGTTCTTTTGTGGGTGCCGCACATTTTCTTTATGTGTGTTTTGTACCACGACTGTTTCTGCTTCCCTGTTCGATTATTATTATAGTTTTGCTCCGTTGAACTTGAAGTACACTATAAGCTGAAAATGCCAATGTCTATATATACGTGCCAGTATATACGTGCCAAAGTAAGGATTTTTATTTGATGAAATAGTCTAGTTATATGTAATTTGCCTTTAATTCTTTGTGAAAAAAAGTATTAAAATGTGAAAATAACGTGCTCGCTGCGCTCGCAAAATAAACTTAAATCCATGAAAGAAGGGGCGCATCCTAAAAAATGATGCTACAAGCACGCCTATATACTGGACCACTCTGCAATGAATGAAACACTGTATACTTACTTTAAAGATTTAAATTAGTCTGGTTTTTTAATAATGCATGCCCTATTTACTAGTCAATAAGGTATCTCAGACCACCAGAATGCACCAGATTGATCCCTCGTTTTGAAAAAGTTTTCCCGTCAGAGCATGCCTCACCGCCCCCTACTTTTGCAATTAGATTCTAAATATCATTAATTTTGTAAAGCGAGTTTTTGTAAAACCATGATTCAGTGCAGATAACATACGTGAACATTTTTAGATTAGTTTTTACTGAATTTTTTTTGGCTCGCTTCGCTCGCAATGTAACTTCAATCTGTGAAAATATGTCAGCACACGTTCTTTGCGAAAACCTAGACACTCCATAAGAATTTTTATATTTATGAATACTCCCACCTCCTATATTACTTTTAGAGGTTGTCATTATAAAGCCCTTAAAGGTTATCATAAACGTCTTCACATTAAGCATAGATCTCAAAATCGGGCACTAGTGCAAACACTTCAAATACTATTAATCTAAGTACTGTTCTGTATTTGATAATAAAACGTGTCTTGTTTAACACCAAATAAGGTATATCAGATTGCCCAGAGTGCATCAGATTGATTCATTGTTTAGAAAATTTTCCCGGGGGAGCATGCCCCCGGTTCCTCCTATTTCAAATGATCAACTTCCAGTTACCATGTAATAAAAAAATTGCCAGAGAATCATAAACACAGTTGTTATATCTTAGTACATAGATATAACCAAAATATGCTTCCAAGAATGAAGTGTTGTAATGTTAAAGACGCTCCTACGCCCATGCAGGACTATGCCCTGGACCCCAGCAAATTTTTTACGCCCCCCCCCCCTAACCGGAAATCCTGGATCCGCCCATGACTGGCAAGAGTTCCGAAATGGACAGTGCGCTTAGATAACTTCTAATATTGTTAGTTCTCTCAAAGCGGGAAATAAAAGAAAATAACACGTTATATATACGATGAATTGTTTTATTTTTATATAAAATAATGCTAATAAATATATGCATGATATGTGCATGGTAGGTGATGTATGATTGTGGTATGTTTTGCATTGGTTATGCGACAGTATTGATCTGGAACTCAATAATATTCGTATCTTTTCGTAACTCCGTCGTAAAAATGTTTTGATACCAAATCTTATTATACAACAGATGGACAATGAGAGTTGAAGAGATCCAAGAAAATACTGCCGAAAGGAAACACTGGTTTATGAAGATATCCGTATCGTGTAGAAGTTACGTGGATCTAAGTCGCTCGAATCCTGTGTGGAAAGAATACGCCATATGTCCGGTACTTCGTCACATTTCTGCATAACCACCTGCAATGATACACGTTTTACACATTAATTTCATTTTGATCATGAAATTGAAATATATGCCAAAATATGCAAGGCATACATGCCAGATCGCCTGCATCATGCGTGAGTCTCCTGCATTTGAGACTCTACTCCTTCATGATTGGAGGCAATTTAACCAAATCTCACACAATTCTTGACTTTTTTGTTTAATTTATGAAAATGATAACAAATATTTCTTTAAATTACTTCATGTGACAAGCAGGCAAGTAAAATATGTGAAAACTACATACCAACTTCATTAATTTTTAGTTTTAAGCGTGAGCAAGGAAAATTTCCTGCATTTAATGAAATATCCTTCATTTTTACACCAATCACACACAAAGGTGTCAGTGAAACATGGCATGTATGCCATGGTCACTAATTGGACCTGGTGCAAAATGTCTTCTCATATAAATCGAGAATTGATAAAAAAGTATTTACTTTGGGTGTAATAACCTAGGAAATTTTGCACATGTCTGGAATGGATTGATAACCCAATAAAGTATTATTTTGACAGATTAAGCGGTGTGTTACACCCACTGGCGTCTTGTCAAACCGTCCAACACCAAAAAAAAAGGTAAAATAAACCCCTGTATATTTACCAGAATTCCATCTTCATCTGTCAGACAACCCACAAATACTCCAGCCACGCTGTTGTCATGGTTATATACATCATTAGTGAATGTTGCTACTGGTGTATAATGTGGTATAATATTACAATTGTCCATAACCTATAAATATAAGAAACAGTACACAATTAGTGGATCTCCATTCGGTTCTTGAATATTTGTTTTATTCTTTTGGTTGACCTTCTGCAAATATACACAAACAACCTACGGTTTTATTTTTCAAGAATTATGTCAAAGTTATTATTCATACTAAAGAAAATATAAAAACTAAAGAAATGATACATTAAATCTAATACATTTGCTCGATATTCAGTGAATGTCAAATATCAAGTTTCTAGCCAAGTCCTAGTATCTTTTATGCCCAACCCATATGTAGATATCAACACGAAACAATGTTGTATCATTTGTAAAGGACACTAGGGTTTTTGCATAACTTGTAGCTTGATCCATGCATATCCTATTTATATTTAAATGATATAAATTGTATATATCATTTCCGACGGTTATAAAATATAATTAAATGTGTTTAAATCACAACTACTAGAATTAAAGTTTATTTCCACCCGTTCTTGTACAAAGCGGTTAACTTAAACATTAAAATGAGTAAGATAAACTATCTTACATTTATTCCCCTGGACCACGTGGACGGTCCTGCTATCCCACACAGATTCATCGGTAACGCTTCAGGTGGTGTTGGACTTCCTGACGGACATTGTGGTGCATCAACATTCTCCTCGATCACACTTTCAGCTACATCGAATATTGTCGTAAACTTCGAACATCGATCAACTTAAAAAGCACCAACAAAATAATTATATACAATAAACAACAGCTCGATACATCAATAAAGGCAATCAAGTGATTCGTTCCAAAGTAAATCGCAAAACGAAACCATTTTAACAACAGTATTAAATGAGGTCGAACAATTTGTTGCATCGGTTTTTTTCAAACATTCATTTTTGCATCAATATAGCAGACTATTTTATTTTTTTAGGAACTTTTTCAACCATTCAATAAACAAAAGGGTGGAGCATTATCTATATTGTCGTCTGGTAAATTCACCCGATGGCAATTCCAAAATGTAAAAGGAGTTCTGAATTTAAAAAAAAATCTAAAACAAATGGGGACAATGTTTTGAAAATTTCTCAATGACAATTGTGACTAAAAGTTTGAACATACAAGATTGTTCAGGCATTTGCATTGTGACCATTGTTGCTGTTGTCCTAGGAGGAGACCGAGTTGTTGTTGACGGTCTCGTAGTAGGTGCTTGTGTAGTAGTAGTTGGCGCTTTAGTTGTTGTTGTTGCTTGTGTAGTTGTTGGTGCTTTGGTTGTTGGTGTTTCGGTAGTGGGTGCTACGGTAGTTGGTAAAGCTGTGGTATGTGGCAGATCTGAAGATAATAATCACAAAGACGTACATAAGTAAATTATCTCCCCTTACTACTATTAGAAACGACATTGTTCCTATCATACGGATTACTTAGCTTGTATCCCATTGTTGTTTGTTGTCCTTTGATAAATATCACATTATTCAGAATTTCTCAATGAGAAACAAGGACAAAGTCAGAGAATCTGAACTGGATATTGCATAAAAGTGTTGGCAACACAAGATTGCTCATAGTTCTCTTGACTACTCTCAAATATACGTTATGTGCTGAGCTAAACAATCCCATTTCTTCAAAAGGGTGGACATGCATCTGTGATTATACATTAAATATTGATATTCAGAAATACAATGGAAAGGTTGACTTACGTTGACAGTTTGTTCCGGTATAACCATGTCTACAATGACACCTGTAACCAAATGTACGATGGGTGCATGTTCCTCCATGCTGGCATGGTTGTGAGGAGCAATGTGAAACTGTAATACATGGTACTTAATTCGATGGCTTAGAATTAGAAGGTCGTTAGTGCCACTTACGACCTTTTTAGATTCATACATATTTAGAATAAGCATCACAAGGCGCTTCTTACGAGCCCATTTTCGTAGAAATCTTAACTTGTCATGTTGACCAAAATGAAGTTGTTTTACCATAAGTAAAGAGTAAATGTCAGACAGTTTTTCCGTGTTTTCTCAAAATATCGATTTGGTAGTTACGACCTTCTAATTCTAAGCCATCAAATTGTACAACACAATACTATACACACTACAATAAAGTTTAAAGTTTGCTGATATACGTAAGTATAAATACGTTCTGCTGATGTTTTAGATATGAAATACTGCATTGTGTGTATCACAAAGTTATTCAAACTTCTCGCAGCCGTTACTTTTCTTCATGTGATACAGGGCCGAATCCAGAAGTCAAAAGGAACCTAGTTAAATCCTTTCAAGGGTTTATTTACCCCCCCCCCCTTCTTAAAACTCGTGTATGTATTTTGGTTGTTCCTGAACTTTTCACCGGTGTGCCTTAGAGCAACTGCGGACCAGTGATGTATTGACAGTACCAGGAAATATAAACACAATATAGCACGTGTGAATAATATTTTTTGGTACTATCATATTGAGGAGCTCAGTTGTTTATTTTATGATTTATGCCTATATAAGCAAAACCGGAAACGGAAATCAGACCGCCGCCATTTTGGTGACATGTGACCCGTCCGCCATTTTATTTATGTAACGTTACGGAATATATTTTCATGTAGATTGTTGTTTTTAATAGATAACTGGATTCATTGTACTTACTTTCACAGTGTCCTCCTTGATAACCATTGTAACACTTGCAATAGTGTCCATGAATTGACCATTCACATGTTCCACTATTCTCACATGCAGGTGAACACTTGCCTGAAATAAGTTGTAAACGCAATCATGACTCTAGATCATTTGAATATGAGTATTGAGTCGTGACTGCACCATAAGCAGTGTACTTTATTTATTATGAGTCTTAGTATATAGAAATATCCCCTTGTGGTACCAAAGGGACATTCTAAAATTATCAAAAGGTAGTGCAATATAACTTGACCATGGACACCCGTTTGTATTTACATAAAGCTATGTTTAAAGGGAAGACACGAGTGCTTCAAACCGAAAATTAAATTAAAACCCACACAACAAAAATGACAACGGTTATACTATCATCAACTGTAACGTTACTTCGTGTACTTTTGGTTCTTTCTGTCTAAAATGACCCGTATGAGTAGTAATAAGACGTTAAAAGTTGGCTTTTAAAGACAAATGACTCGGTTTCTCTACCACAGGTTATAACCCTAGTCACATTTGTCCTACGAGCTCCGCACGGAGCCCGTACGGAGCCCGCATGGAGCCCGTACGGATATCGGGACTAGTACGAGTATCAAACGGATTTTCACAACTCATAGAGGACTCGGTGATCTGGTGAAAACTGTACATTCGGTACAACTCGTACGAGATCCGTACGAGCTGTGACCAGATGCTAAGAACGTAAAAATACCGTCAGTATTAAAATATTTCAGACACGTACCAGTTGGTAAATCCGTACCGACAACGTACGAACATTGTGACCGTAGCATAATCGAAGTTGTGTATACATGCCAATTTTTGTATATTTAGTTTTGACTAGAATGTGCATATACTTACTGCCACCGGAAAGAAATCCTTGCGAAGGAATACACAACCCACACATAATCACAGCAACACCTGAAAAATAAGCTTAGAAATTGAGACAGAAGTCTATTCAACAGCCAGTGCTTAGCAAACCAGTATCGCATTGGTCTGTAAGAAAGTACATGTAGTGCTGCAATTGGGCAGAAAGTGGTTAAGTGATCACCGTGGAAATAGTCCAGTGCCCAGTGCCCAGTGACTTATTGATTTTTTTTATCATGGCCTCTGGACAAAGCATGTGGGCGAGGGCGAAGCCACCAAAAGAATTTTTAGTACTTTCAGTTTTTGACAGATATTGCATGATACAGAAAATGCCCCAATTCCAAATACATACTTTACATACGTCAGAAGTCTCGTGCTCCACCGACTGAGCTAAGCTCAGCGAGAAAGTAGGGAAAGATTTTCAGTAAAATTTCCATTGTAACTTGTGATACAGATATTCGTAGATTTTGAAAAATCTTCATCACAGGCGAACAACTTGTGTACAATTTATAGTACAAATTATAGTACAAATTCATTTTTGTCGAGCATTGTTAACAAAAGGTGGAAACTATCGTAACTTACGTTGGCTTTGAACATAGTACATCTATCAGTATCAAAGGGAAATTATCTTAAAGAGACATTCCCTATAACTTTGATAGTTTAAATCGATTCAGGAATATTATAAATTAAATGAGAATCATTATTGCTTAAACTCCTCAAATTTTCAACATAAAGCTTCCACTTATTACCGAGAAAAGAATGAAAACATATTTCAAAATAGCCACGAGTTGTTTCCCTTTGACAACATAATAATAAATCGCTGGAAGCGATAAATTATTATTGGCGATTTAAACATATTTTTGAAATTATAGAGACATATTTGCGCATACTTTCTTCTGACAAATTATGATAATTGATAGTGCTTCGTACATTTAGCTCATTTAATGTGATGGTAGAGAAAAATATGCTAGTTATAGGGAATGCCTCTTTAAGTCAACGGTCGTGGATTCGATTTACAAATGAAGAAATTACCAAATACATTATATTTACTTTTTAATAAGTAACAAAGCATACTTACACAAAATAGTAATATTATCCATGGTCCAAATAGGCTAAAATGATCGCTATAAATATTTAAAAATTAACGTGTAATTCAAACAACAAGAAAATTTAGTCTGCTGCCATCAAGCACCTAGTAAACGATTTTAAAGGCTATTCTGTCAAAGGTTTATGTAACCGATAAGGATGATATTCCATTTATGTCTATCTTATTGAACTGAACACATGATTTTACATGTGAGAATTGTTTATATATAGGGAACATATATACATGTACAATTGTTTAATACATGATCATGACCTTGGTGAGGATATTGTCAAAACCATAATTCAGAACATTATATCTTGACTTACATAATTGTTTTGAACTGGCATACTTAAAGCCTTTAAGTAGATGACTTAACATTTTTACTTAGTTTCCTTTAATTCCTGGATATTGTCTGTTATCAGAACATCATATCTTGTCTTATATAATTACTAGACTATCTGAACTGGAATTTTTAAAGCCTCTAAGTAGATGACTTAATATTTTTTTATCAGACCTTAGTTTCCATAAATTCCTGGACGATCTGAGCTGGTAGCAAAACTCATTTTAGTAGAAGGCTTAACATTTTGTCTTAAATCTTGAAGGATTATCTCAGCTGAAACAAAAATGTAACAAATACCATTTTATGTAAAGAATATCTTTCTTCAATCTTAAATTTTATTTTTAATTGGTTGCCTATCTGAGCAGGTATTAAAATAGACATTATATACATGTATACTCCCCTGTTCCATCTTTGACTGATTTCAATCCATTTTAAATGTGTTGTCATTTGGACAGTTTGGATCACCGTTATTTTGTTATTTCTTTGTGAAAATGGGCCATCCATCCTGCATTTTTGGGAACTGTGGCTTTTAATAATTTCTTTGGGTGGGCATTGCTCCGTGTAGTTGTGTTGTGATGTTACTGTTTTCAGTGCTCGTCTGGGTAAGTTGAGTGCAGCCTATGCAGAGTGAGAGCGGGGTTAAACAAATGTTAAGATCAACGGTTTTGGCTTAAGTATTTTATTGTTTTTATAAAATGATTACAATATATACAAATGCATGCTACATGTAGATGATGTGTGGTCCTGTGGACTGTTTAGTACAGTAACAATGGTTTCATGGTGCAAGGTGTACCGTGTAGAAGTTATGTGGATCTAGGTCAGTGGAATCCTGTGAGGTAACAACACGCACAATGGCTGGTACAGTGTCACATTTCTGTATAACAATCTGTAATGACAAATGTTACATACATAGTTCATGTCTGCCAAGTACTCCTATTAAAGTGGAGTAACTCCTATTTCCGTTGATAGATTTCTTGTTTCTAAGTTCACTTACATTGTACAAAAGTACATTTGGTTTATTTATGATCTTCTGTCCCATAGTTGTAACCACTAGAATCAATAGTCTTTTGTTTATGCGTCTAAATCCCTTTTCAATCACATTTAAGTGCAACTTTTGACATGTTTCGCTTCATCACTCTTATTTTGGATTTAGCAAACTTGGCAGGTATGACATAGTTCCTTGTCCAGATTTCAAAGGGATACAACTATGGTAATTATCAAAATAATTATTGCCGTTGTAGAAAAGAAAACAACATGATTTTAATTACTTTCGAAAAGTTTATATTACAAGTCATAAAACTATGGATCATGTGTTATATTATTACGGGGGGGGGGGGGGGCACTCTTTTGTCTCAAAAGGGTAAAACATTATGATAACATACATGCTGCTTGCAAAAAGTACCGAATATAAAGGGTCATTCAAGAATGATACGTGTGTACGTGTATAATTAAGTATGGGTTTCTAGGATTGGTCAGTCAAAGTACTTGTAAACACTTTAAAATAAAAATGCATTTTCAGCCATTGTCCAAAAGGTTTATGTCTGGATCAAGTGACAACCTGTATAGTTACCGTGATACCATCTTCATCTGTAATACATCCGGCAAATATTCCAACCACATTGTTGTCATGGTTATATACATCATTACTGAATGTTGCTATTGCCGTGTAGTGTGGAATCAAATCACAATTCTCCATTACCTATACAAACAAAGAGGGCAAAAACAACAACATAAGTTTAATAGCAAAATAAAAGGAAAGGCAGCACTAATTAGAGCACGAAATGCACCAACAGGAGCACACAAACAAAAGAAACATCACTGACCTCAAGCTAATCTAATTAAAATCAAATCCTAGCATTTGCTCCAACCCCTTACGTTGGTAGCTATTTCAGTGTAAAGTAGTGGTGCTAATATGGGTTTGATTGAAATGGTGTTGACCTCAAGCATACGTCATTATGACCAGCACAAAACTGAACTAGAAAAACTTAAACTGCACAGCTACAACGTCCTACTGTTATGTGTTACTTTGTCCAAATAAAAGAGTCAAGCAACACTGTAAATTGTATAACCCTATGTACACATGTGCGTACATGGATTTTAAGGATTTTGGACATAACGCCCAAATAAAAAGATAAGACCACAATATGGACCATTGAAAACATCCACAAATTAGGCAGTAAAACTAAAACATGCACAAGTGTCTGAAATAGCGAATTACCTTAATCAACGTTTTAATCAGCTTTTAGTCTCGTAATAATTTTAGTGATGCTTAACTTGTTCATTCTATGTACTTTTGGGGACCCTGGTTTAGGAGTTGGTATCAAATTTAGTAAGAAATTAACTAATCCTACATTTATTCCCATTTTCCACGTAGATGGTTCTGTAAGACCACACAGATTCATTGCTAACGCTTCGGGAGAGTTAGAACTCCCAGACGGACATGCTGGACCACTCGTGTTTTCTTCAATCACATTTTCAGCAACATTGAAGATTGTTGTCAACTTGGAGCATCGATCAACTACAGAAAAACAAATATCAATAAACACCATAAATTATAACCAATACAAGCAAGGAACTTTGAAACTTACTCGACATAGGCCGTGTGTTCGTCATAATAAAGTTTTAATGCAGTTTTAAGAACTTAGCAACTTTGCATCTGCTGGATTCTTACACTTTTTACCATTCTCATTTCCAGTGGTCTGCCATCTTTGAAGACCAATGTGATAAAACATAACTTCCAAATATCCGGTGTTTTTGCTCATTTTAAGATTATATATCAAAATAGCCTTCAAAGATGGCCGCCCATTCTAACATTGGATGTGAATATTGATGATATGGAACTGTGTATAAAGCCACACTAAGTTCGACGATATGGTTTTTCAGACACTATCGACCAAATCAGTTTTCCTAGTAACTAACATGTGTTTTTGTCAGAATAACTTACAGCCAACCACAGGTGTCACAGAAGCACTTGTAGTAGAAGCAGTTGTGGTAGAAGCGGTCGTAGTAGAAACAATTGTAGTAGATGTTGGCGTTGGTGTGGTAGTTGATGTTGTTGTTGTAGCTTGTGTCGTGGTAGTCGGGGCAACTGAAGATACATATTGATAATCACATAATCAGTAAGAGGTAGGTAGGCCAAATATTTAACTTTTAAAAAAGTCTTTTGATTTTAAGCACAGGAAAAAACAAGTGTTTGAGTATAAAAAGGTATGAGAAAATCAGACAGGGAAGGTAGCACTCAACCTAACCAGCCGAGCACAGAAATCAGAAACACCACACCACAACTACACTGAGCAATGCCCACACATAAGCCAAAGAAACTCTATAAAAAATTCCAAGTCCCCGCCGAAAAATGCAGGATGACCCAATTTCACAAAGAAATAATGAAATAGCGGTTATTGCATGATACCGAATGAAACGCAGCCAAGACTCTACCAAGTTTAATATTTTCGTAAGTAATAGAACAGTACATATTAAGTGGGTTGATTGTTCTGTTGTGTTTGATGTTGCTTTGTAGACTAAGTCCACAAACTATTTTGGCTAATCTTTTATAGTTTGGACCAGTCAGCGCGATTGGCACACGTGGGAATATGAATATGTCTGAATTTATATTTGATCTTGTTTTAGTAGCCCAATGCACGGATAGAGAATCTAAACTAATATGGAAACATGTCCAAATCTAGTTGGAGGCACTCGTATGCCAGTCATGTTTCAGCAGAAAGGTGATTGGCAATGTTACGCTCGGCATGTTTGGTATCAGAAAGTAAGTATTATGGATTACTTACTTTCACAGTTAGTACCGGTGTAACCATGGTAACATTGACATGTATGACTACTTGTATGATGGGTACATTTCCCACCATTCTGGCATGGCTGTGACGTGCAATGTGAAACTGAAATTTTAAAGTTTTATATGTCTAACTATAAACTACTTACGTAAAGCTTAGTTTTATGTTTACTAACGCACGCAACCGACCGAAAAAAACGAGAAAGGAACACTGGCATAATAAATTATAGCGATAGAAATTCGCTTGGAGGTTACATGTGCATGAGAAAATTCGCCGTAGTTTTTTTTTTTAAATTTCGCAATCCGACTATAAAATTTGTGTTACAGGGTTATAGTTGTTACGACTACAATGAGTATTGCTGTCTTCTGGTCATGTTTAAAAAGCGGACATGTGCGGCCAAATCTGCAGCCACAACTTTTCAAATAGGTTGCCAGCGTTACTTGCGGTCAACATTTAAATTGAGAGACTATTTCATCTTGACCGTGTTGACCTAATATTATAGTGAGCGCAGGGATTACCGATACCGAAAGCATTGTTTACAAAAAAGACATTACGAATAAACTGGATTACATACTTTCACAGTTATTTCCAGTGTAACCATGGTAACATTGACATGTATGACTACTTGAATGATGGGTACATTTACCTCCATGCTGGCATGGCTGTGACGTGCAATGTGAAACTGAAATTTAAAAGTTAAATAATTATTACTATAGTTCCTTCACAAAACTACTTAAGGCATAGCTTTATGTTTACTAACGCAACCAAAAAAAAAAAAAAAAAAAAGAAAACGAGAAAGAAACATTGATTTTTTAAACTGTCTCGCGCATTACATAACGAAATAATTCGCTTGAATGTATCGCTTTAGAATTTAATTTACTGTCCGACTAAAATATTTGTGTCACATGGTTTAAGTTTTTACGACTACAGTGAGAACCATTGTCATCCTGATAATTTTAAAACGCGGAAAGCTTAAGTGCAGCCAAATTTGCGACCACAAAATATGTTGACGGCGGTACTTGCGGACACAATTTAAAGGGAATAAGCTCCAGTTGGTTAAGTGCAAACTTTATCAAAAAGCTCTCTTAAAATCGCATTTTTGGCTTGACCGACCTAATACATTTATATACGAATCTGGGCTTATTCATCTATCAGAAGAAAAAAACGCATAACGTTGGTTTATTATTGACTAGCGCAGTAAACTATATATTTAACGTTGTTACAGCATGGCCGTGTATCATAACCGAGAAAAGCCGTGACCTAATTGGCGGTCGGTAAAACATGTTCGGGAGTTTTTATCAATAGCGCCTATGATCGTAATGCAAGTTGTAATAATACTTTATTTATTCGTAAAGCATAGTTTTGTGATTAAAACGTCTACAGAACGTGTTTTTATCATCGAAATAAAGTTTAGTCGCTTTAAATTTAGAGATTATTTCATCTTGACAATGTTGACCAATTATTAAAGTGAGCGCAGTGATTACCGAAAGCGTTGTATACAAAAAATAGATATTACAAATAAAATCGATTACATACTTTCACAGTTAGTACCGGTGTAACCATGGTAACATTGACAGGTATGACTACTTGTATGATGGGTACATTTTCCTCCATTCTGGCATGGCTGTGACGTGCAATGTGAAACTGAAATAATCCGAAGCATGTAGTTGACTAACAGAACAACTTAGAGCATACTTTATGCGTACTGCAACGCAACCGAAAGAAAACAGAAAGAAACATTGATTATTTGAAACTGCTTCATTTACTGACATTACTTGTATAAGTGACGGTTGGGATGACCGAAAGTCTTCTTTACAAAAAACATTTCTCTATCTTTGATGAAAGCATTTTTAAGAAGATACAAGGTATACGTCCGAAAGGGAAGTTTGGGCTACATTTTCAGTGACTATCTACCGGTATTTATTTCCTTCGTGTAGACCATTTTGGGTACGATTGACATTCGTGGGGCGTGGCTATTTGGGTTTATCCATGCCGAATTGGCTAGTGACCCCGGATTCGAGTTTTTTAAACTTTACGGCCAAGGATAACCCATGAAAGTGCAAGCACGTATTTCCAATGGGATGTTGTGGGTTTTTTTGCTAAAGGGACAACACGTAGAGGAGTCAGATGGGTGATACAAGGTCTCCTGGTGCGGTACCCTAGCTCGTTCCGAAGAGACACCTTGGTGATGTAAAGTACCGATACACGCGATACTACTTATGTGTTGTCAATCAGTTCATCTCTAGTTGGGTGGGAAACTCTGAAAATCGTTTCAGAAATTACCAGGTGCCACGGTCGATAATCGAACCAGGGACGTCTCGATCAGCAGTCAAGCGAGCTATCCACTCCACCACCGGAATTAGGAGTATATCATAACGTTATACAGAAAAACAGTGGTTAATGCACTTACTTTCGCAATTGGGTCCGTCATAACCAGGATAGCAAGTGCAATGGAATCCATGAATTCCTACGTCACATTTTCCGTGATAATTACATGTTGATGAGTGTATTGGTGAACATGTATCTGAAAGTGATCAAGTTATCAACAGTCAGCAAATACACAGGTGTCCAAAGTGATATTTATTACAATTAACATTTCGCTGGCTAGAATGAGAAGGCCGTACATGTAATTACAAAATAGCTTTTTTGAGAAAACAAGAAAACACTCTGAAAATAACTCTTTCCTTCGAGAACCAACTTTTTGAACTTCAATTTGGTCAGCATAACAAGTTTGGATTTTCATGAAAATTGGCTCGTAAGACACATCTTGTGATGTAGATTTCAAATAGTACTTTCGGCCTATTCATTCTAAGTCAGCGATGTGTATGTTAATATACACATGACGCATATATGCTCTCACTGAAAGGTAATTATTGGTAATTTTGCATGATAGTTAGATCAGCTTTACGTTGACCTACTCAAAAGAAAAATACAGTTCACAGCGAAATTAAGGTTGGCATACAAGTAGAGGGCATTTATCCAGAAAATTAATTATATAAACCCTGTAGATCTGCTTCACAGGCATCCGATGATGCGGCATATTACTTGTATTACTACAAATAGCGTCAGTATAATAATCTATCAACGGGATCCGTTTAACATGATTCAGGCGGACTGGTTTAGACTACTAAACTTCAGATAAAAGGGGTTTCAACAGGGCCAAACTAAAAATGAAGAAAATAGAACAGTAAACGATTTACCATAACCATTTTTATTTCGATATGCTCAACAAATAACTTTCATTTTGTTCATAAGCCATTGCTTAAGAAAAAATGACACCCTTAACTGGTAGTTACTACCAGAGGTTTACCAAGTTTGACAATAGGACCGCAACAGTTCAGCTGTGACTGTGAGCTGTATCTCAAATACACAGGTTTAGTTACTGCTAGTTTGGGACGACGTCTTGGGAAGTTTTGTGGGGAGTGCTGGCCTAGAGGTTCGGGATCAAGAGGTCCCGGGTTCAAACCCCGTCTGGTCATAGTGTTCAAAAGAATACTGAGTAGCTTTGCGTGATACGTATCATGTGAGGAAGAACTCAACGTAACCAACCGAGGACAGAAAACATACAAACATCACATAGAACAAATTCACGATACACAATTCCCACACAATCGAACAATAAAATGATATGCCCAAGTCATATCTAGCAAAAGGCTTAATGACCTAGTTTCATAAAGGTACGAATAAATTGTGACCTCTAGTGACCAAACAAGGTATCGCTATGGCTTAATCTAGTGAAAATGCTTCTGCCCCGAATGACCTCAAAGACAATGCCGAAACTGCGACGTCCTGGCAGCGACAAAACAATGCCTTCCTATGATCGAATCATAAAGATAATGCCAACTTGCTTCCCATTGAGTGCTTGGTTCGTCCTGTCTAGGGGCCTCAAAATATATACATTGGATGTCTTATAGAATATCCAATATACTAGGCCACTATCAGTATGATTTAAATAACAAGAGAAATATTTAGCCTCTAATTTATTCATTCAAAATGGTGTGTGACCAAGAAAACCAACCAATGAACTAAATACATCCAAGGGTAGTGAAGTTCCGCTAATAAGACCAGTCAAAAGGTGGTCTTAATAGCGAATCGGTCTCATTAGCGGCCCTTTTTTGTTCTACATTTTATAATTTGGGACCTTAAACTGGCAGAAATATGCATGATTTCAAAATAATCAAAGAGGTCTTATTAGCGAAACTTTACTGTATTCAGCTTTCTGGCTAAGATATAGATGACCTATCACGAGTTGACAATTGAAATAAATCTATATTAAACGGGTTCTGAATTTTTTATTAAGCGAGCCTTTGGTGAGCGGTGGCCTAGAGGTAGAGCGGTTCCGGGATCAAGAGCTCCCGGGTTCAACGTCTGGACCACTGGTTAAACCCACTTGCTCCACTCTACCAAGGTGTAAATTGGTACCTGTGAGGACAGTGTATATTCCTGGGCATCGCAGATCGATGTTGACGGCGACTACAGCAGGAGAGAAATAGTCTCCACAAAGAGACACGAACGCAGGGTCACATAGGTAGCCTAATGACCAGATGACGTTAAAATGTCAAAGAGTGCTTGAGCGGCTTAACAGCTGAAAAGACCCCCTATTTAATTGGTAACCCTTTTTTTTAAAAAAAAGCTTACCGTGAAGAAATCCGTGTGAAGGTATATACAGACCACTCACTATCACAACAGCATCTGAAATATAAGATGTTTCGTTAAATAAAGGTAATAAACAATGAAAGTTGTTGAATGGACCGCCACTTGTGCTCGAACTTGTTACAGTAATCAACAGTAAAGTATTGCAGTGATCAATGTGAAAGTATTGCAGTGATCAACGTTAACGTATTACAGTGATCAACGTGAAAGTATTGCAGTGATCAACGTGAAAGTATTGCAGTGATCAACAGGAAAGTATTGCAGTGATCAACAGGAAAGTATTGCAGTGATCAACGTGAACGTATTGCAGTGATCAACGTGAAAGTATTGCAGTGATCAACGGAAAAGTAGTGCAGTGATCAACGGGAAAGTATTGCAGTGATCAACGGGAAAGTATTGCAGTGATCAACGGGAAAGTATTGCAGTGATCAACAGGAAAGTATTGCAGTGATCAACGGGAAAGTATTGCAGTGATCAACAGGAAAGTAGTGCAGTAATCAACGGGAATGTATTGCAGTGATCAATGGGAAAGTATAGCAGTGATCAACGGTAAAGTATTGCAGTGATCAACGGGAAAGTACGTGGGTGAATCAAAAAGTTCGTAGAAAAATATCATAAATCTCAAACGAAAGCTTCAAATGCTTTCAAATTTTAATATAACGTGATCATAAGTTTACCAAAACGATTTGTCAAATTTCATTGAATTAGTCAAAATTACATGATTTTTACATTGAAACACACACATGCCATAACAGCATACCGGAGCACGTCAGCGTTATTTGATGAACGACGTCAAACTTACGCCACGTTTGCCAATACTTACGTTAAGGTTTTGACTCATTTTCGCTTTTCGAGTTATTAATATGTTGGTATTTTTGGATTACCATCGTAATAGTAGTTTCTGCATTTTCAATTGTTAGTTTAAAATCGTGTGCGCTGTCCCATAAGATTAATCTAAGTGTTTGCTATATCCGCTATTATATAGCGCTGGCTCTTCGACGACGTTGCGAATCAACGTCACCAATTTCGGGTGTATTGTATTCGGTTGTCAATTTCTAGTATCCTACACGAAAGCACTAATTCCACTTATAAATCGATGTCTATTTATTTCAGGATATATACCTACTCGTTTCAAACCATGTATTGTCTTTGATGCCGTACGTATATTCCAGTTTTACGCAGATTTTAATAGCAGTCCGTGGTTACGCAAATTCCAGTAAACTCGTTTTACGCGGGTATTTCTATATAGTGCGATTATGTAAATGTAGATTAATACATTATTCATCGGAGATGACGTCTGAAATTTTAACAGACTTTATAAATGATATCATGTAATCAGACATAACATTTTGACGGTTTCTGGAAGTCCTACAATTGAGATATTTTAGAAAATTTAATAAAATGTGTTTCAAATTATCCGTGTGCTCCGGTATAGGCAATCTCCCTTATTTAAGATATACATATTTTTAAAACGGCTATCATCTGGTCGCTATAAATTTGTGTATGTAATGAAAATACCGATGCATTCATTCAGTATAAATATGACGACAATAACTCTGAAAATAAAAAAGTTATGACAAAATTCTACGAACTTTTTGATTCACCCACGTATTGCAGTGATCAACGGGAAAGTAGTGCAGTGATCAACGGGAAAGTAGTGCAGTGATCAACGGGAAAGTAGTGCAGTGATCAACGGGACAGTATTGCAGTGATCACCGGGACAGTATTGCAGTGATCAACGGGACAGTATTGCAGTGATCAATGGGAAACTATTGCAGTGATCAACGTGAAAGTATTGCAGTGATCAACGGAAAAGTATTGCAGTGATCAACGGGAAAGTAGTGCAGTGATCAACGGGAAAGTAGTGCAGTGATCAACGGGAAAGTAGTGCAGTGATCAACGGGACAGTATTGCAGTGATCACCGGGAAAGTATTGCAGTGATCAACGGGAAAGTATAGCAGTGATCAACGGAAAAGTATAGCAGAAATCAACGGGAAAGTAGTGCAGTGATTAACAGGAAAGAAGTGCAGTGATCAACGGGAAAGTACTACAGTGATCAACGGGAAAGTATTGCAGTGATCAACGGGAAAGTGTTGCAGTGATCAATGGGAATATATTGCAGTGGTCAACGGGAAAGTATTTCAGTGATCAATGGGTAAGTATTGCAGTGATCAACAGGAAAGTATTGCAGTGATCAACGAGAAAGTATTGCAGTGATCAATAGGAATGTATTGCAGTGGTCAACGGGAAAGTATTGCAGTGATCAATGGGTAAGTATTGCAGTGATCAACGGGAAAGTATTGCAGTGATCAATGGGAAAGTATTGCTGTGATAAACGGGAAAGTATTGCAGTGATCAACAGAAAAGTATTGCAGTGATCAAAGGGATGTATTGCAGTGATCAACAGAAATGTATTGCAGTGATCAACAGGAAAGAATTGCAGTGATCAACGGGAAAGTATTGCAGTGATCAACGGGAAAATAGTGCAGTGGTTAACAGGAAAGTAGTGCAGTGATCAACGGGAAAGTATAGCAGTGATCAACAGGAAAGTATTCCAGTGTTCAACGAGAAAGTATTGCAGTGATCAATGGGAATATATTGCAGTGGTCAACGGGAAAGTATTGCAGTGATCAATGGGTAAGTATTGCAGTGATCAATGGGAAAGTATTGCATCGATCAACGTGAAAGTAGTATTGCAGTGATCAACAGGAAAGTATTGCATTGATCAACGTGAAAGTATTGCAGTGATCAACGGGAAAGTATTGCAGTAATCAACGGGAAAGTATTGCAGTGATCAACAGAAAAGAATTGCAGTGATCAACGGGAAAGTATTGCAGTGATTAACAGGAAAGTATTGCAGTGATCAACAGGAATGTATTGCAGTGATCAATGTGTAAGTATTGCAGTGATCAACAGGAAAGTATTGCAGTGATCAACGTGAAACTAGTATTGCAGTGATCAACAGGAAATTATTGCAGTGATCAACAGGAATGTATCGCATTGATCAACGTGAAAGTAGTATTGCAGTGATCAACAGGAAAGTATTGCATTGATCAACGTGAAAGTAGTATTGCAGTGATCAACAGGAAAGTATTGCAGTGATCAACGGGAAAGTATTGCAGTGATCAACGGGAAAGTATTGCAGTGATCAACGGGATATTATTGCAGTGATCAATGGGAATGTATTGCAGTGAACAACAGGAAAGTATTGCATCGATCAACGTGAAAGTAGTATTGCAGTGATCAACGGGAAAGTATTGCAGTGATCAACGTGAACGTAGTATTGCATCGATCAACGTGAAAGTAGTATTGCAGTGATCAACGGGAAAGTATTGCAGTGATCAATGGGAATATATTGCAGTGATCAACAGGAAAGTATTGCATCGATCAACGTGAAAGTAGTATTGCAGTGATCAACAGGAAAGTATTGCATTGATCAACGTGAAAGTATTGAAGTGATCAATGTGAAAGTATTGCAGTGATCAACGTGAAAGTATTGCAGTGATCAACAGGAAAGAATTGCAGTGATCAACGGGAAAGTATTGCATTGATCAACGGGAAAGTATTGCATTGATCAACGGGAAAGTATTGCTGTGACCAACGGGAAAGTACTGCAGTGACCAACGGGAAAGTACTGCAGTGATCAATGGGAAAGTATTGCAGTGATCAACGAGAAAGTATTGCTGTGACCAACGGGATGTATTGCAGTGATCAACAGGAATGTATTGCAGTGATCAACAGGAAAGTATTGCCGTATATAACGGGATAGTATTGCTGTGATGAACGGGAAAGTATTGCAGTGATCAACGGGAAAGTATTGCAGTGATCAACGGGAAAGTAGTATTGCAGTGATCAACAGGAAAGTATTGCATTGATCAACGTGAAAGTATTGCAGTGATCAACAGGAAAGTATTGCATTGATCAACGGGAAAGTAGTATTGCACTGATCAACAGGAAAGTATTGCAGTGATCAACGGGAAAGTATTGCATTGATCAACAGGAAAGTATTGCAGTGATCAACAGGAAAGTATTGCAGTGATCAACGAGAAAGTATTGCAGTGATCAACGGGAAAGTATTGCAGTGATCAACGGGAAAGTATTGCAGTGATCAATTGGAATGTATTGCAGTGATCAACAGGAAAGTATTGCATCGATCAACGTGAAAGTAGTATTTCAATGATCAACGGGAAAGTATTGCAGTGATCAACGTGAAAGTAGTATTGCATCGATCAACGTGAAAGTAGTATTGCAGTGATCAACGGGAAAGTATTGCAGTGTTCAACGGGAAAGTATTGCAGTGATCAATGGGAATATATTGCAGTGATCAACAGGAAAGTATTGCATCGATAAACGTGAAAGTAGTATTGTAGTGATCAACAGGAAAGTATTGCATTGATCAACGTGTAAGTATTGCAGTGATCAACAGGAATGTATTGCAGTGATCAACAGGAATGTATTGCAGTGATCAACAGGAAAGTATTGCATCGATCAACGTGAAAGTAGTATTGCAGTGATCAACAGGAAAGTATTGCAGTGATCAACAGGATAGTATTGCTGTGATCAACGGGAAAGTATTGCAGTGATCAACGGGAAAGTATTGCAGTGATCAACGAGAAAGTAGTATTGCAGATCAACAGGAAAGTATTGCATTGATCAACGTGAAAGTATTGCAGTGATCAACAGGAAAGTATTGCATTGATCAACGGGAAAGTAGTATTGCACTGATCAACAGGAAAGTATTGCAGTGATCAACGGGAAAGTATTGCATTGATCAACAGGAAAGTATTGCAGTGATCAACAGTAAAGTATTGCAGTGATCAACGGGAAAGTATTGCAGTGATTAACGGGAAAGTATTGCATTGATCAACGGGAAAGTATTGCAGTGATCAATGGGAATGTATTGCAGTGATCAACAGGAAAGTATTGCATCGATCAACGTGAAAGTAGTATTGCAGTGATCAACGGGAAAGTATTGCAGTGATCAACGTGAAAGTAGTATTGCATCGATCAACGTGAAAGTAGTATTGCAGTGATCAATGGGAAAGTATTGCAGTGATCAACAGGAAAGTATTGCAGTGATCAATGGGAATATATTGCAGTGATCAACAGGAAAGTATTGCATCGATCAACGTGAAAGTAGTATTGCAGTGATCAACAGGAAAGTATTGCATTGATCAACGTGAAAGTATTGCAGTGATCAACAGGAAAGAATTGCAGTGATCAACGGGAAAGTATTGCATTGATCAACGGGAAAGTATTGCATTGATCAACAGGAAAGTATTGCTGTGACCAACGGGAAAGTACTGCAGTGACCAACGGGAAAGTACTGCAGTGATCAATGGGAAAGTATTGCATTGATCAACGGGAAAGTATTGCTGTGACCAACGGGAAAGTACTGCAGTGACCAACGGGATGTTTTGCAGTGATCAACAGGAATGTATTGCATTGATCAACGTGAAAGTATTGCAGTGATCAACAGAAAAGTATTGCATTGATCAATGGGAAAGTAGTATTGCAGTGATCAACGGGAAAGTAGTATTGCAGTGATCAACAGGAAAGTATGGCATTGATCAACGGGAAAGTATTGCAGTGATCAACAGGAAAGTATTGCATTGATCAACGGGAAAGTAGTATTGCACTGATCAACAGGAAAGTATTGCAGTGATCAACGGGAAAGTATTGCATTGATCAACAGGAAAGTATTGCAGTGATCAACAGGAAAGTATTGCAGTGATCAACGGGAAAGTATTGCAGTGATCAACGGGAAAGTATTGCAGTGATCAACGGGAAAGTATTGCAGTAATCAATGGGAATGTATTGCAGTGATCAACAGGAAAGTATTGCATCGATCAACGTGAAAGTAGTATTGCAGTGATCAACGGGAAAGTATTGCAGTGATCAACGTGAAAGTAAGTATTGCATCGATCAACGTGAAAGTAGTATTGCAGTGATCAACGGGAAAGTATTGCATCGATCATCGTGAAAGTAGTATTGCAGTGTTCAATGGGAATATATTGCAGTGATCAACGGGAAAGTATTGCAGTGATCAACGGGACAGTATTGCATCGATCAACGTAAAAGAAGTATTGCAGTGATCAACGGGAAAGAAGTATTGCATCGATCAACGTGAAAGTATTGCAGTGATCAACGTGAAAGTAGTGCAGTGATCAACGTGAAAGTATTGCAGTGATCAACGGGAAAGTATTGCAGTGATCAACGGGAAAGTATTGCATCGATCAACGTGAAAGTAGTATTGCACTGATCAACGGGAAAGTATTACAGTGATCAATGGGAAAGTATTGCAGTGATCAACGTGAACGTAGTATTGCAGTGACAACGGGAAAGTATTGCAGTGATCAACGTAAAAGTATTGCAGTGATCAACGTGAAAGTATTGCAGTGATCAACGGGAAAGTATTGCAGTGATCAACGGGAAAGTATTGCATCGATCAACGTGAAAGTAGTATTGCATCGATCAACGTGAAAGTAGTATTGCAGTGATCAACGGGAAAGTATTACAGTGATCAACGTGAAAGTATTGCAGTGATCAACGGGAAAGTATTGCAGTGATCAACGTGAAAGTATTGCAGTGATCAACGTGAAAGGATTGCAATGATCAGCGTGAAAGTATTGCAGTGATCAACGGGAAAGTATTGCAGTGATCAACGGGAAAGTATTGCATCGATCAACGTGAAAGTAGTATTGCAGTGATCAATGGGAAAGAATTACAGTGATCAACGGGAAAGTATTACAGTGATCAACTGGAAGTTATTGCAGTGATCAACGGGAAAGAATTGCAGTGATCATTGGGAAGGTATTGCAGTGATCAACGGGAAAGTATTGCAGTGATCAACAGGAAAGAATTGCAGTGATCAATGGGAAAGTATTGCAGTGATCAACGGGAAGGTATTGCAGTGATCAACGGGAAAGTATTGCAGTGATCAACGGGAAAGTATTGCAGTGATCAACGGGAAGGTATTGCAGTGATCAACGGGAAAGTATTGCAGTGATCAACGGTAATGTATTGCAGTGATCAAGGGGAAATTATTGCAGTGAGCAACGGGAAAGTATTGCAGTGATCAACAGGAAAGTATTGCAGAGATCAACGGGAAGGTTGCAGTGGTCAATGGGAAAGTATTGGAGTGATCAACGGAAAAGCAGTGCAGTGGAAAGTATTGCAGTGATCAACGGGAAAGAATTACAGTGATCATCGGGAAAGTATTACAGTGGTCAACGGGAAAGTATTGCAGTGATCAACGGGACAGTATTGCAGTGATCAACGGGAGACTATTGCAGTGGAATGTATTGCAGTGATCAACGGGAATGTATTGCATTAATCAACGGGAAAGTATTGCAGTGGAAAGTATTGCAGTGATCAACGGGAAACTAGTGCAGTGGAAAGTATTGCAGTGATCAACGGGAAAGAATTGCAGTGATCAACGGGAAGGTATTGCAGTGATCAACGGGAAAGTATTGCAGTGATCAACAGGAAAGAATTGCAGTGATCAATGGGAAAGTTTTGCAGTGATCAACGGGAAGGTATTGCAGTGATCAACGGGAAGGTATTGCAGTGATCAACGGGAAAGTATTGCAGTGATCAATGGGAAAGTATTGCAGTGATCAATGGGAAAGTATTGCAGTGATCAACGGGAAGGTATTGCAGTGATCAACGGGAAAGTATTGCAGTGATCAACGGGAAAGTATTGCAGTGATCAATGGGAAAGTATTGCAGTGATCAATGGGAAAGTATTACAGTGATCAACGGGACAGTATTGCAGTGATCAATGGGAAGGTATTACAGTGATCAACGGGAAGGTATTGCAGTGATCAGCGGGAAAGTATTGCAGTGATCAACGGGAAAGTATTGCAGTGGAAAGTATTGCAGTGATCAACGGGAAAGAATTGCAGTGATCATCGGGAAAGTATTACAGTGGTCAACGGGAAAGTATTGCAGTGATCAACGGGACAGTATTGCAGTGATCACGGGAGACTATTGCAGTGGAATGTATTGCAGTGATCAACGGGAATGTATTGCATTAATCAACGGGAAAGTATTGCAGTGGAAAGTATTGCAGTGATCAACGGGAAACTAGTGCAGTGGAAAGTATTGCAGTGATCAACGGGAAAGTATTGCAGTGATCAACGGGAAAATAATGCAGTGGAAAGTATCACAGTGGTCATCGGGAAAGTATTGCAGTGGAAAGTATTGCGGAGATCAACGGAAAGTATTGCAGTGATCAACAGGAAAGTATATCATTGATTAACGGGAAAGTATTGCAGTGATCAACGGGAAAGTATTGCAGTGATCAACGGAAAAGTATTGCAGTGATCAACGGGAACATATTGCAGTTAAAAGCATTGCAGTGATCAACGGGAAAGTATTGCGTTGATCAACGGGAATGTAGTGCAGTGATCAACGGGAAAGTAGTGCAGTGATCAACGGAAAAGTGTTGCAGTGATCAACGGGGAGGTATTGCAGTGATCAACAGTAAAGTATTGCAGTGATCAACGGGAAAGTATTGCAGTGATCAACGGGTAAGTATTGCAGTGATCAACGGGAAAGTATTGCTGTGACCAACTGGAAGTTATTGCAGTGATCAACGGGAAGGTATTGCAGTGATCAACGGGAAAGTATTGCAGTGATCAACGGGAAGGTATTGCAGTGATCAACAGGAAGGTATTGCAGTGATCAACGGGAAAGTAGTGCAGTGATCAACGGGAAGGTATTGCAGTGATCAACGGGAAAGTATTGCAGTGATCAACGGGAAAGTGTTGCAGTGATCAACGGGAAGGTATTGCAGTGATCAACGGGAAAGTATTGCAGTGATCAACGGGAAAGTATTGCAGTGATCAACGGGAAAGTATTGCAGTGATCAACGGGAAGGTATTGCAGTGATCAACGGGAAAGTATTGCAGTGATCAACGGGAAAGTATTGCAGTGATCAACAGGAAAATATTGCAGTGATCACTGAGATAATAGAAGAGAGAAATGGAAATAGCGCTTTGCTTTCATTAAATTAATGCTTTCGTACATTATTAAGGTGTAGGTAGGGTTAAAGATTCGCAGTCTTTGACTTTTTAAACAATACATTTATAATCTAAAATGAAACTTAGTGACATATACTTTTCATAAACCATACTTACACAAGATGAAATCCATGATTAAAAATAAAGCTGATATACGTTTATTTAAATATGAATTCAAACAGTAGAAAATAGCGAACGTTTTTAACGTAAATTATGTCTAATTATGCGGTCGGCTTAGTCTGTAAAAATAAATGTTCATGTTACAGATAAGGATACTGTCCATTTATGTCTGACTTCCTAAACCCGAACATATGGTCCTAACATGTATTAATTATGAACTAGGTGACGGAAGCTATATTATCTTCATTCAATGAGAGCAGAACACAGCTCATCAGGTTTCTTTTGATAGTTGTTCAAATATATTTTCTAAATATTACAAATGATAACAGATGAGCATTCTACACATAGTTCATCTACAGTATGTGTTCTTCATCTAATCTTTAGAAAATGGAAAAAAAACACTTAATAGAAAATATGTACACTATATGCTTCTATGTAGTGATATAGGTTAGAATACTCGACGCTGTACATACAGTTTGGTACTAATATTGGGTTGAACTTGTCATGTATCGTTAGCCATGCTGTTTAAAGGTGACATCTCGGTGTCGTACAGTTTGGTTGTCCTTGTCATGTGTCGTTAGCCATGTTGTTTAAAGGTGACATCTCGGTGTCGTACAGTTTGGTTGTCCTTGTCATGTGTCGTTAGCCATGCTGTTTAAAGGTGACATCTCGGTGTCGTACAGTTTGGTTGTCCTTGTCATGTGTCGTTAGCCATGCTGTTTAAATGTGACATCTCGGTGTCGTACAGTTTGGTACTACTATTGGATTGTCCTTGTCATGTGTCGTTAGCCATACTGTTTAAAGGTGACATTTCGGTGTGGTACAGTTTGGTGCTGTTTTTGGGTTGCCCTTGTCATGTGTCGTTAGCCATGCTGTTTAAAGGTGACATCTCGGTGTCGTACAGTTTGGTACTACTATTGGATTGTCCTTGTCATGTGTCGTTAGTCATGCTGTTTAAAGGTGACATCTCGGTGTCGTACAGTTAGGTACCACTATTGGATTGTCCTTGTCATGTGTCGTTAGCCATGCTGTTTAAAGCTGACATCTCCGTGTCGTACAGTTTGGTACTACTATTGGATTGTCCTTGGCATGTGTCGTTATCCATGCTGTTTAAAGGTGACATCTCGGTGTAGTACAGTTTGGTTGTCCTTGTCATGTGTCGTTAGCCATGCTGTTTAAAGGTGACATCTCGGTGTCGTACAGTTTGGTACTACTATTGGATTGTCCTGATCATGTGTCGTTATCCATGCTGTTTAAAAGTGACATCTCGGTGTCGTACAGTTTGGTTGTCCTTGTCATGTGTCGTTAGCCATGCTGTTTAAAGGTTACATCTCGGTGTCGTACAGTTTGGTACTACTATTGGATTGTCCTTGTCATGTGTCGTTAGCCATGCTGTTTAAAGGTGACATCTCGGTGTCGTACAGTTAGGTACTACTATTGGATTGTCCTTGTCATGTGTCGTTATCCATACTGTTTAAAGGTGACATCTCGGTGTCGTACAGTTTGGTGCTACTATTGGATTGTCCTTGTCATGTGTCGTTATCCATACTGTTTTAGGGTGACATCTCGGTGTCGTACAGTTTGGTTGTCCTTGTCATGTGTCGTTAGCCATGCTGTTTAAAGGGGACATCTCGGTGTCGTACAGTTTGGTACTACTATTGGATTGTCATTGTCATGTGTCGTTAGCCATGTTGTTTAAAGGTGACATATCGGTGTCGTACAGTTTGGTGCTACTATTGGATTGTTATTGTCATGTGTCGTTAGCCATGTTGTTTAAAGGTGACATCTCGCTGTGGTACAGTTTGATACTACTATTGGATTGTCATTGTCATGTGTCGTTAGCCATGTTGTTTAAAGGTGACATCTCGGTGTCGTACAGTTTGGTACTACAATTGGATTGTCCTTGTCATGTGTCGTTATCCGTGCTGTTTAAAGGTGACATCTCGGTGTCGTACAGTTTGTTACTACTATAGGATTGTCCTTGTCATGTGTCGTTAGCCATGCTATTTAAAGGTGACATCTCGGTGTCCTACATTTAGGTGCTACTATTGGATTGTCCTTGTCATGTGTCGTTAGCCATGCTATTTAAAGGTGACATCTCGGTGTCCTACATTTAGGTGCTACTATTGGATTGTCCTTGTCATGTGTCGTTATCCATGCTGTTTAAAGGTGACATCTCAGTGTCGTACAGTTTGGTACTACTGTTGGAATGTCCTTGTCATGTGTCGTTAGCACTGCTGTTTAAAGGTGACATCTCGGTGTCATACAGTTTGGTGCTGTTGTTGGGTTGTCCTTGTCATGTGTCGTTAGTCATGCTGTTTAAAGGTGACATCTCGGTATCGTACAGATAGGTACTACTATTGGATTGTCTTTGCCATTTGTCGTTATCCATGCTGTTTAAAGGTGACATCTCGGTGTCGTACAGTTTGGTACTACTATTGGATTGTCCTTGTCATGTGTCGTTATCCATGCTGTTTAAATGTGACATCTCGGTGTCGTACAGTTTGTTACTACTATTGGATTGTCCTTGTCATGTGTCGTTAGCCATGCTGTTTAAATGTGACATCTCGGTGTCGTACAGTTTGTTACTACTATTGGATTGTCCTTGTCATGTGTCGTTAGCCATGCTGTTTAAATGTGACATCTCGGTGTCGTACAGTTTGTTACTACTATTGGATTGTCCTTGTCATGTGTCGTTAGCCATGCTGTTTAAATGTGACATCTCGGTGTCGTACAGTTTGTTACTACTATTGGATTGTCATTGTCATGTGTCGTTAGCCATGCTGTTTAAATGTGACATCTCGGAGTCGTACAGTTTGTTACTACTATTGGATTATCCTTGTCATGTGTCGTTAGTCATACTGTTTAGAGGTGACACCTCGGTGTCGTACAGTTTGGTACTTCTATTGAATTGTCTTTGTCATGTGTCGTTATCCATGCTGTTTAAAGGTGACATCTTGGTGTCGTACAGTTTGGTACTTCTATTGGATTGTCTTTGTCATGTGTCGTTATCTATGCTGTTTAAAGGTGACATCTTGGTGTCGTACAGTTTGGTTGTCCTTGTCATGTGTCGTTAGCCATGCTGTTTAAAGGTGACATGTCGGTGGCGTATAGTTTGGTACTACTATTTGATTGTCCTTGTCATGTGTCGTTATCCATGCTGTTTAAATGTGACATCTCGGTGTCGTACAGTTAGGTACTACTATTGGATTGTCCTTGTCAAGTGTCGTTATCCATGCTGATTAAAGGTGACATCTCGGTGTCGTACAGTTAGGTACTACTATTGGATTGTCCTTGTCAAGTGTCGTTATCCATGCTGATTAAAGGTGACATCTCGGTGTCGTACAGTTTGGTACTACTATTGGATTGTCCTTGTCAAGTGTCGTTATCCATGCTGATTAAAGGTGACATCTCGGTGTCGTACAGTTTGGTACTACTGTTGGATTGTCCTTGTCATGTGTCGTTAGCCATGCTGTTTAAAGGTGACATCTCGGTGTCGTACAGTTTGGTACTACTGTTGGATTGTCGTTGTCATGTGTCGTTAGCCATGCTGTTTATATGTGACATCTCGGTGTCGTACAGTTTGGTACTACATGTACTATTGGATTGTCCTTGTCATGTGTCGGTAGCCATGCTGTTTAAAGGTGACATCTCGGTGTCGTACAGTTTGGTACTACTATTTGATTGTCCTTGTCATGTGTCGTTAGCCATGCTGTTTAAAGGTTACATCTCGGTGTCGTACAGTCTGATGCTATTGTTTGGTTGTCCTTGTCATGTGTCGTTAGCCATGCTGTTTAAAGGTGACATCTCTGTGTCGTACAGTTTGGTACTACTATTGGATTGTCCATGCCATGTGTCGTTAGCCATGCTGTTTAAAGGTTACATCTCGGTGTCGTACAGTTTGGTACTAATAGCTATTGGATGGTCCTTGTCATGTGTCGTTAGCCATGCTGTTTAAAGGTGGCATCTCGACGTCGTACAGTTTGGTGCTATTGATGGTTTTTCATTGTCATGGGTCGTTATCCATGCTGTTTAAATGTGACACATGCATCGTTGTCCCGTGTTGCTGTGTTGGTTTTCCTTGGCGTTTCCCACGACGTCGTTGTGTTTGACTTACCGAGATAGTATGATGAGTTGGTTGACGTTGGTGCCAAGTAGCTGCTCAGTTTAGTTTTTGGTTCATTTTTATTTTGACCACTATGAAATATATCAAGCTCTTATATACGTTGATCTCCTTATCGCTAAATGTGAGAAATAATCGCTTGGTCGGGAATGGAATGCATGAGGTGAATATTTGTGGTCTGGGGTATTTGTAATTTTCATTATGTGCTGTTACTTTTAAACTAAAAGCCGTCCGGTTCCGTGTCCAATTTCATCTCGGCAATGATAACATTGATTTACATATAAATGCTTTTATTTATCCTCAGGTGATCCATGTTGGGGAGACCCACAACAAGAACTTAGTCATTTTAGTTTTTTTGGGAGATAGTGCATGATACAGATTATGCCCCAGTCCCAGAAACATCTCTGGTTCTTTACGTGCCTGTGTGTATACATGTAGCACCATGGACTGGACCGACGCTTTCAGTCACATCCGAAAGACTATTAGTAAATTCAGTTGGTCAGTCTTGGGACTCGAAACCAAGAACCACGAGAACAGAAGTTTCGTGTTCTACCGAGACTGAGCTAAGCGGACTGACTTGTTTATTACCAGGACTATAGTTCCTATACCCTGCCCACCAAAAATAAGTATACAGAGTGTTTTTCCCTATTTGCCTGCCAGTATAACACTATTTGCAGAACGTAGAATCAACAATATTTTTGAAGACCAGGAATATTTTTATTTTATTTTGGCCTTCTGATAAACAGATATTGGGTAATTTAACAAATTATATGTCTGCATCTGTCAACAAGTGTATACTTATTTTTGATGGGCACTATATAAACGTACAACTCGTGTCGTTGGTGTTTTTATGAGTTGTTCAAGAGGACAACAGAAGCTCACTGATACTCTTCAGTTTTACAAGTCGAAAAGTACACCAAATAATAACAAAGTTTAAAGGCCACAGGAAAGATAAGATTAGTTGAAATGTCACAGTTTGATTTTTACCATGTGTCCGGTTCGCGCCCGTTCCCATCCCTTGACCTTGATCTCCATTAAATATATAGTAGTGGTAGTTATAGGTATTTCTTAAAACAAGTAGTGATTGAAGACCATGTCACGTAGTGCACTCCAACGCATAATAACTATTTAGTAATTCTGTTTATTAGAACAATTGTGTAGATTCCAAATATGGAAAACTACACTCGCACACCCTCCTAATTTTACTGTTATTCTATCAGCAATCATACAAGCCATTTTGAGCAATTTCACTGTCATTATTCCATAAATGGGCATGCTATTGTTTGCATACACAGGGTCACTAAAAGTGAGCGGGTAAACTATAAGCCGGTTATAAATCCCATGTTAGAATTATAAACAAATTAGTACTACAGTCGCTATCGATCCCTTGCACTCATTTGTTTATAAATCTAATATATGATCTATAAGCTATACTTTTAAACAAATTAGTACTGAATTTAACGTTGACGATTCAAAACAACGAGTTACAATGGAATCCGACTCAGATCGTCGGCTCATCGTCGTAAGCATGTGGTATTATATCTTAAACACGATTAAAGGTATATGTTGTGATTTTTTTGTGTGGTAGAGACATAATTAGACCTTACCTAAACCATTTTCTCGCCCGTATATGCGTTAGATGGTAGTTGCATGAATGGGCGGCCCGAGACGTTTCAAACCTGCTCGTTTATCTAATGAATGAGTGAAAATTTGAGGATGTTAGACTCTGGGTTATTTTGTGATATAATTTCTTACGCATGTAAATTAACATAATTTATTTACTCTTACTAAGGCTAGATTAAAAGAATAAACAGTCATGTTGTATCGTTAACAGATCTAAATAAGTTTAAATATTACTCATTCACATATACATGTACGTATATACTATTTTTTACCAAAGGCGATAACATACTCAGATACTCAGTGCCATTTCCCCGAGTAAACACTTGTTAAATGTTATAAGTACACCAACATGTAATGTGTATATCATTTTATTATACATGATATCATGTTCATTTTTTGCATGTCTTCATGCGAGTAGTATAGCAGCAATATATATATATCCGATAATTCGATACTTGTAATTTGCCCGCTGCGATCAGTGAACCGTGAATTTTTAAATTATGCAAAATGCACGTGCAAAACAAATGTTTTTCGCACGAAGTCTCAAAATGTTACATACACATTGTCCATCAATATCCACACCAAGAAACACTACAAAACCGGAAGAATAACGATAACAGAACGTACAAGAGAGGTTTGTGAAACATACACGTCCAATGGCAGTAAAAAGTCTAGTGTAGTTGACGTCACCACGACCTTGAAATTTGACCTATTGACCTCAAAATTAGTAGGAGCATATATCTGATGATAAGCAACCTCTCTGTAACGTTTTACGATCTAAGATCCAATATTTCTTATGTTGTAGACCAGTGATGGTTGTGTATTCAAAGGCCACGGTGAGTTTGACCTTTGATCCAAATGACCTTGAAATTGAGTGGGGTCGCATGTAGAGGATGAATAATCTCCACTTAAATATTTAGAATCCTAGGTCCACTCGTTCTGGAGTTATTGTTGGAAAACCATTCGGCATGTCGATCGACCGATCAGCAAGCATGCGCTGTACATAACGACACATCTATACCAGACAGTGCCGTACCCAGACACGAATTTTAGCCGAGGCAGTCTTGGGGCTGGACAGGACCGTAACTAGGAATTTTCCAAAGGGGTGCGAAATCGGGTCTTGATTGGGTGACGGGGTATTTACATGAGAAGACGTCCAAATTCGTTCTGTACATGCTATTTTGAGTATTTACAATGTATTTTGCGAGCGAAGCGAGCCAGAAAAGGGGACTATTTGTGGAAGCTGACACAAATTTCTTCTCTACATGATATTAATAATCGCATAATTTATTGCAAATATGCACTATTTGGCCGAGCCCACACAAATGTTTTTTCTACATGATATTATTAATTAATGCTCATAAATTATTTGGCGAGCAAAGCGAGCCACAAAAAATGCGCTATTTGTATCAGCCCACATATTTCGTTATCTACATATAAATTATTTGGCAAGCGAAGCAAGCCAGAAAAAAAACTACAAAAACTTACTCCTTAAAGATGCATGCTTTGCCCTAGCTCACACAAACACGTTCTCTAAATGGTATGATCAATCCTCGCATTATTTACCTGAACTGCATGCCACATAAATTCGTTCTCTACACGAACTTATGAAAGATTGATGTTAGGTGACAAGCAAAGCGAGCCTAAAAAAATGCACTGTTTCTCCAAGTTGCATGTCATGCAAACTAGTTCTCTACATGATATTTCAAACGAGTAGTTATTTGGCAAGCGAAAAGATCATGATTTATCTGAGGTTGAGGTAGCACAAACTACTCTCTACATGACATTCTTAAATATGTGTTCAATTCATTTGGCGAGCGAAGCGAGCCGAATTTATTTACAAATGTAAAACATTGCACTCCTAACAAGGACCATTTAAATTAATGTAAAAGGGGTACGTTTGCGCCCGATAAAATCCGTAGTTATGACCATGTTGTGGTTCGGTGTATTTGTTAACCTAGAACGTTTCTGAAAGCACGCTATTAAACCACCGAATACACATTCAACATTGACATGGTAGAATAGCGAAGCGAGCTAGACAAACATTATTTATATCATTTGAACACCATGCCAAAACATATCTTGTTTTTGATAGTATTCACTTATAGATTTATCTATGTAGCTTATAGAAACTATTTTTATAATTGATAATAGTCACTGATACAGCTGTTGTGAAGGCGAAGCCAGCTCGAAAAAGCATTATTTTCTGAAGAGAACCATTGGCGACAGGATCGTTTTTCTACTCGAGACACCTTTCATCAGCATATCCTACGAACTCATAGGCTGCATATTTGTGTTAAGGGGAAGCTTGAACGATTTGAAAGCAAGTAAATTAAGGGATCAAGGTAATGCTCCTAGGGACTTTTAAAACAACAAATTCATCTGCTACATTCTTTGGTCCCTTGTTTTAGTATTGAAACGGAACATCAAGAAATTCATAGCAAACAAGAGCTCAAAGAAGAAAATACTTATGTGCACATGCTTATACTCTTAAGTGTGTAGCCAACCTCATCATTAAATTGATTGTAAATAGTACCATGTGAGCGTAGCGAGCGAAAATTGGCATATTAACAATTTTCACTCACAGAACATTGACCTGGATTTTGGCAATATTAAGGGGAGGGTGTGCCGGCGCCAATTTCTTTCTATATTTAATAAAGGGAAACTGTCCGGTATACTACCATAAAGGTGCAAATCTAGTGCCTCAAGTTGCACTAGGTATACTACCAGTAAGGTGAAAATCTAGGGCCTCAAGTTGCACTAGGTTTACTACCATTAAGGTGCACATCTAGTGCCTCAAGTCGCACTATGTATACTACCATTAAGGTGCAAATCTAGTGCCTCAAGTTGCACTATGTATACTACCATTAAGGTGCAAATCTAGTGCCTCAAGTTGCACTATGTATGCTACCATTAAGGTGCAAATCTAGTGCCTCAAGTTGCACTATGTATGCTACCATTAAGGTGCAAATCTAGTGCCTCAATTTGCACTATGTATTCTACCATTAAGGTGCAAATCTAGTGCCTCAATTTGCACTTTGTATTCTACCATTAAGGTGCAAATCTAGTGCCTCAATTTGCACTGTGTATTCTACCATTAAGGTGCAAATCTAGTGCCTCAATTTGCACTATGTATTCTACCATTAAGGTGCAAATCTAGTGCCTCAATCTGCACTATGTATTCTACCATTAAGGTGCAAATCTAGTGCCTCAATTTGCACTATGTATTCTACCATTAAGGTGCAAATCTAGTGCCTCAAGTTCCACTTTTTTTGGTTATAACTTGCGACAGCTTGTAATATTTTTCGTTATTCAGACATTTTATTTAACATTTAAGTTGAAGACAAATGTTCCACCAAAAGGTTAGGTGTGCAAATTTTAGCCGAGGCAACTGCAGTGTAGTTACGGCGCTGCATACTAGATAACCGTAGTGCTTCAGAATAAATTGCCTCATTGTTTATTACATGCGACAGTTTGAAACATTTATTTTAAATATATTCAGGGATATTTTATTACATGTATATATTAATAACAAAAACAAATGTTTGGTCCGCAAGTTTTAGGCGAGGCAACTGCCTCGCCTGGCCTCAGTGTAGTTACGGCGCTGCCAGACACAAAACATAAATACTAACAAATTTTAAGATGTTTAAACATAATGTCATGAACGTAATATATAACGTTTCTGAATATCATTTTCAATCTAGACAAACTTAACACGCACTATTTGCACGTACCGCTATGTACTGTGTTGGTGTACTTATAACATTTAATGAGTGTATACTCTCATAAATATGTGTATGACAAAGAAGCAACTCTTGTCTGTGAATGAAGACATAGCAACAACAATCATATTATTGTCAACATATTTGTTGAAATTTAATCATGTAACGTGTTTTGCAGATGTATGGTTAGAGTGCACAACTAAAATATTATACTTTAGAATGTTTTCTCATGTGAGTTTTCAAGTTATGCCCCAATGAGAATTCCGATCCACATACATCACATTTAAATGGTTTGTCACCAGAATGTATTATTAAGTGAGTTTTCAAATGTTCCCGCCGTAAGAAAGACGATGCACATATATCACACTTGAATGGTTTTTCACCGGTATGAATCTTTCCATGACGGGAAAGATCACATTTTTGTGAGAAAGCAGACCCACATATTGTGCACTTGAATGGTTTTTCACCAGTATGTATCCTTTTATGATTAGTAAGACTATTTTTGTGTTTGAATGCAGATCCACAGACATCACATCTGAATGGTTTTTCACCAGTATGTATTCTCATGTGGCTTGTAAGAGAACTCTTGTCAATGAATGAAGATGCACAAATTTCACATAAAAATTGTTTCACACCAGTATGTATTCTTATATGACTGGCAAGATTACATTTTGTTGTGAAGGCAGATGTACAAATATCACATTTATATGGTTTTTCTCCAGTATGTATTCTCGTGTGTTTGGTTAGATCCCTTTTGTCGGAGAAAGCAGATCCACAGACGCCACACGTGTGTGATTTTTCACCAGTATGTAGTCTTCGATGACAGGAAAGATGAATTCTACGAGTGAATGCAGATCCACAACTATCACATTTAAATGGTTTTTCACCAGTATGTATTCTCATGTGACGGGTAAGTAGATATCTCCATTTGAATTCAGACCCACAAATACCACATATATATGGTTTTGCAACAGTGTGTATTTCCATGTGTTTGGTAAGATTACTCCTATCTGAGAATACTGTTCCACACACACTACAAGGGAATGTTCTTTCACAAGTGTATATTCTCATGCGAGTTATTAGACTAACATTACAGCTGAATGAAGATTGGCCATCTCCACAAACGAAACTTTCCTCTTCAGATTTCATAATAAAGTTACTGGTAAAACGTGATTGATTAGTCCATAATAAGGCGGTTAAACTTAACTTACACTGAACTACCAACTGTCAAAATAAAGTGAATGAGTCCCGATGCCTATTTTAACTTTTTTAGTTGATGCTGTCACTATGATGAACAAAATAGTTTTCTTCTGTGTTGACGTATTGCTATTCATGATTCGAGCATATCCTGAAAGAGGGATAAGTATACACGTTAGCATTGAAGTATTTTGTAACAAACAAGGAGTAAGCGTATAACAAGTGGCAATGCATGGTACTTATATCTTGCTTGTAAACCTGAAACATAATTTGGACCAATAAATTATACAAACCAATCTCTATACCTGTGAAACTCGTTTCGGTTTGTAACTTGTCAATCTAGTCAAAGCATGCCTGACATGGTCACCTAATTACTTCTAGAAGTACATGTAGCACGTGCTTTATCAACATTTACTTAAGTTATAACCAATCACATTAAATGCTGTACTGTTTTCTTAATTTTACCTTCGAAAGGTCCTTGTGCTACGACTTGTTACACGCACTTGAAGGTTTGTGATATTTAATCAACATTAACTATCTAGGTTTGTTTCTATTTAATATACTTCGTAGTGGCTGATAGCATCGACATACATGTGTCCTTAATTAGAATCCAAATAGTTCAAGAGAATCAATGTCATTTTCTAATTTTACGACAATTAAAATATAATTTTACTTTCTTTCTTTGTATACTGCTTAAGCCCCTTTCGGGTAAACTAGCAGGTGTGCGTCAGTGCAAGATAAAAGTAATTAAAAGTAATGAAAGAAGACGAGAAAGTGAGAAGAATAAAGTGTGATAGTGTTAGATAAAAGGTGAAATATTTTTAGTTTAAAAGCTGATAAAAACACTGTTTTGGTTACTCGGGGCGATTTGAAATGAGAGAGGGGCTAAGATGAATCTTAAACCCCTCTATGTCTGGCTGGAGGACTATGTTGCTAGGTAAGCTATTCCAAAGCACGACGGTATATGGGAAGAAGGAGTATTTAAAATAGCTAGCTGTTGTGTGTATTTGCCTGTTAAAAGGGGGTGCATGTGGCGTGTCATTCTCATAGGTGCTACAAGATATGTTGGAACTGGCACTGCCACCAAGCGATACACTATTTTATAGAACATAAGTCAGTCTGGTGAGGTCTCTTCTGTCACGTAGGTTCTGCCATTCAAGTTCATTCTGCATGCTTGTGACACTTTCATACGGGGAATAGTTGTTTTTTACCCATCTTACGGCTCTAAGTTGAACCTTTTCTATTTTATTAATATATGTTTGGGTATGGGGGCTCCACACAGATGATGCATATTCCACCTGGGGTCTTACCAGTGTTTTATATGCTATTTCTTTAATTTTTTGATTTTTTGTAATTATATTTCTGCGAAGGAATCCAAGAGTTTTAGCAGCACTATTTGTTATTTGATTTATGTGTTTATTCCATGAGAGGTCATTTGATATATTTAATCCAAGGTATTTGGCACTGTCAACTGATTTTCAAATATGGCCATGCAATACATAGTTATAGGTAATAGGATTTCTCTTTTTTGTAATATTTAGGACAACACATTTACTAGGATTGAACTCCATTTCCCATATTTCTTCCCATTTCATCAATTTATTTAAATCATTTTGAAGAGTTTGGCAGTATTGAGTGTTATTGACAGCTAAATATACGGCAGTGTCATCAGCAAATAAGCGGACTTGTGAAGTAATGTGGTCTGGTAAATCATTTATGTATAAAAGAAAAAGTAATGGTCCGAGTACCGATCCTTGGGGCACCCCAGACGTAACAGGGACCTCTGAAGATGAATCACCTTCCACAACTACTGTTTGTGTTCTACCAATTAAAAATGACTTAATCCATAAGATTACTGTATTGTTTACACAATGTTCTTGTAATTTGTATAGAAGTTTAAGATGGCTAACTTTACCAAAGGCTTTACTAAAATCTAATAAAATCATATCTGTCTGTTGACTATTGGTAATATTTTAGCTATGTTATCAACAAGTTGCAGAAGCTGTGTCTCACGGGATCGAAATGTCCTAAAACCATGCTGTAGATCATAGAGGATGTTATTTCTATTAAAGTGGGCAGTAAGGTTGGAAGCTACAATATGTTCTAGAACTTTACACAAAATACATGTTAAGGATATTACCACTATTAACTGAAATTTACAAAGGCGTTATCGAAATAATCACACTTAGTGTAAATGTACATAATGTACTCTAAGTCATCGCATTAATTACGCATTAATTATCAAATGGATCATTTCGTGCTGAAGGGAGATCACCACTACTTTTGTCGTAGAATTTAGCACCCTCAGACCATATTTGAGAATGAACCTGTGTGGTACGGCATATAGCCCGACTAAAGAATGAATGCAAATACAAAATATGGCAGCATTCATTACACAGATTATGTCAAGTAAATATGACACCTAAGATACATACATATGTACTTTACAACCAAATTGCAAGCTTAATTTACATAAAAAATGGATATAAAGACATCTAAAACAAACAAATGTACCTTGGCTGAACTATTCGAAGCGCGCGCGTTATTTTTGTGCAAGCGTGATAATTTATAGTCTATTGGCCGGTTAAACGCCACTAAATTACTGATCCAGTATAGCGTTATCCTGTGTGAAGGAAGTAACCTGGGTAAACATTCAAGTCAACAACAATTAATTATGTGTGCGTTTTTATTGCACGGCTACTAAACCTTAGCTCCACCACCAAAACGTGGTGATAAGGAAAAGAACTACTCAGTATCACAACTTCGGTGTTGAAGCTCTCGCCCGTTTCAAGGCGAAACAAGGTGAGTAAAAGCTACATTTTACCTAAAATTTCGTATTTTGATGCAGTATTGGGAAATCGGAGAATACAATTCCGTGTAAGAACATTTTAATTACATGTAAGATATTATTTCATGAAAATATTTTGTTAACTGTTGTGTCGAATATTTGAATGTTTCTCTGAGTTGCTTATTTTTTCCGTCGTATGAGGCCTTGCTCTTGTAATATTTAAGATCAGTATACAGGAACAGTGCGACGTGATGAACATGCATTCATAAACGGAATGTTTACTTGTGTTATAGCCGTGCCCCAGTAAATGTCCAGAATGTATTGTCCTAACGTACTAGTACTAGGAGAAAGGTTAACTTCCGATTGTGCTCTCATTCTATGTTTGTTCCTGTTTCAGTATACACTTAAACGAATTTCTAATTGGCCACCCTAACAAATATTATATCATCTGATGTATTATATCAATAAATCTTAGGCTGTGTTATTTGCTCATTCCATGCACTAATTTATCGATTTCCGGAAAGAAATGGCGTATTCATGTGTAAAATCATCCATGCGTAACGGTTGGTGTGAAATTGCATTTTTGCACGTTGGCCACGTGCACAGCTTGTATTAGTATCGTATTTGGTATGAAGTTGTTCCCTGTTGAGTGACTTTTCTTAAAACACTATAATTTGTGAGAATGAGCCATGTGGAACGCGCTCATGACGTCAGATGCATGCTTTAAGTGAACGAATTTCTGATTGGCCACGTGTTTTTATAAATTAGTTTTTAAATAAATGCTTTTAGAAGAATACAAATAATCGAAACCCCGATACTGTCTAATTTTATTGATAGAAAATATGTTTTTCGCAGTAATTCGAGCTAAACCCCAAGTTATTATAAATATCGCTTTTTCAAAATGACGTTTTGACGTACATGTCTGGATTTTGGTGCTGGAACTCGTCATTCTAACGGCCTCAGCGCGCCCCATATTACTTATTCTTGCCAGCAAAGAATACAAAGAATACATTTTGACTAATTCCTTTAAACATGTCGGGCACGTGAACCACGTGCACGTAAGCCATTTTGCACTACCTGTTCGGTATATACATGCATGCGTAATTTATTTCTGGAAATCGATAGATAAGTGCATGGAATGGAAATAACCACAATTGTAGAAATATTGATTGAATATATCGCATAATATATTTCATTGGGTGGCCAATTAGAAATTCGGTTCTGTGTATTGTGCGTTTGGCTTTTTTACCTTTTTGTCTTTTTAATTTACTATTTTTCCGAGAGCTGTCCTTTTGTTAATATTAATTATTGTCTTTATGCAGGTGTAAACATTTCTTCATGAAAAAAATACACAAACTTATATTTGCCAGGTTACATCTAATCCCACCATAAATAAGGAAGAAATGATCCGTACAAACTTTTGTTTGACCTTTGATCTCCAACTGTTACCTTGACCTTTGAGAAAGGAACCAGGCGTGCTCATAATAGCAGGTTTAAAATTATTCATGTCAATTTTACGCAAGATTGGTCAATACATGACAAAGTCATGGTCTAGACAAGCTTCAATTTGACATTTGACCTTCAGCTGTGACCTTGACCATTGAAATATAACATAAGGGTTGAGCATGATACGCCAGCTCATGATGGGGAACATTAAAATAAGGACAGCCACACTATCAGTGCTTACTGCATCCCGACGTGTACCTGTCTACTGTAACAAGAATTTGTACTATTTGATGCGCCTGTCTAACATGGGTACATGCAACATTGGAAACGTGTGGTAGATGACGTAATAAGTCAAACACGGTGAATAAGACTTAAGTAGGCAAAACATAATCACGTGAATGGCTTTATAAAATATTTATGTGAGTTTGTGAAATTTCATGTAAATAAATGCATTAAAAAAATGGAATAAGTTGAAAAGTTCCACTAATAGTTTTCAAAATCTTTTGAATTTTCATCCCCAGTCAGTTTCAGTAGGTTATTTTCTATTGATGAAGAAGAGTCATCAGGAATGCCGAATGCCTTCACGGAAACGTAATCATGGAGCATATGCAATACACGAGCCAAAATGCATCATAATGAATTTATTATTTCGGAATTCGTCGATTGCAGCTGAATTCAGCTGACAAACAGCCAAAAAAGTTTATAATCAGCTGCAGCTCTTAAACATATATCGGTATGCAAAATTGCTTGAGAATATATGTATTTCTTAAACAATATTAAATATGAAGTGTCGGTTAAGCACTTTTGAGGAGATTGATAGTAAAGCATCTAACAGCAAAGTGAAAACATTTAGTATGGAAACAGTAATATAACTCTGAACGTTGATGTTTATTATTCATATCAAAGCAAATTTTATACAATACCAGTGATACACATGGCTGGATGATCTCAGGTAGAATAAGACAGGAACAACAAGAAATAAAACTAAAAACATTTCACAATTGTACATAAATGTGAGGTGTACAAAATGAGAAGATCGTAACTAATACTTACGACCTTATAAGACTGCTACACACTTGAAATCTGCATTATAATGCGCTTCCTATGAGTCTATTTTCAGGAAAATCGGAACTCTGTCATGTTGACCAAACTTATGTCTAAACAGTGTGTTTGACTACAGGTAAAGAGTAATTTTCAGAAAGTTTTTGCCATCTTTTCTCAACATATCGATTTTGTACTTACGACCTTCTCAGTCTAAGCCAGCGCGGTATGCAAGGCAAGTTATACGGTAGAAAATGAGGTGTTTGTAAAACACCAGATGTTTGTAAAACATCTAATACCAATGACAACAAATTAAGTCATAAAAGTAATAATGGCAATAGTTATGGTGACTTTGAAATTAACACATTCACCTGTAAAGCAACATCAATGTTACGATTGTTTCTAACCAACTTACACTCATTCTTTCTTATCCAAACCATAAGTAACAAAAGTGAAAAAATCCACAAAATACGCGCGCTTGGGTAACATTGAATTGTAAGGGGTGTATTTGTGGCAATATTTGGCTGATTTTCATGTAGGCATTATATACCCACTGATATTTTCACCTAGATAATGATCCAAATAAAACGTTGAGCTAATTTCAAATGCATAATCCGAAAGTTACTGACGCAATCTGGCTGGTTATCAATCTCAAAAAGATAGTATGCCCATACTGTCTGTAAGTGTAAGGTTGTTGACTGTATGAAATGCAGTAAGAAATAGAACAATTTGAATTAGAAAGCGGTCACGATATTTTGAAATGCACAACGTGACCCATGACCTGGTGTTTCATCGGACATAACCCATATTCAAAATTGACATAGATTTCATCTAGATACAAGTTCTTATTAAGTGTGGTGATAGATCCGATTAGAACTGTATGAATTAGAGCGCGGACACCATGTTGAACATACAAAATGAAGCTAAGAGACCAAATGACGCAGTTTTTCATCGTTATTGACCCATATTCAAAATTGACATATAATTCATCTGGATACAACGTACGACATAGCTTTGGTTAAGATGAGACTAAAATATTTTTAAATAGAGAGGGGACACCATGTTACGAAATGCACGCAGTGACCTATTTTGCATCTATTTTGCATATACGAACTTAACATTGATATCATCGAGATAAACCTCTGGCCAAGTTAGAGAGGGGACAAACTGCACCTGAAGCCGCCGCCCACTACGGGTGTTCCCATTAAACTTCTCGTTTCTTTATTTGCATATAAAATATATGAGAGTCTGACAGGGAACGCTGCATTCAACTTAAACCAGTCCACGAAATATTCAATACACGGTACAATGATCATGAATAACCGAACAAGAAAAAGAAATACAAATGTATACAATTCCCACATGCCATAAAGTTCAATAACCTACCGTGACTTTCATATCAATGCCGCATCGTGTTGCTCTTTGGAACCAGATATTTTTCATACTTAATATTACTATGCCATGAAATTGCGTGACAAGACTGAGAAAATATAAATGTGTATTATTGCCAATTTTCATATAGATATGCTAATAGTTTTCAATCATTAATAAACTGAAGCGTAATTAAAGTCTCTCAGCGTACTATGGCAAAACAAAGTAACATATCACGGATTTACCCATACAGTTAACCATAGGCCTAAGAAATTATATCACAAACGACATTTATACTTCCCCAATGTTTCAATCATTGAATATAGCAAATATTTGACAGGTTTGCAACGCTTCGAGTTGGGTTCCATTGTCAAACCGAATTAAACGGTATAAACATAAGCTTGTACCACTCACTGCTAACGGTGATAAGGGTAACATTGGAACATATTCGAAATATATCCCATTTGATTGTGGTTTTTAGCAAACATCGGTACTGAAATTAACGTTGCTCATTCAAAATGAGTGACGATGGAATCCAACTCGATCGGCTCATCGTCGAAAGTACCTGGTATTACTAGTATAAATTAAACACGATTAAAGGTATACATTTTGATGAATGGGCGACTCGAACGTTTCAAACCTGTTGGCTTATCTAATAAATGAGCGTAAATTTGGGGATGCTAGAATCTGGGTTATTTTGTGATATAATTTCTTAGGCATGTGAATTAACATAATTTATAATTTTTTACTTAGGCTAGATTAAGAGAATAAACAGTCAAGTTATATCCTTAACATATCTAAATAAGTTTAAATATTACTCATTTTACATATATCTATTAATTTATTACCAAAGGCGATAAAATAATCAGTGCCATTTCCCCAAAGTATACACTCTTATACATTTTTGTATGGCGATGAAGCAACTCTTGTCTGTGAATGGAGACGTAGCAACTACAATCATATTATTGTCAACATATTTGTTGAAATTTAGTCATAACGTGTTTCGTAGGTGTATGGTTAAAGTGCAGAACTGATCGATTATACTTTAGAATGTATTCTCATATGAGTTTTCAAATTACCCTTCAATGAGAATTCCGATCCACAAACATCACATTGAAATGGTTTGTCACCAGAATGCATTATCATGTGAGTTTTCAAATGTTCCGGTCGTAAGAAAGATGATCCACATATATCACACTTGAATGGTTTTTCACCGGTATGAATCTTTCCATGGCGGGAAAGATGACATTTTTGTGAGAAAGCAGACCCACATATTGTGCACTTGAATGGTTTTTCACGAGTATGCATCCTTTTATGAATAGTTAGACTATTTTGGTGTGAGAATGCAGATCCACAGACATCGCACTCGAATGGTTTTTCACCAGTATGTATCCTTTTGTGAGCAGTAAGATTCCCATTTTCTGAGAAAGCAGATCCACAAACATCACATCTGAATGGTTTTTCACCGGTATGTTTTCTCATGTGGCTTGTAAGAGAACTCTTGTCAATGAATGAAGATGCACAAATTTCACATAAAAATGGCTTCTCACCGGTATGTATTCTTATATGACTGACAAGATCACATTTTTTTGCGAAGGCAGAAGTACACATATCACATTTATGTGGTTTTTCACCAGTATGTATTCTCGTGTGTTTGGTTAGATCCCTTTTGACTGAGAAAGCAGAACCACATACATCACACTTGTGTGATTTTTCACCAGTATGTATCCTTATATGACAGGAAAGATTACTTTGGCGAGTGAATGCAGATCCACATATATCACATTTAAATGGTCTGTCACCAGTATGTATTCTCATGTGACGGGTTAGTTGATATCTCCATTGGAATTCAGACCCACAAATACCACACTTATATGGTTTTGCAACAGTGTGTATTTCCATGTGTTTGGTAAGATTACTCTTGTCTGAGAATATTGTTCCACACACACTACAAGGGAATGTTCTTTCACAGGTGTGTATTCTCATGTGAGTTATTAGACTTACATCACAGTTGAATGAAGCTTGGCCATCTCCACAAACGAAACTTTCCTCTTCAGGGTTCATCATAAAACTATTGGTAAAACGTGATTGTTTAGTCCATAATAAGGCGGTTAAACTTTAAACTTAACTTACACTGAACTACCAACTGTTAAAACTAGAACTGTCATTGAGTGACGAATAATACCCCCACAATACTGCCTTGCCAAAGAAGTATGGCAAGCTGCAACCATAAGAAAAAAGAAAACTGGACGAAAAGTTATGACACAGTAATAGAAATAAGTACATTTTTATAAATCTGTAAAATGATTTATATACTAGTACCTACACATTACTTAAAATGCTGTTGTCACAATAGATGAATAAGTTATTGTCTGGAAAAGCTAAAATATGGCTATTTTTTACTTTTAAAGGCTAAGTGTGACCTTGACCTTTGGGATAAAGACACAATTTTTGTGCATGACACACTATCTTATTGTGGTAAACAATTGTGCCAAGTTATTTTAAAATCTCAAAATAGATGACAAAGTTATTATCCGGACAAGCTAAATTATGGCCATTTCTGACCTTACAACCCCCAGTGTGACCTTGACCTTTGACATATTGATGTGATTTTTGCGCATGACACACCGCCTCATGATGGTGAACAATTGTGCCAAGTTATATTAAAATCCCACAATAGATGACAAAGTTATTGTCCGGACAAGCTAAATTATGGCCATTTCTGACCTTACAACTCCAAGTGTGACCTTGACCTTTGACATATTGATGTGATTTTTGCGCATGACACACCGCCGCATGATGGTTAACAATTGTGCCAAGTTATATTAAAATCCCACAATAAATGACAAAGTTATTGTCCGGACAAGCTAAATTATGGCCATTTTTGACCTTTCAACTCCAAGTGTGATCTTGACCTTTGAGATATTGATGTGATTGTTGCGCATGACACACCGCCTCATGATGGTGAACAATTGGTGGCAAGTTATTTTAAAATCCTTCAATGTATGGGTAAGTTACAGCCTGGACAAACTTTTAAGACCGACCGACCGACTGACAGACAAAGTGACTCCTATATAGCCCCCTCTACCTATGGTAGTGGGGGTATAATAAAGTGAATGTGTCCCGATGCCTATTTTTACTTTTTTAGTTGGTGTTGTCACTATGATGAACAAAATAGTTTTCTTCGGTGTTGATGTGTTGCTATTCACCATTCGAGCATATCCTGAAAGAGGGATAAGTATACACGTTAGCATTGAAGTATTTTGTAACAAAACAAGGAGTAAGCGTATAACACGTGCCCGTGCTAATATGTTGCTTGTAAACCTGAGATAAAATTTGGACCAATAAATTATACAAACCAGTCTCTATGCAAGTACCCGTAAAACCCGTTTGTGACTAGTCAATCTAGTCAAAGCATGACCGTGTGTCTGACATGGTCACCCAATACCTTCTAGAAGTACATGTATTACTAGTACGTGATTTATTCAACATTTACTTAAGTTATAACCAATCACATTGAATGCTGTGCTGTTATCTTCATTTTACCTTCGAACGTGCATTGTGCTATGACTTGTTTTAAGCACTTCAAGGATACTTACTACCAAATTTATTCACGTATTTATATAAATTATAAATGCTCAAAAGTATAACACTGGTGTTGAGTAATTTAGGGTGAAGTTATTCTAAGTTTTGTTTATAATAATATTGTTGACATTGTTTTAAACATTTTTTCTATACTGTACATAAGGACTGCTTGCTCTAGTAGAGCCTCAAAACATATACCAAATAAAATTACATTTTATGTTAGCTTCATTATTTTAAAAAACAAAGCTGTGAATGTTTGCATTTAAAATCTAGCAACTATTGTTAGCCACCAACCCCTTGTTTTTTTCAATATGGGTCATTTTCAGAATTTGACAATAGGAGCTAATGAGAATTTTGAAAGCTTAAATCAAAGATACCTCCATATATGAATTTAATTGATATTAGGTTAAAGCAGACATTGGGTAATGCACAAATTTATTTGTAATGCATTCGATATACAGGAGTAATTGAAAGTGCATATTTTCGAAATCTATAGACGCAGTTCCGATTGATTGAATATCATACAAAATGTAATTGAAAAGTAATTCTAATGTAATTCACAAAAGTAATTGTAATTAAACACGTGTATATCAAATGCATTACAAATAAATTTGTAAATACTTGGTTGTTCTTTTATAATCAACAAACTCTTATTGAGAATCAATATAGTACCATTCAATATATCGCTGGCTTAGAATGAGAAGGTCGTGAGTACAAAATCAATATTTTTAAAAAAAAACAAACAAGAAAAACTGTTGGAAATTTACTCTTCATTGAAAACCAAACTTTTACAGCTTCATTTTGTTCAACATGAAAAGTTCCGATTTTCATGAAAATAGGCTCATAAGAGGCTTCTTATGAGAATTGGTGTAGCATTCAGTTAAATGTATCAGTCTCATAATGTTGTATAACTAGTACTGGTAGTTACGACCTTCTCATTCTAAGTCAGGCTATGTCCATTTTGTAATTTACTCAGGTAGATAGCTATTTTATTCATCCTTCAATTTAGGAGAGCATATATAACATAGACGAACTGTCAAACATGGAATACAATATTTACCATACAACACTTAATTTGAACAATACAAGTATACAGGAAATGACATGTATATCAGCCAAGGCTTTTGATATACATGTATTATCATAAAATTTATACAATATATACAGTCCTTCGAGTGTCTTAATTAAAGAAGTGCGCAAAAAACCCAGATAGGTAAGTGATTCACATTGATTTGATATGTAATAACCAATGAATGATATAAATGCTAATAAACTTAGACAAATGATGAAAATAGTACATTACACGCTTCAATAATTAAGTCTACCCATGAACTCAAACAAACGAAAGTGAACAAATATGACAAATAATGGACGAATTCGTTCATAACAATCCATTGATAGCACACACGCACTCTCGTGCGCACTTGCGCACGTACTATTAACTTACTAAAGCATCTTAACAAATGCTCATTTACAAATGGATCATCTCATACAAAAGGAATATCACCACTCATTTTGTCGTATAATTTAGCACCCTCTGACCTTTAATAATTGGAAAATGAACATATGCGGAATGGCATATAGCCTGACGTATGAATGCAAATGCATGGCATATAGCCTGATTTACGTATGAATGCAAATGCAATGTAAACGCCAGTATTTAGAGTATTTCAAGTAAATCGCATCCTTCAGATGCATTGATACATACCTAACAACCAAAATGTGAGCTACACATACATAAACACTGGTATAAACCACTTGAGAAACAAACCATTTTACCTTGGCGGTACTATTCGAAGCACGCGTTATTTGTGTGCAAGCGTGATAATTGCTAGACTCTCGGTTAAACGCCACTAAATTACTGATCACGCATATCAATAGGACATGAATGGGCTATACTGAGCAAAAGTTCCAACTTAACCCCATGATAATTATGGTATATTTTTGTTGTTAATGAAAACGTGCTAAAAAAAATTACTTGATGTGACAAACCATTCATTTTCCAATAACAAGATTAATAATTCAATTACAGAAAATGAAAGCCGACCAAAACACAACCTTTTACAAATTGACCTCGAAGTTAAAACTTACATTAACCCAAGAGAGTTCATATCCGCCATTTGACCGAGTAATTTCTGAGCAACATTTTAGCCTGATTCGGATTTAAAATCGAATGTACCACTGTTAAATGACAGTCCATTCCCCGAAGATGAATTGCAACAGTTCTTGAAAATTTTGAGGGGCGATCAGAAGCCGTCTGATGCGTCAATAAGAGCTATGTATTTGAAATAAATACGTCTCTATACTTGTTTTAGCCCCACATCCATCTAGTAAATAGTCAGCACTTTGAACGATGATGCTCTACAGCGAGCCATGTACAGTACGGGAAGAAGTGTCTATACAGATTCGACCTAGCGTCTATACAGATTTGATTCAGTGTCTATACAGATTCGACCTAGCGTCTATACAGATTTGATTCAGTGTCTATACAGATTCGACCTAGCGTCTATACAGATTTGATTCAGTGTCTATACAGATTTGGTTCAGTGTCCATGCAGATTTCATTCAGTGTCTATACAGATTTGGTTCAGTGTCTATACAAATTTGGTTCAGTGTCTATACATATTTGATTTAGTGTCAATACAGATTTGGTTCAGTGTCTATACAGATTTGATTCAGTGTCTATACAGATTTGGTTCAGTGTCTATGCAGATTTGGTTCAGTGTCTATACAGATTTGGTTCAGTGTCTATACAAATTTGGTTCAGTGTCTATACATATTTCATTCAGTGTCTATACAGATTTGGTTCAGTGTCTATACAGATTTGGTTCAGTGTCTATACATATTTGATTCAGTGTCAATACAGATTTGGTTCAGTGTCTATACAGATTTGATTCAGTGTCTATACAGATTTGGTTCAGTGTCTATGCAGATTTGGTTCAGTGTCTATACAGATTTGGTTCAGTGTCTATACAAATTTGATTCAGTGTCTATACATATTTGATTCAGTGTCTATACAGATTTGGTTCAGTGTCTATACAGATTTGGTTCAGTGTCTATACGTATTTGATTCAGTGTCTATACAGATTTGGTTCAGTGTCTATACAGATTTGGTTCAGTGTCTATACAGATTTGGTTCAGTGTCTATACAGATTTGGTTTAGTGTCTATACAGATTCGACCTAGCGTCTATACAGATTTGATTCAGTGTCTATGCATATTTGGTTTAGTGTCTATGCAGATTTGGTTCAGTGTCTATGCAGATTTGGTTTAGTGTCTATGCAGATTTGATTCAGTGTCTTTACAGATTTGGTTCAGTGTCTATACAGATTTGGTTCAGTGTCTCTGCAGATTTGGTTTAGTGTCTATACAGATCTGGTTCAGTGTATATGCAGATTTGATTCAGTGTCTTTACAGATTTGGTTCAGTGTCTATACAGATTTGGTTCAGTGTCTCTGCAGATTTGATTTAGTGTCTATACAGATCTGGTTCAGTGTCTATACAGATTTGGTTTAGTGTCTATACAGATTTGGTTTAGTGTCAATGCAAATTTGGTTTAGTGTCTATGCAGATTTGGTTCAGTGTCTATACAGATTTGGTTCAGTGTCTTTACAGATTTGGTTAAGTGTCTATGCAGATTTGGTTTAGTGTCTATACAATTTTGGTTCAGTGTCTATAAATATTTGATTCAGTGTCTATACAGATTTGGTTCAGTGTCTATACAGATTTGGTTCAGTGTCTATACAGATTTGATTCAGTGTCTATACAGATTTGGTTCAGTGTCTATACAGATTTGGTTTAGTGTCTATACAGATTTGATTCAGTGTCTATACAGATTTGATTCAGTGTCTATACAGATTTGGTTTAGTGTCTATACAGATTTGAACAAGAAGGCGAAAGTCTATACAGATTTCCATAAGTACATTTTATATACAATTTACAGAGCCGTCCCAGTGTCTATACAGATTAGGTGTCTATATATATTGTAGCAAGACAGTGTCCATACATATGATCGTCTTCAGAGAACCGTTCAAAACTGCAACATGTATACAATATATTAAAGAATATCAAGTACATAGGCCAAATTCTTTGCAATTCAAGAAGCATTCAAATCTGTATAGACATGGCGATATAGCTGGTAGAATGACAAAAATCTGTACAGAAGATGATATACTAAGTAGACAGCAAAAGACCGGCGGCAAATCGGAACGTATATGATGGTTTTCAGCAGTTCAAATCTGTACAGACACGGGGTTCAAATCTGTATAGTGTTTCGCCTCTTCGTATATGGCTTTTTAGCAATGGATATATAGCCTGACGCTTTTTACACGATCCTGACTATTTTGAAGTACCGATATTGCACGATTTGCTTTGGGAAATTGATATAAATAAAGAGTCATGCATAAACGTCAATACCAGGTCAAATGCCCCATGCTAGACATGCATGTAGTATAGCGAAAACGTTAATGGGCTATTCATGGACAATCTCATATGGGTTTGACTATGTAGTATACCCATAGTACCGAAGTACCGATTTACTTAATCAGAAAAAAGCCAAACATGTATAGATTTGTTATTTTATTGTTCACTGTAAATAATAAACACCAAGCTACCCGAGCACTGAAAATAAAGATTACAACAAAAATGTATGTTTTGGAAACACCCTTACCAGGGACGTAGCTGCCCATATGCAAATACGCACGTGCGTACGCTGTTTGAAAAACTGACAAAATTTAAGTGCTATAAAAATGCAATAAAATGCAATGCCTAACCCGGTTGAGGCATATTTTCCATGTGATAAAACCTAATTGATATAGAAACTATAAAAAGTGTTTTGAATTGAATTTTTCTGACTAAATTTTAAATCACTTAAGTAGCTACCAAAATACAAAATTAATCATGTAGAAAACGTATTTGTGTCACAAGCATCTGCGGTAAATAATGCATTTTTTCTAGCTCGATTCGCTCGCACAATGCATTTATTGGTGAACAGTATGAATTAGAGATTAAGTTTGTGTGGTATATCATGGACGTACATACGTACATGTGTCTATCCATTCCATGGAGACATGTAGGTTAGTCAGAGAATCTGAATTATTCCAAAGCAGCAACGTTCCTCACTACATGTGTTTAGATTTAATGTATTAATGTTTGTGTGTGCTAAGCCCCTTAGGTATATTGTGTTTTTACCATACTCTTGTGAGCACTGAGTCAGATCATCCGTTAGATGTATGGATAGCTCTAAATGTCCCCTTCACTAAACCCATTCACCTCCTTCACTTTTGCGACCATCCATGCGGTACGGACCAGCATGTGCCGAAAACAATGATAACAACAAACAACCTATAAAGCTCCTATATGGATGACCTAGGAATGTCCCGGATAGGCACTTCAGAGCGACGGAATAACTCGGTCGAAAGACACGGATAATCTCGGATCAGCACAGTATGTACCCGTGTATTCAGTGTAACAGTCGTGCGAGGTCTCGGGACAGTCGTACCTCTGACGTCATGTACGTTGATATACCGGGGTCAGACATAGATGTCCCGGATTGTCGAGATGCACGACAAGGTGCGGTCGAATGAACTTAATGTCCACATTGGTCGCAAAATTGTTCTTATCTAGTCTTAGACAGGATGTTCATGTTAGTGACTAGAGTTTTGTTGGTGTAAATATCGCTGTGTTAAGAAAATATCCACGTATAGTTTTTAAGCACCAGTCAGTTGCATCCACGGCCCCCATCCCCGGGGATCCACGGGGGATAGCCGGGGAGACGGTCATGTTTTTTTCAGCTTCCCTACAGGGCCGGGGAAATGTTGGGATTTTTCTGCGAACCAATACACCGGGGACAATATTTAGTTGTCAGGTGCCGGGGAAATACCGGATATTTTACCATCAGCTTTCCCTGCAGGCGATTTTGACAACCCAAAAGTCAAAATCCCTGAGATGGGGGTGCCTTATAACGTATATTTAATTAGCATTTTAACGCTACGATTTAAGCTTTAGCCACTTTCATTAAGAAGTGTCCATTAGTGTCCTATTTAATGCAAAGAAATATAATATACTCGAGTATAAAACGAAATCATACTAGTATGTTTTAAAAATACAGAAAATGGTATAGAATCAATGTTTATCATGCCATATAATACGCTATAATATGGTCTGAAACTACTCCAGAATGCACGTACGGATTCGTAGAAATTAAAAAAATCCCTGTGGGAGCATGCCCCCGGACACCCTACCAACGCTGTATTTATCATGTGCGTACACTGAAAATATGCCCAGCTACGCCCCTGCTTACTGATTCATATCCGCAATAAGTTCTCAACAGAAATTGTCATTGATGCGCCGGAACATGCTATGATTGGTTGGTTACAGGGTTAGTAGGATACTCTTCATTTATGACAAGAATGGTAAGAATATACTCAATGACATACTAAAATATGAAAATAAGCTGGCCTTTGTCTGTTATTCAACTCCCGAATCGAGCTATGTTTACGAACACTTGTCTTTTCGTATAGATGCTAAAAATGTTTACATTGCAGATTTGTTAAATGTGATAATTATTATCCTAAGAATACCAAACTGATTGATTGTTAATTAAGTGTTTTGTAGTTTTAGGACCTTGACAGTCATGTTTTTGGTTGGAGAAATAAGCATAATTTTATATATTTATGGAGAGAACTATGTGTAAAATCAGGACATTTCCTATGAATGTAAAAGCAGAAGTCTCTCTTCACGTGGTTTATAAATAACAATCAACATTTTGCGTATTTAGTTTAATTCAACAACGTAATCACAAGACAAAAATATTATTTAAAAGTATATAATAAATAAGTATGCATTCTGCTCTATATATAAGACATAATGCACTATTCCTTTCAAGAATACGCTATGATATTCATATTGGTAGTTTGGTCCCATCACGAATATGAATCGCGACACGTACATCTGACAACGATATGACTCCAGAGCTACAGATAAGGTTTTAGTCCGTTAGGTATTTTATCCCCTTGTTTCAATTTTAATTGCCGTGGGTTTTGGCAAATTGTATTTGGGTATTACTCAAAGGGTAAATGATCATCTATATACTGTTTTTCACCATATCATCATTTTCTTTTAGGGTATTTCAGTTTGTCATCGCTCTTTTTCTTACTCCCTGCTCTAAAAATCAATTGGGTTTTTAAGAAAATTAATTGGGTAATTACCCCCAATACGCCGCAGCTTATCTGTAGCTCTGAATTACCGTGACTCTATTTCGTTGTTCAAGGATATTGAATAAAACGCTTAATTATGCAAATACTTGTACGTGTTTTTCTATCTAAAAATCTAAACACCATTTTTTCTCTTAGTAGAATAATAACCACTCACATTCTACTGTTCGCGAATATATGCATTTTGTTTGTTGTTCACGAATATAGAATTAAAAGCTTAACGATGTCCGGGTGTTAATTTTTTTTAAAAAGTGTTGAGGACTGCATTTTAAACAGTTTTATTCTACTGTATATACATTAAGACAACTGCATGTGGTTTTTAAAAACACTTTTACTGTCAGTTAAGCCAGTAAAACTATTCTTATTTCCCTACACCCAGCGTAAAAAATGTACTACAAAACATCTGGTGGCAACTGCATGATAAATAAAATAACTCTCCAACAGATGACACAATAAATACAAGAGTGTGTTTAAATCCAATGATAATCATTATTTGTTCAATCAAAAGTGTAAAAATGATGCTTCGTCTAATTATGAAGTAGATAAAAATAAAAGTGTAACCCTACCCTCCTTGAAATTCGGGTATTTTTTTGCATATTTCCAATAAGTACCCTATTGATAAATGTCAATAAAATATTAACTCAACAATTGGCACCATTGAATATTTTTCAAAAATAACTTCAATGCGTATGTAATGTTTCAATAAAATTTTAAAAGGTTTTATCGAACGTTTATGAAAATATACATTTCAAAAATCAACGGTAACTCAATTTTCATCTATTTACCACATATTAATTTCAATAAAATTAAAGAAAAGAAATAAAAAAAAAATTGTTCTCCAAATTACACTATAGAGTCATGTTTTGAAGCCAAAATATTATTTCATACCTAAAAATTAAAGAAAAAAAGAATAAATCAGTTTTGGCTCTAGTGGGGTTTGAACCCACGACCCATAGGAAATCAGTCAATTTGCCATAAAATTACTGAACCTGAGAACTCTTCAAGAGGAGATTCTTTGTTACACCCAGATATCCTTAATTATGCTGATTTTTTTGTATGTACGTGTATTTATGAATAATCAACTTAAACATCAAAATCTTGATATTTTCAGTCAATAAAAAAATACCACCCATGATGTATTCTCATATCGCTGGCTTACAATGTAGTCTAGGAGCTGGTGCAAGAAATTCAAAATCTATTTACCCCATCTGGTAGAAAAAGTCCATTGGTATTTTCAAATAATACATACATTCAGGCTTCAGAAAAAGGTGGATGCCAGATCTGAAAGTGGTGCAGATTTTTTTAACAGGGGCAACAACTCTTGCTTCCGAGCTAATTTACGAATACACATGACATTCTTAATTCTGGTGTGAATTTTTCGTTTATGTATATATTGCCATATATGTGGGTGGATATTATTCAATTAATGTTATGCATCAAATGGACATACAAAACTGACCAGTTTGAGGTCAAGGTCAATGTCATTTCAAGGTCAAAGTGAGAAAAATAGCTAAACATTTATATTTCACCTCAGTTCTTTCTTCATATAGCTTATGTTTGGAATCAAATTTCGTTATTTAAACGATAGACGTGTTGGTAAGTACATATTCTTTCATTATAAGCCATTTGTTTAATGAAAATAATCCTCTCTTTGTCAAAATAGCCATTTCATACATATGCATGCTGGCCGAGAAGGCATTCTTTCGACCACCCCTGGTATTCTATGTTCTAATATGATAAAATTGTTCATGTATATATTGCCACATATTTGCATGAATATTATTCATTTGATTATGGACATTAAATGGACAAACATAATTGACCTCTATTGGGTCAAGGTCAAGGTCAGTTCGAGGTCAAATCGAGAAAAAAACAAAAAATGGACATTTCTACTCTGTTTTTCTTCGTATAGCATTTGATATGAATGTAAGCTGCTTATTAAAATGATAGCTGTGTTGGTTAGTTCATATTCTGTCATTATAAGCCATTTGTTTAAAGAAACAATCATTTCTTTGTCAAAATAGCCATTTAATACATAAGCATGCTGGCCGAGAAGGCATTCTTTCGACCACCCCTTGTATTCTATGATCTAATATAATTTAAATGTTCATGTATATATTACTACACATTTGCACGGATATTATTCATTTGATTATGGACATCAAATGGACAAACATAATTGACCTTCTTGGGTCAAGGTCAGTTCAAGGTCAAATCGAGAAAAATAGCAAAAATGGACATTTCCACTCGTTTTTTTCGTATATCATATGATATGAATTCAATTTGCTTATTTAAATGATAGATGTGTTGGTAAGTTCATATACCTTCATTATAACTCATTTGCTTAATGAAAATGTTCATTTTCATTGTTCAAATATCCATTTTGTGCATGCGACAGTTTACGAAAACTTTTACGACAGCCCCTGGGATTCTATGATCTAATGCGATTTATGTGTTTATTTATGATATGAGTCACGAATACTATTTATTATATTATGGACATCAAATGGACAAGTATCTAAACCACTTTGGCATTAAAGTCGTTTCAGGATCGAAGTGAGAAAATAGGTAAAAATTGATTTGTCCACTCTGTATTTGTAATTCTCACGTATGCTTGAATTCAACTTTATTAGGAAACTGCAAATTTGATTTGTCTCATTTTTTATTAAATGGACTGTACACAATATTGCCTAAACGACCATTAATTTTGTTTAAGTTCAAACAAGTATGCAAGATAACTTATAAATGCTTTCAATATCACTATGCCTGTCTGTTTTTATGCCAGTCTCGGACTATTCATATACGCCGTTGTTTCACAGGGCCACTGCTTGGAAGTGTTCTCATGTGTATGCATATCATTAAATCCATCAGGATTTCCAGTCTCTTTGGAGACCCATTATGAGCTACTTTTTGTAACTCTCTAGGGTACAATAACCGTTGTTCACATTCACAAGGACAGTATGGCGTACCTACAACACATTATACAGCAATACGTACGGCCTATGACAGGTGTATCCAGCGGTAGTTAAATATCAGGCATGACATGACTGAATTACATCATGATGAGCATCATCGACTCCTAGTCAAAATATTGACTTGTGCATAACACATAACTTAGCATTCGATGCCTGTATAGCTATAATCTAGAGTGCTATTGAGTATCATTACGGTCTGTGATGAGATATTTCATTTGTGGTAGCTAGTACTAAATTGGTTATGATATGTATATTCCTTACAGTGGTATGTACCAACATAGACATCTGATACCCGTACTTAGTAGTAATAATAATAATAATAATAATAATAATAATAACGTCTTTATTTTCGGTGGATAACATAATTGGTGTAATGTGTACGAGGGGGTATCAAAAAGTTCGTGGACTGAGCCTGCCATTTGCGTAGTTTATGATCGAATTTAGTAAAAATCACACATTCCTTAAAACTACGTATTTTGAATCGATTTGCAAATTTCCAGTTCATATAACGTTTTTCCAAGTATGTGATGGTTACTATGGTATTTTAAATTATGCTCCGCGGCGCACTTTAAAAATACCATTCACTTGACCTCCCACATATACCTATAATTCTGTGAATCGTCATCCGATTTGAAATATAAAACCGTCGACGTAAACACCAAGACCGTTGCATCATTCTGATGTATATATTACAGCGTTGATGTCACGGATACTGATGCGACGTTATAAACATGCCGTTTTGTGTCGCCTGATTTTCGACGCTTTTCATGACGTCGGCGCACTTTTGGACTTGACGTTGCACTCGGACTATAGATCTTCCGTTGCACTCGGACTTAATTCTTCCGATGCATTTTCCCTTTTACTCAATTATACACCGATATTTATATATATATTATAGATATTTATAAGAACATGTCACCTAAACATATAAAAGTGAGATTGTCTTGCGAAAATTAATCTGTTTAAATGGTATAAATGATGTAGCTTGAATGATGCTAATATCAGTAGGGTTGACTTTGTGTATCGTGTGATAATCGGCGCTGAAATAAATGAACTTGTCAAATCTTTCATTATCTGGCCGAACTTGTTTTATGAATAAAGGGCTATTAAGCATAACTTAAGTATGCTGGTAGGCAATAGAACAGTTCAGTCCAGGTTTGTCAGTTTTGGATTCCTTAGACGATAGAAAAGTGGCAGGAGTTTTGACGTTTCATGACGTCGTAACGTCATAAAAGTGCGCCAGGTGGCTGTTGGTCATTTTTTAAATCGTTAGAATATTTGATTGATATTATCATTTAATCAACTTTTCATTTGTTTCTGAGTACACAATTGAATGTAGTTTAAGATGACAAAATAAATAATTCAATCGCATTACGCATATTAAAATGAATGGGTCAGTCCACGAACTTTTTGATACCCCCTCGTACGTCATAGATCCTGTGAAAGCTGTAACGGGCAGTGTTTTGAACCACACTTGATTCTGATGTGGTACTCATAACCATTAAGGGCAGACAGTCCTGGTCCTATGGAAAATACTAGTACAACATAACTCCTATAGTGTAGTCACCACTGCAATGACCAAAGTGACTTTGCACTGCAACAAGTAAATAATGCCACAGATACGTGCATTTCATACAACGGCATAAAGGCACCCCAGACAAAGTAGTAACAGCACTATGTATAACCATCTCAGGCCTAATAGCGTACATGTATCCATTACGACATAATATTTTAGAAGCCTTACGACATCATACGCTGCACGCACCACCACATAATTCAGCCATACCTGGATCTACAGGATACCCATTGATACTAAGTAGAACCCTTCCAATTCCTAATAGATAGACATGGCTACAGGATACATATACCCCCTACCCTTGGGAATAGATACCACAACATTGCATGTCCATACCAGGCTATAAGGGTTGGTCCACCCCGCGGTGTACTGCCATTTTCAGGTTATACTATATGCGGTACTCCTCATTGCCAAGTACATGTATAGCTATCCAATGTCACACATCATCAGGTCTTGAGCCAGCTATCATTTGATACTGTGTGATACTTAACACACAAAACATCCTGGGACATTCAGGGTGTCCAAATCCAAATAGTACTTTAACAGTTTCTTTGCCTATTTACCAAATGTCTTCGTTCTCCTATCACAGAGCAAACTTCACTTAGTGGGGTACATACGAGTATCTATCATTGGTTTTGCCATTCTGGATTTCAAATTATTTTATTGAATTCCAAATGGATACTCAACTAGTACAGTCATATCTGGCGTTATCTGATATGCTTCACTGCAATTTACAAGCCCTACTAGTATGGCCTATGAGTATACCCACTATCACAGCGTACAGCTACCTCATACCACATTTGGTAATCACTACTGTATTGTACAGTTATTCAAAGCTCACCACCAAGTTAACCATTATAGACTTGGCCATTGCGGGTTACCAATCGCTACTTTGTGCAGCTATCCTTATCCTAGGAGGTAAGCATTACCGTCTGCCAGATCGGTCAGCCAATGCTCCATCGAATATACACCACAATCAAGTACCGCCACATCCGACTTAAAGGGGTTCTCACTCCCATGCAGTTTACTTATCCTAGTCCATATAGGTTGACTAACATATTTGGTACATCCATTACATTCCTTATTCTTGGTACAAAGAAATTTGTAATCAATGGGGCATCTAATGATGGTGACCAAACTCTACTTAATATCCAAAGTCCAATCGTTTTGGATTTATTGGTCGGAAACCACTTGGTGTGGTCCTGACATGCTGATAGCAGGATCATTGCTATCTGCTGTTTAATACCAACCAACTTACCAAAAGACTAAGGATAGTAGGATCAATCATTGGGAAGGCGGTAACTTGGAAACCGTTTCATCTACCGACAGGCCGACACACAGATTAACGTGTGTTTTAAGCATACTTTCTCATTAAAGATTTTCATAATGTGTGGAGCGGTTGTCTAGAGGTAGGGCGCACGCTTCGGGATCGAGAGGTCCCGGGTTCGATCCCCCTCTGGACCACTGGTTAATCTATCTGAGCAAGACCCACATGCTCAACTCCATCATGGTGTTAAATGGTACCTGTGAGGGCAGTATCTATTCATGGGCGCAGATCGATGTTGGCTGCCAAACCACAGGAGAGAAATAGTCTTCCCAGGGAGACACGAGTGTAGGCCCAAGGGAAAGTTGAAATGTCAAAGGGTGCTTAAGCGGCCTAACAGCTGAAAAGAGCCCTAGAAAATTGGTAACTTAACTTATAACACTCGCAGCTAATGGATTCCAATACAATGTATTACAATGTTCCTACATATATCCAATAACACTAAAACATACATGCGAAAAAGAACTACAGATCTGAGACAAAAAATATCATTTTTGAAGCTATTCTTCTAAATTTGACCTTGAAATGACCTTGACCACAAACTTATTTAAGATGATTGTACATTTGATGTCCATAATCAATGAATACTGGTAGCATCCCTGAATATACATGTATGTCTCACTACATACACAAACACATATATCACATTTTATCATAGAATGTCAGGGGTTGTCGTGCAAGGTTTTCGTAAGCTGTCATATGCAAAATAGCTATTTGCACACAAAAAAACCCACAATTGTTTATTTAACAAATGGCTTATGATGAACGAATATGACTAACCAACACAGCTATCATTTAAATAAGCAACTTTCATTCATATCAAATGCTATACGAAGAAACACAGAATGGAAATGTCCATTTTTTGCTTTTTTTTCTCGATTTGACCTTGAACTGACCTTGACCTTGACCAAAGAAAGGTCAATTATATTTGTCCCTTTGATGTGCATAATCAAATGAATAATATCCATGCAAATATGTAGCAATATATACATGAACAATTTGATAATATTAGTTAAAAGAATACCAGGGGTGGCCGAAAGAATGCCTTCTTGGCCATCATGCATATGTATTAAATGGCCATTTTGACAAAGAAATGACTATTTTCATTAAGCAAATGACTTATAATGAAAGAATGTGCACTTACCAACACGTCTATCATTTAAATAACGAAATTTTATTCCAAACATATGCTATACGAAGAAAGAACTGAGGTGAAAAATCAATTTTTAGCTATTTTTCTCACTTTGACCTTGAAATGACCTTGACCTTGACATCAAACGGGTCAGGTATGTATGTCCATTTGATGCATAACATTAATTGAATAATATCCACCGACATATATGGCAATATATACGTAAACAAAAAATTCACACCAGAATTAAGAATGTCATGTGTATTCATAAATTAGCTCGGAAGCAAGAGTTGTTGCCCCTGTTAAAAAAATCTGCACCACTTTCAGATCTGGCATCCACCTTTTTCTGAAGCCTCAATGTATGTATTATTCGAAAATACCAATGGACTTTTTCTACCAGATGGGGTAAATAAAAATCCATTTTAAGGTCTTTTTGAAACCTGGCTCCTGGACTAATGAGAAAATCGTAAGTTTCTTTATAAGACTAATGCATATTTGAAACCTACTTCACAACAAGGCGCGTCTTATGATCTTATTTTCATGAAATCGCCACTTGTCACGTAGACCAAACTGAAGTCGAAACAGCTTGTTTGATCATAAATAAATAGTGATTATCCTGGACAGCTTTTCTTGTTGTCTCAAAATATTGATTCTGTAGTTAAGACCTTCTCATTCTAACCCAGCGATGTGCCGGTAAAGCTAACTCAGTCTGTGAATAGAAACTTTTCAACTTATATGAGTGTTTTTCAACAACGTCTGTTCATAGATCTATAATATCATGTCATTTTCCATGTATTTGATAAGAGTACGTGTATAATTGGTTATTCATGTCCATCAGAATGTATTCTCATGTGAGTTTTCAAGCTATCCCTCCGTGAGAATTCCGATTCACAAACATCACACTTGAATGGTTTTTCACCAGAATGTGTTCTCATATGTTTGGTTAGAGTACTTGAAATTGAGAATGCAGATCCACATATATTGCACTTGAATGGTTTTTCACCAGTATGTTTTCTTCTATGACGAGAAAGGTGATTTTTGTCTGAGAACGCAGATCCACATACACCACACTTGAATGGTTTTTCACCAGTATGTATCCTTGTATGGCGGGTAAGTCTACTTTTGTCAATAAATGCAGATCCACAAGTGTCACATTTATATGGTCGTTCACCAGAATGTATTCTCATGTGAACAGTTAAACTACTTTGTTGTGAGAAAGCAGAACCACATACATCACATGTAAATGGTTTTTCACCCGTATGTATCCTTCTATGCAGGGTTAGAGAACTTTTACCAGTGAATGAAGATCCACAAATTTCACATTTAAATGGGTTGTCAGTGGAATGTGTTCGCAAGTGTTTTGTTAGAGTACTCGGGTCTGAGAATACAGATCCACATTTATCACACGTGAATGGTTTTTCACCAGTATGTATCCTTCTATGACGAGTAAGATGAGCTTTTTTCTTGAATGCAGATCCACAAATATCACATTTGAATGGGTTTTCACCATTATGTATCCTTTTATGCTGGGTGAGAGAACCTTTACTAGTGAATGAAGATCCGCAAATTTCACATTTAAATGGTTTGTCAATGGAGTGTGTTCGCAAGTGTTTTGTTAGAGTACTCCGATCTGAGAATGCAGATCCACATTTATCACACGTAAATGGTTTTTCACCAGTATGTATCCTTCTATGACGAGTAAGATGAGCTTTTTTCTTGAATGCAGATCCACAAATATCACATTTGAATGGTTTTTCACCAGTATGTATCCTTCTATGTTGGGTAAGAGAACCTTTACTAGTGAATGAAGATACACAAATTTCACATTTAAATGGGTTGTCAATGGAGTGTGTTCGCAAGTGTTGTGTTAGAGTACTCGGGTCTGAGAATGCAGATCCGCAAACACCACACTTGAATGGTTTTTCACCAGTATGTATCCTTGTATGGCGGGTAAGTCTACTTTTGTCAATAAATGCAGATCCACAAGTGTCACATTTATATGGTCGTTCACCAGAATGTATTCTCATGTGAACAGTTAAACTACTTTGTTGTGAGAAAGCAGATCCACATACATCACATGTAAATGGTTTTTCACCCGTATGTATCCTTCTATGCAGGGTAAGATAACTTTTACCAGTGAATGAAGATCCACAAATTTCACATTTAAATGGTTTGTCAGTGGAATGTGTTCGCAAGTGTTTTGTTAGAGTACTCGGGTCTGAGAATGCAGATCCACATTTATCACACGTAAATGGTTTTTCACCAGTATGTATCCTTCTATGACGAGTAAGATGAGCTTTTTTCTTGAATGCAGATCCACAAATATCACATTTGAATGGTTTTTCACCCGAATGTATCCTTTTATGCAGGGTAAGAGAACCTTTAGTAGTGAATGCAGATCCACAAACATCACACCGGAATGGTTTTTCACCAGTATGTATCATTGTATGACTAGTAAGATTACTTTTGTCTTTGAATTCAGATCCACAAATATCACATTTGTATGTTTTTATGCCAGAATGTACTCTCATGTGGACTGTAAGACTACTTTTGTCAGCGAAAGTAGATCCACATATAACGCATCTGACCGTTTTTTCATCGGTATGTGTCCTTCTATGAGAGGAAAGATTACCTTTTTGATTGAAGGCAGATCCACAAATATCACATTTGAATGGTTTTTCACCAGTATGAATCCTTCTATGTATGGTAAGATTACCTTTGCTAGTGAATGAAGATCCACAAATATCACATTTGAAAAGTTTTTCACCAGTATGAATCATTGTGTGTTTGGTAAGAGAACTCCGATCTAAAAAAGCAGATCCACAAATATCACACTTGATGGGAATTTCACCAGTATGCATTCTCATGTGATTGATAAGTGTTCTTTTCCTTGTGAAAGCTGATTTACAAATACCACAATTATATGGTTTTTCACCAGTATGTAATCCTTCATGTTCTGTTAGCGAACACCGTTGTTTGAATACAGTTCCACATATATTACACTTATACTTTTGTTCATGGGTATGTTTTTTCTTGTGCTCAGCAAGGCTACCTCCACTGGTAAATGCAGATCCACACACTTCACAATGGTATGGTTTTTCACCAGTGTGTATACTCATGTGCTCTTTAAGACAGCCATTGGTTTTAAAGGTATTTCCACAAACCTCACATTCGTATGACAGTGTATGGATTTTCGTATGGATTCTCTTATGAATTGTTAGAAGATTTCTCTCAATGAATGCAGATTCACAAATCTCACATTTAAATGGTTTTTCACCAGTATGTATTCTCATGTGAATAGTAAGATCACTTCTTATTCTAAATCGGGATCCACAGGTGACACATCTGTAAGGCAGCTTTTGAACACTGTGTATTTCCATGATTTGTAAACTTTCCATGTTTGGTAAAATGAATATTGTTTTACCACAATTTAATTTTTAACCAGATTGCATTATCTCGTGAGTAGAAAGTTGATCAATATTGTTTAAAGTAAACATTTCTTAACAGAGTGTTTCATTACCGTGGGTCATTTGTAAGATACTTGTTTAATGCGAGTGAATTGATCTCAACATTAATGGTAAATAATCCAGTTGTTTAGTCGATGGTGACATTATATAATGGTGTCCAAACGTGTTAAAACTTCTGCTTATGTCAATGAAACATTGCTGTCCATATATATTAATGGGCAGATCCTGAAAAAGATTCAAGAATACACGTTAGCATTATGTACTGATTATGAAACAAAACAAGATTATAAACATTCATTTCTCAGAAGTACGATATGCATAGTCTGCACAAGTAATTAATTTTAGTTGAAAATAAATACCAACGGTTGTATAAAAGAAACATACGTCGTAACAGTGAACTAGATAGGAAAGGAATGCTTCACTTGCTATTTGACCATACTAGATGTCCAAAATCAAAAGCATTTTATGCTTAAACATTGTTTCCGTTATAAGTGGCATATTAATTTATAATTTCCGGGTATGCTCGCAAGATAGCTTTAACATGCTTTAAAACACTATTTTAGAGACCGTCTTCAATCATTCACTTTTTCGTATTCACAAGTAACAGTCAAAAATCAATTTTACTGTCCTTTTAACTTGTGTCCTTAATTAGAATCAATAGTTCAAGTGAATACTGTAATACATTTCCATTTCTAATGTAGACCAAAGACATCAATTACATTTATTATTCAGATCTTTGTCAAAGAAGTCCAAACTTCTATGTCTTTGATTAAACTATAATTTTCACAGAATTTATTAATACTTAGAATAATAGTTATATTGAAAGGTGATATCAAAAGAATAGGATCCCCAATAATTTGTAGGTACAAACATATTTTTACAGTTACAACCCTTGTGTCACTTGAATATTCATATCTGGACAATAGTTGAGGTTAAGTTGTGTTGGCATATAATATGAATACAAAAAACACTTTAACAGTCTTAACTGCTAGACCAGAATTGGTTATATAGATACATGTGAGGTAAAACCACTGGTAACTGTATCGTTGAATACGATTTTTTTTTAAATTTATATTTTTCTAGAAAGGTTTATTTGTTCTGAATTAACCAGAACTTCAACCAATCACAAACAAAAATTGACTAGGAATATCTCCCGGACAACTCTAATTTCAAAGAACAATAAGATCGGACAACTGTCCAAAAATGCGTATAATCAAATTCTAAGTCCGATGTTTGACTCTTGGTGACAAAATATTACGACCCCATGTGGCCTTCCGGACATTGCAATAAACAATCAATAGTCAGATAATCCGGGTCAATTACCGATAATCAAGCACCACGGGAGGTCTACTGTCATGCTTGAATCAACAAACAACAGTTACTACAAACTCGTGTCGAAGCTCCGCCTTCTCTAATTTGATTGGATGAAATTCGGTACCGTGACAGTATATGTGCAACCGCGCACATGCACAATATTGACGAGTAATAAATTAAAATATGTCACTAAAAGACGTATCAAAAATGGAAATCATCAGATACCTGTACCAATGAGTTTTTAGCAATATCGATCGTCCGGGAATTAATTGAACAACCCACGTAATGCACGTATATTACGCAAAAGTTATTCCAACATAGAAATATAACAGTAATCCAACAAACTTGCAACTCAGAAAAAAAACTAGCAAAGAAGTTCTTTGAAATTAGCAAGCAATCGACAGCACCGGCGAAAATCTCGGTCAAGGTTTTTGAAGTAGTCGGCGCCGCTCTAAGATCTTAATTTACGACTTCAAAACGCACCGCGCGTCAACTCAGTAAAAGAGCGGCATCTTTGATGTGCAGATGTCGTAATGTATTCGATATTTGTGGGTATTAAATTTGAGTAATTGATACGATATTATTGAAAATCAGCGAGTTATTTGTCGCGGGTTGCCGAGAGTAATATACTGTATTTTTAATTTGACCTTTGGACTTAGAACTTGTTGAATATTCGTGAGGCATAAAACTGGTTTGCCAATGACGGTACGGCAATATTATTTCAATTTCACATCAAAATTAAGTATTTATATATCTTGACAAGTAAAGACTCATAAATTAACTGGTACAAATCACAAATGATCGGAAAAATCAGACGACGAGATACACGCGAGTGACCCGATTTCGGATACATACGCATTTTCGGACAAGTTCGTTTTTGGGTCATTATTTATATGTTTCTTTAGTATTATTGGCTAAGTACTAGCTATCAACAATGAATTAAAATCAGTTTGAATTGTTATTTAAGTTCTGTAGTAAAGTGTGTCAGCTGTCAAACATATGATGCAACATGTAGAAGGATAATAATTTATTTAGTAATTGATTGCACCAAATTACTTAATTATTTTTTTCCTTTCATTGTCATGTGGAAGTTCATGTTTTGAGTTGTTTAACTGCTCGAACTCTGCAATATCAATATCTTGCTTTTAATTGTGTAGATAGACAACCTGTCAAACTTGGTATTTTACTTATTCAAACAGCTAGTCAAACACAGTGTGATTAGTCCCTTAGTATTTTAGTACAACCACAGCTCAGTGCATACTTGCAACATCAGAACACTGACATAGAGTTATTTACAGAACAAACTTTACTAAGTACTGTCAACTTGCAGTCTGAGTCGGAATCCGACATGGGAACGTTAAAATTCAACATATAAACTACAATATGATATTATGATTTACATTGACAACAGTATGTGGCTTCCTGAATTGAAGTGCATATCCTTGTCTTGAGCTCACATGTAGGGCTACCTATGGTGAAACGCTTAAGTAAACTAATGTGGCCTCTAGTTATGATGGAGACCGACTGCGGATTGTTTCAATTGGGACAACTGAACTTAAAATTCGGACAACTCTATTTTGTCAAGGTCAGTTGTCCTGGACAACCCTTGCAAGAAAAAATTTGTAGAGCCCTGCTCCATAAACTAATTCTATTCATATACAGCAATGCTTAAACTACGTACATGTCAGATCTCTCCAGACTTGATCCAATATTGTTTGTGTAAACACACATCATTTCAGAGATAATTGGTATGCGTAAAGGAGTGTTTTTATTAAAATCAAAGTGCACCTCTCGAACCCGCTCGTGGATTTCTGTACAAATGGACCTTGAAAGAAAAATATATATTTCCAAAAAAAAGTTTTTTTTTGTTTTTTTTGTGTGTTCAACGATACAGTTATTACCTGTGGGTAAAACAGCCTGCACAAATTCCGGATATCATCTAATGCTTGTAAACGTACATCATAATATGCTAGGAAAGCTCAAATATAATACGCATTTACCAATTTATAATTTCATACTAAAGGGAGATCACCGTCCGTATGTTGTCGAATTTAGCACCCTCTGACCATATTAGAAAATGGACCAGATTGTGCATCACTTAAAATAAATGTCAACATTACTTACATATCAAGTAGATCCCACACTTCAATTGCATTAATATCTTACAACTGAAAAATAAGCTTAACTGACGTAAAAGCTGGTATTAATCACCCGACCACGTGAAACAACTCGAGCTTGACTGCACAAGTCTAATATCATGAAACTCGTAAGCCTTTATTGGTTATAGTTTGGCCGGTTAAACGCCACTAAATTTTTCCCACTGTAATGCATCGAGTTAAAATGTTTCAATGGGTAGGCTATGTGCGTGAAATATTGTGAAACAGTTTTATTTGGAAATATTTGGTATTCTTGTCTTAAAACCTACATGTAGCTAGCTTAGAATGAGAAGGTCGTAAATACAAAATCGATATTTTGAGAAAACACGAGAAAACTATCTGAAAGTTACTCTTAATATATGGTAAAAGAAACTGTTTACACGTCAGTTTGGTCAACATATGTTCCGATTTTCATGAAAATAGGCTTATGAGAAGTGCCTTATGGTGCAGATTTTAAATATGTAACAGTCTTACAAGATCCTAAGTAGTAGTTATGACCTTCTCATTCTAAACCAGCGATATATCATATATGGCATGGCCCTCACATACTCTCAGATTTCGAAAATATTTTACTATTCACTACTAGTTTACTATCTTTTTAAAAAAAATAATTACTAATAAAAACGACGAGAGGGATCGAAACTTAATTTTGCATTCCGTTGCTATGGCAACAGAGGAAATTCGATGTTTGCTATCTTTCACACTTTTGAAAAATGAACTTTGTCATTGTTTGGATTTTTAAGAATGATTGGGGACAATTTGACCAACATGTACACTAATATAATAATAATAAAATTATTCAATAAATACTGTGGAAGTTTGAAGCAATTCCGCCAAACAATTTGTGGGACGTTCAACACACAAAAGATTTGCGTTACGTACGGACGTAATACTATATGCCCCCTGTCCACTTATAAATACGATGGGGTGGGGGCAAAATGAAATACTTTCCATTGAAATAATGTACCTAAGATACATCAATAATGCAATGAGTATGATTAGTTAACTGATGAATAAATCAAATTGTTTATATGTTCTTGATATAAGATTTTGGACTTTTAAAAGGACATTTCTTGCATAAAGGATTACAACAGAAATCTGATGCTTTGCTGTAATTTAAATTATAGTTCAGATATTGCAAAATACACAAAACTTGTATTATGGCTGCTTAAAGAGATTCTCTCAATATCCAGTTTATTATTATATAACCCCTAGCATTACGTACAAAAACAAAGTGTTTAAATAAGCATGAAGCTTTAGAACGTGAGCCGAAATTTGTCTGTAAACATATAATGACAAAAAATATGTTCAAGCGTTAATAATAATTCGCCGACAGCCCTTAATTCAACAGCAACTAGGAAAGCAGTGGAACACTATGACTTAAACACAAAAGTACGTTTTCCAACAAAAAGGACCAGAAAGAGATGAACAATTACCAAGTTACACATTAAGGTAAGATTTTGCACTCAACCCTTGCATTGTGTGTTTAGTATGTACTTGCAACTTTGTCAAAATGTGTTTTCAGATTTGGCAATAAGTTTGATCAAATTTATCTGATTGATAAAAGTTTTTTGTAAAACATGAATGTCACCATGCCCGGTGATTATAAACATTGGAGAACGTACTCCATGATCCAACTCATACTCGGTACTCCAATTGGAGCATTTCTCAGTTACAAAAAACTGCTGTAACGTACTGCTTTATTACTGAATGGAAACATATAAAATAGGGGTTCATTTTCTTAATTAGATCATTTGCTACAAGTTGGTGTGGGTTTGATACAAAATTCTATAAAAATATGTTTTTTCAAGTTTGAGCATGGAGTATGGCGTTGGAAGTACGAGAATGAAAAATGTTTATAATCACCGGGCCATGGCAGCTCAATAGTCAGCGTTTCCCCCCCCCCTTCTTCGTTAAGTACACATGTTCTCATAAAAGGTACTTTCCCAATCAGGAATTACAAAGATTCAAGAATTTTGTCTGAGTTTGTGTGTATAACACTGTGTTTGATTGTTCTTATACTGGTTACTTTCTGTTTATACTTTACTTTTAGTGAGTTATATCACTTGGTTGCTTTAGTCGGTTTTAGATCTATATGCTTTTGTTATCTCGTCGTCAGAACTATTTGCTTGTTTTGTCGCTATTAACCGATTTGTATTTTTCTTAATTTTAACCAATAATTCTGTATAAAACGAAGTTTGTTCGATTTTCAATATTTATTTTCCTTAGCATAAGATATACACAATCATTTATATTTTAATCCTTCTGTCAATGCGTATGATATACTTAGTATAATAACTTAATTATTTAATTAATAAATTATGCATATGATACGGTAAATTCAATTATTCAAGTTTCGTGGGAAATACACAAAAGTTGTCCGAGGACAGCGCGCTCAACTGTTCTCAGTCATATCCTCTGATAGTGTGAAATTTATTTCTATTTTCTAAGTAGAAAAGGGGCATACTTTGGTCAAAATGCTCGATAGAGTTAACTTCGCTTGTGTAAAGGTTGGGGTCATGATGAACAAGTGTGCCAAGTTTTAAACCAATATGTAGACCAATGTTCTTCGAAAATATTTGAGGTGGTATGTAAACTTTAACATTACCATTACACCGACGTGGATCCCGATCCTCAGGTGATTGCAATAGAACTTTCCTCTTATTCTTTAAATAGTGGAGCTAAAAAGTAATGCTATTTACTTAAACCTCGCCTCACATGAGGCGTACCAGAGGCAGATGAGGACACACTTAATGTTTTGGCCTTTTAGAGGCAGTAACTAAAGTACTTTTCCAGATTGAAACCTAATTCAATGACATTTCAATGCCAGTGAGAACACTAGATGTCACCAGTATCTTCTCTATAAATATATATTGACAAGCTCCTGATGTCACCAAACTCGTTTTCCGTTTAATGTATGAAATGTGTGTACATTTCTATGTCCCTGAATCGATAGATCAGCCCTATTTGAAGTGATGTGAATGTTTTAACAAACACATTGTAATCAGTACATTTGTGTTGGTGTTCAAATACAATATGACGTTTCTATGTGATGTTCACGATTGATATATTATAACAAATACTTTTCATATAGCATAACATATAATTTATTGACATAAAACTGCATTTATATAAACACAATTTATTAACAAACACAAAATCAATAATTATACTAGAAAAGAGAAACATCTAAAAGATCTATGCATATATTCAATTTCATTATATTATTGCAGGGTGAAGGGTTATCATTGTTTTCTGAAGGGTCTTAAAAAGAACAGTTTACAATTACATGACTTTTTTTGTATATATAAACAGTTGATTAATAAGGATTAACAAAAAATGTGAAAGTCAAATTGAGGTCAGATAATATAGGTATGTGAAGAGTGTTCCAATACAGCATCCATGACCCTGTAACAAGCCGTATGTATGTAAGACCACATGAATACGACCCTTCAATAAGTCTTAGTCCAAAAGTTAGTAAGTCAATAATAATATGGAAGGTCAAAATGAGGCCTGGTGAAATTGATGTGAAATGAATGTTGTAAAATAACATCCTGGCAAGTATGAAAGCTTGGTAGCAAACCCTAATTGTTGTGAGTTTGGGTTAACCAAGAACATGGCCCTCCAATAAGTAGGTCCAAAAAAAAGTAGGTCAATGTGAAGGTCAAAATGAGGTCAGGTGATGTAGGTGTGTTGAGGGTGATCTAATACAACATCCATGCAAGCACAAAAGCTTTGCGGCAAGCCATATTGATGTTAGAAGAAACAGGCAGTACGGGTTAACCTAGCTTGTACGGATGGACAAACAGGTGAATCACTAGATATGCCTCCCAATTTGAATTGAATTTAGGCATAAAAATACACATCAATTGATTCTATTTTAAGTAATTTACCCAGAAAGTGCAATTTCCCAGCTATAAAATTTCCCAGTAGATGTGTCGAAATGACATACATTTGTTGCTTCGGTGACTGATTTGGGAAAAATTCTCTGATTGCAAAATACTATACATATGAGTAAAAAAATATTTTTTTTGAAATGACGTCACATCATAACAACATTATGATAAAACAAGATGGATACAACTTAAATTCATGTAGATAGAAATAAATCCTGATGAAGTGCATGCGACCGAAAATTAGAAATTTGAGTTTTTCTACATGAATATTTCTTTCCTATGAGAGACTATCAATATAAACTATACATGAGTAAGTTGTTTTGAATGGAAGTATCCTAGACCTAAGCATGCAAACAATTGCGATTTTGATACATACAGTAGGCACCAAAAATAAGTTAACACCTTCAACAGATGCAGAGTTTTAATTTGTAAAGTTTTCAATATATCGTAGTGCCATTTGAATTTACCATATGAGGATGATGACGAAAACCCACTTTTTAGGAGAGGCAAAAAACAGTATTTTCTATGAAAACTAAGGTTCCCCCAGAAATCACTGAAAGTAGAACTATATTATATAATTCCTACGCAAAACATCTTATTAAGTAGGTATCTATTAATGCATATAATGGAATTGCTGATATTTGTTCTTCTCTTTGCCCAAAATAAAAACTAGCAGATATTCGGTAATTTCTTTTTGTGATGATTCGATGGTTGCCCATTAGCTTATTTACCACAGATAAGGTGTAGTTAAGGCGGGAAAACGATTACCAGGAATAACAAGTGATAACAAGGTTGCTCACCTGTTGCACATTGGTCTAGGTATCAGTACAACTTACATTCTGGCCATATTTCATGATGATTGAATCAAAACAGGGGTCTCTATAGCAAGCACAATGTTTTTCCTAAGATTTGACCTAGTGACCTAGTTTTTGACTCCACATGGCCAAGATTCAAATGGTTGCATGGAAAACAACATTCTGACCAAGTTTCATGAAGATTGGATCAACACAGTGACCTCTGGAGTGAACACAAGGTTTTTCTAAGATCTGACCTAGTGACCTATTTTAACCCAACATGACCCAGTTTCAAACTTGGCCTAGATTGCATGGAGAACAACATTCTGATCAAGTTTCATGATGATTGGACAAAAACGACGACCTCTGGTGTGATCACAAGGTTTTTCTAAGACTTGACATATTGACCTAGTTTTTGACCCCACATGACCCAGTTTCAAACTTGGCCTAGATTTCATGGAGAACAACATACTGAATAGGTTTCATGATGATTGGATCAACACAACGACCTCTGGAGTGAACACAAGGGTTTTCTAAGAGTGGACCTAGTGACCTAGTTTTTGACCCCACCTGATCCAGTTAAATTTTGCCTAGATTTCATAGAGAACAACATTCTGATCAAGTTTCATGATGATTGGATCAAAATGACAACCTCTGGAGTGAACACAGGGTTTTTCTAAGATTTGCCCTAGTGACCCAGATTTTAACCCCACAAGACCCAATTTCGAACTTGGCCTAGATTTCATAGAAAACAACATTCTGATCAAGTTTCATGAAGATTGGATAAAAAAGTGACCTCTGGAGTGAACAGGTTTTTATAAGATTTGACCTAGTGATCTTGCTTTTGACCCCATATTATGACCCAGTTTCAAACTAGGCCAAAGGGGATTCTGTCTGAAGGATATTTTGTCCAACCTAAAAAATGAATGAAGGGGATTTTGTCCGGCCTGAAAAAACCATGAAGGGGTTTTTGTCTGTTTTCTCTATAAGACATGGGGGGGTTTGTCTGGAGGAGATTTTGTCTGTACACCTATATGGAAGCATAATTTCATATGACCAATGCAATCGACCACTTGCATTGTCTTCTTGAATTGGTTAGCAAAACATGCAATAACGGTATGGATGGACTTTTTTTGCTGGAAATATCAACAAAAGATGTGTGTTTTTATCCAAAAACGTGTCTGTTTTCAACTTCATGGAAACAGTTTTTAGTGTGTAATCAGCGGAAATATTCAGCGTGTAATTACAGGCCGAAAAAGTATGCCCAATGAAAACCCGGCTTGACTTCCTCAAAACTCAAGATATCAACACAATTTCTTTTGCATTTTGCATCATTGGCATTATTCTTTAAAACTATGAAAATTTCCAAAATTATTAATCTTGTTTTCCTGGCTTTAAACAGTATGTTTTTGCATGTGTTTAGTAAGTGCGGACTGGTCACTGAATGCAGATACACATACATTGCACCTTAATGTTCTGTCATGAGTAATAGTATGTATCGATCTTTTATGAAGATTAAGACTACTTCTCCTTGTGAACGCAGATCCACATATATCACATTCAAGTGGTTTTTTATCACTATGAGCTCTCTCGTGAGCTTTGAGATTACCTTTGACCCGGAATACAGATCCACAAATATCACATTTAAATGGTTTTTCACCAGTATGAATTCTCATGTGACAGGTAAGATTTTTCATGCTAACGAATAAAGATCCACAAACATCACATTTAAATGGTTTTTCACCAGTATGACTTATCATGTGATTGGTAAGTTTCCTTTTGCTAACAAATGAAGATCCACAAGTATCACAGTTGTGTGTTACTTTACCAGAATGTTTTGGCAAGCGTGAAGGCAGAGTTCTCTTTCCTGCGAATGCAGACCGACGTACATTATATGTATACGTTTTTTCAGGACAATGCATCTCTTTCAGTCTATGACAGATAAGCTCATGCCTGTTTGAGAACGAAGATGCACAAATATCACAATTAAAAGGTTTCTCAGCAGCATGTTCCCTTCTTTGTTCACCAAGAGAAATTTGACTTGTACATGTAGATCCACCCACAACAAAAATAATTGGTTTTTCACCAGTATGAATCTTCATGTGAGTTATTAGCTGATCATCACGTTTAAATGAAGAATCGCATATTCCACAAATGAAACAGTCCTCATCAGATTCCTTCATAACGCTACTGGTAAATGACGAATGTTTAGTGCATTATATAACGGACACCTCTGCAAGTGGAATTCACTCTAATGAAGTAATTACGTGTCAACACATGTGAGAAGTCAATGACGCCACTGTGATTCACGGATGTGTTTAAATACTACTGTTCAGCCATTGACGTTTGCTGTTCACAAATAACATTTCCTGAAAAATATAGTACAAATAAAAGGATTAAAATGTTGCAACCATGTCCCCCAGTGGTGTGTTCATATTTAGAACAAGTTGCTGATGGAGGGACCAATGAGTACTTGGACATATGAACAGGTCGATCACCATATGCCTCCCGATCTGTCAATTCAGGAGCATAAAAAATTACACAAATATCAGACAGGTCTGATTATTTGGGAAACGAGTTCGGTGAACTACTAGTATTGAGTTTTTTAACATTATTCATTTCAGAATAGATTGCTTTACCTTTGTCAAAATTTAAGCAAATTCTGACCTCAAACATCCTTAAAGGGACTCAACTCCAGTTGGTAAATTGAAAAATTTATCAAAAGCTCTCTTAAAATCGCATTTTTTGGCTTGACCTACCTAATACATAGTCATTTATACACAAATCTGGACTTATTCATCTAGAAGAAAAATAATCGCATAACGTCATTTTATTGAATTAAAAAAAAATCTATTGCGTACTAACGCATATTAATTTAAATTCATCATTGTGTAGTGTATGCACGAGTTTGTGTACATTCTCGTTCAACCAGCGTGTTTTCATCCGTAATACACTATAGACTAGAGACTTGACTATACACTGATTCATGAGAATGGTAGCTAGTGTGGTGTCTAAATGCCAAGAAAAGCCGTTACCTAAATTAAGGGATGGTAAAACCAGTTCGGCAGTTATCATCAATAGCGCCTTTGATCGTAATGAAAAGTTAAAAACTGTAATACTACTTTAAGTATTCCTTAAAACGTCTACAAAAACATGTTTTTATCATCGAAACGGAGTTAAGTCCCTTCAAATACCTAAATTACACAGATTAGAAACCTTTAACAAGTCTCACGATATCTTGTGGCAGGTTTTCTGAAATCTTGCGAAATCTCGTCTGTTTTAATACCTTATATCTAATGTTCTAATACATTATATTACAAAATGTAACTTAGGTCTTTGGTCCCTTTAAAGAGTCAGATTTCTTATCAATTTCTAGCTATGAAATAGAACTGTTGTGATTTGTGTGTCAGTAGCCCGGTTAGCTCAGTTGGTAGAGCGCCTGACTTGCAAGCAGGGGGTCGTGGATTCGAGTCCTGCATTGGGTAGATACTTTTACTCCTAAAATTACAATAATGGCGACAAGGTTAATTTGGACAGTTGCAGGCTGCTTCTGTGGAACAAGGTTATATAGAGCATGTGGATGCAAGGGCTATACTCTGTTGGAAACTGAACAGTTAATGTCCTGCTTAAGGTTAAGATTCCACTTACAGCTCAAGCCTTCAAAGATAAAATGAGGAAGGGTGTTGTGATTCATGTGTCAGTAGCCCTGTTAGCTCAGTTGGTAGAGCGTCTGACTTGCAAGCAGTGGGTCGGGGGTTCGAGTCCTGCACTGGGTAGATACTTTTTCTCCTAACATTACAATAGAACCATACCTTTTTGTTAAACTTAGGGTGATTAACTAAATATAATGATCTGAGACTGTCGTCAGAGCCGTATCTTTAGAATCTGGGGCTAAATATACGGGGGCCGAATCTCAAGCCACTTCCTATTATTTATCCTATTAGCTTTTAGCTTTTTTAAAAGCTAACCTTGTGAATGACTGTAAATAAAACCAATATTTATTTATTGCCGAAATACCAGATTATGGAAGAAAACAGACTAAACTTCGATAGTTTAATATCTAAATTTCAAAGTGCGTTTTGTGTTGGTTTATTCCTCATTTCTCAATGTTTTCTCATCTAAGTTTCAGGCTAATTAGTAATTTAGTTTTTTTAGTATTTACGCAAGCACTGAAGCAGACCAGAATAATTTAGACGTTTGGAAGGTATACGAATAATTGACTACGAAATATTAAATAAATTTTGGTCTAGACAAATTTAACTTACCACCGAATAAAAATTCCCGCACGTGTTGTGGTTGTGTCCTTCAATAAACAGTTCAGTAAACTTCAGTAAATAAATATTTGTAAACAAGCACCACCATTTTGTAAATAATCTACGATAATAACAAAAGTATTCCGCGTTAACAATTACTGTACATACGGGTACTCTTACTATATAAACTTGATATTCAACTCGACTATTCAACGGGCTCCATAGCTCAGTGGCTAGAGCGCCTGTCTAGTAAACAGGAGGTCGGGGGTTCGATCCCCCCTGGAGCCTAGTGGTATGATATTTTTTTTATTTTTCCTCTTTTTTTCTATGTCTTATGCTAAGTGACAGAAATAGAGTAGCAAAGAGTTCTTTGAAAATAGTTAAAAGACTAAGGAATTTGACTAAGTGTTTTTAGATTTTTGCAAGTATTATAATCAATTAGTTTAGATACATATTACAAACAATATTGTATGTTTACACCAAGCATTGTACAGTAAAACCTTATTAATGCCACTCATGAAAAGTTAGCGGGCTTGTAGGTGGGTCATATTGAAATGAAGCAACTTTCTCTCATAGAATAATTTCGCCATTATATTCTGCAAATGAACCCTTTTTGCATTGTTTATAAAAATAAGTCTTTTTTTTTCAATACATTAAAAAACAAATTAAGTGTGCCTGCTTATATTGGTATCAAATTATGATAAAAAGAATCTATCTTTCTTCAATAAAAACTAACTACTGGAAATCATTAATTTTCGTGGGGGATTAAATTTCGTGGATTTCGTTGTTCACCTCAACCACGAACTTTAATCCCAACGAACATTAATTTTGACCCTTTTTTATTACCTGAAAGGCAAAATCCACGAATACAAGTCCTAACGAAATTGTCTTTTTTACCAAAACCACGAAATTTCGTCCCAACGGAATTAAATGATTTTACAGTAAATGTAGCTGGTTGCTCACCAACCAGTCATATCAGCTCTATAACCTGCTTCCACTGAGATTCAAACATTTGACCTCCCGCTTCCAAGGCGAATGCCCTTACTACAAAAGTGACAATTACTTTGTGTAATTTTACCAATATTATAACAATTTAGCTAAAAAAGTTGTGTTTCAGCTTAAATAAATAACTCCCAGATTTGAAAATACAGTACAACCTCTGTACATAGAACAGCATCAATTGAGAGCTGAAACTATTGGCCATTGTTTAGAGGTTGTAGCTTTACAAAGGATAACTTAATCAACACTATAGGCTTAGCGAGGTTTTGAAGGTGTTGTTATCTAGAGAGGTTATTGTTTTATATCAAGCCACTCATACATTAAGCCCATCTACTTGATTTGCCTTTATATGTTTTGAGTGTGTCATTAGAGAGAGGTTGTTGCTCTACAGAGGGCTGCTCTAGAGAGGTTATACTGTATATGTATATACAAAGTAAGTATAACATAACTAAGACTTAAAGTCCAAAAAGTGGGTTTTATGTGCAGAAAGTAAAGAGAAATTGTCAGACAGTTTTTTTCTTGTTTTCTCAAAATATCGATTTTGTACTTACAACCTCATTCTATTAAGTCAGTGATTCATAAGCTAGCTAACTTCAGGTGTGAGAGGTCTCTGGTTGTATCCAATGATGCAGCAATATACTGTAAAATCATTTAATTTCGTTGGGACGAAATTTCGAGGTTTTGGTAAAAAAGACAATTTCATTGGGACTTCAATTTGTGGATTTTGCATTCCATGTAATAAAACATGGGTCAAAACTAATGTTTGTTGGGATCAAAGTTAGTGGTTGAGGTGACCCACGAAATCCACGAAATTTAATCCCCATGAAAATTAATGATTTTACAGTATTACAGTTGTAAAATATGGTACCGGTTTATCTCCCTTGCTGGATGCTCAGCATTAGTTCTATCCAGGTAGCAGCTTGTTTTTCTGAACGTCATGGTGTCCTCGGTAACTTGACAGGATAGTCTCAATATGTCCAAACTACGGCACAATGTCTTAATTCAGTTGAGTATATTCTTCAATATAGTTCTAAAAATGCACCCTTTCTTTGATGAGGGGTACATATTGCTTTGTACATTTAGGTGTAGACCAAATCGAGGGCTTAGTGCAAAACTATGGTATGTGCCTCTATAAATTGATGTAGTTACCATAGTTTTGCACCGAGCCCTCGAAATGGTTTTCATTCAATAACCCTAACACACTTTGCCCTAGGATCTTCCTACATGTTTGATGAGGGGTACATATTGCTTTGTACATTTAGGTGTAGACCAAATGGTATTCATTTGTCAATAACCCTAACACACTTTGCCCTAGGATCTTCCTACATGTTGGGTGGCAACCAACAGCAGATGACCCCATCATTTTTATTTTGAGGTCAGTTGGTTAATGGTCACTGTGACTTTTAGTTTTACCATCTTAGACTATTGGGCGGACATGGGGGCAAACATGTTTTACAAACATCTCTTATTCTGTAAAATCATTCACGGTAATTTGGATGGGATGAAATTACGTGGTTTTGGTAAAAAGGACCATTTTAATGGGACTTTAATTTGTGGATTTCGCATTGCAGGTAATAAATACAAGGGCCAAAATTAGTGTTCGGTTGGATTTGATTTTGTTGTTAAAAAGTGTATCACTAAATCCACGACATTTAATCACCAACACAAATCAATGATTTTCCAGTAAATGAGACAAAATTGTGTGGTTATCCAGAATGAAATGTTGTAATGATGACTGATCTGATCATCTCTGCTGTCATAACAACAAGACTGTATCCAGTAAATGTTTATGCCCTGGTGGTACCTTGCCATAATAACTACATGTACAACTAACTAAAGTCAATCAACTTGAAAGTTTGTAACAAACTGAGGAATGTAGAAACAAACGGACAGGTGAATCACTATATGCTTCTGCATTGGTTTATGCTGGAACATAAAAATAACAACACTAAATAGTTCTTTCAATATGTTTAATTTTAGTATCTGAGTGAAATTTGCCTCAGTAATTTAAGGTATGTAACAAAATGGTTTTGCATATTATTTACATGAAAACAACAAATAAACAAACATATAGTACATGTATGCAACATTTCCCAGACAAACACAATTAAATCCCCTATTAATTAATAAGTATCTATTATAATAAGGCCAACAAAATTAATTGTTTGTTTCTAGTCTCCAGTCTTACCCTGAACGTTGACCGCGATCCTAAAATGTTTTATTGGGTTATCGCAGTAAATTTGAAGGGTATATCTGGACACAAGAAAGACACAATTTATATTCCAGGCCTAACCAATATATAGTGTATACTGTAAAATCATTTTATTTCATTGGGACGAAATTTTGTGGTTTTGGTAAAAAAGACAATTTCGTTGGTACTCGAGTTTGTGGATTTTTCATTTCAGGTAAAACAAGGGTCATAATTAATGTTCCTTGGGATTAAAGTTCGTGGTTGAGGTGAACCATGAAATCCATGAAATTTAATCCCCCACGAAAATAAATGATTTTACAGTATTAGAAAAGATTACTAGTATATAATATCAGTGACTCAGTGTATATCTATCTATACATACAAGGTCATGCTTAAAATGTTGTTAGTTTCCTCTATCATAACCCGAGTATGGAAAATTGGAAATGGTTCGGTAAAAATTAATTGAGAAAATTTTTTTTGCAGATAATATTTATATGTACATGTAGTTATCAAGATACCGGTAAACAAAACAGTGCCACAAGTTTGATAATAAAACATTTTCTATCTCATCAAATCAAAGTAAATAAATACTTTTGTATTGGTGAAATATTTTGGTTAATAATATTAGATAAATTAAATATAAGCTATGCATGGCTCAGAAAGCCCTGTAATAGGGGAAACAACCAATATTTTACACGAGACCCGTGATCGCTTTCCTCGGCCTACATTTTTAGAGAAAAGAATGAAAGACACTGCACAAAAATACAGAGTTAGATATTAAGACAGCAAGCCTGTCAGATTCTGTTATATTCAGGATTATATTGTGTATATATATATAAGGTGTATGAATATTCACATAAAAGTAGTTCTAATTTTGATGCAATACATTTGTTAAAAAGTATGTACATTGAAGTATGAGACTGTTGGCTTGGTTACATTTCTGTTCAATATTTTTATTTTTGCTTAAATTTAAGACAATATGACCCAAGGGAGAAAACAAGGAGTATTTTTCATAGACCTTAAATGGTTTTCTGAATATATCAGCACCAGTTTTTATAAAGCATCTTAGTAGTTAAGTGAATCCACAAATTCTTCAATTTCCTTACCTAAAGTTCATTGAAAGTTAAATGATAACGGTTATAAACATTGGCTCGCCCATCAGTGTCATCAGTTGATGATACAAATTTAAAGAGCATTCATTTTACACACTTTCAAAGCATTATTTGAGGAGCTACAATAATGGCTACGGAAACATAGGTGATTTTTCTATTTGTAACAAAAAATTTGCCTCTGTAATTTTTAACAAAAGTCAAAATATTCATTTTTTTTCCACTTAAAGATGCTTTATAATGGGAAAATTAAACGAGACTTACCTTGAAAAGGGAAGTAGAAGTTTGATTGATATTTTATCAACCACTAACTCCTGAAGGGATCAAACAGAGATCACGTGACCAAAAACGTGGAATCAGTCTTCAGAGCTCTACCAGAGACATGAACCTTACCAAACGGTTCCTGTCTCTGCATGTATTATAAAATTCAAACAAAAGGGAGAGGAGGGAGGGTGTTTGATCCCTTCAGGAGTTAGTGGTTGATAAAATATCAATCAAACTTCTACTTCCCTTTTCAAGGTAAGTCTCGTTTAATTTTCCCATTTTATCTCCCACTAACATCCTGATAGGGATCCAACAGAGATTTTAGAGTTGATATTTTATAGATACTTTAACAAGCCATGAATAAGTTGACTAAGATGTAATATACAGTAATATACAGGCATATAACATATATACATAGAAAGTGATTAATCACATATACAGATATCAAATTTATCTGTTAACACTCAATACTGCTTGTTGTACTGACATAGTTGTTTTTGCATTTTTGTTGTAGTATTTGTTAAATGTTTTTGCATTGGACCAACCAGCAGTTTGTTTAATTTTCTCTAACGAAACTCCTTTCAAGCTGGCCATGCTAGTAGCTACTGCTCTTGTGCTATGTGCTGTAAAAGTTGGGTCTATACCCGCCTGTAACATAAGTCTTTTAACCCATCTAGCCACCGTAGCCCTGGCTACACCTTTATGTGGCGTCTGTGTACTGATAAGTAGTTGTTTGTCATGATCATTTCTTAAATCTTTTGTGCGTTGCAAATATTGTATGAATGTTTCTACTATGCAAAGTTTTTTGTTTCTGGCATATCTATCCAACATGATAGGTTTGATGTGATATGATGGTCTGGATTGTTTCAGTAAGTGATTTGGGTAAATGATAATCTGATTAGTCTGTATCTCTAAATCATCTAACGTAATTAGATGTAAAGTCTGACACCTCTGTGCACTCAGTAATAAGAATAAAAGACATAATTTTCCAGACAAAAACATGAGTGAATCATCCTGTGACTGACACAAAAAGTTAAAAACAATATTTACATCCCAAACACTCGTGTGTTTTGCAATGTTTGGTCTACAGTTAAACACACCCCTCATGAATCTTTTCAATAACACATTGTCACTCAAGTCAACATTGCCACAAATCGAAGTATAAGCGTTAATCGCTGCTCGTGCAGTACCCAACGCACTGTAACTTAATCCTAGTGAATATAGACTAGTCAAAAACATAGTAACACTTTTTACAGACGGTTTATGAGAATCAATTTGTTTCCTAGAACAAAACGATAACCATCGTTTGATGAACGATGCGTATTGAGTTTTTGTTGACTTCCTCCATCCGTCAACAATGAGAGAGGAAGCTTTCCCCGAAAAGCCTCGCTTGCACAGGGCTTCCCTGATATCTTGAAAACCCCTAGAGTCATTTTCTGAAGAGGGTGTTTGTGATCTGGTTTGTGAGGCAGTGTTAGAATTTCTTGGGGAGATGGTAGGTAGTATCCTGGTTGACACATCAAGTGGAGTAAGTGAGGCCACCAACTCTGCGTAGTCCATATTGGCGCCACTATTATGGCTTCGGCTTTGTCCAGAACCAATTTTTGAAGAATTCTCGTAAGCAGACTGAAAGGAGGAAACATGAACATAAAGTTATTGTGCCAGTCAATTGAAAAAGCATCAATTGCCATTGCAAAAGGGTCTGGTTTCCTGGACACATATTTCTCTAGCTTGAAATTGAGTCGTGAGGCAAACAAGTCTATATCCGGGTACCCAAACTTGGCACAAATTTTGTCAAACACTAACTGGCTCAGTGACCATTCTAGGTCATCATTGAATTTGCGTGACAATCTGTCAGCTTCAGTATTTTCTATTCCTGGTATGTGTGCTGCACTTAAGTGTATTTTCCTATGAATGCACCAAAACCAAATATCCCTTGCCAAATTATTCAGCTCATTAAATTTACCTCCGAAATTATTTATGTACGCACAGCATGTGGTATTGTCTGTGTAAATACGAATGTGAGTATTGCATATGTGATCACATAATGTTCTCAGACCAAGTAAACAAGCCTTCAGCTCAAGAATATTGATATGTAAAGTCTGTTCCTCAGCTGACCATACACCATTACATTTCAGATTCAAATCTTTGATGCATGCCCCATATCCTAATAGGCTGGCATCTGTATGCATTATTAACTGAGGATTACAATGTGACACTAGCTTTTTTGAAAATGGTAGATTTTCAATCCACCATTGAATATCCATTTGAACTTGCGGTGTAACAGTCATGAATGATTTATAATTTCCCTTCTTCACTCTGAGATTAGCCACTTTCACTTTCTCTAATGGTTTATAATATAGGGGAGCATATTCAACGCCTGGTTCTGAGGCAACAAATTTCCCAATTAATTGTGCAAACTGCTTGATTGTTACTGTTTTGCACTGAATAATTTCCTGACAAAGATCAATGATGGCTTCAATCTTTTTATCAGTAAGTCTTACTGTCATAGATTTGGAACAAAGAATAAAACCTACAAATTCTATCTGTTGTGAAGGCACAAACTGTGATTTCTTTAGGTTAATAGTGAGTCCTAATCTGTCCATAAGGTGCACAGTATCATTTATATTTTCCAAACAGGATTGAAAAGTCTGACCCTGTAAACATGAATCGTCTATGTATGCTGTACTAATGTGCCCATGTGCTCTTAGAGACGCAAACACCGGTTTCAGTACCTTAGTGAATACCCTGGGGGCCGTGGTCAGTCCCATAACTAACACAGTAAATTGGTACTTCTGGTTATCATAAATGAACCTGAAATATTTCCTATCCCTATACTTAATTGGTATGGAATAATAAGCATCTGAAATGTCTACAGATCCAAAGAAACAATCTTTGGTCATCAGGTTAATAGCTGTTTTGAGGGTTTCCATTTTAAAATGAATAAATTGCATGTATTTATTGAATCTTTTCAGATTTAGAATAATCCTAACCCTTCCATCTTTCTTAGGTCTCGCAAAAATGTTTGAGATAAATTCATCTTTCTCTGACGTATGTACAGGTTCAATAATTTTACAGTTAATGAATCTTTTAATTTCATTGTCAATTAATCCTTTTTCTAGGTGTGAAAATTGTAAAGGTGTAGGGCTATGGTATTGACAAGGTCTATCTTCTAATTCAACAGAATAACCACAAACTGTACTTAAAATCCATTTATCACATGTTAATTGTTTCCATACATGTAAATTATGTGAAGTTTTCCCAGCCACAAAATTCTCAACAGTATTTGTTAATGTAATTCTAGTGTTACTCACATTTAAAATTGTTTCTTCTTGTCTTTGAACTGTCCGGTTTGTGACTGCCTTCCGTAGTTGTCTGATTTTTTCTGAACATTCTTTGAGAATTGAGAGTTCCCCCTGTATTGGCCTTTTGGCTGATAGTGATTTGGATATTTCTGAGGTCGATTCTGATAACCCTGTGGTTGATAGCTCGACATGGGAGGGTTGCTCTGGAAAGACGTGTTGCTTTTGGCCCCCCTCCCTTTTCCTAAAAAATCCCGTTGTTCTCTGTTGGTCATGATGATTCCTTTAGTACTGTCCAGTTGTTTGGTCTGCTCAGATAAACTGTCACCGAACAATCCTGTAGCTGAGACTGGTGCCTCGACTGAACACAAAGTCTTATATTTTGGTTGCAGTTCCTTTTTGATTGACTCTTTTCTCTGGATGTTTATAGCATGAATACTGCCACAGATCAATTTAAAAGAGTCCCAGATACATCTCTTAATCAATTGTGTGTCGGGCTCTTGAGTAGTATACACATTGTTCATAGCTGCTACCAATGGGCCAGCTGCTCTATTTAGATGCCCAATACTCCTTTGTCTGTCCACATCTTGGGCTTTCACTGTGTTTTTGAGTTGATTCCATAGGAATCCGTCAATTTTAGGTACCTGTAATGCTTCCACATTCTCAGGTCTTTGATAGCATTCAGTTAATTCCTTTATTTTCGTGGGATCTACTTTCGTAGGCCTAAGTGCCTTATTCACTTTTTCTGCCACTTTATCCATTAATGGTTCACTAACCGACTTACTTTGGCAGAAAAAGTCATCTAAATCGTCCGTGAATTCGTCGTCCGACAGAACATCCTCATAGCGACTAGTATTAGGATGCATTAAATCCTCAATGTCCGAATGGTCACTATCCGAAACCGATCCTCCTACGACGTTAGTTTTCTGTTTTTTCGAAGGGCGTTCGCTCGCTCCACTGTCCCTCTCTTTCCGCTTAGAGCTGCCTTCAACATGTTGTTCTAATCTGTTAACGGTTGCCGACAGTTCCTTTATTTTCTCCGTCTGGCCTTCAAACGTCCGAATGGAAGCCGAGAAATTGTCAACAAGTTCGACCAATTTGCTCTCCAACTTGTTTATATTTGACTGCGCATGCTCATCTACGTCATTTCCGCCCACGGCGGATGGCTGTTCCTTCGAACTCCCTGGAATAGCGGCCATCCTTTAATTACGCAATAGCCTAAAAGTAAAAATAATCCAGACTATACTACTTGATAAACCTTCCAAAATTCGTTTTAAATAAACTATGCATATTCAATGCATTATTAATTTAATAAATAAACGAATTAACGGCTTACGGATTTCATCGAGCTGACCGATGCGTTCAGCATCAGTTTATGTTCGTAAGTGGCTAGAGTTACGGTCCCGTAACCGTCGTTTAATTTTGCGTCAAGACATACGCAGTAACGCAATTAATAGTCTAAACTCCCGTAATCATTCAGATTACATGGAACCATTCAGGTGTAAGAACTCAGAAATTCATTCTGGTTTGTCATTCAGACGTAATTTGCTCGAAATCCAATAATCAATAAAGCGTAATGGCTGCCGTCGAGAACAAAGAAATCCTGCAACTAAAATTAAAAATTCAAAATATACGATTCTTACCCAGAATTACCAGATGATTGGTGGAGTTTTGATGATTGGTAGGTGTACTGCCTATAAAGTCAGTATTAAAATAGAAATATTATACAAAATAACGCTGAAATTTAACAAAATACGAAGAACTCTGAGATTACACGACTTTCGATTCCTTTGTTAGCCTCGTTCTGATTCCACGTTTTTGGTCACGTGATCTCTGTTGGATCCCTATCAGGATGTTAGTGGGAGATAAAAATACTTTTTATGATCGGTCCTGAATAATAACACAAAAATAAAATTCCACCTATTATACAGTATAAAAATAATTGCAAATCTTCAAACAAGAGCACAAACTACAGTAAATAAACAATATCATGAATATTGAGAATAAAGATAATATCAATTTATATATGCATATTGCACAAACGTGTCCATCTTTTGTGTCGTTTCCTCTGTCCAACATTAAAGTGTAAAGAGCTATATTCTAACAGTCATTTAATGTCAAAATAATTATTTGCATCATTTTTAGTAAGATACTAGACTTCCTAATAAATTGCAAAGTAAAACTTTGGTTGGGTTCCGTGTACTTTGATCCAATCGTCGAAAAAAAGACAATACTAGTAATTTCATAGGGTGTTCTAGAACACTTTCGTATGAAAATGGACAGTTTGCATGTCCAATAAATCACAGAGAGTTTCTGTTAAAACTGAAGCGGAAAAAGATCTAATGGATATGAAAGCATGATTGTTTTTAGTTTTTGAAACTTTAAAAAAAAAAATATTGTCCAATATAGCTCTATACACTTTAATTTTTCTCATATTGAGGTTCTAAGATAATATTTGTTATTTTCAGGAGTAAGATTATCGACCAATCTTTTGAGGCAAGGGTGTAATGATAACTTATTTTTCCATGTCTGTACTTTTACTAATAAGCAAGTTCAGCTCACCACTAAATAGCAGTAATTCATGAAGACCCATTTTAAAAACAATGCTTACTAGTAGGTACATTGTGTTATACATGTTTGAAAAAAATATTCATAAATACCCAAATACAATGTGTTTTAATTGTATATAAGGACACGCATTTGATAGAATTAATATTTTTGTCATAACTATAGCTTAGAGAATTTGACCAGATACTGCTCTTTGTACATGAATATGTTACAAGGTTCTTGTTTTGAATATATCAATTTCTACAAGCAAAACATTTTAGATTTGTATTTCTGTTACACATCAGACCTCTTTGTGATACTCGCCATTTATGAAAACATTCTACAAGATATCACCTGTAATATGGTTAATTAAAATGTCGGATTGTGTCGAATTCTCCAAGCTATATAATACAGACAACACACAGCTTGACGCAGCAGATAAATGCAGACTGGTACACAAAATAAACAAAATAACAAGACAGAAATGCAAAATGATGAAAAACAACAATTGTCACCAAACCAGTCCAACATAAATCTCATAATGAATTACTGGTAGTAGAAAAAACTGATGTTCATTATGATTTGTTAAAGTTATTTTAGAAAATCAGATGCAGTCAGTAAGCGCTTATGCCATGTTGAAAGCCTTGTTACATACTTTAACAAATAGCCGAGTCATTCAGGGGCTATAATTCTGTAATGTATTGTGTTTTATGATGGTAAACAAGTATGCCAAGTTTGAAAGCAATTTAATGCATTTATTGACTTAAGATCAGAAAAAAGGCCACCTAGTAAACAATTTGACCAAGTAATGGCCACTATACTCCCAGTGTTTATGCGGCTATCAGGTTGGTTATTGAATGAAAATATGTTTATATTGAAATTACATAAATATCCGTAATATAATGACATGTTCACCAATATACACAAATTCAGAAATTGCAAAGTTTCAAATATGATAATTTTAAACATGATATAGATACTCCATTGCACAAGCCACAGTTGTGAAAACAACTAATTTTCATATTTAGAGAAATACACAAATTTTAAAACTATATACAGATCTGTACACATCATCGTCTGAAGAGCCATACGTACATATTCAGAGAAAAAAGATCCAAGATAAATATTTTCTGGAGTATATAAATTATGAGGCGTTTATTTCTTCAAAACATGCTTATTTTTGTCATTTTTCAACTTTCACCGAGGCATGTATGCATGCAAGCGCCTAGGTGTGCCTCGGCATAGTTACTTGCCCAGTGTTTAAAATCCAAAAAATAAAAGAAGGTTTAAAGAATAACCAAAATGACGAGTTATGATCAAAAGACTATTAAATTGTTGTATATTCCACATTTTAGCAGACATTATAATCTCAATTAATGGAGAACAAATTGTAGACCTTCTTAGCCTCAAAAATGAAGAGTTTGGGAAAAATTGTAAATGTTACAAAGTTACACCAAATGTTTGAAAAAAAAATCTAAACAAACATACATTAGATCCTTAATCATATCAGATCTTCATGTATATACTTATATAATGGTAATCACAATGGTACATATTGCATTAAATGACAATGTTTTAAAAACACAGAAAAAAAAAGTGGAATGGTTGAAATTTCACTATTTACAGTTTTTTAAAGCACATATTCATTAGTATAATAAACTTGTAACAATGAATAACATAAAATAAACAGGAGAGAAACATACAATGTATAGGCATGCATAACATCAATGACATAGTGCAAAAACTGATCAATGTTATCATACATGTATGAAAATAATTAAAATTCAAAATAAAGTTGGCACACTTGATACCCCTCTATGATAGGCCAGGCCATGTTATAAACAATTTTTTAGATCATCAACCTTATTTGCTTAATAACCCTTTTGTCCATAGATTTGTAAATTCACTCCACTGCTAAATATCATTTCAGTTATTTAGTAATCAAGGGAGACAATCCAATTACAGAAATAGTGGATCTGGCTTTGAGTTGAATTTTGTTTTTCATTCGATGAAGCCTTAGCTTTATAACACAATTAAGGCAAACAAATAGGCAGTGAAACGGCTGATAATCTAACTACCGTATTTATTTACCCTAGCCATTTCCATACACGATTTCAAATTGATACATGAATGCAAAATTAAAATTCATTTTATATACAAATGATGTAAAGTATCAGAAATAAAGTGATCTATATCTTCTATGTATGTATTCAAAATATAAATATATAATATATACACATTTGTTAGATCTATATAATACACAAATGCCAGAAGAAACCCTGTTACATAAATGCTATAATTGATGAATGACAATGGATTGAACTATGTACAAATGGATGAAATATAATGGCTGACCAAATTTTTATTCATATTCAAGCAATTCAGGAGCACAATCCTTGATCCCTTGATTCTTGTTTTCCCAGAATTTTGACATCGCTGAAATGGCCCCAGACTTTATTTTCGTGACTTTCTTTTCACCAGGAGTGCCAGTTTCAGAACTAGATGCTGATTGGTCACTTGTCACACTACTGGCTTCTGATTGGCTGTTTGATTTTGAATAATGAGCTTGAGATGTAACATCAGCACTGATTGGTTTATTTACATTTCCACTGCCAAGGTTAATTTTCATATTTGTTTGTGATTTTGTGCTTTTGGAATTGTCTGAAGTTTGTTTCACATTTGAAGAAACTTGTATACTTTGTTTTGGTGAGGCCATTGTGCTAGGCTTGTTGAAGTCATTTGACTGGTACACTTGTTTTGGCATATTTGGTGTTTGTTTGATTTGCTGTCCAGTAGTTAAGGCAGTTGCACGACCAGACAGGACTGGTTCACTAGATTCTGTTGTTGTCATAGCAACACGGGCACGAGGATGGTCATCTGATGTTTCCCGTAACTTCTCTAATTGACCTTTTGGTACACTGCGAGCAGTTATGCTGTGGATCTGAAAACACAATAGAACAGACATGTAAAATCACGGTAACAACTTTACCAGATTTTATTTTCTGATATTAAATTATAACAATTGAAGTTATAAATGAATTAAGCAAAAGTTCTACATGCATATATTATCTGAAAGCCTCATTTCCAATATGAAAGAAAAACAAACAAAGGTCATTCTTTTTTCAAAAATGTCCTTCAAAGAGTCAAAGACTTGACCTGTTTGTCATTACCAACACTAGGAACTCCAGAAATAATTGGCTTACCGTAATCATTTCAAAATATGTATGATTACTTGAAAATGTAAAATTTATAATTTCATTCATCATTTTTTTTTCAAAATTAGGAATGAGCCACTATGACCTTCAAAGGTCAAGGTCATTTGTTGGAAATGAGGCTGACAAGAAAATTAACATACAGCAGAGCAAACAGAAGACTATATTAACAATTATTTTATATTTTGTGTATATTTTCAGGTTTGGAAATCAAATATAAGAAATTATTTTCAATACATATATTATGCATGCACTTAAGAAAGTTTGAAACTAATTAAAAGACAGAAACTGAAGATAAATAAGAATAAACACAAAGTTTATTAAATGAAGCAAAGTAAGTATAAAAGAGCAAAGAAATAAAATGAAATGATAATAATCTTAAAAACTTATTTAATATGAAGCAATAAAGCCAAGATTTTAATAAATTGAAAGGTGCAGAGCTTGAGCAGATTGGAGCACAAGATTATAAGTGCAATATTGTGATATGGGTATTTTCTTCACTGAAGTGAAGGTATCCTTTTGTTTCCTTTGACTGGTTACAGAACTAGCAACACCTTCATAATGACGAACTATATCAGCCAATACACTGTACATACAGGTATATGATAATTATAAATGGAATACTTCAAGATATTTCAAGTTCTATATATTGTAAAACATATAAATTATTGCTGATAAACAAAAGCAGGTAAACATATGATTAAAAGTAGTTTACTACATAACACACGGGTTTGTTTAACATTTTATATGAATTAATGGATACAGATATTACATAATTATGTGGTATTACAGTTATTGTTATACAAAAATAAAGCAATATGGTGGTTTCACAAAAACATTACCACAAAGACAGAAAAATGTGCAACCTTGCTGGTGTTTATAATAATGACTTTGAGAGTCAAAATTACTTCAATCGAATACCAATTTCAAACTCAACTTTATCCCTCCAAACATTTTAAGCCATTTTCATGATACCTGGATGCATGGGGACACTCATTGGACTATAGACCTCTCGACTTAAAATGTCAGTTTATACCAATTTATTTACGGTTGATTGTGAGACAAGTTTTTCCAACTTATATTAATCACTCTCGACACCTCATTCCTGATGTTATCAATCAAAACATCAAAGACTTTAAAGGGCGACTGGTTTACTACATTGTAGTAGCCAATAATCAGATCATCTGGTGACCTTTTATGACTGTAACCTTGGCAACTTTAAAGCCCATTTTCTGCAACTTTTGTGACGTGTATACAGTTATGAAATATTAGTTGGATAATAATACTATGTACAGAATAAAATATAAGTATAAAGCGTAGATAATACAATATTATAATAAGGATTTCAATGCATATCACCATCATAGTAACTATTTCATAATTGAATGGAAATCCTTCGGGTTATGTCAAACTTTCTAATACGAAATGAAATATAATGGCAAAAATTAGAAAACAAAGTTAAAATAATAAATTTTACATTTTTTTCAGGGCACTGTGTGACCAAATCACAGATTCACCAAAATCACAAATGGCTTCAAGATGAAGTAAGAAATTAATTAAATATTTGGTTCCTGAATTATTCGAAAATCCTAGAATAGAATCATAGAAATGACTTGCAGTTTCTATGGCAACTGATTTAAGCGCATATAACTATTGTGTTTTGGTCACATTGACATTTCAACCTATAATATAAGGACTACCGTCTAGAATACATTATTATATTTTACCATTTGTAGAAGTTCTGGGAATAGAGGAGAAAGAGAAATAAATCAAAATCCCTTTTTTAAGGGTTCCATATAAATAAGGGTATTGGCCCTTTTTTGGGAGAAATGTATTTCTGATTAAAGGAGCACAAATACTAGTTCAAGGTAACAGTAACAGTAACTGATACTTACTTTTCGAAAAAGTATACATGTACATATATTTAACAAGGAATAAAAATATAATTAAAATCAAGTATAACATAAAGAGCATTATCAAGAAAGAAAATTATCCAGAAAGAAAATTATCTCGAAAGAAAATCATCAAGAAGGAAAATCATCCGGAAAGAAAATTATCTCGAAAGATAATTATCCCAAAAGAAAATCATCCAGAAAGAAAATTTATCAAGAAAGAAAATTAAGAAAATAAGAAAACAATAATTATAAAATAATACAAAATAATGAAGAAAGAAAATAATAAAGAAAGAAAATAATAAAGAAAGAAAAAATAAAATTATTAGTAAAGTCAAGGAGAAAGTTTTATGTCAATATATCAAATATCTTACTGAGAACTAGGGTCCAAGTCATTGAGAATAAAAAAACCAACCTATCTATTGCCTGGGACACAACAAAGAATGTAGCCTCATCTAACAATAACCACATGCTTTGATAAGAAACTGATGCCAATAGTCAGGGTCACTGTGCATAAAAGGGTCAAAGGCATTGTGCATAAAAGGGTCAAATGTGTTGTACATAAAAGGGTCAAAGACATTGTGCATAAAAGGTCCAAAGGCATAATGCATAAAAACTAGCATTTTGATTGTCAAGGACACATCCAAGATTAAAGTTTATTATTACATCTATAAATATTTTTATAAGTAGAGCAGTGCTGAGAACACAGGAAGAATAACGTAGAAAGTTTTTTTTGGCCATTTAAATAAATTGTACTCCTTTATAAACCAGGCCAAGTGCAAATAAAATTGCAAGGGGAGTCACCTGTAAAAGCAGTGACCAATAGCCTATACACATACTATTATATAAAAGCCTACACAGTTTATTAATTTGCATGATTAGTAACAAACAAAACCCTACAATTTCATCTACCAAACATCTAAATAAGGAAAAATAGTTATTGATAGACACATACTGCAACATCTTGTTGGTCTGCTGCCATCTGGAATACGGAAACCAATCATATTCTAGTAATATTGCGCAACAAGCAATTTTAAGAGATATATAAAAGGGTTCAACAAAACATAATCACATGATGAAACTTGTAAAATGCTTAAAGGACCTGAATTGAGGGATTTTAACGTTCCTAAAACCATAAAAAAAACTGCCGTTGACTGGGTCAATATCAAACTTGATTTTGTTCCCCTGTTTAAAAAACATTGATTACCACCATCTGATAGTTTTATCTTCAAATGAAGAGCTTATACTCATACCTTCAAATTAAAGAGCAAATTTATAACTTCTAAAGAAGAGCTTTATAATACCTCCAAATTTAGGAGCAAATATGGTTTAACCAAGAAATTAGATTTGTAGACAGTTCAATAAATGAGTGCATCAGACACCTTTATCAGGAGAGACAGCTATTTAAAACACGTAACTCACATAATTGATTGAATCATGCCAACAATATATCAATAATGAACACGCAATAACGTTCATGTTACATGCATATAAATAATAACATGTTCAATTAACATAGATTGATAACATCTAGGGCCTATTTGATAGTCTTTACCTTACTCAAACATGCAACATGACATGCTGGTATAGATTTATTTTTAGCAGACACCAAATTTTAAATAAGCTTAAAATAAGCAGACTTTTTTTGCAATTTTCAAAAATGAAATCTTTTGATGTCAGAACCATCAAATTCATTTCCTTTTTCGTATCAATCTTTTTTTTAAAAGTATACTTTTGTCATTTCCAAAATATCTAAATAAATGTGAAGGTGTTGGGAGCTGGAGCCATTAAAACAAATCATAATCAAATAATTATGTCAACAATCTGTGAGGTGGAAAAAGCTGTACCAGTAAAAACATAAAATGTCAATTTAACCAACTATTTTGGATAACACAACAGTAATCCATCCATACCACAGGATCAGAAATATAACATACAGTCAAAGTCATGCAAGACAAGAGGGATCTAGTCTAGGGGTCTAGAGGGTCCTTAAACTTAGGCCATGCAGACGTAGACTTACCGTAAAGTTTCGACCCTATTTAATTAAGATTACAATATGATTGTAAATATAAATTCAATTAATTCATTCAGCTTCCTGGTAAAAATAAACCTATATTTCTTTGATCCTTTAAAATTGGGTTACAACAAATTAACCTATATACAGCCAAAACGACAAGCCATTTTGACAAAACACATGAGATAAACTAGGCAGGTTTTAGCTCTTTAAAAACTGAATTAGGTTTGTGTATAATATATTGTGTCGTATCTTTGCCATTGTATCAATGGACTAGAGAGGATGCCCATGAAGAATGAAGGGCACCTCACATAGAAGAGTAAATACCTTCAAAATGAAGAGCAAATACCTCCAAAATGAAGAGCTAACATCTTCAAAATGAAGAGCTAACATCTTCAAAATGAAGATCAATTACCTCCAAAATTGAAGAGCTCAATGCATATTTAAATGAAGGTTCAGTAACACAATACCTACCCTTTTGATAGATGAATCTTTATCCTCCTTGACCCCTCCAAACATGGCTTTCAATCTATTTACACTAGGGAGTTCCATGGGTCCACCATACTCTTCATTAAACTCAGTGCGACTTTCAGGCAGGTCGTGTTCCTTTGTGTCGCCTAAAATAGAACCAAAAGAAAATCATTTTTCAAGGTCACCACATATCCACTAAGGGCTCAAGGACAGGGTTAACCCGGTTTTGTAGATCAAAGGCAACGGTATGCAAGAAACTTAGAAACACATATATTCCACAATAATTTCAATGTTGCACATAAATCTGCTGAAGCCAAGTTCCAGCAAAGGGAGCATCTCCCCAAGCTAATAAACATACCTGGTAAGTCTACTGTTTTTTGTTGGGCATGACTTTTACTGGTTGATGTCATTATCTTTTTTCGTGAACACTTTAAAATCTATAAATATAATCTAAAATAAATGCTGATGCCCAGAATTAACTGTCAATATCACCATTGTTTTGTAGGAATGTGTTACACAGCGATTTCCAGGTTTCAATAAATACTAAAATAAATGCTGATGCTCTGAATTAACTGTCGAAATCATCATTGTTTTGTATGAATGTGTTACACAGCTATATCCAGGTTTCAATAAATACAAGCTACCATACTAACCTTTGAGGAATGTAGGTTCAGGTCTGGGAGGAGTTATAGGCCTTGGTGGTGGTGGTGCAGGTGCTTGCTTAGATTTGTTGGATGCAGCTTTTCCTACATGAGGTTCAGCTAATTTATTCACAGATTTCTCTATATTCTTCACCTGAAATAAGAAATATTTTGTGTTATAATGACCTCAGTGTCCATGGTCTAAGAGAAGAGCAAATACAGATACCTTCAAAATAAAGAGCAATATTTTGCCTCAAAAGAGAAAACATTACTGACCTCTATAGTCAACTTCTAAATGAAGAGCAATTAAGTATACCTTTCAAAATGTAGAGGAAATACATCCAACATAACAAGTTACTTGATAATAAAGAACATTAACAATGTTCTGAAACATGGCATTTCTTTTGAATAATCTAGAAATAAACTCCAAAATAAAGAGTTTCCATCTCCAAAATAAAGAGTGTCAACCTCCAAATTAGAGTTTCAACCTCCAAAATAAAGACTGTCAACCTCCAAATTAAAGAGTTTCAACCTCCAAATTAGAGAGTTCCAACCTCCAAAAAGAGGAGTATCTAACCTGTTGTTCAGTAGATGCAACTTGAGCGACAGTCTGAGCAACTTGACCTTCTAATTGTGCCATCTTATCCTGTTGTTGTAGCATATTTACAGCTCGCATCTTGTCTTGTAGACTTTGTACTTTGTTTTCTAGATGGTTCACAGAACTAGTAGTCAGGTATATCTAAATGAGAGAAAACATACAATGCAATGTTTTAACCATGAGTAATTACATTCTCATTGGCAATAAAACATGACCTAGAACATTCTACATGTTTTTACTAATTAACCTAACAACAAAAGTTGAAATTAAAAAAAACCTTCTTTTAAAGATCACTTCTACATATTCTGGCCTTAAAAATGTTTGTTTCTTGTTACACAAGTTACATGATCCAAAGATGTTGGAAAATATTTTTTCCAATACATAAAGAGAAAAAAAAACTCTTTTGAGGAGTACAAATACAGGATGGATTGATTTCTTTCAAAATAAAATATAAAAGTTTATAGAACAAGACAAATTTTTAGTGCAAGCTCAGGCAGGTTTGTTTATGGAAACAAATCAATTCTTTTGCATCATCCTAATGTTCTCTTTATTTATAGAGACAAGTTGTTTTCATCCCAGACAAGTCTTGCATGACTACAAACCTTTTCTTCAGTGTGACTCGTCTGCTGTTCTTCCCTTGGTGAAATTGGAGGTGTTTTTCTCTGTAATATTGGAGTATCAGTAATATAAAAGTCTCTTTTATAAGGTTCCTTATTTTCACGTTTAGGTCCGAGATTCACTCTTAGAGGAGGTTCCGACGAGTTACTCTCCATAGACTGATGAGATGTGTTTGGATCCGACGTTTCCATGGATACGTCGGGAGAATATGTCGTCTGACTAGTATCACTCGACGACTGTCGGGTCATTTGTATCGTATCACTACTATGAGATTCTGGGAGACTTTTTGAGACCTTTTCATCTTCATTTGAACTTGACCTTGAGTACGACCTTCGACCTGATTTTGGTTTAGAGTCTTTTTCCTTGACCCCACTCATATTAATGGTCATAGGGTTAAGTTTAAACACAATTTCACTCTTATGAGAGTCATCGCTAGTATCAAGGGGCGTTTCCACAGTAACGTCACTCGTATCACAGGCAAAATGTGAGTTATCACTATCAGGGTTAAATACACGTTCCGTATCAGACGTCCTTGGCGTACTGGTTGCCATGGCACCTGACCTTTTTCCGCGCATCAATATAGAATCTGCACCATTCAAATAGTCCAGTGTAGAATCGGTCATCTTTCTAGCATTTTTGGCGCTATCCTGCTGAAATTTTTATAGCGGAAAGAGTAAGAACACCGGAATACTGGAAACCAAATTCAGTTAAATATGTAGGCAAAAAGTAAATGATAATTTTAATACAAGACTGTCATATTAATTTTGGATTCAAATTTTTTGTTTAAAAAAAATGATTTGGTCATTTGTAGACAGACGTTATAACAGGCTTATTGATTTTAGCTAGGAACCAAACAACGAGTCTCCAACATCAGTCTGAACATCTACCCCTCCCAATTTTAGATGTGCCCATTTCTTCTTTTAAGAACAGTTGATCCAGCAAGAACTTTCAAGATTATATATTTGAAATTTCAAGAAGGATAATTCTCAATGTAATAGCTGCAGTAAGTTAGTAACTTCCCCTAGTGATTCAGTAAAGAATACATTATGTACAAATAGAAAGAATATTTAGCAAAGGTTCATGCATAGAAAGAATGGACCTATACATTGTACATAATGCCAAACTATATGAACTTCTAAGACCACATTAAATTTTGAAAGACATCAGATACAGGGGGCATGATAATGCATTATGAAGCATACTTGAGATAAGGTTGAATTTATAGTTCTTATATCAATAAATTGTTTGGGAATTTATGTGGTCTTGGAATATAGTTTGGCATTTAGAAATACAGGAAGGAACCATCACCATAGCAACGAAAAGCACACAACAAAATATATAGAATTCTAGCATCAAACAGAAACATATATAAAGCCTTTACTCCCTTCAACCTTTGAAAGGACCAGTCCAACAATTCTACTGTAGAGTCTGTTGAAAGGGTCACAGCTAGGCTTTCACTCCAAAAAATATACCATTATTACATACTCGCCCATTAGTCAAACTAGTCATAATGACTTCCAATTTTTTAGAAAAATTACTTATTTGCTGAAAATGTCCCATTTTTTAAAAAAAAAATCAATAAGTTGAATTTGGTGTGAAGCTAATTTTTGTCATTGTTCAGAATCCAGGGGACAAAGGTGAATAAGTACATGTTGATATTTTCACTTCAAGATATTCAATATTGAAATTCCTCAACTTTAATAATGTTGATATAAAAGAGGTAAATTAATTGGGAGAAAAGCAAAGTTAATTTAATTAATCAGAAGAAAAGCAAGATGGTTATCATTAAAATCAATTAACACATGCAACGCAACTCACCATTACATAGTACTGATTAGAATATTCAAGATGGGCGGAGCCTGTGAGATGGGCGGAGCCTGGGAGAGTGTTAATGACAGTATTATCGACGTCGTCGGAGTGAACAGAATATACGTCAGACTCCAGATCTTCGAGGATTCTGTCCATTGCTGCGATACTCCTGTCTATCTCATTTAACTGTGATAGATTATATTAGTGGAAAGATCAGTTATAGATAACAGAATATGTTAAGTGAGGATAGAGAATTGATAATTACACCAATTTCCAATATTATATAACAGTCGAGTATGATCTCAAATTACTAAACTCATTTGGAACGCCTTTGTTAATACTGTGGTAGTAATTTTTAATTAAGTAAATTATATAGTTTTACAAATCATTCAGAACTCCTTTTTTTTCATTATTGTGTACTTTTAATAAAAAAATAATTTTGCAGTTTTGGTAATATCCATTGTTGACAAGAACTTTCTTGACCTTACAATAGAATAGAGAAAATTCACTTTACGCCACATGGGCTATATTTTTACTGTTCTTGCATCCAAAATCAAATGCTTCCATTGGTCGACTGAGTTTTTATTTAAACAGGACAGAGATGTGGATAAGTTTTTTATTTGAGATCATACTCAAGTTTCCCAGCAGACATTTCTAATTTCTTTCAGTTGCTAACAAGTTACCATTTTATTGATGCTCAAACAAAACAATGCTTATAAGCTGCATTATTCGTATACTTCTTGGACCAAATAAGTCTAGTTGCAAATACATTTGTATTTCAAAAGTAATTTTTATCAGACATTGAATCATAGAATCTTTATGATTATATTAATTTTGATTTGAAAACAGTTCTGAAATAGATACTGAGCAACTGAAGAATGTATAGCAACCCCATTCTGTGTGAAAATTAAGACATTTTGGGTGTGTGTTATTACATATTTTAATTACATATTATTTTTAAATAAGTCATAACTTTTCTTCAAATAATTCAATAGATTTTTTAAATTTTGTTTGGTGTTTACATTTCATTGGTCGACACAAACTTCATAGATGCGGACAAATTTGGACCCATGATTTCATTGGTTGCTGCAGGTCCTCATGCAACCAATCTAATTTGAGCAGCCTTATATACACCAGAGCTTAAACAGACGGGAAGCATGTTAAATTCATTGGATGCAGCCACATATTTGTACTAATCAGACAAAAGCACTAAATGCAAAACAAATGTACTATACTTGTTGCCTAAAATGAAAATAAGACTATGGCATCCATAAATATATGATACAACAAAACAATCAACTATTCTAAACTCCTACAATCTTCAGAAGCCAAACTATATTCCATTTAAAGCTATAAAACTAAATTGTCACAGAAAAACACAAAGCATATCTGTATGCTTACTTTTCTAAAGCATACAAATACTTAATACTTTCACATAACTTATTATAAAAGGTATTTATGAATAAATTGCACTGACTTACTCTAAGCAATGACAACACATATTGGCAACAAAACACCAGACATACAGACATACAAACACAGAATGGGTTTGTTATACACTATAAACACAGGATATAATACATCAAATACAATTCACCATCATAATTCAAAGCCAGAGTGTTTTATATAAATGTTGTAAAGCTAAGATGCTGGTCTCTTCAAAAATAAACTTTAAAATATCAAATATTCTGAAATTAGGTTTCAGTTGTTTCAATGACAAACATTTATAATACTGTAAAATCATTTAATTTCGTTGTTTAGGTAAAAAAGACAATTTCGTTGGGACTTGAATTCGTGGATTTTGCATTTCAGGTAATAAACAAGGGTCAAAATTGATGTTCGTTGGGATTAAAGTTCGTGGTTGAGGTGAACCACGAAATCCATGAAATTTAATCCCCCACGAAAATTAATGATTTTACAGTATAACACTCTGACTGTAACCAAATTATTTTATATACCAAGGCTTTTGTGCAAAACTGTAATAATTGTTCGGGTAAATCACCATTGAATTATTTCAGTCGAGTATCACAAATTGCAAATGTCAGTAAGAGTACCTTTCACCAGTGATTAGTGGAATGTTTTTTATATGAATAATATACAATACAGTAGATCTTCGATGTCACAAACTGCAATTGGACCGGGAAGCTACAGAACAACCCTCTTTAGAAGCAGCATATATTGGTCATTGTATAGAGGTTGCTGCAGCGGTACAGAGGTTACATTAGGAATGAATATCAGCTTTAGGGAAATTTTGAAGATGTTGTTATAGAGAAGCTGTAGCTTTACAGAAGGCTGTTCCTGAGAGGTCGTTACTGTAGTTTCAGTTTTAGACAAACTTATTCAAGGCATTACTGACAACAGTTACTCTTGTTATAATAAGCATGTTTGTCCTTAGATCAGTATTATTAGAAAGTAACAGAAAGAGTACAGTAGGATATTTTCCAGAAAAAACGAAGTACTACTGCTGTGAAATAGATATTATAGTAGTGAATAGTTCATTATAGAAAGAGAGTAAGACACTAGTAGTAGTAAATAGTTTCTTAGGTGATGTTATTTTTTAATATAATTATGATGGTCGGCATCTGAACTGCTTGGTCCACCAAAAGATATCAACGTTATCACCTGAGCTTCAAATTATACCTGAGCCTTAAATTATACCCAAGTCTCAAATTATACCTGAGGCTCAAACTATACCTGAGGCTCAAATTTATCACCTGAGCCTCAAATTATAGCCGAGACTCAAATTATACCCGAGTCTCAAATTATAGCCGAGGCTCAAATTATACCCGAGTCTCAAATTATAGCTGAGGCTCAAACTATACCTTACACAAATTAGCATAAGTAATTTATCAATAAAGATTATTACCTCTTTTGATGATGAAAGCATATCTTCAGCAACATCTGAGACACTTTCCTTAGTTTTTGACAGTTTTTCACTTAAATTATGCAAATCAGCACCGTCGGTTTGATCGTTTGTTGGTTCCGGCACGTTGTCGGAAGATTCCCGCTTACTTCCGGGCGTTCGGAATATTGATGATGTAGATGATGGCATGGAGGGTTTGGCAGTTTTTGAGGCAGATTTCGATCGACCGAGACCGAGGTACGACAGATCTGGGAATTCATTTTCCGTTTTATTAGCTTTTTCTTCGGTCTTTTCACGCTTTGGTGATTTGGCAGTTACTGGAACACTCTCTGTAAATGGATGAAATAACTGGATAGAAAATCTATCAAAACTGTTTCTAAATTAATGAGAAAACATACAAGTTCTAAAATAAGTAGGTTCTTGAAAGGTCCCTTTTATTTCAGCTTACACTATAGGTTCTAGATAAATTGAAAAATCAGTTTTGAATGCTGATAAATATCTTTGTTCTAAGTTTCATGACCTCAAACTGAATTAAACTTTCATTAAGCTCTAGGTGTGACACAATGACGACAAAAAAATTCACCAATCTAACAAATATATTGAGAGATGCACTGGGTAAATCAAAGTTATGTGTGGGTACCCAAAGTGAGACACTTCTAATTAAATTTGAGTCCTAAAATAACAATAACAATAACAACAACAAACCTGGTTTATTTTTTGGCTCAACAATTAGCTGTGCGCTGGAACGAGCGTCGCCGGCGATATTTTTGGCAAGTACACAATATTCAGCATCTTCATCCATTGTTGCACTGTCTATTGCTAGGATGTAATCTCGATTCCCAAATCGTTCTAAAAATGAAAAATCACAATTTTAAGTATATTCAAAAAGAAACAAGCCTCAAATCTGTTCAGTCAGTACTAACATTATTTAGCAAGCTGTCAATGAACAGTGCACTATATTACTTTCAGCACTTATAATCAAAAGCAAAGATACATGCAAACAACATTAACAAGTTGAAAAGGGGCTAATCTTTTACAAAACTTAAAGCAAAATGTATACAGATTTTGAAAATATTTGATGCAGTACCTAAACGTCACCTTAGGCAATGGAACTGCAAACAAGACAAAATACATGCATGACATCACTAAAAATCTTACCGAGTCTATAGTTGATCTGGTTCATTATAATCTGGCCATCTTTGTACCAGACGACCCGGGGTTGTGGAATACCTTTGACCTTACATCGGAACTTCACACTTTGACCTTCCTTCACTTCTACGTCAGTCAAGTCCTTCAAAAACTCTGGTGATTTCAATTCCATTGTATTTTCTGTAAAATATAACATTTAACACAGTGAACTTATTATTAATGCGAAATTATTGTTTGTTGAATTTCTGGATAAACATTACCAATTTACTATCTGAATTAAATTAAACAGCCACAAATAATTAACCTTGTTTCAGATGACCAACATTGCCTGTTAAACTGAAGAAGAGAAACTTTTCAATTTCTGGTATAAAACATTTCTGACAAAGCCGAAAATGCAAAACATAAAAAAATTGGCCCTCAAATGCAGAGAATGCACATCGTTGTTAGATGATGCTTCTATAATTCTGTCATTGTAATATGAATGATTTGTTATGATTTACTAAAATTAGTCAACTAAATACTCGACTGAGGAATAATGATTGTAAACAGAACAACCAAGGCATTGCTAATAATATGAAGAAATCTAGGTGTACTTACTTTTCACTTTAAGTATGAAATACTGTGAACAATTCCCTTTCTCATTGATGGCCATACACATATACTGTCCTGCGTCCTTCATTGTCATATTATACATGTTCAAATAATGTCGAGAACCGTCTCGGATGATCTCAAAATTTTCGGAATTTTCTATTTCTTCAAGTTCGGCTCCGACCTTATACCAGAATACATCTATAAAAGATAAATAACAGAAAAGGTTGAAAACTGCATAAACATATTTCATAACATTTTTATTGGGTACTTTTTAGAATTTTGTTTCAATACTGGTCAACAGTGTTTTTATCATATGACGTCTAACCTGATATGGGATAATCCAGCAGATTCTTGGAATAAACTAACTATACAGTGCATCCAGTGCAGTATTTTAATAGTAGTAAGAATATAATTTTGCCATTTTAATTTTATAAGGAATTCAGTATGTTGGATCAAACCCGTGTCCATTCACATTCATAGCATATCACTAGGTTAGTGTGACAGAATCAACTTCCTGCATAAAAATGTGGGTATGAACATAATGCTGGCTTAGAATGAGAAGGTCGTAACTAAAAAATCAATATTTTGAGGAAACAAGAATAAACTGTCCCTAATTTACTCTTTACTTATGGAAAAACAAGTTTTTACAACTTCATTTTTGTCAACATGACAAGTTCCAATTTTTGATGAAAATAGGCTAATAAGAAGCGCCTTATGAAGCAGATTTCAAATATTTATCAGTCTTATAAGGTCGTAAGTAGTAGTAACTACCTTCTCATTCTAAGCCAGCATAAGTTCTGTAACAAAAAAGAAACGTAAGACTACATTGTATTTACCTAGAGGCTGAGTACCAGCCACTCTGCAGGTTAACTTGGCTGGTTCCCCTTCTGCAATATTAACACTATCTGGAGGAATTTCAAACTTTGGATCGTCAGTTTCAGAGGGCACCAGTTCCTCCGATAATTTTAATCTTTCACTAATACGACTGTCAAAACTTTGATCCACACGGTTACCACGGAAACCGGAATCAGAATATGAAGAATAACCTCGGGAGACAATGGACTCGCCGTCAGATTCACCGTCGGTTTGAATTGATGTGTTTGCCAATGCCGACGCCTGCGTAGAACTGGTTGACGTTTTGCGTGTAATTCGTGCAATCTCCTCGCTTGTCTTGGAATAGAACGAGTTTTCTTGATCACTGAGATCTCGGTCCTCATTCTCCGACAGGTCGGACATGTCGTCAACATCCCTACGGAAAAAGTAGTAAAAGAAGGTGTGAATAAGAAAGAAGAACATTTTGTATTCTTCTAACAAATCTCCAAAATTCTTCTGAAATCTTCTACAAGGTATTCCACAATAACACCTTGAAGTTCAAAATCCCTCTTTAACAAAAGACTTCAAAATATCATTGCTAGGAAATAATATTCCTCGGAAATGGTAAGCATAAGTATTTGTCTGAAGTCTTCTTAAATATCTCCCATAATTGATCCTTGTAAGTCCTTCAAAATGTCATTCACTAAGAGACAGACTAAAAAAACTTCACAATATTATTCTTTGGCGATGTTATATAAGTTTATTGCAATATTTGCCACCAATATTGCTAGCAATATTTGCCACCATATCCAATATGCAGCTGGAAAAACATTGCAAAATCTTTCCTTAAAATTTTAAAGTCATACAGCAGTTTCTCCTTGAATTAACTTTGAACATTTGTTTTTTACACATTAAGGTAATGTAGATCGTGATTTTAAGCAGGTAAGATAAAATGTAAGACAGATAACAACGATGTCATAAAACAGCGAGAAATCCTGTATAGCCAGTTTTGTGGAGTGATTAAAGCATGCAGGATATGTAACGAATAAAGTTTAATGGTTTAAATGTTTGCTTTGATAAAATGCACTGAATCAAAATAAATGATATCAATGAACTAATTAATTCAATTAAATGTTTTCAAGAGAGATATATAAGACTTTCACATTTTTTCATAAAAACCAAAGACTTTACAAGATTTTCACAATTTTTCATTCACATCCAATTTTTAACGACCCTAACCTTTCACTATAAGAAAGTTTAAGTATTCTGCAGTATTCATACTTATTTAGAACAATTAAGGATACAGAGAAAAGTTAATTCCAACTTTGACCTTGAAAAGTAACCTTTGAATATTTAACGATTTAATGATCTTTTAACAATGTTCAAAAGCTTGACATTTAATGTTTTATCTTGGAAATGATTACAATGAGTAACAAAATATTACATACTGGTTCCCGATTTGTGGGGCCAAGATTTCATTTGGCTTGGGCACCATCACATAGCCATCACCAAACTCGGCCGACAATCTGGACTTGTTGTGTAAATTGTCATATCTGTTAACACTACCCATTGCACCTGTAATAATTATAAACATAAATACTAATTCACATGCTACTACATATACACTGTATCATGAAATGAATCAGACATGTTCTCAGTCATTAGTCATGATGTTCATAATTCAAGTCACTAAAATCCGGTTACCCAGTCATTAGTCAGACATTTTGAATATAATAAACTTAGTTTAAGATAAAATAAAACTATGTTAACTCTGCAATGCCTGGACGGTTGATAGAGAAGTAGCAGTAATATTAAAGCAGTTCATTCCACAATTTCTACAGAATGTTCTGCCAGCCCAACCTATCAACTTACAAATTACTGTAAAACCATTTATTTTCATGGGGGATTAAATTTCTCGGATTTCGTGGTTTGCCTTTAATCACGAAATTAAATCCCATCAAACCCTTGTATTTGTTACCTGAAACGCAAAATCTAGGAATTCACGTCTCATCAAAATGGTCTTTTTTACCAAAACCACAAAATTTCATCCCATTGAAATGAAATAATTTTACAGTATATAGACGATACAACCCCCTACAACAAATGAAAAGTAAATGAACTTAGATATTTTTATTATCTTACCTTTAAACAACCAGTTTCCACGCCAATCTTGACCGTACGCTCCTTCTAGACCTCCTGCTTCTTCCTCTTCTTCTTCGTCACCTTCAGCTTCAAGCTCTTCCTCTGTCTCCTCTAATATCGGTGCAAGATTCATTGATAACAAATCCGGATCTACTTCATTTATACCAAAGTCATGATATTCATAATCCAAGTCACTAAAATCCGGTAAACCACGACTTTCTGAGTCATGTACTTTATCGTACGTGAAAAATCTGGATTCGAATTCTTCATGCGATTGATTATGATCGACTGTAACACATTCAAGACTTTCTTCAATAGGCTCAGGCTCCACTTCTTCAACAAAGTTCACTTCTTCGTACAGAGGTTTAGGAACTATTTCTTGCGCAAAAGTTCTTAATTTTTGAAATTCCTGTTGAAGAATTTTCATATCATCTTTATTGTCCTCTTCTTCACAATAACTAGAACCTAACCGAGGTCTTAAACCTTCACTAGTCACATTTTCCGATTCTGATTCGAGTCTTTGATCATTATGTTCAGAATGTCTAGAAATAGACCCATTTCGACCAACATCGGAATCGGAATTTGAAGATCTTTGTCTTTTTCTCTTATTTGCACTATCAGGATGCTCAATGTTTACAAATGTATCATCATCTGACTTCATGACATCATCAATGATATCATAATCGCTAATCTCAGGTGACAATCTCCCTGAGTTATCGATGTTACGTTCATCGTCTATTCGATCATCACCATCAATATAATCATCGCCATTTTCCGTTTGAAACAACGGTTCACCACTTTGAGATCGCTCTCTTTGAGTCCATTTTCCTCTTTCCTGATGAATATTTGCATTAATATCACTTTTATCTTTCACCCTATTATCACTTTCTTGAATATTAGCACTTTTCTGTGATATATGCTCATTGGGTCCATTTTCAACATTTGGCTCTTCATTCATGGAGGAGCCTCTACTCCTTACTACTGTTTTTACCTCTGAACCCGTAGAGTCACTATTTCTTCTACCTATTGGTTCATTTAGATCTAAATGCACACCCGTTTGAGCTCTGTGCATTTCTAATACCTGGAAAAAATAATCAGAAGATATTTAAAATATTTTCATCCAATAACTAGCTCACCAAACAAAACTTACTCAGTAGCACTAAGCTCTTCACTGCTCAGAAATGGAGGTAACGATAGTCTAGAAAGCATAAAATATTTACTAAAAGCAAAGATAGCAATGTACATAAATTAGCAAACATTTATCTTCAATGCTACCACATAAAGATGAGAATAGTCTATAGATGGATGAAGAGTGCAAGAGATCACACTTTTAGATATGTAAACATAACATCAACCTATACTTATGATATGCTGGTATTAGCTTTTCTTGGAAGCTCTTCAATACATACAAAGAGAAGATATGAAGAGTGTTACCCGTGCAATGACAGCTTGAGCTATTTGATCCTCCAGTGATTTCAGTTCTCCCGAGTCATCAGAAAGTGAAGAGAGGTCAGAGACAGCTTCATCACTCGTCTGAAAACCAGAAATATATGAGCTAATATCAGATTTGGGCAGATTTTCTGTCTTTTTGACTTAAATAAGATTTCAATTGTTTGATTCAGAAATTTAGCACTAAGTATTGATAATATCATTTAAATCTTGTAAATTAGTACAATAAAAGCTGCATATATTCCATAGTTTACCGTTTAGACTATTATTTATACCTTGAGTATGTCCTTGCAGTTACGTCTTTGTTCCCCAAAATATGATTACAGGCCATTTTACTAAGCTAAACTATCATAGAAGAGTTCTCTTCTATCATGAAAACTTAATATTAGCATCAAATCTTCTTACATTTAAGTATAAACAATCAATATATTACAATACAGATGCATGTGATTGTTTTGAACTGTGTCTGTAACGGGGACATCCTTGCAGTAACGGTGAAATAATTTAGTGGTGTATACCCTTAAACCAACGGGGTAAAAGGCGGGAAAATTCTCCATTATGAAGAGTATTTACAGAACAATGGAGGAAGCCATGTTGAAAAACATCTGTCTTTTTAACGAAAAAAACAGTGAAGTTCCATCAATGTAAGTAGAACTGTACTTTTATTTTATGTCCTTAATGTTACACAGATTAAAGAATGACCAAATGCCATGGTTATAGAACATATATATTCTGCATATGCCAAATATGGGTATATTTATTATTAGCAATGAAAACAGGTGGGTGGGGTAGCCATGAGTGATATTTTCAAAAAAATAAAGAAATATGTCCTTGCAGTAACAGTCCTTGAAATAACACCCGATTATGTGACTGCAAGGAATAAAATGGTTACTGCAAAGACATATATGTTCTGTGTAAGCTATCTAATAGTAATAGTTAAATATAAGTTGTATAATTATTGTAAAATAAAAAATTGAAATCATTACGTTGATATTACGTACAAAATTAAAACTATTTCACTATAGAAAAATTGTATTTGCTCCATTGCGTTATTGCAAGGACATCACTTGTAACGCCTAGGACTTAGCTGTTACATGAAGGACTTACAATAGGTCTTCAAGTGATTTATCACATTCATTTAATCACAAATAAATCAAAACAGATACTTTGTTACATAAGGAACATAAGTTAATTGATAGATTAAAACAAAAGCAAATACAACTCTCCACGACTATGCGGTATTGTCTGTTACTGCAAGGACATTACATTGTTATCGGAAGCATAGGAAGGACTTGCAAAAGGGACATGCAAATGAGACATTACAAACAAGGAGACGAACAAGTAAATGCATACATTAATTAGATAAATAAATGAATACAATATCACATTTCTTTTCAGATTAACCATGGCCATGTCAAATGCTGAAAGACAGCAAAAGTACAGACAAAATAGGAACAGAGATGCAGAAAAATGTTACTTGTTGCAGTCAGTCGAGAACAGAAACATCTTAGTTATTCCATGTTGTTCGATCAACCATTTAAATGCACAAGTTGTTTAGAATATTTAAATGTTTAAATGAGAATACAGTGATATCATTTTGATATTTTAAAGTGATATTCTTTTTAAAGGTCTGAACAGAAGTAACGTTTTACTCGAAAAACAATATCATCTAGCTTTCAGGTATTTTATGCTCATGTTTGTCGCCCGATGTTTTATTTGTTCGAATTCGTTCACATCAATGTTTTATTTTAAGTTCTGTGGTGTTAACATGTTTAATACTTGAAACATACAATGTGTATGTTTGAAATGCGTTTTTAAGACATTATTACAGTTCTTTTAGTAACATACAATATATAGATTATTTTTTATTGATAAATACATACAAACAAGAAATTGTATTACTCATAGTTGTATTACAATCTTAGTGCATTAGTATGCTTTATTTGATCAGATGTAATTGTTAGGACAATGGAATCGTCTTCTAAATTATGACTTACTGAAGCAAACTTGTCTATATTTTAATAAAATTAGAAACATTTTTGTCTTGATATCTTGCAAACGTTTTGAAATGGTAACTTTGTATTAGTCTGAATTATTATATTTTACATTTTTTAAGTGCAAGTTTACTAGTTTATTTTTTATACGAAGTGAAATGATACAAGAAGTTACTAGTGGATCAGGAAGATGTTTATTTCATTGTTCAAAACTTATTATGGATCAACATTTGTTTCTGTATATATAGTTAATGTTACATGTAACAATGTTATTTACATGAACCAATTTTTTTCTTTTTGTTATTATATTTTACAAGAAGTAAGTGGTAGACTAGTCCAAAACAATTCTTTCTTAGATTAAATAATGTGTTATTCACAAGAGTGAACATTCTGTAATATACATCCTTTTCGCACAACATAATAAATATTGCTATAACAAGAACCTATATTCATACTGTTGCTACAAGACGTTAACATTTTAAAAGCCACATTTATAATATTTGCCAGTAATAAAATTGAAAAATAATCTTTGTCAAATCAGATTTACGCTGCTTTTCACATACATTTTGACCAAAGATATTTCATTCTGATATATAATTATTATCAGAAGTGTGACACGTTTTTTAAAGTTCAGAATGATTATGTTGCTTGTTGTTAAATTGTTGTTTCTAGTTACAGTTAGACCAATTATGTTTTAGGTCTTTTTTCAAGAGCTACATGTAAATTAAATTGTGAAATAACTCAAAATAATGTTTAGACTAATTTCTGTAGGTCTCCCAAAGTTTGGCATGTTAAATACATTACAAATGAAAATATACATACTTAGTGTTGTTGCATAAATTCTCGACCTTTAAAGTGCCGTACATTATGATTGACAAAATCATAAAACCAAGAAATGACATTATAAAATTATTTTATGACCATCTAGTAACCCTTTAGTATGTTTTATTTGATTGGATCAAGTAAAAGTGTTATGAATAATAAAGATTAAAGTATCTTTTTTACATGTCTTAATAAATATGTCCTTAATGTAACAAGAATGTCATTGGTGTAACAAAAAACATTTATTAAAGGTATATCGCGCTGTAATTTTCATTATAGAATAAAGTTAATGTTAACAATTTAGAAAAGTGTTTGTTAGTTCATAGAATGTCTGTTTTCTTGAATAAAAGAGTTAAAACATATGGATTGTTGCAGTTACACAATAAATTTCCTCTGTGTTACACACCAGTGTCTTTGCTGTAACATAAATGTCCTTCAAGTAACAACAACAATAAATATTGCTAAATTGTAATATATTCATTAAATTGTTTAACAAAACATTCTATATTGTTATTTTTTAAATAAATTTCAATCTAAAAGTAATAAAAAATAAGTTTCAAAGCATATAATGTTACCACAAAACTTAAAAATATTTTAAAAATGTTATTTTTCAGACTTTGGAACATATTTGTTATTTTTTAAATATTGACTGAAAATATCTTTTTTTATCGACAAAAACTAAAAAGATACACTAAGATATAGTCTAAAAGTTGATTTTATATAACACTTTCCAAAGAAAAATTCACATTTTACACAGTTTCATTTACGTTACAGCAAGGACAATTGTAGTGACATCATGTCTTTTCGGCCATTATATTTACAATCCAAATGCAATTTAAGGGTGATAAACGATATAATACTAATGCTTATACATCAGAAATTAATATTATCCATGTTCCTAAAAAATTGATGATATTATATTTTCAAAGAACCGACTCATCAAAATCTGCCTAAATCTGATATTGGCTCATATACAGAACTATTAACTACATTGCACAAAGCATTGGCTGCATTTTCCAACAGAATTTTTTGTCTCACATTTCTTAACTAGGATAAAATTATTTAAATTCATGCAGTTTTCCATAGCTATTTCGGCTTCAGAAGTTTACTTCTAACAAAAGTCCATAGCCATATTCTGTCGAGAATGAATAAGTTTTTTTCTTGTGTAATATTTTAAAACAGTTGTTCTGTCTTCAACTCTTAATAATGTTTAGGCATGTTAGCCAAACTTTACTGTGTTTTTATCATTAGTATCCCTCATGAATCTTATTACAAGTGGTAACATTTGAGTGTTACTTGCTTTATATCACTCAACAACCCTACAGAAAAAGTTAAGAACTTTTCTAAATGACCATTCTCCATAAATCTTTAAAGAGGCGTTCCCTATAACTTTGATCGTTTAAATCGATTCAGGAATATTATACATTAAATGAGAATCGTTATTGCTTAAACTCCTCAAATTTTCAACAAAAAGCTCCCACTTATTACTGAGAAAAGAATGAAATCATTTTTCCCTAACAAGCCAAAATAGGCACGAGTTGTTTCCCTTTGACCAAATAATAATAAATCGCTGGAAGGGATAATTATTATTGGTGTTTTACATATATATTTTTGACATTATAGAGACATATTTGCGCACCCTTTCTTCTGACAAATTATGATAATTGATAGTTATTTGTACATCTATCTCATTTAATGTGATAGTAAAGAAAAATATGCTAGTTATAGGGAATGCCTCTTTAATAGATTTGATAAAAATAGAACATGCAGGGATGAGTAAGGGGACATAAATGAATGTAGGGCAGGGATGAGTAAGGGGACATAAATGAATGAACTAACACAAACCAGATCCAGTGACTCCCCGAGTCTATCCTCTACCAACTTTGAGATCATCACCTTCACTTTCTGTGACGTCAGTGATGGGTTGTGTGCACAACTTTCATCAAAACCTGAAACAATTTGTTACATTGTTACATTAACATAAGTAGTATTAGACATGTTAATTTGCACCCCTCACTCATGTCATCATTTTTTTTTAAAATGATATTTAACATATACTATAAAGTGCTGTACAATTACATGTAGCTTTTATTTGCAAGTCAGCTTTTTGCTGCAATATTGCAGGCCTACGAGTGCATCCACTCGATCCAGGTGGCCAGATCAGACGGAGAGCTCGCTAACCACTGAACTAGGAAGGCACACATACTACACACTTAATTGGAGTGTAGAGGAGAGATGATCGATTACAGAAATAAACTTAATATGAAAACTAACCAATAAAAGGGAGACCATTCTTGGTATTTGATTTAAAGAGCTGTACACAATATTTGTGCTCAAATTTCAATTCATTACTTATCAGAATGAACACAATGTCTGAGCTTATTAAATTAAATTCAAGTTAAGTGTATTCACTTTCATACCAGCAATATTTCATACAAAATATGTAAGAGTGTTCTCCCTTAGATTAATGTATAATGAACACATTGTCAACCACAAGGTGCATGTGTACTTACTTTCTACAGCCAGTTCCAAACGTTGAGACAGACTAACCAACAGATCCTTGACACGAGCTCTGTATGTCGTCATCAGATCTCCATCTAATAGAAATAAAATTTCATGATTTTATTAACCAATGAGAATAATTCTAACATAGCAAAATCTTATCTGACCTATCAGAAAGAGAAGAATCATGTTAATCAGAAATGTAGCTAAGATGTTTATAGTTTACATTAACCAATCAGTATAATTGTAACAAAGCAAAATCATTAGTTGACCAATCAAAAAGGAATAATCATGTTTTCGGCCAATTTTAATTTTAGCTTAGAATTTTATGTTTTTATTAACTATCAGTATAATTGTAACAAAGCAAACTTATTATTTAACTAATAACAATTGTGCTTAGATATAAGGGCAAACTCAGTAACAAGGAATGACCCTGCCAAAGCTCAATTCCCAAGACACACATTCAAGTAAGGTTTCTCCTACACCCCTTTTCTTTGGCAAAGAGTTACTGAGAATCAAGAGTAGAATTGCTAATATCGCTGGCTTAGAAAGAGAAGGTCGTATGTGCCATTTACAACCTTATGAGACTGATATTTGAAATCTAAGGCGCTTCCTATGAGCCTATTTTCATGAAAATCGGAACTTATTATGTTGACCAAACTGAAGTTGAAAAAGCTTGTTTTACCATAAGTGAAAAGAAAATTTCAGACAGTTAATTTTTATTTTCTCAAAATATTAATTTTGTAGTAACAACCTTCTCATCTAAGCCAGCGATATATCCCTTTGGTGCAACAAGGTTGTATCTTTCTGTATTCTTTACAGTGATATATAATATGCATCATTGCTGCATGTAATTCAGGGACAAGTAGTCATTATACAATAACGGCATCAAGTTGTAAAGAAAGCCCTATACTTACAAGATGTACTACCATAACCAGACAGGACCTGCCCGTCACGTGGAGACATATTTTCAAACGACTGTTGCATGTCCTGTAGAAGGTTGTCGAACCTCACTTTGAATTTGGCTTCCTCTGTTCTCTTTGTACTCTCAAATGCTTCTTTATAAATATCTGAAATAGTAAGATGAAAGTTTAAAGTCGGAAATTGCTTGCATTTTTAATTTTGAGTGCCTGGTTGTCTATTCTTTTTACTGCCAGAGGTTCAGACCTTGATCAAACTTCGAGGAAAGAGACACATACATGTGCCATATATTAAATTATTTTAAGAATCTGTGTGCGATACATTATTTACACCTCTTACTGAATAATCTCCTTGTTCTTTGACATGTTTGGTGTACAGCATTGCGATACAATCAGTTCATCGTTAGTTCAGTGGTAATTTTCAGAAATGACCAAGGAGGACCAAGGACCTCTCGATGACTAGTCAAAAGCATTAGACTCTACTTTACCACTATGTAACAGAGATTTTTAGTTCAAAGGGTGAGTTCAAATCAGCCAAAAATATTTATCCCTGACGAATATTGACCATTCTACAGTACAAATCTACAAGAAAATACAATGTATAGTGCATAATTAATATTCAATTATCCCAATAAACATGTAGGTATTTATTGACCTTGGCTCGTTAATTAATTAATTAGAATACATTTATATGATTTATTGACCCTATATCTCGAGCATACAGCATGCAGTAAGTGTGATAAAATGGATCGATTGTGGTACAATTGTGATAAAAATCATAAAACTGAACCCAAACAAGCTGATAATAGACCAAAATGGAGGGTTTTATCATAACTTTTATGGTGGAACATTAATATGCCCATAGACTCAACTAACATAAACTCTGGGTCATTATTATCACCAATTTACATATCATGATAAAAATATACGAGGGAGGAAAGGTCATATGTTATTAGCATGACCTGTCAAAAGAACACGCCTACTATTGTTTTGAAATTTACACAGCTTGGGTCTCAATATTTATGAAATGTACAAATTTTCATAGGTCAATATTTTGTAAAAAATGTTTTTATTGGTCAATCAGTTTTGTAAAATCTGTAATTATTGGCCGAAATTCATTACTGTTGTTCACAAAGCAATGAATGAAAACAAATATATTTTTTATTATCATGGTATATATTGATGATACGAACCCAATGGATGCAGATTACTCAAATTTGTAAATACATTTGTAATATTCCCTGTGGGAAAATGTATTGCATATTAAATTCATAATTGTGCCTCCGTAGCTCAGTGGTTTAAAAGTGCGCTTGCCGTCTAATCTGGCGACCCGGGTTCAAATCCGGGTGGAGGTACATATATATGCCTGCCATGTTTCAGTAGAAATAAAGCAATTAAAGGCTATGCTCAGCATAATTCATTTAAAAATTTGGAATTTGATAATCTTGCAGGCTCTTCTTTTGTGTGATTTTATTTGATACTCTATTCCATAATTGGAACCATATAACATTGCTTTAATTCACACAAATATCAAATATACAAATATAGCAACCTTGTCAATCCAACGGCCAGACAAAACAATGTCTGATTTTATGAAGTACTGGTACCGGGGGGGGGGGCCTTTTTGAAATGATTATAAAACTTAGGTCAAATCTCAATTATCTCATCCATCTTAAATTGTTGCCATGTCATACGCTACATTTTTTAAATGCTATGATGATGATCATTTCACTATACAACTTTATAAAAAATTCTCCCACTTCCAAACTCATTAGTGAAATAAATTTAATTCCCACGTCAAAATTTAAATAATTAATTGAAACATTTTTTCTTGTTATGACAGGTTAAATAATCTCGTAACATCCACCCATATTTAGCAGTTCCTCTCACTCCTTCCTCACCCACATAGATGGGAGAAAAATTGACAAATTTATCGTACATAAAGCTTGAAACGACTTTCCCAAAATTTAATTTCATCCATCTATCATTTCATGAACATGGCGACTATCATATAATCAGCCCACATCCTTAAATTTTAATGACATTTAATTTATCCGTCATCACAAAACACACTTTACCACCAGAAAATTTTATTATAATCATTAAACAAATTTGCAATAAAATGTGCATTTCTCGCATATTTCATTTCGTAATTATACTTCTTTGCAATATATTAAAATGATGTCATTTTCGCATGTTTTATAATAAATGCCTTATTTGAACATACAGCAAGACTTTCAAAATTTGGTTACAAATACTTGTACTCATTCATACCATTACTTGTATAAATATGTAATTATCATAAGTTTAATTGTCAGTGACTTGTAGGCCCATTGGGACGGGTGCTGTAATCTTGTGATATAATACCATGCATATATAATTTGTAATATTGCACATGTCACTTAAATAAACACTTTACTTACTTACTTATTTACAGTCTATGCACAAATCAATATATCATTTATAACCCTCCCCCACCCCATTTATATGGTCTTGAAAATGCAAATTTCATCATAATCCTGGACCATCCAAGGCCTAATACTCTTGTTACTTAAAGTTAGATGAATCTGTCCGAAGTCTTAATTGGTCACATAAATTACACAATGTAGCAATGTAGCTATTTTCTTTACTTCCCTCCAGAGTTATTCGGACAATTAAGTAAATTGACTCAGACTAAATGTAATGAATGAGAAATATTATCACAAATGTATTATGCCTGTCAAAAATTTCACTCCACCCAAATGTGAGCAACCAAAATGGTGTCCCGAGGTGTTAGACTTGGTTTCAGGCTTTCATCTTGCTTAATGGGAGTCAAAAAGCACCTATTAACCTGTGACCTAGTAGGGTCAGTCACAATTTTTTTCTTTTTAAACATGGCTGTTATCAAATGATACTAAATATGATCATCTTTGATGCTAAAAATAGTCTTTGATGCTAAATATGGTCTTCTATGCTAAATATGGTCTTTAACAATGCTAAATTTGGACTTTGTGAACAATGTGTGACATGAATGTTAAGCAATTTTTATTATTGTAGCTGTTACGAAAGCTGATACAGAATTGTATTAAAGCAAAGTCTGGATCGATGTTCATAAAAAACTTCTGCATTCAATAAAGCCGATGAAATGGTCATTTGATACAGGGTAGTAAAATATCACTATAATCAGTATGTGTCAATGTGCCCTGTAGGAGTCATAAAAGCTGAAAATTTACACCAAATACAGCCATGAACATTTTGTGATTTGTGATTAGCTCTTTTAATCACTGCTTAGGTATTTTCTTAATAGATTTAGGTGCAACCTGCAAAATGACAATGACTCAAAACGCCTTAATATGAAGGGGCCAGTTGCATTTTAAGGGCCAGTATAACAAGGAGCCAGTTGCAAGAGGGCATTGACAATGGGTCAGCTGCAAGAGCAAGGTGTCTGTAACAAAGTTGCAATATACCACAACATGCCAACTGCAAGGAGCATGTATCAAGGGGTCTCAGTTCGAACTGGGCAATGACCAGGGTAAATGAAATTCTACTTCAGTTACATATTTACATAATGGACAAATTAACAAGGTGTTATCATTGGATGAATCACCACACACTCTGTAACACAAGATTGGCCACAGGCAATGTCTGTATGGCTGGACGTCTATCCATCGTCCTTAAAGAGTGTCACATAAACGTAATTAACACATATTTCAAATTCTGTATCATCTTACATTAAGTAACAAAATCTTTTCTCTAGATCTTAATCTTTTCTCTAGATATTATGGTCTTATTTTTACTTCTACATAATATTGTGTGAAGCTTTTTGGTTGATATATTTGCTGACTGGTGGCAAATGAATTTTGGGCAAACCACACATAAATGATCCAATTTTATGTGAAAATTACTTGATTAGCAGATCCTTACATAAACTTTGTGATTAGTGCATGTTGCTGGCGTAGAATGAGAAGGTAGTAATTAAGTACAAAATCTTTTTTTTTTTGAGAAAACAAGAAAAACACTGTCCATAAAACACTCTTGCTTTAATTGTAAAGCAAGAAGTTTCAAATTCAGTTTAGTCAACATGACAAGTTTTGATTTTCATGAAAATAGGCTCGTAAGAAGCACCTTGTGTTGATGGTTTTAAATATGTGCACCAGTCTAATTAGGTTGTAAGTACTACTTACAACTACAACCTTCTCATTCTTAGCCAGTGATGTGTGAATGAGGAAATTATGTAAAAGTAATCATATCCCGATATCCTACAGAAAAACACATTGAATGAAAAACTAAAGTAAGTTTTCAATTCTGCTAAGTCTTATAATTAATAAACAGTACAACCTCTGGAGAGCAACAGCCTTTAGGGTGCCAATATTGGCTGTTGTTCAGAGGTTGTTTCTCTACAGAGGTTGAATATATAGTAAATTTCAAAGGTCATTTAATTATAAAGGTGTTGTTTTAGAGAGGTTGTTGCTCTCAAGAGAGAGCCGCTCTAGAGTCATGTTGTACTGCCAGTTTTTCCATGAAATTTATAGAGCAACACCTCTTGTGATTTAAAACATAATTAATTATGTATTATTATCATAATATAAGATTTATTATTATAATAAACAACCAAAGTGTTAAAATGTCACCCTTCAGATTACCATGACCTATTTTAGAAGTCAGTTACTTGTTTTTTATACATATATTTACCTATTATTTTTGCTTGAATATTTCATCATGTATGTGATTTTTATAAATGTTTCTTACTAAATAAGACATTGGCATTGATTATGTTCTCCACAAGTGGAGTTGTAAGTTGTTTGTAGAAGAACCAGATCACTTAAATTTATTTCAAATAATTTGCATAAAAATTTGACCTAATAGTGCTTGACCGTTTTGTCCTAGCTTAATTAGCTGTCATACTCCAGCTTGAATGGTGTTAGAGAAAGGTATTTTAGATTGATACAAGAACATAGGCGTAATACGTTAGCTCTTTCCGAATAGACTCTTTTTAGTTCTTTAACATCGTATTAGGAAAGAAAGCATTAGCAAGGATTCGTACATATCAATTAGTGATAACCATTAAAATTTATATTTCATTTTTGGAATGACGCTGCACACCTAAGACCTCCCACATTAAATATGGCATATATATAACATCTATCATTTGCAAGCCATTTAATTGATAATTAGAATGAAACTAAGCATTCTTCACACAATTATTTAAAACTCCCAACACAGGCAACTAGAGTTTTAATTGAAGTTTGAATGAAGTAAATGAGTACATACTAAAGGTGTTAGTATTTACCTACCCTACTTGTAATCATTGTTTGATCTTTATTTACCTTTGTAGTTTATTTAGTCAAAAGATGAAAATGACTGATAGCATTAATGATAAGAAAATACTTTAAAGACAAATTAAGTGACAGTGACCTATTGTGACAAATGTAGGTATTTAACCCTCTACACCATAAAGATCCACCAAAATCTATCTAGAAGGTGAGGTATTCTGATGAAAGACGGAATTATATTGCATATTCAGTTCAAATTTCAGACTCATAGCTTAGAATAAGCATTTGTATGTGTTGACAATGTTTTTATTGGCTTCAAGCTGAGCCTGACGAGCACATTGTTAGTTCACAATATTGTTTTTGTTGTTACATTTTTGTATTTTCTTGCATTCAACAAAGACAGTTGTATGTGCTGTCCTTTTCCCAACCAAATTGTTTGATTGGTCAACTAACACTAGGCACAGTTGAATATAAATAGACTATCCAGCTATCTCCAAACCAATTCTTGGAATAAATGGTTGTAAAAATGACCCCAACAATTTATGCATTAATGCAACAACCCGCATCAAAACATATCATTCTCCTTAGAGTTAAACTGCACATTCAAGAACAATTAGAAATTCCTTTCAATATATGAAATAAATGAATTAAATTGTAATAAGGTTTACACCTTTAAGCTGAAGATGACGGGCCTGCTCCCTTTTAGCCCATACATCCTGCTCCCTAACAGCCCCTAAATGCAGGACCGTTTCCATAAAACGACATGTCCATACAACAGCAGTGGCAAGCACAAATAATCCAACATGTTTAGCACAATTCACTATAATTCCATTCATTGTTAATTTACACATAAAAAATATACGTAATATCAAATAAATATTTTTATCTTCATATATTATTTATTTACATTCCTTTTAGCAAAATTCACAATAATCTTTTTATTCTTCATTTACACTGAATATATTATAATATGTACATATTGTCTAATAGATATTAATATAATATAATATTATTTTAATTCACCGTCATGTTTAGTAATCCTTTGCCCCATTATCTGGTCTTTAGATAGCACTATAATTCACAATAATTCCATTTACTGAATATTTACAAACTGAATAATATATACAAATTGTTAAATGTACAATTTCGGTGAAGGAAAAGAAAAAAAGAAAAATAATGCTCTATTCTTGTGTTAGATTATCCTTGGCGAGTCACATAAAAAACATGTTTATCACACCTATTAGAGTTATAACATTTTAAGCAATTTGGAGATTATCTTTCATTCAATTGTAAAAAAGTGCAAGATTTTATGTAATTTGGAGATTATCTGGTTTTTTTCTATTGTAAAATCTGTTCACCACAGGTTACCTGTTTGGTTTGCGTAAGTCACCATTTGTGTTGCATGTTTACTGTTAGGTAATCTTTTTGTCTCCATAAAAGTGACATATATTATCAATAGGGCATTAATCAGATTAGGGGCAGGATACACCTTTTTTGGGGAGCAGCTTAGAAACTAGATTTCAAAAGATTTACTCTGAAATTCAATGCAATTTGATTTTTCCACACTTAATCCAGCGGTACAATCAACTTTTACAGTTTTGATCCACGGTTTCATTTAAGTATAGCAATTTAATCGGTTTGGGGTAGCATACACCATTTTTGGGGAAGCTTAAAAGGCAATAGATATAATCCAGATTTAACAATATTATGGGGTTCCCTTGATTTCGTGAGGTATAGCTTGACCAGATTTAGTAGGCACTCATTAAACTTCGGAAGCTTGTATTATTTTCCGTAGACGTAGTCGGTACTTATCGGAAATATTTGTTTATTTTTGCACCGGCTTTGTCCAAAATATGCATGGAATATGTACGGAGTGCCTACTAAATCTGGTCAAGCTATACAAATATTGGTTATCTTAATCCTTTAATAATGCTGTTGTCATTTAAGTCACTGGACTGACTTGGTTATAAAAGCTGTAAAATTACTATAGACCATACAAATTATTATAACTGCAGCCCGTGCCTGAGTCTGCCATTTAGCAGTTGGATGGTCGCACATTCTTATTTTATCATACAATGTATCATACATACCCTGTTTTTCAAGTTCTTTGGTATTCATGTCTTCATTCGTTTGTGTCGGTGTGGTCGACATTCTGGGATGAGGTACGGGTGTCGTCTGTGTTTGTGTTTGTATACTTTCCATGGACGTGTCCGGTGACCCCTCGCTGCCATTGTTATTACCGTACACATTGCCGTTTGGTGTGGGTGATACGGGCATAAGAGGTGGTGGTGGTGAAAACAGGCCATTGTCGATATCTGAAAATATACAAAGATTATTCCCATTAAGAATACTTCAACCTACGTAGCTAGGCAGTTATTGGGTTTGCCGCCCGATCTGGTGACCAGGGTTCAAATCCAGATGGAGGCACATATCTGCATGCCATATTCAGCAGAAAGCTGACTGGCAAATAAAGGCTATGCTCAGCATTTTAATAAATAATTATGAGTGTATAAAACTATATGAGGGTCACGACAAGGTTACTGACACTAGTCCTTTGACAAACTTCACAAAGTTTCATGTGTACCATTTTTGTGACAATTTCACTTACATCAGCCTCTTTTATTATGCCTTACCTTAATGTACCAATGTAACCCATTTACACCTTGTTGAGGCCCCGGTGAAAACCTATGGTAACTACAACAATTTATAGAGGCATGTATCATAGTTTTGCACTGACCCCTTGTTATAGGCATTCAAATTAATTAACAGCTTTACTTCTATCAATATAACCTACCCATCCCATAACCTTATACATAGCCATAACCTACACCATGCCAGGGCATTCAAATTAATTAACATCTTTATTTGATGCTCCATTCTTTAGTAAATAGTTATAGCAATTTCAGTTAAACATCTTTGACACAGTTTCACGAGTATACAGACCACTTCAAAGACATAATTGCGTTTGGTGAATAATCTTCTAAAGCCTTAGTTAAGCCACCGTTTGACCATATTTGGCAGTACAGAGATTACAATCGGCACAAATACTTTTACTAATGGATAGAGAGCATTACCCAGTGACCAACATTTAAACAGTATTCACAACAAACTTATCCTTGCCATATTTAAACATTTAAACTGATTTGGACACAGACAGAACATTTACCCTTATAAGGTTAAACTTTCATGTATGAAAAGTAATTTCTATGCTGTTGAACAATAATTTCTATGTCTGTCTTGGCCATTTCTGTTAAGTACTGTTTTCCCTGTTTTTAATTTGTTTTCATCTTGAAGAATTAAACAACCTTAACATTTCAGCCAGTGAGAAGGATCATGTTTTAGTAAGCGAGCTGTATTAACCTGGATACAAGGAAAGTCATGTGATATACATAGTTAACTTATTCCAAACTTTCTGAAATCCATTGTAGCGATAAAATATGATAACCCTGCAACAGTGGATTAAATAGCTTCATTCACAGCTAGTCGCAATTAAAGTCAGCCATTTTGAGGAAGTTCCACAAGAACTTCAAATGCAACAGCCCATTAAAGCCCCTTATAAATCACGTATAATGACATGATCATTTATACTTGTATTTTCCTATCATCATTTTGATCATCATCATAATCTACGATAGAATTAAGCGTGTTTCGGCTATCTCTTTGAGGTATCTACTTGACAAAATATTACAAACATCTAGGCCAAGGTTTAAGAGGTACCTAAAATGTTGTTATTTATGAGCATTTGAGGATTATGTATACAAAACTTTAAGTGGGAAGTGTCTGCTACCAGATTTTTAAGATAATTTATTTGTTTAACAGGAAGCCGATATTTGTTTAAACGTCTAATAGTAGCTATGAGTTAAATGATGAAGATACAATGTCATGCTGAAATTTGCTTGGGGTAATGAGTATTGTTTACATGCATTCAAAATACAGAAACAAAAATATACCAGACAGGAAAGGCAGCATCTGGCAGAAACAGCAGAGCACACAATATAGAAAATTTACTCATTCACATTCAGAATGGTAATTCATATGATAAATTTAACATTTTATTGAACATAATTTCAATGTATAAAGCCCATGACCTTGACCATTAAGAAATCAATTGTTGGGTTCCAAATTACTTTAACATACCAACAGAAACTGTTGTGAACAGAAAGAAAACATACAAAACTACTTCAAACATTACATTAGTCACCTTATACTATGACCTACTATTTCTTTTTATTGCAATTAAATTCAGACCAAACACACTTATAGAAATCAGGCCACACATGGTCAAATGCAGTCTTTGTAAGTGGTATGGTAAATATTGAATAAATTCATTTAAAAGACCAACATTTCAAGTTAGTTAAAAGTATTTTAATGCACTAAGCTTATACAACATGGCTGAACAAATGTAAGTTCAAGTATTTATCCATTTGAAATTTCAATCAAAGATATTTTATTAGTAATTTTGAACATTTCACAATGTTTACATGTCAAAGCTTATTTCATTGGATGAGTCACTATGGCATCACAAGAAAACATGATCATGTGACTAAAATGGCATCATGGGTAATTCTGATGTCACATGACCCAGTTTTTGGAAATTGAAAGTGTAAAGAAAGAAGCCACACAAAAATTGAGACCAAGTTTCTGGCGTGACCGTCTACAGCACAAAAGCTTCAAGAAGAACAAATATTCTTAACAGTACAGAAGAATATTTGGATTATATACTCAATGTCATATCTGTAGAAGAGTTTAAAACTCTTCAACTTTTTAAACTCTTCAAAATGAAGTTAAAGAAGTAGTGGGCGTAACAAGAACTAGGCATACTTGATGAAAGTCAACAGAAACATGAGACATAAGCTGGCGGATTAAAGGATTCACCAAACTCTTCTCCAAAGGATGTCAAATTTCTGGATAGGACTTTTCCCATAAATATTATAGACAATAATATCATCACTTTTATCAGATTTATTTGACCAGGTGTGTGGCAGATATATGGATACATTTGACATCTCCTGTTAATGATATTTACCTTGTATCCAATATCAGTCTTATTGTTTCACATCAAGTCTTTGAAAATATAAGAATATTGCCCCAATACTTAATTTAATTTGAGTTTTAAAACTATCTGACAATGTCATGAACTAGCTGTGTACAGAATATCTATAACAAACTACATGTATAATAGTATTGACCAATTGTTTGCAAAACATATATTCTTTCATTGGCCAAGTGCTTCAGCCTTTATAGCTCATCCTTACAATCTACGTTTGTAACCCGGGGAGGCACTCATATACTAGTAGTATGAATCAGCAGGAAGCTGATTGGCAAATGAAGGCTACACTCGGCTCCACAACAACATAATTATACAAAAAACGACAAAAATTAACTCAATACGTAAAATATTTTGTAAGCTGACTAATCTTCCATATTTGTAGTCCTGGTATACTGATTACTGAATGATGTTTGACTTTGTATAGATCAACATCTACTCCTTATTTCCTACACTTACTACAATTACAAGTTACTAGTCTCATGAAGAGAGATAGCTCAGGTCAAAGGTCAAACACATAGGATACGTGAAATAATATTCAAACTTCATATTTCTATTTAACGTTATGAAAGGTAATGAAAAGGCGGTCAAAGCTTTCTTACTGTGAACATAATTGAACAAATTATACCCCAATTCACATTCACCACAGGATTGGGGTACTGTATCAGTTACAATAATGGCAAAAGTCATTGACCAAGTTCACCCGTCGGCCATTTTGATTATCAAGTATGGTATAATTTGAATATATATTACAATATTTATATGTAAACAGAAGGTAGTCAGATCATTATATGTTTTATTTACATGGATAAAACAGCTGTGAAGGACTGGTTTCAGGGTGATCGAGTAACAATGATATCATTGCATGACGTTATACTATAAAGAAGGCATAGACAAAAATAATGTACAGTCTCAAAATTTCTTAATGAAACCTAAAATTCAGCTGACTTGACAACTTGTTATATGCAGAATTCAAGATGCATCCTTGGTAGTGTTCCTGGCATACCTGATAAATGTATGTTAAAGAGTCAGGCATTAAGCTGGTAGCATACATGATATATGATTTTGTTGTTGTTGTAAGTTTCTATGGAGGCCACCATTATTTGTTAATGCCTGACCCTATAATGGAATGGAAAGGGGCAGATAATCCAGAAGTTGTTGATAGTAAAAGTATGAAATCATGGTTATTCAATAATGGGTTCTTGTTATATTTATGTTTGTAATTGTTACTTGTGCTTTTTGTCTGTGACTTTTCATTGTTGTTAGTTCTTTTTTATGACAGCTAATCGTGCTGCGCGTTTCTGGAATGCCTTTAAATCTTATTATCTTTACATACAAACCATCATGACCTTAGAGGAGGCAGAGATACTTTAACCCTATTCAATAACAAGTTTTATTATTACTTTATGTCAACAAGGATGAATTTTGAATATTTTTTATGCAAATACCAAATTGACTGGCATATTGTACCATGCAATAGTGTCAAACTGTATCGTACATCTTGGCCTACATTTTAGCGACACTATTTTGGAACGTTTTGAAAACACGACCAAATTATTTATACATAATCTAGCAATCTTCCAAAGACAGTTTAGGACAGACTATAAACTATAATGTAGGAGTGTTGAAGGTTATAACAGGTTATCATTTGTCCTCGATATTGACAAATTATCTGCTAGGTCTATGTAAATGTAATACAATTATACTTACAAATCTTAACTTTTTAATGCAGTTTTGAAACTGAATTTAACTTCTAGCTTTCAATTTTATAAACAAATTTTTGATGAATGTCACGGTAAATGACATGTTGTAATTATAGAGTTTCTGTAAAGCTAAAAAAGCAGGCCTAGGTATGTCAGGGCTGTCTGTTACCTGCTTTAAGGCTGTCACTAGAATTTTCCCTAATTTGACTTACATATCGTTAGTTCAGACGCATTCAAAATAGACGTCAGTGTGTAGTCATTAATGTTGTTTCCCTGCTAGACTGGCCACCAACCTCAAAAGACAGATATGTGATACAAGGAATCTACTAAATGCAATTCTGTAATTAACCCTCCTAGCTCTTTTTGAAAAGACTTCTAAGTTCCTTAGCGTGCACTCTAGGTGCATGTTGTACCTGTACACAGGAAACTTCCTATGGGTAACCAACCCGTTCAACTCCATTATAGAGGTGCTGAATACTAGAAAGCATTTCCAGAAATGACCTGATGCCCCAACTAAGAAACTAACCAGTGCACTCTATCCACAGTAAAGAGCGTTATTCACTCAACCATTGTGCAAACCTGTTTGGAAGTTGCATGCATTTATTGTAAGACTATCTTTAACACCGTCTAGTGAATCATCTACTAGATATTGCAGATAGATAAGTCTTCATTCTTAACATGACATTAAATTTTAATGAAGCAGAGAAAACTTCTGGCATGCATGAACATTCAACATCACAATATTTTGCCAATGAGGAAATACAAACAAGATGCTCCGTGTCTGATGGATTGAAAACGAAATAGGAAAGCGTGTAAACACTATATTATATTACAAGCTGGTTATAGAATGTAACGAAATGATTACATTGTATCAAGCTAGGCGTGAACACGCTATTCAATTTTGCGGTCTTATCGTAACCATAAAACCTTTGGTAGACTAAATATATTCAAGAGAAAAATTTATAAATGTTTTAAGATATGTTGTATATACTAGTATATTGTATATACATTGTACCAGCTGATGTCATAGCATATCCCCATCTGTTAATGGAGTTACTTAAAAGTAGCATCATCTTGCCTAAAATACCATCCAGCCCCTAACAAAAAGGGGCTTAGGTGGTAAAAATCCTTTTTTCGACATATCTAAATTATAAATCGTCAACATCACTAATGATCTCTCTTTTTATTCGCAGATGTGTTGAATAAAATGAAGATATTTCTATATGGTCCTAAATTAAAGACGTGTTTTGTTATTCATCATCGGCCCATAAGTTTCACGACTGATGTCATCCTGTCGGCTTATTATCTCAAAGAATCTAATATAGTTTGTTATATATCATAAAAAAAGATGACAAAGCAATAGTTTTATTTGCTTATCGAGTTCGTGCCAATGAACTTTTAATAGGTAGCTACATTTTTTGGTGCTAATAGGCGGCTATATGTTTTGGTGGAAAAAATTAAAAGCCCTAAAAATTTTACACTCGAAAAAACAAAAATTGTGCCCATTTTCATCGAATCAATTACTGTATATGTAATGAATTTAATATTTTTTACTAGAAAATAGTAAACATAAAATTGAACATTTGAAAAAAAATTGGCTACATCAATACTTTCATATGCTTTAGCATGCTAATACTTTTCAAAAGTTCAACACAATCTAGTGTTAAAATTTCACTTGTTAGGAGTTTATTATGACAATTTGATTAATGACTATACACTATGTCATAGCGACATAATGAGTTTTTAATTGGTGTCTCAAATACCTAATCTTCTCCCAGTGGTAAACAAATTAAGACAAATGTATAAATATTGATATTGTCCCACCAGATTAAACTGAGACTCCTTGCATAATTCGTTCAAGTCCGGAAAATTCCGAAGTTTTAAAACATATACTGACAATATAAGGCCTCGTTCGGAGATAACGGTACATAGTAAATAAACATACGAATTGAATACAGCCGGACGAGCTTACTGACTTTGATGAGTCTCAGTTTAATCTGGTCGAGCTAAATCAGAAGGATTGTAAACAAACCTTTTGAGGATAATTTATCATGGAATGAAAACACATTTGACAAAATATTGATCAATGAAAACATGCCTTACAAAATATTGACCATTGAAAACATGTTTCACAAAATATCTACCGAACAAAAAGATGCTTTACAGAATATGGGCCTTAAATCGGAGCCACTGACAATATCAATGTTATAAGCTCGATTATTACCTATCCCTTGCACGTAATTGAACCCACTAAGATCTACACTAAACTTTGAAAAAAGTGATTACCGCAAATTGCCAATGCATTAACACCACATTAATGTCAATAATCAACTTAATTTATGTCAATTTAGTTTGTTTTTAATTGCATGTGACAACTTTGATACAAGCCTGGGTTCTGTACTTAAGATATCTAGTATAAATATTTGTGGCGATTAAGCAGATAAGATTTGGGGGTTAAATTTCTTGACTTACATATCGTTTACAGAATGGCCATGATCTTGGAGATGATTTGCAGAAGATTTGGGTAAATTATCTATCAAATTGACTCCACCTGACAGATTCTGTTACAGAGTTCATCTATATACCATCATGTATGTATTGTCGTAGATTTCATGCACGAAAGATATCAATATCATCGAACAATAGTACACAATATGTACAGGGTATGACCTCTAATCTGTTTCGACAAATCACATCCATTTTGTTTTTAATTTATTGCAAAATAATTGGAACAAATTTGAGGATCGTTCATCAATTGTTTTTTTGTAACTTACTACAGGTTTTTATGCTCTTGTAGAGACATAGGTAGAAAGAAATTATGAACTTGGAAGCAAACACTAAGCCGAAAATTGACTTAAAAACCTAGACGCAAGATGACGCTAAACATAACAAGAGGGCCCAAAGGGCCCTGGGTCGCTCACCTGTTGGGCCTAGTGACCTAGATTTTGGCCCAAATGACACAGTATATAACTTGACCTAGATTTTATAGAGATAAACATTGTGACCAAGTTTCATAAAGATAGAGTCAAAATTGTGACCTCTAGTGTGTTCACAAGATTTTTCAATGATTTAGCCTCGTGACCTAGTTTTTGACCCCAGATGACCCAATATCGAACTTGACCTAAATTTTATAATGATGATCATTGTGATCAAGTTTCATAAAGATAAGGTCAAAATTGTGACCTCTAGTGTGTTCACAAGCTTTTTCAATGATTTGGCCTCGTGACCTAGTTTTTGATTCCGGATGACCCAATATCGAACTTGACCAAAATTTTATAGTGATGATCAGTGTGATCAAGTTTCATAAAAATTAGGCTCAAATTGTGACCTCTAGTGTGTTAACAAGCTTTTTCAATGATTTGGCTTTAAAGGCTTGTGACCTAGTTTTTGACCCCAGATGACCCAATATCGAACTTGACGTAGATTTTATAGAGATGATCATTGTGATCAATTTTCATAAAGATTAGTCTCAAATTGTGACCTCTAGTGTGTTCACAAGCTTTTTCAATGATTTGGCCTTGTGACCTAGTTTTTGACCCCAGATGACCCAATATCATACTTGACCTAGATTTTATAGAGATGGTCATTGTGATCAATTTTCATAAAGATAAGTCACAAATTGTGACCTCTAATGTGTTCACAAGGTTTTTCAATGATTTGGCCTAGTGACCTAGTTTTTGACCCCAGATGACCCAATATCGGACTTGACCTAGATTTTACAGAGATGATCATTGTGATCAAGTTTCATAAAGATTGGGCTCAAATTGTGACCTCTAATAATTTCACAATGTTTTCCTTTGATTTGACCTAGTGACCTAGTTTTTGACCCCAGATGACCAAATATCGAACTTGACCTAGATTTTATGGAGATGATCATTGTGATCAAGTTTCATAAAGATTAGGCTCAAATTGTGACCTCTAATGTGTTCACAAGGTTTTCCTTTGATTTGGCCTAGTGACCTAGTTTTTGACCCCAGATGACCCAATATCGAACTTGACCTAGATCTTACAGAGATGATCATTGTGATCAAGTTTCATAAAGATTAGGCTCAAATTGTGACCTCTAATGTGTTCACAAGGTTTTCCTTTGATTTGACCTAGTGACCTAGTTTTTGACCCCAGATGACCCAATATCGAACTTGACCTAGATTTTATGGAGATGATCATTGTGATCAAGTTTCATAAAGATTAGGCTCAAATTGTGACCTCTAATGTGTTCACAAGGTTTTCCTTTGATTTGACCTAGTGACCTAGTTTTTGACCCCAGATGACCCAATATCAAACTTGACCTAGATTATATGGAGATGATCATTGTGATCAAGTTTCATAAAGATTAGGCTCAAATTGTGACCTCTAATGTGTTCACAAGGTTTTCCTTTGATTTGGCCTAGTGACCTAGTTTTTGACCCCAGATGACCCAATATCGAACTTGACCTAGATTTTACAGAGATGATCATTGTGATCAAGTTTCATAAAGATTAGGCTCAAATTGTGACCTCTAATGTGTTCACAAGGTTTTCCTTTGATTTGGCCTAGTGACCTAGTTTTTGACCCCAGATGACCCAATATCGAACTTGACCTAGATCTTACAGAGATGATCATTGTGATCAAGTTTCATAAAGATTAGGCTCAAATTGTGACCTCTAATGTGTTCACAAGGTTTTCCTTTGATTTGACCTAGTGACCTAGTTTTTGACCCAAGATGACCCAATATCGAACTTGACCTAGATTTTATGGAGATGATCATTGTGATCAAGTTTCATAAAGATAAGGCTCAAATTGTGACCTCTAATGTGTTCACAAGGTTTTCCTTTGATTTGACCTAGTGACCTAGTTTTTGACCCCAGATGACCCAATATCGAACTTGACCTAGATTATATGGGGATGATCATTGTGATCAAGTTTCATAAAGATTAGGCTCAAATTGTGACCTCTAATGTGTTCACAAGGTTTTCCTTTGATTTGGCCTAGTGACCTAGTTTTTGACCCCAGATGACCCAATATCGGACTTGACCTAGATTTTGCAGAGATGATCATTGTGATCAAGTTTCATAAATATTAGGCTCAAATTGTGACCTCTAATGTGTTCACAAGGTTTTCCTTTGATTTGACCTAGTGACCTAGTTTTTGACCCCAGATGACCCAATATCGAACTTGACCTAGATTTTATGGAGATGATCATTGTGATCAAGTTTCATAAAGATTAGGCTCAAATTGTGACCTCTAATGTGTTCACAAGGTTTTCCTTTGATTTGACCTAGTGACCTAGTTTTTTGACCCCAGATGACCCAATATCGAACTTGACCTAGATTTTACAGAGATGATCATTGTGATCAAGTTTCATAAAGGTTTAGTGAAAACTGTGACCTCTAGAGTGCTTACAAGGTTTTCCTTTGATTTGACCTAGTGACCTAGTTTTTGACCCCAGATGACCCAGTTGCGAACTTGACCTAGATTTTATAGAGACAAACACTGTGATCAAGTTTCATTAAGATTTAATGAAAACTGTGACCTCTACAGTGCTTACAAGTCAAAATGTTGACGACGTACGACGTACGACGTACGACGGACGACGGACATTGGGCGATCACAATAGCTCACCTTGAGCACTTCGTGCTCAGGTGAGCTAAAAACTATTTGGTATGGCCTAACCCATTGTCTCCTGGAACTAATAATTTGCACACTGAAACATAACAAGAACAACCCCCTTGTCATGGAGGATGATACTCAGGTACACGTCTTAAATTTTATGGGACTTCAATACCTCCTATACTCCAAAGAATTAACCAGAACATAGAATAAATGATTATGTCCCTGAAAAGAATTCATTGTAAGCGGATAAAAGTAGGTCAGTCAGTGGATGTGTTTCATTGCATCTGCATTACGGTTGTACCTTTGCTTTGAATGAACAGTTTGGGCGTTTTCCTTAAATCACCACCATACAATAATATTGCAGATTTAAGAAACAAAATACAATCTAAATTTAGAAATTTCAAAGAATATCACAACAACACAACAATTACTGATAGAAATCAATTTGACCCTGATGCATTCAGAGATGTTACTTGATATTGCTGCATTATGTTGACAACATGAAAACAGCGTGACATTGCAAAACAGGCATATACATCCGAGGTAAGCTTCAATGCATCACCATCACAGTAACTGCTGATTGTACTATTAGCAAATTGTTTGTACAACATGAAAACACTTGAGTCACAAAATTCCCCTATATTGAAAATGAGGTCATTTGCATTGGACAGGAGGGTGCATAAAAACTACTTTCAGTACTTTGATATTAGCCTTCTTTAAGATTAGGACTAAACTGTTACTAATTGTTATAATAATTATATATGGAAGCCGCCACATCAGACTACCATCCCAGGAGATTTGTAGACTGCAGACAGACACATATCCATTACACAATAAATATGGAAAGATAATTGGTGTGTTTACATAATTATAGGAATGTCAATGTTAACACATAATTATTAAATCAATACATGATTCATAACTAATGTACATTTTGACGGGCAATACTCTTTTCACCCTCACTAATCTGTTCACAATTCTAATACAATTCAGACTAACTATTTATAACTTCCCAAAATCTAGTTATGCAATTATTACACAAAACTTGTCCAAAAGGAAATACATCAATATTTCATCATCATGACCTATTAGCACTATATCTAGGATGGATTGACTAATCTACATGAAACAGAATCTTTTAATACTAATCTGTACATTTGCCTGTGGCTGAAGCATTTACATGGTACTGAATGCTATTATTGGGTTCATTTAAGTCTACATTTTACTCCAGTTTCATTCAATATAATAATATTCAAACTTGTAGTAGCTTTCATGATAAATTAATCACCCACCTGTCTTAGGGAATGAATATTTTATCATACCTGTCAAGTACTCCTATTAAAGTGGAGTTACTCCTATTTTCGATGCCAAATTCTGTTTTTTCCAAGTTCACCTAACTTTGAACAAAGGTACATTTGATGCATCATATAATCTTCTGTCTCATATTCATAACCACTAGAATTAAAACATTCCTTGTTGATGCAACTAAATCCCCTTTAAATCATATTTAAGTGCATATTGTGACATGATTTGCTTTATCCCTCCTATTTTGGATTTAACTAGCTTGGTATGATAATATGAAGAATCAATCAACTGATTTTATATTAAATACACTAAGCTACCTTCTTGTTATGGCCATTTTTCATTAAATATTCAATTTAGTAGATGTACCTCTTTAATGAGACAAATTAGTTGTTTTACATGAAAAACTAACAGGAGGTCACAAAATAATATGACAGTGACTGAATCTAGCTGACATTGAGATGCTTATGAAATGCTGACTTCAACAATATACCAAGTCAATAAGTTGGGTTTATATTCTTAATAAAAATATAGAATGCCAAAACATCTGTTGAGGGCCTTGGTACGTTTGTTCAGATGGATGAATTCCCCTTATAAGTAGGGGTGTAACGGTACGCTCACCTCACGATATGATACGTACTGTCAATTTTTCTAATGGTTCGGTATATTTCGGTATGATACAATATTCTCTAACAGCTGCTTTAATACTTCAATTGTTAAGTAATAATGAATTTGTTCCTTCTATAACAGCAATTATTATGTGCCAATCAACTATTTTAAGTGAATTTAGACAATATGAAGCATTATCTCAATGCAATTAAAACGAGTGATACATGGTAATGATACATAATCAGAAGGCTGTCAGGTGTTTTCGTTGTCTGCATATTATTTTGCTTATAAAAAAGCTTATACCGAACCGTACCGAAATTTAGAACCATATTGGACTGAAGTCCGCGGTATTTCGTATACCGCGGTATACCGTTACAGCCCTACTTATAAGCAGTGCCTAAGGTCATGTACAGGATTACAAACTGGCAAAAGATGCGGTAAGGAAGTCCTCTATATTACGGAAATGTGACCCATATGATACAAAAGTTAATATCAGCAAATTTTGAATCATCTTTTCAAGTTCCCCCCCTCATGTTATTTCATCACGGTTCTTAAATATCAAAATTTGGTAAAAAATCATGTATCAGAAAACGTAATAAATTTGATATGAAGTATCCATAACAATGAGAACTTTATATGATAGTTTACTGCGAAACTACAGTAACTTGTATGCAGGACACACAAATGTCTTAAGGAGGTACAAGTGAGTTACGATGGTTTCGTAATTGCCATGTGATAAATATCGATTTCATTTAAGGAGGTTATTACACGAACATTCGACATCTGACACGGCGTCACACCAAAGCTATCTAACAAACCATCTAATACAACATTTCCTCCATACAAACCCTGCACAAACATATCTTTACAGCAATCGGTGCATTTCATTGAAATATATCAAATAGCTCCCATTACTTATAATAAGTATTTATTAGCTCGAAATGAGTTCTTTGACCTCAAATTTTTTATCTATGCGGTATGCAATATTTTTAATTGATGTCATATATCAGAAAATTATAACAATTTGAAAATTGCACCAAAAAAGTTTCCAACTATTTTTGAACGTTTAATAGGCCCAAATTAATACTTTTCTAGAAAGTTTCATCTCTTTCAACCTTAAATTTACTCAAAATTTCTTAAATTTTATAAAACATTAAATAAATTAGATAGGTATGCAAATGAAAGATTGCAAAACTTAGTCAAAAGAAAATCAAGCAATAAATTGGAGCACTGAATCAAAAATAAAATCCTCATGAGTTTGAATAATGAATAATCATTCATTTTTGAGGCTAACAGCTGATGCATCAGCATGCATTGTTATGTACAGTGGCCATCCCCAGACTATGTTGCACTGCTGCTTCAATAAATATAAGTCCTATTTATAATTCTTAATACAGACCTTTTTCTGGCCTTTTTGGGAAAAAGGTCCCTGCCCAATTTGGGAATTTTGAGTTGCGGATTCTTACGAATTGGGAAAAACAATAAGCGGTTAAATGACAAAAATGGGATTTTTTTCCTTTTAAAATATCTTAAAACCATGCATATATATCCATAAATAAGTTCTCTTTCACAATATATATTTAGATATTTGGTATACCGTGTTATATTTAGTAATAAACATATTTCGCTCTGGAGTAAAAAAAATTTATTTTTTTTGGTCAGATTTTTTTGGGATTTTTTTTTCAATTGGGATTTTTTTCAGCAATTGGGAATTTTTTTCAGCAATTGGGAATGGAATTTGAGGCCGAAATTCGGCCTCACACAATACCAAGAAAAAGGTCTGTAATATAAATAGATATAAATAGCCTAATAAACGTATTTTAATATTTTTTCTAATTTTTTTCTAGAATAAGTGACAAATCTTGACAATCAAAAGTACAGATCGCTGGCTTAGGATAAGAAGGTCGTAACTACAAAATCAATATTTTGAGAAAACAAGAAAATACTGTCTGATAATTACTCTTTACGCATGGTAAAACCAGCGGTTTAAACTTCGTTTTGGTCAACATGAAAAGTTTCGATTTTTATGAAAATGGGCTCATAAGAAGCGCCTTGTAGTGTTTATTTCAAATATGTATGAATCTAAAAAGGTCGTAAGTAGTAGTTACGACCTTCTCATTCTAAGCCATGGATATATATATAAATACATATTAATATACAAACTCAGACAGAGGATGTATGTCTACAGGTAGTTTGACAAAGTATGATGACATTTACTTTACGTTTGTGGTCCTTACGGACATTATTCTGACTCACCATGGTCATAACAATACATGTAACGATGTTTGTATCATTATACGTTAATATCCCACGGGACAATAAAACGGTGGACTTTATTACGCCTCATTTGCAGTTTCTAGTTATCCTTCATCTTTTGGAAAATCTTCATTTCATCGTGATAATAAAATCGTCACCGTAACTTGTAATTTCCGAATCTGGAGTTGAAAATCGAAACCTATAAAGACGTCTTGATACGCTTGTGATGACCAATATCCCCTAGGGGCAAGTAACCTATCTCAGAGGTAAATGACCATTGGAAATCAGGTCATGACTGTACAGTACAAAAAAATAATTGAAAATAGAATTTTTTATTTGCTAATACAATTTAATGTTTATTGTTACACAAACACCAGAGGGCAGCACTTGTAGCTGTTCAAACTGACAAAATCAATGTACTTTATCTTCTCAATGAGGAATTTTATTTGTTGATTCAAAGGTGATATGTCAGTGAATACAAACAGATTTAAATATTATTCTATGATGGAAACTGATAATATTAATGTTCCTGTATGGTTTAAATATACTTCAATAGTACTTTAATTGCATTTTGATTGCAATGGTAAAGTTTAGTGTTTGTTTATAACAGCGTTGATGCTATTTATAGCTTGTCAGCTGCTTTGGCTAAATATGATCTTTCTCAGAGCTTTAAACATTTACCAGCTCCTGGGTAAACGCTACATGAGTGCCACACACAGCATTGTAATAGACATGAGGGTATGAGGTATCAAATTCAGCTACCCGGTGAGGTGGCTAAAACTGCCGACTTTAGTCACTGTTTTTGCTTGCCAAACATGTGCGTTTCCCTCTTGCACACTTCCATTCACACTTGATTGCATCTTATTCATAAATAGTGGGTTAATAATCCATCGCACTATTAATCACCTGTTCAAATACAAAATTACAATCTTCGTGTTCATATTGATCTTGTATAAGGGCCCTACTTATTATTCATCGTTACATGAGAAAAAATTAACTAAAGTCATAAATCTTAGAAGAAAATATTCACAGCAGGTGAAGCATACATACACATTTTTACCATTAAAAATACATGCATATGATTTGAATGTGTTGCCCCAATTTTCTATAATTTGTAATCACATTTTTAATACCATGTACAGAAAATTTAATGTGACCCCCCCCCCACATTTAATTTACTACCTATATTCAAAGCAAGACAAACACTTAAAATCACATTGATTTGAAATAGATAATAATTATCTGCACTCTTCTTTTATGAAGTTAAAAACACTCCCTAGCTGTGTTAACAACTGGTACTCTTCATTTGAAGGTGACACAAACACTCCTACTTTCTTTTGAAAAGTCAGGTCAATGTCCCTTTATTTATGCAAAAAGGAAGGGCGAGTAACCTGTAATATAAGGGTTAATGTGTTACACAGTTTAACACTTGAACCCTTGAATGGACAAGACACTGAAAGGGAATTTTACAATAAAAGGGGATAGAATCAGTGAAAGAGAAAGGGAACAAAGCCTGGTTACCGATGACAATCAAACAGAACATAGGGTATAACTACGATATTATCATCAGATCATGAGGTGATAACTATCTGACAACGATGCATAGATATATAGGTATAGCTTGTACAAGATTGAATCAAAACGGTTTAACCCTAAGGGAGACTTGACAAAGTGTCAAACCACCCAGTGACATTGAGGCAAAACTGTTAAGACAGTTTCTCATTCAATCAAGCATTATACCATTACCCCTCCCACTTACTTTCATGTGTTTTTTTTTTTTTTCGGCTTTGTCACGTGGATCTAGCCCATTTATTAATCCCCGTCATTGGTGGGAGAGGGTCGGGGAACCATCCCTCGCCCCACCTTACAATTCTGCATGATAATATATATAGTTAGTATTCAAAACATAAATGTATTCAAAATAGCTTGTTGGCAAATAATAATTAGTTTTCCGATTATAGTACACTAATTTGTGTAATATCATGACGACATGTTAGGAAAACTTATATAATAACAAAATAATACAAGTGGTATTTCAGTGACATAAATATTTGCTGGTTATTGCATGCTTGATATGTGGTCTAGGAAGTGCCTGATTAATGTGTATGCTTTATTTTGTGTTTTAAGTATGAATATTGCTCGTTTTAGTTCATTTATAAGGATGTTTCTTATATTGTGTTGTTGTGTTCTTCTTTCAGATATAAGATACGTTTTATAAATACTGAATGCTATTAGGTTGATGATGATGTTGATATTGGTATATTCTCTTAGTTCCGGTTTGTATCCAAAAATTATATATTTTAAGCACCTAAAGTTATGATTAAAACCAAGAGTTTTTAATGCTGCATTAACCTGTATCCATAGTGTTGTTGTGTAAGAACATTCAATAAAAAAGTGTGCGTAGTTTTCAATCGCATGACAATGAAGACATAATGGCGAATTAAAAATTCTCCATTTCATAAGGTTTTCATTTGTGGCAATGATGTTGTGTATTAATTTGTATTTGAACTGCTTTACTCGGTTGTCTAAACAAGTTGCTTTCCAGCTATTATAGAAAAGAGTCCAATAGAACTGTCGTTTGTCTAATTTATTTTCCCAAGATTTATGAATGTAGGGAACCTCAGATTTTTGTTTAATAAATACATTATAGAAGTCTTTGTTTTGCATTGTTTTGAAAGGATGTTTTAAGTCCTCAAGTTGCAAATGTAAGTTTGTTTTGACTTTAGTAAGGTAAGATTCTTTTGTTTGTACTAGTTTCTTCCATGCTGGTGGTATCGATTCTCTGAGAATACTTATTTCAGATATCCAGTTTGATTTATTTTTTAGCTTATTAAGTATGAAGGTTTCATTGATTAGGCCTTTCTTATCCAGTATGTCATTAAGAAAGTAAATGTCCGAGTTTATCCAATTCTTGTGAAATAATGTTGTGTTTGATTTTGATTTTATGTGTTTGTTGCCCCAGAGGACTTCTTGTCGGATTTCTCGGAATGCTTTAGGTATTCGTTTGTTTACATTATTTTGAAATTCAAGCCAAACCGCGAGGATATCATTGTAAAAAGTTGGAAGTTTACGTTGAATTACTGGTAGGCTTTTTTCAGAACCAGGTTTGGTATAAAAGATGAGCAAATTCTTTCCATATTGGTTGAAGTAAGATTTTGGAATTGTTTTCCAATTCGCGATTGTATCATTTTCTAGGAATTGTTTCAGCCATTTAATCCGTAGTGATTTAATATAAGAAACTATATCTATCATGCCTAAACCCCCATCAGAGAGGGTGTTAATTAATATGCTTCTTTTGATCTTCTCTCTTCTATTATTCCATAAAAAAGCATATAACATTTTATTGATTTTTGATATAACATGTTTTGGAACGTAACACGATTGCATCAGGTATGTAAACTTTGGTAGTAGTAAACTTTTAATAATAGCGATTTTTCCATAGAATGTTAAATGTCTTAATTGTAATTTGTTTATAGTCTTGATGCAAGTTGGCTTATTTTCAAGGGCGTCATGCAATTTTCTATTTTGATTCCATGTATATTTTCAGCGGTTCGAATTTTAGTCGCTAGTATTTCAGCTACAATAATAAATATGATAGAACTACAAGGACATCCTTGCCGGAGAGATCTTTCTAGTGCAAAGTTATTGGAACGCCAGCCGTTATTGTAAATACAGGAAGTGATGTTGCAGTAGAATGCTTTTATCCAATTAATAAACGAAGTTCCGAAACCAAACCGCTTTAAGCACTGAAGCATAAAGTTCCATTCTACCGTGTCAAAAGCTTTCTTAAAATCTAAGAAAACTATGGCTCCATCGCCATTGCATTCTTCAGTATAGTCAATAATATCTTGTATAAGTCGAATGTTGAACCCAATGAACCTATTTTTTATGTATCCTTGTTGGTCATGACTTATTATTAAGGGCAAGACATTTTGTAGTCGTTTGGCGATAACTCTTGCTGCGATTTTATAATCAATAGATAACAGTGAAATCGGCCGCCAGTTTTCGATGTTTTCTGGGTCACCTTTCTTATATAGCAGAGATATGATTCCATGTTTTTGTGAGCATGATAGCTCGCCTCTGTTGTAACCATAATTAAGAGAAGCAACGACAAGTTTCTCTATAACAGGCCAAAATGTTTGATAAAATTCAACACTTATACCATCGTTCCCTGGGCTTTTGTTTTTTTTCATTTCAAAGACAGCATTTTTACATTCTATATGAGTTAAGAGACCATCGCATAGAGAGGATTGGTCTTTGTTTAAAGCGTGTTGTATGTTAGTGTTGGTAAGGTAATTATGTATTTTACTGTTCTCAATGTGTTCAGATGTGTATAGCGTTTTATAGAATTTAACTTCTTCTTGTAAGATCTCATGTATGTTATTTATCTGTTTATTATTGACAGTGATTGAGGACATGACTTTTCGCGATTGCCTAGATTTTTCTAAGTTTGAAAAGAATTTGCAATTTTTTTCATTTTCAAAAGTTTGTACACGTGCTCTTATTTTTGCGCCAGTCGCTCTTTGGTCGTAGATATTTAGTATTTCAGTTTTGATTGCGTTTATTCTTGTTGTCATAATTTCAGATTGAGAACTGTCGCTTTCTAGACGAACGAGTTCTTTCTCTAGGTCATTTAGTTGTTGTTTATTTTGTTTAGATAAATTTATGGAGAAATTGATTGATTCTTGTTTTATTTCATGTTTAACCATTTCCCATGTTATTTGTGGATTATAATTGTGTTCATCACAAAGTTTGGTAATATCATTTATATGGCGTGTTATGTGTTTTATATAATGTTGGTTTAGTAGAAGTGAGTTGTTTAATTTCCAGTAACCTGGACCTCTCTTGGTTGGGAGCCTAAGTTTTAATGATACAGCCATGTGATCAGTAAAATTTATTTGAGCAGGTCTTATATCACAAGTGGAAACCATAGGACAAACATTTTTGTCAATTAGCCAAAAATCTATCCTGCTTTTTTGGATACCATTTTGTCGTCTCCATGTATACTGCTTGGTTAGCGGGTGTTTAATTCTCCAAATATCTATGAGATTTAGTTTTTTTATGAAGTCCGTAAGAGTGTTTGTAGCATTTTTAGTTTTATTGATTTTGTTTGTGATTCTATCGTTGCTTGAGATCGTGTCATTAAAATCTCCAGCAATAAGCTTGTTTCCGAGACTATTAGTGCTAGTAATGGTGTTGAGAGATTTAAAGAATATGGATCTTGATTTACAGTCGTTGTTCGCATATACGTTTATTAGTGTGAATGTGGAATCTAACATTTCTACATTTAAAAGCAAATATCTACCGTTAGTGTCTTTTATCTCGTTAAAAGCCGAGTACTCGTGCTTTTTGTTAATAAAAATGGAACACCCACAGCTATGTGTTGTGCCAAAAGCATGAAAAACGTCCCAGTCCGTGAATTGTTGGCTAACGGGATTGATCAAGCCACTAGAAAAGTGAGTTTCTTGTAAAAATACTATGTCAATACGTTGTTGTATCAACCACTGGTTTAATCTTTCACGTTTCGCTGAATCACGTAAACCCTGTGCGTTTAGCGACGCTAGATGGAGGATTGTGGTATTATTATTATTTAATTTAGATATCATTGATAATGCTTTATATTAATTTGTATGTTTGCATATTTTGTATTTGTATTGAATATTTTAAATATAAGTATATGGTAAATGCCATGTTTTGTAAATGCGTTTACAAATGTAGCATGTTTATGTTGGAATAATTGAAAGTGCATGTATGTTCCATTTAAGAAAAAAGAGTTTGACATGTATACTTTAAACAAAATAACAGCAATGCGATGCTTTAAATGTCGCAACAATAATATGATTAATATTCTCGAAGTGAGGGTACGGGTAAGTAGAACGTTACATGTTACTAGGATTGCTAAACATAAGACAATAATATATAATTGCATGATAAAGTTGAATGTTATATACATATAGTTATTTTTTATGATTATCATTGTACATAGCCTCAAAAGGCGTATAGTACGTGTGTGTGAGTCCATTGATCCAATATCGTAGTCCATTAGTGAAGAATAAAGTTTTTTTATGTAATGATGAAGATAACATTATGAAGTGAAGGTTATTTTTTCTTCGACGTACTAGTATTCTGTGTAGACGTAGATCGTGTTTTCTTCATGGTTGAGATGGTAGTCGGTGACATATATGTGGTCATTGTCTTTTGTCCCGAGATGTGTGGTATCGACGATTTCGGTGTCGCGCTTGGTTTTCCACTGTTTCCACGTGGGGTTTGATCAGTGGTTTTACGCGCACGTGTCTTTTTGACGCTTGGTGATGGAATGTTTTCACTTTCCGTGTCACTGGTTGTGTAACCATCGGTTTGTGGTAGAGGTACATCAGGGGTGATGTTTTCAGAGTCCACTTGCATGCACTCTGATTGCTTATGACCCTGTTTAAGACAAACCCTGCAGGTCCACCCATTTAGGCACGTTTGTTTAGTATGTCCAGTTTCAAGACACTTAGTACAAGTGTTTGGGTGACGTTCCTCTCTGGTAGGTTGGCCGATGTGTAATACGCGTCCTTTGAACTGACAAAACATTACGAAGGGGGGAAGAGGTTCACTGAGGGATATTGCAGACACAATTACAATACGATCCCCAGTTTCACAGTTTGTCAGCCTCCCCTTATAACGCAGTTTGTCTCTGTATAGGGAAATCACATTTATCCCTTTAAGGGTTAACACTCTTGTTATATTTCCGTCATCTACGGACAGGGGTATGTTTTTTACTTTCACACGGATGGTGCTTTCACTGTCCAAGCGATTTGGGTTGGTTCTCAATATAGGGACACATATGCCCCTCAACTGAACCCCTTGGGACATAAGTTTTACTTTGTCTTCAATATTGTCAAGATAAATTCTCCACATACCGTTTACCCTTTGTAGGCCAGTGATGTGAGGAAGATCTATGCTTAACCCCAAAGCTCCATACAGTTCACTATGAGTTAACCACTCATCTTTGTCTGGTCTCCGTTCACCAAACAGAGCAGATTCTTTCATGAAGACGAGTGGGACGCCATCTTGGATTTCACTAATTGGTGACATGTCACCTGGTTCAGGATTTTCAGTCAGCATGACTTTGATGTTCAATGTTCACACGTTTTAAACACTGAACAATATTCCAAATATATTTATAATCCAGTTATTCTTGTTCAAAACAAGTTATCCAGTTTATTCACAATGTTATTCGGGTTATTATTGGCTCCGTTAAATACACTACCTTAGCTGTGTTTTACCGGAAGTATTTGCCTTCATGTGTAAATGCAGCTGCCCTAAGCTTGACTAAACAGAACATGAACATTGCAAAGAGCCGCTCCTGTTTAGGTTGTAGGTGGATAATTATGTACTATGTGTTGCGTAATGTTCCGTTGATGAAGTGTCTATGTTTCTGCTCACCGGAGTGTGCCGTTGGTGTCTAATAACTGTGTCTACCAACTTTTTCATATAACTGCTATTCCACTATACTCAAATAATGTCCAAGAGAACACAAAGTTCATACATGGTTTTTGATGTTTATTTTAGTCCACAAAGTTCATACATGATATCCAAAGTTCCTTCAGTCCACAAAGTCCATTCATTTTAACACTTGAAGTAATTTGACTGAAATAATGTCCAAATGAACACAAAGTTCCAAAATTAAATATGTTTTCTGACGTTTATTTCAGTCCAAAAAGTTCACAAATTCCTTCAGTACACAAAGTATGTTTATTTTAACACTTCCAAGTAATTTGACACAGAGTTATCCTATTCTAACAAAGTCCATTAAAGTTTGTTTCTTTCATTACACAAAGTAATCCTAAGCTAGTTTACACTATTTCCAAAATAAGTCAGTAAGTATTTATTAATTAATGTCCTAATTCTAAAAGCTTACTTTTTTTTACTTAAAAATTACTAAATATCATACAATAATCTCATCGGTCGAACAATCAATTCTTTTGACATTGACATCTCATTGGTCAAATCTATTGATTGCTTAACCAATCATAACTTACCAACTGCATGCTTTGCTTGACAATAGGTGTTTATACTCTTTGTCAGTCTAAGCTGAGAAAAACTTAAAATCTTCTCAATAAGACAGCTTGCTTGTACACAATAGGCTATAATCAAGTTTCACACTTACAAAATATATTTGGTGACAATCTGTGGACAGGAATTTATGTTGATTTAACAATGAAAAGCCTTATGTTTGTAGCATATACCCAAATATGGTACTTAAACATTTGAAATATTACCATTTAGTCAATATTTATAACCCAGATTATGAAATTCACATTCCTTACATAACAACAATTAATTTGATACAAAGGACCCTTAGGGTCGCTCACCTGTTGCACATTGGTCTAGATATCAGTATGACTTACATTCTGACCATATTTCATGAAAATTGGGTAAAAAAACAGTGACCTCTGGAGTGAACATAAGTTTTTTTGTACGATTTGACCTAGTGACCTAGTTATTGACCCAACATGACCCAGTTTCGAACTTGGCCTAGATTTCATGGAGAACAATATTTTGGTTTGATTAGTTATAGCAACATCTAGATAGATTTAAACTTCAAGGTCATTGAAGGGGTTTAAGAACACTGCACATATTGCTAACAGAGGACACTGTTCTCATTGATAAATAAAAGCTGGATTAGATAAATCTTAACTGATTTATAATTTTGCGAATCAATTCTTACATCATTTACACCTGTGTATCGATTTGTCTGTGCATGGCAATTAAACATTCATTAATACATTCCAACGTAGCACAGATAAACAAGAAGATAAAAACACCAAATAAAATACCAGTTAATTGTCAACAATCAACACAAACTGAACAACAGCAACATCAATAACATAAACATACCAGTAAACAAAATAATAAAACAACATTATGTGGGGGAGGGAGCGCATTTGGTTGTTTCTTCATTTATGTGTTCAGTTTTTAAAACCTTGAGATTGTTTTTGGAAGTAATGCAAAACTCAGGACATAAATCTTCACAAGTGAAAGGTATGATGACACTCCTAGCGGCACAGTTAGAATCATGAAAAAACATCAAGTGCCCAAAACATAAAATCTGGACCAATGTGCAAGACAACTTGTAGACCTGTAAAGACTGCCTAAGGAAGAACAATTAGACTTATGACCTACTGGTGGCTGCAATATGGATTTTGATTAAGTGAGGCAGTACTAGAGACGAAGACAAATAATAGGAAATACAATGTTGGAAATTGTAGCAAATTCAAAATTATGCAACAGTCTTTGATAAATAGAATCAAAGACAATCCTGTGACATGAGTATACCAAGATTTAATAGTGTCAACACTGCAGCAAGGATCAACAAGTTAAATGTAAATTTAATTAAATTCAAAATAAAAAGTGTCATGCTATGAGAAACATAATACACAATATTTTGTTTGATGTGCTATTAAATTGGAGCAAAATGCAAAATACAAATTAACTGATATTCAGCCCATTATTTTCCATTTTGGGTATTTTTACGACAGGTGTTCTCCGATCTGGGTATTTTACCAACAATAAAACCGAGTGATCAATTTCTTTTTATAAGACGAAAATCCAAAACCATTATATTTTAACAGCATGGGGAAATCATCTCCTTTTTAGTGCAATTATATACAGTTTGTTATGTATCATTATCCGGCCATAGGAGAGCATACATTAAAGTTTCAAATTTTACTTCAAGTTTAAAACTCCAGTGAACTTCATTTGCATTTATCACTCATCATTAACACATGTAATGTATCAGTTTTCACAAGATGCACAATAATTATATGCAGGATCATGTGCATGTTCCAGTAATTTGGTAGGGGAGCAGACATAAACAACAGTCGGAGCAGACATAAACAACAGTCGGAGTAGACATAAACAATATTTGGAGCAGACATAAACAACAGTTTGAGCAGACATAAACAACAGTTGGAGCAGACATAAACAACAGTTGGAGTAGACATAAACATCAGTAGGAGCAGACATAAACAACAGTTGGAGCAGACATAAGCATCAGTTGGAGGAGACATAAACAACGGTTGGAGCAGAATTAAACAACAGTTGTAGTTACAAAGGGTGCTCTCATAAAGTCCCTTGTTCGGGGATCAGGGAGGGGAAAAACAGCAAAAGTATTGATACATTATAGCCATTGTGGATGAGATACAAATAAGTGTAACAATTATACAACACCAGTGCATATAGATCAATCTCATGTTAATCAAATTTTCAGTAAATTAATTAATTTTTACAGGTACAAGTATTTCAATTCAAAGGTCAAAACTCAGACTAAAAAATTCTTTGCCTTGCTGTCTTCAGTTATGTTTCAATTATGAGTTTGCAAAAATGATTAAAGGTCAACTCTATGTGTTGAAATCACTTATTTCATTAACAAGTACAGGTTTATCCTTAGGATAATCCATCGTTAATCCCTGATAGGTATCTAAAGTATAATCCTCGAATTCTCGGAGGGTTAAAATTTGAAATACGTATTTACATGAATATTAATGGCATGGCGCAAAAGTATTGTAACTTCAATGTCCGAAAGAGAGTTATTATATAGTTACCACCAATCCATCGATATGCAACACATTACAGTCATTCTTTTCAATTGTTAGAAAAATAATTTAAGTCTTTCAGGTTCAAGTCTCTGCACTTATTATGGAACTGAGCATACTCGGGGTCAGCAAAAAATTGTTTCGAGTGTAACATAAGAAATGCTATAATAGAAATGCTTTGTCTTCTAGTGGTCAAGGTCTCTTCCTGCTTTACCTTGTAATTGTGGTATGACTGAGATATTTTTTTACGTTTTTTGTGCTCAGTTGAGTCACTGCCTTCCCTGTCCTATGTTCTAATATCATTCAGAATATTGTAGCATATTTTCAGCACATAAAGTACAGTTAAAACTTCAATGTAGAGACCATTTTGACACAAAGTGTGCTTTTGCAATAAAAATCCTATGTGAACTCTTCAAATTGGAGGAAAATTAGGTTGAATTGAGATATTATTGAACTAAAATGTTTTTATTCAACCCAATGAAATAAAATTAAACCAAAATAAGTACAAGGAACAAAAAGTACCAAGACATGTAAAGAACTTATTTTGGAGTAAAATCACTGATCCCCTTAGAATAAATGCATGTAATTTAAGATTGGAGATATCGAAATGACTCTCAAAATCATTCATACAAATCATTGATAATCTTTCATGATAAAAATACAAAATAAACCTTCCCTTTTGATTGTTAACTATTTTGTTGCATTAAAGGCGTAACTCAAGATTTGATCAAGAAAGTATTACAACAATATTCCGATAAACTTTTCCCTATGTCAAGATCAAGCACATAAAGTTAAAAAAGGTTATGACAACTTTATATGCACATAATTATATACTTTTATGAAGCGCAAAAAAAGTTGAAAAGCAATTATTTTTTACCAGGAGACAGATCTTTGCATACTCCAACACTTGCTATGCCACAGTATTTTCATCAATTTCATTGAAAAAAAACCCTTAAGTTAGGATATTCATTATCCTTTAAGAAAATGAAATGACAAGAAAACTGAAATCGTAAAAATTGTGAAGTGATCAGTTTATTGTGATACAGAAATTTCCCCAAAAGACATTTTTGCGCAAAATTTCCCAATTTTATAAATGTAAAGCAGATGCACAAAAAATTATCACATTGTCACAAAACCGTTTTTTTTGGACATGAATCATGTATTAAACAGAAACTATTGTGTTCTTTTTTTAGACAAACTGTCAAAATGAATGACATCTTATCAGTGAGCATTACTTGTTGTTTACCAGAAATCAATGCATTCCTTCACTGCTCCAAATTAACCAAGCATGTTCAAAGAACAAAAAAGGAACAAAATCATACATCAATTTTACAAAAAAAATGTTTTTACTTAAGAATGTGATTGAGTACCAGAAGTAAACTTTGATCTCGTAGGCGTTACTTTTATTGTTATGTTTTAATACTTTTCACATCGCAACTAAATTGTAAACATGCTAATATTAAAGATGATCTTGGTTGGTTTATTTGAATTTTCCACTGTAGTCTAAATAATATTTCAGTTTTATACAGCAACTGATTCACCTAACATGAGTTTCTCTGGTCTGCATCCTGGCCAATACTTAAACTTACCCTTCCTCAAGGAACCAGCAACTTCTCCGCATGTGGAGTTGATGGATTCAATCCACATTAATGGCAAAAGTTGTTAGAAATGTATGACCTGCTGCCAATTGGAATAATATAAATAAGTATGCACCCCGGAGCAAAAAAGATTGTATTAGAAATTATTCATAATACGGTTAGTACCCCAAGACAATGATAAATCACAATTATGCACATGGAAGGGTGCATGGTGCAGAATCGGATATGAATTAAATGCAATAACTCATAGTTTAGACCTCACACATCCTATTAACTAATTGATCAAGTACTTTTATTCGGCTAACATTATGACATTACAAGAAATCTGAGCTGAAACGTTATATCATTAATGTGCAAGTAAACTTTCAAATTTTCTTTCGGCAATTCTTTACTTTTTGTTTCATGTATGAAATCTTATGACACATACATCCAGGGGTGTAGCTAAGGCCTTAGCAATGTGTCGGCCCGAAGGTAAAGATGAAAGAAGTAGGGGGCCCAGGGGCATGCTCCCCCAGACTTTTTTATATTCCTTGAAAGGTACTGGAGCGTTTTGATATATATTAAGGAGGTCAAATTTCAATTTAAACTTAAAAGATATAATTATATTATTTTTTCTCGAAATGATGTGTAGGCCCAGGCCTAATGGCCTAGCTGCTATGCTACTGACATCATCATTATAAGTGTAAAATAACTCCTTAATGGAGCAAGGAGAGGATCCCAATGTAAAAAATATATATATACACTGTATCGTCTCTTTGTTGCAAAAGTTTGTAAGCCCATATATATTATATAGTAAGAAACAACCTGATTGCACCAAATGGACCATACACACTTAAAATATCATCCAACTCATTAGAGGTAATTATGGGAATATAATACATCTATCTGATGTCGATTTTATACCAATTATGTAAATATCAGGTTTTTCTAACAATTTATACCATTAAAACACCATTAATACACTATTTGTCCCCTTTGCTGCAACAAGGTAGTCTGTCTAACATACTCTATGTTTAGAAAGACAACTCCTCAATCTACTCTTTTCTCATGAAATTATCTCCCTTTGCACCCTCAAACATAGGAGATAATCAAGCCCAAAATAAAATCTAGCGAAAATTGAAAAATGTTATGCTATTTGATTGATAAAATATATTATCTAGTCGGGTGGCCAGACTAGCAACAAGGTTGTATCTTACTTAATACTATATAGAGAGATACAACAATGTTGCTCCAAAGAGATGAGAACGGTATCATCCATTGATACCCATTAACATTTGAGTTGATCGCTGACTTTTGTACGAAAACAAAAATTAAGTTGATAAATAAGAGATGAAGAAATATCAATGCTAATTAATTAATTCACTTGTTTTAGTAATGGTTGAATATATATATGGAGATATTATATTTTGCTAAAATTGCGAAATTCAATCCCAAGGTATTAAAGGGTTTCCATGCTAGTTTGTGGTTTACAAAGCAAAAAAAGTTATTGTCAGGAAACTGTCTGTTTGACTGCCCACCCGCCATAGTGCCTGCCATCCCAAAAGCCAAGCCGTCCGTCCGCCTGCCATACCATTGTGAACTGATGTTCACGATATTTACTATATTATATAATTTATTTTCGTTGAAAAACTAGGTTAAAAAAACAATATTTTGAAATCTGATAATAAGTTTTAAATTTAGGCTTTATATAACATCAACACTATCTAGTACAATGAACATGATTAACATACGATTATGCAAACGTAATCATTTCTCGTTTACGAATGTCTATATTAGGAAACATCACATACAATGACACACTCCTTGCAGATATTTTAGGCAGTGTTTAATTATACAGATGATTATATTAGAATATGATACCTTATGAAAGAGCAGAAAATACAGTACAAGGCAGGTTTCACATACTGTAAAACAATTTACTTTTGCGAATACGAACTTTTGCATTTTGCCAATAATTTTGTCAGTATATTCGCAACTACAAATTTCTTGTTTTTAAATCTTGCAACATGTCCATATTAATGTTTTGAACACTTTCGCAGCTACTTAATTTCGCGTATTTCTACCACTTATCAACACTGCGAAATAAAATCGTGTGAAATATTTTCTTGGTTTGCAGCAGTTATGAAAAATTTGAACATGACATGGCAATTCAAATTATAAATTAGCAAAAAAGTTACTGTAATAGTTCTGGAAAATCCCCTTAAATTCCTCTTTTTAAAATAGTAACCTCAAAATCACTTGATTTTTAACCACAGGTGGCAGTATCAGTGTTTGGTCCGCAAACGATTAAATAAAATAATAAAAAAATATATAAAAATGTCCGTACTGAACTAATATACTAACATTATCAAGGTATAAAGCGTACTATATGTCTATATGCGAAAGATTGTGGAACATTTCATCTCGTTGTTTCAACATAAAATACGGGCGCTGAAGAAAAATTGCTATATACAAGTCATTCAAATAAACTATAAGATATTAATTCTTACCGAAAATCTCGTTCAATTGTATCTAATAACTGCGAAACAGCAAAACAGTGTTACTTTCGTTATTTAACTTCGCTCAATGTCATATTATTTATGCACTGGTTACCCGCTGCGCTCACAGTATCGTAATAGTTGTTGGGAACCAAGCCTATTGTAAGATGCAATGTTCCACAATCTTTGGACATAGACATATACTACGCTTTATACCTTATAGTGTACAGGGAGTTAGATAGACAATCGATATATATACGGTCCATGTAATGTATTAGCTCAGTGACGGATTTGTTCTTTTTCTTTTCCAAACACTGATACTGCCACCTGTGTTTTTAACTAGAATAAAATTGTCTGATCAGGGCCCCATGGTAGCGTAATTATTCATTTTTTATTGCTCAAAAGGGGGAGGAAAAGGAAAGGAACAATAGAAGTAGAATGGGGGTTGCATTATTAAGATTCAATATATGGTCATATCTCAGAGTTTTATTATTCAGCATTCATAAGTTCATTACCAGGTTTTTCTACATAAAAAGTCAATTTAATGGTTGTTTAAATATGTGTGGGATGAACAAAACGACAAAATTATAGTAAATGGGATGGTTGAAAATGAGGGTGGGCTATTTAGAAGCTTATATACAAAACTGTCTATGTTATAAACATATATGAAATGTAATGCAGCATGACGTCCAAGAAAATGCATTTAATATGAATCATTTACAACCACAACCATGCATAAATAATTCATAAGTAGGATGCACATTATCAAAGAGAATGCAAAATATTTCAAAATTGAATTTTGACAATTTTCACGCATGATGTCACTGGACAATGTGTCAAACTTGTACTTATGTTTAAAACATCAGGAAATTACTTACAGTAATTATGTTACATTCATTATCATCTTTAATGTAACAACTGTTTGTCAACTATACTAGCATTAGGTAATGTAATCGTGTGATGTAGCCAAATGCTGATACAGCACATTTAGGACAAATGTGACACAAAGAGCGAAAATGAGGGCTGCTCAATTGATGTGGCCCTAAACTCTATAAAAGATCCCTTGTAGATATTTAACACAGCTTAATTTGTATCAAACTTATTAAAAAAAAATTTCAAAGCACTCAAGGGCATTAACTCAGTCATACACATTACATTGAACACATGAAGCACATCTGAGTATTCTTTAACCTCTACGTACGTCCTGCACAGCCGTATACTCAGCAGTTTACATGCTTAAAAACACAATTTTACAGGAATTAAATCAATTTTAAATCAATCAAGGGCACTAACTCCTGTCATGCACAATACATTAAAAACGAGAAACATATCAGTTTGCTTTTCCCCCTACTTGTACTGTATTAACTGAGCTTTTTTACACACTTAACAAACATAATTTAAAGAATTTTGAAAGCTATCAATTATAACAAAACAATTAAGTGACTGTTTTAATTTACATGAATGTCGGCATAAATTGTCAAAAATCTTGACATGTCATGTGACGGGATGACCGATCCGGGGCGACATAAAAATGCACTATTGTTTTAAATAATTGATAATACATGTAAGTTATTTCGCAGTAACACACAACCGACAAAATTGGCAAGATGTTAATTGGCAAAAAAAACTGACCTATCTAGATCTTAGTCGTGAATTATTTCATGTACGCCCAGAATTTGATATTTACCTTTAACCGTATCAATAAAAGAATGGTATATTTGTATACAAATATCAAGTTTTTACAAAATATCAACAATCCCACAATCGGTTGATGTCATCGTCTGAGTTTATATTTGCTTGCAAATGGCAACATAAACATATAGTTATATATATTAGCCAATGAAAACAAGCTTCACAGAAAATTGACTAATGAAATAATGTTTAACAATGTAATGGCCAATGAAAACATTTTTTAAAGAATTTTGACCAATGAAAACATGTTTTAGAAAGTATTAACCAATGAAACCATGCTTTACAAAGTTATGACCAATGAAAACTTGTTTTACAAAATATTGACCAATGAAAATAATAATGTCATACAAAAATGATATTCATTGGAACAGGCAGTTTAAATGTGAGGATTTAAAAAAACATCAAAATTAGCAATATTAAAAGCATTTAAAGCATTTAAAGCCCACTGAAATGTATTTGCAAGACCATTAAACTTTGAGATTTTTGCTTCTTCAATATTTTGATATACACATTAAGTGATTCATTATGTTCCATTATATAATCCGGAAATGAATTGCAAATTACCAAAACATACAGTCAATCATTCGGAATTAAATGTAACAAAAATGTGACCAATGCAATTAAAATTAATAAATGTAAATTTAATACACCATTTAACAGTCTTACACCTATGTAAGTAAGTAAAGATATCAATCGTCAAGCTCGGGTAAAACTGTTTAAAGTTTGATTAGTGAAGAACAATAGGAAAGTATCAGGATTCAATTACCGTGGATAATTGGTGAAAATATATATATAGTAGCAAGATTATTAAGTGTCCCAGTATGTTGTGTAAGTAGAATTTATACTTAAAGAATTAAATGTGCACATGTGAAGCCCCCCCCTCCCCACCCTGTTAATAGTTAACTTTTAGTCCATAATACTGTCACCTTTGAAACTTTTGCATACTTGATACTAATTGTTACTGTACGAATAGCATTTATTAATTATAAATATTGCCTTGGGAGTCGTAATTAGTTTACAGTTTACAGAAATTTATTTAAAGTTCATTGTGAAACAAGTTTTTAATAACTTTTATAAGTCCCTTTCGACACCTCATTTCTGATGGTATGCATCGCTACTAGGGTATTAAACAGAGAGAGAGAGAGAGTGAGGCCTACACTATAATTAATTAAAGAAAGTAATTAAAGACACACTTTGAAATAATGACCCATATTTGTATGTAAATTTTGTGTATATATTTACGGATGATGTTAATGAATTGTCATGGATGTCACTTTTAATGAAACAAACTGTGAACGCCTAGGTGTGATAAATATTATGCAAATAAAGCATTTCTATTTAATATAACTTTGTCCGAAACAGCATCTGTATTATCATAAATATGTACTAACACATGTATATAAGACTTCATGCTCAGTGATTGCAGACATGGCAGTTACTGCTCATCATTTTAGTTATGGCATAAAGAAGACGTATACCATGTTTGGCAGAACGTTATTTCATAAAAGACCATGCTCCGAACAATACAGCTGCAAGAACAGTACAATAGTTATATGCTTTAGTTGGCAGAAACAATTTAAGCCTGAATGCTAGAGGACAACATAGCCAGCATAGTCGAAGGTGCACAAACTTGAATTTAAACTGCAACCAATAGCCGTGCTGAATTGACAGAAAGGTACCATATGCTTTGTACAAGCAAAAAGCCAACATTCTCCACAGAAATGCAGTGGAGTCTTCTGAACAAAGGAATAAATGATATATTGCAAATCTTAGAACCAGGAAATTCTGTTGTTTACATTCACGCAAATAGTATGCATGATGACGTCATAATTTCTTCAAAGTTCATTCACATTTGGACTGTCTAAAACACTAAAAATAAAAATATTCTTCACAATGACATAATAAATCACTGTAACATTTAAACATTGACATTACCATGTTTCATTTTCATTTAGCAAAATTTTTGAGGTCATTAAAGCTAGCAACGATACATCATGAAGTTAATATATTATATATAAATGAAGCAAAACATTATAATTATGTTTAAATATAATTCATAAGCTTGCAGTTGGTTCAGCCAAAAGATTTCGTGTTTTTAGTATACAAAGTTTGTTTTGTAAAATTAAAGTCAATTTTGTTTTCCTAGCATGAGCTCAGGTCACTGCATGCATGCTCTTAAATGAAGTCTTTAAAGCTAGGAATGAATAAACTCTAGTAATGTGAAACAATAAAAAAAAATATCGCTAGCTTGAATGAAACAAGAAAAACTGTCCGAATATTACTCTTTACTTATGGTAACACAAGCTGTTTCAACTTCAGTATATGGTCAACATGACAATTACGTTCCGGTTTTCATGAGAATAGGCTCATATGGAGTGCCTTGTGACACTGATTTTAAATATGTATCAGTCTTATAAGCTTCATTCTAAGCCAGAGATTTACTGAAGTTGTTAAAAATTAGTATGTTGTGTATATATCTCTTGTGAAGTTGACACTCAGCATCTGAAGTGTTTAGAAAACAGAATATACTTCATGGAAAAAAGAGTATAACAGCTACAGCAGCCCAGAGTCACAAACCCAACTTTATTCACCATAAAGTTTTCCTTCATTTGGAAATTTATGATAATAATATGAAGCAGCCTTTGTTAAAAATTCACCAAATACAACATCACAACCTCATTGAATATTCATAAGCATGACTGCTTCAGTCAGATCACATGTACAATGTACACACACAATGACCCGGAGCAGTCAACCGTGGTGTCGTAAAATGAAGTTTGAAAATATTGTGACTTTACTAACGAAACCCGAATCTTCATGCATGTTTACCTTTAAATTTAAAATCACAAGATGATCCCTGATATTGAAATATAATTCACATATTTACTACAACACCCAACCTTTCAATCAGATTAAATTTCAATGAAAATAATTGTACAAAAAGGAGACTTTTAGCCCTTGAATAAAACCAAACTATTAACCAGGCCTCAATATGCTGGTGTTGAACACTAAAGGTGGCTGCCAGTTCAAAAGATTTTCTTACTTTTAGATTACATGACATTTTCAACCAATTTTCAGGCATATGCTATATTATATAAAGGGGCTGAATGTCCGTCTTTTTACGACCAAGTTACCTTTCAAGTGAGACAAAGAAACTTTATATTTTATGCCTAGGGTACCAATCAATGTATGGTCTTTACACATAACAAACAAAAATATTCATTGACTTCAAAAACATTGTTGCTTAGCAGTTCTGCAAATAATATTATTACAGACGAGTAAATGTGGAAATAACTTTTGTATACTTATTTTTGGTGGGCACTGCATATGATAGAGTGTGGTCCTGAACCACTTAAAACTATTTTTCTGCTACAGGTAACGACATTATGGGCCTCCATGAAAATTGACTGTAGCTTGGCAATAAATTTTGACTTCAAACCTGTATGTCTACTTAGGAAATTCCTGATATGCCCATGAACACCCTTGACACGGACATATGCAACCCAATCCCTACTCTGTACTATTTGCATATCCTACACGCTAGACCCTCATCGTATCAGACCCTGTGGGAGAAATTCTAACAGCTGCTGTCATATTACATTTCAATTCTTTTGTTTTACTGTTTGGAGACCTACCAATGCAATGCAATTACCTGACACTTTGGGTCATTTAACATTCATTTGGCCCAGTTACGTTTGATTGGGTTACTTTGTTTTGAAAATTTAAAATGCATATTTTTTGTTCCAAAACAAATGCAGTTTAACTTCTATCACAAAGAATGATGTTATTGTACATTCCAAGTTCTTGACTCAAACAACTTTAAAGGCGAAGTTTTGTCGCCATACTTGCTAGTACAGTTGGTAGACGTTAATGTGCTTTGTCTATTTAGATTGTCATTCAGCAGGCACTGATCATTGTTGGGTTGGCAGGTTAAACATGTTTTCATACCTTTGGCCATGGTAATCAGCTAATCAGTGACCCTCTCTGAATCCATATGAAATCAAAGTACTGAAAGTACTGACAGGCTGGCGAACTGCTAAGGAACAATAGCTTTTCAAGTAATATAACATCAAGTGGTTTTCTAAGTCGAAAGAGAGGTAAGTGCTGGACTTAACAAAAATAAAAATTTAAAAATATAAAAAATTTGGAGCCGCCTTGATGCGATCGCTGGACCTTAGCATCAGAAAATTACTAAGCGAGTTGCTCAACCACTCGACCACGATCTCGTTGGAGAATGTTGACCTAAATAAATTAACATAATAAAATCATTGATGCGCCGCGCTATATATCGCGTTCGTAACGCGTAGTAATAATTATCAACGCCTTTAAACACCTTATCTTTTAATTTCATACAATTTCCTTCCATTTCAAGAAGAAACTAATATATTACAATCGAACAGAATAAATGAAACAAGGAAAGTTGAATGTTCTTATCTTGCAAAACTGATTAATGAGGCGGAACTATTTGCATTGAGTGTATAGATTCTGTGTTGTCAGTTTCGGGAGTAAATTCATCTTAGTGGATTTCATTTTTTAGGATTGTAATAGTCTGGCGCGAAATCCCCAGCCTAAAAACAGTGCAACCCTCAGTCAGTACTGGTGTCCGTTGCCTTAGCAAAGTGCTATGTAGCACTTTCCATGGGTTGGTAATCCCTGCCTTCTATATTGAATTGAAGGGTTGATATAAATTAATTGAAAGCACTCAGAAGAGCTATGCTTAGACACCGGACACCTGGTTGAGAACAAATGCTGAAGGCCAGCAGAGAGAAGCTGGCTGTTAAAGACAAAGAACAGCCAAAACTTTAGTTATTCCGTAATAGCCTTTATAAATGAATCCATAAATGATTTCCTGTATTGATTCTTAATTATGTGCCATATCACAAACAAATATGTGCAAGGTCACGGTAACTTATTCATTAATAATCTTACAACATATTTAATGACCAAAGTTATGTACGTTTTAATTTACTGTCAATTCCAGAGGTGAACCAATTTTAAGGATTATTTTGAAACATGCTAACGAATGTGCCAAGTCCTTTAAAGTAAGAAATTAGGTGATATCAGCGGTTTAAAATTGCCCATATGGCATAACCACCAAATGCCAATATGTGTTCGAGATATTGGGCCAAAATTATGTCAAGATTAAATACTCGAAAATTCAGATCAAATAATTACAACATGCATACAATAGGGACAAGCAGTTATCTGTAATTAAAATTTACTACAGGGGGACAAAAAAATTGGCTGTTATATGTGTCGTTACTACAAATCAATGACTTGCAAATAGTTTATGATAAAAAACATTATTGTTACGATGGCACAGCTTTAGTATACTGGAATAAAACATGGTTGCCATGTCATGTTCTTGTACATTAAATTTGCCCTATTTTATCATCATCTGGCAATATTAAAACAGAAGTTACTGTGAGCATCACTTAAATTGTTTTAGTTACCATACATGCCAAATTTATTGGGTATATCTGGCAACAAAAACAGCATACATTGATTTTTCATTTACTACTATATTTGCCTTATTTTATGGTCATTATAGGCAACACTAAAATGGCATTATTACATCAACTTTTCATTTCATGTGTAATACATTACTTATGTCCTATTTATTGGCTAGTAACAAATGTACTTAACAGCTTATTGCAAAACCCGAAATTACAGTTACTGTAATATTAGAATACCTGTGAAAATAGCAATATTGGCTTAATAAAACTTTATGAAACCAGGAAAATTCTTAAGCACCAGAGCATAAAATTAAGAAAAAATCTTTTTGTACAAAAATTGGAAGAACTAGGATGATAATTCTGTTTTGCGTTAATAATTCTATCCTTGTTAAATCCCTCAAGTATTTTAATTTCATTGTCATCAACAATGTCCTAGGGCTTTAAATAAAGTATGGTATAGTGCGTTAGCGACTAAGCTGGACCCCCATAAACCTTAAATATCTTAAAAAGTACAATGCCGATTAGAACAAAAATGGGTATGTCTTCGTAAAACACCCTTACCAACTCTCATAAAATAAAACGGAATTTTCGGTCCACAGAAAACTGTACTTTGCATAGACGCCTAATGCAAAATTTTGAGTCTAAAACAAAGTAAATACGTATGGGTATTGGAAGTGACCGGAACAGCAAAGGTCAACAATTTGGTCCAGTATAACTGTACATTTATTCACACACCAGTGACTGTTTAAAATATATAATGAGGCCCATACACGAACGTTTATCTAAGTTTGTATAACTGAAGCATTTTCGTAGCAATATTTGCACGAAAAACAATGTATTTCTTGTTTGTATAAATGATCCTTCCAATCAGAAGATGGGCCTCAACTATATAAACATTGATGATCGGACAAATGTAAGTCAAAGTTAAAAATTATACCGTTATAGTTGTTACATAATACAATAACATAATCTTAACTAGCCGATCGTAATAGCTTATTTTACTCCCTGCCTATTTGTTGATTAAAATACCAAAATTAATACACTAGACCCAATGGGAAAAACATTAATTAGACAGTAAAAAAATCTGAAATTTAAACACAGAGTTGGTAAAGGTAATAAAGTTAACTCTGCCAAATTTCAATAACATTGCTTAATTACTTTTTAAGATATGTAAGGTTTATGGGGGTCCAGCTTAGTCGCTAACGCACTATAACTGTCATTCTTACTGGGGACTTTAATAATCTCCACATCTTCATGTATATAACTGTTGGTAATCTCCATTTTCAGAGGTTATAATTTAATAGCTTGAAGTGGGTACCTGTGATAATACAAATGCACTTTAATATGGAATCTTTTTTCCCAACAAAAAAAGGCTTTTGTGTTACTGACCAGACCCCCACGCGACTAATAAGACCCCCAAGACAATTTGTAAAACGTTTATCAAGCAGTATTTCAACTTATTTCATTTTAAAAGAACACACAAATATAAAATAATGCGCCAAATTCATCACAGCCAAAACAATACCTAAAACATTTCCATGGCATTTCAATATTGAACATATACAATCAGACTCAAAAGGTAAACAATGACATTCCTAAAGTTTTAAAATATTTTTTTAAAAGACGTACCTGACGTGAAACATGTCAATCTTATCAGAAGTTGTTGATTTTATGATAATATGTACAAACAACAACATAATTTACTACCGTATGTTTTTAACAGAGATAAAAAAAGATACAAAAGATACGAAAGATAAAAATATATTCAAATTCTGTAAAATCTTTAATCAGACGAGTACTCTTTGGCCGCCCCTTGCTATCGTAAATATTGACTTATGACTCAACGATAAGATTTAAATCATACAGTCACTGTCATAAGATTGTATCATTGAACTAGACAATCCATGTAAACAAATAAGTAAACAATGATTATTTACAAGCATAAATCAGAAGCTTATATATGATTAATGTGTCATTGTATCTCACTTAACAATCAGTCCAGCTAGCCTTTGTGTTTGAAACAAATTTGCCAGTTTTAATACCCATTTTGTTTGTAGTAAAGAAACTTGTATCATAGGAAGAAAAGTCTACTATGAGCATTAAACACCACTGAAGTGATTCTATTACGTTCACAAGACCTTTAAAGTACTGGTACCAGACAATCATGAAATTATAAACCTAATGTGGGTGGTATGATGGTTGATAATGGATGGAGGACCCTGGTTCCATTTTGGATCACACACTGGGTCATCTATGAAAGGCTTTACAGTGTTCCAACCTAACTTAAAAGACGAACTGGTTGGTAACCAAGAGGTAGACTTTTGTGTATCATTTCAATATAGCTGAGAAATAAAAGAGCAAAGGAGAATATTCGGAAAGAGCCAGTGCAGCGCATACAGATTCCTTGTTCCCTACACACTTTCTGTCTTTTCTCTCAAAGCTGAAGGTAATTGGCCAATTCAAGACAGGGATAAAACCAAACGGCCACATACTTGCAACTCTCTTAGCAAAACTAACAAAATATAAACCTATCATAAATAATAATAATAATAACGACTTTATTTATTGTGGATTACATATTTGACAGTTAATATCAATTTTCAATAAGGTCCACTATGATTATCATGACTATCATAAATCCATTTTGCATTAAATATACATATTTCATCACAGCACCATTAACAAGCTCTTTGACAGTCTCTCAAATAGCTGCAATATTGATTGCCCTTAATCAATTCAAAAGGGACACCCATTGGAAAAGTTACAACTTTTACGACCCTTTTGTTAGAAAATTAAACTTTTCCAATACACATTGATGGATCAGTCCAATAAAGAAATCCGAGTAGGAATTTCAATAATATGATGCTTTGTATCTATCGCTAAGGTAACCGTTAAACAATAAACAGATATCAACAACAGAGAAGACAATAATTCAATCAATATTTTATAACTGTGTTAAAGCACCCTCCTCATATAACTGACCTGAACAGATCAATAATTGAATGAAAACCTTTGTCCAACAATGAAACATTGTGTTGGTGTGATTCACGCCCATTCAATAACATTCAATATCTACCTGTGACTCGAAACTGGCAAGGTTTTGACCACAAACATATAAGAACCTCTTCACCAGAAAAACTTACCATTCTTGCTTTGTATTTATAGGCCCTAATTATGCTATTGTGTCTTATTTGTTTTTGTCATTGATGCATCATGTTGGTACAATCATAAATACTTTGTAATATCGTTTTGTTGTATGTCTTATCAAGCATAGCACACTCTGCAACATCTGGTGGCACAATGAAGGAGCACCTTGGCTTGACAATATAATTGATGAAATACTGTTGAAAAAACAAAATATTATCAAAACTACCCCACCCCCCAGTAACCGATATTTAAGAAACTTATGAAGAGTATGATACTGGTTGGGTAACGAAAACTCGAACCACTGACCTTTGACTATACTGTCATGTTACAAAGTTAAAATACTGTTGCGAAATAGTGTAACCACGCCCCCCGGAGACATATCTGCCAACTTGTCATAACGTTTAATCATCACACAATATCTCTTAGTATGCAAACACAAGATATAATGAGAATATTGATTGGAAGCTTTAAGGCAAGGTGGTAACATGTTTTATTACATAAACAGATGCTGCTCCTAAACACACAGTCACTCAACATTCTCGTCCTATACACAAACGAAGTCACTGGAAATTGACAATCAAAACTAGGAACCATTGACAATAACTTGGTTGACAAAGGCATAGGTCATTGCTAAGAGTCTAATATACAATAGCATGTGGTTGACAAAGGGTAAGGTCACAGTGAGTAAGAAACCATTGACAATCCTTTGGTTGATAAAGGGATACTAGTAGGTCATTGCTAAGAGTCTAATACACTAGCATGTGGTTGACAAATGGTAAGGATACAGTTTAGCATCACACATGATGTTCGGTTGGTTGACAAAGGGATAGGTCATGAAGGAATTTAACTATGGACAAAGGGAAAGGTCACAGTTAGGAACCAACCACGACAGTTACATGGTTGACAAAGGGAACTTTAGGACACAGTTAGCTAGCAACCATGAAAGCCATTTGGTAGGTTGACAAAGGGTTAAGTCATTATGAGGTTACTTTTGTAACTCAAAGCAAAGTTGTTTTAGGGGTAAAAGGGCAATACAGCTTTAACACGGCCACTCAAGGTACCCTGGCAATGGACAAATCAGGAACGCTCCTGTTCCTCTGCAAAAGGCCCTAATCCAACTAAATGAAAGCTCCATTGTTACGAACATACTGATATTCAGCTTCAGGACCATAAAACATGTAGTATCACTCTGTCAATGATTGACCTGATGCTGTCTAACTCAAGATTCACAACTGTCTAACTATAAGGTACAGGATAATTAAGTTAACGAGTACATCTAATTAATTATTGAAGACCATGAAATCAATACAAGTGGATATAGGGCTCCGAATGAGTGAACAACATGTACATGTATACAATAGTGGTAGGTAGATAGGACTAGATATATTGTTTCTCTGATGTGTCACATATACATGGTACTAATTAGGTTACCGGTAACTTGATAGGAATAATGCTACGACAGTTCAGAGGTCATTGGACTCTTCTTCCCCCCTGCCCGCCCGCAAGATGGACTTAAGCAATTATTAGTGATTATAAATTAATTAATTAATCACTTGAATAGATATACATGTACTAAACTAGTATACAATGTGTCCCTAAGAAATTATCCATAAACCAGCTTATTTAGTAAGTAATATTTTCATCTTAAGAACATTTATCATTAAGTGAAAGACAGGACACATGAAATCGTAAGTACCAATCGAAACGCATGGTTTGAGATTTCAAAATAATCTCAAAGCTGAAACAGGGCTTGAGATCTACCTGGTATCTTAAATTGATGTTATGACCATATAAAATGAAACCGTATGAGGTCATAAAAAAAAATTACTGACAACTTTAAATAATGTGAAACTGATCTCGATTAAAGGTGGTGAGCACATGAGATTATCATCAAATCTCTACAATGTGAAAATGATAATAAACTGATATCTAGCCACTATATCTATCACTATGAGTCATTTTACTTTTCCTCTGACAAAACAATACTACAATTTCAAAATGATATTGCATGTTCGACTAAGTTCAAAAGGAAGTTAATATTTTAATAAAAATTCTTACCACTGTCAAATCCAATGAACCAAGTTGCGTAACTCTTTCCTTCCTTTCTTCCCCGAATCATATTTGGTTGCTAAATATCCCTTATTAGTAATGACTTATTAATCCACAATTTTGTAATCACTACCGTAATATGGAAAAGATAAATTCCATATTTTCTGAAATATTTGTATTATTTCGAATCCTCACCATATCACAAATTTCGTCATTTCTGTGTTATTTTCAATATATCACGATAACACGATATTCGTTATTAATACACAACTGTCACCATGGGAAACTTCATGTCAATTTCATATTTTGAATATATTTGCAATAATTTCTTCGTTCAACCAAGCCTGAAGCAAGGTAGTCTATATGACTCACACAGTATGTTTATAAAAGATCGATATTCATCACTATATATAAGGTTTTGTTTTCTACACGTAAATGTTTATCCGACAAATTAAGTGTATTTCTCTCACATTAGGTACGCTAAGTGTCTGGTTAAATAAAAAATCCAACAGCTAAGAATTCAAACTAAAAAGAGTAAAAACATCATTTAAAACTATACAACTACCACAGGCACAGCTCAATGACAGAATATTGCTAACCAGTTTGCTGCTAAGTGTCTGGTTAAATCATAAAATCTAACAGCTAAGAATTCAAACTAAAAATAGTGAAAACATCATTTAAAACTTTTAAACTACCACAGGCACAGCTCAATGGCAGAATATTGCTGACCAACTTTGAACAACGATTACATGTCCGAGTCAATCTGTCATTAAATTTGTAGGTCAATTTGACTTGTAAGGTAAAGGTATTCAAATTTCAGTTTTAACAACTGTACTCAGTTAAGAGTAACTGTAAATCAAGTTGACTTTTGACATATGATGTAAAATTTACTAAATTACAACATTTATCCTAAATTTGCGTAATCATGTATGATCAGTCAGAAACAAACCATTTATGGGCAATCAATGAACTTAATCAAAGATTTAAATCAACGTGTAAAATTTGTTAGTTGTGGTATGCGGACATTAACTTAAAATTGTACATTTATGCAAAATTTTCGTCAAAAAGCTTCAAAATAAAGCAACTTATAAAACTGTCAAATAAAGAGTGTATATTTTTTGTCATTTTTTTCTCACAATAGCCAAAAATCTTCTAAAATGTTATCAAGTTTTTACATCTTTGCTTTTGTCCAACAAATTTTTGCTCTTTAGTCTCGAACTATAATCTTTTAAAAATAACCTATGGGTATGTTAGTAAGAAAATCCGTCTTCATTTTGTATGATATCATATTATATACTACACTATGACAGCTTGGATCTCCTGACGTAAAATAAATTTTTAACATGTAAATATAAGGTAATGAAAACATTACACATGTTTAAAAAGAGTGTTATAAACCTATAAGAAGAAAAAATTTGGATAAAAATTCTTGAGAAAAAACGAAGTTTAATCCATCGATAATTGCTTAGCTAAACAAACTTTTGCAAATCTTATTTAATCCATTGGTTATAGTGGCTTAGATTTCACAGATGGGGGCTTTACGCATCTAACCCCGTTTAAAATATTTAGCACCATATCAACACTCTTAATTTCCACAACCTTAAACAACTTGGTATTTAAACCATTTGAAAAAAAATCTTAAAATGTTTTTTTCTTAATTTCACAACTAGCTGAATTGAAATTAAAACATTTACTAAAAATATTTATTTTTATTTTATCTATTTAGATAACAACAATTTTTTTACTGTTTTTGAATACACTTCAAATGGTATGATAATGCATTACCATAAACACGATATGACTACACGTAAGCTATGTGCACATATATTTTCATCAATCGCATATAAACCTCAATAAAACCGTAAAATCCAGAAGCTCATTTAAAACTAATCCTTTTTAGTATAAAAATAATATATAAAACGCAGTGTCATAAAATCTGTGTTTAAAATGTGTGTTATCCATGTATAAAATGACAGGTGTTGTACGAAGCCTTTACTATACTATGACAAATGAATGGAAATGTACACCACCTATATGGTTTAACACAGGTACAATCAGGGGGAGTAACTCTGTAACTTCAACATGCCATCAAGAGTTACTGTTCTTGGATATATCAGTAATAATACACTATACTTTTGTGACAGAGCGACAAATTACGCAGCAATTAATTGACAGTCATTCTGACACTTATCACAGGGTCAAACAAGGTAGATAATTAGTATAACCTACTGAATGGTCGTGCAATCCTTGCCCTAGGGCAACATGTGCGCTACTTTGATCATCGTAATAAAAACATTACTTCCTACATTAATTATTGTTTGAACAGTATTGTTGTTTTTTATAATCAATTTGCATCTGTCAATTATTCCACCATTGATATAATAATTAACACATTCTTATTGGTGTTTATGATTAATTAATTGCATTTAAATGTATTTGGTAAAGATCATTATTTTTTGAAAAAGTATGAAATGATTGAAAATTATTGTATATATCATAAAAAAGATTTTCTTGATTTTCAGACAGTACAGAAAAACTTCTCAGAGTGCTCAGTGCTCGAACTTGCGACCTGCCAGGCTGCCGCACATAAAGTGAAAGTTTTACCACTAATTGTAACCTTCACAATTGATGGAAAGTCATCAGGTAGAAAAATGTGAAATAATTAAGCAATTGCAGCTGTTAACTAACTAATTAAGTTAATGACTCTGGTAGTATTGTAGTAACTAGTTTATATAGGTGCATATTTACATGTGACATAACACACCTGTGAACTAATGATGTGTCAGTAATCGTTAAATTTATTGTTTTGTACTTTCCTACATTAGGTTTTTGTGGTGCCTGAACATCTTATCACCTGACCTAGGTGTCCGTAGCCTAAGCGAAGCACTATGTAGTGCTTTCCACGGGAGATAATCCATGCCTTCAATTTTAATTGAACGGGAGGTAACTGAATGAAGGTGCTCGGTAGCGCTTTGTGTTAGGCAACGGACACCAGGTCAGGTGAGTCTACCGAAGTAGGTCTGTTACTCTATTTGTCAGCAGGAAGTTCTGGTGTCCATTGCCTAAGCAAAGCGCTACATAGTGCTTTCCACAGGAGATAATCCATGCCTTCTAGCTATTTAATTGAAAGGTATGAATGAAGGCGCTTAGCAGCGCTTTGCTTAGGCGAGGGACACCATATAAGGTTATTGAGTATGAAAACTACTTGTGGAACTCAATTGAGACTTTCACTCAAATATTATGATTTCAAACTTACCAGCATCAGTATATGAAGTTTGCAATTTTAATCGAATTTCGTTTCAGTCATCACAAAGATACATGTACACGAAGGACTCAATAACTACATAACTCAATGAATCATAACAGATCTGCATCAGTGATCAAAACATACAATTGAACTGTTAAGTTACAAAGTTTGAATTTAATGTTTTGCCGAATAACAATTTATCTAAATGTGTTCAATAAATGTTTTTCTGTAAAATCTATGAAACACTTAAAGGAATTATGTAACCACAACAAAAAACAAATAATGATGTAAAGTAACTTTTTTCCAATAAAAAATCCACCTAAAACTTGAACTTCATTTAATAAAAGGTCACTAAGTTACTTCAGAGGGGATTTTTATGTGTTTTTTTTCCGCTAACAATTATTTCAAGTCCCAAGATTTTTTCTCTCTATTTATTCGGGGTTTTCTTCGTCATTTCTTGACAATATTTCCTGTTATTTGTAAAGAAAGGGCTAAAATAGGCTACTGTCTGTAGCCCAATTTCGTTAAAAATAAAATCATATTAATAATTATGATTTATATAAATCAAAAGGAGCAACAATAAGTCAGAAACAGTGGACTTTGTAGAGTGAACACAATTTTCAAACAGTGAATATTCCCAAATGCTAATACTTCCTATATTTTCATTCATTTCGTCGAGGTACAGATCTCAATGTAGGGGGCCTTGTCAATGTTATGTCAGACAAAGAACAAAATGCCATATATTGACAACTACTACTATATTTATTAAATACAAATGTGCTGTATAATCCCATGATATTGATATACATAAAGCTGTATTATATTTAAAATACTTTCTTCAAAGACCTGTGAAAAACGTCTATTAATACATAAATTTAGTCTTGTGAGTGTAGTAAAAATCTCAATTTAAAACTCTTTCTTCAAAGACCTTTGAAAAAACATCGGTTGTATTTTTCTCGTCTTTTCAAAGACTAAGTAAACAGTATTTATTACAAATAATATTTACAAATTAAATCATACATCATTTGAAGTAAAAGTATCGAGAAACGGGGGTTTAGCTTATTGAATATTTGAATAAATCACTTTTAACACTATGTTGAATCTATTGTATAAAGTTAATGCACAGAGAAAAACTCTTTTTCATGGAGGTGAATAAAATCACACCATAGTCGTTTGACCGAACATAAGCAGTCGATTGGTTGTAAGGATATTTGATTTAATAAATTAGTAATACCGGAAAGATCTTAAAATTACAAAATTATAAATCCATTATTTACTGGTTAAATAATGTTTTACAATCATAATTATATTTAGTTGTATTACCTTTATAGGGATTATCAAAAATAAGTTTTATACCAATTTATTTATGTTTGATAAGTTGTCAAACACAAATTTTATATCAAAGTACTGAAAGTACTGACAGGCTGGCGAACTGCTAAGGAACAATAGCTTTTCAAGTAATATAACATCAAGTGGTTTTCTAAGGCGAAAGAGAGGTAAGTGCTGGACTTAACAAAAAATAAAAAATATAAAAAATTTGGAGCCGCCGTGATTCGATCGCTGGACCTTAGCATCAGAAAATTACTAAGCGAGTTGCTCAACCACTCGACCACGATCTCATTGAAGAATGTTGACCTAAATAATTTACCATAATAAAATCATTGTTGCGCGCGCTATATCGCGTTAGTATATAACGCGTAGTAATAATTATCAACGCATTGAAACACCTATTCTTTTAATTTCATACAATTTCCTTCCATTACAAGAAGAAACTAATATATTACAATCGAACAGAATAAATGAAACAAGGAAAGTTGAATGTTCTTATCTTGCAAAACTGACTAACGAGGAGGAACTATTTGCATCGAGTGTATAGATTCTGTGTTGTCAGTTTTGGGAGTAAATTCATCTTAGTTGATTTCATTTTTTAGGATTGTAATAGTCTGGCGCGAAATCGCCAGCCTAAAAATTGAATTTACTACTTGTCACCTCATGTCTGATGTCATTCATCACCATGTGAATTCATGCTGAAGTTACATTTCAAGAGGTCAAACTTCAGATGTAACTTCTCAATTTGAGCAGGGAATACTTCTGGAATACTACACGGGGCATAGCTGTATCGGGTTAATCATAGGGTTGTTCCGTGGGCTATTGTTTTGTAAATACAAATCTGTATGTTTGGCCAAATCATTGATTTTTGTACCTGACTCCTGTAGACTGGTGTCCTCAAAAACCACTGTTTTGCACAGAGAGTGTGCCGATACAACATTTTGCACAGAGAGGGTGCCGATACGGGTATAAACAGTGAAAGCGCTTCATTGCAAAGCGCTACGTAACGCTTTCCACGCGAGGCAATCTGTGACTTTCATATTTAATTAAACAGGAGACAACTAATTGAAGGTGCTTGGTAGCGCTTTGCTTAGCAACCGGACACTAGGGCAGAATTTATCCCATAATGCTTGAAACACTATTTAACTTTCCAAAATGACTAAAAAATTTAGCTCTTCACAAAGAAGATTGGAACACTCTATTATTACAAATGATTGAACAAAGTCATAGTGTACTATATATAGATGATTCATATTTAGTAGAAGTTCAAGTTGACATTAAGTCAACCAATATTCACACAGTTCAAACATTAAGAATTGGTCAACAACATATATAGATTGGACCGGTACTTGAAAATGAATAATCTTGACCACTTTAATTACACAGTATATAAATTTGGGTCTTTCAGATCTCTTAGTCCAAGATAAACGTCTTCAGATTCTTATGAAATGGAAAAGTAATTTAGGGTTAATTATCAATACGTACACTACATAAATATCTGAACCTTATCGGCCCTTTATTTACATATTAATCCTGTTAATAAGGCTCTATATTTACGTACTTGCGTAACGGTCTAGTCTAGCGTTTATGATATTTTTACTCTCCACTTAGGCACCATAAAATTTCACAACCGTACAAATAGAATGAATCGGCCAGTATTACAATAATATTTGTACCAAGAAAACAGTATACAATAGTGAATCGTGACTGTATCGTTTGAGACGAATTTGAGTGGATGTGTAAGATCATTTCTTGAGACACACTTAGGGGTGTATTAGTTTAATTACTACATTAGTTCAATTACGAAACATATTTTATCATTTAAAACGTTCATTTATCACACTCAATACCTCATTCCTGATAGTATTCTTAATCATAAAGGTATTCCTTATTGCTGTTGAAAGCACATATAAAATGTGATCACTGTATAACTAATTGCCATACTATATAATTCAACATGTATGCCTTATTGCAATTACCGGAAATCATCATGTTTGTACACTGTGGTATTCATACCTTCTTCATATTATTTCAATGGTCACACGGAAACCAATTCCGATGTTAAAGTGCCCTGGATTTGTAACAGGTCAAACAAGGTTATAGTCGATTCAAAGATGTCTGTCAAAACCGCCAGAATGTTTCATTTCTGAATAGCTAAATGCAGTAAGTATAACCACTACCCTTTAGGACCATAAGAGTTTTAATCATATAAGTGTATTTATGATGGTAGAATTTAATCCTGAGAAACCTGTAATAATCGACCTGGTTGAATGTTTGTTTACGCGGTTGTGACAGAGATCTTTGAATCAACTATAGATCCCCTGAGTCTTGGCAGCTATAAACAATAACTGTGAACTACTTGTAGATATCAAATGACTGTACTATGTTCTTATAGGGCTAAAAGCTGTACATTTAAGGTTGTGAATTTCACAGTGGGTAACATCAACACATTACTCTGTAATCAACAAAATCTTGTCGAGGACTGACCGAAGACTGAAGAATGCGGTCAGTTTTGTTTATAAGATGAGAAAATCCCTTGTAATCCTGGTATTTCATTTACTTTCAAACTGTGAAAAATACATAAACAGACGGTATTTATAAGCATGAATCAGCTAGAGTGTTTGTTAGCTAAGCTTAGTCTGTCTCCCACAGTAGACTATAAAAGGCCTAATAGCTAGATGCGCATTTAACTAAATTGTGTTTTATTGTTGTTTTGTATGGTTGACATTATACATTTAAAATATGAAATATCAGAAAATAGATTAATTTCATTTGGGTGACATTATGGCACTTTGATTCCAACAAAATATATAAATGTTGTATTTAAAAGACACTTAAAAGCGAGATTTTTATCTTCTGTAAATTAAGTGTCTGCAAGAAATATTGCAAGTAACAGAGAAGTAGAAGCCTTTAAAAGAAGATTTACGGTAAAATTATGATCCAAATTCCCTTTAATACTTATGTTTATGTATACTTATATCTAGGACAATGTCCTATCAACCTAACTTTGTGACTCTGACATGCCGCTGTCAACCCAAATTCTTTAATCACATCATATTAAAATTCATGGATGAAAAATGGGCTATACCAAGTGCCAACTACATTAAAGAAGGATTTAAGTCTCAAAGATTATCAGAAAATTGGCCATCTTATTTCATAATTACTTGAATGTCCTAGATTTGAACTTTTATTATTGTATTTGAAAGTTTTCTTTGTATTACCTCCCTTGTGGAATGAATTAACACAAGCCTTCAGGAGTTGCTTCCCTTTGTCATCATCAAAAGTACAGAATTGTATCTTTACATAATTCAATGTGTATCACTTACATGTATTGCAATAATCAGAAGTTGACTTGTTTGGAGTCTGTGGCACTGCTAGAAAGATTATTTCAATAGCAGCAAACTTATGTATGTATAAATTTTCCAGATTATTGGTCAATATCAGCTTAGGTATATATACCGAAATGATTGTTTGTTTCAATTTTATGGCAAGACATTTCTCCAAAGCCAAAATTTTCATCAGAGAAAATATATGCTCCTGAAGTTTTTTAAATACAAATTCACAGTATCTAGCAATTCATTATAACATATCCTATCAATGGTTATAGGCATTCATCAGCTATAAATAAGAAGAGCATGGGCACACTATTATCAGTAATTTTTTCATTTTTTTTGTGTTATTTTCCCTGTTTTAGAAAGTGCATGGTGCCTGTACCTATACACAAAAGAAATTGGAGTATATATGTGTTCTATAAACAGAAAATGTAGTCATTTTTGGTGAAATAACATATTTGATATTGTAATTCACTTGTGATCACAGAAAAATAGATTTCATGCAAAAATAGTGATTTCTGTGATCACTCAGTGAAATAATGATAAGAAGACAATCTTTACCTTTATCTTGGTCGTCAATGGCAATTCCAGGAAATACTGACTTCAATGAGGGGCGGGACTTGATTCTCAAGGATCCTGATTGGCCGAATGAACTATAGAGGGAAGGATCATAGCCACTGTCACTCTCATTGTCCGCTGAAAAATATGAATAAATTTAAATAAATTTGAATATATTATCTTTAATATTATGAATATGCATTAAAATTTTAATACATGTATTTACCTGACTTACGAGCTATTGGACAAATTTCAAAACCAAAGATTCTCAGTCCATTAATTTGACATATAAAATATTAAACAGGTGCTTCTACAACAAGGACGAAATTGGTTTTTTATGGACTCTGAAATGAATAACATATTTTGTCCCGAAAACAAGACTAACTAACTGGTGAGGAGAAATAAATGCTATAGTATGGTGTTTGAGTGAAACTGCAAATAAAATGTTTAAAGCTAATCAAAAGTTGAGGTAAATGCTTACAATATTTTACTGCACAACAGAAGACCAGCTTGAAATAATCATGAAAAATTTAAAAAGAAATACTGAAAATATGGGAGTAAAAGTTTCCTAAAGGGAGATAATTATGACATAAATGTTATAATTCCAGTTGCACCCTTGTATATAATTTGAACATTACTTTACGAAAGTCATTAGTATTGCTTGTGGGAAGGTTGATTAGTAAAACTAAGCCAAAAATAAAGCTTTGTCAGGTACCATGTGATTCCCTACATAGGGCTCTATGGGGTAACCCAATGAGTCCAAAGATAAGGCACTATGGGGTACCTGCTCAGCCTCAGATTCCAAAAATAAGGTTCAATGGGGTATCTGGCTGACTCTAAAACTAAGGTTTTATGGGATACCTGGTGATAATCTATCCTAAAATATAGATGCATGTAGCTACATTGAAATATTGTGACTTATTTGTACAGTGTCATAGATCCCACTTAATATTCGGATAATAATTACGATCAAAGACTGGCAAATGATTTTATTGCTTTGAAAATTGTATTTCAATGATGCATGTACACAATATATTTATTTGTCTTTTATGATTGTAAATCTGACATTACACTGGTTTTGGTCTGGTTACACACTGACATCAATTGGGCAACATAATGACAACAGACTGATAACAGACTGGGCCAGTCATATGTCAGCTTAGGCAACAGACTGGTAATAAGATGGTAATACACTGAAACATACCTGGCAATAAGCTGGGCGCACATTGATAACAAACTGACATTATACCCAGATTTCGTAAGGGAACCATTCTAGACTAATCAAAATAAAAAACCACACCCTACTACATGCATTATGTATATTACTGGTATATTCATCATAAGCCCCAGGATTCATTCACATGTCCGAGTCCAAAACTACTTGTAGAATTAATACTACATGTAGTTACAACATGAAAACATACATAGAAACTTGACCAATTGCAAACATGTTTTATTCAAACATCCTTCACCTTAAAGTCACCTTAAGTGATGTGTATTACTTAAGCAGACCTAATTAATTAAAACATCAGTCTAAGTTGTAAGGTTACTTAAACTAGACTATTTCCTATGCTTCACACTCTGAGCTTATATGCAGTAAAACCTTGATAAAAGGCCACCTTTAGCTCATTGAAAACTGGTTTCAGTATAGAGCAGGGGTGGTATTCAATATTGATCTTATTTAATTACAGAATAAGCATAGCCAAACATATATAGAGGATCTATCACAAGTTGTCAATTGATATAAATTTATATTAAACGAGTTTTGGAAATTTTATTATGCAAGCCTTTCGCGAGCTTAATAATATTTCCTGAACCAGTTTGATATAAATATATCAATTGACAGCGAGTGATAGTTTCTTTATATCATATGACACCAAAGACGCAAACTACGCATCAAATTATTGGAAAAAACACGCCCATGTAGTATAAGAAAGTACATATAAGATTATATGTACTCGCTATACTAACCCGGTTACAAGGAAATTCATGTGATATATCCTGCTCCTGACCAAGAGCTAAATAAGATGGTGTGAACTGATCAGTTGCCCTCAAGTTAGATCAATACTGAAGGCCACCCATGGTCTTATTATCGAGAGTATAGAAAATACCTTTCAAAAGCAGGCACACACTGAGTAGACTAGTCAGAAAGTGACAAGATAGGTTGGGCACTGAAGAGAGGTTTCTTAAAGAAAACAACCCAATTGAAATGTGAAAAAAGGAGAAAATTTGTGAAAAAATCTGAAAAACTTAATTCACTAAACTATCACAAACCTGTGCAAAAAATATAAATAAGACAAAATGTGAAAGCAAGATACTCTCTAAATAGGAGGAGAAAAAAACCCATGCCACACATCACACCTTCTATAAATAGAAATCTAAAACAAAGAATTATGGGTAATCAAGTAAAAACCTTGAATCTTCGTGGGAGCTGTGAAATTCTCCTGTTCTTCCTCAATAATAGCCTCGTCACCGTCACTCCCTGTGGAAAAATGTTTTTTATTTTCATAATTTTGTGATAAAAATTAATATCAAACACAATGAAAATAAAAAAAAATATTTAAATTTAAATATCATGAGCAATTATCCAGGTTTTTCCAGCTTCAAACATAAGAAGGGTGATGAGAAATATGCCTGTGAATGAGATTTTCAGACAGGGGCAATAACTCTTCTGAAATTTGAACCACATGTTTAATTGATATCCAACCATATACTGACCTTTCTTGTTAACACTACACATGTCCATTTTGGTTTTTATCCACATAATATTTAATTAAAATCCGTCATCTTTTCTCACATATTTTGATTTTTTCTTTTTATATTCCAACAGTATTATTTAACACTTGATTTATGCTGTCGTCTCGTATTTCCGTGCTCCTTAACAGTTTCAGCGACGCATGCGCACTCATGCATACACGTTTTAAAATTGACTGCACCATTTTCGGAAGAAAAAATGTTAACTTAACTAATAAGAGAAAGAAAAGTAAAAAATATTCACGAAAATTCATAAAATCATAACGTTTTGATGTTTAGGTCGATGCTCTGAATCCTGGTGACTGTTTCCCATGAAATCCGTGCCTCCGTAAAAACGGGTCTGTATTGGGCCCAAAGTGATGGAATTTCAAATTTGCAATTAGATTAAATAAATTTGGAGTAGTGCTTATCAAAGGGTGTATTCAGTTTGAGTATTAAAGTCTTATGTAATAAAAATAATGCGTTATGAAAACGGGATGCAAAGACAATTAACACCAGTTGAAAAATATCAGTTGGAATAATGATTAGGTGTATAGTTCCTGGTCGTCAAGGTGACAGCTATGATGTGGCGTCCAAAATAATGGCCTGGATTGATGCGGGATATTTGTGGAATGCTTTATTTAGGTAATTTTACCAAAATTACTTTCTAGAACATATGAAAGAGTTAACTTTAACTAAGCACGGATTTCATGAGAAGACACGAAATTATGAGACAGAGGTATACATCTATTTTATCCATATAGTAATCCATAATTTTTCCTCACATTTTGCATATTTTGTCAAGCTTTTTTTCACGAACACAACACGCTTTTACCATACCATACCTTAGCTTTACTAAGTGGTTCATTATTTTCATGTATGGTGTTAATACCTTAACGAAAATCATACATAAATCCAACATAAGTCATAAGAAACACATTTTGTTAGCAGAAGAAAACAACAACATCGATCTAGCTGAAAATCAGACAATTTGACAAAAAATCCTCAAAAGACTATGTTACACATTAGGTCCTGTACCAACTAGACAATTGAGTGCAGGTAAACTCAGTCAAACATTATTAAGCCAAAAAAATCCCGACAAAAAACAACATCATCTTGGGTTAAAAAATTCCTCTCAAACATTGTGAATTTGTACAAGGTACTGACTAGCTACACAAATAAGTACAGACAAGCCTATATAACCAGTATGCAAATTGTTTAGCAAAAAACAACACTGTTTTTGGTTAAAAAACTTAAAATTCAACAAAAAATCCTCCCAAGCATTGATTTGTACCAGGCACACTAGCTTAAGACAAATCACTTAGAACATGTATAAGATACAAATTGATATGCATGAGTATTATATTATACCCCTCTGGATAGATGTGTAACTTGGTGATTATTACCTTTCGGGTTTTGTTAAGGTTCATTAATTGACAAACATCTCCATTAAAACCTACAAGGAAGAGATATAGCTTGGCCAATTTGACAAGAGCCTGACCTGTTGATTACCATAATTTAACAATCGTTATATTGTCTATGTTTACAAAACCGGTTGTATGTTTTTATAATCAGGGAGTATCACAATGTCGCTCGAGATGTAATACAAACACAAATCTTAAATGCCGATATTGCACGATTTGCTTGCGGAAATTGATATATTGAAAGCAAGAACCTTGTAATATATTCTTGCATAAAGGTCAGGCTCAGGTCAAAATAGCCAAGCTATACCACACAGATACATCTATTATAATGTCATTTCAAACACTTTCCCAAGTATGAAACATGGAAAAAAAACCTGACGTTTATTGTATGTTTTGTTTTTACTTGTGAATAAGTTGTATACATGCTCGGAGGTCAACATATGTTTTACAAACAGTAGACCAGTTGATTTCATGTACAACAATAAATAATATTATCATAAAAATATGTTTTATTTGTTGTCAATTTTTATGAATCATGCACATTGAACCTGAGCTGACTTCCTTATGTCTTGGTCCAAAGATTTTTCTGCCTCTGCTATGAACTCAGGATTTAATAATTAGGCATGGAAAAGCATCAGGAAAAGGGGCCTCATAGTCTAGGGGAAGCTTCAGGGTAATTATTTGAAAATTTATGATATCCCTGTTCCCGATGATTCCAGAAGCTAATTTATTTAAATCAAGAGTACGTCCCAGAGGCCAAAACATGCTCAGTGGGACCAAGGCATTTGACAGAAATTTGTTTCATTTATGCATATCTAACATAATTATAATCCAATACTAATACAATAAATATAGTCTGTAATTTTAAGAATTGAGCTGAAGGCAAAGCAATTTAACTGAATATCAGAATCATTAAAATTTTTGTTAAATCAAACCCCTCGCCGTATTATTGGACAAGCCATCCCATATTCTAGAAACAGACTGTTCCATCACTAGACAAATCTGCAGGCAGCACTGCAGTTGCAAGTGGGGAGAAGTCGCCTTGAGGTTGGGCGCACGCTTTGGGATCGAAAGGACCCTGGTTTAAACTTCGTCTGGACCACTGGTTAATTTCTCTAAGCAACAACAACCCACATGATCCACTCCACCAAGGTGTAAACTGGTACCTGTGAGGGCAGTGTCAATTCCTGGGCGCCACATATCGATGATGGCTGCCACACCCACAGGAAAGAAATAGTCTCCCTGGAAATAGTCTCCCTGGAAATAGTCTCCCCAGGGAGACTCGAAACGTAAGTTTTATTAAGTAGCCCAATGCCCAGGGGAAATTAAAATGTCAAAGGGTGGTTGAGCGGCATAAAAGCTGAAAACAGCCCTTGAAAATAGGTTATTATAACGTTTTAAATTAATTATCAATGCATTCATATAATACATACATATCGCACAATATTCCTCATCAGTTATTTCAAATCCAAACTGCATAGTTCATAACTCACATTTTATAGAACACATCTATAACATAATTCACATGCATAGTTTCTCACAAAATATCATAACAGAATATTGCAGTAGGCTTCACCTGACAAACCGTGACATAATTAATTTTCGTGGGGATTTAATTTCGTGGATTTCGTGGTTCACTTTCAACCACAAAATCAAATCCAATTGAACGATAATTTTGACCCTTGTATTCATTACCTGAAATGCAAAATCCATGAAATAACTTTCCATAGAAATGGTCTTTTTACCAAAACCAAATTTCGTCCCATTGAAATTAAATGATTTCACAGTAATATAATTTATTACCATTAGACATAAGCATATTAAAAGCTTAGAGAGTCAAGTGCATTATATCTGTCAGTTGTCCAAATAATATTATGGTAATATATAATAATAGCCACCTTAATTGCATTGTGCAGTACATGCTCAAAGCATAATTGAAAGTTAAAGAATAATTCATATTAAGTTGTATTTTAATATCATCATTTTGACTTGGCTACTGTTGATTCAATAAGTAATACTAATGAGGAAACTACCCTTTTCCAGTCAAACCTAGATAAACATAGTTTACCCGAAGGATGAGCCAATGTTTATAACCGTTATCATTTAACTCTGAACAGACTGTAAAAGCTAGTGTTTTTGTACCTATTGTGCTTAAAGCTGTTTCTGTTGAGCTCTTAAGCCTGCCTTCCTGGTCTGATTTGTGATGATCTTTTTAATGTATATTAATTTCCCTGTCTGGCTTGTTAAATTAAATATTCTTTTTGATGCAAAAGCAGTTTTGTTTTCTCTTGTAAAATCTGCTTCGATAGCCTGGTGATAGAGGGTCCACTTCCAGTTTGAGGGGTCTCAGGTTTGACTCCAGGCAGGCTGGCACATACCAAATTCGTTTAAAGAGGTACCAGCATAATTATATGCTCATAATGTATGTTTATAATTATTTAAACCTTCCGGTCAAGGATAACCCATAAAAGTGCAAGCACCTATTTCCTATGGGGTCATGTGTTTTTGTTGAAAGGACAGCAATTAGAGGAGACAAAGGGTTGCTCGTTCCGAAGAGACACCTTGGTTCTTTAACGTGCCTGGTGTACTGCACCGTTTCACGCGAGACTACCTCTGGGTAATGCCAACCAGTTCATCTGCAGTTGGGTTGCCCTAGCCGAGGATCAAACCAGAGACCTCTATATCAGCAGTCGAGTGGAATATCCTCTTGAACACTGTGCCATTCATAGAATAGAATAGTTAGTTCCAGGAATTGCATAAATATGTCAGACATAAAGCTGTTTATTGAGACTTCCAACTCAGAATTTAAGGAAACTGTATAATTGACACAATAACAACATCAAACTATGTAAATATGAATAACATGTACATAATATATTGCAAATAGGCAGATACATGTATGAAACATAATTTATAATATAACTTACATTTTCCCGGTGTTATTTTGCTAAACGTAGTCCACATTTGTTGTTCATAAACACATGAATTCAAATCGACTATTGTACTTGATAATCACAGCACAGAGTACGACATACGGGGTATTCTTAACATACTCCAAACTTTCACAATAGCTTCTGATTTTGGGTCGCAATTATCCTTCACAAAAACGTCCAATTCTCAAGTACATGCAAACGTTTTTAGTCAGACATTATAGTCGTATTTAAATATGCCTTGACTAAGACTTTCGTGAAAACGCTGGCTACTTGTACATGTATATTTATCAGGTATAATTACTCTACAAACATTTTAAGTTTTTCATAGGATTTCTAGATGCCTAAGTATTCAGTAATTTAGGACAAATTCATGTATTAATATTATTGAAGTTTTTTCTATTTAAGTAAATGAAATTTAACATTTTATAGGAAGTGCAGCGCATTAAATAGTTTCGGTAAAATGGGTCCATAAACCAGAATATGAAACCTATATAATGTAATAGAATCCTTGTGGTCTGCATGAACATGCAATCTTGGCTTGTAAGAAGCAGTTTTGTTAAACAATGCAACAAAAACCAATAAAAAATATTTACTCCACAGAATAGTCTTAATTACCTCCCTTGGAAAACAATTTGAATCACAGTCTAAACTGAATTGCCTCCCTTAGGAGTGAAAATATCTTCAAAATGATAAAATTTTAGAAAAAATGTTTAAATTTGTTTTACAAAACATCTGTTTTACTATTTGATGTCCACTTGCTTTTGCCAATCAATGAGTCAGTGCAAAAAAATAAACAAAAAATGTAGGAAGCATTTTGTGAGTTGGTGCAAAACTAAAATAACTACTGTAAATACTCAGCCATAAGTCGGGCGAAAACAGTCCCAAAAAAAGTTAAAAAGTCACCCCGCGACTTATGGAAGAGTTTACTACACTACTCCCGATTTTGTCAGAAAATCATTACATTACTCCTGACTTTATCTGAAACTGACCGCATCTCCCTGACTTTATCTGAAAATGACCACATTCCCATCAACTTTGTTTGAAAATTACTACAATCCTCCATATTCTGTCTGAAAATCACCACATTCCTCCCAACTTTAGTTGAAAATGACCACATTTCCTTCGACACTTGACACTGAGCACATGATTTCAGCTTTCCCAAAAATAGAAAACTATACATGCGACCAATGAAAGGGTTTAGACAAAAACCTTGATTTCTTATTCAAAAGTCCCCCTGCGACTTATGGCTGCATGCGACTTATGGCTGCGTATTTACGGTACATCATTTTATATACGCAGCTACCATAGTTTTGCACAGAGCCCGTAAGTACTTCAAGCAATAAAAAGTGTATGAGGGGTGTTCAGGAAGGTTTTGGGAGAAGTTTGTTAATAATAGTATAACAACTTGTCCCAAAACCTTTTGAACAACCCTCAATGTTGATCAATACTTCACCAAACAGAATTACCTCCCTTAGCGGTTAAACTAACAGCCACTATTAAATAAAATCCCAGAAACAGTTCACACGATAAACGTATACAAATCTTTTGGACATTTTATGCCCATATAGTTTCCTTGGCCAATCATGCACTGACTACTGATTTTATTTTAAGGTATTTTTCCCTTTAAAGGATTATGACTTGACATTAGCTTTATTTATAATGCCATAAATTGCGCAATAAATTGAACATTCCTCTACCTTAGAAGTTGAACAGCAATCCATTTATAGAGCAAGTTGGGGGAAGATGGTTGAGTATTTAGTATTAATTGTCCTATAGAAGTCGTATTAAATGGTGAAATGTTGATAAATACATTTGAATGTGTTGGGTAGATTTGATGGTCTTTATGGTGTTTAATATACATGTAATAGAGAAATTATGGCACATTGTTTGTGCGACTGTAATGTATCAATGTGCAGGTTTTTTGCTTTTTATAGCAGAGGCTGTTCAAATGTGTTTTCCCCACACTATAGTTTTGTTAAAATCATGCATTTTTCCCCGATAATTCAATTTACATTACACTTTTTCTTCCAATTTTGCAAAGGTAATGAGTAAGTTTCCCCGAATGTACAGAAAAGGCCCCAGCTAGCTAATCCCAAACCTTTGAAAAAACTCTCATCAGAGGTGCCACTGCCTGTATAAATATTCAAGGACTAAAAGTAACCCTAGATGCTAAGTATGTGGGTCATCAGTTGTGATTAATACCTTACAGCACCAGGTTGGCAGACATAGAGACCAAGGGCAGTAACTCTGATAATACTAAACTGACTCCTGAGTTCTAATTATACTGTTTGCCCAGGGGTAATGCCTAATGGGGACAGATTAATTAATACATCTATGCTATGATTAAATATTACTCAAACATTGTTAAACCAAAATTAGTAAAACAACTATACCAGTACCCCCTCCCAACCTAAGTATGTACGGTTAAATACCAAATATAAATATTTAACTAATGTATCAGCATACCGCATTGTAGACCAAACAGTAACTGAAAATCATCTGTTTGCAGACTGTGAAAACACCTTTCTTGAATAGTTACGATTTAAGGACAGTCTAAATATATCAATCAAAACCAGTTATAAGTTGTCAACATTTTGAGATTTCTTGTATGCTATTATTAGTATTAACTACCGGCTGACTACTAAGTTTCATTTCTACAAGTACAGACAAACCAATGTCTGAAGAAGTCACTTTAATTAAACAGTCACTTGTCTTAAGCAACTAATGTTCATAAATTAATTCCTAATTGCATATGTTATGGGTTATTTTATATATGTTACTAAAAAGCTTAAAGCATTATCAAAATATGAACAAAATATTGTTAGCCTTTATAATCTGGTATTACTTTCTTAAAATCCATTGACTTTATTAATTTAATGCTTCTTGACCAGAAAAGCACAGAATACAACATGGATTCAATTCAAACAAGAATATATATTTTGCTTCACCTAAACATCCAAAAACTTTTTTATATCAGAATTTATTTTAAGTTAGTTCAAACATCACTTTCTTAAAATCCATTAACTTTGTGCATTATTTTAATCCAGAAAACCACAAAAAACCCTGTTATAATATACATGCACATCACTTTCATAAAATCCATACCATCCTGTTTTAACTTATAAATTGCAATTCCTACACCATACACATGACATATCATATGCCCAATCATATGTCATCAATACATGATTCAAAACCATTCGCCTTACACATTTCTCGAACCACATAATATAATCACCAATGTAAAGAAAGTCTAAGTTATTTATATAAAAAATCAAACATAAATAACTAATCCCTGCATCATAATTATATTCAGACAGCCTTTTGAAAATCGTGTTGCGATTTCAAAAAATTGCAAAAACTGTAAAGTTTTCAAATATCAAATTTGATCAGGAGGTTTTGAGGTTGATTTCATATCCGTTCAATCAGATTGAAAGGTAAAGTCATTTGTAAATAAATATCACAAAATATCGCACACTGTAATAATAAATTTTCGAGCACTCTGTGAAAACTATGGTAGCTACATAGTTAATTATAAGAAGTTACCATAGTTTTGCACTGAGCCTGCTGTATGGTTTATCCTAGCAATGATCAGGCCAAAGTGATTTATCTTACATGCTAAAGATCCATAACACATATTTTTGAACCATGTGATTTAACCAAAGGGAAAATATTTCATTTTTAATGGCCCTTAAAGGAGTCTAGAAATGAGTCAACTCCATCCTGTTGAAATACAAGGCTGTTAGTTAATTTACCCGCCAATAAGTGCAGGACACATAATTGTCTAGCTAACACTCCGTAAAACAAAAATTAAAGAAAAATAATTACTTTCTTTAAAAAAGATTAATTTCTTTACCTGGTAATCATTGAACTTACTCAAGGAGAAAACTCTTCAAGTATAGCATATAAAAGGGTAACAACTTCCAAATGATAGCTTAGTCAGTGGAAACAAAAAGAAGACATACTCAAGGGAAACAACTCTCAAAGAATGACTTAGTTAAGGGGAACAACTCTTCAATGATGGCACATAAAGGGAAACAACAGCCAACTGGTGAGTGAGTGGAGGGAAACACTCTCAAACACTTATATAGTCAAGGGAAATAACTCACAAAGAATAACGTGGTCAAGGAAAACAACTCCAAAAGGAAGATATTCTCAAGAGATAACATTCAAAGAAAGACTTAATCAGGGGAAATAACTCCCAAGGGATGACTTTGTCAAGGGAAGCAATTCCTAACATATTAGCATGTTAATTGAGAGAGATAACATTCAAACTAAGACTTACTCAGGGGAAATAACTCCCAAGGGATGACGTTGTCAAGGGAAGCAATCCCTTATATAGTAGCATATTAATTGAGAGTAATAATTTTGTAAAAAGGTCAATAAAATAACTCCACATATTGTCATAATGTGGTGAGCTGTGTTCATCCCCTATGTCATATATTCCGTTGTAAGCATATATTGTAAGTTGCTGTATTATATCTAAAGTCAGAATTGAATCAGACTAAGTCGACCATTCTCACAGACAGTTTGGACTTCCAATATGACACAATGGCTGCATGACCTTAAAGGGCTTTACATTTGTAATCTCATTGGGAGTTATCATGTTTGGCACTTCAATAGACAAAGGGCTCTCCATCTAATCTGACACATGAAGGGGCTCACTGTTGATATCCAGCGCAGTTACCTTCTAAACAAAATAGTTCAAGTGGTATTTAAAACACTGTTGAAAGCTATATCTATAATATTGTACCTATAATATTATTATTTACCCAAGATAGGTCCCTCATTCTGAATCAAATCAGCTCTAGTTGGATAGGAAACACCGAAAAGTGTTTCTGAAATTTTCAAAAGGTTTCCAATCCTGGCTGTGTGACTTAGTCAATTCTAAAATAGGGCATGTTAAGGAACTTATTTGAAACTAAGTCATTCAGCTAGGGCTTTCTTTCTTATTGATTACAAAAGAAACTATATCATTCAGCTTTTTGACAGCTTGGCAGGTAGACTTGAGCTGTTGATTTTTCTTTCGGTTATGCCGTGCATTGTGGTATGTGGGGTTTTCGGCACTCAGCTGTTTTAGCTGAGTGCTTTCTTGCTCTGTCCGATTTTCTGTTACCCTTTAGTCTGTTATATATGACAGCTAAGTTGAAGAGAAAGGATGTGTTTACAAAGACCAAAGCGTTGAACAAATAGCCAAAGAACTGCATTCAGATAAAGTAATAACGACCATACTATGCATAAAATTTCAAACATTTATCGTCAGACACAACTTGTAGTCTATATAATAAATCTATAAGCACCTAAAACACTTTAAACTCTATGCATATTAACAGGCCCGGATCCAGAAATTTTGGACTGGGGGGGCACAAGACATTTTTGGAAGGCTAAGTTGGGGTGGGTGCGGGAGGGGTGTCCCCTCCCGGCGACGAAATTTTCACTTTTTGAATTAAAATCATGCAATTTCCTGCACTTTAAGCTTTTAAAATAAAAAGTAAACGTATAGATTTGAACTGCTACATCATCAAAAACTAACATGAATTACACAATATTCTTAAAAGAAATCTTCCTGACTACCCATAAATACAACTTGAACTTTGAAGACCAGTAGTGAAATAATTATGCACCAGTCAGTTGCATCCATCCCCACCCATGGGCCAGGATTTTTACTTTCGAATTGTCAAAATCCCCGCCCTTCCACGGCCCTGCGGGGACAGCTGATAGTAAAACCTCAAGTATTTCCAGTCGCCTAACAACTAAATACTGTCCCCGAGGAATTGGTTCGGAGAAAAAATTCCCAACCTTTCCCCGGCAGTGGGGATTAGCTGAAAGGTAAAAACATGTACGGTCGTTTCCCCCGGCTATCCATAGCCCATCCCCGGGGTGGGGGCGTGGATGCAACTGGTTGTTGTTTTACATATGCCATGCATGGTTTTATCTTAGACAGTAGTGTTCACAGGTTCAGATAATTTTTTAAATAATAAAAATCTTGCAAATTATTGCGCCCGTACGTTTTAGAAAATTTATTGAACAATTCAACTTGCAAAAATTGACAATTTAAATGTCCCCCTTGTGAAGATTTTTTTTCAATTTTGAATGAAAAATTCTTTTTTTAACGTTTTTCTTTGAAAACCAGACAGGCTTGATATCATCAAAATTGTAGCGTTACATACATAATCAGTTTACTGTTATAACAAATAAACATGTCAATAAGAAAATTTACTTTCTTCAAATTCATGTCAAAATTTTTAATCTGTTAATTCAAGCGCTGTAGTGACCTTGATCAAGGGGCACAGACACCTTGATCTGCATCATTCAGACGCTGTAAAACATACATCTGGATGATTAGATCAAGTGTAAACTGAACCTGGAGATTACACACCAGGGGGCACATGGACCTTGTGATTACACAACAGGGGGCACATTTTGTTGCCCTCGCTTCCGGAATATGTAATATACAGGGTTATTGTCACAAAATATCGATCCACAGCCAAATCGATTGGTAATATTTTAAGGATTTTACCATTTAAGTGATGTAAAAAATGGTCACTCCGAGGCCAACTGGGGGGGCACGGGCCCCCTGTGCCCCCCCCGGTGTATCCGGGCCTGTATTAAAGTACAATAAGGTCATTAACCGAATGTTAGAGACTATATGGACATCAAATACCAGAATCGCAGGATAAAAATTAAAACAATGTCACAAGGACGACAAAATAATTCATACCGGTGTCATCCATATTCCAGTTTAATCCATTTAATCCCTAGACAACTTATAAATGGAGTCCCCGAATATTTGGTAAACACGATTATTTAAACCTCATCTATAACCCCATACGGGAAGCTATGTGACCATAATGTTATCAAGAATTTGTTGACTTAAAGTTGATCACCAATTATCTAAAATTCCAGCTGTACCCTAATGTTGACAAGGTATTTGGCACGAATATTGTAATTGGGACAGGAGACTGTTTTAGGTCAATCAAACTCATTAATTTTCAGTTGCTGCTGCATGCATGCATAATTATAAAACAAAATACTGTAAAATCATTCAATTTGATGGGACAGAATTTCGTGGTTTCGGTAAAAAGACTATTTTGATGGGACCTTAATTTGTGGATTCTGTATTTCAGGTTTTATAGAACATACAAGGGTCAAAATTAAGAATTCGATGGGATTTAATTTCGTGGTAGATGGTGAACCACGAAATCCACAAAATTTAATCCCCTATGAAAATTAATGATTTTACAGTAATCATGAAATCTTGATGAGGCTCTTGGTTTAAGAATTTAGAAATTGTTAATCGAGTTTCATTACAGGCATAGTGCTTCTTATTGGGAGACAGTGTTCCTTTTTACAAAAGTACTGCTTAGGCATTATAAATACGAAATTCTGAAAATAAGATTTAAGCCTGTTTCAAGGTGCCATTGACACATCTCATGGTGTAGGGCTGATTTATGTGAAGAACTTGTCATTTGCTGGTGGAGGAACAGCTAAGCACCTGATAATATCCTGGAAACACTTTAGTAAAACTCCATAAATTGTGTTTGTTTCCTTATTACCCAGTTTCTCATTGTACAATGAATAAACATAGGAATTTTACTACCTTTCAAACCACTGAGTCATACTCAACATGGACAAGACAAAATGATTGCTACAAAAAGGTCAACATTGTAACCTTTGACAGAAGGACATAAGTAGAAATTTCGCACAAAAAATGACATTTGAATTACAATTGAGATTGTTCTTCAATCCTTATACTACACCATTAAATATGCTTTTTGAAAAAATAAACATTTTTTTAAGAAACAATTTTTTTCGAGAAAAAATAACTATTTTTCAGAAAAATATACATTATTTGAGATTTTTTTTTTTTTAAAAGACCTTTTTTGAAAATACAAAATTTATAAGAAGGATTAGATCAATAATCTACCCACAGATTGATAATTGTCTATTAATTATTACTTTTTGAGGATATCAATTTTGGTAAAATTGTACTTTGGTTGTTGCAATAACACTGTCTTGTTAGCAATGTATTTAGTTCACAACATTAATCTGCTGCAATACATTTCAGTATGCAATGTTTACTATTCATACTTACAGTGAAATTTGGAGCCCCTGGAAGGGTCCTTGTGTTTGTATAATGTCCTCACAACTTTAGCGCTACCGAACCTCTTATACTTCCTGCTAACATTGTCATAGAACCAGGACAATGACTTCTGCTTCAGTTCACTGTAAGGGAAAGAACTCTTGATAAATTTCAGAGAATTAATGGTGTAAGGGAAAGAACTCTTGATAAATTTCAGAGAAATAATGGTGTAAGGGAAACAACTCTTGATAAATTTCAGAGAAATAATGGTGTAAGGGAAACAACTCTTGATAAATTTCAGAGAAATAATGGTGTAAGGGAAACAACTCTTGATAAATTTCAGAGAAATAATGGTGTAAGGGAAACAACGCTTGATAAATTTCAGAGAAGTAATGGTGTAAGGGAAACAACTCTTGATAAATTCCAGACAAGTAATGGTTTAAGGTCAAAAACTACCAAATAGAATTGTTCTTTAACTCAATGTAAAGTGACCTAGGTCAGCCCAAAAAAAATTTCAACTTTTTGTCCATGGGGCCCTCTCAAAATCTTTTAATCCATAAAAATAGCACCCAGCTTCAAGAAAATGAAAAAAAAGGAGGGGGTCAAGTATCATATAAGAAAAATTTGGTTCGTCAAACGCGGTGAACAGATTTTCTCACATGTACGGATTTACTCACTGTCTGTTAGCCACAACCTTACTTTCACTTTCATATTTAAGCCAGAATACAAAATATTTCGAAATAAAACCATTTCATTAAATCATATACATGCATACAAAGCATTTAACACCAATTTCATGATTCTGATGCTGATTTGTCAAGACATACCCACATTTCCAGTTGCTTTAAAGTTTTTTACTTTGACTGTATCTGAATTCGGTTCGCGTAGGCATTTAGTGGGTATTTACCTCAAGGAAACAACTCTTGATAAATTTCAAAACAATAATAGTGTAAGGGAAGCAACTCTTGAAAAATGTCAAAACAATAATGGTGTAAGGGGAAGCAACTCTTGATAAATAGAGAAATATACAGAGCAAGGGGGAACATTATCAAAACAAACAATTTATAACCTGTTCTTCGTTTTTATGCAAGAATTCAATATAACTTTCTAATGTGCAATATATCCATGTCGACATGAAAGTTGTGCATTTGACAAAATTTGTATGCTTTTGAACCCAAAGGCTGAAATTAAATTATAGGCTCAAAATTTACTTTTAAATCATATTAAGTATCAAGCAAATTAGAACATTCAAACTACATGCATAGAACTTTGAGTATCAAATTAATTTTGTTTATATGATACCATAACTTGTTTTTCAATGTAAAACATTTCATTCAAGGGAAACAACTCTAAATACCTTAGACAGGTACTTGTACAAAGGGAGGTAATTTGTAAGAAAAATGTAAAATACAATAAAAATCAGGTCCAACGCATAAAGAAACTGATATTTATTTTAGGCAATATTCCCACTGAGCAAACTGAGTGCATCTAAGATTACATCTAAGATAAGGCATAATGCGGGCGAATGTTGGAGAATTTATGAGATCCGGGTTACATACCTATAGAATAATAAAAGTTTTAGATTAAATTGCACAAGTGTGACAACACTATGATACTAACTACCAGGTTAAACATTAATTCAGTTGAAAAAACAAGGTTCTCAATCGGACATGGTTTTGACAACTGACTTTTAAAAAAATATTCCCAAATTCTTCCAAAAGTGACATAAGTTTAGCTATGCATAATAAACGTAGTAACAATTTTCTGAGAGGGTCGAACAAGTGTAACTTAAATCTTTTTAAACACATGTGCAAACAACTTCACATATAAAAACATGAATGTGTTTATGATCACCATGCTATAATACAACAATTGTTGAAATAAAATATATAAATTACATAAAATACAAGTATCCTAGTACTATTTACATGTTTTCAAAATATCTTATATATGTACACTGTAACACAGTGTTTTACAAACAGGGTAAATTACATATTTTATGTTTAAATGACGGGTGTGAAATTGTGCAAATTATTCTCAGTATAGGATACAGTACAACCTCTGTAGAGCAACACCGTGTTAGCTACAGGGTTGTATTTGATTCTTTTGAGTAGGGGGTTTTAATTCTTGACACTTCCAAAAAGTCAAATTTAGACCCTGAAAGGTCAAAGTTCTTCTTCTATAATTGTGGGTAATTGGTCTATAAGATGGTAAAAGTTATTTAAAGGTATCAAGATCTCATCCTTCCGATTCAGAAGTCAGTTGAACCCCTGTAGTGTAAAAGCAGTCAATATTGGCCATTGTTAAGAGGTTTATTGCTCTCCTGAGGTTGAATTCTATTTCGAAACAGTTTAGTCGGCATTTAAATGAGATTGGTGCCGCGTATGGGAAATTAGTGTGCTTTCGCAAAATGGCGGACATTGTTTGCTAGAATTGTGTGTCAGTTTAATTAAGCTAATTCTACGATCTAAGCGTGTGTTGCTTCATAAATTAATCAGTTGTTAATGTACAAACATTTGTTGGTAAGTATTCACCATACCTTGGATGGTATTTGTTTGTAATAGTAAATATTAGCTTAGTGAAACTTTGAAGGTGTAGTAATACAGACTCTGAGGTTGTTGCTCTACATAGAGCTGCTCTGGAGAGGTTGTGCTGTACTTACCAATTATTCCAGGGCAAACAAAAGTACTTAGTAGTGAATCACTCAATACCCAGGCGAAAATGATGGTCATTTGACTATGAACTACCATGAACTACCATGGTACTTCATGGTCATATAACCATGAACTACCATGGTTGACCATGTTTTGTTAAATGGCACCATGGCTTTTCATGTTCTTTTAACCATGGTCGATAAACACCATGGTCTCCCTGAGACCATGGTCACCCAAAGACCATGGTCTACCATGGTTGGTAGCACATGAAAAGCCATGGTAGTTCATGGTAAAATGAACGGTTTAAAACCATGAACTACCATGATAGTTCATGGTCGACCAGGGTAGTTCATGGTCAGGGGACCCATGGTTATTTGGTAATTGGCACTTGATGGTCAATGACCATGGTTTTGTAACATGGTCAACCATGGTCTTGGACCATGGTCATTGACCATGGGGTTCAAGCTACAGATGAATCAGCTTGTTGCAAATAATGTCAGGTAATATTTGATTTCTTATAGGAAAGCTTAATAAATATTTTGTTGTAATTATGAATTTTTTATTATGTCAAACTAATTCATAAATCTTTCTATTTTTATAATAAGAATGATATATTACTTTGCTAACATTTCATTTAAAAGTGTATTTTGGGACTTTAAAAAAATATATATAATTTTTGTTAAAGGGAGATAATATAAAAGTGTGAGACAATAACATGGTTGACCATAGTCGACCATGGTCAAATGGTCAACCACGGTTGAAAACACTGACCATGTTAGACCATGGTCAAGCTTCAGTTTGTCTTTTCTCACCATGGTTGACCATGGTCAAACAGTTTATCTCTTTTTCTCACCATGGTCAACCATGGTCAGTCTTCTCTTACCATGGTCGATCACAGTCAACCATGGTCAACCATAGTCAACAACGGTGACCATGGTTGACCATGGTCGACCATGCTCCTGACTATCTCTTCAACATGGTATTTGATGGTTGACCATGTTTTTAACATGGTCAACCATCAAATACCATGTTGACCATGGTTCAACCATGGTCGCATTTCGCCTGGGTTTAAAGGCTGCATTACAGATAATTGTTTAGGACTGATATGGTAACCATATTACTGTAAAATCATTTAGTTTTGATGGGGTGAAATTTTGTGGTTTTGGTAACAAAAACCATTTTCGATGGGACGTTAATCGTGGATTTTGCATTATAGGTAAAAAATATAAGGGTCCAAATTATTGTGCAATTTGATTAAACTTTGTGGTAGAAGATTAACCACGAAATCCATGAAATTTAATCCCCCACGAAAATGTATGATTTTACAGTATTAATTTTATCCTCAGTCACACATGATGTTGGTATTTAATACAAACTGAAAGGACATTCATGGCCGTAACTAGGGGGGGTGCGTCGGGTGCGAACGCACCCCCCTTTTTGCCAAAGTAGTCTTTTTTTGAGGGTGAAATATAAACACTATATAACTTTTTTTTCGCTCGCTACGCTCGCCAATTAACATTAATAATTCGTAACCATGACTGTATCTAGGGGGTGCATATGGTGCGAACGAAGTCAAAGTATTTGTTTTCTTAAGGAGGAAATTTATTTACATCGTATTTTTGAAAGCTCGCTTCGCTCGCTATAAACAATGAATATTAGTCAATATTATCAAGTTTAGACTGAATAATTTATGTGGAACGCTGTTCAATACTAATTGAGTTCTTCGAGCTCACATTGTTGTAATAGTTCAATAGAGCAGTCCATATTTTCTAGCTCCCTTCCCCTAATCATCAAATTCATCGTACATGCAGTATCAACAGTTGAATGCTGTCAGGATAAAACTGTATGCATATACGTATGTCGTATCTTTCTGGCATGCAACTCTGATCAATAAGGCACTTTTCTGGCTTGCCTCGCTCGCACAATATATTAACAAGTAAATAGATCAAATATAGAACAGACGTGTGTAGCATGCAGCTAGGACATTTAATTTTTTTAACACTGCATTGTTTCTGGCCCGCTTGGCTAGCAAGTAACTTTAATGTTCCTTAATGTCATGTAGACAACGACAAGTTTGTATGGCTTGCAGCTAGAACTAATATTGAAAAATGCATTTTTTCTAGCTCGCTTCGCTCGCCAATTATTTTTGATGATTAACAATATCTAACACGGGAACGAGTTTATAAGGCATGCAGCTCGAAGAAATATTGAAAAATGCATTTTTTCTAGCTCGCTTCGCTCCCCAAATATTTTTAATGATTAACAATATCTAACAGGGGAGCGAGTTTATGAGGCATGCAGCTCGAACTAATAATGCATTTTTTCTAGCTCGCTTCGCTCGCCATATATTTTAATGATTAACAATATCTTACAGGGGAACAAGTTTATAAGGCATGCATCTCGAACTAATATTGAAAAATGCATTTCTTTAGCTCGCTTCGCTCGCCAAATATTTTTAATGATTAACAATATCTAACAGGGGAACGAGTATATAAGGCATGCAGCTCGAACTAATAATGCATTTTTTCTAGCTCGCCAAATATTTTAAATGATTAACAATATCTAACAGGGGAACGAGTTTATTAGGCATGCAGCTAAAACTAATAATGCATGTTTCTAGCTCGCTTCGCTCGCCAAATATTTTGAATGATTACCAATATCTAACAGGGGAACAAGTTTATGAGGCATGCAGCTCGAACTAATAATGCATTTTTTCTAGCTCGCTTCAATCGCCAAATATTTTTATGATTAACTATATCTAACAGGGGGACGAGTTTATGTGGCATGCTACTTGGACAAATACTACATTTTGCCTGGTTCGCTTCGCTGGCTAAATAACTTTAAAATGGTTGATAACTTAGTAATATCTTCCAGACAGCCAGTTTTTTGGCATGCAGCGTGGACAAATAGTTTTTCTGGCTCCCTTCGCTCGCCATGTAACTTTAATAGTTTATTATATTAGGTAGGAAACTAGTTTGAGTGACATGCAATGAACACGAGTTTGTGTGGTAGGCTGTTTAGATAATATGCATTCTTTCAAAGCTTCCACGTTTGTATGTAACATGGGTACAATGTACGTACACTATACCCCTCAGATAAACCGTGTATTTTGCAATACTAAGAGAGTACTTAGCCACAGCTTCGTTAGAAGGATAGGTATTTCGTCTTTTAACGTCTAAACAGCTCGGTCATCTCTACAAGGCCCAATCATTTCGCACCCCCTTTCAAAAATCCTAGTTACGGCCATGACATTGTTAAATGCTTTGGTTATATCAGCATCATTTTTCACAGAATAGCAAAAGCCATGGTACACATGTAAATACTCTGCGCTCTTTTAATATGAATGTATATTATGTATTATCCCATATAATGGTATTATAGACAACAATATACAGCTTGCAAAGGGGTGCTTGGATAATTGGTATTCGCATACTCGTAACTGCCCTAGGCTATTATATACCCTGGGGGGCAGATTGTCTTAATTCCTTCCTGCAACAGCACCACCTTTGAGTGCTGGATGCCTCGATTTCCGTTTTTGAAAGTATCAACGGCAGGGTTACCAACCTTGTCAGTATGGACTGCTCTCGGTGAATAACTTAAGTATAAGTGAATTCTTACGATAGTGTTTGAAAAAATGATTCTGACAATATATAATTAACCAACGCAGACGATCCCTCCACAACAATAGCTCAACTTCTTTTCTTCCAAAGTCTCACTAAAAATTAACCTCTTACACCTTTGAGTCCCGATGTTTATGGCTCAGCGATGATTTTATAAATTGGCATCATAGTTTTGGGGTTATCATTCCAAAATTTGTGAAATCCTGTGCCTGATTCCTCCTGAAGTTAATTTATTTAAATCGGGAGTACATCACCGATGCTAAAATTGCTCAAAGGACCAAGCCTTGAAGTAAAGGCATTAGTTATTGAAATGAACTTACTTTTCTGTCATACAAGCCTTGCAGACGTACCCCTTCACATTATCATCATAGTTAGCACAAGACTTGCACACGTACAGTTTACACAGGAGACAAAGCTGTTTCCTGTTGAAAATAAACCCGAACGTCTGACAACAACGTATACAACAGTTCTCATTAAACTTTTGTTGTTTCGCTAAAACTTCTGTCTTGTTTTCCTCCTCATGAATAACTTCTTCAATTTTACTGAAAATGAAATTTTCATACAAAAATATGGATAAATATTCAGACTGTGACTTAAATTTTCATATAAAATTGATAAATATTCATATTGAAAATAAAGTTTTCTTAAAATATTAATAAAACATCCATGACCGCAATTTTGAATTAATAGTTTTATTAATACCAGGATTATGTCGTATTCATGTAAATAAATATGACCTGACAAATCTTTATACAGGTCAAGAAATCAGTTGATCGAGAAAAAAGATCTAATTTTGGTTGTAAAAACTTCACAAAATATTGCACAGGTTTTCATGGCTTTACTAGTTACAGTATGTGTGACAAACAACATCTGTGAGACAAACAATTATGGCATGGTTGCATATTTATCTCTGATCTGCCGTACATCCTATTTGGACAACTTGGCAATCCAAAATAAATTTTCAAATTGAGGCCAAAATGAAGTCAATAACTAATTTATATCGACCTAACATTTATAACTTGTTATCAATAAAGCATCTGTGTCTTCCTGCACTCATGCCCATTGCCCAATAAAGTATGAATAAAATTAAATAACTTTTCATACGATATGAAAAGCAAACTTCTCAAGAATGTATATAAATAAATACTTAAATAGTGTACTTAAATTACGATCAACACGACCTCACGAAAACCAATTTCAAAATAATACGTGTTATTGTCAATAGGTTTTTTAATCAATATTTATTTTGTATATTAAATAAAATATCTCCAAACTCCTATATCAAAAATGTTGTACCTAAATTTCACCTTATGGAAAACTAATTTCTGAAACCTGATATTTTATCGTTGAATACCAAAGAAAGATTTTTATTCAGTAATATTCCCTGATAGTAGTAAAATATTGACAATAATTTATTTTAAAACACAACACATGAGCTAATATGTGGGTGGGAATTTTAATTTGTTGCACAGCATTTGATTGCAATAGCCTACGTAAGTTATTTTAAAACATCAAGAGCAACGCCCAACAGGTGCAGACACCCATCTGAGTTGTTGTCCAAATAAAATATTGCAATAACCTAAGTTAAACTTAACACAAAACTTCCCCTAATTTAGGATCAGAAGAGATTTTCCATCTACATGGCCCCAGAAGGGGACCATAGTTCTTGCAAAAAAAGTACGGAGGTATGTGCCTCGCTTTACCGAGCCATTATAGTGAAATCAGCTAGGGTGTTGCAAGTTACAATGCAAGAGATTTCATATCATATAATCATGAAATTCATGAAAGTGGACAAAATATTAGGGGTTTTACAGTTACTGTACACATACGCCACAAAAATATCAATAAATTTCAATGCCATAGGACACTCCAAATCAACTAAGAGGACAATAATAAAGAAGGCTTCTCAGGTTTTCCATCAATGATTCATTCTTGAAAATAATTTTGTTATTCCAGGATTTAACAGCCATTTATTGACCAAACCTTTTAATTGAAAAGAAATATTGTTTATAGAAACAGACTGTCTAGACTCGATCAACAAGAAAACATTATATTATCATTACTGCAAAATTTTAACTGAATAGGACCAATATAGACAAGTAAATATGAGGTCAATAACAGTCAAGTATTTTGAATAGCTTTTAGATCCGGCCCATTTGGGACAATAGGCAGAGTTGTAATTGTTCCCATTTATAGGTCAGGTAAACCAACAAATATGGACTGGTCGCTGACATTATAATACCAGTACAGCATTATGTGAACCAAATTAATCACTGTATGACTTATTGAGAGACTTTACAATTAAACTTGTATGACTTATTGGGAGTAAAACATATATGTGATTAGGCCAGTCATTGCATGACTTATTGGGAAAAATATACAATTCAATGAGTATGACTTATTGCCAGCCAATGCATCTGTGATTTATGTTCACTGTATGACTTATTGTGAGACTATACAATTAAACATGTTTGACTCCGTACTAAAGCATTTTAGATTGACTGTGAAACAAGTTCTTATACCACTCATATTCATCACTCCAGTTTCTTAATAAGTAGGTCCATTTAAATTTTTCATACATTATATTCATCAGCTGCGTGCAACAAATTAAACTATATTTATCATTCCTGGTATTTCAATACTGATATGTCTGACAGTCGTAACAAGCAAAGTGTTGGGGTATCATAACACCAGAGAAAAATATATATTAGGGGTCGATGCATTAAAGGGACAACAAGATCCTTACCTCAATCTTTCTCGCTCCTTCTGTCGAAGTTCAAAGTCCTTTTGAATGACCTTCAGAATGGCCTCAGCCTCGTCTTGAGAAAGATTATTCAAATTCATTGATTTTCCCATCTTTCACAATAATAATTCATAATCCTTCACTGAACATGTTCTTTTTAGTGTATCGATGAAAAAGAATGATAAAAAACTCGAAAAGTCTTCCAAAACTAAGTTAAAACTTAAAAGTTAAAACACATACAAATCCAGAAACTCTGCACAATGTTTTAAATACACTCCAACTCTTCAAAAAAGAGATGTACACGAAACTCTTCAAATTTGAGGGTAAAACAACTCTTCACAAAGATAATGCAGCAGAACTCTTCAAAATAAAGGTGTGCTCTTTTACTAACTCTGTGTAGTCATTCTGTCTGAAATGAGAGTAAAGCATTGAACTCGCAGAGGTAATGAAAACTAAAACTCAGGAAAGTATACATACATTTTGTGGAAATTAGTCAAACATAACACTCACTACGGTAAAATCATATAATTTTGAGGGGCCTAAATTTCTTTATTTTGGTAAAAAGGCTACTTTAACGGGACATTAATTTATAGATTTTGCATTTCAGGAAACAACTACACAGGTCAAAACTTTTGTTTGATGGAATTTGTTTTTTGTGGTTGAGGTGAACTGCGAAAATCCACAAAATTTAATCCCCCTTGAAAATCTATGAGTTTACAGTATATGCAAATGAGACAGCCTGGCTGGCAGCTGTGAATATAGGTAACATTATCTCACTTCAGGTATCATTGTCATCATTAAACTGTGATTATAACTACATAGATAAGGTATGTAATTGTATCGGTGGCTTAAAATGAGAAGGTCGTAACTACAAAATCAATATTTTGAGAAAACAAGAAAAACTGTCTGAAATTCACTCTTTATACTTATGGTATAACAAGCTTTTTCAACTTCAGTTTGGTCAACATGACAACTTCCTATTTTCATGAAAATAGGCTAATAAAAAGCTCCTTATGGTGTAGATTTCTAATATGCAATAGTCTTATAAGGTCCTTAGTGGCACTCACAAACAACTGATAGTCATTGACAGAAACAGGAGCATGTTGCATAAGCAAGGCACTACTGAGCGCTCAGTAGTGCGCTACGCTAAGAAACAGCTTGCTTCAGAAGCGAAAAATTTGTATGCTATCTGTGGGAGTTGGGACCCTAAAACTGATAATTGAGTTGGCCTTAATAATTATAGAGTTGTTCATAAATATTTTTGGATAATAAGAGCTGTCCGCGGACAGGGCGCTCCACTTTTTAAGTGTTGGATAGTGTAGTGGATGCTAAACATGCATACGCCTGAAACACAATATTTTTCAAATAATGTTTGTAAAATCAATTTTCGGGCTGCAAAATTAATTTAAGGGTTACCTGTCCTTGTAAAATGAGTTACCTTTTTGATGATAAACAAGGATACCAAGTTTGAAGGAAATATCTTCCATGGTTTCTGGGATATGTAATTAAACATGAAACTTCTAAGTCAAAAAAGGGCAATAACATTGGCAAATTAATTTTAAGGTTACCTGCCCTTGTGAAATAGGTTCCCCTTTTGATGATAAACATGCATACCAAGTTTGAAGCAAATATCTTTGACGCTTTCTGAGATATGGACCTAAACATGAAATTCTAAGTCGAATAGGTGCCATAACTATGACAAAATTAAATTTAGGGTTACCTGCCCATGTGGAATGGGTTCACCTTGTGATAATAAACATGCATATCAAATTTGAAGCAAATATATTTGAGAGTTTTTGAGATATGGACATAAATGTGAAATTCTAAGTCGAAAAGGGGCCATAACTATGACAAAATTAATTTTTTGGGTTACTTGCCCTTGTGTAATGGGTTCCCCTTGTATTAGTAAACAAGCATACCAAGTTTGAAGCAAATATCTTTGACGGTTACTGAGAAATTGACCTGAATGAAAAGGTTAACCGACAACGAAAATTCAAAGTCGAAAAAGGGCCATAACTCTGGCAAAATTAATTTTAGGGTTACCTGCCCTAGTGAAATGGGTTCCCCTTGTGATAGTTAACATGCATACTAAGTTTAAATCAAATATCTTTGACAGTTACTGAGAAATGGACCTGAACGAAAAGGTTAACCAACGCCGCCGCCACAGCCGCCGCCGCCGAGTGGGTCATGACAATAGCTCCACTTTTTTCTTCGAAAAGTGGAGCTAAAAATGGTGAAAATCACCAGGACCTTCAAATTGTGGTCTAAATTTTGAGGTGAACTTATTATTCAGATGGTTACTGTAATAGGAATTAAGAAGTGTAAGCAATAAATAATTCGTCATGATATAATGTATTGTAATACTATATGTACTTTAACTACTGTCAACACAATGAATATTACCGATGGGTTTAATGATACATAAGATTATACAATGTACCAAATTACTTGAATAATGATTGATCATGCATACTATTGCTTTGTCAGTGGTGCAGATTTTAAGTAAAAACTCACAAATATGTGCATTCGCAAATAGGCGCATCCGTGTTAATAAATTTTATCACAAATTCCTATCATATGAATTTTTTTTAAAATACATCAAAAACTTAATTGAATGCACTATGCAAATAAAGATAAATGTTTCGAACAGTGTTTTATGAAACAAATGTTTGTTAAATTCTTATGCACATTTAAAATGTATTTTTACCTATTTCAAAATACCTGTTATACAGGAATTTGTGGAGACTTAAATCCTGTTTGGTGACTTATCAAGTAAAGAAATTAACATCTGAACAATTTCCTATTCATTAAACGAAGCTGCAAATTAAAATCAACCATTAGTAATTAACTCCCTTTGCTATTCTTAGAGAGAACCTTCCCAACTCTGATTGGGAGAATTTGGCATATAGGCAGTGGTCTAGAGGCTACAAGCCCAGGCCAAATGAACGGTTTTAAACCATGAACTACCATGATAGTTCATGGTCGACCAGGGTAGTTCATGGTCAATGGACCATGGTTGACCATGTTTTGGTAAATGGCACTTGATGGTCAATGACCATGGTTTTGTAACATGGTCAACCATGGTCTTGGACCATGGTTGCGGAACACGGTCTACCATGGTGAACAGCCGATGGTCGTCAGTGTTGATTTTTTACCCTCAAAATATTGTGCAATTTAACAAAACACGGTTAGTTCTTTGGTATTTCTTACCTTGTCACATGGTCAGATACCATGTTAGAACAATTAAAGGCAAGAACTCACCAGTTGCTGATAATGTTCAAGCTACAGATGAATCAGCTTGTTTCAAATAATGTCAGGTAATATTTGAATTCTTATAGGAAAGCTTAATTAATATTTTGTTGTAATTATGAATTTTTTATTATGTCAAACTAATTCATAAATCTTCCTATTTTTATAATAATAATGATATATTACTTCGCTAACATTTATTTCAAAAGTGTATTTTGGGACTTTAAAAAAAATATATAACTTTTGTCAAAGGGAGATAATATAAAAGTGTGGGACAATAACATGGTTGACCATAGTCGACCATGGTCAAATGGTCAACCACAATTGAAAACACTGACCATGTTAGACCATGGTCAAGCTTCAGTTTGTCTTTTCTCACCATGGTTGACCATGGTCAAACGGTTTATCTCTTTTTCTCACCATGGTCAACCATGGTCAGTCTTCTCTTACCATGGTCGATCACAGTCAACCATGGCTGACCATGGTCAACCATGCTCCTGACTATCTCTTCAACATGGTATTTGATGGTTGACCATCAAATACCATGTTGACCATGGTCAACCATGGTCGCATTTCGCCTGGGAGATGGGACGGCTAAAGAAGACGAAGTCTACCACAGACAACCAATAGGACTTATTGTGAGGAGGGGGGGGGGGGGGGTGGTGTTACAGAAATCTAGGTAGATCCCGGTGACCTACCCAAGATTGTAACATTGTCCATATGTCAATGCATGTATTCCTCAATATAAAACTGTTTTTATGAAATATTGTGCAAAATTAATTACCTTGGTTTCATGAGCAATCCATTATGTCTCCTTTGCCCTATCAGGTTTGTTACCTTAGCAAGTCAAAATAGTCACACGGTACAATCAAGACACCCACAAGTCCTCGAAAATAATTTTGCACAATAAAATAGTTGTTAGTATTGATAGATTGAATTATTACCTGACAGTCAATAGATCTTTCCTATATTGTTGTTGAAGGTGTTTTCCTCTACTTTCCTGCAACATATAAACAACAACAATACATGGTATGTAACACCAATATGGTATATAACACCAGTATAAGAAATGGTACATACTGTTTTACAATAGAAAAGGGGTAGAGCCACGAAGACATGAAATCGGCCCCGCTTTTTCCCATATTGTGAAGTACTTGTTTTATAATGCTTTTTATGCTATTTTTGTTTATTAAGCATCGTACTTTCATTCAAAATAAAAAACTTTTAAAAATTACGAGTTGTTGTTGTTACATAGGCCACCAAACCCCACCCACTTTTAACAACAAGAGCTGTCACTAGACAGCGCGCTCGACTATTCGCAGCCATTTGTCAGAAAAAATATAAGTTCAAAACAGGCCATTTAAAATTTGTATTATATTGAAACGTGAGTTACGCTACTTAGTTGACTACATGGCAATGAAAGCTAATGTACAATGGTTGTTGAGGCGTGGCAATTATCTCAACACTGGACTATTAACAAATATTTGTCAGTGAAAATGATTTTAAGACTTCAAGCGGCACTGTACTCTATTCAAGTAATGTGTATGTTTAAAGGGAATTGTATACATCCACTGACATAACAAAGTTTCTACAAAATAATCATATGAGTAAGATATGATTTGTTAAAGGAGTCAATTTTAAAACAATGGTGACAAATTAAAATAATAATGTAGAGGATACAGTCATGTAATAAATCAGTGATGAGTTTAAAGTAGTTTAGTAATTATTTTTAGTATTGAATACAATACCATGCCAAACAACACAAGTTTGATATCCTCGCTGGATAGTCAAAACCTCGTATCTCAGGTTTGTATGAGCGGGGAAACAGGAGACCGTTTTGCTCCTTATGTCAAAATATCGTAGCTCTGCACCAATCATTTTCTTAGATATACGTCATATGACACATTCAAAACCTCTCACCCATTTATTTTTGGTAAAAGTTAAACTTTTCAATGCAATATCATTGATAGTAGGTGAGATATGGTTTGAATGTAACTTGCATGCAAAACTTTAACCAAGGAAAGTCTAAGTTAAAAGGGGCATAACTCGAATTAAATTAAAAATGGAGTTATTACAATTGACCAGTACCATTGACTAATGATGATAAACAAGTCTTATAAGTTTCAATGCAATATCATAAATAGTAACTAAGATATGGCGTGAATAGAACTTGCATGTAAAACTTGAACCAATAAACTCCTATGTTAAAAAGGGGCATAACTGAAATAAAAAAATAATAGAGTTATTGCCCTTGACTGATACCATTGACTGATGATGGTAAACAAGTGTTGTAAGTTTCAATGCAGTATCATGGATAGTAGCTGAGATATGGTCTGAATGAAACTTGCATGCAAAACTTTAACCAAGAAAATTCTATGTTAAAAAGGGGCATAACTCAAATAATAATCATAATAGAGCTATTACCCACGACCGGTACCATTGCCTTATGATGGTTAGTAAGTGTTGTTAGTTTCAATGCCATAGCACAGATACTATTTGAGATATGGCCTTATTAGTAACTTGCATGCAAAACTTTAACCAAATTTTCTAAGTAAAAAGGGCCATAATTTGCATTAAATTCATGCAAGAGTTATCTAACATGGTTGATTACATGACAGGGAAAGCCAGTGCAAAGTTTCAATCCAATATATGCACTGGTTATTGAAATATAACCAAGGTTAAACTTTTGCATGTAAAACTTTAACCATATGCAACGCCGACGCCGACGCCGACGAACAAGTGACTGTAATAGCTCTCATATTCTTCGAATAGTCGAGCTAAAAATGGCATTTTTTTAAGAAATTTACCACTTTGAGCATCATTTTCGTATTGGCGGCAAGGATGACCAGCGACTAAATTTATACCAGTGATTTGTAACTATAAAAGCAACCAAATACATAAAAATCATCGCTGGTCTGCAATGCCGCCAAGTTCAAAAACGAAAAAAATCGTAAATTTTGATCAAATTTCTGCAACGTCAACGTAAGGAAATGACGTCATAGACGCGCGCCATTTTTCCCGGATTTTCCAATCAATTAACGGACATGTGTACAATGGTATAAAATAGTAATAATATTTGGTTAAAACTCGCATCGTACTTTATCCTTCTCCGCGTAATATTATTTTAGTGCAGTCAGTGATAGTTCTCTCCCCTTCCATAGATGGCGTGAGTGTCGCTGTATTACATGTTTTTGTAAACACCGCATTGAAATATATGGTTTTGTAGTAATATTGACATCGATCGCAGTATGATCTGGTTGTTATCGAGAGCTATAATTAAAACAAACAGGTAAGTTGTTGTTTATATTTTCTGTCATCACACTGCCACTGTAAATAATACTAAATATCGGGATCTACGTAGGTTGAAATTACCCAGAAGTGTAGGCCTACAAACATCGTTTGTTTGTTTGTACATGGTGTTGGATTTATCTAGGATCGTGATTTGTGTCACGGACATCCATGATTGGCTCCAATCTAGACTAAATAATTTTCAAACACAATTATTACATCGGCATTAATTCGATGAGATATAACAGTGTAGTTCTAGCCATGCCTAGCTTACGTGATATATTCGCTTGTGAGATTCCTGGGTACAGTGGGTAGAACGGCCAAACTACAGCTTCTTTTATAATCGCCTAAATAGGTATATGTTATTTTGCCTCTCAATCGTGTTTGTTTACCTCGAATTGAAAGTACATTTTAGATGTTTGTATTGACATTCATTGCGTCATATATGACGTCATGACTTAGAAATATTTAGGTCGTCCAAGGGACACAACCCCTACACTTTTTAGAGAACAGATATAATTCAGTTATCCCCCTTATTATCGACCGCCACTCAGAACCGTCATGATGACGTTCACTTGTGGCTCGGCGCTCGACTTGAGCACCATTTTTTCCTTATAAATAATACACTATTTGTTACGACTCAACCTTTGATCATACACTTGATGCAGACTCTCTAACTTTAGGATATTGCAGTTATTCTTAGTTTAAACAGTTGCTACGCAAAGTCTTTATTTGCCAATCAGCTATCTGCCGAAATAAGGAACGGCAAATGAGTGTCTCAATCTGTATTTGAACCCGGGTCGGTTGCTTGCGAACCACGGAGATGTATAAATTGCAAAACACATTGAATACTCAATAATGTGGCTAAGTGCTTTAAATTAAGACAGAACGAGCTGTTTAACACTTGTTAATGTATATAGACATTGACAAAGTCACATATTTTTCAGGCCTATACATTTTGTTCTTCAACACACAAAGAAAGTGCGAACTATGTGGAGAGTACTTTGCTTCGTCACAGTCTCACAGGTAATCATTCTGTTTCATCTGTTAGTTTCGATTTAAGAATCCATCTCCGGGTGTTTGTCAAATTATGGTGAGAAGTGTTCTAACAAGCGTTGTCCTTAATGTTGGCAGTAGAAAGAACACGTCGCACATATAAAAAAGATGAACACATATGCCTAACGCACATCGATTGCAGCGAAAGTGACGCATACATGAAATGTGCTACAACGTGTCTACGCACTCCCAAAAATGTACCGAAGATAGCACTGATCAGTAACCTTGCACGGATTCCTACGTGTTACCTATGTTTTAGCATGTAGACAACACGGCTCTAATTGTGACCGCTGCTATACTGTAAAGTATAGATATGACAACTGATAATGAACTGGTTGACCAACTTAACTCAGACAATTCTCAGACACTTCTTATCGTACCAATATCTATATCATACATGTTATATTGGTGCTGCAAAATCAAAGTATTTAATATGTTACCCTGCCGATGAACGGTGCAATTTGCAAGTTTATACGAATATGTGGCTAGTCATATTTTTGAAAAAAATATTTGTAAGTTATTTATTTCTTTTCAGACGCGTTGACGCTGGTGGAACTATTTGGATTTGCTCCTTATTGATGAGTCTTGAATCTACTGGATGCTGTCAAAATATGCTAAGTCCACAGGTTAAATATTGTAATGCAGAACTCCATTCACATGTCTTTAGTGCCAGTAGTGAGGAGGAGTAGTCTTCCAACAAGTTATATACAATCAACTATCGGGGACTGAGAAACAATGCCGGATAATGGATAAAACAGGTTCTGTTAAAACCAGGGTACTTCAAATAGAAATACAGTGGCATTTTGCCGGGACCGACGAACAGTGCTGGTTAAATCATAGTTCGGGTAGAATCAGGTTCCGGATAAACCATGTTGTATTTGTTTGAAGTGTGTCATTATTATAGTACAAAATTGATCATCACTCATATGAGAATGTTATGAAGTTAACCAGCAATAAATTATAGCAAACCAGTGTATCTCCTTATTTATTATTTGTAGTTGAGAAAGTATCCATAATTAGTTCAAATATATTCTTATGGCGAAGAAAATTTGAAAATATGTGCAAGTTTCTTTGCAATCAAATCATAAATGAAACCATTTTCATTCTGACGCTATCCTATTGGCAATTGTTTATTGCTGTTCTCACTGTTTATGACTGTAACCACAGAGGACAACATAAGATATTCATATCGGTCACAAGCTTGAATGGAAGCCATCGCTCATGTCTACGTAATTGTTATGAATTGGTTCAAATTCAATCAAACATGGAAAAGCTATAGTGAAGATTCTTTAAAAGGCCTAAACCAATCCCAACAGAAGCCTAGAATCCAATTTTGTCAAATAGGTTACCATGGTAACCAAATAAAAAAAACTGTCAAAATGTTACTTTGAATCTGTATGAACACTCTCATGAAAAAAAACTTATTTTCTACAAAATATGAAAAATTATTTATCTTTCACAATTTCGGCAAAATGTTGATTTCGTTGCTATGGTTACAGTTACAATGTTTAAAAACAACTTGAAATGTAAAATACTGAGTAACGTCTTAAAATTTATTTCGAGCGATATGCAAGTAAAGTGTTAGGCAGAAAAAAACCTGATGAGGTTTCGTAAATAATCGTTTTGGACATTATTTAAAACTGTTACCATAGCAACTGAAGTGAAAAAAATCGTAAAAAATGTCAGTATAATTGCTTTGTATGATTATATGGACGCACACCTCCTTTCCTTTTAAAGATTTTGAAAATATAAGCAATTTTTCAATTTTTTTACAAAATATTCAATCCGTTGCCATGGCAACAGTTGAATAACAATTTCTTTAAAAAATGCCTTTTTTGAAAAACATTTGAACAATTGATATCACATTATCATTTTCACAGGATTTCGAAATGGGGCCATTTTTTACCCTTCGTGGCTCTACCCCTTTCGAGAGCTCAGTGCAAAACTATGGTAACTACATCAATCAATAGAGGCTCATACCATAGCTTTGCACTAAGCCCACAAAATACAAAAAAATGTCTATATTTTTATCATGGATTTAAATCAGGGAATAAACTATTGATTGACCCATTACAACATTCCAGGCTTATTAAAACACTGTGACAATATATACATTGCTGGTTTGCATGCTTCTCTGGTCCTGAGATTTTGACCTGAACCTTGACCTTCTATATTAGCATAATTTAACAGCTGATATCTTGTCTATACTTATAACCCTGAGTTGTACTTAATTTATCACACACACTGTTGAAATGTAATACAAATACAAATCTAAAGTACTGATATTCGACAATTGGTGTGCAGAAAATGATATATTTAAAGTTATTTAAGAGCCTAACTTGTAATATTTTCATGTATTAAGGTTAAGATCAAGTTATAATAGCTCTTTACTAAAAATGTTGAGAAGTGCTACATAGTGTTTTATGTTTTACATTGCAGTTGTCACTCTAATGTTATATAAGTCCTATGCTTGAATGTTACAATTAAGTAAATAACTGATACAGGATATTGAGTATCTGAAGTATCTAATATAAATCTAAAATCCGGTTTGAACAAAACTACCGTAGCCTTCCACATAGTGCCCACACACTTTAATCAACCCAGAATAGAATCCTTACCAACAAGAGCATTGCCTACGAGGTCCAGCCCTCAGAGGTCAACTTTCTCGAATTTGGCAGTTCCTTTAACAAAATATTTTTCTTTGCTCATCTTGAGGAGTAACAAGGGCAGATAACTCCATGTATATATAGGTCACAGGGTTTCCAGCCTTGTCAGTATGTGGAGGTGAATATATCAAATTGTTTAATGTTGAGTTTCAAGTGGACACCTTTGACAATTTTTAAGATTTTCCAAATCACCAATGGGTAAACCTGAGGAATGACCATAATAAATGTGATAATCTTATTTTCACAGTTGTTTATATTATCCAAATTTTTTACATTGAAACTTATCCAACTTTTAAATGCGTCAGATGAACTTAGGAACTTAGTTGTTTGTGATACTCGGGTATAGTTTGGCCAATTTGACATGAGCCTGACCTATTGATTAGCATAATTTAACAGTCAACATATTGCCTACGTTATCAACACTGATTGTATGTTTTTATAATCGTGCGGGGAGTATCACGAAGATGCTCGAGATGTAATAGAAACACAAATTTGAAATTTCAGATATTGCACGATTTGCTTGCGGAAATTGATATATTCAAAGCAAGAACCTTTTAATATATTCTTGCATGAAGGTCAGGCTCAGGTCAAAATAGCTAAGCTATATATACGGTAAACTTAGTTTCTAAAACACATATTTAGCAAAAAGACATATTTTTACCAGTATACAACCTAATTGAAAACATACAGTAGTATAGAAATGAACAAGTCAAATACATTTAAATGTCCGAACCTTTGTTTTTACAAGTAATTGAAAATTTATATATTATAGATTCTGTTGGATAAGTGAGGATTAGGTTTGTTAAAGTTAGCTAGTAGTTAAATGGCTTCATACAGAAGACAAAAAGAGTAGACTTTGTAGCTGTCTCCAGTTATATAAACATTAGGACACAGGGGTAATGTTTTATCAAAGCACTGATGGAAGCTTTCCCAGCGTTTACTTCCCAATACATACTTACCCCATTAAGAAATACCAGATGTATCAAGACTAAACGCCACTTAGGCTTTGACACCAAAAATATAGCGGAACATCAAATTAGAAACAATTTTCAGTGTTATAGAACTGTGCAGTACAACACCCAATTAAACAAGAACTTGTACTTTCCTAAGACAACCGTGGTCTGGATTGGAACCAACAGGAGGACAGTATAGTGTGGGCAAAATCTGTGGAGAGCTTCGGAACAGCTCTCCCCCTCAACTTGTAGCCATTTTTTACTTAAGTTTACGGTTTCTGTAGGCCACCATCGTGCTTTGATAAAACTAGAACCAGGGTTTGCATGTATATATTATACAGTGAAGCCCATAACCGAAGGCATAACTTTTTAATCAAAGACAAAATTTGTCAACCTGGTAAAATGCAAAAAGCCGTTTTAACACATAAATATTTTATTTCTATATTTGTTTCAATGGAAGATAAAATCAGTTAAAATTCCAAGAAATATGAGATCCCTATCAGCAGCTGGGCTATTTTTTCCAGTGCTAGTTTCAAAATAGTAAAATATTAAAATTCTTACCTTATAATAATTATAGCATTTTTCCGTGTCATCATTCAATACTATTTCATCAGCACACATCCTACTGTATACCACCAACATTCAAATATACCTGTATAAAAGATAGTCAGTTATCGTAGTATATTATATACATCATTATAGACTGTACCAACTGTAAAATCAATACAACAGAAAAGTATACAGTCAACCTCTCGGAAGCAACAAACAGAAATACTTTATTTGAATAACAAAAAAAGCAGTTAATGTAAATTTGAATATCAATTTTATTATGTTACTATAAAATGTATCCAGACCTTAGGAATAAAATTTGGCAAAAATATGGTATCACATAATACATTTACAGCGATTTTCCAGGGCTAGTCTGATCAGGACATTAACCCAGTCCTAAAGAAAAAATAGTCAGTTGGACCCATTTTAAGAAAGTCCGAGCCATTCGTGTAAAAAAAGTTGTTGTTCAGAAACCCCAGAAAAAAATTCTGGATCGGGTGCATGTAAAAGATTTTATTAAATAACCTGCAGTCTTGGAGTGTCGTAATTTAGCCATGTCGGAATCATAATGTTTGCCACTCCAAGACTGTAACATATATATGCAAATTAGCTTGCAACGATGTTAGCCAATCCATACTGGTTAATTTTTGTTGAAACATCAATCTCATTACAATCAGATCCAAGCATTTGTAATAAGGGTCAGTTTTTAAAAGGATCAACTCCAGTTGGTAAATTGCAAAATTTATCAAAAAGCTCTCTATAATTGTCATTTTTGGCTTGACCTACCTATTGCAATATACAGATCTGGACTTATTCATCGAGAAGAAAAATAATCGCATAAAGTCAAATTTAAAAAACGAAAAATCTATTGCATGACTAATGCATTAAAATATATATTCAACGTTGCATAGCATATAGGGTGGTGTTTAAATGCCAAGAAAAGCCATTATCTAATTAACGGAGGGTAAAACAAGTCTTATAGTTAAGTTTTCATCAATAGCGCCTTTGATCGTAATGTAAATTGTAAGAATACTTTAAGGATTTGTTAAACATAGTTTTGTGATTTAGACTTCTACAAAAACATGTTTTTATCATTGAAATGGAGTTTACCCAAACCAAAATCGCAAGCTTATTTTTAAGCTAGCGGCAAGCTTGCCACTAGCTTGCAAAATAGGATAGCGCAAGCTCGTATTTGGAACCATTGCGCATGCTTGCGCAAGCATGCGCAATCTTATACCGCATGCTTGCTCATGCATGCACAATCTTATACCGCATGCTAGTTTCTTACAAGCTTGTGCAAGCTCGTATTTGGAACTATTGCGCAAGCTTGTGCCAGCTTATCTTGCTAGCATGCGCAAGCTTGCGCCAGCTTATATTGCAAGCTTGTACTGCAAGCTAATTTCTAACAAATTCTTGCAAGCTTGCGCACGCTAGTTTTTAAAAATACTCACAGTACATTATCCGAAAAATTTGTCCGAAATATTGAAAGTTTCAAGTACAAACTGGAACATGCATTGCTGCTGATTTAATGCATCATAAATTTAAAACAACAAGTATTAAAGTTGACCACAAATAAATTTTACCTTTTGGGTGTTTTGTTCATTTATTTCACCATCTTAAAAACAGGAAAAACAAAAACAAATTTTTTCTAACAGAAGATAAACCATGTGCTGCCATCAGCGGTTGTTTACTGTGAGACACGTTCAGGAAATATGAGGGCCTATAAAAGTAGGCATGCACATATCAAGAACAAAATTTCTAAGTGTTGAACTTGACAAGCTTGCGCATGCATGCAAATATCACGCTAGCTTGCATTAGCTTGCGCAAGCTTAAGCTGGTTTTGGAAAATGTTTGCGCATGCTTGCGCAAGCTATATTGCTACCTAGTACAAACTTATTCTTAAAGAAACTAGCTTGTGCAAGCTTGTCACTAGCTTGCGACAAGCTAGCGGCAAGCTTACATTTTGGTTTGGGTAGTCCCTTTAATGACATTGGTTGAAACGTATGCAGCATATATCATCATTTTCAAAGACATGAAGCGTTCAATAAGGTTATGCAATAAATAAAAAAATGAAATTTCATTCGTAATTATTACATACAAGTTTTATTAAACTAGTTGACAAAGCCTTGTGTCATATTATTTTGTCCACTCGTATGTAATGAGCACTCATTCAAGATCCTCTATTTATGTTGCACTACTCCCTGCAACAGCTGTTTCTATCTGTTATATTATGTAATCCAAGTATAACAACATTGTAATAAAACACTGCAATATTTCTATACGAATCACACACTTCACAAAATGCAAATAAAACACTGATAAGTAAAATATGTAACAAGTAAATAGCGAACATTATGTCGCCATGTTAATTATTGTATTTATTTGAATAATTTATTCACCATTTTGTCATCATTAGTGGAAATGTAAATGAATGAACAAGAAGACAAATTGTGTATAATGCAAATAAATGCATGAACTTGAGACAAGTTTTTAATGAGTTTTATCACACTTTACATATCAGCAACCAGTCCTTAACAATGCATACCTGCAGCCAAGAATCAACCACCAAGAACAATTAAATGACTAACCAGAACTTGCCTAAAACAAATTCCATGGCATTGCAGACAAATGCATATTTCCTCTATAATAATGTAAAATCGGAGAAATGTCAATGATTAAAACATAATAATAATAAAAACTTTCTGTTAAGAGACCACATTGAATTTTAGTCCAGTCTTCCCAGTAAATCTCAAATATGAGAAAAACAAAAACATATAAAATTATATTAATATAATTATATAATTAACATCATTTTATATGATTCTCAAAATTTCTCCAATTTTTTAAAAACCAATTTATTGACAGACACACATTCATATAATGAATTTCCAAGATTTCCACCACTTTCCACAAAATAATATAAAAAATATGTACAATATTTTAGAATATTCCATGCAAAATTAAAACACATTTCAACTGGACATTTACTGCATCACGTATGTAACAAAATGTATCCAAATACAGGAATGATATAAATTTCTGTAAATTAAACTGTAACTAATGGTAAAAAATGTGACATGTACATAGTCCCAAGCCAACAACAGTAATCTTCAATTACCTAACAATTAAAGTGCTAAAATAGACTGTAAAATCATCAATATTCGAAGTGGATTAACTTTTGTTAATTTTGTTGATGAAATAAATGTGAAATTTATATCCCCTTGAATGATTGACCTAAAATATGTGAAAAAAAAACCTTTTCTTTCAATATTTTTAAATCCACAAATGTGTAAGAAACAATATTTTTAATCACATTTCCATTTCCCCAAAATCCACCAAAAATAATAGCCACAAAAATTAATGATTTTACTAATTTTACAGTAATTTTATTATACCTGACACACTGACATATATTCAAACAGTCATACCTTATCACCACTATTATATACTGTATAATTACACTACAAAACAAACTTTTACACCCAGCGCGCCCCCGGGGACATTTGATATACATTTCAATTGTAACAGAATCTCATCAAAGGGTGATAGGTGCTAATATTTTCTCCAATAATATTTTGCCAATACTGCAATGTTTGGACATTCTTGAGACAAAAATATCAACAACAGCTTCTATAAAATCATTAATTTTAGTGGGGATTAAATTTCGTGGATTTCGTGGATTTCGTGGTTCATCTTCTACCACAAAATGAAATCCCATCGAACAATACTTTTGACCCTTTTATTTATTACTTGAAATGCAAAATCAACAAATTAACGTCCCATCGAAATGGTCTTTTTGCTAAAACCATGAAATTTTGCCCAATCAAATTTAAATGATTTTACAGTAGGTGTTATTATTTTCTCCCATAATATTTTGCCAATACTGCAATGTTTGGACATAATCTTGAGACAAAAATATCAACAACAGCTATAACAAAACATAGACAAGGTGTTGTTTGTTAAACTATACAGTTTCGCAATCAATGTGTCTATTGAACTTTGATTTTACTTCTTTTTAACATTGAGAACAATAAATATAGTGGAACCACACTACTAAACAATGGAGGAGTTTATCATTTCATTATTACCTACGTTTCGGCTTAACATTAAGCCAGTCTTCATCAGAGTTTATATATCTTCTTTTTAACATTGTTTGCATCTCTAGGAGCACACAATCAATGCCATGGTACTTATTTTTGAATTTGTGATTAAAATAAAAACATTTTTTGCAGACAAGAGACTCTGTATATAATTGAGACAAAAATACAAATCGCTGGCTTAGAATTAGAAGGTCGTAACTACCAAATCGATATTTTGAGAAAACACGGAAAAACTGTCTGACATTTACTCTTTACTTATGGTAAAACAAACTTTTACAACTTCATTTTGCTCAACATGACAATTTCAGACTTTCATAAGAAGCGCCTTGTGAAGCAGATTTCAAATATGTATGAGTCTTATAAGGTCGTAAGTAGTAGTTACGACCTTCTGGTTCTAAGCCATCGAAATGATGCTACAAAATATGTCCCAGAAGAGTTGCAAACAAGTCCGAGTGTCTCAGTATTTAAAAGCACACAAAATGTACAATATAGATTAATAAGCTTTTACAGCAAGTTACCTTATCTGTTTTGATGTAAATATATAACTCAGCATCAGAAATTCACAGAATGCCAATTCTTCCCACAGCAATTCTCCGAAATTATCATTTCACGCCATATTGTTGCGACAAATCATCAACGGGACATTACATTCTGAACTGAAAAGGATATAAATGCAAATGACATAGTTATGATTGTAACAGTTACTACAAATGCCAATGTCACGCAAGGGATTAAAGAACACTAATTTGATATTGAAGTTGATAAAAAATGCAGAGAGAAACTGGTCTTCAAAGACTACTTAGTACTTCCCTGAATGATCCGCTACAGAAATAGTTCACAAGTTTCTGTCTCAACATTTATTTTGTTTTAAATAGAGTCATACTTCTTCAGCAGCCTAATTAAATACCCTTGTATTAAAAGTATGCAGCCAATATTAATAACTACACCATGCAACTCAAATAATATTGGTACATTTTTATAACTAAATATTCAAATATTTTATTAAATTAACTTTGAGTTGCATTAACACTCATCTGCTATAAGCAGTCAGTACCATTCTATCCTTATTATCAATTTGATTTTTATATTCAATGGATGATTATATTTGAATTGGATTACATTTGCATTAAACAACCACCTGATTTAAGAATCCACATTCTATGTTATGTATTTCTTGACTGTTTTAGACAGGTTGACATGTATACAGAAAGCCAAATTGTGCATTTTGTGATGATCAGCTGAACAAGTTGGAGACTTATTTAATCATAATCCAAACAATTTTTTTTTCAAGTGCACTTAAAATTAGGTACAGGTATATTTTCAAAACATTTGCTGCACTGGTCTATACCTAAGGCAATGCAACTGCATGCAATTAGCATACAAAACATAAACTTACATCCACCAAAAGGTCATAAAAATATAAACACATTCGAGGTGTCATAAGGCAAATCACATTTAATCCACTATGCATTTAAATCCAACTTCGGTACTTAAATAGGATTAACGACACTTGAAACGCAATGTTACGGCAAATTTTCATAAGTTTTCACTAATCACGACTTAGCACAGATATCTGATGCCACAACTATGTGGAATCACACGTCATAAGCCACATTCCACGCCTTGTGAATGATCGGAATATGGCAACGTTAATGCTGATGGTTGATGATTATCCAACTGAGCAGGCTAGCATTTAAGGTTATTTTCCCGCTAATCGTCAATTAAGATAACAAAATAATGTAACAATGTTTCCGTATGTATAGATTGGAGAATTTGACCTGATCCTTTGTGTAAGATTATATTCAAAGGTTCTTGCGTTAAATAATATCAATTTCTGCAAGCAAATTTTGCAATATCCGGTAATTTATATTATACATTTGTGTTGGTATTATACAATAGAACTAAGCGACTTATTTGTACTCCCCCATAATGAAAATATACAGTGTAAAAATATAGACAAGATATCATGTTAAATTACTATATGCTGATTTAAAGGTCTGAGCATCCTGTAAAATTCTGCAAACTATAAAAAAATAGCAGGTTGGAGCAGATAAAAGGACATTCCTAACAGGACAAAGATTTTTTAGAAATGGGAAATTCATATTAAATCAGTAATCTTTGAAAGACTGATCTATTTCATAAAGTCAATTAATGTTTGTATTACACTTTTTTACTATTGCAAATAAAATAATTCCTGGATTCTGGCTCCCCTATTTACGGAAGCCCTGGAGGGACATTTATTAATAAACACTTATGAAACAATTATTATTTATCATTTAAAACTTATTATCTATAATTTATTATTTATTACTGAACACTACTGTATCTGGGCGGGAAATAAACTAAACGACTCGTGTCGATTAGTCAAAGGGATATACACAGCGTAACACAAGTACAATTATGTGAAGGGAGTTCTACTCATATCCATTGCAAAGCAAAATAATGCACTGGGGGTAAGTTATGTTTTTTGTCATTCAACTTTAATTAAGCTTTAATTTCATGGTCCATTTCCAAGGTGTTTGAGTTAGGCGGAGCTGTAAGTTCGCGAGTTAGGCGAAGCTGTAAGTTCGCAACCGACAACTAGCTAACTGGGAACTTGGCATTGGTCCAACATGTGACAATCGTTGGATATGATATGTCGCGACGTCGGCAACCAAAACCAAATGACGGTACGACACCCGACATCGAAATCCCGGTGTTGAAGTGCTCCGACGTCGGCACGGTGAATACTTGATATCATGACCTTCAATATATTATAACAATTTATGATGGTATGTTTAAATACTTGACAGGGCCATCTCAATAAGTGGACGATTAAAATGAGTATCCTATTAAAAACTGATAGTAATGCCAATTACCAAACGATTAACTCATATATTTCTGTGAGATGTCTGTTGTTCAAAAGTATTAACACCAGAGTGATGATGACAGGCTTTATAAATGTGATTTTGTAAAATTATTATTATTAATTATAGGAAAGTTGAAAATGTATTGGAGTGGAAGAACTGTACTTTTCTCGAAAGAGTTGATGTGGTGAATACGTCACACAGGAGATGTGGTGCCTCGACATCTGCCATCAGAGAATTAAATACACAACCCTGGACTTAACTTGGTGATGGAATACGTTAACGCTGGTTTTAAGTTTGGTGAAATTGTTCTTCTAATGTTTTGTGAACATAATGTTGTTGAGAATGCAGAAATTGAAGTAAATACTTTACATCTTTGTGGATATTTACTCTAACGTCGCAAGAAAACATCAGATACTTGATAGAGAAAAAAATACAACTCATTAGAAAATGTTTCTGTTTTAGAAGACTTTAGTATGTGCTGTTCCTGAATGAAAGGCTCGAATGCCAGATATACAAAGAAACTGTATAAAAGGTTAAAATGATATTTGGCACATTGGTGGATATGACGAAAGAAACAAATTGTTTTATGCATTCATGCAGAAATAGAGATTGGAAAAAACCGGACACAGTCGTATAATGATGCATGTTGTTAATGGTTAAATGACCAATCCTAAATGTATTGTTATTTTTTAATAACCATATTGAATCAATAGAAACATTGAAGCGTGTTCCTTATATTTTCTGAACTGACTGTTGCACTAAAAGCACACGTGTGAAGTTTTTTACAACCGTTATTTTGACAAAGCCACTGCGAGTGAACAAATTCAAGCGTGGTGGAGCTACCCCCAGCCAAAACTTCTATAATAGGCTTTTATTTTATCCATATATCAAAATTTTAATGGACTTCTTTATGAATTGCCCAAATTATGACTCCGTAATCATATTCACCCGCCTTACTAGTCCGAATATAAGTCTGTGGGAACTTGCAATTCCCTGCGGTGGTGTCAAAATGATATGGTGCCATTATGTGAGCATTTTATAATAGAATACCCCATGATGTTATATAAAAATCAATCTATTTAGGAGAATATCCTTGACAGCACGAACTCTTAAGACTTCTTATCAGTCAGGCATTCCTCTGCCACTCCATTAGGGTGAAATATGAGACAGCCACTTGAAGATTCTTGACCTGTATAACTGGTGTATCTTCGAGACAAAATACAATAAAGCAATAGACTGCTAACTATTTTATTTGATTTTTTAAACAAAAACACCATACATGGACACATAAACACTTTAAACACAATATGTCGTAAACGCAAGTCATATGGTCAATGCTCTAAACAACCTTCTTAAAGTATAATGTTTGTCCTTTTTCAATACGATCATTCACAACAATTTTCATTATTTTTCCTCCTCCATTCCTCAATACTTCTCCTGAAAAGCCGCTAGCGTATTTGCTCCTTGTATTCTGATTTCCTCTCCACCCACGACCACGTCTTTCATATGAAACAACGCTCTGAAAAAAAACCAGAATAATTTATTTAAAATATATAAGACTGTACTTATTTGTTATTATTATTTATCTAATATTTAAAATTTATAACTTAAAAGTTATTATTTAAAAGTTATTACTTAAAACTTATAATTTAAAATGTATTACTTAAAACTTATTATTTAAAAATTATTACTTAAAACTGATTGTTTGTGGCTGATTGGTTTAAATGGCAATGGCCCAGACCCCTTTCTCCCTCATGAAATGCCAAATCATTCACATTAACAGTCATGGTTTGAAGGGTTTGCTAGTTGAGATGCAACTTCTGACCGAGCTACACAAAGAATGAAGCAAAACTAAACTGATAAACCCAAATATTAACACATTGTTCTTTGGTCTGAAGCTTGATAAGGACCATCCCGGTTGTGCAAACCAGGTTTAGAAACCTATATCTAGGCCCATGCACTTTACAGACTAATAGCACATGTGATTAGGAGACATTTTTGCTAATTAACTATTGCATCCTACATAGTCTGAGAGTGCTCAAGAACCCATCAATGAAGTTTGGGAGCATGCCTTGGACCCCATGCACTGCATTGGATACATTTGCATAAAGCTGTGACTTGCAGTGCAGTGTTAACGGTGGTACGAAATAGTTGCAGAACGCACTAACGGTGTCGTAGAAGTAAAAACAAATCCAGTGGAACATGCCAACGGACACAACAAGATTTTTCGTTTTCCCCAATTTCGAGCCAGAATTTATAAATTCGATTCTACATCGATTACTAACAACAATATAATGATTTAAATATAATATAGATACAAATAACCAGATTTTAATACCTTCTGTAACTCATGTCCGTCTTCAATATCCTTTTGGCTCATCGTGCCTGTTTGCCGCAAAATATGGCGCGTGTCAATAACTTATAAATAATAGGTTATAAGTATTAGGTAATAAGGGGCAAGTAATAGGTAATAATTGTTTCATAATTGTTAAATTATAAATGTCCCTCCAGGGCTTCCGTACCTATTTGCACCCATTACAGTACTGAATAGAATCTATATCTTTCAAGAATGTTTTCAAGACTTTTATTTTGTATGAAACATGATATAACAATCTGTTGAAAGGTAAAAGATAACGATTGTAAACATAAGCTTGTCCATCAGGTAAACTATGCTTATTTAGGCTTAACTGGGTTTAACCAAGTTCACATCATAAATCCCCACTATTGTTTCGAATGGGATAGTTCCCTCATTAGTAATACCAAAGACCTTTATTACAAATTGTTATTTTAATAGGTCTTTGGTATTACTTATTAAATCGACAGTAATCAGTAATCAAGTATTACATTCTAATTTTGTTGATATCATTGTCAAATAATAAAATATACGATCGGCACCTTCTATGAATAAGGTATCAGGTTAACTGTGCCGGAATTACGGTCAAACCCATTTGGTCAACAAAAGCATACTTTACAAAATGGCAGATTTAAGTCATAAAATTGTAGATAAATCTTCACTTATTCGACAGAATTTAATGCAATTTATAAATGTTAATGCACTATTAGCAAACGATTATATAAAGAAAGACCTCTAGTAAAGAAATTCAGAAGTTCAAATGACATTAAATTTTCAAAATAATTGTGAAGACATTGACAATGTAAATCATAGGTCAGGAAAAAATAAATGTAAGTTTACTATCTACATTTTCTTAAAAATGTTAGAGCATTTGAAAAAAAAAAATTGTCTTTCTAATAGAGTATATGTTGTTTACTTCAGTACTGTCGATTAAATAGCAAATAATAAATGTATAATAATGAAGAATCTATCCCATTTGAAAGAATAGCGGGGACTACCGTTAACTCACATATCCCAGTTAAACCTAGATAAACATAGTTTAACTGATGGACAAGCTTATGTTTATCACCGTAATCATTTAACTTTGAACAGACTGAAGTTAGGAAACATTTTCAACACACAATAATGATTTTTCTAAAAAGTACTAGCTTGAATATTTTGGTATGGGAATGGGACAGTAAACTAGGAAATGTGTTTTATTTTGGCCTAAATTAATTGTAATGAAAATACCTTTGAATTCGACAATACCTTTGAATTCGACAATACAATACAATACAATACAAAAGACATTTTGTCCATGGGAGGAGGTCAACCCTCATGAAATGTATGTATTGTGAAGTAGATCTATAATTATCCACAATCCATGTTAATAAGTTTCGTTTCAAAAGTAAGTGTCGATAATAGTCGCCTCCCACTCTATTATTGTCAAAAATATCTTTTTAACGATTCAGGTCATTCAAATCTATAGTTATTGCAGGTCATTTGCTAGATCATAAGTTATGCACCATGGCAGTCGATTGAAACCACGACCCCATCAACCATAATTTGCGTACTATAAATTCCCGTTTTGCAATGACATATACATATTTATTACTTATCCTACCGTTGGGTAGTGCGGGAAAGACGTACCCGAAATATCATTCTGTTCTCCTAGACTCAGCCTTCACAAAAACTTTTCAAAGTATTAACCAGTCGGGCTACCAACAAGGCAGAACATACTAGCCCGAAAAGAAATTTACTAGTCCGAACATTAATTCATTAAAAGTAGATTTTATTCAATTGTTTTGAGATTATTTTTAAGTCTGTGTGATATTGTTTATTACCATATTGCTTATTACATTTTAAGCAAATATACAGTATACATCACAGAAAACAGGACCATTTGATTTGTATTCTCAGAATTTTTTCACTAGCCATTCGGACTAGTTACCTAGAGAAAACTACTAGCCCGACCCAGTTTTTACTAGCCTCAGGCTTCGGGCTAGTGGTCAAATTCGAAGACTGTAGACTGTTTCATAAATATTTAATAGCTTGATGTAACGTAAGCCAATCCATGCCTTGATCGGCCAATGATGTCACGAAAATACAAACATCATTATAATAGCGCTTGGTTTTGAATGAAACATACATCGTAAACTATGTAATGTTCATCATTATTTTGAAAGATAATGAGCATGCGCTATAGAATATTACATACAAGTATAATTAAACTCGTCGACAAAAACAATATAACACGAGCCTCGTGCAATCTTATTTTGTCCAGTTGTTTAATAACACTTGTATGTAATGAGTACTCATGGTGCCATCTTAGTTTGTCTGGTTGTTTTATAACACTTGTATGTAGTGAGCACTCATTGAAGATCCTTTCAAACAATACCATCGAAGAACTTCAATAAGCATAATTTTATTTATTTGACATAAGAAATTGATGTAGCATTGAAGGTAAGTTACACAAAAATCACAATTATTGCAATATGTAGGGCGTTTCAAAAGTTCAAGAAAAAGTGATCTATAATATTTATTGGTTAGTTTTACGATTTCTACGACTATGCCCTGGGTAGCCATTACTGATGTTTCTATGACACCGGTGCCATTTTGCGTGCAACACCCTCATGCGTTTGATTCATGGAACAATATGTATCATGAATTGTTCTATTTAATGCAAAGTTTGAAGTAATTTGAACATACGATAAACATTATAGATCACTTTTCCTGGAACTTTTGAAACGCCCCTCGTATGGTAATTTTTTGTTATTGTATGTATACAAACAAATAACACCATTTAACTGTACATACCAGACCTTGTATTCCCATAAAACACATATACATTTTGAACAACTTAATATCCAATTCAAAACAAATCTATTCAAAATTTTCTCATATACTTTAATATTATATATATAGCCCTAACTTGCGTAAAAGGACCATGGCAACAAGTTTTCCTTTTTTTGATGGCTTTTGTACAAAATGACTACTTCATTTTCAAACCAGAATATGTATGAATGACGTTTGTGATGTCAAACAAAAATCCCTGAATATGGATTCTACAAAAACAGCTGTAACTTCCATAAAAACTTTGATTCGAAAAATTGATTCAAATTCTACTTAATTAATATTATTCTTCAAAACTGTGAAGAATCTGTGAAGAAAAGTAAAATGTTTGTCAAAATAGCAAGTTTTCCTGGAGACTGGCTCATATGCATATGTCAACATTTCAAATTAAAAAACTTGAATGTTTTGGTTATGTTTTCTCCGTTTCTAAGCTCCCTGTAGAGGCACTCATATGCCAGCCATTTTCCAGCAGAATGCTGACGCAGGGAAAGAAAGGCTCTGCTCAGCATCTTTTTTCGATAATGGGACAGATGAAAAGGAAACTCACAAAAATATGCCTCCTGCATCAGTTAGACTCAAGGGGATAATGAAAATGTGTTGTTTTTTTGCCAGAATTAAAGAATGTATTATGAAATTTCATATTAACTAGTTATAAAAAAAAGTTATACAACAAAAATAGCATAATATTATTAAGATATTCACATATATATGCCTTTATTTATATAATTTAATGCCAGTCCGTTTCCTTACTTGATCTAAATTCAGTGGGAATATTGAATACCAGATCGTGACATAAATAATCCTATTAAATAAAAGAAGACATGAAAATGTACCCGATAAACTAACAAACATTGTGGTGAACTGAAAAGTCTTTAAAGATTCAAAATAAGAAGTTCAACAAATAGGTGAAAATAGGTAAAAAACATTCTAACTCAATAAACAAGCAACTAATACAGACAAACAATTAAATAAGTTCACAGAAGTGTCCACTTAAAATCAATTTAATAACTGCATTTTGAAAGTTAAAATTAATTATGTCCCATTTACGGCATTTTGCATTGACTTTTAATGTCATAATAAGTGACATTGATCAGAGGTTTAAACATAGTTGCCTTGAATAGATGTTTAAACATCGTTGCCTTGAATAGATGTTTAAACATCGTTGCCTTGAATAGATGTTTAAACATCGTTGCCTTGAATAGATGTTTAAACATCGTTGCCTTGAACAGAAGTTTAAACATAGTTGCCTTGAACAGAAGTTTAAACATAGTTGCCTTGAACAGAGGTTTAAACATCGTTGCCTTGAACAGACGTTTAAACATAGTTGCCTTGAACAGAAGTTTAAACATAGTTGCCTTGAACAGAAGTTTAAACATAGTGGAATAAAGAAAGAGATGAGTCTGCTAACAGTTGGAATATTTATATGAAAGTTTGCAGAAGAATGTCCACAGTTAATATAATATACTGAGCAAAAGTTCCAACTAGACGTTTTATAAACCTCAATAAGACTTCCATTTTCAAAGGTATTGTTCTAAAATCTTTAAGACTATAATGTGTATTGACAATGTACACATTTTAAGAAAAAAATGTTTGTCAATGTCCTTGAATTACGTAATCGAGGAAGCACGTGCAAAACGTGTTTTCCACGTGTGGAACACCAGCCATTGTCTGAAAATGATTTTTTTGCAATAGCTTCCAAAGCCTATAGACATCCCAAACTGAAAAACATAATTTTATTAAACCAAGTTTAACATGCCTCGAATGCAGAACGATAAAAGAACACGTGCTATAGGAATGTTGGAAACTGATTTTCATGGAGTCAGGTAAAATGCGTCAATTCCTTTTTATTTTTATGATTTGATTGGTTATTATTGTTTAAAACATAAGCTTTACCTTGCGAAAAAGGAATCCTGTTGATATTGATTATTAATGCGGGTCGCATTGAGTGTGTTGATGTCATGTAAACATACCCTCTGAACAGGTACGTTCGAACCGGAAGTGAAGCGGATGAGCCCCGATGACCTTGGGAACACGCTAATAGAGGGTTGATGTTTTGTGTAATGGCACTTACGTAGTCGTTTTCAACCAAAACGTCATTGACATCGGAGACGCGATATCTCGGACGTCAATTCCTAAAATGATGACGTGTGGTTGTTTATCCCTCGTACATGATGGGGCTACTAGTCACACAACTGCCACAATTAAGAATTTCCTAACACGTAATCATATTAAAGGGTTTAGTTGGGTTATAAAACACTTATGGCTAGAGTTTGATTGACGTATCAGACGACTTCCGGTCGCACCTCAAAATCATCCAGAATTGCAGCAATTCATCTTTAGGGCACAGTCTGTCATTGAACAGGGGTACATTCGATTTTACATCCGAACCAGGGTTAGACGTTGCTCAGAAATCACTCGATGAAATGGCGGATATACGCGCTTTTGGAACAGTGTGACTTTTAACTTTGAGGGTGAAGTAATGTAAAAGAATGTGTTTTGTGATGAGACAACATGTTCTGTGATTGAATGATTAACCTTGTTGTGGGAAAATGAATTCTTTTTCACATCATGTGATTTATTTTTGCATGTTTCCATTACCAACAAAAATATACCATAATAGGCATGGGGTCTAGTTAGAACTTTGGCTCAGTATAGGTCAGGAAATAACAATTCCTATTTACAATATGTAATAAGTATTAACCTAAGTTTATACTATGCTTTATGAAATACTTCAAAATCTTCAAAGTAAACAAACCTAAAATTTCGTGACTGATTGTAAAAAGTTTATATTATAAAAAGTTAATCAACTGTTTATTTTATGATAGATAATGGTTTAAATTTGTAGAATATTCAAAATAATTAAAGCCATTGTTACCTAAAAATATCGCTGGCTTAGAATGAGAAAGTCATGAGTACAAAATTGGTAGTTTGGGAAAACAAGACAAAACTGTCCGAAAATAACTCTTTACTTATGACAAAACAAGCTATTTCAACTTCCGATTGGTCAACTTCAGATTTTCATGAATATAGGCTCATAAGAAGTGCCTTGTGATGCTGATTTTAAATATGTGTATCAGTCTTTCAAGGTTTTAAGTAGTTCTTACATCATTTTCTATTTCAGCCAGCGATATGGTCTATACATTTTTTTTAAATATTCTTCTGAATTCCTTATTGGTCAACAATATGATTATTTTCTTATAGTTAGTTTTTAAATACATGTTGACATTGTATAATGCAAAATAAAATATTCTGTTAAGAGTTTTAATATTTTAAAGTTACGGTAAATTGCAAGTAAATTGATGCAGCTATTTAATCATTGTGTTTATTTAATATTTGACTTGCAGTAAAGTTTGAACGGTATAAGTTATACATGTAGCTGCTGATAATGCACTATATTGGCATACTTCTCATGTATATTTTAAGAAATGAACAGATTAGCCAATACAGTCCTTTAAGATGTGGCAGTAACTTCAGAACAACAGAAATCAGAATCATCCAAAAAAAATTCAATCATGAACCAAAATTTATTTTAAGCAAATCGATCAACTTACATGCTTAACTTGGACAATTTCTGATCATTGCAGAATATCCATCAAAGGTCCACATGGCTTAAACATACACAAACTTTAAAAGGTTCAATATAAATATCCTGACTTTCACTTTACCACCACGAAGATAAGACCTTGTGAAGTCATGGATTTAATCTCATTATACAAAGTGTTTCAACAGCTCATCATAAATTATAATACCTTACCTATACTCCTATATCTATATATGGTCTGCTATAGTATTCTTCAATGATAATATTAGAGTAACAATGACACTGTCGTCGGAATACGTTATTTTATACTGCAAACCCAACACCCAACTTTCACAATCCAATGACCTGGGATTGAATTCAAAATTGATCTTACTTTAAGGGAAGCTCAATTGTAACCAGTTGAGGCAAAGGTAAATAAACATTAAGGCTAAATTTATGTATATTCTAGAAGACATTTCAAATTGATAGTAAATTTTCTACAAACAGTTTAAATATGCTGACAAATATTTTACGGATGGGAAGCCCAGTCCTCGATTGATCAGCTGGGAAATTAACATCCTTGCCAGATCTCCTGCATTTGAGACGGTCTGAGGTGAATTGATCAAATCTCATGCATTTCTTGGAATACTGGAACCTTGCCATTTTTTGTTTGCATGATGAAAATGATAACAAATATTAATTCAAATAGCTTTATGAAGCATGCATGTTAATGCCCTACAAGTACAATAAGTGAAAACTGCATATTAACTTCATTTATTTAAGTTTAAAGTTTGAGCAAGAAAAAACTCCTGCATTTTATTGAAAACTCCTGCTTTTCCATCACCAATCTCCTGCAAAGACTTCAGGAAAATATGGCATGTATTAATTAAGGTAAATGCACAAAAAGTTATTGGACGATAGAACACAACATTTCCAAATGATAGTCAATTTAAATTATACGAATATCTGATTGAAATATCAAAAATATATTTTGAACATAATGGGAAGCTGAGTCCAAACTTTTTAACGTAGGGTAAATGAACTTCCAGCCATGCTACTGAGGTGAAAACCTGTTACAGTGTCTGAGTGATTGGTATGTAAATTATCTATCACAAATGATAAAATATAATATATTAACCAGGTACATGTACCAATTTGATAGCACAATGACCCTAAATGAGTCATCTATAACTTCTTGGAAATGTTTAATTACCCCTGAAACATGGTTGAATGTACTGGCATCATTTTTTTTAGTGTTTTTAAGTTCCACCTTCAGCCATTTATAATATTAAGACTAATAACCCTGAATCACTGATTTTTTCTGATACCAAGCAATTACCTAGAACTAACTAAGTGTCGTTTTAGTAGGTAAGAGGTAAGGCTTTAAAGATATAACAGGATATTTTTATTTCAAAACACTTAATATGATGGTATTTGTTTTCAAGATGGCAAGATATTGCTTTACTCGACATGTCAATCTCACTAATATAAAATTTTAAATTGTTCTACATCTTTTATGTACATACATATGTATATATCATGTTTAGATATTCTGATAACTGGTATCACAAAATCAAAAGCTAATTTTAAGGTAGGTGATCAAAACAAACCAGATTGTTCAACATACCAGCAACTGTGGTCCATCATGCAACTTCCTTCTTTACAGTGATTCATCAGGTTTTATGTATTTTTGTCAACATATTTTAGTCATAAACAGTATTGATAACCAGTTTTGCTGGAATTTCAACTAAGTATTATAACTTGTTGTATGAATCCGCGGCTGTCTTAGAATGAGAAGTGGTATCAATCTATGGAGAAAAGGGTTTAAATAAACTGAATCTAACAAAAAATATGTCACCAATGTGTTGTCGTCACTGCAGGAGCTCAATGTTTGATTATACATTTTATGATACAGTTACGGATGATCAAATATCAAATTTCTGCATGATAGTATCACAAATTGTAATCACAAAATACATTAAACTGAAAAATTATTAATTAATTAATTTCATGGATTTCGTGGTTCACATTTAACCACAAAATAAAATCCCATTAAACTATGATTGTGGCCCTTCCCCCTATTTATTACCTGAAATGCAAAATCCACAAATTAAGATCCCATGGCATCGAAATAGTTTCTTTTACCAAAATCACAAAATCTTGTCCCATCTAAATTAAATGATTTAACAGTATATTGCAGTCTCCATTATATCTATGGCTTAGAATGAGATGGTCATAACTACAAAATCGATATATTGAGAAAACAAGGGAAAAATGTCTGTAATTTACTATTTACTTATGGTAAAACAAGTTTTTAAGACTTCATTTTGGTCAACATGACAATTTCCGATTTTCATGCAAATAGGCTCATAAGAAGCGCCTTGTGAAGCAGATTTCAAATATGTATGAGTTTTATAAGGTCGTAAGTAGTAGTTACGACCTTCTCATTCTAATCCAGCAATATGTCAATTTAGATATTTATGAATGTACAATATAATGAAATGTATCAGATTAGTTACAATTTATAATGTTCTGACAACACAGTTATCATGGCAACAGATTCGTCATAAAATATCATATATATGTACATTGTATTTTATATAAAATTATTGTATAATATGGTTATAATTACCGTAAATGGCATAATAAATGTCCCATTAATTACTCAGGTCTTTCATTTGACTCTTGAAGCTGCATTTTGAATTTGACAAAAGTGCCAATTTTGACTCTTCAAAGTTGAGGTCAAGAGTCAAATTTACTATATTAATAATACAAATTTTCTTGAAATATTTTGATGACTCTTGAAAATTGAGAGTCAGGAATCACTTTGACTCTTCACTTTTGGAGCCTAGTGAAAGCCCTGTATAATAAATTATTAATAATACTCAGTACCGTTTTATATGCAAAAGCATTCCAAAAGATCTGTCATACCTAACTTAAAAATACATATTGGTAATAAATTAATGTTACTTTGATTTAATTTTAGGGCAAAAGATGTGTGTTTTTTTAGCAATTTAACAAGGGGTCGAAAGGTCAATGGGCCAATACATTATCAGTGTCATACAAAAGATCTACGGTAGACAGTATATATATAATTTAATGACTTAACTGGTTATCAATGTATTTCATCAAGTATAAGTCTAACGCGATATTCTGCAATGTCAATATAAACAGAAATCACTGACCATTACATCGATTTAGGGAGAGCGGAAGTGTATTTTACCTGCTCACTTCTATTCACCAAGTAAATTAAAATAACGGTAAAGCTTGGCCACATTGACATGAGCCTGACCTATTGATTAGCATTATTTAACAGTCGATATATTGTCTACGTTTACAACACCGAGTGTATGTTTTCATAATCGGGGAGTATCACGAAGACGCTCAAGATGTAATACAAACACAAATCTGAAATACCGATATTGCACGATTTGCTTGGGGAAATTGATATAATCAAAGCAAAAATCTTGTAATATATTCTTGCATAAAGGTCAGGTTCAGGTCACAATAGCCAAGCTATACACATTGAAAAAAATAATCCCTTTTCCAATATCCTTATATGTTGTTGTACCTGATCTGCCTGTTTACATTAGGTGGCACAGGTCCCAATACCGCGTTAGAGTTATACTAACTATTATAGTGAGATCGACATTAACACAATTTCAAATTTCTTAAAACCGAAATTAGAAATAATTATATTGACAACAATCGAATATCTCTTTTTGCTGTGGGGTGTATGAAAGATTAAATCAGGTAATGTGTTATCTATAGGGATCTGTAGCATCTGTGATAGTAGCATAGAGTCGTCCAGATTGTTCGAACATCCCATAGCTTCCAGGCATCCCATTGTAAAACATCACATATATGGGACAACAGTAAACTGTTACAAATACAAATGTATGTAATTGTAAATGATACTGTTTTTTTTATTCGCTCCAATGTCATGTACACATATAATCTTGTTTGTATTAATGTATTATGTTACTGTGACTGTAAAACCTTTGTGTATTGTATGCTTGTATTTGTATCAGTAACAAAAAGGCAGTACATTTTGAGGCCAACCATAAAATTGTTGGTTCATCGATCTAGATAAATTCACATAAATTCACACCAGAACCCAAGTAGGGGACATAACAACATTACTTGGCATTACCATTGGCCAATTCATTATTTCTTTTCTTCACTCATATTTCATTTCATTGCAAAAAAAATGTATGTATTGAATGTCCCAAAAACAACTTAAAGTCATACAACAGAAATTGGTTTCTTCTTCCATGTACTGGCCATCTTTATCAAACTGAAGTTAAACGGTTTGACCTGGTGAGCATTGGGAAAAATAGTGAAAAATGCGTGGGTTGAAAGCTCTAGTTCTTGCCCTATGTGCTTCCGAGCACAACAAGGACTAGGTAGGTTAGTAAGTCAATAGAAACAGCCTGAACGATGAACCATACAAATTTGCTTTAAAGAAATGTGCATATAATTTTTTGAAAGAGAGTAAAGAGGAAGGAGGATGGTATTTGAGATATTTTGTAACCAGATCATTGAAAACATCTAGGGCATATAACATGTGAACCAACTAAGACATTAAATATTGGGGGGGGGGGGGGGATAAGTTTTGTTTTTATAATACATTTTCTTTCAACCTTTCTATATTTAACAAAAGGATGTAGCATTATTTTAACAAGCTTACTTAGTTTTCTTCAAATTATACTCTTAAGTAGATTGATGTTAACACTCATTTTGTGGTGTTATACCCCTTTAATTTGTGTCTTCATGTACCCTTTAAATCAATAGCCTCATATTCCTCAATAAGTGGTAACATATCCCTCAATAAGTGGTATCACACCCCTCAATTAGTGACCTCACATCCCTCAATTAGTGGCCTCAAACTCCTCAATTAGTGACTTCACATCCCTCAATTAGTGGCCTCAAACGCTTCAATTAGTGGCCTCAAACGCTTCAATTAGTGGCCTCAAACCCTCCAATTAGTGGCCTCATATCCCTCAATTAGTGGCTTCACACCCCTCAATTAGTGGCTTCCCACCCCTCAATAAGTGGCCTCCCATCCCCCAATAAGTTTCCTCCCACCCCTCAATAAGTGGCTTCCCAGCCCTCAATAAGTGGCCTCACACACCTCAATTAGTAATTTTACACCTCTCAATTGGTGGCCTCACACCCCTCAATTCGTGCACAACCTCACATCCCTCAATTAGTGGTCTCAGATCTTGCAATTAGTGGCCTTATACTACTCAATTAGTGGCCTCACAACCCTCAAGACAACATTTTAGTTTGTTTCGACATCTACTTTTATCTAAAATCAAAGCACTTGATAAAAATAAAATATGTGGATATTTAATAGTTGGGTTTCAGATCGGCACATTTTCATTGTTAGAACATACTGCATTCATTTTTGTAAAAAGCATTCCCTTTCTGGCTGAAGACAAGTTAGTAATAGCAATTCACATGCAGGCATACATGTGTTCGACGGTCCTAAAATTAAACCAGACGACACAATAAACAGTCAATTACATGATGTTGATCTACGTATGTTTGCAAATATAATTGAAAATTTATTGACAAATGCACAATCCATGATGTGAAAATCGCAATTATGATTTTACTGATTATTTGTCGATTTCGAAAGATTTACTTACTTACCTCGAAAAGTGCAAAACTATATCCAAAGATAGAAAGTGTTCGTTAGAAATGACGCATATATTTATATAAATATTGTATAAATCCATACACAACTGTAGATCTATAGTAATTTACATACTATCACACATTTTGACATATACCCTCAATAAAAGATTCGATCTAAGACTTATCAAACAAATTTGGAGTGGTAAACATCTTTACATGACGTAGCCACGCTTGGGTAACTTCTACCCTTTTCATTTTTGCTACTCGCCGCGCGCGAAAGATATTTAAAACCAAAGAAAGACAACTGAGAAATGTGCGTAAAACTTTGTAAAATAGTAATTGCCTCCCTTGAATTACTAGTCTGTTAAAAAATCAAAGGACTAGAAGTATTGAAGTATTTCAAAAACCTGACAAGGATATAATATCACCCAGTCTCCGTACATGAAATAGCCGCGTGAATTCTAGACATCCGAACAGTGTACCGAAACTGGATGGTTTTGTTGGTCAAGATAACGTTTCAGGACTTCAGACGAGGTAATATTAATAAGGCCGTTTACTGTTGAACTGCATTAAGGTGATTCACCGGTGTTGGGTTTTTCTGTACAATGTATATAAAACCTGCTATATTTATAAAGAACACATTTTTGACTATCATTTTGGAAAATCCAAACAGTTTTGCTCGGCTAGTTTTTAAGCTATTCTTGGATTTTGGAAACAGCCCCTAAAAACTGATAATTGTAATTTACCGAAAAAGTTTTGCTTTAATCCTCATAAAATTTGGTATACATGGAATTTCGTATAAAAGGAACCAAACAGTAAATTTTATGTTATACTGTGCTATTTATTGGATTTTAAACAATATTTGAAAATATGTAAATTTTCGTTTTTGAGTTTAACGTGAAAAATCGTTGTACGACATACTGTTTTCCTGCATGTAACAAGTAGAGTGACAAATATTGAAGTTTCATGCAACATTTCATGACAATTGCTCGGTTAGTTAATTTTTATTGCACTTTTAGTGATTCAGAAATGCTGGAAACAGGGGAGGTAACGAAATTTATCAACGTTTTTGCATCCGTTGTATTCAGATTTCACGATCATTCTATTTTCAAATAATAGTGCATAATTCAAGGTGCTTACAGTTTTAATTCGGGTTCTTCTGCATGTATTAGTTTATATTCTTCAGGAATAAATGCAAAAGAACCGTCCTCTAAAATGCTCGGGATACTGTTTAAAACTATTGAATAAGTTTGATATGGGTGCATAGAACTACATTTTAAATAAGTTGTATCCAATTCGCTAGATTATGTGTTTGATATCATTTGGAATAAATCATCCGTGGGGATTGGGCTAAGGATGTTTCTGTATTTTCGTAATAACTGGTCAGTACAATTGCGATTTTAAGACATGGGAAGATGCTGAAAAATCAATTTTAAGCATTTTGTATTATTTGAGTTCGGTTGTCAGACGCTCACAATACACCCAAGTGATTTTTAAACTTCCGTCCAAAACAAAAGCGACGAAACACCTTAATTTTGTAAATTACCCATCTCATACAGTCAGCCTTTGTATTGCTGATACTAAGTAATTCAGCTTTTTGATTGCTGAAACTAAGTAACTCGGCTTTTTGATTGCTGAAACTAAGTAACTCAGCTTTTTGATTGTTTGATTGCTGAAACTAAGTAACTCAGCTTTTTGATTGCTGAAACTAAGTATCTCAGCTTTTTGATTGCTGAAACTAAGTATCTCAGCTTTATGATTGCTGAAACTAAGTAACTCGGCTTTTTGATTGCTGAAACTAAGTATCTCAGCTTTTTGATTGCTGAAACTAAGTAGCTCAGCTTTTTGATTGCTGAAACTAAGTAACTCGGCTTTTTGATTGCTGAAACTAAGCAACTCAGCTTTTTGATTGCTGAAACTAAGTATCTCAGCTTTTTGATTGCTGAAACTAAGTATCCCCAGCTTTATGATTGCTGAAACTAAGTATCTCAGCTTTTTGATTGCTGAAACTAAGTAACTCAGCTTTTTGATTGCTGAAACTAAGTAGCTCAGCTTTTTGATTGCTGAAACTAAGTAGCTCAGCTTTTTGATTGCTGAAACTAAGTAACTCAGCTTTTTGATTGCTGAAACTAAGTAACTCAGCTTTTTGATTGCTGAAACTAAGTATCTCAGCTTTTTGATTGCTGAAACTAAGTAACTCAGCTTTTTGATTGCTGAAACTAAGTAACTCAGCTTTTTGATTGCTGAAACTAAGTAACTCAGCTTTTTGATTGCTGAAACTAAGTATCTCAGCTTTTTGATTGCTGAAACTAAGTAACTCAGCTTTTTGATTGCTGAAACTAAGTATCTCAGCTTTTTGATTGCTGAAACTAAGTATCTTATTTTTTTGATTGCTGAAACTAAGTATCTCAGCTTTTTGATTGCTGAAACTAAGTAACTCAGCTTTTTGATTGCTGAAACTAAGTAACTCAGCTTTTTATTGCTGAAGCTAAGTAACTCAGCTTTTTTATTGCTAAAACTAAGTAATTTAGCTGTTTGACGACTAGGACTTGGGCAGTTCAGATTCTCGTTCGGTACTGTGTTATATGTGCTATACATTGTGTCGTGTATGTGATATGTGATGTTTTTCACATTTTCTGTGCCCGACTGTTAAAGTTGAGTGCTGCCTTCCCTGTCCGATTTTCTCATATATTTCTGTCTTATATTGTTTTATGTTTAAAACTTTGGGATTGTGTATAGACTATACACAATGTATGATCGTTCATCGCGATATACTTTTACACATTAGTACAGTACATGAAGAATTTGTACTTTTTTCTACCACACATTTGGCTGTCATGTTGCCTTGTCGTTACACAATGGACCAATAACCCTTAAATTTATTGTAATTTTATCGTCATAAATACACATTATATTAACCATACAATAACATAAGTGTCTTACTGCTGCTACTGCTCGTGAAGATTCAAACTAATATTAATCAAAGTACTGTATGGTGTGGAAATTCAAGCATAATAATCGACGTCGCATTTACTGTATATGTACCCGTAAATGTATATCGTTCATGTATATATTTATTAGTCGTTCAGGAGTTGTGGTCGAAGTCAAGCAATAGACCATAAACATAGTTGAACTTAAAATCGTTGACAAAATACAAACACTTCGGAATTTTGAATATTTATTTGCGCTCAGAACTAACAAACACTGACAAACTACAAATACTAAAAAGTCTTAGTAATTATGAATGGCTTATTTGCAATGAGAAGCTCTGACAAACTACAAATACTTGGTAACAATAAATATGCATTTGCACTGAGAACTTACAAACACTGACAAAATACGAATACTTGGTAATTATGAATGAGTTATGTAATAGATACAGTACTAGTTTTTGATCAAAAGTGTCCTCTTACAACCGTTATAAAATAGTTTTGTAATGACTAACAAGAAATTGTCCGAGGTGAAGCCGAGGATAATTTGTTGTTCGTCCTTACAAAACTATCCTATAATGCTTAATTTGATAAAAAAATTGTACTTTATCTTACTTATACTCCGGCAAAAAGAAAATGATCTCCAGAGAGACAATGACTAGCACAATCAATTCTGGCACAATTCAGGAGCAGAACACATATTGAATTTTAGAAAATATGACTCAATGTAACATAATAACCTTGGCCTAACACATCTGAGGGATTAACTGTCATATAGATTGAGTAAAAATCAAGACACTATAAAAACAACATATAAAAGCTAAGATTACACAAGCAATTATTTCCCACATTCATGGATTAAGGCTTGATGCACAAAGGTATATAGCATATTATTTGTCTTCATTTGTTTTTTTTAATAAAAATAGACGATTGTCATTGTCATGGAATTATTTATAAAATTAATGTTTATTTCAAACAGGATCATGTTAGCCGATTCTTATATATATCTAAAACTGCTCAGTTGATGTTAAGACAGTGTGTTTTATTTTATTGATATTAAAAAAATGTTTTTTTTTTTCATTTGAGGCCCCTTTCGGGTAACCCCGTTTATTTTTATTTATGGTACATTTATCACAAAATATATAACATACTAGTACATGTATTTCAATATAATATCATTTTGCTAAATAAATGCATCATTTAAACTATTTTACAATCTACATGTTTTGTCCCACTTATTTGAGCAGTTTAAGGAAATCGAAACAAAAAAACATGGGAGTTTTCAAAAAAGTATATAGCATAAAAGAAGGAAGGGGAGGGGAGGGGATGTTGACCGTACCATCTATGAAGTTATAAATTATTTTTGATATGAGTGTAGAAATAATATGTCATAGGAATCTTTTCCATTTTTGTTTAAAAAAGACAAGTTTACCTTTTTTAAAAGCAATTTGTTTTTCTAGTTTAATTCTATTTTCTAGATATTTTTTTAATCCATCGATTCTCGGTATTATTTTAACTTGTTTCATTTTGAAGAGATAGAATTTGCATAAAATGATAATATAATTTAGCGCAGTGTTTGTTATACATCGTTCTTGAATTCCAAAAAATACATTTTGACGGTTGAACTGTATTTCAAATTGCTTTGTTTTTAGAAAGTTACTCAATCTATTCCAGATATTTTGTGTTACATGACATTCCCAAAAAAGGTGTTCTATTGTTTCATCTTGCATATTGCAGAAATCGCATAATCTTGACTGAGTTAGTTGGCAGTTATACAGATATGTGTTGGTTGGTGTTAACCTCATTAAAAATTTATATTGAAAATTTCTTAAGATGGAGTCAATTGTTGATTTAAATGGTGTTAAAAATATGTTTTTCCAGTTTTCATTGTTTTCTATACTGATGTTGTTAGTCCATTTCCTTTTTGTTTTTATTGTTTCTTCTTCTTTGCTTTGAATTTGTATGTTGTAAAGTAATTTATTTGGATGCTTTATATTTTCCATTTTCTCCCTCAAAGTGGCATCTCTAATTTCTGTTATCATTTCTTGTTTTATATTATCTATACTTGCGGCATTTATAGCACGAATAATCTTGTGATAAAGCAGGAAATGTTGCAATGGGATATCATACATTTGTCTTGCCTCTTCAAAGGAGTAGAATTTTTTGGTTCTAAAGTCATATAGTTGTTCCACATATGTGATACCTTTGTCAAACCATTCTTTTAAAAATATTGGTTTGTTATCAACTTTGATCTTTGAATTGTTCCATATTATATGATTGTTTATACGTAAATTGTTTTTATAGTTCAGATTTTGGATATTAAACCACGATGTGAGAATGTTGTGTATGAATATGTTTTTGCTAAACATCTTATTTATATCTTTGGTTGTTAGGTTACAATCAAAAATAAAATTTCCTCCGTAACGTTCTAATTGTTGTTCAAAGAATATTTTCCAGGATCCATTGTTATTTTTGTCAATTATTCTTTTTACCCAACAAGACTTTATTGAGTTTAAGAATGCATGTATATCTGTCAATTTTAATCCTCCGTCTTCATAATTTTTTGAGAGTAGTTTTCGTTTTATTTTGTCGGGTTTTCCATCCCAGAGAAAATTAAAAATGGCTTTATTTATATCATTTAAAATCATTTCCGATGGGTTGGGTAAAACCGTAAGAGGGTAAATAATTTTTGGTAAAGCAAAAGTTTTAATAACAGTTACTTTTCCTAGTAGTGTCAGTTTTCTATGTTGCCATTGTTTAAGACAATTTTTAAATTGGTCGATTTTTGGTAATAAATTTATTTCTAGATGTTTTTGCTGATATGGTTGAAAGGTGATTCCGAGGGTTTTTGCACTTTCAGAGGTCCAAACAAAGTGTTTGTATGTAGAGTATTTAATATTGGTATGCTTTAATGCTCCTAAGCGTAAAACTACTGACTTGTTAAAGTTAAGTTTAAGTCCCGAAACTTTCCCAAATTCAGTTATTACATAAACAAGTTTTTCAAACGATTTCTTTTCTCCATTATTTACATAAGTTGCATCGTCTGCAAACAGCGTTTGCTTTATTTCTACGTTTTTAACAGTAATTCCTTTTATGTCTACATCATTTGAGATTGTATTTGATAATAGTTCCATACATAGTATGAATAAAGATGTAGAGAGGGGACAACCTTGTCGTACACCCCTTTTAATGCTTATTTCTTTTGATAGATATCCATTATTTATTATGACTGATGTTATATTTTTATAAAATGTCTTAATCCATCTAATTAAGCTATTTCCAAATTGGACGTGTTTGAGGCATTTATATATGAAGTTATGACTTAATGTGTCAAATGCCTTTTCATAGTCAGAAAATAGCAAAAGGCCATTTAGATTATTATTTTCAATATGGTCGATTATCTCAAATATCAATCTGACATTTTCTCCAATGTATCTGCCTTTCATAAAACCTGTTTGGTTAGGATTTATTAATTTTGGAAGAACTTTTTTTAATCTATTTGAGATAGCTTTGGTTGCAATTTTGTAGTCAATGTTAAGTAGACTGATAGGCCTCCAGTTTGAAAGGTTAGTATGGTCTTTTCCTGGTTTTGGTAAGAGAGTAACAATACTTTGCTTTTGCAAATCCGAAAGCTCTATTTTGTGATAGCAGTTATTTATTGCATCTATATAGTGTTTTTTTAAATGTTCCCAAAAATGTTTATAAAATTCTGCTGTTAGACCATCTGAACCTGGACTTTTGTCGTTTTTCATTTCGTCAAGAGCAAGTTTGCATTCATGCTCATTTAATAATCCTTCACATTGATCAGACTCTGTTTTACTTAATTTGGTATTAGTGGAATCAAAGAAATTTATTTCTGGGTCCTCATTTTCCTTTAAATCATATAATCTTTCATAGAATATTTTGGTCTCATCGAGTATATCCTTTGTGTTTGTAATCATACTATCATTAATTTGTAGTCTTTGTATATTCTTTCTTTCTGCATGTCTTTTTTCTAAGTTTGTAAAGTATTTTGAATTTTTTTCGTTCATTTCAATTTCTACAGCTTTTGATCTTAGCAATATTCCTTGGATTTTATTGTCATAAAGGGTCTGTAGTTTGTTTTTCTTATCTGCTAGTTCTCGTGTATGTTGAAGTGGAGTTTGTGTGTTTAACATTGTTGTTTCTAGAATTTGAATTTCGTTTTGCAAGTTATTTTCTTCCTCTACTTCTTTTTTCCTTTTTCTAGATGCAAATTTCATTGTTTTATTTCTTATACTGCTTTTAATCATATCCCATAAAATTTCTGGTTTTGTTTCCTTATTGTAATTGACTGTGTTATTAATGCTTTCTATTATATGTTTTGAATATTCATCGTCCATTAACAAGCTGTTGTTTATTTTAAAATAGCCGGGACCTCTTTTTTGAGTGGTGAAGTCAAAGCTCATTGTTATTAAAGAGTGGTCTGTTTTATAACCTTGTTGTATTTTGTTAGTTTTGATTTTGTTACATAGATTTTCAGTTACCAAAAAGTAGTCCAGTCGACAATGTACTGGTGGTTTACTATTTGAACTCCAAGTATATTGCAATTTTTTAGGATTTGATTCTCTCCATGCATCAAGTAGATTGAATGATTTGGATAAACTAATAATTTTGTTCCTACAATGTGCGTGAGTATTTGAATTTCCATTCTTTTTATCTAGATTTTGGTCTAAGATTGTATTAAAATCACCCCCAATAATAAAATTCTTTTCGTTATTCAATTGCATGTAAGATTCAAGTTTTGTAAAAGTCGAGACATCATCTTTGTTTGGGCCATATATATTAACTAGAGTAAATTCCTCTTCATTTATTTTTATATCGACTGATAGAAGTCGACCTTTTACTATGTTTGTAACTTCGGAGGACTTAACTCCTAAAGAATTTTCTGGATTTATTAAAATAGCCACTCCTTGGCTATTTGAACTAGCACCACTAATGAACATTTCACCTTTCCAATCATTCTTAAAATGGATTAAGTTTTCTTCTTTTAAATGCGTTTCTTGTAGCATAGCGATAGAATATTTTTTATCTTTTAGCCAACAGAAAACCGCTTTCCTTTTCTTACTGTCAGCTAGACCTCTGACATTAAGTGAACATATGTTGCAAGTCATCGATATTGTCAATAATTGTTATAAGAGATGATACGGTCAAACAGGGGGGCGGGGAAGATACATATTTACCTTGTTGGTTCATTTTGAAGTTGGTGCATAACGGATGAGCCGTGTTGGTGTTTATTTAAGCATTTCATAGATTATCAAAATCAATTAATTTGTTTTAAAATCAAATACCTTAAAAACATTTTCCATAACAGTTTTTTGGATGGCGATTTATCTGTATATTCATTGCATAAATTTTTGGAAAAATACAGTGTGTATGGATTGTCGTTTAGGAACAACTTGACCAACATATGATAAATTACAATTTGATTACCTACACATGAAAGTGCAGTTGGTAGGATACAGATGTGAAAACTTGGTACATAGATACATTTAGACAACCCACTCATAAATATATACAACATTCACTTATAACAAAATATATGCAGTTTTATGACCCTTGTTAATCGTAAATGGAAAACCCACACATATTTATACATACAACATTCATTTGTAGCGAGATTTATATATTTTGGTGCCCTTGTTGAGCATACATCGACATACAATGTATCATGCTTACCGCTTGTACTCAGTTACATATTAATGTTATACAGTATAACTATTTCGAAATCAAAAATAAAAAATACATTGAATTAACCAGTTGAGTAAAGTTAGCGGTCAGGCAATATGTGATGCTTGCTATTGGTACTCAATACACCCATATAGTACAACATATTTGTTTATCAATGCATAGATCGTAGATGTGATTATACGTACAATACAGTATTATTTATCGTAAACAGACAAATAATGTACATTGCTCGCCACTGGCGTTCAATGCACGCATAGGTAGACATGCATGCATAGGTCGATATAATTCTGTTTCCCGGTCACATTGTTATATTATACAGTATAATTACTTACAGTAAAAATGCATTTCACATAAAGTACAAAATATTTGTTTATCAATGCATGGATCGTAAATGTGATTATACGTACAATACAGTATTATTTATCGTAAACAGACAAATAATGTACATTGCTTGCCACTGGCGTTCAATGCACGCATAGGTAGACATGCATGCATAGGTACATATAATGCTGTCACATTGTTATATTATACAGTATAATTACTAACAGTAAAAATGCATTTCACATAAAGTACAAAATATTTGTTTATCAATGCATGGATCGTAAATGTGATTATACGTACAATAAAGTATTATTTATCGTAAACAGACAAATAATGTACATTGCTCGCCACTGGCGTTCAATGCACGCATAGGTAGACATGCATGCATAGGTAGATATAATGCTGTTTCCCGGTCACATTGTTATATCATACAGTATAATTACTTACAGTAAAAAATACATTTCACATACCTGATTATGTTACACAGCCACTTCTTAATGGCATACAGTATAACTACTTTGAATACAAAAAATACCGAGCATTTAGTGTAAACAGACAATGTACAGTGCTCGCCACTGGTACACTTTGCGCACATAGGTTCACATGATAATATCAATTTGTCAAAATATAGTGTTGTATGGTACATTTGAATACAAGAGTACATTTCTTTAAACAATTTTTTACTTAAATGGGCAGAACATATATATTTTATACATGTCACATTTTTATGTCATACTGTATAGTTTTATACATCTGCTGACAATTGTCAATACACAAGGATCATTTCTACATACATTTATACACAAAATGATCAATACACATAGAATATCAGTCAGCTAGTTTGTAGAATAAACACATTGTAGTATTGTCCTGGTCGACTTTTAAAGGGGGTTTACCAGATTTTTTTCTGGCCATGGGATGTTTAACCATACCCCGTATTCACTGAACAGCACATGGTGTACCTTTCCCTCAGTATTTTTGTAGAATATTTGACCATTTTTAGTCCAGCCATACTGAACAAATGGTTGTTTCTTCACTTTAACACTCATAAGTACATTGAAGTTTAATTTGGTAAGGTCGTCAGTTACAAAAATTGGATCCTTTAGTGACCTTTTTTGGCTCATAATAAAAATGTTTGTATTATAATAGCGCCGTAATGAATTGACACATGTTCTAATCTAAACATTCATTTTCATAGGGCTACATAATTTGATGATTACTAACTACAATATAATGTTGTATTCGAGTGATTCTAAGTGGCACCACATATGCTCATGAAAACAAGTAGAAAGTTATAACTGTTTTCGATCATTGTATAATAATAATTCAGGATTCTTGTCGGTTGCACAATGTATATTATGTTTTTATACATTGTTTATAGGTTTGCTGTATTCCTCATGATAACTAATAACGTAAAATCATTCAATTTTGATGGATTCTGCTCCCAACATTGTGGACAGCAATATTAAAGGATTAGCTATTGTCCTATTATTGTTGGGGTGTAGATAAATTGTGATTATTTTGTTTTAGTATTTAGTTCAACCAAGACTAAAAAATATAATATAAAAAATTAACGCTACATTTCTTTGTAATATTATTAAGTTTCACATAAGACACTAATTAAAATGTAATGCTGCATATTTGATTAGTTTACAGTAGCATAGCCATGTTAATCCCTCATTGTGTGTTTTTACAATGTTTAGTCTTCAGACAATCAGCAGTGACATGTATTTAACTGTGTATGTGGTTATGCAAATCTGAAATAGTTTGAAGCTTAAATTGACCAATCATTTTCTGACAAAATGTCTCACAAAAGTGTACATTTACACAAATAATGTACACTTTATGTATGGAGTCAGTGGGCATGACGGAGTATAAGTATTTGCACACGACGCAGCTATTGGTACATGCGATAGGTGGGCCGAACAATGTACAACTTCCTGTACGTAATTTAGCAATTGAAACTAGTTACATTGTTTCCGTAAACATACTTGTCACTGTGATTATAAAATACGACTAGACAAGACCCACTCGATGCGAGTGCATATATCAAATATCAATCGACCAAAGAAGGTGGCATTATGCAACACCGTTCAATGTGCCATTTTTAAAAGCGGTTTTTATAAATGAGAACGTTCCGACATTACCATAGAGTATCCGCGATAATCGACCGGACATTCACAAAATTTAAATTGGAAGTTGCGATTTATCAGGTAATTAAATTTAATCAATGCTAACTTGCAGATATCACGATGTTATATAACTAAAAGTATGTTGCCTCTTTAGAGAGCTCAGCTGCTGCGAGTATATTCCGGTTACTTAGAGGTGGTTACTTTTTCTGATGGTAAATTAATAGTAAATATCGGTTTAATTAATGTTTGGATATATTAAAGATAGGTAGGTATAAAAAGACTCCTTAAGAGACATTAAGCATTTGGTAATTAAATTAATATCTGGCATACTTCGCTTTAAGATATGGTGAAGGGATTACTTGTTGGTGATAACACGACACTCGCCACAACGGTGAATTATGATTGTACGCAGGTCACCCACCCCTACTATGACATCATCCAGAACATCAAAAAATATACCAGTATTTGCATCGCTCCGTTCGGAATCCCGGCAACATTCTTGCCTTTTTGGTATGGATACGACAACAGATGCGCAACTCCACAGCTCTCTACCTGGCATGGTTAGCCATCACTCAAACACTGATGCTATAAGGAAGAATTATTGATGATTTACAATATGGTTGGAAGGTATCCGTGACTGATCATCCTGTTGCTTGTGAGCTGTTTGTAGTTTTCTCTTATTTCTGTCAGTATACTGATCCATTGCTATCTCTTGCATTCACGGTGAACGATACATATCTGTGTGTCATCCTTTTCGACGCATTCAGCTTTGTACGATTAAAAGAGCTATTTATGTGTCCATAGCACTTGCGTGTTTGTCTTTGGCCACTGCATCTATGAGGTCGTACTTTCATATGTATGACGAAGTGATAGGATGCACACTACGTGATGAAGTATCAACACGTTTCTGGAATATTTGGTCGTTTATTACCGAATCTATATTCTATCTGCTTGTTCCTATAACAGTATTTGTGTTAAACATTCTAATCCTACGAGCAGTGGACCAATCGAGGAAACGATTAAATGCCCAGAACAAAAACACCATTAACACCAGAGCTCGCAATGAGGTTGCAGCGAATTTGAGACTTTTGTTGTATGTGTCATTCTATTTCATAATAAGCCAGTTGCCGTTGTCTATTGTCTATTTAATGTGGACACTCTTTGAAGGGGGCGAAGATTGCTTTATAGAAAAAGAGGACAGCACTTGGATAGCCATGCGTAGATACTTCCTGGCAAAAGCAATTATTGTAACAGTTACTCGTATTCATTATGCAATTAACTTTTATATCTATATGTTTATTGGCAAAACGTTTAGAAAAGAATTTTGCAAAATGATATCATACTGTGTCCCAGATTGCATGCTGAGTCGGATGCAAATTATCCTACCAAAAACTTGTTGTTGGTTCGATGCAGCATCCAATGGACCATGATGACCCCAACATACTTTACCGGAGTAACATGGCTATCTTAACGTGAAACAAAAATAGCATTGGCTTAGAATGAGAACGTCGTAACTAGTTCTTATGACCATATAAGACTCATACATATTTGACATCAGCATCACAACCTCACAGGACGCTTCTTATGAGTCTATTTTCGTAAATATTTAGAAGCGATACAATGAAGGTGGCGAGTTTTATTAAACGAGTGGACACAAAATATGACACGAATCTTTGCTGAGTGTCATACTGTTTTGTTATGTCGACGTGTTTAAAGAAACTCGTATGAAAATAGCACGAATGTAAAATTCTATTTATCACATAATATTACATAATGCTGATTATCGTTCTAAATGATGACGCATGCTATACGTAGGTTTCATTTCAAATTAAGCGATTCAATGAGCGCGACGTCATGAGGACGTTTGTATTTTTTCTGACGTCATGGGTCACTCCAGGCATGGATTGGCTTGCCTAACGTCAAGCTAATTCAAATATTTATGTAACAGTCTGGTAGTGCCTAACGATATTTCCGGCACGGCTTTCTGGCACTCCCAGACCGTAGGTTGTGTGAAAAAAACATGTTTAATGTTCTGCACGTAATACTGCGTCATAATTGCAGTTGCCATTTCACGATAATGGTTCTAATTAGAGAAATGTACTGGTCGGTCGAATAATAAATACGAGTAATATAACATAATTGGCTCTTATTCATTTGCACCGCATTGTGCATCTGGATTTTTCAAACCCATGAACATTCTTGCTATGTAGTCTTACTTTATGTCTTGTCTTGTCTTATTCTCTTGTTAGATGGAGGTATTTAAAAATATGTTTTCGCGAATAGTTTCAACATAACATTTGGCCAGGCACCCATGGATTGTCGTTCTTATCCATCGCCTAACCAGATTCGTTATTTTTACCAGTCCAAACAGTCTTAATGAACAATAACGAAAACTCACGTAGAGTTATAAGGTCAAGGCCAAATGGTATTCACTACATTTGTAAAGAAGAACATCAATATTTTTTCTTTGAGAAAATTAGGGGTTGAAATTACCTTCTTCTTCTTCTGCCAGTCCTAAATTTGATCCAACTCTGAACCTTGTGGGGAATGTTGTTATTCCTTTGCAGTTTTGGCTTTAAACAAGTCTAAGAGAGTGTGTTTGTTTCGTCAACGTTCATAAGGTCTGAGAAATAATACATAAATCATTCATAATTTCCAAGTATTTGCATGTTGTCAGCGTTTGTAAGTTCTCGATGCAAATGAATAATTATAATTACCAAGTAATTGCAGTTTGTCAGTGCTTGTAACTTTCCAGTGCAAATGAATATTTATAATTACCACGTGTTTGTATTTTGTCAGTGTTTGTTAGTTCTCAGTACAAATGCATATTTATAGTTACCAAGTCTTTGTATTTTGTCAGTGTTTGTAAGTATTGAAGGCAAATGCATATTTATAATGACAACGTATTTGTAGTTTGTCAGTATTAGTAAGTTCTCAGTGCAAATGAATATTTATAATTACCACGTATTTGTATTTTGTCAGTGTTTGTTAGTTCTCAGTGCAAATAAACCATTCATGATTACCACGTGTTTGTATTTTGTCAGTGTTTATAAGTTCTCAGTGCAAATAAACCATTCATGATTACCACGTGTTTGTATTTTAACAGTGTTTATAAGTTCTCAGTACAAATAAACCATTCATGATTACCAAGTATTTGTATTTTGTCAGTGTTTGTTAGTTCTCAGTGCAAATAAACCATTCATGATTACCACGTGTTTGTATTTTGTCAGTGTTTATAAGTTCTCAGTGCAAATAAACCATTCATGATTACCAAGTATTTGTATTTTGTCAGTGTTTATAAGTTCTCAGTGCAAATAAACCATTCATGATTACCAAGTATTTGTATTTTGTCAGTGTTTGTAAGTTCTCAGTGCAAATAATCCATTTATGATTACCAAGTTTTTGTATTTTGTCAGTGTTTGTAAGTTCTCAGTGCAAATGAATATTTATTATTACCACGTATTTGTATTTTGTTAGTGTTTGTTAGTTCTCAGTGCAAATAAACCATTCATGATTACCACGTGTTTGTATTTTGTCAGTGTTTATAAGTTCTCAGTGCAAATAAACCATTCATGATTACCAATATTTTATTTTGTCAGTGTTTGTAAGTTCTCGATGCAAATAATCCATTTATGATTACCAAGTATTAGTATTTTGTCAGTGTTTGTAAGTTCTCAGTGCAAATAAACCATTCATGGTACAAATTCGATGTACAAAATGAAACACAAAGGCGTATATAAAAGAAATTAAAGCGATTTTGGGGAATGTAGGTACATGTAAGTTGATTGATGGACACCATAACCACGTCATACATAGTTTACAAATGTATAGTTGATTCAATAAGTTATACTAATGAGGGAACTATGTCATTCGAAAGAATAGGGATGAACACCGTTAACTATGTATATAGCTTATACCCGGTCAAACCTATATAAATATAGCTTACCTGCCGGACGACAGTATATTGATACCTGTTCTCGATTGACTTTGAAAGTACTGTAGTATATATTTGAAGTGCATTGTCTATTGTCTATTTAGCTACATCCGTGATGAGGTTTACGTTTTGATGAGCAAGTTCCGTTTGGCGATTGTTTATAACTTACATACATTAACATAATGTGCCTTCTACTTATCTGCCGCTCGATACAACATAATATAAATCTGCATTGTACATGTGTATGATGATGGGGGGGGGGGGGGGGGGGGCGATGACCTTTTGAGATAGCGCGCTCGCTTCGGGATCGAGAGTTCCCGGAGTCAATCCTCGTCGGACCACTGATCTTGGAGCACGAACAACTCACATGATCCGCTCGTAGGACAGTGTCCGAACATTTTTGATTTTCAAGGTCGCTATGTACATGTAGATCGATGTTGGTTGCACACCCATCAGGAGAGAGATGGTCTCCACAGGGATATTAGTACTTGAATGCAGGTTTCCCTAGATAGCCTTATGGCCAAGGGAAGTAAAAATATCATTTCCTCGAACATTTATTTAGTAATTTAACTCATTTTATTATCTATGTCTTGGTAAACACTTAGCCTACTGCGATGCGTTAGAGACGTTTTTCTTTTGACATAAAATCAATTAAGATGTGGTTTGTCAGTACAAAAATATTTAAGCATATTATTTCAGTAGCTGTATCTCTAAACCTAACAAAACACTGATATTTTTACAGATTGACATGCCACGGTGATCCATCATTCTGTAAAATTTAAGCTATGTATATTATGATTGTCTGGACAACTTTGACAGTAATAGCACCAATGAGCCGCGTTCTTGACTGATTCTGTATCTAGTGCTATGCATCAATCTCACTTTAAGAAGCGCATACAAGGAATACGTCCATCTCGCCAAAGGTTGTTCTTGTTTCCGACCTTCCCGATCTGGACCAGATTGTATCAATAAATCAATCAATCAATCAATCAATCAATCAATCAATCAATCAATCAATCAATCAATCAATCAATCAATCAATCAATCAATCAATCAATCAATCAATCAATCAATCAATCAATCAATCAACCAATCAATCAATCAACTAATCAACTAATCAACCAATCAATCAATCAATCAATCAATCAATTGGCGGGGTGCAGGTACCTTTACTAGTTCTCATGGAATTAATCACAGACCAGTTCTTACTTATATGGACACATTTATTGCAAAAAAAGGTGTAACATTTGACAAACTGTGGATGTGCTTGTCATGTAAGTTTCCAAAACGTCTTTAGACTCATAACTACATGTTGATTACTATAACGCCTGTACAATGAAACGCCAAATAGCTATGATATTTTGTCTAGCATGTCTTTCGAAGTTCCCTCATATCACCACTTCCGTCCATTTCGAATGAGTACAAGTACATGTACTTGTATCTAAAACATTACCTATACCTAAAAGTGCCATATTTCATACCATTATGTATATGAAGTATTGTGCACTCTTATACCTCTATATCACTGGCTTAGAATGAGAAGGGTCTTACTACCACTTACGACCCTATATGACTGATACATATTTGAAATCTGCTTCACAAGAGGCTTCTTATGAGCCTATTTCCATGAAAATCGGAAATTGTCATGTTGACCAAACTGAAGTTTTAAAAACTTGTTTTTCCGTAGATAAAGAGTAAATTACAGACAGTTTTCTCTTGTTTTCTCAATATATCGATTTGTAGTTACGACCTTCTCATTCTAAGCCATCGATGTATCAAAAACAAAAATTGATCGGAGACCACGTAATGATTCCAAGTGTTCTAAAAGACCTATATCTGATGAATTATCTAATTAATAGTAATTCCTTAGAAGAATCTAGAAGAGCATCAGACACCCAATACATTAAGATAAGGAACTTTTAAATCTAACTTTCAGACATTTGTGATTGATGCATCACTAAATTGTGTCGACTTTTTCAGCAAAGTGGATAAAGTGAGCGATTTATCGGCGACGGTCTCTTTGCCATTCATTAGAAAATCGTCTGTTGTAAAGTACTTATTTAGCGCTTGAAATTAAATTTATCTCAGCCGATTAACTATATATATAATTTTCTGAAATATTTGAAAATGATTTGGTACCTCGTATGTGTGAAAATATTTATTCTGCGCTAGAAATTAAAGTTATCTTACACGCACAACCAAAAACGTAATTTTCAAGACGAATGAGACCGCGATATTTAGCAACATAATAATAATAATAATAATAATAATAATAATAATAATAATAATAATAATAATAATAATAATAATACTACTACTACTACTAATAATAATGTCTTTATTTTCAGTGGATAACATATGGTTAACGGATTTAAAAACGCGACACTTGGGTATGTTGATATATTTTAGGAAAGCGAGTTCCTATATCAAATATCTTGATATTGCCGTAAAGGTTAATTCAATGTCGTCATTTTGATACAAAATGTATTAAAATCCAACAGGTATTACATAAATTATAGCGTGAATAAGACATTGGTCCAGAAAACGAAAGCAACATCTTTATCGGCGTATCGAGTACACTGCTGAATAACAAAGTCGAATGTTTAGGCTACGTAAGGATAGTCTTAACTTTAAACAAATATTCTAAATTAAATGGAATAAATGACATACGTGTATCCAATTATTTAAAATGTGTCTATATCGTACTAGAACGCAAACCATATTCCCATAAATAGAAATCTCCTAACGTTGCAATTGGTTATTAAGGATGCCTAAGCACACATGGTGTGATTACATTGATTTTATTCCATAAAAATGAATACATTTGATTTCACTGAAATGATCCCTGATTAACACATGTGTAACACTAACATGTCACAACATGATGAGTATTTAATACAGTTCATCAAAGTGTTAAAATAGGCAGTGTCCTCCACCAGCGTTCCTAACAGCAACACATCGCTGTCTCATAGAACTGCACAATGTTCGAATAAATGCCTAAGGGATCTGTCGCCATTCCATCTGTAGTGCAACTTGGAGGTCATGTACTGTGTGAAGATGACTTAGCCGAATTCGTGGCTTCAGATAGTACCATAAATGGATCCATTCGACCTCGTAGGTTTTAAATGTGTCCTAATGACATAATAAGCGCTACAAAAACATCGAACTAAATTTAACCATGGTGCTTCCGTCAAACATAAGCCCGCGCAATTTGAATACATCGATCGGCGCAATACCTATTGCCAAATGGTCAGAATGCGACTTTCGTTTTCTGGATCGACTTATTGATTGTACAATATATTTATTAATACTCATCTGATTTTTATTATTTTGGTACCAAAATGACGGCAATAAATTGATTCTTAACTTGCATTATTCAAATATAGGCATTAACTTGAACCGTTTGCAATAATACAACATACCCCATTGTCGCGTTTTTAAATCCGTTTAGTATAATTGGTAAACCAATTTTCATTTTGGTCCACATAAAGTATTATAATAGACATGAAATGGTAACGACTAGGTAATCAAGTACTATTTTCTATATTTACTGATGACACAGACAAGTTTCACTGAGAATGAGTTATCGAAACAGCTACCTATATTTTCCACTACTATATTCGTGCAATGAGATCACTTTCACATGAGCAAATCAAAGGATACCATCGTTGAGGACTTTCTTATTTTGATATGAGGAGTTAAATTACTGGTAATTGATATAAACAGTTATTGAAAGTCATGACGATACAGCAATTGTACAAGTACCAATAATGTCCCAATGATCACTGTACAGTCCGCATTGTGTAACCTCCACTTGATGCATTTCTCTCTTTTTTTGTCAAACATGCCTGATCGTGCATAACAGAAGGTGTTAAAATGAATTCCCGACGGAAATTATCTCTGGTTTTTACATTTTATCTGCATGTGACGAAATACAACCGACAAACATTCTATCAAGCCTTCTTTAACACGAGTAGACGACATGGTTTGATAACTAAGAGGGTATTACGTAACTTTATTATCATTTTATTGTAAAATAAATCGAATAAATCTCTAATACAATGTGTTTTAATCAGACTAAGGCCTTAAAACGAGTTATGGGATGTGACAATCGAATGAATGCAACAAAAAGAGACTTCACTGCTGCGTTTGAAGGTTATTTGTATATGTAATTGAAAGGTTATAAGACTTTCAGCTGTCACAATAATTTATACCAGTTTTATAGGCTGATATAGACGATGGAATGGCGCGTATACAGAGCTGGAATACGCATATCCCGAGTCATTAGATAATTGAGAGGTAACTATTCTATATTGAAATTGGACCAGGTAGTATTTTTTAAAGCATTTCTTAATACATGGTCTATCTGTATTTTCATGTTTAACTACGAACTGCCATACCAACTGAAGAACCCATTGACGCCTTCCTTGTATCCTTTCCATATAAAATCCCATTCGTGTTATTCGATTTCTAGTAACGTACGCGTGAACTCTTACTGAATATTTCTGTTTAATTGTCTGTATTCGTATATAGCATAGTATTATTAAATGAAATGGCTGTACAATCGATCTCCAATGCTGTATGTTAATTGGATAAACAAATCTGCAGAAACTCTGTTATTCCATTTATCGATTTGATATAACTAAGTTCCAACGGTCGGCCAATTTAAGACAGGAAATTGTAGATGTAATTATAGCACATCAACGACTTACTATCACAATTTTACATAGGTATTTAGCTTTTTTCACACTACTCATACGTACGAGAGGTGTTCGACTTATTTATGAACAGAAAATGATCATCGATATTTTGTTACTCTAACAATGAAATTGAATAAAAACTTTTATGTTGTGTAAAGAAGTGTAATAAGAAGTATATATAATAATTGTAACTTGCCAATACGTTACGATTACATCATAATCAGCATTAGGGTAGAGGGTGTTGTTATTTGCGTTTTGAAGGTCCAAAACTCGTAATAATTACGTTTACATTTTTCTTCTTTAATCGTTGTTTTAGTATCAACCAGGTAGAAAATTATATTGTTAAAGCATGAGTAGACTTCGACATCCACTATTTGGTTATAATATATATCAAATATATAGTCTTAAGTGTTTTACTTGGCGTTGTATATGGTGACTTGAAGCTGGATCTGGATGAAACACTATGTTCTTGGAACAGTCACTAGGAACGATACTTAACATTTTTTTTGTCGAAACCTTGATTTGAAACGGTTTGTACATAGACCATAGCCTTCATTTTCGTCAGTTTGATATTGATTTTGATGTGCGTATTTCCATAATAACAAACCCAATGCCTTTGTATGAAAACGGCCGCGAACACACAAAGCTGGACAAACATGAGCTTCTTCATATCCATGTGACCTTTCCTAAAATGGCATACGATAATCTATCATAACATTCATTAAGATTTCTAGATTCCAAGACTTCTGGCTGCGAGGCATGTTTTTCTTGATTTTCAGCGTAGGAACTTCGCATTTTCTCAGTACTATGCATTCAACTGTTTCGAAATAATGTCACTGATAGTTTTTATGGACACCCCCATCTGTGGTACTATTCCACGTTTTGCTTATGTATTCATCACATATATCATAAAACCAATTTAACTTTGCAGTGTAGGTTTTGGCCATGTTGGGCAATTTTCGATTGTTGATGCCATGTCACAATTAATGGAAACAGAACTTTAATAAAACTTCTTACGACAAAAATTACTGATGTTCTCATTAAAATGCAAAATTAAAATTAACTTACACTTTCTTGATGCTTATAAAAGGGCCATTTTACCTTAAAACAGGAAAAACAACATCATCTACTAAATTGTTGTTTTAAGCTGTAACCAAATGAAATATACAATGTATGATGATCATATGTTCAACTTAAAACATTTTCTCACATGGTTTAAAAAAGATATTTAGATTTTTTTATTCAATATTGCAAAATCGGTGTTCATGTTTTGTTCATAAATAAGTTGAACACCTCTCGTACAAGGAATTTTACGAGGTTGTGTAATTTTATTCACCTGATATTGCCAAATTCCGAGATTATGACTTAACCGACTTTCATCATTTCGGTCAAGTAATACTGTTTTTATTGCATCCTTTTTTACCCTGTGTTTCTTGTTCCACAATCTACCATGTCTAATATCTTCCCACACATTTCGAATGGGTAGTTATTTGAACATAATCTTAACCATTGAAAATATTCAGTTTCCCATGGTACAAGAAATAGCAGAATAACTAGAGTATCCTAAATGACCTTTATCTTTTGTATTAACCAACTAGTATTTACAGTCATACATCAGAAGAACAACGGACTGACAATACATTACGTTAAGGAACTTTTTAATCTAAATTATGACACGCTTGATTGATGCATCACTAAATTGTGTCGACTTTTTCAACAAAGTGATATAGTGAGCGACTTATAGATGGTCTCTTTGCCATTCATCAGAACTCCATCTGAGGGAGAGTATTATTAAACGCTTGGAATTAAATTTATCTTACTGGCTTAACTGAATGCATAGTTTTCTTGAAATATTTGAAAATAATTTATAGTCAAAATGAGTAAGACCGCTATATTTATCAACATGAAGGATGGAAATGGACATGAAATTGTTGCAAGTGGGACATCAATTCTTACTTCTATATTTACTGATGAAGCAGACAAGTTTCACTGAGAATGAGTTATCTAAATTGTTGAAATCTGAAATTCTTTGTATTGATCGTTTTGGGCTATGGACAACATTCTATCTTTTCTCTCCTCAGTAATTATGTGTTGTGTAGGGCAACATAATTATATGCATATATTTATTATGTAATCATATTATAAGCTACCTTCAATACATCATCTGATCAGAGCATTATAATTGTTAAGAAGATATTTCAGTAATACAAGCACATATTAACATTAATTGGATTTTGGCAGCATGAAGACTATATAAGTGGCCATTTTCTCTTTACAATTATACGACTTCGAACGGCCCAGCAAATCAAAATACTTTCATGACCATCTGGAAACCTTCACTTTATAACTGAGATAAAGAACTATTTGTGCTGTTCAAATTGGTCTTCGGCACTGAAAATGACGTACAAATAGATTTACGGCATATACGAGGGTTGTACCAGAATTACGTAGACTTTTGTCATACGTTCCATACCATTCATCATAGAAACAAATACTTTTGTGTGGGGTGCAAATAATGTTAACAGCGCAAGTATGTGAAATTTCAAAGCCGTATCTTATTTGGATCAAATTCTGCAGCTTTCGGGGATATATAGGGGTACGGTATGCGGGGCACGTCAACGGAACGTCATGACGTCGGCGGAACTTCAAGGATAAGTGAAGCTCCTAACTGTGTACATTATAGCTATAAATATGGGCACAACCGTACACAAAACTTACGAATGTTTATTTACTACCTTAAATGTGATGAAAGTTCCAATATATTACCAGTAACGTCGCATATAACCCTTATAATAGAGCGTCGATCCAGGTCTATGTGGTCATAGAAAATACTTGGTGACGCCGCATTCGCCGTTGATTTTTGCCGTCGGTCCTTGTCGTTATATTCGATTTCAACCACGATTGATGCGCTAGCGCGTTTGAAAATCAGGTTACTTGATACAACATGTTTATAGTTAGCAAGGTTCCAACATTTAAAGCGTTTGTTCTGGCGTCTTCCCGAGGTTCACACAAAACTCCATGTTAATGCGATTTCCAGCGTATTTCGCTAACGTCATATTTTCACTGGTGACACGAGGCAGCTGTTGCTTGTTTTGTACCATATATCAACAACGGTTACCTTTATAAAGTCGAAATTTACGGCATACGTTCCAATGATATTGTGCTTGTATGTCACGAAGTCGCGTTAAAATTAGACTTGATATCAGCGAGGTATAAGCAGTTGAATAATGCCAAAAATGTTTTTAAAATTCGCTGCCCGCCTACCCAACTATCGGTTACTATGGCGACAGATTAAATGGCTTTCTAACATTCTGTTAGAAAATATTTTTACCGATACTCTTGAAAAGGGTTTGAAGTTTTTCTACGGCAAATTTGGTGATAATACATGCCTAAATAAAAAAGTTATGACAAAAGTCTATGTAATTCTGGTACACCCCTCGTAAGTCCGTTTTCAGTTTGCGTTTAGTAGAAAATTGGATAGAAGGGAATCAAATCACCCTATAAGCAGACCTTCAGACAATCTCCAATATCATTGATAAATCTGGTGGGACTTAACCTCAACAGATGGACATTTAAAGGTACTAAATCGTAAATCCAATTACGATGTCGTAGAGATTGAGCAAATTCTGACTGTAATCGTACAACAATAGCACGTTAATATGAAGTAAGTAAAGTATACTTGCTAACCATTCAAGGTGGCTAGGCCGTTTTTTGTGATGAGATGAGGTACTATCGAAAAAGTACTGTCACCCTTATAACAATATATAAATAACACATAGAGCTTTTGAGGGTGACAGTAAAAATGTCAGCCTGAGGAAAGTACTGTTACCCAAGGGCGAAGTAAAAAAATGTTCAATCACGTGGTGTATTGATCCGGTTGATCGTAACAGTAAGAATACTACCTGTTTGTCTATGGGAAATTAACATTACGAAAAAAGTGAGGGGTAATAATACAAAATGTCCATGTTGTAAATGAAATCCAACTTAAAATAAAAATTGTATTGTACATGTATTGTACTGTCCAGTGACGTGGTGTGTTGCCACTGTTGGTCGCAATAGTAAAAATACTTCCTGATTGCCAATGAGGAATTAACCTTACGAAAACATTGATAGTCCAGTCATTTTAACTTTTAACCTCAAACTAATTGCAAAACAAACAGTTTTGTGTTTATATGGTGCATAAAGCTATCCTTAGCAATGTACAAAATGTCCTAATTGAATATTCGTGGGACTTTTTGAGATATTTACAAATATATTGAATTGTCACATGTTTTCGCGATATTTGTCACTTTTGATGTAAATAAATCTTGACTTGTACCAGTAACTTATTTTTACATCGTGCTTAGAGGTCGCAATTTTGGTTTGATTTTTATGAAACTTGGCAGCAATGATCATCGAAAGCTAATCTAGGTAAAATAAAAGTTTGAGATAACCGGGGTCAAAAAGTAGGTCACTAGGTCAAAATAAAGAAAAAACAAGATACAGTCACCAAGGGTCGCAATTTCGACCTTACACTTGTGAAGTTTAGTCACAATGATCACCTTACAAAACTCAAGGTCATGTATGAAATTGGATTAACCTGAGTTAAAAACTAGGTCACTAGGCCAAATTATAGAACAAATCTTTAGAAGGCGCCCTTTTTACCTAATCTTTATGAAACCATGTCACATGGATCATGAAGACAAAATGTAGGTCAAATTCAATATTTACTTATCATGAGTTCAAACTAGGTCACTAGGTCGAAAAATAGACAAACCTTCATGCGCCAAAAAGTCGCATCAATTATTTTCACCTATTGACCTAATTTTGACCCAAATTATTTAATAACATACTTGTCTTAGATGTTTTGAGATGAGCATTGTGACCAAGTTGCATAAATATAAGACCAAAATTGTGAATTGTGTACCTACACAACGTTTTCCTTTGATTTTAACTAGCGACCTACTTTTTGACCCCGGATGACCCAATTTATAACTTTGACCTAGATTTTGTTGATATAATTATTGTGACCAAGTTTCATAAATATAAGGTCTACATTATGACCTCTAGCGACTACACAAGGTTTTGCTACAATTTGACCTAGTGACCTAGTTTTTTATCCTTGATCATCCATTTTCTACCTTGGCCTAAATTTTGTTCAGATGATCACTCTGACCAAGTTTCATAATCATAAAGTCAAAATTGTGAATACAAATGCAATTGTGGACGAACAGACAAAGAGAACAATCACTATTTCTCCCGAATCGATAAATTCGTGTACATTTTGTATATTGACATTATTGTTTACTGTCCAAACACAAATATCCTTTTTCCATTAGACATACATGTATACAACACATGATATGTGTAAATTTTAAACAAATTGGATTAATATTAAAGAAATGAGTAAAACTTTTGTTTCCCCTTCCAAGTACTATTTTGAGTCATTTTGTCGACATTTGAATGGGTAGTATACCAACACGTAGACTGGCATATATATGAAAAGCAAATTGTCTGATGATAAAATCAATATTTGTATTTGAGAGAAGAAGGTTGTATCTTTCAGAAAATATAAGCTTTAAGGTGCAATAGTAAATATTTATCGACTTACATGGGAATTATTAGAACTTAAAATTCCCCATGTAGTATGAAATAAGGAAAATGCTGAAATTGCTATCAAAAGTGACCTTAAACATGTCGATTTTTTTTTATTTTCCCCACTGAACTCGCAAATTTGACGTTTTGTCTGTAGTTGATAATAGTCTGTAGATGATGAAAATGCAAAGAAACTCTGTTTTGCAATTTGTTTGAGGTTGACCATATTTTTTAGCTTCAATGACTGGACTATGAGGGTAATAACACTAAATGTAAATAGTGAATACCATAACGATGCAGAAATAATACAAACACCACAATTGTCCTACTGATCAATGTAAAAACCTGAAATTACACCAGCAGACGTATTTCTCCCATTCATTGTTTTGCCAAACAAGCGTGATCGAACATAATAGAAGACAGTAAAATGAAAGCCGACGGAAATTATTTCAGATTATCAATTTTTATCCGAATGAAAAGTTCCGATATGCAACCAACAAGAATGCTTTGATTTCGTCTTTATCACGCGTGGGCGGTATCCTTTAGAGGGAATAACGTAATTTAATGATAATTTTATTGTAACAGAAAACAAACCCAACACTACTACGTGGCATATTACTTACAATGATAAGTAGTCATATTTATTAAGTACAATATACCCAAGTAATGGAGTTAAGAATGGAAATGGAACGGAAGGAAAATTGAGAATGTACGGCGATTTCGATTTACAAACTACATATCGGGAATATCATGAAAAGGTTGATCACACTCATAACTTCCAGTTTAATAGGCTTGTCCAGACGATGGAATGACACGTATACAGAGCTAGCTTACACGTACGTACTGCTAATAAGAAATAAGTAAGACAACTGTGATGCTATCAAATTTGATATAGATGCACGTTAACATCGAACCTGGAAGTGAAATGTGTACCCCTGCCATCACTGTTACATTATAACTATGTACTCGAATAACTGTCTCTTTTTATTAACATGTTTATCGCCTATTGCCTTCCCAGTATCCAGTCAAAACAACGACACATTGGTGTCGTGTCTAATAAGGTACAAGGTACGCATTAACTCTGACCGAATCATTTCTGTACAGTTTGAAATACGTAGTACATAGTATACAAACTATACATACATGTAGTATGAAATAAATTGACTCTACAATCGAATTAAATGGGACGTTAATTCGTGGATTTTGCATTTCATGTAATAAATACAAAGGTAAAAATTATTGTTCGATTGGATTAAATTTCATGGTAGAAGATGGACCACGAAATTCACGAAATTTAATCCCCCAAAACAATAAATGATTTTACAGTGTATCTTATGATTTATCTAATTCATAGTCATTCCTCAGAAGAACAACGGACTAACAATACATTACGAAAAGGAACGTTTTGATCTAAATTACTGACACGCTTGATTGATGCATCACTCAATTGTGTCGATCTTTTCAACAAAGTTATATATACTAAGTGAGAGATTTATCGACGTCAGTCTCTTTGCCATTCATTAGAAAATCGTCTGTTGTAAAGTACTTATTTAGCGCTTGAAATTAAATTTATCTCAGCCGATTAACTATATATGTACTTTTCTGAAATATTTGAAAACGATTTGGTACCTCAAATGTGTGAACGTATTTATTAAGCGCTTGAAATTAAATTTATCTTACTCGCATAACTAAATACGTAGTTTTCTAGAATTGTTTGAAAATATGATTTATAGTCAAAAGGAACGAGACCGCGATATTTTTTAACATAACGTATTGTAATGGACATAAACATTGTTGAAATCTGAAATGCTTTGTAGTGATCGATTTGGGCTATGGACATTCTATCTTTTCTCTCCTCAGTAATTATGTGTTGTGTAGAGCAACATAATTGTTTGCATATATTTATTATGTAATCATATTATAAGCTACGTTCAACACATCATCTGATCAGAGCAGTATTATTGTTTAGAATATATTTCAGTACATGCACATAGTAACATCGTTTGGATTTTGGCGTTATAATGATTATAGTTTTGGCCAAGTTCTCTTTGCAATTCTTTAAATGATAAAGAACCATTTTGCCAGGTAATTATAAACATTTCTCATTCTCGTTCTCGAACTCCGTACTGCATGCTCAAACTTGATAAATATATTTTAGTTTAGAATTTTGCATCAAAACCAGCACCTACTTGTAGCAAATGATCTAGTTCAGAAAATGAACCACAATTTCATATATTTCCATTCAGTGATAAAGAAGTTATAGCAGTTTTTGTAACACAGAAAATTAATGCTCCAGTTGTAGCATGGAGTAAGCACTCAAATGTTTATAATAACCAGGCCAGTTCTATTCAAATTTGTCTTCTGCATTGACAATGGCGTACAATAGATTTACGACCAATAAGTCAGTTTTCAGTTTCCGTTTAGAAGAAAATTTGATGAAAGGGAATCAAATCGCCCTATAAGTAGATCTTCAGACAATCTCCAATATCATTGATGAATCTCGTGGGACTTAACGTCAACAGATGGACATTTAAAGGTACTAAATAGTAAATCCAATTACGATGTCTTAGAGATTGAGCCAATTCCGACTGTAATCCTACAATGATAGCACTTTAATATGAAGTAAGTAAAGTATACTTGTTGACCATTCAAGGTGGCAAGGCCGTTTTTTGTGTGCTGAGACGAGTTACTAACAAAAACGTACTATCACCCTTATAACAATACAAAATGTCCATGTTGTAAATGAAATCCAAACTTAAAATAAAAATTGTATTGTACATGTATTGTATTGTCCAGTCACGTGGTGTGTTGCCACTGTTGGTCGCAGTAGTAAAAATACTACCTGTGGGCGGTATGATTTTGAGGGAATAACATAATTTGATGATCATTTTATTGTATCAGAAAAAAATCAAACACTAAAACGTAGCATATTACTTACAATGAGCAATAGTCATATTTGTACAATATACCCAAGTAATGGAGTTAAGAATGGAAATGGAACGCAAGGACAAACGAGACCGTACGGGATTAACGTCTCAGCATTTCTATTTACAAACTATGTATCCATATCGGGAACGTATTGCAAATGTTGATCACACTCATAACGTCCAGTTTAATAGACTGATCCTAACGATGTTATGACGCGTATACATAGCTGGACTAGACTACACATACATACAGCTACAAGAAATACGTTAGATAAATGAGAAAAATAACATTCAGTATCCTGTCAAAACAAAGACAAATTGGTATCGTGTCTAATAAGGTACGCATTAACTCAGACCGAACTATTTCTGTACATTTGTCAGTGTTCGCATATATATATATCAAAGTATGAAATAAATTGACTCTACAATCGAATGCAAATCCTGCGTGGCAATTGGATAAGCATACTTTCGGACAATCTGCAATACCACTAATCGCTTTGAAGGAACTTAGTGCCAACTGGGGTCAGTTAAAGATCATGGTAAATGCACTTGCAGCACAGTTCGTATTAACGACTAACATGTGTCTGGTCATTTTTGTTTAACAGCACAAAATGTTATGTGAAGCAGACTTTAATATGAATTGGGGAACATTTATTGCACAGTTAAACATTGTTTAAATCATCAACATCGCGATCTTGTTGCGACACTGGTGAACTAATTATGAAAGCTTTTGTTGCGTTGGCCGCAATGTCTACTTACACATATATGTGTGACAAATGAGGACATCTCTATTTGTACCGTATCATGCAATACAAAATATTCGAGGTTGCTGCCTGACTTGACCGATAAGTGAGCAAACGTTAAGGTTGTGTTTCAATTATTGCACTTGTACTTAGATGGATCTATTTATGGTTTGATGTGCTGACAGTATACATATGTATTGCCTTCTGATTTTCCCTTTGTTATTTCATCCCTTATCTGGTACTTTGCAAATTGCAATCAACACGAAATAGTCTGATACGAATGGTGTTAGCATTGTGATAGTTGACAGATCAACGAACGTACTGAGAAGTTGGAATACCATGGACTGCTGCATTCATTAATTCAAACGTCAGTAGAATGAACCAAAAAAATTAAGATAGCACGCATAGAGAAGCTAGAATACATATCATTCGTGCCAGGACAAATGGATGATGCACTTTGTATTTTGCTATGGAATCGAATGTGTTCTTTGAGTCATTTACTAGACTAAGTGCGAGCTGTCTAACAAACCTTTATAACTGACTGATCCTCTGTCATCCTATAGATAAAGACAAAATGACATAATAACAAGTCGGAACGAGAAGGTTACATTCAATAGAGACATCAGAACACGAAGGGCATACAAAACAATGTAAAACAAAATTCACAGTTAACGTCGAATTACTCGTACATAAGGTACGCCTTTTATTTCGACGCAATGTGAATGCAAACTAGGTATTATTCGTGAAGACAAATTTGTGTTTCTTCAGCGTATTTTCTCCTAATCCTTGTTTATATTGGTCTATGTTCGCCAATAAGCGTATTCCGTCGAATGCTGTATTGTAATTGGTGGGTATAGATCTCCAGACAATCTGCAATATCGTTAATGGTTACGATGGGCTTAATGTCAACCGATGGTCAATTTAAGGTACTAAACTGTAAATTCAATTCTTACGCATTTCGCTTGTGTATAACTAATCAACGACTCACACAGACTTTTTGTGATCTTTTTATTGAGCAACATTACGAGAATCTATCTTCGGTAGGAATAGGAATATGTTTAGTGCCAAATTACCGATGTGTTTGCATCAATAAAGTCTATTACTTGGTCCCCTGTGATTCAGCTGCATGTATTACTGCGAACAATACAGATACGATGAATAAACCGGTTTGGATGATACTGCTTATGTGACACATTCGGACATTCCTTTGTCATACACAATAAAGAAATGTTACTTATCTTTGCAGTCATACATAACCTGTCTTTTACCTTTCATATTCCAGATACCATAATACGGTCACTACGTTGATTTCTGCAAATACATTCATTTATTTTCCTCAAGTATTTCGGAAAGACTGTATTGTAATCTAACTCATGCAATCAGTGCTTATCACGTCTCTAATAGTCTTCTAAAAGACATTTCATATTATGAAATAAGAAAATTATAGACCCAGCGGAAAATTAGAATGGCAATGCATTACGATACTGAATATTTTAATCCGATATTTAGACATGCTAGGTTGATGCATTTACAAATGTGCCGATATTTGCAATAAAGTGCTACAGTAAATAAGAGAAATTCTGTAACTGTTTACTGTATGACTGGTTGAGTAAGCGACATGGACAAATTAGCGAATATTACAACTTTAAAAAGCTCTCTTACGTTTACATTTTCGGCCGACAAGGAACGCAAACAAATATAATTATCGCTTTATGTACTTTTTCTTCACGACAAATGTCTGAACTCCTGATATCACTACCTTTTATAACCGCGGACATATCCAACTTTATATTATGTCATCATCAACTTTGTTATCGGTTAAATTCAAATTCAACTTAATCGGTTACTGAATAGTTTTTCAGAAATATTTGAAGTAGATGCAGAGCAAAGAGGCCATAAAACGGTAATATATTGGCGCATAAAGTATTGTAATGGACATGTAATGGTAGACAGTCGAACATCAATTCCTGTTTTAATTTGTGCTGGAAATGATTAAACAGTTTACCTCATATCCATTGTTGAATCATTGGTGCTATGAGATTTTCTGCAGCTATCAAGATTTGCAATTTGATGACATAAACTATTTACAGTGTCTGAATTTTGTTTATGAATCACACGTGTCTTTTTATTTCTTTCTCGTTTGTCGGGGAATGATTGCTGGTTTTATTTCGACTGTGTTCATACTATTTTTACCCAGTGCTCGTATGCATTATTTATATTCATTTATCAATTGTGTTACTTTGTGCTCTGTATTCTCATTTTTTGCCAAATATGTTCTCAAACTAAGTGGTCGGCAATGTTTTAACAGTGACTGTCGTTGAAACAGTAATTTTGCTATTTCTTAACCGATTGCCAACCCAACCTAACTCATAAATTATGAACGTAAAAATGCGAGTGGAACCATTTTAGTGACTGATACATGATTTACTTCAAATAGTCTAACATAAACGAAATGCCAATGTCGCAGATGATCGAAAAGGGGAAGTTGCGTTTGTGACATTGTGGCAAGTTGGTTGACATTGTGGCAAGTTGGTTGACATTGTGGCAAGTTGGTTGACATAGTGGCAAGTTGATTGACATTGGGGCAAGTTGGGTGACATTGTAAAAATAAAAACTCGTAATTCGTATCAATTAGATAGATTAACACGTAAGTTAAACGTTCTTAATTAAGATAATTTAAATGTTAGGGACTGTTCTTCCTTGATGTGCTTAGACGTTATTTATTGATGTAACAACTGATACACTATTTTTTCTATTACAATCTCTTAAAATGTATTCATCTGTCCGACAAGTTTAATCGAGAAAACACAAACAAAAAGTAAAACGAATTTTCTAAGTGATATTGTCACATGTATGTGATCAAAATGAGGTCGTATCTTAATGAAATCGGCGGTCATGGTTTTCGATCGTTTACTGTCGTAAATGACCTACTTTGCTGATTAAACGGAAATAACGTTAGTTTGTATATCATTTAAAATCTGAAAGGAAAACACTTACAGTATCATGACAATATTATTGCTAATACGCAATTATCTATTTTCCGTTGTTTAGCAGTGCCATGTTAATATACATGTGTTTGTTCCTCAATAATCGGTTCCCTATGTTGAACATATGTATCTAAAGGTAGAGGAATAATTATAATAATATTTAGGAACGCAAAGGCAAGATTTTGTAAAAATATGCATTAATTATGATTTTCTAGCTACAAATTGAGAATTGGTTTCTAAGGCGATGTTGATACTTAATTGTTAAAGTAACGCAGTTAAGCATAAAAATGTGTTTGAGAAATAATTGACAGAGACCGAAATAAATTATTGTAATAGGACATTTTATTTTATGATTCTTTGTGATGACAAATCCCTTATAAAAGTGAAAGGTTGTGGAAAGTTTAGGAAAATGGTATTATCATATAAATAACACATACCTTTTAGGGTGACAGTAAAAATGTCAGCCACAGACTTACATTTAGTTTTCAAACGGTTTTATCACGGCCTAATTAGTCAATCACCTCTGAGTTAGGGTTAAGTTTGTGTGGCACAAGGAATCACGACGCGCAGCTGCAGTTAGTTTAGCTCTTTACGAAAACTTTGCCGAGTAAAACGTAGAGAGTGATATGGTTCGTTAGTTCATTCAATTCGATTTAATGTCATTGAAAACACACATTGTATTTCAACGTAGTCCCTAAATTACATTATTAATTTTTATGCATTCAGTACCAGATAAACCATCGCACAACGAATGGTAGTCACTCTCCAGCGAATGCTGACCGTACTGGTGCATACATTCTTACCCGTTGGTATACATCAAATACACTAGGAGCAATCTTAATACTATAAACGGTGTATGGTGTAGCATGTGATTTGTACCGCATTCCCCTTATATTAAAAATACATCGTAGCTAAAACAGTGCAAACTGACTTCTTTCATGTTAATGTGTCATTTGTACATTTGAATGAAATTAAAGCTGTTAAATACAAAATGAAGAATGTTATTATGAACGCCGAAAATACAGTAACTCCTTTTAGGTATGACTGTGATAAATTGGTATTTTTTATCATTAGGTGAATATTTGGAATTATCAGAACTAACAGTATGGGAAACGTTTAGCCTTAATGTTGAATATTCAAATAATTCAGCGGCGTCACAAGCACGGTTCTCGAATTACTTTTGTTGGAGTTATTATGTGCCATGGTCCTTCTTCAAATATTGTTTTAGCACCGCATTCATAGTCTCTTATTGAATCAGAGAACCTTTTACATCAATGATTTTGACGTAACTGAGTTGACACTCATGCTGTCTTCTGTTCAATCTGGACCATTATAGGCACTTGGGCACCTTATTCACTAATTACATATGGGTAATGAGCTCGTTACGGTTGCCCATACACAAGAAGAGATTGGTACAAAATTGTGAAAGCTAACTGAAGTGATATTAGACGAATCTACGAATTTTAACATACTATAAAGATGGAAGAATATGGAAAGCGATATTCACAAATACAAAAATACATATTTAAAAAGGCACTCCGTCAGCAACAATACGTGTGTAACGTCAATACAAATTTCAACCGTGGCAATTGGATACAACGCTTCCATTGCTTTGATTGAAAATAATCAAGAAACATATTATAACTTAATAATTAAAGAAATAAATTGTTTTAAAAATGTAGTATATTAACATAGTTTTATTCCTAGCAGTCTGAAAATTTTCATATAACTCGCGTACACGACAAATATAGCAAAAATATATAGCTCACAGTGAAATTAATACTAAAGAACTATGTTCAAAGGTGATGTCAAATTCATTCTATCCTATTCACGATTACTTAAGTTTACTGCTTATTGGTCAACATTCGTCTATCAGCGTATCTAGTGAATTCCTTGACAATGACTGGAAATATGCCCTGGTAATTGGATAAGCAGACTTCCAGACAATCTACCATAAGACTTTAGCTGATTTTGCTTAATGTCAACCAATGGTCATTATTATATAATACACTATAATATTAATGCAATTCCGATGCACTCGATTCGTATTTCATATTCAATTGTTTATTGTGAAATAATTACTTAGGATACTAAAATCCCTTGTATCTTTGCAAATAGTTGAACTACTACCTGTAGCTTGCAACTATATCACATAATTCTAAAAAAGGTTAAATAGTGAGTGGATTTCAGTATTCTATAGTTTATACTACACGGTCTAAAATAAACTACACTCTTCAATAAATGTATTTTTTCTTGATTATAAGTGTAATGATTATGTACCAAATAGATGGTAATTTTAATTACTAGTATATTACCGAGGAGAGGCACTATCGTATTGTACATAATAACAACATAAAGTTTTTCTAAATCATTTATTATACCAAAATCCGAAACACATAAAATGTATAACATAACCATCAGTATTTAACAATTGTAACAAAGGATTTCACTTGCGAACGCTACAATACCGTGTAACACATTAGTTGCATGTCATTTCTGTATCGTACATGTGTAAACGTTTAATTATTCATGACTGTGTCGAATGGTTTAGAACTATATATCAATTACTCTTACACTTTTTCTCAAAGATAGTATAAATCATCAATATTCTGATTTATAATTGAAATTGTTAGAATCATTTGACATTATTATCATCATTCAAATTGGCAACACTTTTGCTTAATAGTATTTCACTCGTTTTCCTGTTGTCTTTGGATGTATCTACGAGTACTTTCTTTACGGTTACATACAACAGAGTCAATAATACCAAATCACATTTATTGTAAATTGTTACATGACAACGCATATATGTCTTAGATAATATACAATGTAGTTATAATTTATAAAGACGCCCCTGTATAAATAATTATTCATGTACATGTAATATAAATTCCATAGTTATTTCAGCTCAATACATGCGGTGCGAGTATACATTGTGTTGGCTCGCTTGAAATATGCATACTGTAGAATCTGATAAATTAGCGCATACACTTATATGAATTTTAGTGACACTTGTATGTGCTTATTTTCGATATGCGCTTATACTTTAGCCAAATAATATACGCTTACAACTGCTATGCTCTTATAGACTTGTCGTATGTGCCTATTTTTCATACATACAATCAAAAGTCATGTATATCTTACGTACGTTTTTAACTGGCAGGCAAACCCAAAGTAAATATGATAAGTATATATTGTATTTGGAACATAATTATATTATATTCTTTCAACTTACAATGCTAACAATCACGTGCTATAAAATGTAAATGGTAATGTCCAATGTCTATAATCGTTCAATTTATGTTCAACATAATGCTACAACATTCGTACGATGAATATTTATGTTTCGAATGTCTTCCATGCATGTGTAACTCATACGATCCCAGTCATTAAGAAGAAAAAGAATATGTGCCCTTTTGAACATAGAAACAAATAAAATGATAAAATAATGTGTACTGCACTTTACACACACAAACGAAAATACAACAAATTTGTTATAATGCAAAATGTAACATAATGATTGTCCATAACTATTTACATAATCTAAATGTGACAAGGGGACCATGTTGTTTATTTCTTATACTGCAATTTAGAGTAACACAATCCTTGTTTTCATTTCACGTTTGTTTACACGTTCAAATACACGTTCCACTAATGCCTGTCATTGTACAAGTGATCAATGGTTTTTCTCGGTCAAATTGGTCAATCGTTTCTGGTTTCGGATAAAGAGACAGAATGTTTGTGTGCCACAAGAAATCCGGACTTTAATCAACTCGTCGTACGTTTCGAGTCAAAGCGTTCCGGTTAATACTTAGCTGATTATAGGGAGTTGCCTTTATAACTTAGTCTTCATGACTACATTATAAACTGTATGTGAATAAGAAATTCTAAATTCACCTGCAACAGTTAACACACGCGTCTCTGATGTTTCGAACAATTTTTGCGTAGATAAATTGTCGTACTTCTTTGATATTGATACCGTATACAATTGGATTTAACACCGAATTCAGAGAAAATATCTGCCTACCGTACATATTGCCTTGCTCAGGTCCCGTGTTCTGCATACCTATTCTGACACACATACCTACTATTCCTGTCAGATTGATTGTAATTAGCGCAATACATAAATGTTTGAATGCTTTAGTTTGTATCGAGTCCAAAGCAGTTCTTTGATTGTTTGTTTCCATGTAGACGTTTTCACGAGTACATGTCCAGAATACGTGAATTCCTAGTTGGCTTTGGTTTCTATTATTTTCAAGATTTCGTCTGGATTTCCGCAGCATATACAAACAACTTCCGTAAAATATATCAAGCGCAAACACCGTTATTCCTACAACTAATCCAAAATAATATCGTCCAACCGTAGTTGACATCAATTGTAGCGCCAAACATCCATTGACTTGTGGCTTGAATGTACCAAGCATAAATGATGAAGGGAGCGTGACCACAAAACCTAGCCCCCATGCCAACATTATTAACAAGACCATCGGAATGTTGCTCTGTTCTGCGCTTATCACCGTTCTATTCACGACGGTCTTCCATCGTCTAACAGCCAGGAAACAAATATTGAATATGGTAGCACACTGTGTCCAAGCAAATACTGTATTTATTGCCGCGCATGCCACTGTATTGGTATTTATTGTTGGAAATAGAGTTAAACACCACATTACGGGAGCACATCCGGAGATGAGATCACTTGTTGCCATACTGATTATCTGTTTACGAACAGCGTCCGATAATTTTCCTTTCAATTGCACAGCACAATATAAGATCATGCTATTAAACAAAATTGTACATATGGTTATAAACGTGTTAATCATATGCGATGTAATGCGAAGTTTAAAGATGATATTCCCTTCTTTATCCGTTCTATTTATAGTATCATTTGCATCAACAAGTATCATTGTTGCATTTGAGTTAAAATTCATTTTAGCGATGTCCCTAAACAATTCTGGTTTCTTCTGTAAGAATTTGTCGACAATTTTAAAACAAATTTGGCGTCTTTTTTAGTCTGTGCTGCAAATGAATCGAGGTAAGTCCAGGTACCTGTTATATATAAGGTTTTAAATTGGTGCTATGGTAACTATGGAAAACATGACGTTTTACCACATATCGCGTCAACGTGCATCTCACCCCTAGAATGTTTATTTATTCTGATTTGGTGTTTACCACATGCAACGTTTATCACAATCAACGCGGCTGATCAACGGGGTATACACACGAACTAAGGAAGAAGCTTTTATTATGTATTGTCAGCATTTTCAACCACTGAATTGTATTACACAGGAACAGCTGTACATTCTGCTTCCAACAATTTTCAATTTAGAAAAATACACCTTTAATATCGAGGTAATATTGGGGACATTTTAACAAATACATTGAGTAAACCGAAAGAGGAAAATGTCATATAAGTTTGGTCAAAGGTACCGTGCCATTTACTGTTACATTGCACATTGACATTACCAGCAGAATAAGATGGCTTCGAAGTATGCACAAAGACAAAAGGAGAAGCAAAGTCATTGAAAAAAGAATTACTTGCCAAACACCATATTGGACCAAGGATAAGTAAATGCTTGCAAAGATGAATCGGTTTGGTCTGATGCAAAATTAGCCTTTAGAATCTGACCACTGTGTCGTAACCTTTCGGTTACTCCGTGGTAAGTTTGTGCACGACTCAATACACGTATTGATTCTATTGTGAGATCCTTACAAAATGAATAGGTTAGGCACGGTGGTCGAGCGGATAGCCCGCTTGACTACTGATCTAGAGGCCCCGGGATTGATCATTTATTTTGAAAGATTTTCAGTGTTTCCCACCCAACTATAGATTGACTAGTTGACAACTCAGAGGTAGACTATACACTGAACATGTTTTGGAGCCAAATGGTCTCTCCTAAATGAGCTAAGACAGTGCGCCCGGATACTTTGTATCGCACACAGCACTGTCTAGTCTTCTTGCTGTTTCTTCAGCAAGATACAGGGCCCCATATGAAATAAGTGCTTGCACTTTATGGGTAATCATTGACCGAAAGGTTGAAATAAGTACAGGCCAAACATCTCAAAAATTGGTCTAACAAACTATACTTATAAACCACCCCAAACCTTTGGAAATACGTGTGTCAACCTTTCTCGCCTTTCTCGAGAACTAGACACATTCTATTCCGGCTTGGGCAGGTCACCAGATTAGAATATATGCTTGTGAAATACTGATTGGATAGAACCTTTGGATGCTGTGCATAATTAAATGCTGAAAACACCTTGTAACACCACCTAGTCAGATTCATATGGTTATTACTTATCTGAATAGTATGTACATGTCATTTGATAAAGTTATATAAATCATTCGTAAGAAAAGTACAAAGATGTAGTCCCAACCTTTAGGAAAGCAAGGATAGTCAGCAAGAAAAATAGTCCCCTTTTATACAGTGGTAGCAGCGGCATTCATTAACGGGGACCAAAACAAATGCAAGGATACAACGTCAATTAAAATCCAACTCACCACTACGACCTCAGAAAGTCAACATTGGTCTTCAAACATCCGACTATGGTGATGTATTTGCAGTGATGTTCGTCATACAATGATGTTTTAATCATTTCTTGCGCACAAAACTGGACTGAACTTAGTGTTTGACTGAACGGAGAAAAGTAGTTCACGTATTCATGTTTTTGCAAGTACAATGTACGATTTGTCTTATCTAATGATGAGTTTCGTACACGATTAGTCAAGAAATGAATCCACCAATGGCAGGTTTATTAACATTAAAATCAAACTTGATAATCCAAAGTTGTATTTGTCAAACATTAAAATATGGTGATCTGAGAACAATATGTTAACCTTCAATATAACATTGGTCCAGAATCGTCTGATGTCCAGGAAATTGCAATATTAATTCTAGTGACAGTTGTGTAGAGCATACGTGGTGACACATTGTGGAAGTGAATTGTATGTGGATATTGTCTCTCAGAAGAATCGACTTAAACGTGACATGAATGTGATTGTCTTGTATTTTTATCGTTTTATCACGCAGTTTTGTGTAAAAGGTTCCAATAAATTTATTTGTAATTGTGACGTTTCGTGCACGACTGTTTGATTATAGTGCTGCCTTCAATATCCGATTCGGTTACAGTATTGTGATGCAGTTAATTGACACGTTAAGAAGTAAAATGCCTCAAATTATTATAAAATATTTTTTATATATTTTCAACAGAAATCGTCAACAGTTGGATTTTTCGCACACCTTTCTGACGTACATGTACCTGTAATGGTTTTAGTTCAATTATCACGATTGTTTAAGGCCGATATTCCGCACCGAACATACTGTGTCACGGTATAAATATTAATAAGTAGAAACTTATACGCTCTTAAAATACAATTTATTCGTTGTTCGTTAGCAGAATTTTTTATACGATTATTAACTGCGATCCAATGAACAACACATCGTGTGTACGCCTGTACGCATTTCTACGCAACTGGTTATCATACGCAATATCAGGAAAATAGAGTTAAATTCTTTCTCCTAAATATCATATAATTAAAACATAGTTTAATACTACACGAATGAATTCTTTCAGGAAAATAATCATTGCGGACACCAGAAAATATTCAAATATAAACCGTTTTTATAAGAATTCATCTCAATGATAGAATTGTCAACTGAACCCTACTCTGATGTAAAATTAGCTGCCAGTATGTTTTGTCTGGGAACCGAATGTTCAATGAAATGACTGATGATAAAAAGTGAACAGCCGTTGATTTTAAAATCACCATTATTAGATAATAATATCCAACAGTAGAATCTTAATGTATACTATTCCGAAACAGAGGTCTTCGCATTTGATCGGAAGTACTCCAAACTATTTGTTTATAACGTATTTTGGCCCCACTGTCGAGCATGGCGGATTTTTATTGTAATTTTCGAAAGTCAAATTGCGTAGCCGATTGGCATTGTCCAGTGTTTTGCCAAAGTGTCGTCTCATCAAAGATATGAAGGGGATTATCACGGGACACCTGGTCGTTGATTTAATACTATGCTTCGGTGATGGAAAATATTAGGTAATCACGATGTTTCTATAATAAGTAATAAAAAACCACTTCGTGCCTCCTCAATTTGAAGTCGATGACAACTGAATAGAGCATGATAACGAATAGAATCCATTATTTTCAAGGATAAATTTGGACCAGCAGCCAAGGTTATATGAATGTAAAATGTTGCGCAACTTGAATAAGATTCAGTCTCACGAATTATCGAGATGATTGATGTCGCCGCCGGTTCAAAGTCGACCTTGCAGCATTTCCTATAGTGCTAACATACCATACATGCTGTTTCGCCGAAGAGCAAACTGTAAGCTCTTTTGGATTAATATCAAGTAATTCTATCATGTATATGCAACGCTGTTGTACAGGAATTTATATCATTGATAGCGCCGCACTGCTAAACTTTGCGTTTTCTTCTTAATTTGTAAGATTAATACCGACTTGAAGTAACTAAAAGTTCCTAGTTAATAATAACTTAGTATTGTGATAGAAATAGAGTTTAAAGAAACAATAGTTTCATTAAGAGTTTTTTAATTGAACCTTGCAGACATCTTAAACCAATTCGGAATATTAAAATATTGGTGTTAATATGAAACTGGAAAATTTGATATTGATATAAATGCATGTATAAATGTTTGCAATATTTTATGAGTTCGAGTTATTGAACAAATGTACCGCTTAGAGGAATGGGAAGTAATTATTAATAAGAAGTAATCACTTAAGTTTGAGAACAATTAATATCTAAAATGTTGTTTTCGTATTACAAATTACTACGCATAAGGAGACTTCAAAATATTTTATAATCGTTAAGACACCAAATCAGTACGATGTACATTTTGATATTTCATTGCTCAGCACTTAAAGGCTTTTTCCTCTTTCAGATTTACAGTGCTTGTAAAATGTACGAGTGTCTGTCGGTTATTTGTACGAGTGTTGTTAGTCAGTTTATTGTATGTGTGTTGTTTGTCAGTTGGCCTTATAGTATTTGGTCGTTTGGGATTTGTATTTGTCTTTCTGCTCTTGCTTGATTTGTTTGGCTTACTCATATGGCACATATTATTTACATTAAAGTTCATCGGCATTACACACGCCGTTGTTATGTCACCGCCTGGGATCGAACGAAAAACCTCTTGCTTATCGCAATTATTCACATCTATCATGCTGATCACTGATACGTGTAAGTATGAAGTAATATTTAAAAAAAACCTAGACAAAAATATTAAGTCCCAACATAACTATCTTACAACGATGCAATCTACTTACAATACATAACGTGTATACAAAACCAGTCTTTCCTCGTGTGAAGCCATTTCTATGAAGTCTCAGTGCCGTACCCAGACACGAATTTTAGCCGAGGCAGCATTGGGGCTGAACATGACCGTAACTAGGAATTTTCCAAAGTGGTGCGAAATCGGGTCTTGATTGGGTGACGGGGTATTTACAGGCGGGGTCGTCCAAATTCGTTCTGTACATGCTATTTTGGATGTTTACAATGTATTTTGCGAGCGAAGCGAGCCAGAAAAAGGGACTATTTGTCAGTGAAGCTGACACAAATTTAATTTATGGCAAATATGCACTATTTGTCCGAGCCCACATACATTTTACTCACATGATATTATTAATGCTCATTAATTATTTGGCGAGCGAAGAGAGCCACAAAAATGCACTAGTTGTATCAGCCCACACATTTCGTTCTCTACATGAACTTGAATGGTGATAAATTATTTGGCAAGCGAAGCGAGCCAGAAAAAAACTATTTGTACGAGCCACCACGAAATTCGTTGTCTACATGATATTATTAATGGGCATTAGTTATTTGGCGAGTGAAGCGAGGCAGAAAAAATGCAATATTTGTCAGCACAAACTCGCGTGGTGTGATTAATCCTTAAAGATGCATGATTTGCCCTAGCTCACACAAACTCGTTCTCTAAATGGTATGATAAATCCTCACATTATTTACCCGAGCTGCATGCCACATGGATTCGTTCTCTACACGAACTTATGAAGCATTGATGTTATGTGACAAGCAATGCGAGCCAAAGAAAATGCACTGTTTCTCCAAGTTGCATGTCATGCAAACCAGTTATCTACATGATATTTTAAAGTTCAGGTAGCACAAACTACTCTCTACATGACATTCTTAAATATGTGTTCAATTCATTTGGCGAGCGAAGCTAGCCGAATTTATTTTCAAATGTAAAACATTGCACTTCTAACCAGGAACACTTAAATTGGTGTAAAAGGGGTACGTTTGCGCCCGATGCAATCCTTAGTTATGACCATGTAGTGGTCCGGTGTATTTGTTAACCTAGAACGTTTCTGAAAGCACGCAATTAAACCACCGAATACACTTTCAACATTAACAAAAACAGAAAAGTAGAATAGCAAAGCGAGCTAGATAAACATTATTTATATTATTTGAACACCATGTCAAAACATATTCTGTTTTTGATAGTATTCACTAAGATTTATCAATGAAGCCTTCTAATTGATAATAGTCACTGATACAGCTGTTGTGAAGGCGAAGCCAGCTAGAAAAAGCATTATTTTCTGAAGAGCACCATTGGCGACAGGATCGTTTTTCTATTCGAGACACCTTTCATCAGTATATCCTACGAACTGGAAGGCTGCACATTTGTGTTAAGGGGAAGCTTGAGCGATTTGATTGCAAGTAAATTAAGGGATCAATGTCATGCTCCATGGTAATTTTAAAACAAATTCATCTGCTACATTCTTTGGTCCCTTGTTTTGGTATTGAAACGGAACATCAAGAAAATTCATAGCAATTTTTAAACAAGAGCTCAAAGGAGAAAATACTTATATGCACATGCTTATACTCTTAAATGTGTAGCCCACCTCAATATTAAATTGATTGTAAACAGTACCATGCGAGCGTAGCGAGCGAAAATTGGCATATTAACTATTTTTACTCACAGAACATTGACCTGGATTGCGGCGATATTAAGGTGATGGTGTGCCGGTGCCACTTGCTTTCTATATATAATAAAGGGAAAGTGTCCGGTATACCACCATTAAGGTGCAAATCTAGTGCCTCAAGTTGCAAAATGTATACTACCATTAAGGTGTAAATCTAGTGCCTCAAGTTGCACAATGTATACTACCATTAAGGTGCAAATCTAGTGCCTCAAGTTGCACAATGTATACATGTACTACCATTAAGGTGCAAATCTAGTGCCTCAAGTTGCACTATGTATACTACCATTAAGGTGCAAATCTAGTGCCTCAAGTTGCACAATGTATACTACCATTAAGGTGCAAACCTAGTGCCTCAAGTTGCATTATGTATACTACCATTAAGGTGCAAATCTAGTGCCTCAAGTTGCACAATGTATACTACCATTAAGGTGCAAATCTAGTGCCTCAAGTTGCACTATGTATACTACCATTAAGGTGCAAATCTAGTGCCTCAAGTTGCACAATGTATACTACCATTAAGGTGCAAATCTAGTGCCTCAAGTTGCACAATGTATACTACCATTAAGGTGCAAATCTAGTGCCTCAAGTTGCACTATGTATACTACCATTAAGGTGCAAATCTAGTGCCTCAAGTTGCACAATGTATACTACCATTAAGGTGCAAATCTAGTGCCTCAAGTTGCACAATGTATACTACCATTAAGGTGCAAATCTAGTGCCTCAAGTTGCACAATGTATACTACCATTAAGGTGCAAATCTAGTGCCTCAAGTTGCACAATGTATACTACCATTAAGGCGCAAATCTAGTGCCTCAAGTTGCACAATGTATACTACCATTAAGGTGCAAATCTAGTGCCTCAAGTTGCACAATGTATACTACCATTAAGGTGCAAATCTAGTGCCTCAAGTTGCACAATGTATACTACCATTAAGGTGCAAATCTAGTGCCTCAAGTTGCACTCTTTGTTTATAAATTGCGACAGCTCGTAATATTTTTTATTATTCAGGCATTTTATTTTACATATAAGTTGAAGACGAAGTTTCCACCAAAAGGTTAGGTGTGCAAATTTTAGGCGAGACAGCTGCTTACCTAGTGCCTCAGAATAAATTGCCTCATTGTTTATTACATGCGACAATTTGAGACATTTTATTTTAAATATATTCAGGGATATTTCATTACATGTATATATATATATAACAAAAAAATGTTTGGTCCGCAAATTTTAGGCGCGGCAACTGCCTCGCGTGGCCTTAGTGTAGTTACGGCGCTGATATTGTATTTGATTAGGTTGAATATCGACGGATGATCAGCAAAACAATTAAATATAAATGCAATTCCAATGCACTCATTTCGCATTTCGTCTAAAGACTTTAGTCATATTTGTTTATAGCCATCTTTCTTAAAGTCCCAATAAGGTTTTAAATGATAGCATTTTCTATCTACAAAGAATATCGAAATATTGAGATATTAAATTATACTAAAAATGGTGCAGAAGGGACCCATATCTGACCTCAGGTCGCTTTTCCTTCTTTGAGAAATAATCAACTGAAAACGCTATTTAGTATTTTGTCCTCCGTACAAAATACTCAATAGTGTTTACGTTTAAATTTCCCGAACAATTCCGAATATTTCGTCAATGATCGGAAGTACGCATAACGTATTACGGACGCACACTTTAACCTGGTATATACCAGTACCTTCCGGTATCGTACATAGTAGCCAGGTATTGACACCTAATCACGTTGTATATTGACACGCCAGAGGCGGCGGATTAACTATGCGTGTGTAATATAGATAGTGCGAATGAGTGTGTGTCAGGATCTTATATATATTTTATATATATTGTTTATATATAGAATCCCTGGCTGTGTTTTAATTTCTCCGATAATTATTAGTTTTATATTTCCATGTACAGTAGAATCTACAATAAAATAATAATTGTTTATTTGTAAGTATATAAATCTGCATGTTCAATATACACGAATGTTGTGAGTCATTTAATTTTCATAAACACGTGTCAATTATATGAAGATCAAAGAGGTGGCCTTTTCTTTTAATAGCAATATAAAACGTACAAACATGATCATATGAATGGAAAATTAAAGAACAGTCCAGTTAGGATAAAAATCCAGTGACGCAGTGGAACAATCCACTAGTACGGTGTAAAAACAAGTATAAATGATTATACTAACAGTTCAATACATTTTTCATGTATCAAACTAAACTCTACCTATTTACGTGGGTTGTCCCAGAATCCTGTTATATCTTGAAAATTATCAAGTACTGTATGCCCAAATTATAATTAACTTTTAAAGAAATTATTAAATCTTCACTGTCAATCATTGTATACAAATTCACCAAAACATGCCACTGATTCTTATATATATTTTGGAATGTTGTGGCTATAACTACTTAAGTATTATTGCCATTACATATTTAAACTCGATTTTGTGATACATACTTTTTTCGTGCTGGACCGTATACCGTTACCATGGGTTACAAAAGCATCCAATTATCGAATACGACGTATGCTAATGTAAAATAAATTCGTCAAATAAACGTGGTATTGTTGTAGAAATGCCATACAAAATTTCATAACTGCATCGTTATGGTGGAGTAAATAAATAAAAACAATACACGCTATTCTGTGACAACCCTCGTATATAGGTAAAGAACCACTAAATGCCTCCGCGGACCAAGTGGTGATACACTCAAGTAGTCCTTAAAAAACTTTGGTTTGCCTGTAAATGGAGATATTTCTTGACAAATGTTGAATGATGAAATTGAGTTTAAATGGTTGGTAAATATGCATGTGGTGAAGTAAAACTGTAATATTTGTATTATTCCGCTATTTTGTTCTTGATACCAAAGTGAAAGTAGACTAGGGTAAAACCCAGAACTTATAAATCCGGACATGCGTAAAAACGGATAGGCCGTGTTTGAAGGACAAAAACTTTCTTAGAAGATGCATGACCCCCCCTTTTTTATCGCATTATTTTGAAGCTTAACTGCCCCTCTTTACAATGATATATGTGGTCCAGGTGGCCATAGACTAAAAAAAGTTGAAAATTGGGGCCTACTATGGCCAATTTACATTGAGCTATAGAGCAAATCTATTAGGTGGTTTCTAACCTATATATGTTCTCCATGTGCAAAAAACTACTTTAAAGTATGTAAAAACAAAATAAAGTTAATCTTTTGATCTTGTTATCATTTTTTTAATTGCTACGTTGACCTCAGTAATAGATACAATGGATTTATTGTACTATATTTAATTTGCTCTAATTATTTGAAAGTGCTAATTATTATACATTGAATGTTTTAATAACTGCCATCGTTTCTGTTAAAAACAAATCGTCCAGATTTCTTCATTTGAATGTGTACTTAAAATATAAAAATTGGCCAGAAGAAACCAAAGCCATCCGAGTATGAAAACGTCCTCCCTGCATCAGATTCACGAATAGCTATTTACGAACAATTGAAACCAGACTCTGAATCAAATGATGTATCACCGACTAGCGAAATACTAGCCAACGGTACCAACCCCAAAATCGCCTGAAAAATTAGACAATGACATTAAGAGACAATCAACGACTACCGAACCAAATTAAACAAGATAATTAAGATTGAACATGAACCTGATTATAACTTTTCTCCAGAAACATTAAATATTGAAATTCCACATTTAACGTCACCAATAAAATCACCAATATATATTGACTGCAATACAGAAAGAAGTGACATGTCACAAAATCCAGTTCCGTGGCTTTCAGAATAAAATTTAAATGATAAGGAAATCGTAGAATCAGAAAAATGGTTAACTGATAAACATATGTATGCCATCAACACAATGTTATCAAAACAATTCAAAAATATAAACGGTCTGCAAGACACTACTTTAATACATATTTTCGATGACAAAACTAAAACATGGAACACATCTACTAAATTCAGACGTCAAGCTTCGCCTTGCGCACAAATTCATTTTGATGGCTACGCCCATTTGACTACAAGTATCAAATCGGAAAAAGACGACTCCGTATTTTATTTAAATTCATTAGGTACGAAATCGAAAAAAATTAAAAAACAACATTCAAATTCAATTATCTCAAACTTAAACTAGCAAAAATGCAAAAAACTTCAAATAAAAATCCCCAGAATTCAGCAACAGGGCTACAAGATACGATACCGGAAGGTACTGGTATATACCGGGTTTTAGTACGCGCCTGTTCATCAAAAGGTGTGCTATCCATCCATTGGTTATCAGAAACTGGCGAAAGATTCTCGGTAGTCTCCGGATAGCGACGGAGATGCTGTTAAACGCCGTATTTGTAAACAAACTAGGCTCGTTATACCAATCTTCAAGGAAAGATTATTTCACATATGTGACAGTAAGCGCGTGTTTTAATAGCTTGATGTGTTAATTATGTATCAGTCTTCAAATCAGTAACAAAGATTAGTGTTTTCTATCTATAGAAAATACGTCGTTCCGGAACCGTATCGTGGCTTTAAGAACCCATAATCAGTTGTTCCATCCCACTCTTTCTCAAAGGTGGCAAAACCATCAATATTCTGATTGATAATTGAAATGACCAAACTCAGTAGACATTATTGTTATTATCATTCCAATTTGCTAAACAATGTATGTAACTATATATTGAATGACATTACATCTAATTACATTGTAGCATGTTCAGTTTCCGTTGCAAACACTTTCAATTCAATAATGATAACAACAAATAAGACATCTGTTTAACAATGTGTTAACTTGAAAATATATAAACAAATATATTTCAGAAAACTTCATGCATCAAGGTAATTATTATACAATGCAGTTATTATAAGTCTTGTTCGTAATAAATAATCATGCACGTAATTCAAGAAACACACCAAAATGATGAAATAATGTATTGCATTTTGCACACACGGACAAATAAAATACGAATTGTAACATACTGAAACTCCATAACTATTTAGTATTTACATAATGTACATGAGCTTTGGGGACCATCTATTTCTTCTGATAATACACTTTCGAGAACTACCATCATAGTTTGACATGTCATTTCACAGCCGTTTACGCGTTCGAAGAAGCGTTTGGCTGAGTCAAGTCGTAGTGAGCGTCCAATCGGTGTTATCCTGTTCTAATTGGTCATTCATCTCCGGTTTGGGAAAAGAGACAAAAAGTTTGTGTGCAACATGACTAAATTAACACTTACCGAGGAGTAGCCGGCATGACTACTTCAAAGCTATTGTAAGTAATTTTAAATGCACCTGCAACAGTATATCTCTCTTGCGTTACGTCCCAATCTTGTTTGGATTAATTGTCGTACTTCTTTGATACCGATACCGTATACAATCGGATTTAACACCGAATTCAGAGACAATATCTGCCTACCATACATATTGCTTTGCCCTGGATCCGTGTTCTGCATACCCATTCTGACACACATACCTACTATTGCTGTCAGATTGATTGTAATTAAAGCAAGGCATAAATGTTTAAATGCTCTAGTTTGAATGGAGTCCATAACAGTTCTTTGATTGTTTGTTTCCATGTAGACGTTTGCACGAGCACTTGTCCAGAACACTTGATTTCCTCGTTGGCTTTGGTTTTTTCTGGGTTGCCGCAGCATATACAAGCAACTACCGTAAAATATATCAAGCGCAAAAAGTGTTATTCCTACAACTGACGCAAAATAATATCGGCCAACCGTGGTTGACATCAATTGTAGCGACACACATCCATTGACTCGTGGCTTGGATGCACCAAGCATAGTTAATGAAGGGAAACTCACGAATAGACTTAGTCCCCATGCTAACATTATTAACAAGACCATTGGAATATTGCTCTGATCTGCGCCTATCACCGTTCTATTCAGAATGGTTTTCCATCGTCTCACAGCCAAGAAGAAAATATTTAATAAGGTGGCATATTGTGTCCAAGCAAATACTGTATTTATCGCCGCACATGTCATTGTATTGGTATTTATTGTCGGAAAAAGAGTTAAACACCATATTGCGGGAGCACATCCGGAGATCAGGTCACTTGTTGCCATACTAATTATCTGTTTACGAACAGCGTCAGATAATTTTCCTTTCAATTGCACAGCACAATATAAGATCATGCTATTAAACAAAACCATAGATACGGTTAAAAACGTGTTAATCATATGCGATGTCGTTCGAAGTTTATAGATGATATCCCCTTCTAAATCCGTTCTATTTACAGTATCATTTACACCAGCAGGTATAATTGTTGCATTAAAGGTGAAATTCATTTTAGCGATGTCCCGCAAAACAAGTCCGTTTTTTTCTGGCAGAAATTGTCGATAGTTTTAAAGCTAACCTGGCGTCCCATGTAGTCCGTGCCGCAAATGAATCAGATGAGTGTGGGTTCCTATTATATATAAGTGTTTGAATTGACGCTATGGTTACTATGGAAAACATAACATTTTACCACATATCGCGTCAATGTGTTTTTCATCCCTAAAATGTTTAATTAATCTGATTTGGTGTTTTGCTACTTGCAACGTTTATCACAATCAACGCGGCTTATCAACGGGGTATACACACGATCTAAGGATAAAGCTGTGATCATGTATTGTCAGCATTTAAAATTATTGCACACAATTTTAATCACTGAATGGTATTACACAAAAGCAGCTGTACATTTTGATTCAAACAATTTTCAATTTTGAAAAATACACCTTTAGTATCGAGGTAATATTGGGGACATTTTAACAAATACATTGAGTAAACTGAAAGTAGAAACTGTCATATAAGTTTGGTCAAAGTTATCGGGTCATTTTCTGTTATATTGCACCATGACACTACCAGCAGAGTAAGATGGCTTCGAAGTATGCACAAAGACAAAAGGAGAAGCAAAGTCATTGGAAAAAAATTACTTGCAAAACACCATATTGGACCAAGGATAAGTAAATGCTTGCAAAGATGAATCGGTTTGGTCTGATACAAAATTAGCCTTTAGAATTTGACCACTGTGCCGTAACCTTTCGGTTACTCCGTGGTGTTTGCACGACTCAATACACGTATTGATTCTATTGTGAGATCCTTACAAAATGAATAGGTTAGGCACGGTGGTTGAGCGGATAGCCTGATTGACTACTGATCTAAAGGCCCCGGGATTGATAATTTATTTTGAAAGATTTTCAGTGTTTCCCACCCAACTATAGATTGACTAGTTGGCAACTCAGAGGTAGACTATACACTGGACATGTTTTGGAGCCAATTTTTCTCTTCTGAATGAGCTAAGGCAGTGCGCGCGGATACTTTGTATCGCACACAGCACTGTCTATTCTTCTTGCTGTCTCTACAGCAAGATACAGGGCCCCATATGAAAATTCTCGCACTTTATTGGTTATCATCGACCGAAAGGTTGAAATAAGTACAAGCCAGATATTTCAAAAATGGTCTAACAAACTATACTTACGAGGGGCATTCAAAAAATACGTAGACAAATCAATTTGCTAGCTTATTTTTTCAGATAAATCAATAATTATTAACTATGTTGCTGCACCCCCTTCATCCGCCAAAATCCAAAAGTTTCATAGATATCGGACCAACGGTTAAGTGAGGGCCGTGTTTTATGCATTGCACCTTTAGTGACCACGGGACAATTCCAGACGTCGTTGTTGACGTCATACGTTTCGGTAACCTCACAACATCTTCTAAATTCTCACAATAATATTCATTGTACAACTCCAATCATTTTGTATAATGACCAATTTACAAAAGCGGATAAAACTTACAAAAAAGAACAGATAGCATTAATTAGTTCATTTGTTGTTTCGAGTTTTATACTCACGTACCCAAATTGCGCCCATATCAAAGTCTTGACGTCCAGAAAACCGAACTTTGGACTCCATGGAACATGTTTAAGCTGATTAAATCAAGAAATATATACAACCCGAGCACTGTATGTTTTACATGATGTTCCGGCACTTTCACTATGTGAAATATCTAATTTTCGGCCACGATTCAAGTAAGTTTGTGTGTTTAAAAACTGTTTATACCAAGCGCAACACATAATTTCAGGATTCCGCGTCCCCCGTGGTTTAACGCGACGTCTCGTTTTCTTTCCGCTTTTAAGAGTGACTTTGTATGATAACCAATATCTCTGTAACCCTGTTAATTATGACATCATCATTTGAAACACAAAACTACATTGTCTAAAACGATACACACATTAATTCTATAAAGGATTCCCAACCGTTTAAGATAAGTGATCGGGTGAAGAAATCAACACCAATTTTCTACGGGATAAATCGATGGGTTGCCCCGTGTGTTCAATTTTACGTTGCTATAACTACCATATTTTCGAATATAACATATATTGTTCGTGACAAATATTCTCACCGAATGCATAACCGGTAGAACCTGATTTCTACCAATTTTGATGCAATTCAGATGATAGATAGTTTAACAATCGATGTTGTCTACGTATTTTTTAATGGCCCTCGTATATACATATATGGACAGTTTTGTACAAAAAACAACAGCACTGATAAATCGCGAACGTCTGATCAAACCTCCCTAAAGGTTTGGAAATACGTGTGTCAACCTTTCTTGCCTATCTCGGTAACAAGATTAGAATATATGGCTGTGAAATAGTGATTGGATAAAACCATTGGATGCTGTGCATATGAATTGTAATACCACCTAGTCAATTTCGTATGGTTATTAACTATCTGCATAGTAAAGTACAAAAATGTTGTTCCTATTTAGTTATTTTCGTCATACAATGATATTTTAATCATTTCTTGCGCACAAAACTGGACTGAACATAGTGTTTGACTGAACGGAGAGAAGTAGTAGATGTATTCATGTTTTTGCAAGTACAATGTACGAATTGTCTCATCTAATGATGTGGTTTCGTACACGATTAGTCAAGAAATGTATCCACCAATGGCAGGTTTATTAACATTAAAATCAAATATGATTATTCAAAGTTGTATTTGTCAAACATTAACATATGGCGATATGAGAACAATATGTTGACCTTCAATAATGAAATATATCATTTGTCTAGAATCGTCTGATGTTCAGGAAATTGCAATATTAATTCTTGTGAAGTTGTGTAGAGCATACGTGACGACACATTGCGGAAGTGAATTGTATGTGGATATTGTCTCTCAGAAGAATCGACTTAAACGTGTCATGAATGTGATTGTCTTATATTTTTATCGTTTTATCACGCAGTTTTGTGTAAAATGTTCCAATAAATTTATTTGTAATTGTGACGTTTCGTGCACGACTGTTTAATTATAGTGCTGCCTTCATTATCCGATTCGGTTACAGTCTTGTGATGCAGTGAATTGGCATGTTTAGAAGTAAAATGCCTCAAATTATAATAAAATATTGTTTATATATTTTCAACAGGAACCGGCAACAGTTGGATGTTTCGCACACCATTCTGACGTACATGTACCTGTAATAGTTTTAGTTAAATTATCACGATTGTTTAAATTAAGGCCGATATTCCGCACCGAACATGCTTTATTATGGTATAAATATTAATAAGGAGAAACTTATACGCTTTTAAGATACAATTTATTCGTTGTTCGTTAGCAGAATTTTTTTATATACGATAATTAACTGCGATCCAACGTACAACACATCGTGTGTACGTCTGTAAACATTTCTACGCGACTGGTTATCATACGCAATATCAGGAAAATAGAGTCAAATTCTTTCTTCTAAATATCATATAATTAAAACATAGTTTAATACTACACGAATGAATTCTCTCAGGAAAATAATCATTTCGGACACCAGAAAATACACCTACAAATATATTGTCGTTTGCGGAGGTTTAGGCGCATTCAAATATAAACCGTTTTTATAAGAATTCCTCTCAATGATTGAATTGTCAACTGAACCCTACTCTAATATAAAATTAGCTGCCAGTATGTTTTGACTGGGAACCGAATGTTCAACGAAATGACTGATGATAAAAAGTGAACAGCCGTTGATTTTAAAATCACAATAATTAGATAATAATATCCAACAGTAGAATCTTAATGTATACTATTCCGAAACAGAGGTCTTCAGAGGCATTTGATCGAAATTACTCCAAAGTATTTGTTTATAACGTATTGTGGCCCTACTGTCGAGCATGGCGTATTTATTGTAATTTTCGAAAGTCAAATTGCATAGCTGAATGGCATTGTCCAGTGTCTTGCCAAAGTGTCGTCTCATCCAAGACATGAAGGTATAAGAACTATCACGGGACACATGGTCGTTGATTTAATACCATGCTTCGGTGATGGAAAATATTAGGTAATCACGATGTTTCTATAATAAGCAATAAAAAATCACTTCGTGCCTCCTCAATTTGAATTCGATGACAACTGGATAGAGCATGATCACGAATAGAATCCATTTGTTCAAGAATAGGTTTGGACCAGCAGCCAAGGTTATATGATTGTAAAATGTTGCACAACTTGAATAAGATTCAGTCTCACGAATAATCGAGATGATTGATGTCACCGCCGGTTCAAAGTCGACCTTGCAGCATTTCCAATAGTGGTAACATACCATACATGCTGTTTCGCCGTAGAGCAAATTGTAAGCTCTTTTGGATTAATATCAAGTAATTCTATCATGTATATGCAACGCTGTTGTACAGGAATTTATCTCATTGATAGCGCCGCACTGCTAAACTTTGCGTTTTCTTCTTAATTTGTAAGATTAATACCGACTTGCAGTAACTAAAAGTTCCTAGTTAATAATAACTTAGTATAGCGATAGAAACTGAGTTTAAAGAAACAATAGTTTCATTTAGAGTTTTTTAATTGAACCTTGCAGACATCTTAAACCAATTCGGAATATTGAAATACTGGTGTTAAAATGAAACTGGAAAATTAGATATTGATATAAATGCATGTATAAATGCTTGCAATATTTTATGGGTTCGAGTTATTGAACAAATGTACCGCTTAGAGGAATGGGAAGTAATTATTAATAAGAAGTAATCACTTAAGTTTGAGAATAATTAATATCTAAAATGTTGTTTTCGTATAACAAATTACTACGCATAAGGAGACTTCAAAATATTTCATAATCGTTAAGACACCAACTCAGTATGATGTACATTTCGATATTTCGTTGCTCAGCACTTCAAGGCTTTTTCCTTTTTAAGATTTACAGTGCTTATAAAATGAGTGTCTGTCGGTTATTTGTACGAGTATTGTTCGTCAGTTTATTGTATGTGTGTTGTTTGTCAGTTGTCCTTATAGTATTTGGTCGTTTGGGAATTGTATTTGTTGTTCTGCTCTTGCTTGATTTGTTGACTCATTGGCACATACTATTTACATTAAAGTTCATCGGTATTACACACGCCGTTGTTATGTCACCGCCTCGGATCGAACGAAAAACCTCTTGCTTATCGCAATTATGCACATCTATTATGCTTATCACTGATACGTGTAAGTATGAAGTAATATTTAAAAATAAAACAGACAAAAATATTAAGTCCAAACATAACTATCTTGCAACGATGCAATCTACTTACAATACATAACGTGTATACAAAACCAGTTTTTCTACGTGCGAAGCCATTTCTATGAAGATTTTTTTAAATATTTTGGATCATGGTTGGGACATGCTCGAAGTATTTTGTTCATACAAGTGGGAAGCGATGTTCTGATATTCAGCAGGAAGCAGATTAGTTATAGATTTTCGTGTTCCGTGTCAAGCAACAATGTTAGCAATACATTTTTATTTATTTTTTGTTCAGAAACAACTGTTTTAATGGAAGCACACTAATATCCTTTGATATATCATTAACTTGGGAGATGACATTAGACAAATAAAAGATGCTTAATGTGACATAAGTGTTACGCACAATATCAGGATGCATTAAATGTTACATATTAAATACATTAACTTTGCACACTGTTCATCGATGTTTTTTCACATTCATTTGACATAAATTCTAGTATATGAACATTAAAAAGTACAAACATTATAAAATAACCCAGGATATAACATAAAACTATCTGGAAGACTGATTTATTTTCGAGGCACGTAATTTTCCAAAATAAATGTTGATATTATAATATTATGTTCCTATTTATATCTTTATTAGTACAGTCACACCTTACCTTAAACCACATCGATAATAAGGTCATCCCAATATTAAATCAAAGTCGTCTCGGTCCAAATTCACTGAATCGCTCTATATGTATTAAATCTTAACACCAACAATATAATATAAATTGTTGTATAAATATTGTACAATGCTGTAAATGCCACCAATACATGTAGAAACATAAGGGGTGTTTTATGGTCTTAACATGTAAATATCATTGAAAATTGTCTGGCGGGTGATCACATCGGTGGGCTTTGAAGACAAATTTACGATCATATTTGTCGCGGTTGGTCCTAAATACAGAGTTGCCTTTATTTTACTTACATTGACGTTTTTATTTCACAGTAAGATTAGTGACCAAATGATTAAAATAATAAATTGAGTCTTACTTGCCGACATTATACTTTAAATAATTTTGCGCAACAGTTGTGCAAGAACATTTTACGCACACAAAACACATGTAGTAAAACAAGTATACATATTTTATGAAGTCGCTGAAAAGCATACATAATTAATTATTTCATATTGTAATGTATATATTTCAAATATGTGCCGAAAATACTCCAATTATAATCAATACGGATTGCACAATATATTGACATTATATGAAACCGCTGTATCAGCAAACGTAAAGGTTTATAGACCCTTTCAATTAAGCGATAATCGTATGTACAGAGTTACCTCCCGTAACCGGATGTGACGTCAAACGAGGGCTCTACAAATTAACAACACTATAAACGCAGTAGCGAAGAGATTATTTAATCGCTTTTTTCGTTAATTGCATGTTTTGTAGCTGTTATTTTCAATAAAGATGTTTATAATGTACTAACAATGTATGTATAATATGTTACATGTTATGGATGTGGAGGAAACGTGTGATTTCTCGGATTTTTTTCTATCAACAATGGTCAATTATCGGGCGTTAATTTCCAAAAAGATCTGTAGTTGTATTAATGTTGTTTTGTAATTCGGTTGATTGTCATGCACATTTCGTACATTAACTTGAGCGTTAGTGCTAAGATACAGTGTATATTTGTACTTTGATAAATGTATATTTTGCCGGGAATATAAAGCGCAAGTATTTTCACCTGGTTCTTTCAATAAGTACTACTACATCATAACCGCCATTAGACCTAGTTAACTCTGGATCATTGCTATGTCTCATTTCATTTTATCAATACAATTCACAAGTTATGTGTTGTTTATTATGGATTGTAATAAAACAAAGACATAATTATTTAGGCCTTTGAATAAAACTACACGTATATTAGAGCCACAACTATTTATTGGAATGTCCTATCTGGTTCCATACGTGTCATTTCGTTTATTTAAAAAAATACATTATTTATATACAACTGCTCCTCAAACTAACATCACAATTAACAATATTTTGTTTTTAATATAAGAATTGTAAATCTTAATTCACAAAAAGTGACCTGAACTGCAATTCGAGTGATGGGAAAAACATAACAAAATAAAGTGAGATAGATAATTAGGTGCTAAAACCCTAATGCATAAATAAAATCTTGTCAGATGATAAGGTGCTAAAACCCTAACGCATAAATAAATTCTAGGTGCTGTATAATTATATAATGATTTACAATAAACAGCATAGATCCCCTTATATCAAGATAAGCCACCAAGACCATACTTTAAATTAGTTTCACAGCAGGGTACTAATATACAACCAATCAGTACTATGTTGTCACCATCTGTCATCTTAATATACATGTACAGTATATTGATCAGTGTTTTATTTTAAATGATTGACATTGATTGACACTTTTAAATCAACGTTTGGGTTACTTTCATAAAAAAGTATAAATTATGTTTATCCAAACCACAGAGGTCTCTCTAATTCCGTGTCCGAACAAAAAGTGTAAATTAATGGACATGCACCTGTATGAGTTGTGCTACAATGCTCATTTGGATGTTTCAAATATATTTTATTGCAATATTTTTACACGTAGACACCATTTAAAATAAATAAAGCACTTTTCTCATTTACTTGTATATGAATTTCAAATGAACAAAGGTTTCATGATGGAAGAGTAAAATTTGGAACAGACTACATTGTATTGCCAAACAATTTAGTTTTACTTACATACAACAAAATTTTGCATAGAATTTATTTTGATTTTAAGTTATTCGTCGTGTGAACTTTTCCGTTGATTCCTTACTTTCTTTGATTGCAGTTAACAACACATCAATGTACTCGTGTTAACAATAAACAAGTAAGCACATGCGGACATGTAAAATAATGCCGCCCGGATTTTAGTAGAAAGAAATTTCCTCCTGTGTAAATTAACGTTTTAATTTCTGGCTGGATAGTCGTACTTTTGAAATGATATAGCTAATATTCTATACTTTTATGATGTGTGATGAATTATTAAAATACACAATTTCTTTATGCTAGTATAAATGTGAGTCAGGTTTCAATGAGTGGATTGTGCGCGCGTGATCCATGGTATTTAGGTTCGAAACGCATGGCTCTCCTTTTAAAACTTTAATAATATCTTTTAATAATATAATTGTTGGAAAGCTTAGTCTACATAGTTCTTAAAACTGCAAATAATAAACATTTTGAGCAGGTTAAATGCCAATTGTTGAGAATTGAATTCAGTTCTTTATTTTTACATTTCCTCGCCCTTGAAATTGTTGTTCCGAAAACATGGCTTTTTATGTTTTATTATTGAAAATACATTAACAAAAGTTACATTATTAAAAAGTCTATATAATCTTGTTTTCGTAAGTGTTCATCTTTTAAAAATCGACAGAGTAAAGCGTGATTTACAGCGGTTTAAAGTTGACACATTTTTTATATCCTTTACACGCTAACGGTAATCGGCTAGTGTATTCGCTTTGAGCCCTCGTTTGACGTCATCAAAGGGAGACAATTTAATTACGGTCTTAATTGAAAGGGTGTATACCTCAGCTTTTCAAGTTATAATACAATAATCAGCAAATTTAAATTGCGTAAAGAACAGGTAGAATCTAGAATTAAGCGAAACACATGTTTTGTTTTACTATTAATTCATTGAATTAGTAATTGTTATACTTATTGTTAATAAATCGTGCAGCCAAAACAAACGCACAAAGTAATGACAAAACTATCGCTTATAACGTGTATGTATCTTTAACTAGTCGATAATTGTTTTTTAGAATTACGCTTTTTTTAGTAACATTACACATCGGTTAGGTATATAAGCAAGTGAAGTCGTGTACCAAATCGGAATTCTCCCCGCTTTCACAAGGCTGTGGTGAACGTTACATGTGGAGCAGTGGGCGTTGACTCACGTCCCGGTATAGAGAAACCATGGCTGACTGGAAGTGGATTTTATCAATGGAGCACATCTCCTTCTAATGCTTACTTCGAAACCTTTCAGAATGTCCATGTTCTGAGAAAATTCCCGGTTTCTAGGTCCAGTCTATAGCGACCCCGCAAACGCCATTTTATGGTGCTATGGGGTAGGACGGGGTAGCCTGGAGACCCCAGATGGGATGCTTCAGGTGACCATGGTATTTGTAACATGACATATTTTGTATCTTGTCTAGAGGCCTTCTGTAAAATCAACAAAGTTAGAAGTTGGGAATATTCTAACAAATAACACGGACGGACTAGCATGAAGGGTTTTGTAGTAAGATATTGTGATCAATCGGAAAAAATCTGTTTTGTTGACCAAATCCACTAACAGTTGATCCATGCTTTCCGGATATGTTCACTTCAGCCTTAAGTAAGATACATATACGTATGTATGCCTTATTTATACATATCTCCGTTGGGTAAACATGTGTGACCGTTCACGAAGGCCGGATGTTTAGAGCGTCGGCCTCAGAAAAGAATGGTTCGGTGGTCGATACCTAAACTAGACAAAATGGTTACCGTCAATTAAATATAATTGGCTTATTCTTTGTTTTCATTAACGACATCGAATGCTGGGGGAAAAGTGAAAATAATATATTATAGGCTGATTACATTATACAAAATGCATTTCGACATTACATTCATGACTGATATAAACGTACAGTTAATAATATAAATAAGTAAATATAAACGGACAGAGCAGAATGTTTTATGTACATTTGTAAATGCATTGTCGACCTATATGTGACCCGTTTATTATCTTGTTAATAGATCACATGGAAATTTTCTACAAAATTTTACATTTTAACTTTTATAAAGTTGATAATACTGTATATCTATAAGTGACTGTTTAGGCTCTATTGAAAACATATAGATCGTCATGTAGATTGTAAAAAGTCCGTTTACAAACTTTATGTTGATCTACACTTTAACATCTGAAAAGTTATAGTTTACAAACTTAACATAACCGCTACATTGATTATGACAATCATAAACATTTCGATTTTCATTACAGAATAGTCGCATTTCATTTCAAGAATAAAAAACATATTTGTGTTACAGCCTGTCATCTATATTACATAATTATTATTATACAGGGTGTCTCAAAATACATGTCCGCTTGTTGAAGGGTCATTACTTTGTTTAATGAGTTAGTAAATTGATAATCATAGTCTCATTTGAAAGCTAAATTAAAACATTGGGGGGTTAATTATATCATGTGTCAATACTCGAACAGTTGATGACGTCATATACGTTATACTAACGTCATTAGCAACGGACGTTCTAAAATATTCGAAGAGGCAGATAACCTAGTTTATACGGTGGCATGGGTAAATTTTATATCATATGTGGGCATAGTACTAGTCAGTCGTACCCTACTATGCACACACTGGCTGAGAAACTCATCAGGGGTCATTAGAAAATGAAATCGGGTATATTAATGGGAGAAACACATTTTAAAAACAATTAGGACTAAAAATTTGATATTCACACATTTCTAGGCATATCATATTCATAAAAGATGCACACATCTCGTCGAATGAACATACTGGATTGAATGTATAGCAGTATGTCTAGTTATCTCCAACAGTCCAAACATAGTCATATAATGTAACTTGAAAGCATAAAATAGTAATAAATGAAGTATCAATCACCAAAAACGTCCTTGGTAGGAAAATGAATTTGATTATGCTACTTTTATTGAAATCAGGAAAAAGTAACAAAAACATCCTAAATATTTATTTTTTCTAATATCATTTCAAAGTTAGATCATACAGTTCAAGATATGTAACTATTTCGAAACTCAAAATCTCGATTTATGGAGAATATGGAAACATCAGATCCAACTCAAAGGTGTGTGAACGTCATTAAAATTGTCAAACAACGTCAAATACAGGTTTTTACCGAATTGGGGTTAGCTACTCAAAATGCGTTCTATAAATTTTGTATGCATTATTTTGGATACTTTTTTCGTAATTTCTTCATTGATTTGAATGCCCTTTGATTATACATATAAATCAGAAATGTAAAGCAATACAATACAGAGTGATATGTCCTCAACAAGCGGACATGTATTTTGAGACACCCTGTATATACGTAACAATTATAGATTATACATATAATGTATTGAATATCAATTTCTTAAATTAATATGATAGTATATTGAGTAAAAGTATATTTTATCATTTCCGTATTGAAAGCCTTCTATTTGAATCGTTAAAGTAAAAAGTCAAATTGAATTTACATGCATTATACAGTCAAATCGCGATGAATTGATAAACACTCCGAATTAAAATAAGACATCATAAAAAATTAATCGCTTATTCTTGTATAGTTAATCTTTAACAAGATGTCGATCAGTCAAATACAGACAAAGATCACGTTCGTATGGGAATATAAAAACACTAATCGGACGAGTGGGAGATTTGTATAATCAATAAGCAAAGCACAAGTTCTGCAAATAAAGGTATTTTCATATTTGCATAAAGTAGGTATTAAGAGTTTTCTTTTTAAGAATATGTAGAGATTTTGGCGATGGAAATACTGGAAGTTGTGTCGGCCTTCTGGTGAAATGCATCTAATAAATACCACCGGAAATGGTTTCAAATCATTCTTTGATTCGACTTTGATTTACTATAATTATCGAGTTCACTGTCCTAAGGGGCTTTGAGTAAACCTCTTATTTCAATTTTGGATTTGTTGAGTGATAACATGATATAGAAACATCGCATATATGTTTACTAAGTACTTTCAAATCTTACTAAGAAGCTTCATTCGTATTTTCGAATAAACGAATCGTGTTCGCTGAATAAACATTGTGCAATCATTTCAAAGCAACAATCCATTGAGCAACACACTCCTGCAGCAACATGATATTTTCCTAAAGTAACAAGTGCAAACGGACTGTTTTACCTTGGAAATGTTTTTGTTCTTATTATACAGCTAAGAACTGTCGAACAAACATTTAAAATAGACTAGTCTACACAATCTTTCATCTCATACATGTATAAAAAAAGAGAAATCGGGCAGGGAAGGCAACATTCAACTTAACCAACCGGGCACAACTACATGGAACAATGGCTACACACAACCCGTATTATCGGCGTCAGATTGTATTTTTGCTTTTTTGTTATATTCTTGTTCCATTTTGCTCTGAATCCCTGTGTTTACCTCCCGTATTCGCCCATAAGCGTATCAAAGCGAATGATGTATGGTCATTGGATACAGCAGATCTTCAGACAACCTGCAATATTACAACGGGTTTATTGTTAACCTATGGTCAATTAAAGGTACTTAACTGTAAATGCAAATCTGACGAATTTCGGTTGTGCATTACTTATCAAAGACTCACAGACTTTATTAATTTGGAAATAAACCACGAGATGCTTACATCGATAGAAATAGAAACTTACCGATTTCTTTACACCACAGAGTTTTAACCATAGATGCTCTTGTTTTCTTTGATTAAGATACAGGTATCATATCGAACATTCCAGCATGCGATGAACAAGTCGTTGGGATAGTACCGCTTGTGTGACAAATATGTGAAACCATAAAGCAATGTTACTTGTCTTGGCATGTAATCCTGTTCTCTTACCTGACACATACTAGATACCACCATACGGTCACCTCGTTTATTTCTGCAAACCAATGCGTTGATATTCCACATGTATTTCTGGAAGAACTTATCCAATCACGGCTCATAACGCTTCTAATAGTCTTCTAAAACACATTTCATGTCATGAATTAAGAAACTAATAGACCCAGGAGAAAATTAGAATGGCAATGCATTATGATACTGAATATTTTAATCCTCCTTTTAGACATGCTTGATTGATGCATTAACTAAACGTGCTGATATTTGCAATAAAGTGATACAGTCAATTTTGCGACCTTACATAAATCGCTTACATTTCAGTCGTATAGGAACTTTACAAAGAAAAAGAAATATTCGCTTCGTATTATAGTTCAACACACCATGTAATATTCACTACCCACAAGTTCTAACCCGCCACCTTACATTTTTCTCCATAACTTTTTTATTTAAGTATGTACCCGCATGATACCCGTACTTGAATACAAGATGCAGTCAATTATAAATTTATTTTGGACGGCAAACGATTATGTTCGTTGTCACAAGCGTGTTACGTAATGTGGTATTTTTCCCCAATTCACAAAAATACCAAAACTATTGATGGCAGTGTGCATAAATTAACGCGTGGAAAGCATGTTTTCATAAACATTTTGGCATAACTGATCCCTGTCCCTATACGAAAATCACGTTACATGCCGTGATTTACTCCAGACGAACTCTGCTGAAGAGTGACAATCTTCGGACAAAATGAGAAAAAAGACTTTGTCAAAACGGGTGGTTTTGCAAAATCACGCTTGTATGTCAATATCAACAAAATTAAGTTTGTTGTTAATAAAAAGTGGAGATACAATGTAACCACTAAAACTTCAAAAACAAACAAAAACATAAAATATTATTCATGTGAAATTAAAAAAATAAGGGCCGCGACTCTAATCAAAGTCATAACATTCCGACAGGTCTGGTGCGTTCTCTGCTGATACAATTTCGCTTTTAATGTGTTTTTTCGCGTAGGAAATTCATCTTTTTAATCAAAACCGTTCGTGAGCACGTGATTTCCGTTGTTTATTTCTTACACGTGTAAACATGCTATATTACGTAACACGTCAAACATGGTAAATTCAACTGCAAGTAGGCTAAATATCAACACATATTTGAATTTAATACATCTTTCTTTATACGTACGTATGTGGATGTTCATGCTAATAAATGCATTATAAAAAAAATATTTAAAAAATGAAACATTGACACCTACGAAATGTGTTCCAGTGATATTTCGAAATCCTGTGAGTGTTCCTATCGAGTCAATTTCATGATGTAAAGTGTTTTTCAAGATAAGCAGTCATCAATAATGCCGAATTCGTTCATGTACACTTAAATGTTGGTGCACATGCAATGCACGTGCAAAAATACTTCATTACGCAATTCGCCGAATGCACCAAGTTTAGCCACAATACCGCTAAATTAAACTAACTATTAGCTGCATCTACTAAAAAATGTATCGGTATGCGAAATCTCACTTGAATATACCAATTTTTGACACTACAGGACTGAAATATCTAAGTGGCGGGTTAGAACTTTTGGGTAGTGTACAAGCGGCCATATAACAGTAATATATTGGTGTATAAAGTATTGTTATGGACATGCAATGGAAGACAGTCGCTCGTCAATTCCTGTTTCAATTTCTGTTGGAAATAAATAAACCGTTTATCGAATGCTATCCGATTCCATACATTATACAGTGGTGAAACATTGGTGATATCTGATTGTATTTATCCGTCAGACTTGTAATTTGATGCCATAAACTATTTAAACTGTACCATGTTTCAGAACACCTCAAGCATTTTTGGTGGATGTTGGTAGGTCTTGTCACTTGTTATTTAATTTGTTTGTTGGTTTATCAGGTCAATACATGATGATATAAATCAGTTTCATAACTTTGTCAGAGTTATTTATAGAGAAGTGGGTTGACCTGTGTTACTATATTTACTTGGTCTTTTCACTCAACGGATTTGGTGCTACGAATTTTCTAATAGGAGTTCTTTGATGAAGGATTGTTTGCTCCGAAACCGGAAACAATACTGTTTTTTTTAAAATATGTGTTAAATTTGTAGCATCAGTGCTCAATTAGTACTTGTCGACCTCATTTGCTGCTGTTTTGCGGAATAAAGGGGAACGATTCAAACGTCTGCTGTGAATATAATATGTAGCATTTGAAAAATGATGTACACTTCCCAAAAGTGCAAAAGTGCTAACCCGCCACTTATATATTTCAGTCCTTTTATGTGTAAAAAATTGAAATACAAATATAAAATGTCGTATGCCGATACATGTTTAGTAAATGTAGCTGACCATTAATTTACTTTGGCGTTATTGTGGCTACACTCGGTTCTTTCTGCGTATTGCGTAATGAAGCATTTTTGCACGTGCGTCGCATGTGCACCATAATTTACATGTGCTTGCACTGGAACACAATTCATAGATGTCAATTTCCAATTTCTAAAATACTTGTTTTGATAATTCATTTCTTAGCATGAACATTTACATGCATACGTATAAAGATGTGATAAAGCCAATTATATGTTGAGTTTTTACCTACTTGCGATTTTATTCACAATGTGTTCATGAACGGCTTTGATGAAAATGATGAATTTGCAACGCGAAAAACTCCTTACATATTTGGTACACAATTATTTTGTGTTTGTTTTTGTAGTTTTAGTGGTTTTCGCGGTTGTTTATTAACAACAAACTTCATATCGACATACAAGCGTGCTTGTGTAAAATCAATCTTTTTGAAGAAGCCTTTTTCTTATCTTGTTCAAAGATTGTTACTCTTCAGCCGAGTTCGTATGGAGTCAATCACGACATGCAACGTGTTTTTCGTCGAGGGCAGAGATCAATTATGCCAAAAATGTTTGTAAAAATGAGCTTACCTCGCGTTGCTTTATGCACGATTACTTAAGCAGTTAGGGTATTTTTGTGAATTTGTAAAGTTATCTCATTACGTAACACCCCGTAACAAAAAACATATGACTTTGTCGCCCAAATTAAATTTATAATTAACTGTATCTTGTATTCACGTATTGGTATGCAAAATTGAATATAAGGTACATACTTTAATAAAATAGTTTTGGCGAAAAATGTGAGGTGGCGGGTTAGGACTTGTGTGCAGTTCAGATGCAAAATAAAACTAACATACGTGTATGTAGTGTATGCAGATCAATGATATATAACAATATAAGATCTAGCATACTATAAATATCGAAGCATATGGAAGTAACAATACAAACAAACTTCCATAAACATAAATATTTATCACAATATAGAAAATGGGGCACATAACGAGTACTGCATACATGTCTAGTTGTAATTGTTTATCTGACTTTACCCCACCTCTGACAAATTAGTAGCTAAATCAAGGAATTTGATTGGTCCATTGCCATCACGTGGTGACACAATATCATCCCATACCGGGTCAGTAAAAATCAATATCGGGTGCCCACGTGATCAATACCATGTCAGTAAATTCAATATCGTGTGCCGACGTGATCAATACCATGTCAGTAAATTCAATACCGGGTGCCCACGTGATCAATGCCTAGTTCGACTAGCTATCGGCCGCCATTGTTTTCGTCCCATTGAATTCTTTTTTTAGCAGTTTTGGTCAATAAACGGCGTTTTTAAAGGCACGGACTATGATGAAAACGAATTTTAATGAATCAAATAAAGTTTGATGATAAGGGCTGTTTCGTAATAACATCTCAAGCATCGAACGTTAGCAAACTTACATGACCGTGTCACTAGCTTTCCGTGTCACTAGCCCATTAATTGCAAGCGTTTGCGATATATTTTCCATGCGCCTATTGGACATTGAAGATGTTTTAAGAATCGTCGAAAATAAAGGTGAAATTTTCATTTAAATAGCCGATTTATCCACGACAGTACTCGATCTCCGAGGAAATTGGGCTTTAATAGACATTACAATGATATCAACACTCAGATCATACCAGCTTCTTGAGCGTAAGTAGGCTACAATTTGTTCCACAACCAGTTGCTCATGGAATCACTATGTCAACAATCCTATGTCTCAATGTAGCTTGTCAAAGCAATGTTTTAATATAAGATTATTTTATTACTGTGTATTTAAAAGACTTTTGTATCAGTCAAGTTTCATCCACATCACCCCACCCTGGGGAATGGTCGGGATTTTGAGTCGAAACCCCCGGCCTTCCACGACCTGCGGGTAAGCTGATGGTAAAATGTCCGGTATTTCCCCCGACAACTAAATATTGTCCCTTAGCTATTGGTTCGCAGAAAAATTCTCCTGATCTGCGGGGAAGCTGGTCGGTACAAAGACCAATTCCTTGAATTTAGTGGTAATTTTTTTGATGTGGTCTTTTATGGTGGTTATAATCCGTTTTGAATGGTCATCGAAGGGGTAAATTCGTTGCATGGTCATCTAGTGACCTGGTACGGGATGATACATGGTCAGTTAATATCGTACCATGACTCGGTTTCGCCTCGCCAGGTACGATATTTACTGACCATGTATCATCCCGTACCAGGTCACTAGATGACCATGTAACTAATATAGTAGAACAACTTGTATAAAAGTCACTACGTCCGCAACAATACGTATTTGGAACGTACATGCGAAATTCAACCGTGGCTATTGAAAATAAAAACGGGGATAATGACGTTTCCATCGCTATGATTGAATATATATGAGCCGTTCTCCAGGAACACCGGGCTTAATGACATTGTATTGTAAATATGCAATAAGATTTAGAAAAATGTCTTAAATGAGAAAAAACTCGTCTCCTTTGATTTCATACTTAAGTAATTGGATAGTTTAGTACTATCCAATAGCTTCAAGTTTTCTTTAAAATTGTATTGAAATAACTTTTGTCGTTGCTATGGTGATCGTTTTCTAAAAACTACTTATATCAAGGAAAACAAGGGTTAAGTGGCTAAAAACATTTGCAATTTGTTTATGTAAGCAAACACTCACAGATTGGACATGTTTTATTAAAATAAGAATATAATTCTCTAATGTGCCACAATTTTAAAAGTTTGAGTCAAACATTTATCAGATACTAGATCTTTGAAATGCCAGTTGACGTTACGTCAAAAACGTAGAGAATGACATTCGCGACGTCACTCAAAATATAGGCGGTAGTGGTTGGTTTAAAAGTCTATATCTTTGTAAGTGTATTGAATAATGTGTTTAAATGCTCAGAATCTGTTCACAAGAGTCTCTTCTTTTTAACCATATATTCATCTATATTTTCATAATTTTGTCACTAAGCCCGGTTTTCCTGGAGAACGGCTCATATATATAACTAAGTTATTAAATCAAAAAATGGTTACCATAAAATCTAAACTGTATATTAACACAGTTTTATTCTAATCGATCTTCAAAGAACTTGCATATTATACAACACACGTACACACAAAATTAGGCAAGTACTCACCAATGAAATAACGATTTGCGGAAGTAAAGGTGATGTTCAATTTCGTCTATCATATTCCCGATTACTTAAGCTTACTGCTTATTGGTTAATATTCGTCAATAAACGTATCTAGTGAATTTGATGATAACGACTGGAAATAAGCCATGGGGATTGGATAAGCAGATCTCCAGACAATCTGCAACAACACTAATGTATTTGATTAGGTTGAATATCGACGGATGATCAGCAAAACAATTAAATATAAATGCAATTCCGATGCACTCATTTTGCATTTCGTCTAAAGACTTTAGTCATATTTGTTTATAGCCATCATTCTTAAGAACCCATAATCCGTTGAAATGATTATATTTCAGAAAACTTTATGCATCAAGTTAATTATTATACAATGCAGTTATTATAAGTCTTGTTCGTAATAAATAATCATGCAAGTAATTCAAGAAACACACCAAAATGATGAAATAATGTATTGCATTTTGCACACACGGAAAAATAAAATACGAATTGTAACATACTGAAACTCCATAACTATTTAGTATTTACATAATGTACATGAGCTTTGGGGACCATCTATTACTTCTGATAATACACTTTCGAGAACTACCATCATAGTTTGACATGTCATTTCACAGCCGTTTACGCGTTCGAAGAAGCGTTTGGCTGAGTCAAGTCGTAGTGAGCGTCCAATCGGTGTTATCCTGTTCTAATTGGTCATTCATCTCCGGTTTGGGAAAAGAGACAAAAAGTTTGTGTGCAACATGACTAAATTAACACTTACCGAGGAGTTGCCGGCATGACTACTTCAAAGCTATTGTAAGTAATTTTAAATGCACCTGCAACAGTATATCTCTCTTGCGTTACGTCCCAATTTTGTTTGGATTAATTGTCGTACTTCTCTGATACCGATACCGTATACAATCGGATTTAACACCGAATTCAGAGACAATATCTGCCTACCATACATATTGCTTTGCCCTGGATCCGTGTTCTGCATACCCATTCTGACACACATACCTACTATTGCTGTCAGATTGATTGTAATTAAAGCAAGGCATAAATGTTTAAATGCTCTAGTTTGAATGGAGTCCATAACAGTTCTTTGATTGTTTGTTTCCATGTAGACGTTTGCACGAGAACTTGTCCAGAACACTTGATTTCCTCGTTGGCTTTGGTTTTTTCTGGGTTGCCGCAGCATATACAAGCAACTACCGTAAAATATATCAAGCGCAAAAAGTGTTATTCCTACAACTGACGCAAAATAATATCGGCCAACCGTGGTTGACATCAATTGTAGCGACACACATCCATTGACTCGTGGCTTGGATGCACCAAGCATAGTTAATGAAGGGAAACTTACGAATAGACTTAGTCCCCATGCTAACATTATTAACAAGACCATTGGAATATTGCTCTGATCTGCGCCTATCATCGTTCTATTCAGAATGGTTTTCCATCGTCTCACAGCCAAGAAGAAAATATTTAATAAGGTGGCATATTGTGTCCAAGCAAATACTGTATTTATCGCCGCACATGTCATTGTATTGGTATTTATTGTCGGAAAAAGAGTTAAACACCATATTGCGGGAGCACATCCGGAGACCAGGTCACTTGTTGCCATACTGATTATCTGTTTACGAACAGCGTCAGATAATTTTCCTTTCAATTGCACAGCACAATATAAGATAATGCTATTAAACAAAACCATAGATATGGTTAAAAACGTGTTAATCATATGCGATGTCGTTCGAAGTTTATAGATGATATCCCCTTCTAAATCCGTTCTATTTACAGTATCATTTACACCAGCAGGTATCATTGTTGCATTAAAGGTGAAATTCATTTTAGCGATGTCCCGCAAAACAAGTCCGTTTTTTTTCTGGCAGAAATTGTCGATAGTTTTAAAGCTAACCTGGCGTCCCATGTAGTCCGTGCCGCAAATGAATCAGATGAGTGTGGGTACCTGTTATATATAAGGTTTTAAATTGGTGCTATGGTAACTATGGAAAACATGACGTTTTACCACATATCGCGTCAATGTGCTTTTCATCCATAGAATGTTTAATTAATCTGATTTGGTGTTTTGCTACATGCGACGTTTATCACAACTAACGCGGCTTATCAACGGGATATACACACGATCTAAGGATAAAGATGTGATCATGTATTGTCAGCATTTTAAATTATTGCACACATTTGTAATCACTGAATGGTATTACAAAAGAATGTACACACAAGAAAAGTTGCATTTCTGATTCCAACGATTTTGAATTTTGAAACAATACACCTTTAGTGTCGAGGTAATATTGTGAACTACTGATTGGATAGAACCATTGGATGCTGTGAATAATTAAATGCTGAAAACACTTTGTAACACCACCTAGTCAGATTCATATGGTTATTAATTATCTGAATAGTATGTACATGTCATTTGATAAAATTATATTAATCATACGCAAAAAAAGTACAAAAAGTAGTCCCAACTTTTATTCAGTAGTAGCAACGGCATTCATGAACGAGGACCAAAAAAATGCAAGGATACAACGTCAATTAAAATCCAACTCACCAATACGTCCTCAGTAAGTCAACATTGATCTTCAAACATCCGACTATGGTGATGTATTTACAGTAATGCTGGTCATACAATGATGTTTTAATCATTTCTTGTGCACAGAACTGGACTGAGCTTAGTATTCGACTGAACGGAGAAAAAGTAGTTCACGTATTCATGTTTTTGCAAGTTCAATGTACGATTTGTCTTAATTTATGATGCGATATCGGATACCAGTATGGAAGAAATGTATCCATCAATTGCAGGTTTGTTTATTTACATTAATATCAAATATGATTATTCAAAGTTGTATTTGTCAAACATTAAAATATGGCGATATGAGAACCAATATGTCGACCTTCAGTAATGAAATTTATCATTGGTCTAGAATCGTCTGATGCCCAGGAAATTGCAATATTAATTCTTGTGACAGTTTTGTAGAGCATACGTGACGACACATTGTGGAAGTGAATTGTATGCGGATATTGTCTCTCAGAAGAATCGACTTAAACGTGACATGAATTTGATTGTCTTGTTTTTTGTTGTTTTATCACGATGTTTTGTGTAAAAGGTCCCAATAAATTTACTCGTACGTGGCATGCTGTCGTGCACGACTATTTAGTGATGCATTCAATATCCGATTCGGTTACAGCATTGTGATGCAGCTAATTGGCAAACTTCTTTGTTTCGTAACTGAAAACGTAATTGATCACGTTTAGAAGTAAATTTCATATAATACATGGTACATGTATACATGATTATCAACCGTTTTTTTTAAAGAATTTCTTTCATTGATATAGTTGCCAACTGAACCTTACCCTAACATGTAATTAGAGGATATATTGAATGAAGTGACTGATGATAAAAGGTGAACAGCCATTGATTTTTAAATTACAATAATTAGGTAACAACATCCAAATTATAAACCTAATGAATACTATTCCGTTACAGAGGTATTCGCATTTAATCGGAATACCTCCAAAGTAATTGATTATAACGTATTTTGTTTAGGTCACCACTGTCGAACATGGTGGGAGTTTCATTGTAATTTTAGACTGGAAAGTTGCACAACGGAATCACATTGTCCAGTGTCTTGTCACAAGTGTGGTCCAATCATAGATATGAAGGTATAAGAAATATCACGGGGCTCCTGGTCGTTGATTTAATATCATGCTTCGGTGATGGAAAATATTAGGTAATCACGATGTATCTTGAATAAGCACCATCAAACACTTCGCCAACCCTTAATTTGAAGTCGATGACAACTGGTTAGAGCACGAATAGAATCTATTAATTTCAACTACCCCTTGAAGAAAATGTATGTCGGGCCATGTTTCTAAATATCTCTTCTATGATATACGTCAGTAATTTGGTGACAGTGTTACTTTCGCTTGATCAAATAATATTGGTACGTAATATTGAAAACAAAATATTCAGCAGGAATCATATCTCGTGTTAAGCAGTCTATGGTATATTAGACAATCTTGAGTCAGTAGCTAAGGTTGTATGTGATTGAAAAATTACGTAACTTAAATTGGATTCGGTCTTACGAATAATCGAGATGATTAATTTCGCCGCCGATTCAAAAACGACAATGAAGTTTCTCCAATAGTAGATAGATAGATTTTATTCAGTATTGAGGTACATATTACATGGATAATTAAAAACATGTATACATAATAAAACAAATTATACGTACATGCATTCAAAAGTACCCATGACAGGCACACCAACACTAAGGATAACACAAAAAAGAGATATCTCTTATTTCCATTGTGGTCCTTTAGTGTTGATGGCATGACATAGAGAGGCATTAAGTATAATGTATTATAGACAATATTGCACAGATATAATAACATTAATGCATAAGCATATTAATTCATCACAGTTACTTTAAAGCTTTAAATTGGACATTCTATACATTATTTATATTACAGATAATATGCAACGCTGCTGTACATGCATGTATCTCATTAATAGCGCCGCGCTGCTAACCTTTGCGTATTTTCTTAATTTTCAAGATTAATACCGACTTGCAGTTGATCTACTAAATGTTCTTAGTTAATAATAACTTCGTATTGAGCTTGAAACAGCGTCTAAAGGAAAAATTGTTTCATTAAGACTTTCGAAATTAAACCTTGCTGACATCTTAAACCAATTCGGAATATTAAAATACTGGTGTTAATATTAAACTTAAAAAATTGATATTGATATAAATGCATATATACATTTTAGCAATATTTCATAAGTTCGAGTTATTGAACAAATGTAACGCCAAAAGGAATGGGAAGTAATTACTTATGTTTGAGAATATTTAATATTGCAAATTTAATGTTGTTTGCGTTTTAAAAATTACTACGCACAGAGAGACTTCAAAATATTTTATAATCGTTAAGAAATACTAAATCAAGACGATGTACAGAAATGTAAGTACATTACAGGAACAAGTGTTGATTATGTACGTTTTGTAAGTGTCATTTTGTTATTTCGTTGGTCAGCACAAGTCTGTTTCACTGTTTTCAAATGTTACAGTGCTTGTTAAATATACGGGTGTGGTTTGTCGGTTATCCATGTGGTATTTGGTCGTTTGAGGTTTGTTCATGTCTTCTGGCACTTGCTGGATTTGTTGACTGACACACGTTGTACATACCAATACTAATTCACTTTCATCGGCATTATACACGACATTGGTATGTCGCCTCCTGGGATCGAACCCAATACCTCTTGCACATTGGAATTATGCACACGTATTGAGCTGATCACTGATACGTGTAAGTATGAAGTAATATTTAAAAAAAACCTAGACAAAACTATTAAGTCCCAACATAACTATCTTACAACGATGCAATCTACTTACAATACACAACGTGTATACAAAACCAGTCTTTCCTCGTGTGAAGCCATTTCTATGAAGACTTTTAAAATATTTTGGATCATGATTGGGACATGCTCGAAGTATTTTGTTCATACAAATAGGAAGCGATGCTCTGATATTCAGCGGGAAGCAGATTAGTTATAGATTTAACTGTTCCGTGCCAGGCAACAATGTTAGCAACACTTTTTTCTTTATTTGTTGTTCAGAAACAACTGTGTTAATGGAAGCACACTAATATCCTTTGATATATCATTAACTTGGGAGATGACATTAGACAAATAAAAGACGCTTAATGTGACAGAAGTGTTACATTAAAAATCGGGATGCGTTTAAGGTTACATATTAAATACATGAATTATGCTCACTGCTGGACGATTTTTGTTCACTCATTTGACATAGAATCTACTATATTAACCATAAAAGTGCCAACAGTATAAAATTTACCAGGATATAACATTAAATTTTTTGGAAGCCTGATTCATTTTCGAAGCACATAATTTACCAATGAATTTTGATATTACAGTGTTTTGTTCTATTTATGTATATCTTTATTAGTACCGTCACACCTCACTTAAAACCACATCGGTAATAAGGTCATCCCAATCTTAAATCAAAGCCGTCCCGCTTCAATTTCACTGAATCGCTATCTATGTATTAAACCTTTACATCAAAAATATGATATATATTATTGTATTAATATTGTACAATGCTGTAAATGCCACCAATACATGTCAAATGATAAGGTGTAGTTTATGGTCTTAACATGTAAATATCATTGAAAATTGTCCGGCGGGAGATCACATCGGTGGGATTTAAAGACAAATTTACGAATGATAAAAATAATAAATTGAGTCTTATTTGCCGACATTATGCTTTTAAATTGCTCAACAGTTGTGCAACAACATTTTGCCCACACAAAACACGTGTAGTAAAACATGTGTACATATTTTATGAAGTCGCTGAAAAGCATATACATTTTGTATAATTAATTATTTCATATAGCAATGTACGCATTTCAAATACGCGCCGATCATTCTCCAATTATAATCAATACGGATTGCACAATATAATGACATTATATGAAACCGCTGTATCAGCAAACCTAAAGGTTTATGGCTCTGCTTTTCATGTTTTAATACAATAATCTGCAAATTCAAATTGCGTAAAGAACAGGTAGAATCTAAAATTAAGCAAGACACATGTTTTGTTTTACTATTAATTCATTGAATTGGTTAATTATACTGATGGTTATAAAATCGTGCTGTCAAAACAAACGCACACAGTAATGATAAACTATCGCTTATAACAAAGTGTACGTATCTTTAACTAGTCGATATTGGTATTTAAGTACTACGCTATTTTTAGTAACATTACACATCGGTTGGGTATATAAGCAAGTGAAGTCGTGTACCAAATCGGAATTCTCCCCGCTTTCACAAGGCTGTGGTGAACGTTACATGTGGAGCAGTGGGCGTTGACTCACGTCCCGGTATAGAGAAACCATGGCTGACTGGAAGTGGATTTTATCAATGGAGCACATATCCTTCTAATGCTTACTTCGAAACCTTTCAGAATGTCCGTGTTCTGAGAAAATTCCCGGTTTCTAGGTCCTGTCCATAGCGACCCCGCAAACGCCATTTTATGGTGCTCTGGGGTAGGATGGGTTAGCCTGGAGACCACAGATGGGATACTTTAGGTGACCGTTGTATTTGTAACACGGTAACTCTTGTATCTTGTCTATAGGTCTTCTGTGAAATCAACAAACTTACAAGTTGGGAATTTTCTTACAATCAACACGGATGCACTCGAACGAATGGTATCGTAGTAAGATGTTATGTTCAATCGGAGAAAATCTGCTTTGTTGACCAAATCCACTTACAGTTGATCAATGATTTCCGGATAATGTTCAATTCAGCCTTAAGTAAGATACATATATGTTCATAATTATATGTATGCCTTATTTATACATAGCAACTTTGGGTATACATATATAACCGTCCACGAAGGCCGGATGTTTAGAGCGTCGGCCTCAGAAGCGAATGGTTCGGTGGTCGATACCTAAACTAGAACAAATAGTTACAGTCGATTAAATGTTATTGGCTTATTCCCTTTTTCGTTCTAGACGTCGAATGCTGGTACAATAAAGGTGGATAGGCAGTTTCAATGAGTCTGAGATACTGTTTACCGAGCGATATAAAACAGGACTAAGACTAATAACTTTTGTGCATATATGTGAAAACGGCTATGGACTGATTTAAAACATAATCGATTATTGCAAATAATAAATCATGGGCGGATAACATTATACAAAATGCATTTCAACATCATAGCATTCATGACTGTTGTAAGTAAATATAAATGGACAGAGCAGAATGTTTTATGTACATTTGTAAATGCATTGTCGACCTACATGTGACCTGTTTATTATCTTGTTAATAGATCACATGGGAATTTTATACAAAATGAAAAATGTTCTACATTTTAACTTTTATAACGTTAAAATATATCTATAAGTGGCTCATTACGCTCGATTGAAAACATATTGATCTTCATATAGTTTGTAACAAAGTCCGTTTATGTTGATCTACAGCTGAAAAAATATAGTTTACAAACTTAACAGAACAGCGACATTGATTATGACAATCGTAAAAAAATCCAGTTTCATTTTAGAATAGTCGCATTTCATTTTAAGAATAAAAAACATATTTGTTTTACAGCCTGTCATCTATATTACATATATATACGTAACTACGTACTTTTCTACATTTAATGTATTTGAATATCAATATCTTAAATTAATATGATAGTATTTACATGATACCTTTTATGAGTCATAGTTTATTTTGATCATTTTTGTATTTGAATCGATATAGTATAATGAGTTATGAATACATAAAGTCAAATTAAATATACATGCATTAATACAGTCAAATCGCAATGAATTGATTAACACTCTTAATTCAATTAAGACACCGTCAAAAATCAATCTCTTATCCAGGTATAATTAATTTATTACAAGAGCATTCCAATACACACAAAGATCTCGTCCGTACGCATGGTACGGAAACATGAAAACAAACTTATCGGAAGAGCGGAAGATTTGTATAATCAATTAACAAAGAACATGTTCTGCAAATAGAGGTATTTGCATAAAGAAAATATTAAGAGTTTTCTTCATTAGAATATTAAGAGATTGTAGCGCTGAAATTACTGGAAGATGAGCCGGTTTTCTGGTTAAATGCATATAATCAACACCACAGGAAAATGTAAGTTGAATAAAAAAGAGTTTCGATTTCTTTATTGATACAAAAAAAACTCGCAAAAGGGCGGTTGACTTTAAAGATTAGATTGTTCCAGTAAAGAATGCTGCACGATCTAGCAAGTTAAGGGCGCAATATCGTAAGAACCATTTGATGTGAAGTCAGCGATTTAAGGTTTTGTAACTTATACTAGTCTTCGTTTTCAACAGTTACATTTGGTTCTAATTTCGCAGAATTTAACGGAAAGTTTCCCTACCACGGTGTTAATTTTGCTGTTAATCCTTATTTTATCGACTGAGTCGTTTGACAGAGACCCTACAATTATATAAACGATAGAATCATATGAAAATGGCCAATTTGGAGCTAAAAAAATCCATGCATAATTTTCTAAGAAAATGAAAAAATTTTGTTAAAGCCTGTCCAATATAAAAAGGGATTGTCCACAAAATCCTATTTAGAATGGCCATTTTCACCCTAAAAACTTGAAAAAAACAGGTGATTTATGCATGAAAAAAACAAAAGTCGAAACAAAAGTGTAAATTTTACTGTTTTATTTCAATCAAATAGATCATTTGTACCCTCAACGGTACAATAAATCATTGAAAATACTTTAAAATGTTCCGCTAACGGACAAAAATTTGAGGTAAAATCATACAAATATTCTCGATGTACAAAATGTTCCGCTAGCGGACCAATTTCAAATATCTTCATGGGGATCAAAATGTTTCTTTGATAGTATAAACGAATTGTTTATCAACTAAACAACTAGTTATCCACAGTCAGGTATGAAGAAATTGTTCCGTTAACGGACAATTTTTTTAGGTGTAATCAAAAAAAATTCTCTATATACAATATGTTCCGCTAGCGGACCAATTTCAAATATCTTGATGGGGATCAAAATGTTTTTTGATAGTATAAACGAATTGTACTATTAACTAAACAACTAGTTATCCACAGTCAGGTATGAAGAAATTGTTCCGTTAACGGACAAAAAATTTAGCGAAATCATATAAATATTCTCGATGTACAAAATGTTCCGCTAGCGGACCAATTTCAAATATCTCCATGGGGATCAAAATGTTTCTTTGATAGTAAACACGTATAATACTATTAACTAAACAACTAGTTATCCTCAGTCAGGTATGAAGAAATTGTTCCGTTAACGGACAAAAAATTTAGGTATAATCAAATAAATACAATGAAAACTATGTTCCGCTAGCGGACCAATTTCAAATATCTTGATGGGGATCAAATTGTTTCTTTGACAGTATAAATGTATTATACTATCAACTAAACAACTAGTTATCCACAGTCAGGTATGAAGAAATTGTTCCGTTAACGGACAACAATTTGAGGTAAAATCATATAAATATTCTCTATATATAATATGTTCCGCTAACGTACCAATTTCAAATATCTTGACGGGGATTAAAATGTTTCTTTGACAGTTAAACGAATTGTACTATCAACTAAACAACTAGTTATCCACAGTCAGGTATGAAGAAATTGTTCCGTTAACGGACAAAATTAAGTAAAATCATTTAAATATTCTCTATATACAATATGTTCCGCTAGCGGACCAATTTCAAATATCTTGATAGGGATCAAAATGTTTCTTTGACAGTTAAACGAATTGTACTATCAACTAAACAACTAGTTATCCACAGTCAGGTATGAAGAAATTGTTCCGTTAACGGACAAAATTAAGTAAAATCATTTAAATATTCTCTATTTACAATATGTTCCGCTAGCGGACCAATTTCAAATATCTTGATAGGGATCAAAATGTTTCTTTGACAGTTAAACGAATTGTACTATCAACTAAACAACTAGTTATCCACAGTCAGGTATGAAGAAATTGTTCCGTTAACGGACAAAATTAAGTAAAATCATTTAAATATTCTCTATATACAATATGTTCCGCTAGCGGACCAATTTCAAATATCTTGATAGGGATCAAAATGTTTCTTTGACAGTTAAACGAATTGTACTATCAACTAAACAACTAGTTATCCACAGTCAGGTATGAAGAAATTGTTCCGTTAACGGACAAAATTAAGTAAAATCATTTAAATATTCTCTATATACAATATGTTCCGCTAGCGACCCAATTTCAAATATCTTGATAGGGATCAAAATGTTTCTTTGACAGTTAAACGAATTGTACTATCAACTAAACAACTAGTTATCCACAGTCAGGTATGAAGAAATTGTTCTGTTAACGGACAAAATTAAGTAAAATCATTTAAATATTCTCTATATACAATATGTTCCGCTAGCGACCCAATTTCAAATATCTTGATAGGGATCAAAATGTTTCTTTGACAGTTAAACGAATTGTACTATTAACTAAACAACTAGTTATCCACAGTCAGGTATGAAGAAATTGTTCTGTTAACGGACAGTAGCGTAGCTGCCGCTAGGCCATTAGGCCCGGGCCTACACATCATTTCGAGAATTTTTTTTTATATATTTTTAAAGTTTAACTTGAAATTTGATCTCCCCAGGGCCAGGCCAATTTTGACCCCAGGGGCATAATTTGAGCAATCTTGGTAGGGGACCACTAGATGATGCTACATACCAAATAACAAAGCTCTAGGCATTGCAGTTTTCGACAAGAAGATTTTTATATGTTTTCCCTATATAAGTCTATGTAAAACAGAGACCCCCGGGGCAGGCCAATTTTGACCCCAGGGGCATAATTTGAGCGATCTTGGAAGGGGACCACTAGCTGATGCTACATAGTAAATATCAAAGCACTAGGCATGGTAGTTTCCGACAAGAAGATTTTTTTATATGTTTTCCCTATATAAGTCTATGTAAAATGGTGACCACCTAGGGCGAGGCCAATTTTGACCCTAGGGCCATAATTTGAGCAATTATTAAATCCCCCAATGCCACGTACAATCTGGCAAAATTTCATGAAAATTGGCCATTGGCCAAACAGTTTGAGAGGAGATGTTGTTTGTAAGTGTGGACGAACGACAGACGGACGGACGGTGAGCGGTCACAATGCAAACAAGAGGGCCATGATGGCCCAATATCGCTCACCTGATTATAAACCCTGCACAATTTTCACCCAAAGGAATAATTTGAACATCTTGGTAGAAAACCACAAGATGATGCTACATACCAATTATCAAAACTCTAGGCAGTCTAGTTTTAGGCAAGAAGATATTAATATGTTTTCCCTATATAAGTCTATGTAAAACGGTGACCCCCGAGTTGGGCCAATTTTGACCCCAGGGGCATAATTTGAAAAATCTTGGTAGAGGACCACTAGATGATGCTACATACCAAATATCAAAGCTCTTAGGCATTGTAGTTTTAGACAAGAAGATTTTTATATGTTTTCCCTATATATAAGTCTAAGTAAAATGGTGACCCTCAGGGTGGGGCCAATTTTGACCCGAGGGGAATAATTTGAACAATCTTTGAAGAGGACCTCTAGCTTAGTCTACATACCAAATATGAAAGCCCTGGGCCAAGCAATTTCGGAGAAGAAGATTTTTTAAAGTTTTCTCTTGCATGGATGTTGTATATGACCACTCTCCACACGTCTATATCACCTGACTCCATTTTGACCTTCACCTTGACCTAATTTTGGACTTAAACTTATTGAAAGGCCAAATTCTTGGTTAACCCAAATTGACCGTTTCTTCTAGCATTAATATGGCTTGTTAAAAAGCTTTCATACTTGCATGGATGTTGTATATGACCACTCTCCACACGCCTGTATCACCTGACTCCATTTTGACCTTCACCTTGACCTAATTTTGGACTTAGACTTATTGAAAGACCAGATTCTTGGTTAACCCAAATTGACGTTTCTTCTAGCATTAATATGGCTTGCTACAAAGCTTTCATACTTGCATGGATGTTGTATATGACCACTCTCCACACGCCTGTATCACCGGACCTTCACCTTGACCTAATTTTGGACTTAGACTTATTGAAATGGCTTCCACGGGGGCATAAGCATTTATTGAATGCAGTCTTGTTATGTTTGAAATTGTTCTGCTAATGGACAATGAGAAATTAATAGTCCTTTCTTGTATAAAAATGCTTTTTTTACAGTTGTATATGATATCTATATAGGGATTGTTGTTTAGCTGATAGTGCAGATCATTTGTGCATTTTCATCCTTATCTAAAAGACTATATTTTGAGAAATTATTCTGCAAACAGAAATTATCCTGTGTTTTCTACTTTTGTTCCATTAACAGAACTTATTCATTTACATCTAAAAAAAGTTATTTAGCTTTTAAATAGTGTGATACATGAACATAAATTTGTATATTTTGAAATTGTTCGACTGCAGACCATGATAAATATAATAATTTAATATACATAGTTGTATAGCTGATAATTCATTTGTACATTTTGATCCTCATCTAGATTTACCAAATTGTTCCGCTGACGGATTATAAGTATTTTAAAGTCATTTATTGATGAAACATTATGTTCCATTAACGGAACAAGGGTATTTGTTCAACTTACGGTGCAATTCATTTATATACAGTGAAGTTCCGCTAATAAGACCAGTAAAAAGGGACCTTTCTTGTTCTTAATTTAATACTTTGGGACCTTACACTGGCAAAAATCTGCATGATTTCAAAATAATCATAGTGGTCTTATTAGCGGAACATTACTGTAATATGATTCCTCATTAAGATGTTTCAAATTGTTCCGCTGACGGATCATAAGAAATTAAAGTATTTCTTTGAATTTTGTTTTGTTAAGGCACCTATTTCATTAACATATAGATATAGGGATAGCTGTTTAGCTAAGGGATAGTTTATCATTATGGATGTTTAAAACTGTTCCGCTAGAGGAACATTTCATGTAGTATTTATATGTATATAAGAATAGATTGATACTCTACTTAATGTGCGTAATTGTTCCGATAACGGAACATTTTGATGAACTTTTAAAAAAGAAATATTTTGATCCTCTTCTAGATATTTGGAATGTTCCGCTAGCGGAACATTTGTATTCTGTGTATTGATATGATTTTATATAAAAAATTTAAAACTGTTCCGCTAGCGGAACATTTTATTAAGTATTTATTTGTATGTAAAAAATTAGTCCGTTAACGTATAATAAGTGTATACTATCAAAGAAACATTTTGATCCCCATCAATATATTTGAAATTGGTCCGCTAGCGGAACATATTGTATATAGAGAATATTTATTTGATTTTACCTAAATTTTTTGTCCGTTAACGGAACAATTTCTTCATACCTGACTGTGGATAAGTTGTTTTGTTGATAGTATAATACCTTTATACCGTCAAAGAAACAATTTGATCCCGTTCACAATATTTGAAATTGGTCCGCTAGCGGAACATAGTTTTCATTGTATTTATTTGATTATACCTAAATTTTCTGTCCGTTAACGGAACAATTTCTTCATACCTGACTGAGGATAACTAGTTGTTTAGTTAATAGTACAATTCGTTTATACTATCAAAGAAACATTTTGATCCCCATGGAGATATTTGAAATTGGTCCGCTAGCGGAACATTTTGTATATAGAGAATATTTGTATGATTTTGCTTAATTTTTGTCCGTTAACGGAACAATTTCTTCATACCTGACTGTGGATAACTAGTTGTTTAGTTAATAGTACAATTCGTTTAAACTATCAAAAAACATTTTGATCCCCATCAAGATATTTGAAATTGGTCCGCTAGCGGAACATATTGTATATAGAGAATTTTTTTTTATTACACCTAAATTTTTTGTCCGTTAACGGAACAATTTCTTCATACCTGACTGTGGATAACTAGTTGTTTAGTTGATAGTATAATACATTTATACTGTCAAAGAAACATTATGATCCCCATGAAGATATTTGAAATTGGTCCCCTAGCGGAAAATAGTTTTCATTGTATTTATTTGATTATACCTAAAAATTGTCCGTTAACGGAACAATTTCTTCATACCTGACTGTGGATAACTAGTTGTTTAGTTGATAGTACAATTCGTTTATACTATCAAAGAAACATTTTGATCCCCATGAAGATATTTGAAATTGGTCCGCTAGCGGAACATTTTGTACATTGAGAATATTTATATGATTTTACCTCAAATTTTTGTCCGTTAACGGAACATTTTAAAGTATTCTCAATGATTTATTGTACCGTTGACGGTACAAATGATCTATTTGATTGAAATGAAACATGAAAATTTACACTTTTGTTTCGACTTTTGTTTTTTTCATGCATATTTCACCTGTTTTTTTCAAGTTTTTAGGGTGAAAATGGCCATTCTAAATAGGATTTTGTGGACAATCCCTTTTTATATTGGACAGGCTTGTTACAATATGCCATAAAACAATGTACAAAAATGTCAAACGTATAGGAAAACATGAATAGATTTCTGAATTAATAGATTGTTGAACATTGACACGAAACTTTATGCGATTACGAGAATTGGTTGTTTGAATTATTTAAACGTCACTTGAGAAAATCAACATAAAAAACAAACATATTTGACTGCTTATCATGTCAATACGTTTCCAGTTGATATAAAAATAATCAAAATCTAAAACTGATTAAACCCTTATCATTTGTTGTTGCTAAATGAATGCTTTACGTTTTATGCTGAAGCGGGGAAATAAATGGATTGAATTTATCTTAGCTTTTAAAATGACAATATCAGCTATTATTCATTCAATGAGAACTCAATGCAGAGAAACATAGTACACGGGAATTTGACTTGCAGTATCTTAATTATTCTCTGATTCAATGGTACTACACAATGTATTACTAGACCCATAAAAAATTATGGAAACCACGGCAGGTACATCTGAATGTGAAACATTTTCTATGCATTATTACTCCCAATACTTCTTGAAATAATCAACTGTTCCGTAATGTTCCGAGGATGTCATTTGCTCGCAATAATGTATTCCAATGTGTGAAATATGGTCGACGTTTTAACACATAGTCACCGACAGCCCACGGGGAATTCACAGCTCACTTATATTACATTGCAAAATGTTAATTGGTATTGGACTACTATACTGTTTCATATGTTTAATGGATTGTTCTTGAGCAATAAAGTTGCTATGGTGATTTTGATATTCGTATTAGTGTTTGCTTGGAAAGGTTTGAAGGTTTGAATTGGAACTCATACAAATGTACAAGGACATCGCGACACATTATTTCCATTACTTCAATATTTTCACATTTAATCAATTCTGAACGAAACATCGTAATCATAAAAAGTGTGTGCTATAATTGTGATTTATCCGTGAAAAATAACTAATATATAACTGCGTCAAAACAGTAAAAAATACATTTCATTTTCTTTCCCATATCTAGAAGCTTGATTTACTACGATGCAGAAAAAAGTTACGTCAACGACACCGGGCTTTAACATATGAGTTACGTCATTATTACATCATTATTATCAAGCTGCTCATGAACAAGAATGGTGATCAGAATGTGAAATTCAATTCAACAATACACCAAAATCAACAGCCAATATCCTGCCTGCCAGAAATTAACTAATTTAGGTCATCAATCTACTTCGATGACATATCCCTGGTTTAGCCCTGAGCTAATTATTCTAATATTTCACTGTCTTTCATGTAGAATTTACATTGAACATACGGAATAAGTAAGTTTTGGCACTTTGAGAATGCATGTGCGTTTAGAATATGTAACTACATGTTTGTGCGATTGTTAAAATTATAAATACCTTTCCATACTGCTAAGTCAACTGATATATTTATGTTAAACTCGTTCAGGAAATATCATTAAGCGCAACCAGAAACTCGGGTAATAAAGCTTCCAAAAGTCGTTTAATAATATGTTGTTTTTTAAAATGTATATCAATTGACAACTCGTTATAGACCCTCCATATACTAGTACATTGTATTGATAAGGTGACCACGAAAACCACCGAAACGAAGGACAACATACAACCATGATAACCAATATTAATTTAACTCTAGATAATCAACTGGTGTCTTAATGCTCTAGAAAATGTATTTCACTTGTAAAAAGAAATATACCAATTTGTACAAACTTGTTAGATTGTCGTATCTACCAACATCCCTGGGCGAAGTAACACCTCATACATTTGACAGTATATGATTTACATTGGTGCTTCTTGGCTAAATACATTTACTATTCTTTATGAGGCAACGTTGGGTCATGAATCAGCTATAAATAATGAATAAGAACTTCGTATTATTTCTCATAAGAAAAGAAATAAAACACTTTACTTGCCAAAGCGACACATATTGTACATAACTTTATTTCATCTATTCGTTTAAACAAAATAAATATCGTCATAAAATTGACTATTGCCTATTAAGTCTATTAACTGATTATATTTCGTTGCAACTCCCTCAGTAGGTTTGTCTCACACATATTGCAGTACAGTCCTTATTTAGATGTTCTAGACATTTCGCTTTCCAGATAAGATCACCTCAAATATGTTTTAGTACAGTCCTTATTTAAGTTTTCTAGACATTTTAGCTTTCCATATACGATCACCTAACAAATATTGCAGTAGAGTCCTTATTAAGGTGTTTAGACATTTCGATTTCGAAACTACTTAACTTGTACCATCCGATAGGGGTTAACGTCCATGCAAAACTATACTCAAAATAAGGATTTGTAATTAATGTATTTAATAAGAGTTCATTGCATAAACGCTTGAATTGTGAGTTGTTTGTAAATATCTTCTGAAACGCTTAGATAAAAAATCCCAATTTAAACTGACTGGTCTCTTTGAGAGACTTTTGGAGAACTTAAACAATGCTTTATTTGCAATTCTGTGTATTCCTTATTTGCACATTAAATAATAACACCAACGTTCAGTGGTCTTTTTATATTGAACATCAGTATTTCCAAGAGCATAATGTCTATTGTATTCATTTTGGTTCAAAAAGATGGTTAGGGGATGCGTCTCTAGATGGAACAGCAGACCTCATAGACGCACTATCCAGCCAAAGACAAAAAGGTGTACAAACAAACTAGAAAAAACAGGACTGTGCTACCATAAAATATGTAGAAATGTTATAATATTTATGAACTACTAGTATGACTTTAAACTCATCTTTAAATAATCAACTAGCGTCTGCATTGTCTAGAAAATGTAATTTACTTGCAATAAAATATATACCAATTTGTACAAACTTGTTAGATTGTCGTATCTACCAACATCCCTGGGCGAAATAACACCTCATACATTTGACAATATATACATTGGTGCTTGTCCGGTCAGTACATATATCAATTTACTATCAATGAGGTTACGTTGGGTCAAGAAGCAGCTTTAAATAATGATTTAGAACTTATGTTTCTAACCAGACATATCCACATTAATGAAACACCTTTACTGGCATTGCGACAAATGTGTAAACTAACTACAGTTCCAGTTTTCGTTTAAGCAAATAATAATCATCATACAATCGTATATTAAAACTGATTTCGATATTGTAGCAGTAGCCTCGGAAGATATTTCAAAGAACAAAAATGTTAATATGAGTGACTTTATGACACAAGAGTATTTGGTTGTCGATATTTTACGGTGATTCGTCTAACGTTTTGAGATCGAGGTTGCTAATGCAATTCAGGGTGGACTTACCATATGACTTTTCGGCTAAGTCTTCAAGTAAAAATATGTAAACAGAAACGTGAAAGTTACCATAGCTTTCTTATTCTTTGATCGATTTTCACAAGATATGTTTGATAATCAAGCCAAGGATGATCAATTCCAACGTAATTTAATATGTATCAACGGAATACCACAGTTGATGCCTGAAACTGGCTCTACTGCCATACATATAGCTAAGTCGGTTTCGAGCACAAACTGTCACCTGTTTCACCAAACTATTAAGTTGCGTGTGTGGTGTGGGTGGTCCTCATTCTTACATCATATGTATTGACGACGTATGAATGCCTGATATTGTGTTGGTACTTGTTTTTATTCATGATTTGCATATACACGACGTACAGCGTTTATTATTACATACATCATGCGCTGGCAATTTAGTAGATTGTGAACCATCGGAATGGAAGTGACCTAAGGATGGTATTCAATATTGATCTTACTTGACTTCCTCGTTTCTTTATTATTCGAATAATATTCAAATATTCAATCTTAATAAGTAAATGTAACAGGCGATATGATTTCCTAACTTATTGATAAAATAAGATCAATATTGAATACCACCCTATGTTACTCGTTCACGAATATACGAGTACTATGATACAAATATTTTTTCTGGACATGTCACAACTAGACATGGTTCATTGTGTCTAAGCTTTATTCAGATTTCAGCAATGGGATTATTAACCATACATGTATATACCAGTGAAGGTAGACGTTCTGTACGACGTTCCTCCTTCTACATGGGAGACGGACGAGAGAAATGAATCGACCCAAACAGAATCACCTAGGTTCAGCCTTACCACTGCAGTATTACCGCCCTGTAAATCTTGCGCACCTTGAGTTGTTTCAACAACAGCGCCTACAACATGCTGACTATTCACCCGAAGTTCTGCATACATTTGACGTCCACTAGTTTCGCTCCTCTCCCCAATAAAGTATGTGAAGAGATAAACTCCAGCTTCCGGACAGGTGAAGACGCCAGTGTGAACGTTGTATGCATTACCATCGTTTGTTATAATCTAAAAGAGTGAATAAACTCCTTGATAACTTGTTAAATATCAAAACAAATTTCAGTTTCCCCTCATTCCGGAGATTATCTATTATTCAATGGGGGTAACGTATGGAGTCGGAAGTGGATACACCGACTATTTTAATGGCCGTTTAACGTCGATTCAGTAAGTAAATCTTGAGTTTTCAGTGCTTAGTAAGGCGTTTGAAATAAAAACAAGCTGACCAAAGTACCCGGTCAGGATTCTAGTTTGCGACCCATGGTTGTTTTCCCTCTAAGCACCTATAATTAAGCATAACACTCGCGCAAAGTGCGGTTTTGGTTACAGATACCTTGATTATTGAATATTTTATCTATAATATTTCCTATTAGTGCAGTTTGGGGCAAACATCCCTGACAAGTAAGATTTAAAATTTAATCGGAAATATTACAGATAAAATATTCAATCATTTACAGTTATTATTACATGTAAGCATTGTGGCAAGAGTGATCTCTGGTAGGAATATGAAGATATGATGAAATATAATTTTGGAGCTAATCGTGCACTTACCTTGTTGAATTTTATCGTCTGTTTGTTGCCGATGTCAAGATCATGATCCAAGTACGCAGTAAATGCGACACCACCAGCGATTGCTGAAAATATAATCAAGAATAAGCACGACTTGTCTGCAAATACGATCGTGAATATGGTTCACAGCATGTTCACTCATAAAACGTAGAGCTATTCACTAATTGGTATGTTTATATAACGAACGTTGTATAACCGCTCTGTGTTGGCATACTGTCAAACTTACTAATTATACTGATAAGGGTTCGATTGTCGTAGATGAAATTGACTGTGCTCACACATTACAAGTGTGTGATTTATTTGTAAATAGTCATGAAATAAATCAAAAACATATGCAGCAGCTGGTTATGTCAATTGTTAAAAGACAGATCCACTTTTATTGTATAAAATTAAAGTATTGTTGGACACTCAGAAATACATTTATGACCAGCATTCTAAATATAATAGTAATTAAAAGATAAATCAGCAGCACAGTGATAATTGCATTGGTTTAATTGGACCGTTATTGGGACGATAAATATGATAAATTATATCCCGACACTTGAATATGCTAGTTTATAAAGATGATACAGATTGTTGTTACCTTAAATAAACTCTAGTAGCTGTTTAGATATATAGACCTAAACAACTAACCTCGTTTAAGCAGTGTCGATTCTTCAACTTGTATTTCATTATCAGTTGATTTAATCCTATTTCTTGATGCTGACCGATCGTCTCCTATTTCTGCTTTGTGTTCATGTGTGTCTTGGTGTTCTTTCTGTTTGCACGATTGAAAAGAGGCTGTTATGTTCGCTTGGACAGCTAGTTTTCTCTCTAGATTCTTAATGATTGCTCCTTGTTGGGCAACAGTTTCTCGTAACGCAGCCACATCATGTTCATTCTCTCTAAAACGGTTGGAAGATTAAAAACAAATATATAAATAGAATCATATTTATTGCCATACGCTTTACTATCTCTAAGGGCGCAAAGTTCCGCACTTGTATGACAATACACAGAGTTCATAGTGAAATATAGCTTTTTTAAGTAAGTTCGAACGCATATGGATACATTTGAAGTACTTTCTGGACGAGAGATTAAATTTAAACAGAACATTTGATTTTGTTATTCGATTCCTGGAAAATGAAGAGTTTATTAGCTTAATACAAACAAACATTCGGCACAGCAAAAGGCAAATGAACTATGTTCAAACGCCGTTTATCCAACTTGTTTATTAGCATGAAACGAACGTTATTTCCTCAAAAGTGTTTACTGATGTCATTTTAAATCAATTTGTACATACCGCTTCCAGTGTTCTAATGTCTCCAATCGCTCTAGTAGATCTTCCAGAGAAATATCTGGTGCAGCTTTGACTTGCACCAGTAACAGTATTGACACAATCGACACCGTAACTCTCCACATGTTGGCGAATTGTTCGTCAATGATAAGGAATTTGAGATGTAATTTTAGGTAAACACGTACCATGTGATCAACTTGGTTTATCGAAGTGTCCTATATATTTCATTTGATATGAAGCGAAAAGATAATGAAAATAATACCGTTAAGACACTTTCTATGTACACCAATGGTATCTTGCTAGGTTATTAATGTTGTTTCCTTGACTATACGATTGCACCTTTTAAAAACAAATGCTGGCATGTTCACACTTAAATGTATCATGAAATTGGACAAGGAAGGCAGCCCTCAACTTAATTGAAACTATTCGCATACAGTATGCCTATACCCTATGCGAAATATTGTATACTTTCAGAATGAAAGATGTTATCCATTTATATCAAAAGATATCTACAATATTACCAAACTAGCTAGATAACAACTCTTTGTATTGAATTAGCCATAATATGTTTTTTTCCTAAAATCAACCGTTTTCAGTGTGACTCTGATTTTAGTTTTTAAGGCAAACTTCACCTTATACAAGCATCAGAAAATTACAAAGACAATATGAATGGGCATATTCCAGAACGTTGTATTATGTACATGCATTTGTAATACAAACTCTACTATACATAATAAACCGCGCTGATCAATACCCAGGCTCTCATAGAAAATGTATTATTTAAACTGAACTGTCATTTGAAATATTTGATATACAGTATAAAACCATTAATGAAATTAATCGGCAAACTTTTTAAACACCATTAATTGAATCATAAGATGTTTTATTTATAACACATTACAAACGCTCGTATTCTGACTGTTATCATTGTTTATGATTTCAAATAACTGATTTAAACAGTAACATCTTGGTGAAATGTCGTTCTTTTATAAATGCTAAGAACTTAGATTACGATGTAACGATTGAGAAATATTTACTTCAAAAGCAATAAATTGTAATTACTATTCAAATTAGCAGTTTCAAGTGTTAAGATCAGAGTTGAAATTCTTTGCAATCTACATAAATTACAAAAATGTAAGTAACATTGCATTGTGTAGGCGAAAAATAGTAATAAATCAATACACTGACTATAAAAACGCAAGGGATAACAAGCTTTTGTGTAACAATTAAATAAAATTTGCTTACATTCAGTTTGAAAACTCGATTGATCTTCACTTTGCCACATGTCTGTTGTAAAGTTGATTTATTCGTTACAGTCCAAATTGTAGAGAACGATTGTAGAAACGATACATTTCAGTACAGATACATGTGGACAAAACGATTGTGTTTGCATGTAATAAGTTTGTGAACGAAGATCAACTAATTAACAGTTTTCAAGAGCATCGGGAAATGATAAAGTCGAGAAGGATACGTCGTATGTTATTTCTGAGCATGCACCGGTCCTGATATTGCTGCAACGCATTCTTACAAATACTACATTTATGTAATTTTACATATCCGTATGATAGTTGGTGTACATGTTTAACAGATATATATTTTACAGGGAGCATTTATTGGTAAATGATATTTGTATAAGAGCAAAGGTCCATGAACTTTTTAAACCCCTCGTATGTGTACGGAGTCCAGAATGTATTTTGTAATAGCCTTGGACATATCCTGAACTCTTGCGTAACACGCCGGTCATTTTAAGCATTTTTTAAAATTAAAGCCATTTTCCAAGGTATCGATATATCAAATAATGTGGTGTGTTTCTATTAACAAAGCTGTTTTAACAATGATTGTATCAAAGAAAAGTGCGGTTATACCATTGTTGCCAGACACGGAACAATAAGTTGTACGCATACAAAATACATACATGTATATAATAACAAACTATTTATTTAAAGTCATATGGTAGTCATTAGAATCCCGATACTCTTTATTGCTGTTGTGTAAAATTTCTGCCTTCCCTTTGCTATGTCACATTATCTTTGTTTGTTTGGGGGGCGTGGTTAACTTAAAAATATGATCTCATAGCAGTTTAGTTTCTTTTTTACTTTGTGTTGGGCATTATGTGTTTGCGATCTCGTGTTTTTTGTGTGTTTCTTTATGAGTTCGTACTGGACTGTTACGTTAGAGTGCTGCTTTCTCTGTCCGATTTTACATTTTCCTGCAATATGTGATTGCATTTACATAGTAAATGTTCTTGTCTTAATGGTAATAAACTATTTTGATGAATCGGCAATGACGACAGAAAAGTATCAAGTACAATTAATTCTCAAACACGAGTAATTACTTCTGATTAATAAAAACATTCCATCCCTTTTGGCGTTGCATTTGTTTAATAACTCACGAAATATTGCTAAAATGTATACATGTGTTTATATAAATATCACAGTTCGAGATTCATATTACCTATACTAGTTTAATATACCGAATTAATATACGATGTCTGCAAGGTTTAATTCCAAAACTCTGAATGAAACTTATTTGTTTTCTTTAAACGTTGCTTCAAGCGCAATAATAAGTTATTATTTACTGGGAACTTTTAGTAGGTCAACTGCTGGCTGGTATTAATCTTGCAAATTTAGAAAATACGCAAATTCTAGCAGCGCGGTTGTTATAATGAGTTATGTTAATATGTTGCGTATATGAGTTATTCTATTTTGAAATTCATCAAAAATAGATAAAGTTCAGCACTTCGATGAAATCGTGGCTAAAAGGAAACTCTTGGAAAGCAGTACTTATTCAAAACGAAATGTGACATTCAAAATTATTGTTAAGGCAAAACCTTGTCATCGTTGACCCCTTGCTGTGAAAAATCCGGGGGAAAATCCGATCAACAGGTATTAACCAAGATTGTCTAGAATGCTCACGGTGTCACCAGAGTGTTTCCGTATTCCCGGATCACATAGATGGACTGACAAGTTCTGGTAATTGTTGACATTGTTGCTAAACACAATGATATAACACCATCAATGTTATTTTTACAGATTTAAGGAATGGACACTATATGCCAATTTTCTGTAAATGATAAATATCACAACTATTTGACCACGTGAACCGGTGGCGACACAAGTTTTATCTGTTTTTCGTGAGGATGAATCTAATTGAAGTTACGTAAACTTTCACACTTATGGAACCGTTGCTGCATGCCCAAACGCATCCTATTATACTATTAACTGCTTTACACTAGAGATTAATTGTTCCTGCCGAATGTGTTACTGTCCGTATTACGCACCAATATAAATTGGTCAGCGAAATTGACCCTGTCATCAAAGTTCAGATGTGAATCAAGTAAGAGTTATTTGGAATCACGGATCGACAAACAACTTTTTTCAAGATTTATATGTGCTCATGCTGTATCCAGTTTCCAGCGACTTCATAAATGAATTGGTAAATGACATCAGCAAATTAAGCGGTCGCCAATTTTCTTGAAACATTTTGATTACCTAATGTTTTCCATCATCGGACCATGACATTAAATCAACAGCCAATGTCCCAAGATATTTGGTGGTTCTTTAAATCGTCTAGGATAGGATTATTAGATATTTATGGATGTTTGCTTGACACTGGGATTACGTTGTACAATTTCGATTTAAAAAATAACAATGCAAAAGCCAAAACAGATATTCAGCCAACCACTTTCACGAGGATTCTTATTTTACTTAAAAGACAAACCAATTGCAACTGAAGCATGCACTACACAAAAATAGAATACTTTTGTTGAGATATTTCATAATTTTAAAGAATAATGCCAATGAGGCAAAATGCAAAATAAATTGTGTTAGTAGTTTGAGTTTTGATGAAGTTATAGTTATTGATGTAGAGTCCTTATAATGAGTTTATTTCTGACGTCGCGAACATCACTCAAACGTCATGCACATCAGTCATTTTGCACTAATCGTTCCACATGAGTGAATTTGTTCATGGACACGGGCTTTTTGTTCTAGAAATTGATAGATGAGTCTCTGGTATGAACAAAACCACAACTTTAGATGTGTTGACTGAATTGGCTACGCAATACAATATTGTATAGGGTGGTCAGTTAGAATTTCGGTTTATAGTGTATATGAGTCAATTACTTATAGTACCACTTGGCTATCGAGGTTTAGTGATCACTTAGTGCGGCTATTCAGATTTGGATTTTCTGGTACCATTTTAATTTCATCTGTGGTATGACGCGACCTCCCTTACTTGAAATAGACGCTCTTCCACTAGGCTATTGAGGTTATGTGATCACGTCCTGTCCGCAGTTCAGTTTACATTACAGAAATAATGTAATAGTGAGTCAATTAAATGCCAACCATGAATTATATTTACCACCGTTGGGTCAACCGTTGGGAAAGTGTTTGGTACAACGATGGGCTAACGATAAGCGAACGATTGGACAACGATGTTTCATATTTTGGCAACCAAATGTCAGCAATGAATAAGATTTGTCAGCTTTGTTGCAACTTTGAGCTAACGGTGTGACAAACGGTATCACAACGAGCAGAACATCGTTGTCCCAACATAAGCATGTTATCTGAGGGAAAGAAGTCATTTACCAAAGATATAGCCCTAATGTGTAATGGAAGTGGATTGTCACTTCCCAGTAAATCAATAATTAGAAATATTTCAAACCTCGGAAGATCCAGCTTCTTCCACAGAATGTGTTTAGTTACCGTGGATTGGTCGCGGTGATTGCGATAAGCGTTGCATGGTGCTAAACACTAATTATGATGATATACAAAATAATTAACTATTCTTGGCATGAGAAGTACATTGTGTACGTAGACGCGAGTATTGGTAAACAAAAACAAATGCCTTCAAAACGTCATGTTTTCCAAGGTAACCATAGCGCCATTTAAAACTTATATACGAGGGGTGACCAATATATTCGAGGACTTTCCTTCTCAATTTTTAAATATTGGAACTAGAGTAATGAAATTACACGCTGATGTAGATCAATCAATTATCTCGCAATTTGTCTAATTTTCTTTATTATAACGTCACTATTTACTTGATGACGTTACTTTTTGTAAGCATGGTGAAGCACCCACCGTCGAGCATCTCGGGCGTAACGTTATTTTTGAGAAACGATACGCTATGAAAATTAACGCAAAACTTGTTAATTCCTCGCGATACCTCAAAATTAATTGACTATATTGTGCATGGATTCTGTGCGCTCCCAAATAGCCATTTTCATATGATTCCGTTGCTTATGTGATTGTACGGTCTCTTCCAAACGATTGAGTCAATAAAATAAGGATAAATAGCAAAAATAACACCGCGTTAGGGACACTTTCCGTTAAATTCTGCGAAATAAGACGCACATATCTCAATCAAATATAACTGGCAAAAACGAAGACTAGTATAGGCTACAACACATAAAATCGTTGACTCCATTTCAAAATGATTATTTCGATATTGCGTCCTTATCCCGATAGGTCATGTTTCAGTCTTAATTGAAATAATCTAATTTTGTAAAGCCAACCGCCCTTTTCCGAGTTTTGTTTCCAATAACGCATCGATACTCTTTTTATTCCACCTCACATTCAAGAAATGGCTTTTAACTTCTTATTTCAGTAGTAAAATACAACCTGTCTCATACATGGAACCGGGTAACAGTCCAGAAAGGAGCTATGTGCTGCTCCGACGGTGACGCTTGGAATGACGTCGCGTGATGTCCAACGTCACACACCCCTTGTATGAATCAAATAATTTTATTAGTGTATTAGGTCGGAGACATCTTACACCAAATGATGTTAAATGGGTTTGAGCCTTGCTGTCAGTATGAACTTGCTAGATGAAAAGTCCTCGAATATATTGATCACCCCTCGTATAACGTGTAACCACACTTATATATTAATTCATTTACAGTACGGATTATTGTCGACAATATCGCACCGAGAAAATACGTTTGATGAACAAAGTTATAATGAATGTTTCCTGGACCACAACAATGAAACCTATTGGTGGTGTAACTGATAATATAAATAGAACAGATTTAGAAAGGGATATCATCTACAAACTTCGAATGACATCGCATATGATAAACACGCTCTTAACCTTATGCGCGATTTTGTTTAATAGCATGATCTTACACTCAGTGGTGCAATTGAAAGGAAAATTATTGGACGCTGTTCGGAAACAGATAATCAGTATGGCAACAAGTGACCTGATCTCCGGATTTGCTCCCGTAATGTGGTGTTTAACTTTATTTCCAACAATAAATACCAATACAATGGCATGCGCGGCAATAAATACAGTATTTGCTTGGACACAATATGCTACCTTATTAAATATTTGTTTCTTGGCTGCAAGACGATGGAAAACCCTCCGGAATAGAACTTTGATAGGCGCAGAACAAAGCAACATTACGATGATCTTCTTAATAACATTGGCATGGGGTCTTAATTTATTGGTCACGTTACCAACATCTTTATTACTTAGTACATCGAAGCCAAGCGTCAATGGATGTTTGGCGCTACAATTGATGTCCAACACGGTTGGTCGATATTATTTTGGGTTAGTTGTAGGAATAACACTTTTTGCGCTAGATATATCTTACGGAATGTGTTTGTATATGCTGCGTTAATCGAAAAACCAAAGCCATCGAAGAATTCACGCATTATGGACGAGAACTGGTGAAAACGTATACATGGAAACAAATAATCAACGAACTTCTATGGAATCCATACAAACTACAGCATTTAAATATTTATGTATTGCTCTACTTATAATCAATCTAACAACAATAGGTGGTATGTGCAGTGTCAGAATAGGTATGCAGAACATGGATCCAACGAAAAGCAATATGTACGGTAGACAAATATTTGCTCTGAACTCTGTGTTAAATCCGATTGTATACGGTATCAATATCAAAGACGTACGACAATTAATTTACGCAAAAGTAGCTCGAATCACCAAAGGGGCGTGTGTAAACTGTTGCGGGTGATTTTTGAATTTCTTACCTGTACGTATACTATAGTCATCAAAGTTACAAGATTTTTGCGTCTGTCAGGCTTAACAAAGGTCGTCAAGATTACTCACAGATAGAGAGGTTTTCTCAAGACCACTTACTTGCACGAACCAAGTCTGCTTAACAGGAACATTGACATTGTGGCTAAACATAATGAATTAACACCGTCATTATGTTTAGAAGTTAGGAACTAAATGAAAACTGTATAATCAATGCCATACCAATATACTGTATATGGTATATGACAAATATTGTAGACACTCCGTGGTCGATGTTGAACCAGCGACGACAATAATAATCTCGATTATTCGTGAGACTGAAACTAATTCAAGTTATCTTTCTCATTCATAGATTATTGGCTACTGCCAAACTTATCCGAGCCTTGACTACTTTACACGAGAGATGCTTCCTGTGGAATGTGCTGTTGTTCATATTAGGTGCCAATACCAATTGATCAAGTGAAATTGATCCAGTCACCAAATTACTGATATAAATCATGGAAGAGATATTTGGAATCACGGACTGACAAAGAGCAGCTTTCTTTAAGGTTTTAAGGAAAATAATTGATTACATTTGTAACCATGCTTTATCCAGTGGTCATCAACTTCAAGTCGACGGCGCGCGAAGTGCTTCCTTGTTGCTTTTTCCAGAAACATTATAATTACCTAATAGTTATCAACATCGGAGAGATAGTATTTAATCAACATCCTTGAGTCTCCGACGTACACACAATGGTGTGTCTGTCATAATTTAAATCATTCGTTGTAGGTGTGTACCTTACCATTAATTTTGCACAAGTTGGTTTATCTTGCATCGAATGCGTAATTTAGGACTAAGGTAGGAAAATCTGGGGTCTTTCAGTGACATTTAATCGAATTAAATGAACTAACGAACTATCTTACTTTTCTTTTTTGTTTCGTTGTGTAATCAAATGTTCATTAAAGTCAGAGGTTTAATTCCAAAACGATATGAGGAAATCGACAAGGGAAGTTCTGAGTTCCTTCTACGTAATTACAATGTGATTTACTGCTTGCAAAACCTGGCATAAGTTAATGAAGTACACGCATTTAGCAACGATTGTACTTTTGGATACTGCCAATCATACACCCACTGGCAAAAAATAATTCCAAATAAATTCTAAAAGTGTGTTTTATTCTAAAATAATAAGATGTAGATCAAATTGATCGAAAATGGTATGATTTTAACACTGATTCATGTTGCATAATTTCAATAATCAAATAACGGTAAGAGTGTTTACACATTTTCTGGTTAGATTCTTGGTATTTTTTTTTAATTTGAAAGTTCTTGAAGTAAAAAGTAGATTTAGTTGCTATGGTTACACACTATGATAATGATGTTTTCGATTAGACATCGAAATAAAGGAATGCTTGTCATTCACAAAGTAGAGGATCTTGCAAGAGTGTTCATTACATACGAATTTTATTAAACGAGTGGACAAAACATTATGAAACGATGCAAAATGATGAGGCACACTACAAACGAGCGACGTCATTGCGATATTTATATTTTCCTGACGTCGCCGGCCTCTCAAGGCATGGATTGGTTGACTCGACGTCAAGCTTATTTTAATATTTATGTAACAATCTGGCATAGTCCAACGATATATCCGGCACGGCTAATTATCTAGGGTGCACTACAAAGATACGTTTTTAAAAAAAAAATCCTTTTCCCAATTGCTTATCTTTCCGTTTTGACTTTAAGCATAATTTCAAGAAATCATACTCTGCTCATGATGCAAATATGCAATACATGTGTATCAGGACAGAACCCTATAACTTTTAAACAACATATACGGCGTTTTCTCTTTTCGGTTTACTTGATTAAGGTGTATTCTTTAAAGCTGAACGTCGTCAGAATTAGAATGTATAGCTTTTCTTATCCACAACCAATAGTTATCCGCAGTTATTCAAAATGATGACAAAAACATAATCTTATATACTTCCTTAGATCGTGTGTATATCCCGTTGAGTAGCCGCGTTAGTTGTGATAAACATTGCAAGTAGCAAAACACCAAATCAGATTAATTAAACACTTTAGACATGAGAAGCCCGTTGACGCGATATGTGATAAAACATCATGTTTTCCATAGTAACCATAGCGATAGTTTAAACATTTATGTAAAACAGGAACCCGCACTTACCTGATTCATTTGCGGCACGTCAGGTATGTTTTAACACTGTCTACAATGATACCTGCTGGTTTAAATGGTACAATGAATAGAACGGGCTTGGCAGAGGATACCATATATAAACTTCGAATGACATCGGATATGATTATCACTTTATAACCATATGTACGATTTTGTTAAACAGCATAAACTTATGTTGTGCGGTACAATTGAAAGGGACATTATCGGATGCGGTTCATAAGCAGATAATTAGCATGGCAATGAGTGTCCTCATCTCTGGATGTGCTCCAATATTTTGGTGTTTAACTCTTTTCCCGACAATAAACACCGATACATGTGTGGCAATGAATACAATATTTGCTTAAACACAATATGCAATCTTATTTAATATTTGTTTCTTGGCTGCTTGACGACGGAAGACCCTCCGGAATAGAACATTGATATGTACACAACAGAGTAACATATCGATGGTCTTATTTAATCATTTTTTGGTTACGCACCTTACATCAGTATTGCTTAGCGCATCAAAACCACGCGTAAATGGATATTTGTCGCTGCAATTAATGTCAACCACGGTTGTCCGATATTATTTTGGGTTAGTTGTAGGAATAACACTTTTTGCGCTTGATATATTTTACGGACATTGTTTTATATGCTGCGGAAATCCAGACGCCTACGAGGAATTCACGAAACCTAAACGAGTAATCGTGAAAACTTGTACATGGAAACAAATAATCAAATATTTGTTATGACATCCATACAAACTGCATAATTTAAACATCTATGCATTGCGCTAATTACAACCAATCTGGCGACAATAACAGGTATGCGTTTCAGAATTGGTATACGATACACTGATCCAACGAAAAGCAATATGTACGGTAGGCAAATGTTTTCTCTGAATTCTGTGTTAAATCCGATTGTATACGGTATCAATATCAAAGAAGTACGACAATTAATTTACGCAAAAAGTCGTTCGAAACACCAGACAGATGTGTGTTAACTGTTGCAGGTGAATATAGAATTGCTTACAGTTGATGATGTAGTCATACCGGCTAAGTGAAGAACTAAGCTGTCTTTTCGGAAAGAGCTAGTGCAGCGAGTCCAGATTCCTTGTGGCACACAAACTGTCTGTCTCCTTGTCCGAAACCGGAGGTGATTGACCAATTAGACCAGGATAACACCGATTGATCACTTGTACAATGACTGGACTCAGTCGAACGCTTCATCGAACGCTTAAACAATGTGAAATGACATGTCAAACAAGGATAGCGTTACTCGAGATTAAAGTGTTAAAATAAAACACATGGTCCCCTAGTCGCAGTATGATTATGAAGATAGTTATGGGCAGTCATGATGTTTTATTTTGTGTTATAACTAAACTGTTCTCTTTTCGTTTCGTGTGTGTAAAGTACAGTACACTTAACCGAATTTCTAATTGGCCACCCTAAAAATGTTATATCATCTGATATATTATATCAATAAATCTTAGGCTGTATTATTTGTTCATTCCCCGCACTAATTTATCCATTACCGGAAAGAATTGGCGTATTCATGTACAAAAGCATCCATGCGTAACGGTTGGTGCGAAATTGCTTTTTTGTACGTTATCCTCGTACACACCTTGGAAAAGTATCGTTTTTGGTATGAATTTGTTCCCTATTGATTAACTTTTCTTAAAACACTATAATTTGTGAGAATGAGCCATGTGAAACGCGCTCATGACGTCAGATGTATGCATACATTGGACGAATATCTGATTGGCCGCGTGTTTTTATAAATTAGTTTTTTTTAAATACTTTTAGAAGAATACAAATAATTGACTCCCAGATACTGTCCAATTTTATTGATAGAAAATATGTTTCTCGCTGTACTACGAGCTAAACCCCACGTTATTACACATTTCGCTTATTTCAAAATGACGTTTTGACGTATATGTCTGGATTTTGGTGCTGGAACTCGGTATTCTAACGGCATCAGCGCGCCCCATATTACTTATTCTCGCCAGCATCAATGCTTTTCATTAAGCCAATCGACAGAGAATTTCATTTTGACTTATTTAAAAAATCATACATGTCGGGCACGTGAACCACATGGACGTAAGCCATGTTGCACTGACTGTTAGATAGATAAGTGCATGTGATGAACAAAAACCCCACAATTTTAGAAATATTGATTGAATATATTATATAATATAATATTTCATAGGGTGGTCAATAAGAAATTCGGTTAAGTGTATACATTTTTTTATGATTGATTTGTTTCTATGTTTAAAAAGGTGCCTTTTCGTTTATTTTAAATGACTTGGATCGTATTAGTTACATATGCCTGGAAGACATTAGAAACAAGTTGAAGGACTTAGATTCAGCTATCAAAAAGCTTGCAATTTGGCAACAGTATTGTCTAGAAAATTTTGAACTGCTAAATATGAATCAGCATATAAATACAGTATCGCACTTGTAATCTAAAGTCACTTAGCCACCCACGCGTCAAACATAGAACGAACCATTTATATCCGCAAATATGCATATTTCAAGCATGCAAACACAATGTATACTAATCCATGAAGCAATGGACTACACTAAGTGTGGACTTTACATGTATATTACATGTAGTGCGTGAATAAATATTTATATGATTTAAGATTTTGTTATATAAATTATTAAAATACTGAAATCCAAAACTATTCAAACTTTTTTATAATTCTTTGATATACTTGCAACAACTTTGCTTTCGGGTGCTTAAGCATGTATATCCTATCATATTGTACTATGCTTTATTATTGACATACGGTAATTAAGAGCTAATTTGTGCAATAAAACAACGGATTGCATGTACGGGGTGCTTTGACATTATTGCAGAATAAACAAAGATGAGCAATGTCTGACGGACGTTCAAACGAAATGCTAAAGGGGTGCCTCGGAATTGCTTTGATTATTCATTGTATTTATGATTATTGGTTGACATTAAGCCTCATCAAATCCATTAATATTATTGCGGATTGTCTGAAAATCTGCTTATCCAATTACTATGCCTAACTTTAGGTCGTTTCCGTTACTTCTATAGACACATACTGACCAATAGGAAGTCAGAAATAGGATATAGGAAATTAAACTCCACATATTAGTTCTTTATTTAGACTGTCAATCGTTAATTACATTGGTGAGTAATAGTTGATATCCGGAACTCTGTGCAAGGTGGTTTTCCCATTAATTTACATGTAGGTACAAACAAATCTGGCCTAGTTAGACTGGTTTTGTATTCATATGCAAACACAACTGACCCCCACTCTATTGTCCAGATATGAATATTCATGACTCAAAAGGATTATAACGGTAAAACTTTATTTGTACCTACAGATTAGTGGAGATCCGGAGTAGGTCTATTGCTTACATTTGCCTGTACATTGTTTAATATGCAATTTGTAAGGAATAGTTTCAGACCGCTAATCTTAACCTGATTTAATGCACTTTATTTTCTAAAACAATGTATAGCCTTATTTATTAATAAGTATTGTTTTTCAATCAAAGTGATGGAAACGTCATGAAACCCGCGTTATATTCAATTGTTACGATTGCAATGGGTATTGACGTTCCAAATACGTATTGTTGCTGACGCAGTGTCTTTATACAAGTGTATCAACTAAGTTAGAATAACAATTACAACACGACAAGAGCGTTTGCTTTGTACCCGATTATGCGCCCATTCCCTTTATCTTGATATTTGTGAATATCTCCTTCCACATTTGTCCATCTTTACATTAATTATCGAAATTAATAGCTTTGTCTGCTATCACAATAGCAAGGTTTCACAATGTATTGAAATGCGAAATGTGATTTGTGAATACTTTGTCGAAGGGCGTATAATGGTATAGACATACCGGTAGACAGCATGAGCGTGAAATCATTTACGTCAAACTATAGAATTGATTTACATCGCACTAGGAACCTAGTGCACTGCCTCACCTTGCAATCATCCTTTGTAATCATCGACGTAAAAGGTTCACTGGTTCAATAAGAATTTTACAGAAGACGAATGCGGTGCTAAAGCATTATTTTGTATTTATTTGAAAGCCGTATCCACTTTCCATAAATTGCTTTGACCATATTCAAAAGTGTCAACGATGTAATGCCTTATCTCTGATATAACATGGCGCCTGTGTGTCGAAGTGCCTTCAATGCTATAGACTTACAAAAAAATGAGTGTTGATTCAGATGTATCAAAATATTTATAAGACTGTTGATTAATACACTTTGAACCCATTGTACTGCCTCGCCTTCCAAGTTCCCACCATATACATGTATACACATATTTTTGAATTACTGGTGCACAAATAAGCACTTGGATGCAGTGAACTTTCCAATGGGGATGATACAGATGATTAATGTTGTCCATACGCATTCTTTTGTATTCATGTAATTACAGCATCCACTTTTCAGAAATTGACACCGACTTTCAGACGAATATTACATGTTCACAACTTAAGATGCCGACGTATACAAAATAATCTTAGTTGTTTAAAGGTCAAATACGAAAGAATTTCTTAATTTAACTAAAGTAACACATTTCCATAGATATATATCATATAAAAGACATGGCGTACTTGTAATCCACATAATTGCAATATTTAAGATGGTTTATAACGATAAAGTTGACGATAACAAAATTACAACGTAAATCCAACCTGGTGGTCTCCCTTGACTTTTAGACCGTGTGACGTCATTTTGGACATAAGTGGAACTGTTCCGCTTCAGTTTAACTAAATTTGAATGGGTCCTGTCGATTTGTTATCGGATTAAATTCATGATCAGTGACGGAAATTACTACAATGTGGTATGTTCTAAGCATTGTATGTGTTGTCATTTCAATCACGTTTTAATTCCCTTCAATATTTAAGAAACAAAAAACGACCACATACCGATGTGGACATTACTGACTTCAACTGCTGGGCGTGTTATACATTACAAACGCAGCAGTGCAAACTGCGCGCTACAGTGTTATAAATATCACGCTGTTTATACACTTGACACGTGTGTGTATACATCGGTGATTGATTTTGAATATATATATATAGCTGTCACTATTTTGTATATTTATGTGTTAGGTTTTGTAACAGACCATAAGTAAAGCATTCCGTATGAGGAAAAAAATTGTTTTCGCAAGAAATGACTTTAGCTGCGTATTTGTACACGCAAGTATATTAGACATACAGATACATGATTTGTAGTACACACGAAATAACGCATAGTTGGCAGTTTCTGTCGTTAATTGTAAAGAATTTATATATTAGCCATAATTGAGTTACTGAATTCCTAAATTGAGAAATGAACATTATAATTCTAGACAGGAAATTATTGACGAAAAATTGTAAAAGGAAAATTTGAAAAAAAGTCTGTAGATAATCGGTAAAGTTAGAGACATTGTCCATAGTTCTTGGATGCCGAGTTAATCCCATTTTATCATTTTCAATTATGGATACAAATTCAAATGAGAGTAAGCATTAACTAAATCGATTGATACTTTTTTCAACATTACATACTGCACCAGTCAGTTCCATCATCGCCCCAAACCCTCGGGGATAGACGGACGTGTTTTTACCTTCCAGCTTTCCGCCGCATTGCCGGTGAAATGTTGGGATTTATTTCAGCGAACCAATACCCTAGTGACACTATTTAGTTTTCAGGGACCGGGGAAATACCGGAGATTGTCCCATCAGCTGTCACCCGCAGGCCAAGGAAGGCGGGATGACAACCCATAAGCCCATCCCCAGGAGTGGGGTACCGTGGATGCTAAGTACTGACAGGTGCATAACAATGACACGTTAGAACAAATGCGCTGAAAATTAAGTAATTTGGAAATGTAAACTCACGCATTTCCAACACAATAATCGGCGTTATGATCTTTTCAATATTGTTGGTATTGCAATGCACATGTAATAAAAAGCATGTTTTTTAATGACACCTCATGGTAAAATTTATTAACTATATCCAGTATCATTGAAAAGTGACAGTATTATAGTGCGATGCTTTCATAATTTTTCACCTTTTTTGAAGCTTTCCATTACACCAGAAAACATATTAGAGTTTACACGAATCCTAAGCTTGTCATTTTCAAAAAGTTTGACATTGATAAACAAAAACTTGGTTTATTACGCACATTCATTGAAGATATTTTTACGCACTTGCTCAACTGACCATAATTAATACTTACATTTCAATTCATGGTGTTATTTTGATTGACGAATACAAATTGGTTTGTAATAATTTCGTCACACCCACTTGCACCTGCATGACCTATGGCAGGCCAGGCAGGGCCAACGATCACCCCAAGAGCTGGATACCTTGTGATCTATATATTATTTAAACATAAAATAGACCGCCTGCTTTTGGCGGCCTATAGTGCAGTGTCATATATGTGTCGGCCTTTTACTGATGTTTAGTTTTTAAATGTAAGCCGGTCTAAATTGTAGGATCAAAATATCTGACCGTGTGTTGATATTCTGGAAAATTAGGCACGTGTTTGAACTCTCAGACAAGTATTATTTTGTGATTTGTAACAAGAATTCAGTTATATTACGGAAGCTGATTACCAACCGTGGAGTTCGCTACATACATGTATATTGCTGGTATTTTGTTAAATCCACAATGCTCGCACTGGGTAAGGACACGCCACGTTTTGACATATTTTAAAAAATATTTTAAACAATACTGTACATGTATACGAGCCTATGCGTTGTTCCATACAGTATTCTACAATTAAAGTGGACAGAACAACACATACAAAGAATAAATCTTTAATACCGCTCTATTTTTCTATATAATATATATACAACGTTCTACTTCGGATAGTCTGACAGTATTTTTTATTATACTCCGATACGCCCTGTGACTCCATTGATAAAGTGTACATTATTTTCGTAAATGTACACTTTTTGAGTTGTAAGAAAGTTGTTTGTACAAAACATTTACTCAGAAAATAATTGGTCAATCATGACAAATCCGCTTATAACTACATGAACAGTTAAATAAATGACATACTGTAAAATCAATTATATTCAAGGGGGATTTAATTTCGTGAATTTTGTGGATGATTTCAACCACGAAACTCCTTTAAATTACGTTGAACTTTCCACAAAATGGTCTTTTTCACCAAATCCACAATTTTTTTCACATTGAAATTAAATTATTTTTACTTGTCAAAAACATGTTGCTAGAAAATTGTAAATCCACCCAATGATAGTGCAACATTAGACTGTACTACTGTAAAACCATCTATTTTGTGGCGTTTTACTCGAATCAATAATGTAGATAACTAAATCATGAATTCCAATATTCTTGATTAATTTAGGCCAGAACAAAGTTTAGAGAAATTGCTTATTGTTTTGTAAACCGCAAATGGGGAGCAAAATTTATATTCTTGTAATGACCAAGAAAAGTAGAAATTAATTATAGCAATTGAAGCAAAGTTACAGAATATTCATAGCAAGCAAAATTTATTTTTGAACAATATTCTATATATTTATACGACTGTGAGCGTCAACATGGGTAGAACGAATATACATGTAACTTTGTTATGTGTATCAAAAAAAAGAGAAAACAATACGAAAATTTTATAGAAATATGATAATTGTGAAAATAAGATGCATAAATTTCTACCTTTGTGCACTAAGTCCTTTATCAATGTATGAAGAAAACTAGATGCAAGTGTATTATAAGCACTTATAAGGTGTATAAACACATTGACACTTGTGAATTTTGATCACAAGCTAATTAAACCCATGAATGGACATTTTTGGACTGTTAACTTTATCCCTTTGGTACATTATAGGCCAAGCATATTTTTACATTAGAACTATATTTTCTATGCTGCGAACGATGCTCTGTTCATGGATTTTGCAAGGAACTTTTGGATAACCATTGTCTCTCTGGAGATCATTTTGCTTTTTGTCGGAGTATAAGTCAGATACAGAACTTGTTATCGCTCAAAAGTGTCTTCTTACAAGTGTTATAGTACAGTTTCGAAAGGACGAACAACAAATTATCCTCGGCTTCGCCTCGGACAATTATGTTGTTTGTCCTTCCGAAACTGTACAATAACGCTTGTAAGAAGACACTTTTGAACGAAAACTAGTACTGTATCTAATACATAATTACCCATATTTAAGCAAAACGATACACAATTTAAACACGAACTTTTAAAATCTATACCATTTGAGGCCCACATGGAAGATCGGGAAGCTGAATGTGTCAGCCTCGTTAAATAAAGACGTTACTTACTTACTTACTTACTTACTTACTTACTATAGGTATATGATTTCAACTGTGCGTATTTATTTTTTCCGTTATGTACTTTCTTGTTGGGGTACATAACGGGAGATGGATACGTGGATCTAGGTTCATGCTAGGAAGAATCATTAGTTTACACACAGATGAATTCAAATGCCAATGATCGATCTATATCGTTTTAGAAAAATGCAATTTATCGTTCCATAATAAATTAATAAATTAATGAAACGTTTACCGAGTTATAAACATTTTTTATCAGGTATAATACACTGTTCTTTTTTGCATTTTGATTGACAAAAATATATTATTAATACTTGGCCCGTTACAACACCCTTCCTATAACACGCGTAATGTACACGCGTCTCCAGTTGTATTGACCGTAAACTTAATCTATGTACATGTGCACATTAGGGCTGTAACGGTATACCGCGGTACACGAAAGACCGCGGGCTTCAGTCCCACACAGTTCACGGTACAAGAGTTGCAAATTTCGGTACGGTTCGGTATAAGCTTTTTTAGGAGCAAAATTATATTCAGAGAACGAAATTGTCTGAAAGCCCTCGGATTATGTATTATTACAATGCATCATTCATTTTCAATGTATTAAGATATGTCTCATATTGTCCAAAATCATTTAAAATAGTTGATATCCACATAATAATTGCTGTTATAGAATCAACAAATTCATTGTCACTTAAAAACTGTAGTATTTTAGCTGCTGTTAGAAAATATTGTATCATACCGAAATATACCGAACCGTTAGAAAAATTGACGGTACGTATCATATCGTGAGGTGAGCGTACCGTTACAGCCCTAGTGCACATACCGATTTAGGAATTTTCTCACATTTGTATACCCAATAATACGTACAGAAACAATTAAATTAAACATCAAATCGGTCAGCAGCTGATTATAATCTCGTGTTTGGCATGTTACAACCCCCGTGATGTGCATAATGTACCAAGATTAACTGTATGACACTTCGTAGATCGACTCTGTGTATATGTATGTATAACCCCCGTGGAGAATTCTTTTATGATTGTACTTTATATTTGACCCACTATTACATAATAGCACATGCATTTCATGCAACTTTAATGCATTTAAATCGAACATATTCAATAGAGATCAAGATTTATGCGATTATACACTAATAGTATACAGCCTCTGTGTTAATCAGATGTTCCAAAAACACGTCACAAGCTAAGGGAAGTAACTCGGGTTAGTTCATTCACACATAATATAATCGAAATAAGAGATGGCGTTTATTGTGTGTTATAATCATATCGGAAGTGTAGAGATTGGTGTAATCATATATTTATACCATAAACTTATTATAACAGCAAAAAAATTAATCTTGCGTATTTGACCTTTAAGGCACCAGGGTAGTTAATAAAAATATTACTGTTTGAAAAGTATAACGTTGCCAAAACGGTCAGATGAACAGAGTGATTTACACTGACCAAACTGATACTTTTAAGGCTAATTATCTTAGAATCAAGGTAAGTTGTACGGTATGATATTAACCATGGTTTTAAATGGTGTTTACAGATATAATATAAGAGATGTTTTATATATCTAATAACTCAAAAGTTAAGTTACACTGTTTATTTCTTACATGTTGCATATTAAAATAGCTGCACTCGCGTACACTTACAATATGTGCGTGTCTTTGAAGTAGTGTTAAGTGGTAAATTGCTGGGCTTCTTGTGAATCCTATTCAAATACTTGGCAACTTTTCTAAGTCCTCACTCATATTTTTGTAGATAACTTTGTATATATCTCAATGAAATTTTGCTGTGATACATGTACGTGCATCTTGAACCGAACAAATCACATTGTAAACCGTCAGGGACCTTATAATTCAGAGCGTTCGTATATAAACAATTGGTTCAATTGATATTTGAACAGAAAAAATCTACCGATTTTGTCACACTACAAAATACCAATATGTAGTAAAATTCGTATGGTTACATGGAAAATTAACCATTCTGTATGTGTATTTGATTTTAGTTTATTTTAATGGTAAAGCAAGCACCAGAAAAATTCAAATACAACATGAATCGGCAATTTCTACGAAATGTGGTTGTTAGAAAACAATACTACACTTTACAGCATGAACCGTGTCAATGGATCTCGCACAAAACACATTTATTCTTTGAACTTCAATGTGATTTGTGTTATTTTGAATGTATTAAACAGTTTACTTTTCATTATCAATGAAGTTTATCGGCAAATTTTGCAAAACTTCATTATTTGAATATTAATCAGATGTTTGTATTCAGTAAACACACACAATCGCGCGTATATTTTCTGTTTTGTCACTGTTTATCATTTACAAACTGTGTTCTTAAAAGCTGTATCTGTGGCGAAATGGTCGTTCGTTTGTTAAGGCTAAGATCTTAAATACTGAGTTGCGATTTAGAAAACGCGTACTTTAAAAAACAATTAACTCTATACAAAAGTGCTGCCTCGAGTGTTTAGATAAGAAATATTTCAAAGTTCATAACGTCACGATAATGTTGAATAGCGTTTTGTAGACGAAAAGCTACCAATAATTTAATAAACTGACACTAACAAACTCAAGGGAAAACACTTTTTTTGTGTTGAAATTAAATAATCCTTGCTTAAATCAAATTTTAAAAAATCCATGTGTCTTCACTTTACCACATGGCAATAGTAAAATTGACGTATTTTTTACATATGAGATCTTCTGCAATGGCATCTAATCACTCAATGCAAGTTTTGGTAAAAAAATCCATAGTTAATGCCAACTTGAGATATCCATCGGGAATAGATGACACCACTTGAAAAGAAGTGTTGGTCAATGCTCGGCAACGTTTTTAAAAATAGAAAACCTTTTCAGGTCTTGTTAACCCTAACATGATAGCGTACAGCGATTGTAAGAATTGTAAGCGTGATACGACGTTTGACCTGACTTAATTGAGCTTACGTGTTATATTAGCTATCTACGTATGTTGCAAAATGCATATACCTGAATATAGCGCTATTAAAATAGTTTTTGATTTCTCTTTTATAACGGTGATTTTGGAATTTTCATTAGTTCGTTGGGTTATGTGAAGTCGTTGCTCCGTGTTGTTGTGTGGTGTTGTTACTGTTTTCTGTACTCGGCTGGTAAAGCTGTGTGCTGACTTCCCTTTTCCTTTTTGATGGTCCATCTGTTTGAATAATTATATTTCTGATCTGATACCACAACATATAGCATTGCATGAGATATTGCATTCCAAATATAGAATGGTGCTGCAAATGTTTTTGTTAAACATATATGTCTTCCCTTAAACTAACAACAATAAAACACCATGAAGTACCACGTTCGCTCCTGTTTTACATTTTCTTGTATAAAACTGCAATTTCAAGACCTTTGATATTTTGTATGAGGCATTAACTAGTGGTCCTCTACCACGATTTGTTTTCAAATTATGGCTCTGGGTGGAAATTAGCCTCCAGAAAATCGTGGTAGAGGACCACTAGTTGATGCCTCATACAAAATATCATAGGTCTTGAAATTGCAGTTTCATTCGAGAAAACGTTTATATGTTTTCCCTGTATAAGTCTATGTAAAACTGGTGACCCCCTGGCGGTGCCAATTTGGACCCCAGTGACATAATTTCAATAATCAGGATAGAGGAACACTATTTGATGCCAACTAACAAATATAAAAGCCCTTGGCCTTGTGGTTTCAGACAAGACGATTTCTAAAGTTTGCCGTCAAGTCATTGTAGAGAAATGACGTTGAAATGATTAACAATGAATGGACAGATGGACAGGCGGAACATGGATCAAAAACATGTAGAGGAGAAAAATACAGAATACGTACATTTACTTATTGAAATGCCAAAGTTTGTTTATTCAAACAGAAAATTAGTGAAACACTGAGACGCCAGTGCTGATAAACCCGACATCATGGCGTCAGATATGATAAGTATGATATTTTGTGTTTTCGGGGTTTATGGGTCACGACGCTATAGAAAATGACATTGAGTAATTTCATTTCCCGCTGTTTCACCATTTTCTCGGGCAAATCTTTAAATTGTTATTTTAACGGATCATCGGGCAATATCTACTGAACCGTAAGATTTGAATATCGGGGTTCGTTATGTGTTGACTTACAACATAATACAAACAGTTTCGTAAACAAATATTCACCAGTAAAACAATTATTAGGAATTGAATTGTATGTGTATACATGTAGCAACAATATATGTTTCAGTGTGCTGAAGCTTTATTCGGGTTTCATGAATATGGTTATTATATTATTCATGCAGATATACACCGGTAAATGTAGTCGCTCTTAAACCATTGCCTTCTAAATGACGCTCGCTGGCAAGATATGAGTCTATCCACACCGAATCGCCTTGATTCAGCCTTACCACAACAGTATTACCGCCCTGTAAATCTTGAGAAGGATGAGCGGTCTCAACCATAGCAGTAACAACACGCTGGCTGTTCACCATAAGTTCTGCCCAAATTTCATTCCCACCAGTTTGGCTCCTCTCAGAAATAAAGAAAGAGAAGAGATAAAGTCCAGCTTGCGGACACGTGAACACCCCGGTGTGAGTTGTGTATCCGTTACCCTCGTTCGTTATAATCTGAAGCATGAAACATCTAAATTAATTAATTGTTTTACTACAAATCACATCGGAAATTATCCCAATGTATACCAGTACTCCCAACTTAAAATAAAGATACATATCGGCGAATATTCGGGGATTAAGCGTAGGACCAACTGAGCAATTGCTTCCTCAACAATGTAACCCCGTAGTGGAATAGAGGATAGGCTTGGTGAGGCATCGGGAACAGGGTCTGGTGAAGCTTCAGGAAGTCGTGGAATCATGAGGCATCGCAGGTGATGCCTCGACCCATCGGCAATATTTCGCTAAAGTGTCAGGAACATTTGGGAATGTTCAAAATTAATGGAATGATATAAGCTTGTCAAAGAAGCATACACTAGGCTATGTTATATTGTGTATTAAGTACGAGAAAAAGTATACTCATACAATGCGACAAGTGACTTTTCGGAATAAGTTCCTATGTAAATGCATGTATAGTCGTACATGCTGATCCCTACAATTAAAAAAGTGCCAACATCTGTACAATACGGAACACGACATTGCTGTCAGTGTTTTGATATTGTGTTTTCTATTAAGCAATCAAGAAATTGTCTTGACCACATATACACTCAGCACATCTAGAAACGCAACGAGTTTAACTTTATTTCCATTTTACTTACAGTTTGAATTTTGCCTAAAGTAATAGTGTATAATCGTGGAGAAACTTTGACATCATCAACATTTTATCGATCGGATTACGTTACTCCCATGCGTGAAGAAAATCACAAAACGCACGGATTCCACGTGCAACATTAATGCATGATAAGCATTGTATCGAATCCTTTGTAAGGTTTGCTAATTCAAAGAAAATCTCAAACGAAGAATTCTAGGTTTTGGAATAAATTTGCTACGATTGTCCGAACGTGCACGAAAACAAGCCATTCGGATGCGTGTGTCAGGGACGTTAATGGGAGGTTGTACGACAGTTAAATTTTCATGCACCGAGAATGTCTCGTCTGGAGATACGTTGCCAGCACTCTGACACTGTTTATAACCGGCCATGCCTAGGTCATATACGGGTAACAACTTTCGGACTGGACCAGTAACACCGCGTGTACCATATCACAACCAATACATACACTGTTAAACAAATTGTTGGACATCATGTGCTTGCAATCAATCCATGACTAAACGATATATGAGCAATTCACTTAGAATAACGATTTTGAAATAATGTTGATTCTTTTATTGATTTCACTAATTTGTGTTTCGTTAATTTTAGTCGCACTATACACGCTTTTCAATCGCACCGGGGACTTTATGCGATAAAATGTTACGGGTGTATTGTAAATGGGATAAAATATCAACACGTAAATGCTGATTGCTTGTCAATCATTACAAGGTTAAACTATATTGACAGAAACCCCAGTGTTGTGTTTCTAGATGTACTCAGTATATTTGAATTGATCAACCCCGTTATGTTAGACAAGCTGTGACGTACTTACCTGATTGAATTTGATCGTCTGTTTGGTACCAAGGTCAACGTCATGGTCTAAGTACGCAGTGAATGCGACATTACTAGCGATTGCTGAAAGTAAAATTTAAATTAATGATTTCTTAAATAAAATCAAGCAACAGCACTTGTCAAAGTATAAACACATTAGCACTCTTTCTAATCACTTTTCGAATTGCTCAATTGCCACTGTTAGAGTGCACCCGGGATAATGTGATGTTTACAAATATTGACCGGAGTTGCCTACTGTTGAAAAAGTGGTTGGCTAACACATGCGGTCATTTCTATACTTAAATAACACGGATGAATCATACACACTTGGCTGAACCCTTTATCTGGATTATTCAAAATTTTCCCGCTTTTCACCTTATCCTGGGCGCACTATACCATGTTTTTGAAGACATTTTACTCACAACTTATTGATCAATTATACACATTTTTTATGTATGTCCAGGATTCCATATACTTTTGCATTGTCTGGTCAAAACCGATATTGTATCTGTAAACTTTGTGAACATATTTGATCATATAACGCTTTAAAATATTAAATAATAAAGCTGTTGAAAAGGTTGATATTACCAACTTTTGAACGGACGGACATACCTCGTTTACTCATTGTCGATGGTTGAACTGGTATTTGATTATCGGTAGATCTAATCATGTTATTAGATACTTTTCCAGCGTTAACCGAATCTTGTGATTCTGCTTGCATTTCATGCGTGTTTTGTTGTGTTTCTTGCTGACAGGCTTGGATAGTGGTTGTAATAGTCGCTTGTATTGCTAGTTCTCTTTCTAGGTTCTTTATGGTCGTCCCTTGCTGAGCAACAGTTACCCGTAACGCCGACACTTCATGTTCCGTTTCTCTGAAACGGTTTATAAATAAAACTTAATTATTGCAATTCACACTATCATCCCTTAGCACACGAATGTACAGGCTTGTGAACCAAAACACCGAGTTGACGCTGAGAATAGGCTCTATAAATAAGTATTTAGTACAGCAAAATTCAAACAGTTTGAAGATGGTGTTGGTTTAAAATATAAAGCAAACTCTCCAAATAGATGAGATGTTTAGAAAAGCATAAGCTATTAATTAAATTAACCATGAGTAAAGAAGGTGGTGATATGTGTTCTGCTGCTTAAAATGGTGAAGCACCTCCGTGTGAAATATTGCCCACCATTGGTGACAACTACATGCCGATTTCTTGCGTAATATTGATGACAATTCAATGTGGTTCATCTTTACAAATCATCAAGTGCAGTCTTGGAGACTATGTTCGAATACATAATTAAACAAAATTATTAAATTTTACGAAACAGAATATGATTGTCATTATACAACAATGTGTTCACTTAAAGATTATGAAACGGAACAAACGTTGTTGCTTTAAAAGTGGTTGTTTGAAGCACTTTAAATCAATGTGTACATACCGCTTCCATTCTTCCAAGGTTTCCAACCGCTCCAGTAGATCTTCTAGAGAAATCTCTTGTGTAGCTTTAGCTTGAACAAGCAAACATATTATTATTATTGTCACAAGGGACACCGTAACTCTCCACATGTTGACGAATTGTTCGTCAATGATAAGGACTTTGAAGTGTAAGTGTAGTTAAACAAATATATTGCGTACAACTAGGTGACACGTGGTGTCCTATATATGTAATAAACTAACTTTATCATACGTAGAATGTCAGAAAGAAAGACAATTAAACCGATAACTGCGCTAAAATGTCCGACAATCGATCAATCGGAGTTACCGTATAATTATACTAGTGGTGCGCAACAAATATTTGAATACGAAAATACAATAGCCATATTAATAAGTTCGCATGAAGTATTTTAAAAGTGATTTGGTTACATCTTAAATAATCTAGTTTGTAGATTACATTGTTTGTAACTTGTTAGAGCAAACGTAGTTCTATAGACACATCAGAAAATTTTGCTTTGTATGGCTTACTATTTCCCTAGAGAAGCAAATTAGGTTCTGTTACAGTATGAATTGTTAATTTCTACGGAGACAATTACTAATGTCTGTGGTGACCTTATAACAATTCACTGTACTCGTACACCACTATGAATTGCATTAGACAAAATTCATACACAATGTAATTAAGTATTTGAATCAAAATTAATTTTTTGTTTGTTTGTACTGTATAAAGCCAATTTACGTTCCATCGTCCATGTATTTAATATGTCCACTTTACAAAACACCATTTATACCTTATAAGAATTTGGTATACAGAAAAAAACGAAAACGCTCGTATTATGCATATTTTATCATCGTTTTTCATTGCAACAGTGTTTTATCTACTTTTAAAAAAGCAGCGTCTTAGTTAAATAGCGTTGTTACAAATGTTTCGATCTAAAGTAACATTGTTAATATTGAGAATATGTGTTCTTCAATACAACAATCAAACGGTATAAAAATGAGATGCTCCTGGTGTTCGCATTAGAGTTAAACGTCTTTTGTATCTCATACAGTGACGAAAATGTGTATTTTATTGCAGTTTGTCGTCGAAAACTACTCAGTATTGCTTATTCAATTAACTGACAAAAAAACTCCGAAGAAAACATAAAAGTTAATATTAAAAAAACATGGCGTCAGGTTAATACCTGTTCCAAAATGCAACCGTTGATTCAACTGTTGACAATATCTAAAGTAATTTAGTTTTTCTACTTTTCTATTTCACCTACATTGTACTTTGTCGGTCTCCTCGATTAACAACAAAAGCAAAGACATGTTCCAAGAACATGTTCTAAAAGTTAATCGAATAACAAATAAAGGTACAAATGTATAAAGATAGACCTACTTATCTATTTACGAAATCTATATACTCTACCACAGATATACAACACAACCATCCTTATTATAAGTTGTATGAGTGTAGCCCTGGAGTAATTTTAGGATGTTGTCACAACCAGCAAGGTATTGGTTAATCAAGGTATCAATTTGAATCATGAGGTTTTATTCTAAGACACTTAAGGTTTTAAAGACCCGGGCTGTCGCATTCAATCCTCGGGAATATACAAAGTCAAGACAACTCGTCGAATTACTATTATTATACCATATTTATATAGCCCTTTTTGCATGTATACACACGTTCAAAAGTGCTGTACAGTCCTGACTAATACATTGTTAAAACAATATATAATGTACATTAAATAAACATTTTTTTATCAAAGCTGTTTAATCTCCCATCAGCATCATTGCCGAAACGAAATGCAAGATAAAACTAAGGAGACACGGTATATAGAAATACTTTACTACAATAAAATAGTGGTTTACAACGATGTGATTATCTGTAGGGGTATTAACTGAATGTAAACCTCAACTAGGACAAGTATAACGTCAAGTACCATTACCACATGTCCTTAACCCTTAAAGGAATAGTGATACTTCCTTTAAAAGGGGATGACTCACAAATGACATAAAGTTTCTATCATCATATGAGTTACAAAGGTCGAAGAAATAACATACTTGCTTCAAGACCTTACCATAAAGGTCGAAGAAATAACATACTTTCTTCAAGACCTTACCACACTTTGAAACGGGGCTCTCCTTAACCCAGTAGACGGGCATCTACTTCATCATGAACTTCAGCATGAATAAGCTATAGTAAAATAGTGCGTAAAAAGGGCTTTCTTGAAGGACGGTAGTGTTTTACTGTCTCTGAGCGCTGTTGGCAGTGCATTCCAGAGTTTCGGTGCAGCAGCTGTGTAACATCGGCCACCGTAAGTCACAGTCCTCGTCCTTGGCACAACTAGAAGAACAGAATCATTCTGAGACTTTAGCTTTAGAATTCCCATGCCGTACTTGTTAGAGAGGCACATAAACATTGTGTTAGTTGTAGAACTATCTAATATTGTCAAATTTATTTGCTGTTAACTGGCTAGCGGCTGGGTTACGAGACAAATTTGCTCTTTTTTCAGAAACGTATGTTATTTATTGACTGTTAAGTTGTTACAGTAATTGGTGTACTATATTCTCAAGCAAGTTAATTATCGAGCTCTGTTTTTCCTTGTTCCTTGTCGTTTTTCACCATTGTTGAATTTATTGTTTGGCTTATTTTTTGCTTGTATAGCAACATCAGGTGTTTGCAAAAATCTGATGGCTGTAAATATCTACTCGTACATTCAGTTTAGTTATCATAAACAATTATCCAAATTTATATTTTAATATGAAAATATAAGAAACCTTGGAGTGTATGATACAGTGTGTGAGGCAGTATCAAGGCATACTTGGAAATATCCATGTTTGGGTTGTGGACAGTACGTGTGTTCGTATCTAGGCGTTGTCACCATTTCTGTATGGTTTCGAGATGTCTGTACAAGAATAGTAAGGACGGAACTCTTATTCCAGAAACAGTTTTTTATTATATTTTCAATTGCAAATGGAATAAATCAATAAACATAAGTACAAATGTACCACTGACAGAATGCTAAGTCTTAATATTTAACAGCAATGGTTATTTACCACTGTTACTACATTAAGTAACAAAATAATTTAATATTAATTTGAATATGTATTATTTCCACTTAAGAGTCCTTGTTGATCTCAATCAATTTAAATATGAAATAGGGCAAATATCATAATATATAAGGAACACTTTCTTCCTTCTTATTATTCTTTAACGCCAAAATTGATAAGGGCACCTTGTAAATTACCCATCGTTTGAGCATACGTTAAATTGCAGGTCATGAATAAATCGAAAATACACTTACGCATTTACTGACATGACTTTATGTGAGACTATACTACCATCTTTCTGTGTAGATTATACTTCATTTTATGATAAAAACTGTAAAAGATAAATTGTTATTGATTCATAGTAGATCTTATAACGACTGTAAAACGTCCTATATATCTAATGTGGTGAATAATTGACATAAAAATAGTCTTTAAATCCAAAAGCAAACAGAAAACAACTAGTCCGATTACATGTATCAGCTTTATGATTGAAATGTGCAATATCTAAATGAATGATATTTTTATCCTAATAGAACATACATGTATGAACGGTATCATCAAAACATATAATGAAAACTCTAACAAGTGACAAAACTCAACTGAAACATCCAAGCACAAGAAACGTATAAAAACGTATCATATACCACATGTAAACGGCACAATGCCCGACACACAACCTTCATATACTCACACACCATATATGACTGTTTACTGTCAATCCTCATAATAAGTATCCGATTGCAATAAATGTTGTTCGGTAAATTATATCAATCGAAATACTTATAAGGACAACATTACAACAATACCTATATAAATAAACGGTTGATTTTTGTCTCAGGTCGTATGTTTACAAGATATCAGTTACCACTGCGCACTGCAACAACACCGATAACAAGTGTACAAATGAATGTATACATAATGGAAACAAAAAAGAATATAACATCCATCGAATTTATGACATCTAGCCATGTGACATTATTCTGCTCGTTGACAATGCTAGCTGCAAGGCTGACTGTGTTATTATCGCCTTTCTGATCTTGCTCTAAAGAAGGTCCATCTGTTGGAGCGACAGACTGCTTCTTTGATTTACAATGAAAGCAATTTCGTATTGTTACAAAATTTCTGAAAAATTTGGAGACTGGTCGCTTCGTATCATTCCAAGATAGCAGACGCAACTGCATAATGCAAAGCATGACAATCAATGTACTCAAACCATTGATCAACATAAGGTATACGGCCATTATTGATGTGGTTTCAGAATTTTTCGGAAGTTGGTCAGAAACGATCGTTAGGAATACAGCAAGTGACAAAAACACAGTGATAGAATATCCAGCACGTTCTCCAGACACGACAGGTAAGACGAAAGAGAAAACATTCAGTATGGATAGAAAGATTATTGGAATTACAATGTTGATGATGTAAAATCTTGGTTTACGTTTAAGCGTTACTCGAAATAAAATCCCAACTTCAAAAAAAGTGTTTATTTCTTCTGACGATGTACCAATCAGATCCCATGAAGCGTTTGGTACGTAGTGTAAAAGGAGTATTCCCTCATGTCCCTTTATTATGTCCATTTCATCACGTGAGTAACTCCAAGCAGTGAATTTCAGGTCACATGTTTGTTCGTCGAACGGGAAATATGTTATTGTGACAGCGCACGTTGATTCCAAAACCTGAAACAAGTTTTAATATATTAAATTATAAAACTCGTTTTATTCACTTTACTTATAAAACATACATAATTATAGATACACGAGTTTATCTCAGAGGAGGCGGTTGTTTTAGTTGCGACTTGTTCAATATACATTGTTTTGTACATTTCCCCTGCTCGATTCGTTCTTCATACTACGAAATGTATATATTAATATAAAAGCATACACAAGGTAGACATACCATGCGCCTCTTGAGCTAAGTCGATAAGTAAAAATCTACCAATATAAAGTTAAAAACAACCGTAAATATCTCATTCTTTGACCGATGTTCCCGAGATATGTTCAACGCTCCAGACAAGTATGCATGTAAATCAAACACTTTTCAGTGTATTCATTTAATAGTTATTTAAATATGGGGAAATCGAAATGGTTACCTGGAATATGCTCCATATAACTGTCCCTTCAGAACTGACTTGAACGTTCACAAACGAAGATCCAAGTCCCTTGAATGATTTAAAGGAATTTTCCAAAGCAATATCTGGCTTCCAGAGATCGTCTTGAGGCTTTAATATAAAAGATACTAACATGAATGCTAATGAACTTCATTTCAAATACAATATCTGCATGAAATAATTTGACCTTGAATTTATGGGTATGTTAAAACAATCGGAACCTTCTTTTTACGAAGTGAATACACATAAAGAACAGGGTACGATTTGAATTCGCTTACTTAAACGTGTAAACATATGCGTGTAAAATCGTGTTACAGTAAGATACATGTATTTACTAACGAATTCCGGAGAAATGTTATTAATCGAACTTTTGGCGAGCATAATATTATATCCTGAACGAGTTTAATATAAGTTTATATCAATTGACAACGAGTGATACATGTCGATTCTTTATATCATATGACAATAATAACACGAACATATAAGTTTTCCAGTTGAAAAACACACTCCGTTATATAAACAACGCCAAAAGTGTCGTAATTTTTGGGATATCATGACGTCATTTAGAAAACGATGACGTCATTTTAACGTAATACTACACATGTTACATATAGAAATGAGCCGTTCTCCAGGAAACCCGAGCTTATAATATATAATGACATTGTATTGCTATTATGCAATAAGATTTAGAAAAATGTCAGATTGGACACGTTTCATTAACATAAGAATATAATCATAAAATGTGCCAAAATATAAAAAAGTTTCCGTCAAACATTTATCAGGTACTGGATCTTTGAAATGCCAGTTTACTTACGTAAAAAACGTAGATAATGACGTTCAAGACGTCAATCATAAAGTAGTGGTTGGTTTAAAAAGTGTTAAACTTTGTAAGTTTATGGAATAAGTTGTTAAAATTTTCAGAAACTGTTATATTATCAACAATTTCACTATTTTGTCACTAAGCCCGGTTTTCCTGGAAAACCGCTCAAATATGTGCAATCATTATACTACCCCGCATACAAGGAAAGTCATATGATATCTTAATATAAGTGCAAAAAATAAGAACTTACAATAGACAAATGTACGGTGTCGTTATATTCAGTCTCATTCCATTTGACCAGTTCATCTGTCCAAATAATTGACATGAAGCCGGCTGTCTTTAATGTTTCGGTTCTTTCATCGAAGTCAATAACCGCTGAAAGTATGGCGTGTGATATACAATCTTGCGAATTAAGCTCATCTATAAATAACTTAATTTTATAAGATTATTCCGCTGGTTGACCCTCTTACAAAATTAATATTTTTGTCGTCATTCGTAAATAAACATAGCCGCTAGTGAATGGGTGCATATTTCCCTATATAATGCTTAGTAAAAGTTTCATATCATTTTGTAAGAATGTCAACAATCAGCTATTTTTGTAAAATTATTTCGAAATCTCGCGATTGGTTGATTTTATATGATTTTCTAAAAGGTTTTCCTATTGGTTGTCATGGCCATGGCTTTCGGTCATATTGACATTGCAGATTAGAGTACATGAGTTATACAGTCAAACTAGGGTATGAATAGATTATCACATTGGTTGAATCCGTTGTTACGGTGTAAAATCAATTATAATGGCATATACAAACATGTGCTGCATTACACTTTCAATTGCTTAACTAAAGTCTACCTGATCTGGCAATGGTTGTAATGCTTTGGGTACACAGTCAATAACTACGTCAATGCCAATAAATATTAAATCGTGTTTTAAAATGTCGAATGAAGATGATATAGTTACTTACAGTTCAGATTAAAATCCACTGTCACTGCTGTTATCGTAGTCTGATCTATCACTGGTCGGATCTTTTTATCATATCCACGTGTTGTGAATATCTCAGTAATCAACGCTTTAATATTAGAGTTTGTCTCTGCTAAAATGTGTGTTGAAAGCATGCATACAACGAAAACCGCGCTTGCTAAACAAACATACGTTGTCATTTTCAAATAATTTCAAACGAAGTACTAACTAAAATTCAAAATACAAAAAATGCTAAAATGAAACAATTTGCTTTCGCTGCGACACCAATCCTTAAAGCAGACACAACCTTAGTTGTTATATGAGATGAACGTTGTATATTCTATTCTCAAACACACCACTGCACAAACAACGACACGACCAACAAGATTAAATTAGTAATTCATATTGATTCTGTTTTTACTTATTCATTAGTGTTTGCCTTGGCAATTAGGACTGATATGGCTTCGACAACTTTACGAAATTAACACTTAAAATATTGTTTGAAAATGCAATATCTAATGCAATGTATTACTGTAGGCGACTGTTAGGTGATTAGAACGATAACTATATATTATTACAGTTTGTAATAAAATATATGTCGATGCATCAAGTGTGTAGTATTATCAGCTGCGACATCATAATTAACTTCTGTATAGTTACTCAAAGTTACATAAGATACAATTCACACGAATAACTAATCAGCAACAACTTAATAGTCGTCTACAACATTCTAACTGGGATAATTCCTTGATAAAACTACGCGTACAGGCGTGTTCCATACATCATTCACATCAAATGGTACGAGTATTGACTGTTTATTAACATAATCCTTAATCATAACATCGCTGTATTCCCTTACAATGAATGATAAACAATTACTATGGGATATTTTGAACACGAGCAAGGGAGTTCGTTTACAAAGTTTCGGTATAACCAAATAACCTATCACAGTGAAGTGACATTAATTTTGTCAAACCTCGAATGATGCGGGGTATCACCCGATACCAAGCAATGCGTCTGTTAGATTCATTCGTTATTAATGATATTCCTTGATTCACAGGGCGATGGAGTCGTGCAAACCCAGGTTGGTTGGAATTACAGTTATGGGTAGATGTTATCAATACAGTTATTGTAATATAGTGATGAAAGTTCACTGATCAAAGAAACAAACATCTCTTTATTATTATTTAACAACTAAGTTTCAATTTGCTGAGCACTGATAAACAACTTTATTTACTTATTAATGATTATAATCAATCATGCATTCAATGAATACTTGACACGAGTTCGTAAATACTAAATTATTCACGGATTTTAGCTTCAAACAGAATTCTGTAAAATCTATCAAAATCAGCTTTTAATTTAATGGTTATGAATTGTTCATACGTTGCAGTCAACCATAACTTATAATGAGAAGTTCGTAAGTACTTACGACCTTAAAAAGTAATATGCTATTTGGAATTTGCATCATAAGGCGCTTCTTATGAGCCTATTTTCACGAAAATCGGAATTTGCCATGTTGACCAAATTGAAGTTGTAAAATCGTATTGTTCCATACATCCGTATACGGTAAATTTCAGACAGTTTCGTTTTGTTTTCTCAATATAACGATTACTTACTTACGTCTTTCTCATTCTAAGCTAGCGACATGTTAAACAACGACGTATCCTAAAACTAGGATGTGTACGCAACTTATTTCACGGTATCGTACCGTAAGCATGTAATGAATTTGAGTCTTTCGTCTTTCGGGGATACTGTGTTAGTTACGAAATCATCATATTGATAATAGCCTGACCTAGATGCATTCCCCTGATTACAATTATTATACGTTATACCATGTTTGGTTTTATTATCTATCGTTTCGGGCATTTATCTAAATATTAGTACGCGAGAGTATACTGATACATAATTACATAAACGCAACATAATTAACTGAAACATATATTGGGAGTATTAAGTAATCAGATTTGACAGAAAAGATAAATATAGTTCAAGGTTAAGCCAACAAGACTAGTTTATCAATTAGTAAATCTTTTTCTTGACAACGGACATAGCACTATACCATGAAGTATGTATATCACGTCAAATCAGTAGACAAATAATGATCTAAATAGTTGCTCAAAATATCAACAAGCCGTCATATAACGCGAATGTTTGAAAAAATAATAATGAAAAATATATTAGGCGTTACTTTTCCTAGGGCGGTTCTTGTTTTAAAGATTTGGCAAACAACGAACTTATTAAAGGTAAAATTGATTTGTTTCTTTTTAAAATAAAATTTAAACCGAGTTAATTATCTCTGACAGAAACAATAACATATTACTCGCATGTCATATTATTAACTTCAACAGACAGAGAAAAACATTTTACCGAGAGAACGTATTTTTTGCCACACGCATTATAGGCATGTCTTCGCATATATCAAACCAACAATAAAGAATAAGCATTGGTATATTTGTACCATGGTCATAAATCACATGGTTCTAAGTCAGCTTAAGGCTATATTTCTACACAAATGAATGACAACAATCTAATAGTTTACATCTCTAGACACATAATCAGATTCGTAAATTAAAATTATGTTTGCCAGAAGACATTACAATTGCATCAATGACCATTTTTGAAATATTGCATTGCAAAGTAGGCTGTTTACTTTGTATTATAAGTTATGTGCTAGAAAACATATTATTTATAAGATCATATAATTTAAAAGTCATATGTGGACGACGAGTTCGTTTGGTTCATTATTGTACCAACGAGAATTACGACACATTTTCAGGCAATTGAATAGGTATTTCGAAAATAATTCACCATACCGTTGGTTTAGAATGAGAAGGACATAGTTACGACCTTATGAGACGGATACATATTTTGAATCAGCATCATCAAGTGCTTCTTATAAGCCTGATGTTGTGAAAATTGGAACTTGTCATGTTGACCAAACTGAAGTTGACACAGCTTGACTGTTTTACCATAAGTACAGTGTGCTTTTCGGACAGGTTTTGTCTTGTTTTCTCAACATATCGGTTTTGTAATAACGATATTCTCATTCTAAGCCAGCGATATATAAAACAATCAATGGAATTTACCAAATGAATATAATGCAAGCTTGAAGGTCATGGAAGAGTACTTCAATATTTTGACCAGATCCAAATGGAATTTGTTCACTGATAATATTGGTGAAACATTACTCAACGGATGCTGTGCTTAAAATGTGTTATTGTACAAAAGTCATGTATCTTATCAGTTTCGTAATTTTATGTGTGCCCTAATAACTTACTTACTTAAGCCCTTTGCTCCGCTGGGGGGAGCATAGCCAATGCTCTCGATCTGACTTTATGTCCAGCAATTCGTTCCATGAGTTCCAGGTATTAACGGTTTTCTTTATTTCTGCATGGGTCTACTTTTCGTCGTTTAGCAAAGTGCTACGTGGACGAACCTTTTGCAGTCTACCATGGGGTACACTTTTAGAGCCTGCAGTGTAATGTAGGTATTACATGTAGGTTTTCATAGTGTGTGTCCTATCTATCCCCATTTATGTTTTAATATTTTGATGTTGATTGGTTCTTGACCCAGTTGGTGATGTTCCAAAGGTTTTTATTACGAACTTTGTCTGCTTGTATATTTAGCATTCTTTTAAGGCAGTAGTTGGTAAAGATTTGACGTTAATTTATCATGGCTTGGTCGTTCTCCATGTTTCCGATCCGTATAAGAGGACTGATTTTATGTTCGAGCAGTATGTCTTTTTACCGTTTGTAATAATCGTTTTCGAGCCATGTCACGACTACAGTGATAGGCTACCAACGTAAACGGTGTACAAACACCAGTCAATAGGTGAATAAGTGTAACTATCTTAAAAGCTTGTTATATCGTTGTAGGATGTATTGATATATATCATTCCATTTAAATGTAAATATGCACGCATTAAAGATATAAATCTCAATTGCATTAATACTTTAGTAGAACAATATTCGTCGAAGAGAATTTATTCACCTGGTAATTTCTAATTCAAGGCAATCTTTACGTACGTAATCGTATATACCACAAAGCGTTCAATATTCCGAATTCGAAGCCATTCAAATGCAACAACCAGTTTCTGTTTTTTTCTCTTCTCTTAATGTATTTCACATTATATTTGAAGAGTAATCCAATTATACGTAAGTAAAACAGTTGATCTTCAGAAGAACTCCCATCGAATGAGTCTATAAAAGAGCATTATTAGAAGAAAATGAAACTCTTTTTCACAAACAATAACTTAACTAAGTATAATGCTTGCACACATTTTGGTATATAGCATCACATGTTGCCTTTTACGGGAAGGTAAAGTTGAAAATATAGAAACGAAAGCACTTTTATCATAATTGTCACCTGGCCATAAAGTCTTCATGACTCGTAAAGTTTTATTGTTGTAACCTGCTTAACGTACTAATATTGTCCGGTGTCTATATACAAACACGTTCACAATCAATAGGATTCATTTCTATATGTGTCAACGTGTACGCCGTCTCGATATTTGTATAGGAATGCATACAAGTCGTGATATCATTAAACATGATATGAAGAAATCGTACAGGGAAGGCAGCACTTTACTTAACCAGACGAGCACAGAAAACAGTAACAATACAACACAACACAGCAATATCCACACAACCCAACGAAACAATCAATATCATTCAAGTCCTGATATTTGATACTTAGTTATTTGGACGACTATAAAATCGCGTTAACGGACTCTGAAGAAGCTGACTGCCACCGAAATAGTCAGAAGATAATATATAACACGTCTTTGTGTTTGTAGTAAAGTAGACGTTGGAACACGCGCCATGTTGTTCACACAGTGACGTACACTCCGTCAGTGACGTCACGTTTTCCGTACCTGTAACAAACTTTATCGGCAGAAATCCATCATAGTTTTCATCATTTATCCACGTAGAAAAGTTTGTCGTTTGAGTACAACTACACATCATAATCGCGGAAACAGCAAATACTATTTTCAAAAGACGCAAACTGTTCATATTTACGTTCACAATGGCTGTAAATGTACGCGATATTAGTATTAAATTATATTATTGCATAAAATAGTCCATGACGTGCTCTTTCGAATTTGGATAACGAAATACAATCCTTAGACGTAACTGTACTATTAAAAGGTCGTTAATTATGTTGTTAACCAATGACAGCTCAGTACCAAGATTAACGCGCGACAAAAGACAAGAGCTTATAACCGTTTTAATGTATCGCTTTATTGAAAACATATGAAGATAAGGCAACTGGTCTAATATAAAAGCTAATTGGCACGACTGGAGTTTGAAAACAACCACAACATGAAAATGTGTTTAGCTAGAAATGAATTATGTCAATATTAACATTCCGGCACGTTGAGCTAAGAAAACAATCTTTCAGACCGTAATGGTTATATTATATAATTAATTGAACATATCGAGTTGTTCAAAGATTTATATGCACATGGAATTAACTCTAAATTAATATCATTATATACTTTCTGATATCCTACATCTGCTGTTAATGTTTAACGAACTAAATGTGGAATTGATTTGATATCTTTCTATAGTATTTTACACATTACTTAAATACATTATTTAGCCATTCAAACTTTGACCAAGTAACACAGGTACCTCATACGACTTTGGCTGTTTCTGTATAAAAAAACTGTTATGAATTACTTAGTATTAGAATTGAAATTCATGACATCATGTTTTTTCCAAATGGTCTTCATCTCTATTCCCTTCTACCTCCTACGTACATGTTGTAGCCATTGTAATGTGCATGCACACTTACATTCTAATTGTAAGAAAATATTTAGTACATAATTAGAAATAGCAATTAAGACCAAGTAACATATGTATTTGATATGGCTTATCTGTTTCTTTAGATATTACACTAGAGTCTGATTTAATATACATATTAATCTATTATACCTGTATATCGTGTTGAAGGAAGTTCTTAGCCTCTATTAACTTCTATCTCCTATGTACTTGCAGCTATATTAACGTTTATATTCAATGTGTGCCAAGTGTCATCGCGGATTCTACACAGGTTTACAACATTTAAATTATACAGAAATAGTTTACTTTGATGTTGTTGTACATTAATCAGACAAGCTTGTAAACTGACAATTCAATCCTTGCGTGTGACTTATTGCCTCGGTACATGAAACAAGTACATAATACATCCCCAATCAATCAGAACTGATTAACATTTTTAGAAAACAAATGATACGAAAATTTTACGGATATGAGCAATTTCTTTACATGTTTTGGCTTTTAAACCATGGTCGCTCGGTATATATACTGACGCAAATAGCAATACAATTGTTAACAAAGTATTGAATGTAGTCTAAACATTATGGTCTAAAATTTATTTATCGGAAATACGTGGGTGATAAATAAGTGATGAGAAAAACGCGGCGCGTGTTCCAATGTCTACTTCTTAGAACTCTATGTCATTCAAACTGGTAGCCTAATACTATTGAAGTATTAAACAGGCTGTGCTGTTTGTCGGTATCACGATACGGATGGACTACTGTTTTTGAACCTGTCAAAATTGAAAACAAACATGTTTTGAGTTTTTTTACTAGTATGAACACCTTTGAGACTGTTTCACGCTATGTTCTGTTCTGTTGGTTGGTTCCCCCCTTTCTCTTGGAGGCCTCTCCTATCGAATAGGACGATCAGGTCAAATATTATGATGATGATGATGAATGATGAATGATCAATTCATTAAATGATAAAATGATAAAAACTTGGCGAAACATTACTATCTTCAAATAGTTAAAATTGTCATTCGCACATCTGATTTAACAAGTCAACAGCCAACTTATAACACAACATATTTACATTACAGTTTGTACTGTTTATATAAACGTGAATTTCCATTGATGGAATGTATGCCTTATGGGATATTTGTTTTGATACTCTTTGAACTAGCAAGTCAGGAGGAGAGATCTTTTGCAGTGCAGCTTGTAACAGAGAACTTGTGAACATCTTTCTACGTCTCGGATCTGGTCGTGTGATAGCTGTACAACATCTTGCAGTGCTATGAAGACAACTATTAAGAACAGTGTTATTCTGTTCGTAAACGGCAGCACCAGAGACACGTGCACGTTCACATTGTCAAATGGGTCCATCAGCTGTTGGGGAAAGTATGGCGTAAACAATCAGACTTCGGGCTAAATTAATCATCCGAAACTAAGTAACTAAGCGGAAAACAAATCGCCCTAGCTTACACCAGTTTACCCCTAATCACGATGTACATTTGTTAAATCTAATGACGTCATTCGACCGGATACAAGTAAGACATTTATATTTGCTGGCACGAAACACCGTGCACATTATCTAAAAGACGATTCCACATTGACATAGATTAGCGGATATCACATTCCCAAAGGAAATAACACCAATTAATCGTGATTAATCTATTCCGTTGTCCGAATGTTTTGTTATTTCTAATGGAAAACAAAAGTCGCGATACTATGTTGATATAAGGTCTCAGTTTATTTAGGGAACGATCGTTTTTGTATTTTATAAGTATTGTTTTTTGTTGAATAAACGTTTCCAAAACACGCAAAGTCGGCAATATATTATTGTCATTTAAACTTTGATCAGTCACATGAACTAAGTTAGAACTGTATAAGGTTGTTTTATAATGCAAGACTCGCAATAAAGGTAGGTAGGCGTATGTTTATAGTTGCAAATTCGTAGATAAATATCGTAAAAATTAACACATATTGTTCTTTTTTGTACGAAATGAAACACCTACTCATTATATTTATCGCCACACACAATGATAAAGTCATGCATGTAATAGATCTAAAGTTTTAGTTTTAAGAATGTACTTTCAAACTCGTGTTTCGATGTGGAAACAAACATGAAACATAACACATCGCCGATAAAGAATTGATTCATACTACTTTACAAACAAACATGTAGGCCATACCGAATCGTTAAGCGTCCACCCTAAGATCGAAAACCTGTCTAGCTATCCGGATACAAAACAAAACACTAAAAAAACAAGACATAACGACGTCTATCCTCATCATTATATGGCTAACAAACAATAATTATCATATTAATTTACTGAAATAACATAACACTTGTTCGTGTAAAATCTACTGTTGTGTAGGGGTTGGTGACATAATGGTGAATAAGTAATAAAGCAACACATGTGTCTCAATTGATGTTTAAGACAAACAAGATTAATATTATGTTGTTTTTTCTTTCCCAAGACAAATCCGTCCTTGGACGCTAAACGACAAAACTTTTGGTACGGCATTATATGTCAATAATTAAGTTTCTGGGAATATGTTCTATGTATTTCCACAAATTATCCTGAATTGTTCGCATAGGTTATGTGACATGTGTCTAAACAGGGCATTAAAACATTAAACTAAACATTTAAATCACTAATGTCACTGTTAATGTTTCAATGTGTATTAAAATGTTTCACCAGTAACATGATGGCGAAAATGTTTCCAAATATAAACATCTCTAATGGATTTAACAATAATAATAACGACTTTATTTTAAGAGGCGACACAGTTGGGCCCAGTCTTCCCTGTGAGCCGCTATAACAAAACATGTTTACAAAGAATATGACATAAATAATAGACAGTTAGAAATACAACAACAAAATTTAACAACGGCATCTGTCAATATCTTTCCACCTGTCGCAGGCAATTTGGCATTGGATATGAATTGGATGTGTTGGTTGGGATATGATTAATCAATGAATAATGATAACTTAAACAGAGTTGATTATAATTTTACATTTAGGCAATTTGTTTGTGTTCAGGCAAGATACCTGTAAGTGAAATAGTATGTTCTCATTACTTATGGCCTGGGTGACCTGTGACAGGTATAAACTTTAATAAATCCTCTGCTGCTATTATTTTTTCCATTTAGACTGTTGCTTGATAATAAGATTAATCATCAAAAGTTGCAAAAATGTAAGAAAGAAACAATAGGATATTGCACCTTGTGCAGTTTGATTATGGTCACTGTTGGTTCTGTTTTCTGAGTTCGGCTGTTTCAGTTGAGTGCTGTATCACATGTGCGGTGTTTCATTACCTGATTGTAATGTATGTACTCATTAACTTTAAGTAGATTTAGTGTGTTAGCATGTTCTATGGGTTGATATATTACATAATTACCTGCTTCCTATTGATATACATCAATGAGTTTACACTAACTACATATCAATACTGATTACATTGTTTATCCTGAAACTATTTCAGAAAAGTTTATGCAATACTTTAATGTTAATACCACGGTGAAGAATTGTGTTAACAATTATATTGCTATTTGGTAGAGTAAATGAACTGTACGGTTTTGGTTTAAAAGCCAAATCATGTACAAAGAACATTCGTATCCGTAAAATTTACGTACCATTTCGTTTTCTAAAAAGCTTGATGTTAATCAGTTCTGATTGATCGGGGATGTGTTTTGTATTTGTTTCATGTAACACGACAATAAGTCACATGCATGGATTGAATTATCAGTTTGTAAGCTTGTCTGATTAATGTTCCTCATGCTCGTAATTAAACCCATGTTTTTGTTATTTTTGTTTTGTTGTGTCCATCTTAAAGTAGTTTTTCTACCTTCTTCTTATGACCAACGTGAGTAAAGTTAGGATATATTAATATTTCACAAAATGTTGAAGATCTTCATTTTGCTTAGTTTGCTTGCTCTAATACCTGTATTTGACTTCTATTTGACTTCCATATCAACAAGACTAACCATGAATGTAATTTGTTTGCATTATGAACAAGTCAATTTTTGCAACAACTAAGGAAAAATTATCTGGATGCGGCTGGTGTCAATAAAAGATCATCCGGGTGATTTGTTTCATTACTTAACATTATCACAACCAAATCAACATATTTATTGACATTGTCTATAACATCAATATCCAAAAGAGGCGAATAAGTCTTACATTAGACTGAATTGTTATAGTGATTTGTTTTCATCAGATTTATTATCGAACCAAATATTTGTACTCTGTTATGGTAATTGTTCACGGTGGGTAATCAGACATAATATTATGCCTTTTATTGTTTTTCGTTTGGCGAAATTTACGTTCTAGTCTCGTACGAAACAAGAGTATTTGGATGAATAAATTAGAGTATTTTATTTGGGTAGACTTGTTCTAATAATTTCATTTACATGTATTTCTCATTAGGGTTGTAAGTAGTGGTTGGTTCTTTGTTTTTGTACTTGATTGGGTGTACATAATCATCTTGAAATACTTCAAATAGGTTTTCGTTTCGTTTGGGCAAACTTACTTGAATAGGCCTCGCATGAAACAATACCGTGGCGCAAACATTTTCAATTAGACGCACTAGGTTTATATTGAGAGATAGATTGGATGTTAATCCAATTGCATCGCCGTCAGTACTAAAGCCGTCTTAGATTTTTTTAAATTTCAGTCAATATACGAACTACATTCATGAGCTATTCACTTTAGACGCCTTATTCTAATACATTAAATTTTAATTCAAATACTAACATTCTCGAGGGGTCTCATCTAAAGGTCTTATATCTGATCTTATATATATATAGATATTATATTATATCACGAAGCTGCCTATTTTGGTCTAGAAGTCATAGACTGAGTGCCATATGATTTATATTTGGTCAGCGACCTAAGAAGCTTCTATATTCGTTCTATCTATCATGTAACACAACAATTTATTATCGCATTAGGAATACACACCATCTGATGTCGTTTATCGACATATGCATGGCGTGCATGTCGTGTTTTATTATTATTGAAGTACGATACATCAAATGTCTTTCTGTATATAGAGAATATTAGGCGAGTGTCTTATAAACTTACAATTATTGAATGAGTTGGAAGAAGGATTATATGACAAGGCTTGCCGAGCTGTATGAGACTTCCGGAGACAAATCCAATAAATTCAAAGTTATAAGGTACTAATCATAGTGTTCTATTAATCATGCAACATAAACATAATTGTAGATGATTTTATTCATAAATAAACAAGCATAAGACGTTACAATACGAACAATATTCTTTGCGCAACGATATTGAACCATCAGCTTGCTAACAGCTCGAAATGAAATTTTGTTCCATATATAAATTTTATGGGCGAATATGAAAATCTAAAGATGCTTCAATTCAAATATAATTATTGAACACAAACCTGTAATTTTACAAAGCACCCACTGTCTGTAAATGCAATTTGAATTTAAAAATCGCAACTCGTCGAAATAAATCAATACAGTGTCCTACAAATCCGATGTTGTGAAGATGTCAAAACATACCTGACCTCACTCAGTTGGTGATTAATCCCGTTTTGTAAAGTGAAGAACGAGTATGTCCCCTTGTCAAAGAGAATCAGAGACTGGATAAATAGACTAAAATAGCTCTACGGCACGTACTTATGATTCAGTAAGAACGATTCGTCTTCAACACTGTATTGTGGTAAATGAAATTAAACAAACATGGCGAAGACGTATGTGTCTGTTATTAGAAAAGTACATGTGTTTTAAATGTTCACTTGGTACAAATATTTTTGGATTAAAATATGTGGTTACTGATTGCGCTTAGTTTTCGAAAGTGGAAACTATTAAATTGATTCCTTAAAAATGGTTGATATGCAATGCAAATTGTCTGCAACTACGTACAAGTTATTTACAGTCTGAAACAGAAAAGTGTATATACTGCATCAGAAAAAATTGGATTATGAAGTATAAAGTAAAGAGGAATTAATTAAGTCATCATTGTTGCTCCATCTCAAAATGCTAAACACGAGGATAGTTTCAAATTTGAAGAGAACCCATTTGTATTGGTTAGCAATACAGGTCAACCAATGCGTTTGAAAACAAATGAAAGAACATAGAACATAGTTACGCCATACATATTCACGGAATGTACGTCGGAATTAAATGTGCTGCAAATGATGTGAACTAATATGTAACAATATATAATTGTAAAATACTTACATGTATTTCCTTATGAAAACCTGCCTTGATTCATCATGTTTGAGGACTTCTCGACCTTGACCTTTAACTCACTGAAATAAAAATGAAAATTGATCAACTGCCACCCGACTTAAGTGTGTAAAGTAATTTACCCCTTCACCAAATCATCAGAAGATGGGGGCATAGCACCCATAAATACAGTTTTTAATATTCATGTTTTGTAGTTTATTACATTATGAAATTAAGTGCTTGGGAAAATATTACTCTTTGATTGGAGGATTTCGTTACATGTAATCTGTTATAATTGTTCAAAACAAAGCATAACTAATAGTAATCGCTTTAATGGTGATTCACCCATGAGCCGAGGGATTTGTATGCCAAAACTATTTAATCTCAGCATGTTTAATTTATAAGCAGAGCAATTCGCAGGCAATAAAGTTCATATTTATTTTATTTCCCCTTTTTAATGTTTCATTACATATTTTATTGTACATCATACACAATATTTCACATAAAGGTAAACCATATCATATGTGGTGTATTCCTAATACGATAAAATATGTTGTATTACATAATATACATAACGTAGATACATAATATGTAGAAGCTTCTACAGACGCTGACTAAAGAACAATTACATGGTATCCCGTTCATGTCGGAATAACTTCTAGAACAGCATTAAATCCATTTACGGTAGACAACGTCCTACCATGTTATGCGCAATATGAGAATACGGTATATTTTAATATCATTTCCCACCCCATTCCTGCCTTGCCCAATATTTAAAACTAGGTCGAATCGTAATTGTGTCTCTTTAGGCAGCATTACGTTAGATCATTGTGCTTAGTGTTGTTAGTTTTGAAAATATACTTTTCAGAAATCCATAGTAACCCGATTTTCATCTGTTTACCACATATAAATTCCTATAAAATTAAAGAAAGAAAAAAGAAAAAACAAATTACACAATAAAGTGATGTCACGAAGCCAAAACATTGCCTTATAACTAAAAATTAAATAAAAAAGAATAAAAATATTTTGGCTCTCGTGGGGGTTGAACCCACGACATACAGGAAATCAGACAATTTGTCATAAAATTACTGAGCTTGAGAACTCTTCAAGAGGAGATTCGTTATTAGACCCGGATATCCTTAACACACAGTTGAAACGAATCAGCAAAGAGTTCAGCGAGTCAACAATCTCAATAATGTAGTTAAAAATGTGCCTGGTAGTGGTGCAGATGTTTTGAGGGCATGATTAACCTTCATCATTAATTCCATGAATTTTATTGAACACACACTCTAACGATGTTTTATCTCCAAAACTGCTGTAAAACACATGAATGCATAATCAATACTTCACAGACAAAGGAAATCACTAAAATCTTAATAACTTTCATATACGTTAACCCAGCATTATAACATACTGAGCATCAGCTATGTATTTTAGCAGCATGTATGTGTCCAGAACAGGTATCCGTGTTTATTCGAACTAGTACTGTACCTCCGGTAAACATTCCAACTTAGTCTGAACTTGTGGCAACAAATAGAACAACATGTGGACGGTGGTTTACTATTGTAATGCGATGACATATTTATGGCTTAGAATGAGACGGTCGTAAATACAACATCCATAGTTTTAGAAAGCAATAATAGAATAATCTTTACATATGGTAAAACAAACTGTTTGAACTTCAGTTTGGGTAACATGACATGTTCAGTTTATTATGAAAATAGGTTCATAAGACGCACCCTTAGATATGTATCAGTCTTATAAGATCGTAAGTATTACTTACAACCTTTTCAATCTAACGAATTATATTTAGCATTTGATAGCTGGGACTTGGTCTGTTCATTCTCTTGTTTTAGTATGTATTTGATGTTTTTATTTATATTGATTTTTAATTGTCTTTAAAATGGCATCTGTCACATCACATTATTTATTACTAGTAATTACGATCCATATTTTATAATTCAAAAGAGCTTGTTGTTGTTGTCATAAAAGTCCTTGGACTAGACATTGTGTTAACTATGATGTATATAGCCGCCGTTGCATTTATGTGATCATATATAATTATCTGCTACTTTATTAAGATCATTGTCTCTAATATGATCATTATCAAACGTTGCATTACATTCAAGTAGTGTAATCATGGGAATAAATAACATCATTATGTCTCCAACTGTCTTGCTACACACTATTATTAGCGTAACATAATCTGCAGTAATAAATCCCAAATATCGGTGCATTATTAACAAACACAATCAGTGTGTGAAACAATACAACATTTAAGCTTATCATTATTGTAATATATAGTAAGTTATGTCAATACATCTAAAGTTGTTTATAGCAAAATCACTCTTATTTCTCAATATTTCGACCTATTGATCTACATTTTCCGAACAAATTATTGCTTGATGGTATAACTTGTCATAAAAACAGTTAACAAGTTATACTGCCAAGTTATAAGCTGTGCATATACACCATTAGTTCCATTATAGGGAATGGTCAAGTGTTCGGATGCGTAGCGCTTTAATCACTATATTTAAAGTTTAACATCATATTTTGTCCTAGTTATTTACCTCTGTTGCGATATTCCTAGCAAACATACAATGTATATATTCACCTCACAATAAAAGTTAATTGCTTTTCCACAATTTAGGTTGAGTAGATATACTTCGTATTCGAGTTAACATCCCTACATTTATTGACAGTATTCGCTATATTCGTAATGGAATTATAATTGGTCGCACCTATTGGCAACGTCATTCGGTGAGATTCCAAAATGTCAGCCGCGGTTACTTCCCGGTTGAATAACACAAGTACTTAACATCATAATCACAGATCAATGCTCTCAGATTCTTAGTGTAATTAGTATCCTTACAGAGATAATAGTCACGAATATTTGATGGAGGTTTATCATGATATTATTTTTAGCACAATTGGCATCGCAATAAGTATGACAGGTAAAATTCGTATGGCAGGTCATAAACATGTGAATGAACGTTAGTCGAATCAGCAAAAATATAGAACTGCGCTACAATAACTGCAATGTACAGATATAACAAAACCAAGAAAGCATAATGTTATATAGTTGATTCCTTTGATGAACGTTAACTTTGGCATCCAGTAATACGTGACTTATGTGCATCGCACCTTTGCATCCGTCGTATATGTTTGCGCTTGACATCCAGTCATCCAGAAAATGCTAAATATAGCCAGGGGTTCGTAGACGAATGCAGACGGGTCAGAAGAGTGGCAAAAGCCTTATTCCATTACTGAAATAAACAACGGAACAGAACATTTAATTAAGGTGTAGTTATTGTATTTATACTCATACCTCCGTCTCATTTATGTACGTACACAACAAACAAATTAAATACAACAAATAAATTTGAAACAATGAAATTTTTAAATATAGGATACGTTTCGTGATCATAATACAATATGAGTATCATAATTATATTATATTTGTATACACAGTACTCTAACATACATGTATACAGTTAATAAACAATATATATATATTCAGTAAAATTGAGATATTGCCATTTAAGTGGTACATTGTACGGGGTTTAATTAAGTGTAATTGGTGGGCAATTTAAGAAAAAATGAACTATAGTCATAGTACAAAACTTATAAATAATGAATACTATTAAATACATATTATGTTTTATTTATAATTGAAACGTTCAGTCAGTATTATTATTTATTTTACAGGCGTATTCTTATGGGATGACAAGTGTGGTAATGCGGCATTTGGCATTGTACAAAACTTGTAAAATAAATGTAAATGCATTGATTGCATGTCATCTAGACAACTATGATTGTAGGTTATAATACCACTAGACTAACGTTTTTTATGCCGAACTATGTTTGATATAGTACATGAATTCCATGTCGCAACACCGGTACATGAACATGTTATATAACTATAAAGGCATTCAAATAAGCCAATGAAAGATAGTTCTAATGACCATGTTGATAATAAATATTGCAGTTCGATCAACTGTAAGGCGAATTTGATTAAAACAGGCTTTTATGACAGAACATTAATATACCAACACGTTGATAGCAAGTTTCATATAATAGATCTACTAAGATCGTATATAGTTTATTGAAAAGGTTAGGATGTCTTTTATGAATTTACAACCATCCACTAATCAGTATTCTTGTTACATAATAGAAGTATTTAGTTATAATTTCAGCTCGAAGTTGAAGGTTGTGATATTTTGTCTTCCGTTTGCTACTTGCCCATATAATATGTCCATTAATTTTGTTATTTGTGTTGACTTCCTGCATTTTTGTGGCGGGAATTCGGACTTTGAATAATTTCTTTTGGATTGTGTGTGTACTTTGCTCCGTGTTACTATTTACTATGCTCAGCTGGTTAAGTTAAGAACTGCATTCCGTTTCCAATTTTTCATACCTTTGTGTGTTTTAGTATATTGTGTGTTCTCATTTCTTTTTGCTTGATTTCTAGGACACCTATGCCGTGTGTGTATGTGTTCTTATTGTTCTCTGAAATGCTACTTCCCCAGTACAATAAATCTTGTGAATATCGTTCTTTATCTTTTATATTCAAACTCTTAGGACTTTTGAGACTACAAATAGCAAATATTCCATGAAAGATGTTGTCATGTATCATGTTCTAAAACTTAGAATTAAATTCTCAGGGAAAGCAGCGGGATAATCATACCAAAATCAGTTAAAAGTTTTAGGATATTTTCTTCAATGACATTTAATTATAAATTCCTTATCGAAAGTGGAAATGTAAAGGTGTAATATAATAATAACCCAGATTTCACCACTTAATGGTGTCCGGGTGTAAAAACGTTTTTAAAAAGTGTTGAAGAATGCATTTTAAACATTTTTATTCTATTGTATACCCATTAAGACAACTGCATGTGGTTTTTAAACACTTTCACTCTCATTTAAGAGAGTAATTACTATTTTTATTTCCATACACCCAGATTAAAAACGTACTGCAAACACAAATGGAGGCAACTGCATGATCAATAAAATAACTATCGAACAAATGGCTCAATACATACAAGAGTGTGTTTTAATCTAATGATAATGATTATTTGTTCAATCAAAAGTGTAAAAATGAGGTTTAGTCTAATTATGAAGTAGATAAAAAATAAAAATTTAACCCTACCCTCCTTCAAATCTAGGCATTCTTTTGCAATATTTGCATATTGTCAATTAGCATCCTATTGATAAATGCCAATTAAATATGAGCTAAACAATTGGCACCATTGTTTTTTTCTCAAAAATAACTTCAATGTGTATGAAATGTTTCAAAAAAATGTGAAAGGTTTTACCGCGCGGTTTCGAAAATATGCATTTCAGAAATCCATAGTAACCCGATTTTCATATATGTTTCACATATTAATTCCTTTAAAATTAAAGAAAAAAAGAAAAAAAAGGTTTTCTCCAAATTACACTATAAAGTAATGTTATGAAGCCATAACATTGTTTATAACTAAAAATTAAAGAAAAAAAGAATAAAAAATATTTTGGCTCTTGTGGGGTCTGAACCCACGACCAATAGGAAATCAGTCAATTTGCCATAAAATTACTGAACTTGAGAACTGTTCAAGATGAGATGCTTTATTACACCCGGATATCCTTAATGTAATCTGCTACAACGAACTAGCTTCAATATATGTATTGGCTACCGTTATTATACGTTTTATACAATAAACTATGATTATATTAGTCTGAGGAGAATGGTGTATACAAATGTAGAATACAGGAACTAAATTTATTACGACCCTCGATTTTATTTCGGTGTTAAATTATTTAATGTCCTCATCAATGTAGAAGTTTTCCACAGAGTCGTAAAGTATTATACTTTTTTAGAATCCAAGTAATAGGGCGTACATGTGAGAGCCTCATAAACTCGCTCAGTACGGTCGTAATTATTATACACTTACTATTCTTAGAAAAAAAACAATACAATAATTAACTTGATTTTATTGAGCAATAAACCTTTGTTTATGATATTCACATTACGATTATAATTAATCCATACGGAAGAGCAAACACAAACATGCTGTATAAACTACATGTTATTATACAGTATATTAGATAATCCTAACTCTACGTAGCAACAAAAGAAAAGCAACTGTATACTTTGACTTCAACTTGAGCACATAACAAATATGTTCCAGTAAATCCATTTAAGTCATGGGTTCAGTGGCTGAACCATCTTATACCTGTAAGAATGATCACGCTTTCATTCAATTTTACTCTAAGAAAACAATGATATGAGCTATGTTTCTGTTTCTTTCAAAATCGTAATTGTTTATTCCGTTAAAACCATTTGGAGAGGTTTAAATAAATAGCATAGAGTGTTGATCATATACAGTTCAGCATCATTAAGCAATATGAAACCAACACAGGTTCATTTAATACTCGTATCAAAATGCAATATTACATGCAACCTTATTGTTAGGCAATTCGGTAAAAACGCAAAACTACTATATTTTAATTGATACATGTAACTAAGTAATGCTACTTGCGTTGCCTTTGCTAGTGAGTGCATATTTGAAGTGAATTAGTAGTTCATTGTTAAACAGAGATTACTTATGAATAAAGGTTGTAGTTTTAATTCCTTAGAGTTTAATTGAATTATTAACACTACAAGTGAATTATCTCGTACATTTAATAATTATACTGACTATGGAAACATTTCATGCACTGATATAAATTATACATAGATTACATTTTGTACCAATATATAATATTAATTGTTTGGCACAAAATTTGGATGTGTATGGATCACCATTAAAGAAATAAGCAAAATAGCTTCTTTTAATAAAGGCACAGTTTATATAAGTTGAAATCCTTTAATTGACTAGTAAAATTAAGTAATAAACTATAAAACCGTTGATACTAAGCACTGTAATAATGCGTATAATGCCACATCTTTGATGGTTTAGTGGGGTTCGTATATTAAGATTATCTTTATCACTTTTAGGTCATTAGATTAAAGGTCAAGGTCGACATGCTCTTTACCATATAAAATTTAATCAAGTTGTCATAGGGAAATGTTTATTTTACAAATACAAATGTATATCTTGTTATATATTGGTCCAAAACCTTAAAAGCACAGGCAATCTCGAATTCTACTTCGTAAATATGTATACCGTAACTATTATTAACTGTTTTTGTATGTTCGTTTGATGTTTATCTGTATTACTAACCTATTAAAACGGCTTCCATCACAAACACTGCAACATTCAATTAATTTAGTGTTTCGAGACGGAGAAAGCTTTGTTTATGATTTGAATTAATTCCTTAATTTACAAAACACTCATACTAATTTATTTTCTGATACAGTTAAGATGTTTTATTTTCAGAGTTATACGTAGACAATAGACGTTGTATATCTATCACTCTCGTGACATCGCTTAATAAATTAAAGAATCAATTACGTAATTTCTCCTTTCGAAATCTGAACGCAAATAATCATGAACGTATTTCTAGAGATGTATTGCACTAATAGTTTCAATCTAACCAATTTGTATTAAATTTAGTATTTAGCATATAAAACCAACGCTAGTTTGTACACAAGGATCGAATTACTTCGAGACAAGCATTCAATTCATTTACAGTAGGTAACGTCATTTGTCATTTCTTTTCCGCTAAGTTATTAAGTTTCAGATAATTAATTTAGCTCAAAGTCTGGTCGTTTATGCTTAACTTTCAACAACAGGTAACGACCGTGTTAACATTTGTGTGTCTATGCCATTGTTGCTGAAAAAAAAACTACGTTTCATAGTTGTGTTCTAAGTCAGACAAAAGCTTTAAATGTGATCACTATTGAACAATAAATATCACATCTTTGTCTCGAAATATTGACTGGCACATAAACAATATTACATCAAGATATTGACACAACCAGAAAACAAAGCTGGTTTAAGAATACAATAATACTAAGAGGGAATCGACACGTCTGTTTCTAAGTTAGGTTGAATGAAGTTGGCAAAGTGAAACTTCTAGACAGACACATACTAATTTAGTTAGTGATAAAGCGGACTATATAGTAACAATTAAACCTCAAAACCAAGACAAGTTCATTCATAAAACTACATTTCGTACTTTTGTCTCTAACAGTTTACCGTTTGCTCACTCCGATACATTATTTCATTTTAATAACAAGTGATCTCCACAGACACATAACAGTATATTTGGGAGTGTCTGAAGCGTTTAATACGGGTTTTGCCGTCAGAATAATATCTGACTGTGTCATGTTACAGTAGCGCCTTATTTGGTCGCTTTGGATCGTCGTTTTGTGACATACGAGGGATGTTTCATCAAAAATGCAACTTAGGTTGAGAAATTTATTTGCGGTCTATTATTGTAGTTAGGTAAATTGATGTGTTTTAAACAAAGTTTCTAGTGCTAGTTGGCAAAGTTTCAGACATTCGATCAAATATTTAGGTAATTATGATGCATCTTATAGACATCAGGTAAGGCCACTGCACATGCCTAAATTGACTTATCTTTATTTGAAGCATAAAACTACAATTCTGGGTTTTATGTGATATTTTAAATTTGAAATATCTAATACACTATATTCTTTCTCAGCAAGAATAATTTTAAACTATTGATGTACACGAGAGAAACTTATTTGCATTATTAAAGATTCTCAATGGGGCAAATAATTCTTAAATTTTCTGTGTAGATTTTCATACATGAAATATTATGGTAACTTGTGCAAATAATGCGTGCAGCGATTAAGAAGGAAAATCTGTTTAGCTTTCTAAATATGTATCAAATAAAGAAATAATCCAATATGTTCAGCATTTATTTAGTCGTTTTGTAAGTACTTATTTTTAAAATGGGTTGTTCTTTGTGCATTTAGTTTTTCTTATAAAATGCAGGTTATTCTGGAATTTGCGTTCGCTTGTTTGCATGAGAAGGCAGTGTATAGTATGGATAAGTCATTACTCAAAACACATGGCTAGTTTCAATCAAATGGTATTATGCAAATATAATGTATAGGTGATTCAAAATTGGACAACGTCATGATTTGTCTATCTCTGCATTGCTGAATTTAACCGTGTGGGTGCGAGTGGACCCTTAATAGAGTAATACCCTGGCGTTATATACCGACATATTTCAGGTCGGGTCTTGGCAGCGTTTCATTCGGTCACTTAGGATCACCGTTTGTGTGATTTCTTTTTTTGGAAACAAAGTCATCCCGCTCTTCTATAACCATCTTGTAAATATTTATTTGGGTTATGTTGTGTTGTAACTGTTTTCTGTGCTCAGCAGATTAAGGTGGCTTTCTTCCCTGTCCAATTTCCTGATATCATTGTAGTAGATTTCAGTAGCATGCCATTATCTTACTAATAACCTCTTTCAGTCGGAAAGATGACTGGATATGATTTCTGTCGAATTTATTTGCTGCAAGTATGTATTTAAGGTTGACATGAATGAGACATAACCGGTGAAAAGACAAAACTCATCATAATTATTAACTTTGTTTTGTTTGAATAATGGTCACACTTTAAGATTGAAGGAACACCCAGCTCTCTAAAAGCCCGAAAGCTCTGCCTCAAGGTTTGATTGAACATCTCGCATTATTTTGTTTTTCGTGGATAACAGTGAACAGTTTGTTCAATGAGTGTAAAAACTAATTTTAATGATTGAGCGATATTTGCGTGCGGCATAACCGGTTTCGAAACTAGAATCCATGGCGAATATATTGATTGTCACACGTGAGTGAACTTTGCAAAACTGTGTTTAAAAATATTTTAATAAGTTCAAAGTAACAAAATATATTGCCAATACTTTACTAAGAGAATATCATTTCGTTTGAAACCCAGACTGATTTATATACGACTGTCGTGACTTCTGTTACCGTAGGCGAGTTAATTGTCTGAGATTTCGTTGTGTTATATGAAATGTATCACTAGGACGGTAGTTTATTATTTATATGGCGGCTCTTGGTTGGAACATATTGCACTTCCCATTTAAGTGACATAGTTAATCTATTGATTCGCCTTTGTGAAATGTATATACATGCATCGCTTGTTAGATTTGAGATTGTATGTTTAAAATTTTTACTAGACGTTACCGACTGAACATTTTTGTAGGAATTAAATCGTTCAAGTTTGTTTTAAGCCGTTAGGTTTTTAGTATTAAATTAAAGTGCTTATTTTATTTGAGCGAATTCAGGTAGTGTATGCTATATGAAAATGGCGTATTTACTTGAACACAATTATTACATACTAGCGATATACGAAAGTGACATAAAATGTATCAGAAAGTAACCAATTGTGTTCACGACAGTCACAGTATATATTACACTCTAAATCACCTTCAAAATCGGTAAATAAACTATTATCTTGAACTAGTGTTTGTACTCAGCACATTCAATGTAAAGTTTACAGTATGAACCTGAAGACACATTAACCAAATAGATAATGTTTCAAAATAATCCTCTACAACGAACTAGCTTCAATATTATGTATTGCATGCCGTTACGTTCAATGCAATAAACTATGATTATAATTGTCTGAAAAGAATGGTGTATACAAATGAAGAATACAGAAAATTAAACGTATTACGACCCTCTATTTTATTTCGGTGCTAAATTATTGTATTTCTTCATTAGTGTATACGTTTTCCACAGAGTCGTTAACATTTATTCAGCATCCAAGTAACAGGGCATGCATGTAGGAATCTCATAAACACGTTCAATATAATCGTAATAACTATAAACTTACTATTCTTAGAAAATAACAATATTTAATATGCTATAATTGAGCAATATCCCGTTTTATATGATATGCAGATTAAGTTGATATAATTGTTCTAAATATATACGACCGAGAAGAACTTGATACAATTTATTCTTTGCTAGGATCAAATCAAGATACGTCTTTCTCTATTGCAGAACATAGTTATATACAGGGAGTTCGTAGCCACTTGAATTTGTTCAATAAATAAAAAAACCAGTCGACATACAGTTTTAAAACTTCATAGGAATGTAGAATAATACGTTATCGTCAAGTTGTGTGAATAAAATGCTATTATCTGCAAGAATATCTGCACGTGACGTCATGACGTCATCCTTGGTGATTCTGTAGACAGCTTTATCGAAAGATTGTGGTGTCGAAAAACTATGAATTTATTCACATGCAGTTTTATAATGTGTTTCTAGTTATTTAATAAAAGAAATGTCCAGCATTCTTGTTGAGTATTGCGGTTTGATTGTTAAGTGATAGACTAAATATAGGTAAGAGGGTAGCGCCTCGGTAAGTACGCACTCTGGACGCACTCCTAACGGGGTCTGAGCAAGGGGGTATAATATGACTAACAATATTAAATATAAGCGATGTAAATATATTAGGAGGGTTGTAAAAGCACCGATACATGCTGGAAACGAATTAAGTCATGTTATTTTATAGAGTAACTCGCACGAAGTCACATAAACGGTCTTCTTTAAATATCCCACCCACCCGTATCTGTCTGTGAGATAGTATAAGAAAAAAACTTACCTTTGCTCGAAAATATAAAAACCTTTCTGCAAATGACAGGACGAAATTTGTCTTCTAAGGTAAGTGTATTATACATTTGTCCCATGAGCAAAACAGACAAAATGATTTAGTATGGGGATCATCGGAAGATAACGTTCCATAAGTGATTGACGCCAATAAGAGTGCAAAACGCTGGTTTTGTGGAGCAATTGACAAATGTGGCATCAAAAGCTCAATGTCATTTCTGTTGGTAAATTGTTACACCTGACTATAGTGAGGTCTAATACTTACCGCTAAAAACTTTACTGACCAGAAGATGTTACCATGGTGATATAAAAAACATGCGTCTCATCCGGTACCAAAATCGGATTGATTTTGTGCTGGATGTTGCCTGTCGCGTACCACTGCAAGGACCCGGTAATACATTCGTGATAATATTTACTCCCTTAAATAAAAGACGAAAGATCAGGCAACCCGCTCGACCTAAATAAAATTGAAAACCTCTTGAGTATGATGGACTTTCGCATGCACAAGGATCGAGTACCTAAAGCCATGACGTCATTATGACGTCTTCCATATTTTGCGTCGTCACGTGAGTCTATTTAACCCTTACATATCCCATACATCACATGTCAAATCGACCTGAATACGATTAAAACAAACAAAGGAGGTCATAGTCATTACTAATGTGTCAGAAAAATGTTAAATTGTTGGTTGAAATTTTTTTAACACCCTTTAATAAATAAGCTTTGCCATTGCAACCATATGGAAACATTTTAATAAGTTTCATATATTGTCGTTATATGGAGTTAAGTAACTATAAAACAAAATGAAACATTCCCAGTTTTTCTAAATATTAAATAGCAATATGACTGTTAGACAATTAAACCACATGTTATTAGAAAACTAAGTAATAATGGTGGTATTTTCTGCGCAAGTAAGTTCATTTTAAGTGAAATAGTTAATGGCAATAGACATTGTTAATTGTGAATAAAGGATGCAGTTGTAGTTTTAATTGTTTGGAGTTTTATAGTTTCAAAAGGTTGTTGACAAAACTCTTTATAATTTGTTTCAAGTTTTAGTCCGCTCTATATTAAACACTAGATACACAACACAAGTACGGAACATGGAAATATTACATTATATTTAACCCATTTATTACTTGACTTGACTGCAACGGGTTTTAAATCATTATATTATTATAAGACAATGGCAGCGGAAAGTACCAAACTCACTTCATAAACAAAGGCAACTCCTAATCAGAAATTTAAGTTAAAATGAATCCAACGAATAAAGATACAAGTTGTTAATATTAGATCAATCATTTTGCATGCAGGCACCTATAACATACATGTAAGTATCCATGATGACATGACGTGGGAATATGCTAACTGACATATTTACTGGTCTTGTTCTACGTATAATTCTGGCCGTCTTTTAAGTGCATATACGGCAAATGTGTATCAATATACACGAAATTAACAAACTTATTTCCAAATGATGATCACCCATGATAATGATGCCTCCTCTCACACTTCGTTATAGGTGAATACAATGAAACATTACAAACGGGGAAATAAAATAGCTATGCATTTATTGCCTGCGGATAATTGCTCCGATTATAAATTAAACACGCTATGATTGAACAGTAATTGCTTTGGTACACAAATCATTGAAGTTAGTTGCCTTGCTCATCATGTGCGGATAACCATTAAAGCGATTAATATACACTTTGTTCCTTATAATAATCATAGTTTATATGCAATGGAATTTTTCGATTAAAGAGTAATAATTTCCGAAATACTTCATTAAGTTATAAAAAGAAATACTTAAATATTTTAAAATCATGTTTTTTAGTGTATTACGCCTCCATCTTGATGACTTGATAACCAATATTTGAACACTGATATTGTTAGCATTATAAATTTCAAGATGGAGACAGCTTACGTCATTTAATTAAATCCTGTTTAATTTATTATTAATTCACTTATTTATTTTCTGATATAGTTAAAATGTTTTATTTTGACAGTTGTGTGTAGTCGCAGACAATATGCATTACGTTGTTTATCAATCTATGTCATACCCGCAACAAAGGAATCTATTCATACAACCCCCTTTTAAATACTGAGCGCGATCAATAATACAAGTGCATGTAATGCTGGTCAGGTTGAGAGCTACCTTCCCTAGTTTCTAATACATATTGCAACAGGTTTCTATTAATGGGGCTTCATATTTACCGATTTGTTTCAAAATGAATATCTAACAGATGAACTAAACCTTTCTTAAAATATTAGCATATATCTTTGTGAAGATTGTTCACTTGGATCTACCACAATATAAATAATTTAATCGTTTGTACCCATGGATTTGACGACTATTAAACATCAGTTATATAACATTTATACCCAGGCAATCTTTTGACTCGAAATAATAGAAATATATATCCAGCTTTACAAATGTAAGACAGACTGTTGAGGTATATTTCGTCAACAATTATAAAACATTATAACACATTACACCTCATACATATGACTTTCAACGACATCAGATGGTGTGTATCCCTAATGCGATAATAAATTGTTGTATAACATAATAGACATACCGAATATAGAATCATCTACGGTCGATGTCCAAAGGTTTTGATATGATATGATAACTCCTAGACCAAAATAGCTAATAAGATAACAAGACGTCTAAAGTGAATAACTCATAAAATGTATTTTATCTTATGACTTAAATCTAAAAAATAACCATTTTGGATTCTATCACGACTTCAACAATGACGGCGACACTTGTAATCGAAGTTAAATCAAACATATCTCTCTATGTGAACCTTGTTTGTCGAATGGAAAATGTTTATTCCAGAGTAAATCTTGAATTTTACTAGACCAGTACGTCATGTTAGCCAAACGAAACAAGTGGTAGTATGTCTGATTACCCACGATGAAAAACTTGCCATGATTGCCAAAAAAGAACCTGAAGTGTCCGGAAATCTCTGACGAAACAAAAAAATGTTTCGGCCACTTACAACCCTAATGACCAATACATGTTAATTAAATTACGAGAACAAGATAGGTTGACAAACCATGACCACTTGTAAGATTAACCAAATCACAAGGTGTAAAATGTCCGCTTAATGCATTACCAGGAGTCCCCCTGTCTAGCTCCCACGAACGCTAGCCAGTACCCTTATTTGCATTATAGACCGTCATGTGTCCGACGTACGACAAATAAGAACCCTGCAAAAATAATTTAATCCAGACGTACCATTTATGTCGGTACATTTCGATGTAAAATCGCAAGCGAAGTGCGACGGTGACATTCCGGCGAAAATTATGGAAGGTGTTTAATGATACAAAAGAAATGTATCGTAAATTTTGAAGTAGTTATAACAACATTTATTTTAATTGTATACCAATTATCTCCGCGTAGTTTGCAAACAATTAACTTGTTCAGCATAGATTACTTTGATGTTGATGTACATTAATCAGACAAGCTTGTAAACTGATAATTCAATCCATGCATGCGACTTATTGCCTTGGTACATGAAACAAGTACATAACACATCCCCAATTAATCAGAACTGATTAAGATCAATCCTTTTAGAAAACGAACTGAAATGTAAATTGTACGGATGTGAACGATCTATTTACACGCTTTGGCTTTTAATCCGAGTTTGTATAGATATGCACTCACGCATTTAGCACTAAAATGCCCACAAGTCCTTGATTGTGGTCTAAACAGTATGGTCTAAAATTCAGTTCTCAGAGATATTTCAATTTGTCAGGCAAAACTATAGAATTGCTTAGTATGAACGCATTGATAAATATCAGCCGGAAATGCATGCGTTATATCAAATGGTAAAACATTCAGACATGTTTCCAAATTGACATAAAAATAATGAGTACATACATTGTAATGAGATAATGAAACACCGCGCATGTGATACAACACTTAACTGTAACATCTTTGCACAGAAAACATTATCAATATCGACCATAATCAGCATCGCGCAATAAACCTATTGCAATAAAATTTTTGCAACATTTGATAACATTTGATAATGTTCTGAGTGGTTTCTGCATTCTTTACTTCAACTTCTTCATATGAGCATATTCATCTGATATCAAGCTACGGCTGACTTGACAAAGACATAATCTAAGCTTCCTTAAGATCTATTAAAATCCATTAGCGTGTTTTACATTGGAGAACATTTTTTAATTGTTTTCTGTTAAAAAGAGCACAATAAACAAGAATATAAAAGACTGTTACTTTATTAATTTTAACGTTTAGTTTGAGCAGATTTAAAATCCACGATATGTTTGGTGAGTGTAAAACCTCTACATACAGCAGAACCAATTAAGTAAAAGTTTTTTAACACCTCTTATGCAGTTGTTAATCCAAGAAGTTCTTCAATTTGCGAAATACACGCCCGTATATGGAAGCCTATAAGTCGACATGACCACTTATATCTTAGCATGTAGGATGTCAATTAACGCTTTCATACCCGTAAGTTATTGGTAACATTTCATCTAACGTGCATCTCTACACATACACCTACAAACTCTACATACATGTACTTGTTTGCGTGCCCAGCATATGCAAAAGACCCGACGTAGTTGTAACTCAGTGATCAAAGTTAACATGTCAATAATATGTTGCCGACTGTGCGTGTTTTGGAAACGTTTATTAAAACAATATCGCACTAAATACAAACACGATCGCTTCTAGAGCTTCATGAACCAAAAGCCTACATCACAATAGTATCGGCACGGAATAAAAGTAATTAAGATTTGGGAATGTAAACTCCACTAATCCATGTCATTACGGAAGCGCCTTAAGTTTTAAATAAAGTCCAAGAAGTTTCATAACAACAAATATATATCCCTCATTAGTAGCTGGTCGAACGATGTCATTAGGTTCTTAGTTTTACGTGTAAAGACAATTGTGCATCGTGATTTATAACATATATTGCGAACATTACGTCAGCTAATTTCATTTTTTTCTGCTAAGATACTTAGTTAATAATAATTAATTTAGCAAGAATTATGGTCGTTCATGCCTTAAATTTCAACAATATTAGATGAACAGATTTGTCCGTGTAAACGTTTGCGTGTCTATGCCATTGCCGTTTCTAAAAAGAAAACTACGTTTCTTAGTTGTGTTTTAAGTCTTGTTGATCACTATTGGGCAATAAACATTATATCTTTGTCTCGACATATTGGCTGACACGTAAAACAATATTACATCAAGATATTGACACAACCAGACAACAAAGCTGGTTTAAGAATACAATAATACTAAGAGGGAATTCTAAGTAAGGTTGAATGAAGGTGGCAAAGTGAATATTCTAGACATACATACTTATTTAGGTAGGTAGTGATAAAGCGGACTATATAGTAACACTTAAACCTCAAAACCAAGACAAGTTAATTCATAAAATGACATTATGTACTGTTGTCTCTTACAGTTTACCGTTAGCTTAGTCCGATATATTATTTTATTTTTAATAACAAGTGATCTTCACAGACATACATCTGTGAAATTGAAAATGTCTGAAGCGTAAAATACGGGTTTCGCCGTCAGAATAATATCTGACTGTGTAATGTTGCAGTGACGCCTTATTTGGTCGCTTTGGATCGCCGTTTTGGGATATAAAATTTCGCATCTTGCCTTGTCGCCATCTAACTTACGTGATTTGCTATTTAAATGGCACCGTTTGTGTCATTTCTTTGTTTGGAAACAAGGTCATCCCGCTCTTCTATAACGGGGCTGGTAAATATTTATTTAGGTTATGTTCGGTTGTAACTGTTTTCTGTGCTCAGCAGATTAAGGTGGCTTTCTTCCCTGTCCAATTTCCTGATATCATTGTAATAGAATTTAGTAGCATGCCATTATCTATCTTACTAATAACCTCTTTCAGTAGGAAAGATGACTGGATATGATTTCTGTCGAATTTACTTGCTGCAAGTATGTATTTAAGGTTGACATGAATGAGACATAACCGGTGAAAAGACAAAACTCATCATAATTATTAACATTGTTTTGTTTGAATAATGGTCACACTTTAAGATTGAAGGAATACCCAGCTCTCTAAAAGCCTGAAAGCTCTGCCTCGATTTTCGATTGAACATTTCGCCATGTTTTGTGTTTCGTGTATAACAGTGAACAGAACAAAAAACTAATTTTAATGATTGAGTGATATTTACTTGCGGCATAACCGGTTTCGAAACTAGAATCTCTTGCAAATATATGATTGTCACACGTGAGTGAACTTTGCAAAACAGTGTTTTAATGAAGATATTAAACGTACGGGCTCTTATAAATCATAGAAAAATATTTTACCAAGTTCAAAGTAACAAAATATATTGCCAACACTTTACTAAGAGAATATCATACCGTGTGAGACCCAGACTGATTTATATACGACTGCCGTGACTCCTGTTACCGTAGGCGAGTTAATTTTCTGAGATTTCGTTGCGTAATATGTAATGTATCACTAGGACGGTAGATTATTATTTATATGGCGGCTCTTGGTTGGAAAATATTGCACTTCCATTTCAAGTGACAAAGTTAATCTATTGCTGTGCCTTCGTGAAATGTATATACCTGTATCACTTGTTAGAATTCAAATGGGCATGTGTAGACGGATGTGTACTTGATAAAAAAAAACCATGCCATTTATCGATTTAAAGATATGTATTGATCCATAATAAAGCCACATGTGACACCATCCCACTATTCCAAAGTACACACAACGATGAACTACTATTTTGCAGTGTAAGGGAGCTAATTTAAGTACATAAATACCACAAATTATCTATCTTCGACCACAGACAAGTCTTGATGTTGTAGTAGAGTCTATACATCAGGTCAGATTTTTAGAAACAGCCGCCTAGTCACAAAAAACGCAACATGAAAGAAATTTCCCCTGATTTGAATGTTGGGTGGACTACAATTAAGCTACAACAATTACCTTGTACTTGGTGTAAAAATAAAGCAGCATATCATGTCTTTGTCAGCGGCATTGACCCTTGACCTGTTGTCACGTGGTACGTCATATACAGGTTTTTCGGATGGAGATGATACAACAGTCTTATTATGATAGAGGCATGCCATTTTTATCCGACACAAAGTAGTTTTAGTGAAACCCCAGCCTCTAGCGTCTTATATACACGAATACGTTCACCATATCCAGTTTGCAATCCAATTAAGCGTTCATTTCTAACTTATTTGACTAACTTATTGTTTTTTTCATCTCACAGACACGTTGTAAGTAAATTGGAAGTGACAATTAACTCGAAAATGAAAAACCCAAATTATGCTTGCTTAAATAGACGTTTGACCCTTTGTGATAGTGTGATCATTCAAGCAAGACGAAACACAACGGAAATAGGTTCAATATAAACAACAAGCGTACGCAAATAGACAGTGTCTTAAAAAGTTATTTTAAGTTAACTATTCCAAAAAAATAATGAATTTTTAATTAAGATGCAGAACTTTTGTAACTCAGTATAGTATCTTAAACTAGTATTTGGGCTCAGCATGTTGAATGTAATGTTTACAGTATGAACATGTAACCAAAAAGATTATGTTTCAAAATAATCCTCTATAATGAACTAGCTTCAATATTATGTATTGTATGCCGTTAAACTATGATTATATTTGTCTAAAGAGAATGGTTTACATAAATGTAGAATACAGGAAATTAAAATTATTACCACCCTCCATTTTATTTCGGTGCTAAAGTATTGTATTGCTTCATTAATGAATAGGTTTTCCACAGAGTCGTAAACATTTCTGTAGCATCCAAGTAAAGGGGCATGCATGTATGAATCTCATAAACTCCCTCATTATTATCGAAACAATTATTCACTTACTATTCTTAGAAAAAATAACATTTTTTTATTGAGCAATAACCCTTTTTATATGATATGCACATTAAGTATAGATTGTAATGAATGTATACGACCGAGAAGAACATACTATACTTTGCTGGGATCGGGTGAAAAGGCGGATATTCATGATATAGATCTATCTAGTCATATAATAAATAAGCTTTACCGTTGCAACCATTTTAAAGTGGTGTTTAAAGTTTCATGTACAACAATTCTATTTTGTGGTTTTTGACCTAGAGCCATTATTTCCAGCGTTAATCAATAACTTAGACATGGTAAGATATTGTACAAGATATTATTTAATCAATTACAATTTTCATTTTTATGTTTATTTCAATATCAATGGAATAATTCTATTACGGGAAACCCATAAGAAAAACGGCAAAACAACGTAAATAACGTCGTGGCGTCACGATAAAAGCGTTGTGTGGTAGTCGCGGTAAAGTGGTATATTTTTTATTTTTTGTCACATTTTGTACAAAAATGCGATTTTCAATAAAGTATGTTCTACACTCTAAAGTCTGTAGTTCAATGTGATATATATTTTATTTCTCTGTGCCATTGTGTATTAAAAGAATGAACATTGACCAAGAATTTATTGAATGACCCTCGTGTTATTGTCATATGGAGTTCAGTAACTTAAAACAAAATGAACAATCCCAATGTTATTTCATATTAGCAGCAATATTAACGTTACATTTAAAACGTTCAAGACAATGCAGGGTTACCATATGTTATTAGAAAACTATGTAATAATGGTTGCTTTATTTATGCTATTGAACTCGTACATTTTAAGTGAAATTGTTAATGGCAATATACATTGATTAATATGATTGCTATAATAAAGAATGCAGTTGTAGTTTCAAATGTTCAGAGTTTATGTTGGCAACAATATATTTATAGTTTGTTTCAAGTTTTATTCTATATTCAACCCTATATACACAACATAAGTATGCAAAACTGGAAATATTACAACATGTATAGTTCTAATCCCATTTATCGTTTGTTTGTTGATGATGCTGTATCCTCTCACACTTCGTTAATAACGAATACAATGGAACATTACATACGGGAAAATAAAATAGCTATGCATTGTTTTGCCTGCGGATAACTGCTCCGATTATAAATTATTAAACACGCTAAGATTAAACAGTAACTGCTTTGGCACAAAAATTGTTGATTAAAATTTAGTTCATCATCTGCAGATTAAAGTGATTAATAAACACTTTGTTCCATTTAATTAACATAGAGTATAAGCAATAAAATCCTTTGATTAAAGTGTAATACTTTCCGAAATACTTCATTAGATGTAAGTAATAAACAAAAAGACTTAAGTATAAAGCTAATTTTGTAATTTTTTCATGCCTCCATCTTAGATGATTTGATAACCAATATTTGAACACTGATATGTTAAGCATTTTAGATTTTGAGATGGAGACAGCTTACGTGATTTAATTAAGTCCTGTTTAAGTTTAACTTAAAATATTAATTTATTTTCTCATGCAGTTACATAATATAAGAAGTATTATTTTCAGAGGTGTACGTATTTGCAGACAATAGTCGTTGTTTATCAATCCCTCTCGTCACCTTGCCTTATGAATCTATTACATAATTCCCCTTTTCTAATACTGGTCGCAATCAATAATGCTCCGGTCGTTGTTTTTCTACGTATGTGAATATTTTAAAAGGAGCGGGATTGACATAAGTTTTTCAAACTTGTTTCCCAATCCTTTATACTTTGTAATTGATAACCACATGTTGTAAAAAGTTGTTGAATAAATATTGTTTAAACTAATAATGCACGGATTGCAACATGCTTTTATTAATATGAGCATCATTATCACTGATTTGTTTCAGAATTAAAATGTTACATTTGAAATAAAAGCGTATTCCTTTCTTAAAACAGTCACATACGTCGTTGTCATAATTTTCACTAGAATCTACAGCAATATAAACAATTTAAGCGTTTGTTTTCATTGATTTGACGATTGTTAAATAGCGGATACCATAAACGTACAGGCAATTTCTTGACTCAAAATAAACTGTATTTTCAGCATTATAAATGTTAGACAGTCTGTTGATGTACGTCAATAATTATAAAATGTTACACCTCATACATATGATGTTCAACGAAGTCAAATGTTGTGTATTCCTTATTCGATAATAAATTGTTTTAGTACATAATAAAATCATATAATGAATTTAGATGCTTACACAGTCGACGACCAAATATTAAACATAATTTGGCATTCAGTATATGTTTTGATAAATGCTCAACCAAAATAGATGAAATCTTGATAAATGGTTTTCAGAAAAGATGTTTAACCTTTGAATCAAACTCCTGGAGAATTTTAGTAATTAGATTAAATTATTAGAACAAATTGTCAAAATGAATAATCAATATGATGAATTTCATCAAATGACTGAAATTTCAAAAATCACAATTTTTTATTCTAACAAGAATATAGCAATGACGACAACGCAATCGGAGTAAAACCCGACATATCTCTTAATATACCATTGTTAGTCGAATCGATTCTAATGCGTCATATTCGCCAATGAAAGAGAGTTATATTAGTAGTATGCCTGTTTATCCACAATGACAAAATTGTCACAATAAAGTACAAAAAAGAACGAACCTGCTGTGTCCGGGAAACTCTGAGAATCAAGGTTTTCCCGGCTACTTTCAACTCTAATACCTAATGACCAATACATGTAAATAAGATTATGAGGACAGGACGTAAGTGGACCAAAAGGAATTACTATAATCTCATCCATCTAATGTTAGAATTATTCAACTCATTTGGACATTGGAGCTGTAGACAATGTCAATAAATATGTTGATTTGATTGTGATTACGTTAAGTTATGTTATAAATCCACTCTGTCGTTTACTGATCACTGATGATTTTTTATTGACACCATTCCAATCTCGAGAATTTCTCGTTTGTTATTGCTGATTTGTAGCCGTTTACATTAGATATTCAGAGTTGAAAGGAGAACAACAAATGACCGAGTGACTTGATAATTTACCCCCTACCGTGTTTCGTTTAAGTTATTGTTGTAAGAAAGTATGCAACGCATCAACGCAATGTATCAATGGCCTTCAAAACATTCGATGTTTTAAACGTGTACCTAAACTTTAACATTTGCCTTTCTCAGATAATAAAAGGTGATAATTACAACACTATTCAGTAGACTTTTCTACTCGGGTTTGGGGTGCTGAAGGTGAAGTAGTATGTAAAACTTTAATTAAAGTAATATCTATGTCGATGGACTCAAATATGATATGAAATTTAATCACTTACCTTTCGCCTTAACTTTAACAGTATGCTTACATCCACAGCGACGCTCTAATGACTGCAATAGATCCACTCATTCTTCGAATAGTGCAGTTGAAAATCATCAACCCAGACAGACTCCGACGCAAATTCGTCAACAATGTTTTACAATAACAGATATCCGGCCAAAATAATAATGTAGCTTGTCACATTTACGTTAAATTGGTAGAATTATTTTAAAACTCTGACTTGCAGTTACTTTTTTTGTTAATCTATATTTTGTCATTTTCAGCCATTAAAGTGTATAGAGCTATATTCTAACAGTCATTTGAAGTCAAAATAATTACTTGCATCGTTTTAAGTATGATACAAGACTACCTTAATTGCAAATTAAAACGTTTAATGGGTTCTGTGTACTTTGATTCAATCGTCGAAAAATAGACGATTCTTATAATTTCGTAGGATGTTCTAGAACACTTTCATATGAAAATGAACAGTTCGCATGACCAATAAATGACAGAGAGAGTTTCTGTTAAATCTGAAGCGTAATAATATCTAATGGATATGAAAGCATAATTGTTTTTTCAGTTTTTGAAATATTTAAAAAAAATATCGTCCGATATAGCTCTACACTTGTTAAATGTTATAAGTACACCAACATGTAATGCGTATATCTTTTTTAATATACATGATGTCATGTTCATTTTTTGCATACTTAGATGACTGTAATTTGCTCGCTGCGAGCATTGAACCGTGAATTCTTAAATTATGCACAATGCACGTGCAAAACAAATTATTTTCGCACGAAGTCTCAAATTGTTACATACACATTGTCCATCAATGCCCACATCAGGAAAACACAAAACCGGAAGAATTACGATAACAAACCATACAAGAGAGGTTTGTGAAACATGCACGTGCCATGACAGTAAATAGCCTTGTGTAGATAAGGTCACCACGACCTTGACCTTTGACCTATCGACCTCAAAATTAGTAGGACCCTACATCTGACGACCAGCAACCTCTCTGTCAAGTTGTACGGTCTAAGATACTATATTTTTTATTGTGTGGACCTGTGATTGTTATGTGTTCAAAGGTCATGGTGAGTTTGACCTTTGATCCAAATGACCTAGAAATTGAGTCGGGCCGTCTGTGGATAATGAATAATCTCCACTTAAAATTTTAGAATCCTAGATCCATGGGTTTTGGAGTTATTGTTGGAAAACCATTCGGCATGTCGACCAACCGACTATTTGCACGTAACTCTATGTACTGTGTTGGTGTACTTATAACATTAAATGAGTGTATACACTTTAATTTGTCCGATATAATTGACATGGAGCGCATTTTCCATAAATAGTTTACGATTGTGTAGAGACTGTGGTATGTAATACGTGATAGTATACTGAAGTTTTCTATAAAGGAAACATCATTCACAATTGTTTTGACATACGTGTGTAAAGGTTGACTATCCATGACCACTTGAAAGATTAACCGAATCGCCAATAGTAAAATGTGTACTTTATGTGCGGTCCTGTGGTTCCCTAGTCTGGCTACCCGACTAGATAATGCGTTTTGTAATTAAATATCACATTGGTATTTTTTTGGTATTGATTATCTACTATTATGTGTTAGGGTACAATTAATCAATTGATAACTCATTAGTGATGTTATCCATCGTAAATTATGAGTAGCTCGTATAACAGGATTTATGTGTCAAATGTATGCATAGAATATTCGCGGAGTTCATTTGTACATGGATGTTTGAAACAATTAACTCGTACATAATAGTTTCCATTGATGTACGTTAAATTGACAAGCTTGTTAACTGACAATTCAATCCATGCGTGTGACTGTTTGCCTTGTTACGTGAAACATCACCAATCAATCAGAACTGATTAACATCATTCCTTTTAAAAAACGAAATGATATGTAAATTTTACGGATGTGAACGGTTTATTTACATGTTTTGGCTTTTAACTCGAGCTCGTATACTGCAGTAGTTATTCACTCTCGCATTTAGCACGAAAATGTCAACACGTTCTTGATTGAGGTCTAAACATTATGGTCTAAAATATTTATCGGATACATTGCCTTTTGTCAGAAAAAACTATAGAATTTCTCCTGACAGCTGCTTAGTTTGAACGCATTCATGGACATCAGCAGAAAATGTATTGCTTTATATATCAAAGCGCTGATAGCGCTACGAGAACAGGGTTTGTTGGCCTCCAATATGTAGGATAAAAATAATCTACAGTATACAGCACACCCTTTACATTTTGTCAATAAAGTATAAATATATCAACTCCTAAAAGGAGACCGGTAAATGAAGGGCTTCTTTATAGCATATAACCAAAATTTGTAACCTTACACTTATAAACGAGGCGTATTACTCAGTTACGGAAATGCCCGAGTAGTTACGATTGGCTGCTTCAGTGTAGAAATTATTATAACTTACCTTGTTTTCACAAAAATAATATTTTTAATCGGCAAAAGTTTATCCGTAGGCAAGTTTGTTTGAATTCTCAATTCAAGGGAAGCAACTCGTCTAATTATGTCATTTGATTTCTTGGTTTATATTTGTGTAAGATATAATCAATCCTCAATCAAATATGTCTTTATTCTGACTAAAAACTATTTGTTCTCATTCATGTTTGCATCCATTTCCAAACTTGATAGTTCGAAAGTACATTAAAACTTAAAGGGACTCAACTCCAGTTTGTAGATTGCAACATTTATAAAAAAGTGCTCTTATAATCGCATTTCTTGACTTGACCTACCAAATACATTTATATACGAATCTGGACTTATTAATCTAGAAGAAGCATATTTGCATAATGTCGGTTTATTATATTAGAACCCAAAACATATTTTGGGTGACTAACTCATTAGAATATAATTCAACGTTGCATAGCAATAGGGTGGTGCTAAAATGCCGAGAAAAGTCGGTATTACCGGACAGTAAATCAATTTCGGTAGTTTTCATCAATAGCGCCGTTGATCGTAATGTAAGGTAAAGCATACTAAATGTATTCGTTAAACAAAATTGTGTTATTAAAACGTCTACAAAAACGTGTTTAATCGCAAAAATGGAGTTTAGTCCATTTAAAAACAGTATTGTAGTCATGGATTATCATTGTGTGCGACCATACAATGTCATATAATATTATGTATGTTCAATATAATTATACACCGAGTAGTTATTTCATCTCGTGTGGACAAGATCTATACCCTTGGATGTTAATTATTGAGATGTTTATCGCTGAAAGTACGCATACATAGTCTACATTAGTGCACCTTTGTTTCGTGTCTGACATAAGACAAATCCCTTAAAAATATATAGTTCAAACTTAACTTGCATCACTGATCAAAGATTACTGCCACTAATATGTTGAATACTTTGCGTGTTTAGGAAACATTCATTTACAAAAATGTAACGAACACACTCGTGTTTTAAATGCCAACATGCTCGCTACTCCACTGAAAACGTACCTAAATTGGTATTGTATCTTACCTTTTCTTTAGAATTCTGAACAATTATGCCAACGGAATAAAATTGATAACGATAAGTTGGTATAATTTCCTTTGTGGAATGTAATCTGAACTAATCTCTGTCACGGTGGAAGCGCATTTGAAAGGAACGCCCATGAAGGCTCGTGCAGGAAAATATAAATACCCAAGGCTATTAAGTGTGTTTTAATTATAAAGACAAAATGTACATCGTTATTAAGAATATAAATTGCAAAAGTAACGTAACCTTATGTCATTTGTTTTCTGCTTAGTTACTTAGCTTTAGATAATTAATTTGACCGAAGCCTTGTGGTTTACGCTATTTTTTCAACAACACATGACGAACCGATTTGATATTGTAACGTGTAACACTTTAGGAAAATAAAAAGTTATTATAACTTAGTCTGAAAATATTGACAGGCACGTAAAACAATATTTCATAATTGTTTTAGATGATATCATTCATAAGTCCGTTGTCTTTGTGAAATGTATATAAATGAATGAATTGTTTGAATTGAGTAAAGTCATACTTTTAGATTTAATTATGACCTTATAGCACCGGTTCATATCTAAAGTCAACATCACAAGGCGCTTCTTATGAGCCTTTTTATGAAAATTGAAACATGTCATGCTAACCAAACTGAAGCTAGTTTACCATAAGTAAAGAGTAACTTTCGGACAGTCTTTTCCTGTTTTATCAAATAATCGATTTCGTACTAACGACCTTCTGATTCTACGTCAGCGATATATTCCTTACTAGATAATCAAAAGTAAAACAAAAAATGATTCATTTAACAGTCAATGCTTCAAATATCACAAATAGTAACGACCACATAATACAGTCTATTAATTGTTAGTAATCAGTCTTGAATGGGACATAAAAGCAAATTTATTAGACAGATAAAACTGATATCTGATAACAGTCTAGATGCATAAGAAGGACATCGCAACTGGTAAGTTCTTTTTTTCTTGGATGTTCAATTTTGTGTTGAAGAATGGGACATGTGAGGACTATTTTTTATTATGGTGCTAGTATCACAGGGCTACTCTTTTCTATGGCGGGGTTAGAGATAACACTGGGCGTAGGTTCGAATTACTTCTTTTATTTTATAGTACAGTTGAAATGAAGCATAAGAAGAAGAAGAAGCCTAAAACAATTTAACAAAGGTGGTATAATTAATTAGAATCAATACAACATGGTACTTTCATATAACTTTGCATATTAACACCTGTTGGTGGTATTAGGACGGTTTATTTTGACGCATGTAAAGAGCATAGAAAAAATACCTGATACATATCGCTGGCTTAGAATCAGAAGGTCGTAGGTACATAATCGATATTTTAGGGAAAACGAAACACTGTCTGAACATTAGACCTAACTTATAGTACTTCTAGCGCCTTTTCAACTGCAGTTTGGTTAACATGGCCAGTTTCGATATTCATAAACATAAGCTCATAAGAAGAGCCTTGCAAAACAGATGTCATATATGTATCAGATTGTTTAGCTAGTACGACCTTTTCATTCTAAGCTAGTTATATACAAAACCAAATAAATAGCAGGTAAATGTGTACATCTTAGCGTATCACTCAAATGAACTACCAAAGGTTTAAATCAACAAATAAAAGCTTGTATGCAATATATGGAGAAAACAATTACAAGTACTTGACAAAACTAGTCAGGTTACAATTAATCAATTCCGATAACTCATTGCAAAATATTTATCGTACTTTATTTCAATTGTTTTCAAAGTATATCCACGTTTGTTTAAAACAATTAACTCGTACAGAATAGTTCACTTTGATGGTGAGGAACATTAATAAGACAAGCTTGTAAACTGACAATTCAATCTATACATGTGACTGCGTGCCTTGTTGTATGAAACAAGTACATAACACATACCCAATTAATCAGAACTGATTAACATCAAGCCTTTTAGAAAACGAAAGGATATGTAAAACTCACGGATGTAAACGGTCTTTTTACATGATTTGGCTTTTAAACCGTACTCGTATAGTTATTCACTCGCACATAAAGCACTAAAAATGTAAAAAAATCCTTGATTGTGATTTTTTTCAAAATGGTCTAAATTTCATCTCTCTCACAAATTGCAATATGTCAGGCAAAACTTGAATCTACAATGATAAATGTTTAGCATGAACGCATTGATATATATCAGATGGTTTTTATAAACAGGTTTTATCAACAGAGAATCTTTTAACATGTTTTTGATCTAGACTTTTAGAACATGTTCAAAATGTAACACATATCATAATCTACGACAAGATTAAAGAAGACATTGGGCACGGAAAACAGCACACGACTTAAGCATCGGGGCACATCAAACAGGAACAATACCGACGCCAATCACACGACACAAGGCGCAGTACCCTAGCTATTGTTTCGTTCTTTCACTGTGTGTGCAACCTTTGATAATGCGTTGTGTGATTTCTGCATGTAGGAATATGATACTTTAGTGTCTTCCTATGAACATATTAATCTGGTATCAAGCTACAGACTTGACAAAACATAATCTCACCTTTCTTTAGATTCCAGTATCAAAATCCATTAGCGATTCCTACATTTGTACATAATTTGAAATGGTATTCCTGATGGAGCATCTTAACGACCACGTTGACAGTAACAAAAGTGATTTATTTGTTTAGTTTAACGTTTTAATACACCCTCTAGGCACATGTCACTTTATCAATGCGAATAGTTTATACGATGAATCGTGGCAATACATTTCGAAGCATTGTATTACGGAACTTTACTTCTTAAATTATATGTCTGTAATATATTTATTTTATCAATTCTCAATCAAAAAAAGCTTTATTCTTAAATAGAAAATATGTGTTCTAATTCACGTTTGTATTCACTTCTAAGCATTACTGTTCAAAAGAACCTTCTTAAAACTAAAAACAAACTTGTTTGCATGTAATTATCATTGTATGCGGTCATACATATAATATAATGCATGCTCTATATAATTACAACGAGTAGGTATTTCATCTCGTGTGAAAAAGAACTACCCCCATCAATGGAAAGTTTGAAGATGTTACAGTAAATGTGCATGAAAGGAGGATAGTGTAGCTTTTTAGTTTCTATTCTTCTAGAATGTTAAATTTTGTGATTGGGGCGTTTGAGTGTGATCATTTTGCGTTGTTCTGTTTGTTCCTTATCGTGCATATCGTGTTCTATTGTTTCGTAATCTGTTGTTTTTGTTGAGTGCTGTATTGTCTCTTGTCCAATTTGTTAATATAGTATTTCATGCAAAGTTGTATTTTCTATAATCAACAGGACATTACTTAGCCGACATGATCTTTTGCTTTGAACACAATGGAAACAAAATGTCAATCTAAAATTACTATACGTCTCCTAGCTGACAATACTACAGTGTCTCATCTATAAAGTACAAATATTTCAGTCGCTTTTAAACAAAGATTAATACGTTTCTTCCGTAAATCATGTTTTCCTTAGATTTACTTGAATTGCATACCGTCAAAATGTCGATAAGAATGTAATATTATATTCTGGACCTATATTATTGACTGTATAAGAAAATTATAAAGATATGCGAATGACATAAACTACGTTTGATAACATTGATTCAGTGAAACATTTCCAATTGTTTACTGGTTGCGATGAATATGCGTAATTGTTAAAGTCAAGACACATTAACGTTTAAGAAAACCCTGCCACCAAATTAATAGGGAATACATTTGTTGCTTTACAATATTGTGTCTGAAATAAAACTACTAACATTTAATGCACACACTTGCTTTTCGAGAGCCCTAAACGTGGGATGTGACTCTTTAGGTCGCATTAACGTTTGGTAGCTGTCCTAGTTGTATTAAACTAGGCCACGGGGTGGCTGTGCCTCATTTGGTCGCCATTTTGGCATGGGCTTGTGCAGTTGGATCGCCGTGCAGCTATGCCTTGTTGAACTTTGTCGGGTATTGGCTGCGTTTCATTCGGTCTCATGCAAGAACAGCTATTCTTTCATTTCTTTGTGAAATTGGGTCATCCTGCATTTCTTTCGGCGCGGACTTCGACTTTTAATTGTTTCTTTGGTTTATGTGTGGGCATTTCTCAGTGTAGTTGTGTTGTGGTGTTTCTGATTTCTTTGCTCGGCTGGTTAGGTTAAGTGCTACCTTCCCTGTCTGATTTTCTCATATCTTTTTTACAAAAGGATGACACTATTTAATAGGCAAACTTGTAGCTAACTATTTCACCATTATAAGCTTCACTTTTACATTATGTTTGTGTTTAAGTGTTCACATTATACTCATTGCAACACCAGGTTTGTCATACGTTATAATGCGCCTACCTTATGGTACAATTTGTCACAAGATATAAACCAACTGACGGCATTCTTTTGCTTTTTTATTTTAAGTCAGATCAGTATGAAAATTACCGTACAGTGAGATTCATATATAAAAAACAATAATTTGACATATTTTTTATAACATATCCTTTCAATCAAGAGTAACACTTTGCCATAGCAACACAAAATGCGTAAGCGGCGCACTGCAGATTTTTCCAGTAAAATGCTTTACCTTAATTGCTGATTGTTGCTGTGTTTCGTCATTTAAAAACACAAACATGTCATACTAATATTTTGGAATAATTTAAAAGTTAGATCTTATGCATTTGTCATTTTATGAATATGAGGGTTAATGTTGTCATATAAAAAACAACGTAAAATATGACGTCACAAGATATGATGTGCAGTTGCAGAATAGTTTAATTATATACACAACTAGGGGAACCGGCAAGAAAGACAATAGTTGTTTGGCAAATTAAGTATGAACACTTCTGCATTCAATTGTTTTTAAATGGCATAAATAGTTAACAGAAAGCCAGGGTGATGTGACAGACGATGCCTGTTAATAAGTACAAAACCGACGTTCAACGAATGAGCGTTACGTTGGTTGGAATCGACCATCCTGGGTATTAGAGACAAAAGTCCAGTTGCAGAGATAGAAACGATACAATGGAATACACATCGACAGAATGAGTGTTTTTGCATTTAATAAGTATACAGCTGATTACGGGAAACGAAGAACAACTGATTTACATTGTTTAAGAGCTTCATGAAATGATATAACCGAGAGTGTGACGTCGTACGTCATCTCTGAACGTGCGCCGGACATGCTTACAAATACATTATTTATGTTATTGGTAATCATATCCGTATGATATTTGATACATGTATATTTGTACAATATAAATAAATTTTACAGGGACCATAGATTCGTTGCTTTAAGTCAACTGGTTTTTTTAAGTAAGAGCAAAAGTCCACAAACTTTTGGATAACCCCACGTACATGTACATGTATGTCTATCAAGTCTGGTTTTACCGTCGCACTGGTTTATTCGCCCAGTCCACAGGGCTGCCTGATAAACCATATTATCATGTTTATCACCATATGCTTATTCCATGCTATTTTGACTTCATGTACAAGCAAACATCCTTTCGTTTGTTGACAGAATCATTCGCTATTTTCGTAATGAAATGATGACGTCATTCTTAGCTATTTCAAACGGTCAGTAGCGGTTACTTCCCGGTCAAATGTCACATTTATTTGGCATTGTGTATGAAATCACAGCTCAATGTTCGGAATTTCTAAGGGCAATTAGTATCATTACAGAGATTATTAACACGAATGCCATATGCAGACTAAGCAAAATATTATTTCTAGTAAACTAAGTATGGCAATTATAAGGAATATGACTGGGCCTAAACATGTGAAAGAGTTTTAGTCAAATCAGCAAAAGTGTAATACTTCAATGGACATGTTTGCTTCTGTAAATGATGTGAGTGTTTTCGTACCAGTTTCAATAGTGTATTACATTATTCAATTGATAATAAAATAGTTGTACGTATGTTACAAAAAGGTAACCGAAAACTACAATATACTCGCCATGAAAGTTGTGGCGTTTTAAACACATTTGTGTATGTTTTAAACATGCCGTGAAACTGAATTGCACTTGAAGAAACCACTCCGATCAATAGTGTCAGTCTCTCGTTAATTGTTTTAACGATAGTGGGTCATACATTAACAACAAAGGTGAGCTACTTAAACTGTTAAAACGTATAATACTGTGCGTTTTATTGCTTTAGAAGGGTATATATAATTTTTACTTAGGTCTGAGGCTGAGTGTATTTGATTGAATAACGTCTGACTTACGTGTGGTTTGGTTGTTAATTCGAGAGCGACAACCTGTCGAACTGATGCGAATACATGTCAGAACGACTATTAACCATTAAGGTTCATATTATTCAAATGGTATAACTTCAGACATAGAGTTAGACTGGTATTCACAATGCATCAAAAGGGAAGAACAACTCCATGCATGTATGTTTAGAAACTCTGTTACATTTCTTTTCAGAAATCACTCATTTATAATTCTGGTATACTAGTTAGCTAATTGTAAATATATAAACTTGTTATATTTAAGTATTATTTCCACGCCATCAGTTCCAGAGTTTCATCGATTGGTAAATGAAAATGTTTGAAGCATATGTTTAATAATTTTGTATTAAGTATGGTTTTCATTTTGATGTTTTACCTATCAAACTGCAAACTTGTTTGTGTTAAGCGTTTGTTGAATTTCTACTAGCAGTACAGCAATCTAGTTGACTAAGCTTATGTAGAGTCTCACGTTGTTGTATTCAGACGAGCTGACCTAGGCACTCTCGCAGTTATATCGTGCTGATCAGCTTTCCATTCGAACATTACATGTATACCACCGGCTTTGCTTCGACGAATGTTCATAAGGATATTACAACACGCTGTTGTTAACATTAAAATCTAGGGCGATAAATATATGACAACATACATGACTTTGAAACAATTTTATCCAATCTTTTTGATTTAGTAGATATAAGCATAATAATTATTTTAAATGCATGTACTCCGAAAACACACAACATCACGTATTGATACAAAAACAACATTTAACAAAATATTACTCAATACAATGCAGTACTTCTATACTTTGGTCAAAATATATATTTGATACATAATGTACATTGTAGTTGAAGAAAATATGAATGTCATAATAGAACGTAATATAACAGTGTTACTTGACTTACACGGGACCCAGAGGGCACTGGGTCGATGCCAAATTTAAGTATTACGGGCATTTCATTTTGATTGAAAATTAAACCATTTTAGACAGGCTGGTACAATTATGCACGGACGGACAACTGACGAAGAATAATCACAACAATTCAAACCGACCTTTTTGACAGCTTAGTTAACAAATTGCAACAAAGAAGATGAAATCGCACATTTCATATCATTTGAAAAAGCAAAAATTTGAAATTGATGATTTAAGAGGTGTGCATTGTTTTACTTATGCGTGTATTTTCACAAAGAAATAACAAAAAAAGGTGATCCCAAGTGACCAAATGAAAATTAGCAAAGTTCCAACCTTGTTGCCAGGACCCCACTGCAAATGATCACGATGGTCCATCTCACCAACATACGCCGAAACGGTTAAACCAAGCGACCGCAATGAGCGACAAAAGCCTTACAATGCATGCAAGAGCTATACCGCTAGAATTCCAGTGATGTGCATATTATGGTTTGTTTTATTGGGGAAAAAAGGTATGAGAAATACGAGAGGGAAGGTAGCACTTAACCTAACCAGCCGAGCACAGGAATCAGAAACAACACAACACAACTACCCTGAGCAATGCCCACACAACCCAATGCCAAAACGGCCACCAAATGAGGCACAATAACCCCAGGGAGTGACCTAGTTTCAATCAGTTAGGACAGTGACCTTACGTTGTGCCTCTTCAGGTGGCATAACGTTAGGTCACTGTCCCAACTGTTCGAAACTTGTACGACTTGGCCTAGTTTAAAATAATGGGCAAGGTAGGAATGGGGTGAAAAATAATATTACATATTCCTAGGAACTATACGAAGCAATGTCCACACATAAGCCGAAGAAACAATTAAATCCAAGTTCCCGCCGAAAAAATGCAGGTTGACCCAGTTTCACAAAGAAATTATATAATAGCGGTTATTGCATGAGACCGAATGAAACGCAGCGAACACTCGACCTAGTATGATTTGTCTCATGAATTGTAAGGTTTCAAAGGTATGCTTTCTTATTTAGTTTCAATTTTGCTAAAACATTTGTAGCATCGGTAGTTAATACATGTATAAATAAACAAGATTGATACAAGACCATTATTGTAAACACGAATTTTAAAAAAACCCACATTATGATACAGTTACGCCATAACAGTCAATTATTCCTAAAAACTGACCTTTACAATGCTGATTTTAACACTAACGTCAACAGAAAATTGAACAAGGTATAAATACAGAGCACGCTCTAACGTATGCCTCGTTTATAATCGTTTCTTGGTGTAACACTGAATGAGTTTTCAAACAATAGTAGTACTGTCACGTAAGTTGATTTGTTTAATCTTTACATAGGAACAAAGCGTTATATTAAAAACTGAAACATTGAGGACAGCGCTATATTAAAAACATTAAATAATCATTGATCACCGTGCTTGTATATGGTTGTATCTTCATTTCTTCTTGCGAATTCAAACCACATTCTTATATAAATTCAGTATATTTCGTCTTATAGATAATTCATTTTCTCTTATAGTCAATGCCAATCTTAGCCGGTACATGTATTTAGGGATTTAAATTTGATAGGAAATTGAGGCGCATATATGACTTAATTGCAGCCTTTAATTTCTGCACCATAAATCATTATAATATGTATGACCATGTGTAATTGTTCTATAGTATGTACACTGAAACAGATGTTATATAAATACACGTACTCTTATCTTTAAACAATAAAAAACAAAGATTAATTAATCAACCTCACAACTGCAACAATCATTTTTCAAAATCTTAGAATCTATTTTTAATACGTAGTCCATTTTTGTGTTAACTCATCATATTACAACAGCCAATCCAGTCGCATTTTCCACAATGCAATGTATGTCACGTTTGGGCCACATTGCTTCTTTCCTGGTGGAATCAATTATGTACATATTTCGTCCTAAACACATAATATTACATCCAATCGAATTCCATAACGTCATTTTGACACATGTACAAGTGGGATACAAGTTGATGTTTATTCAAATAATAAGCTTGTCATCATTTCTACAGTACAGCCGGATCACAAAACCATACCGATTTTTAAACAATGGTATTTAAATATATTCAGCCATTTACGTCATCAATTATGTAATGACTCGGTTCTCGTTTCACATTTAGTTGCCATTTTGTCTCATTTTCAAGCAAGATAACTATTCATATATATAGTGTCCAAACATATACTTCTGGGCACTGTTTTATCAAATCTTTTACGCTAGCGTAAACCTAAGATTTCCTTGTATATTGTGTACGTCGATAATATTTGCGTAAATGCGTTTCACAAAGATATTTTAGTTCACATTCTGTCGTAAATTTTAGCTTATTTCTACGCTAAGGCTGGGCAACCCTAAATGGCAAATATGAACGTAAGTGAAGAGTTTTTAACACGCACTGATGATTTTTGACCGTCGCATGTTATTTTAGACCGTCATTTGTTGTTTTAGACCATCACTTGTCGTTTTAGGCCGTGATTAATCATTAATCATCAAATCTTGACGTATATTTATTCATTCTGGTACCCGTTATATTTGTTATATTGGTTATAGTGTGTCCCGTGTTACGTTCAATCTTCAATAGTTTTGCGTAAATGTATGCAGGTACTTGCGATCGTTTAGTAAAACACACTTACGAGTTTGCGTAAGGTAGATATCTATGCGTAATTTGACGCGACATTTACGCATTGTTATTAAACAGTGCCCAGAACACTAATCCGTACCATTTAGATAAAGCAAATCGGCATATAAATAGATATGAAGCCGTTTACCCTTGATCTTCATTGCTTTAAACAATTTATTACAAGTAACAGTTATAAATAGCGGGTTACAATATCATGTAATATTGTATAAACGTCGCTCTTACAATGATGAAGTTTGTTTAAGTTAGGGGCTTCTGGGTTGCACACAAGCCTACATTAGACTATACATCCTCGGGGGCTTTGCACATGTCTCTGTCATCCAAAGAACGTGTAAACGATGGCGAGTCTGACGTCATTCGACGCATGCGCATTGTCTCGTTGGCATCCGTCATGTAAGTGTTTGCGCTTGACATCCAGGTTTTTGTGGCCGTGCTTCGTTTTGGTCGATTACAAAGTCGTCCGGAAAACGCCAAATATATCCATGGGTTTGTACATGAATTCAAACTGGCCAGTAGAGTGGCAATAGCCATAATCTTACCTGGAATAAACAAGGAAGCATAACTGGTTAATTAGTATGTCAACTGTAACAGGTAAGCTTGAATGAATGTATTAAGGAAAAGCAATGCAAAGTATTTGGATATATTCTTAACACCAAACCTGTCAATTTGGCCTTTCAATACGTTTTGTTCTCAATTGATAGTTTCAGCCGTTTCAGGATTGCATATATCGTCCCTGTGTTTGAGAGTACACAGGGAAAAATGCTAATGACCTTTAAACACAGGATGCAGCCATCTTCTTCGGACTATTAATTTTTGTCCAACGTCATTTTAAAAAGCCTTGGTACATAAATGTCAATGTATCGATTGCCTGTAATGACACAGACCTCGTTCATCCAGACAAATATGTTTTATAGGTCGTATTACTTTAACAATAACTTTTTCATATCGATATGCATTAGACATAGACACATGCATTCCATGTCGCGGAAATTGACACTAGTAAATAAACAGGTTATATAGCTAAAACATTCATCAATGTTGCCAATGAAATCTATTCCTAATGACCATGTCGACAATAAAGGTGGTAGTTCGATAAACTGAGAATACATAATTTGATTAAAACTACCAATTTTTGTCGTCAAATATTGCAAGACCGGTTTTTATTATATGACATTAAAATGGCAACACGATATAGCAAGGTCGTGAATAGTAGTTATGGTTAGTTTGGATATCTCATATTCATTTACTATCTTCCTTACGACATTAGTCTAGCTATTATAATGTTATATGTATATTTTTGTTGGTGTTTGTCTTTGTAACTTGTCTAATATGCACCATATGCATGTGTTTATACTGCATGTAATGTTTATGTACCAGTATGTACTGTACATGTATATATGTTGTCAAGATCATCATGTTTACTGTGTAGATGAATGGTCAAACGCATTACAGATGTCGATTTTATCAACACAACTGTAAACTGTATTTTTGGCTTGTGTGTTTTTTGACATACCTGCCAGACAACTTGTGGCTTTTGTCACTCTTGTGGAATGCTACTATCTCCGTTCCTTAAATTCTCAGTTGGCTATTTGGCAATTACATTGGAAAGTTTTGTAAGTGCTGTAACGTTCGTCAATTTGAATGTTAACATTATTAACTTGAAAAAGAAACCAAACTCCTAACAACAATCCGATACCATAAAATAGTACCAGTACAGTATTGCATGACGTCACGTACAGCACAATAAACTATGATTATACGTGGGGTTATCCAAAAGTTCGTGGACTTTTGCTCTATTTTTTTATTTTTAGTCAGATCAGTATGAAAATTACCATACATTGACATTAATCTATTACAAACAATAACGTCAACACATTTCGATAAACTACCCTTTATATCAAAAGTAACACGTTGCCATAGTAACACAAAAATGCGTTAGCGGCGCACTGCAGGTATTTTCCAGTAAAATGCGTTACGTTATTGCCAATTGCTATAGTGTTTCTTTATTTAAAACTACAAAATTGAGTCCTTATGTTGAATAATGGCATACCCATATGATGGTATAATTTAAAGGTTATATCTTATATATTCGTCATTTTATGACTATGGGGATTAATGTTGGCATATAAAATTCAACGTAAAGTATGACGTCACAAGATATTATTTGCAGTAGCAAAATAATTCAATTATATATACAGCTAGTAGAACCCACAAGGAAGACAAGAATTGATTGACAAATTAAGTATGAACCCTTCTGCATTGTATTCAATTGTTTTTAAATGACATAAATAGTTATCAGAATGTCAGGGTGGTGTGACAGACGATGCGTGTTAATAGGTACAAAACAGACGTTCAACGAATGAGCGTTGCGTTAGTTAGAATCGACCATCCCAGGTATTAGAGAGAAAAAATCCACTTGTAGAGATAGAAACGACACAATTCAGTACACATCGACAGAACGAGTGTGTTTGCATATTATAAGTAAATAGCTGAATACGGAAAACGAAGAACAACTGATTTACAGTGTTTAAGGGCTTCATGAAAGGATTTAGTCGAGAGGGCGACGTCGTACGTCATTTCTGAGCGTGCGCCGGGTATGCCTACCACGCATGCTTACACATGCTATATGTACGTTATTTTTAATCATATTCGTAAGATATTTGGTATACTTGTTCAATATAAATCAATTTTACACAGACCATATATTCGAAGCTTTAAGTTAAAGAATTTATGAATAAGAGCAAAAGTCCACGAACTTTTGGATAACCCCACGTATGTGTCTGAAGATGATCGTATATCGGAAGCGGTAAAATTGAATTTATTACGACTCTCTATTTTATTCCGGTAATAAATTATTTTACTCCTTCATTATTTCAACTGAATCGTAAAATAATTATGTGTAGCCTACATACCAAGTAAAAGGGCAGATATGTTGGAACCCCATAAAATCGATCAAAGTGATCGTAATTATAATCACATTACCATTATTAGAAAACAAACTTATTATAACTTGATTTTATTGAGTCATAACCCGTTTTATATGATATGCACATTAAGTTTATAATTCCATAAATCTACACGGCCTAGATAAAAATGTATTATGATTCAATGGTCTGCATACCCTAGTTATATAATAGATATTCTTTACTATACGTATCAACAAAAAGACATGTAACCGCGTACAACGGGTTCTATTTGAGCAAATACTTGTCATATTTAATATGTGTGTGCGTTCAATGGTTCAAGCATATAATTCATGTAAGATTTATCACATGTATGATGTTACTAAAACTAACTGTGTTTTGTTTGTTCATTGCTTTTGTTCCAATAGCTTTTGTTGAACTACATGTTAACCAATATATAAAAACTGATGCGTTTTAACAATACCGAGATGGAGAAGGTTACGTAATGAGTTAAATAATTTCTGTTTAATTTATACTTAAATTACTTATTTATTTTCGAATACAGATGTTACATATTTGTATCAAATTGAATATCATCTAGCATTTAAAACATATGCGTGCACTTTTCTTCGAACATATGAATTACTTTTCATCGTGTCTGTTTACCTAAATCTACAACGATATAAATTACTTGTTATCATAAATTTAACGACATCAAACATCGAATATCAAAATCATCCACGCATTTCGTGACTTAAAAATAATAGAAATACATTTCCAGCATAAAATTATAACACAAATACTTTTGAGGTATCTTACTTCAGGAGTTATAAAACACGACCCTGCACGCCAATCATATGTCCGTAATCGACATCATATGGTATTTGTTTCTAATGCGATAATAAATTGTTTTATTACATAATATATGGAGCAAATATAGAATGCTCTAAGTTCGCAAATCTAAGATCAATCAGATTACATTGCGTCTCTATGACTTAACTTCTGGACCAAAATATACAAATCTTGATCAATAATATTCAGAAAAAATGTTAGTTCTTTGAATGAGACCCCTTGAGAATATTTGGATTTGATTAAAAGTATTAGAAAAATCGTCTAATGTGAAAAACTCATATAATGCCTTTCATCTAATGACTGACTTTTTTGCCAAATACTATTTTGACTTCTAACATTACTAGATAAATGCTGACGATGCAATCCAACATATCTATAAATATTAATCGCTTTCGTCAATTAGTAAATATTTGCGCCCGTATGAATGATGTTTCATTCAAGACCTGTGCGTAATGTTTGCCAAACGAAATCAGTTACTATATATCAGGAGTATATCTCATTTTACACCATGATAACTTACCATAACAGAGTACAAAGCACAAACTAAAGTTCTCCGACAATATCTGATGAGTCAAATATCGTTTTGGCTACTCACAACCCTAATGACAAATACATGTAAATTAAATTGTTAGAATAAATCGGCCAAATTGAACCACTCTCATGCTATTCATCTAATGTAGAAATATTCACCTCATTTGGAAATTGTAGCTGTTAGACAATCTCAATAAATATGTTGATTTGGTTGTAATTACTATAGTAATGACATAAATTCATTCTGTCCTTTTCTGATTCCTGCTGATTGTTTTACTGAACGCCAGTCCATACAGGAGAATTTCTTGTCTGTTGTTACAAATTGTTTCTCTGGTTCGTTAAATTTATACATGGTTTTCAATGAAATGTTCGCCTTTGATAACGTATGCTTGCAAATGTGCATTATATTTTGGTTGGTCATGTTGATGCCAATTCAAAGAGAAAGCAAACAAAGTGAAAAGTCTTGTGATATATTAATAGAATATGTCCGAACTAAAGTAACGTATTAAATGTGAAGGTCGATAACGGTCGGCATATTTATTCACATAAAGGAAGTGACTGATTTAAATAATTAACAATGCGCTTGATAGAAATTCCTGCACCTGTGTAGTGATAGAAGTCGAGATGGTGAAAAATAGTATTCAAATTATCCAAATAATAGGTCTATACATGACTTTGACTTTATTAGAGGTTAAAACACTTGTACCTATACTTTAACATTACCACCGACGCTTGAGTGACGGAAATAGTTCCAAATTTAGAATAGTGGAGCTACGAATATAATTCACTGGCTTAAACATACTCCGACGCAAATTTGTCAATTTAAATTAACCGAATCAGGCTGTAACATGTCATAGGTGGCTTGCTTGCAGCTGAATCGATTCATTGTCATTCGCAGTCATTAATCTGTCCAATATAATAGACACGTAAATAGTTAATGATTATAAATATATTTTGTATCTAAGAAGTGATGTAAGTATGTACGTAGTCAATGGGCTGTAAAGGAAATATGTCAAAAACATGTGTTCCAGCTGTCAGTATTTTTAGAATTTGTCAGTAGTTTAACTGGTATAGATAATAGATGTTCGTTAAGGTTGATTAACTAGAAGCACTGGAGTAATTAACCGAATGACCGCAAATAGAATGGCCGCTTTTTGTGTGTTTTAGTAATCCTCGGGTACCTTTGTTATCAAGTCATGCCAAAGACAAAATAATGAAAAATATGGATTTCCTTTGCTTGCTTGTTTTATTCAAATAATCTTCCTGTTAGAAATTTACTGCTTAAACCGCTTTAAAGCGTGAACAATATTTAATCGCTATGCCAATAAAACATCGCGTGCTTATTGCGGCATGGGGTTCCCTCATGCAGCGCTGTTAGCGAGAGTACGGTCTTTGTTCTATTGTACATCAGTAAAATGTATATTTGGACAATGTAAGAAACACGGAAGTCACTAATGTCAGAGTGGTATGATAAAACAGTGCAGTGACAATGCATATTGTGTTGTACATATGGTGCATCTTAAATATTGCGTATGTTATACACCTGTCATAGTTAACATGGTTGTGGTGAGTGACAATTTGATGTTTGGATTTGTTTAGAAGTAAAACATATGGTCCCAATTATTGAAGCTTTATCTTACTTTCGACATCTCGCTGGCTTAGATCGAAAATGTAGTAAGTACAAAAACGATAGTTTGAGAAAACACAAAAACTGGTAGAAAAATACTTTTATATTTATAGAACAAAGATTGAAGTATTTTCATCTTAGTTTTTCAACAAGCACCTTTTCATGCAGATTTAAAGTAACTTATAGATAGGTGTTGCATGTATAAGGTCGTAACTTATGACAAACTAGTACTCATTCTACGTCACCGATCGGTTATAGGTTGATTTTAACCTTGTTTGCATTGTCTAGCTTCTTTACCATCCAATATCAATTAAATACAGTTAAACTCTCGAGTAATCACTGGGACAAGCAATATGCTCGAGATAAGCATGGTGCTGGTAACATTGATGCTCGAAATATTGCAATAAACTCATATACAATATAGCGCAAATTCGACGGGTGTTTGAAATTTTCTCGACTTGAGCCGTGTGCTCGTCTTATCGATGCTCGTCTTACATTTTACTGTATATATAGAAAGAAATCATATACTCACTTGTATAATACGGTGCATTCACATCGAAGGCAGACCACATCTGTACTATGAAGAACGGTGCCCAGCATATGACAAAACACAGAACAACTGTTAGCGTCAACTTCACTGTTTTTACTTTTGATTTCGACATCTTTTTCGAATGTGCTCTAGGGTTGGTGATCTCGTTTTGATGTAGTGAACCGGATTTCTGACTATTTGAGTTGGATTTGTAGAATCTAAAATACTTCTTGTGTTTACTTGGTGGTCCACGACTCTCCTTTGCGCGCGCACTCATCCAAACCACGTAACATATCTTGGTATAACACGCGGTAAGTATGACCAATGGAATAGCGTAAATAGAGACGAAGATCCACGTTACGTAAGCTTGGATTTCCCACAAAGCACTGAAATTGTCTAAACAATCGTAAGTTCCGTCACTTTGGACTTTGTACGAGAATATGATTAGCTGTGGACTGGAGAACAAACCGGACAGAAACCATGCAATGAAAACCATTATGTGTACACGTTTCGTCGTCCATGTTTGTGACATTAGAGGGTGACATATTGACATGTAACGATCTAGTGCCGTCATAATTAGCACGTACGTAGAACTATACATGGTCGCTACTTGCATGTATTTCACTAGTTTACACAGAAAGTTATTTCCATCAAATCTAAAAGTAATGTCCATAACAAGTTGCGGCAATACTTGGAATAGTGCCACTGAAATGTCAGCAATGGCTAAATGTATTATAAACATTTGCATTCGACTAAGTTTTCGTTTTCTCCATATGAGGACGATGATGACTATAAGATTTCCAAACAGTGCTAAATATAGAATGTTTGCAAGAACTGCTATTTCTACTTTAGCTAGCGCTTCATCGCGCACAAACGTTGATGTTGAATTGCTGTGTGTCTCGTTACTGTAGTTATCAGCACTTCCTTGTAATTCAACTGATAGTTGTTCATCTTCTAATCGTCTTTGGTTCAATGAAAGTGATATGTTGGACGCCATTTTGTTCGTCAAACTTATTTGATGTTCTTCAAGTCTGTAAAATACGAAAATATACGATTATATGACAGTGACGTGGTTTGATGAAAGTATTAATACTATTTTGGAAGCCATTGAATTTTTCAGACTAAATATATAATGGGCTTCACTTTTGTAAACTACAATACAAATAACATGTAATGACAATGGCATGACCAGTGTGAAGCATGTAATATTTAATTCGTCATTATGTTCTTCAGGATTCACATAACAGTGCTTCACTTATGATAAATAAAATTCAGATAAATGCAATGACAGTGACGTGTGTTCTCTAGAAATTACAAGAGCGTAACATCGATTAAGGTAACACACTGTGATTACTGATGTCATATAGCGATACAAAATGTCAATGCTTATTTTGATTCTCTTTGTTAGTTTCCTGATTTTTACAGATGTCATTTATTTGGTACAAACTTCATACTGGGCAGACACGTACTACTTCACATGTCAAAAGTGAAGCATATTTGAAATATTCAACAAATAGTGTCGTTTCCTGTTTCGGGAACGTCAGACGTGACGTGACGTATTTAACTTAAAATGTCAACAGTTGGTTTTGACACTCATGCCATTGTTACGTTATATAACAAGAGACACATTTATAAAACCATATGCTGGCTGTTTCCGTTGAACACAATACATGTTCAAAGGAATCAGTGACAATTGAGTAAATATTATTATAATTTATGTTTTATTGTATTTGCTTTTCCATTAGACTCTGAATTGTTTTCCACGTAAAGGTCCATCAATTACCATCCCTACTAATTGCTGAAGTACACACGATAAAGTACCTTTAATGTTTACTGCCATTGACATATCATGGAGACCAATGTTACAATATATCACTGGCTTAGAATGAGAAGGCCGTATAATCAATATTTTGAAAAAAAAATCAAGAAAAAACTAGTCTTCACTTATGGTAAAACAAGCTGTTTCAACTTCAGGTTGGTCAACATGATAAGTTCCGAATTTCACGAAAATATGCTAATAAGAAGCGCCTGGTGGTGCTTTTTTAAAATATGTATCACTCTTATAAGGTGGTAAGTAGTAGTTTCTCTTTTTCGACTTTCTCATTTTAAGTCAGCTATATATTTTTAAACAAATAACAAGTTCACCCGCTTTTAACAGCGTTCAAACTTTATCGACAACCGATGATAGACTAGCATACATTTTGACTGATAAGATCGAAGACAGGGGGTAATACACGTCTACCATCGAGGTTCGGTCAAACAAAATTAAGGCGTGGCTAAGTAAGTTAAAACCATAATTGCCGTTGTCAAACTGTTTATCGACCGAAGTCAACCTGACGACTATTTAACGGTCATCGTACGATCATCAACCAGTACACCTAAAATGGCTGAATTTACGTTAAAGTATAGTATGACGCAAATCAAGGATAAAAAACACACCACTTTAAACTTTCCATTGCTTTACGTGCGGAAATCCAGCAAAGCACGTGTCCCTGTCATCGCCCGTATTAATAACATATTAAATTACTCATTATTTGCAGAAAATATGAAATCTAACACTGCTATGAACATGATTAACTATCCTCTATATGTACACCGTGTACAACTTTAGTCACATGCTAATTAAATGCGGTCTTTCATCTAGATTTATTATGCAAATTACACGCTTATGAAAATTGATATGACAGCTGTGAACGTAGCGCGTGCGTAATAATGTCAAAATAGTGAAATATGTACGTATAAATAGCCATAATTGCCGACGGTGTACAAAACTGTGCGACCACAAAACGCCTCTGTTGATTGTTTTAAAAACATTGTCTGTTTCTGATCTAACAATAGCATGCTTCGATAGAAGATGTCGTAATTTACGAAAACTTCTACATGAATAGAAATCGCTATATAATCGGTAACACAGCTGGACCAACAAAAACAATCAGACACAAGTGGTCATATCCCTAATCATGACATGTAAAACGCGTTTAGATAGCCTAATCGTACAACATCCACTGTATGTGTGAGGTCGGGAGTTTGTACCGCGGACACCTCATACATCAACATAACATCAAATTGTACCGCAATATTATGTTATCTTAGACTCGGAATTAAAAATGAGTAAATTTTCATTACTTTCAAACCTACATGGCGACGAATATATTCGGTAATGCGATTTCGAGAATGATTTATATAAGAACGTGTGTCACAATCTACATAAGATAAAGTAGTATAAACGACATGTGGTCGTTGTCTCAACTATTGTTCTCGTGTTTTGTTTGTAAATTAACCAAAACGAAATGAGGCTACTATCAGTGATCACACACGTCGGTGCGAACATCACACGAGTTATCTGTCATGATGTGTCTCGTTCTCGTTTACATATTAGTTTCAAATCAAATTTATATTAGTTTCTAATATACGTCGGGATAAGCTTGGTGATATTAGAAGATATTTGTAGATTAACCGATATGGTGTATCAATCTAGACTGGTAGTAATATTTGAATGATTACGCAAAGTTAAACAAATAATGAGACAAGTTAAAGTCAATTTGAAGCATGCGTTTTATTTCAAACTAAATCACGTTCTACTAGGCTTTAATGTCTGAGAGTTTCAAACTTTTGAAGGCAATTTGAATTTTTGGGTCTTGGTGACGCCTTCCTTCGATAACAAACACATTACAAATCTTCAATTCGAATGTTAAATACATTTATCATACCCATAAGGTATATAATTAAATCTGATACATTGGTCTGGAAATTCTTTGAAAAATTTGCGTTTAATGACAATGATAAAATACGTGTCCTACCAAAGTACAAGACTTGTCTGAGAAAAAAACACACTAAAAATTGGACTATGCCAAGAGATCGGAGACAAACAATCGTTTATTTCCGTCAGGCTAATAGTGAGTGCTCATTAACTAGGAAATTTGTAATCAAATAAAAATATTTGGTCTGGCTTTCTTATAGTGATTACAGGGACACAAGTTTTTATGAGTTTTTTTTCTTACCGTTATCAACAATCAAAGTGTCATTGATACCTCTAGGTTACTAGGTTACACTGTGTTTTCGTTATTGAATATAAATTACAACTTTTGTGAAGCAAGAGCCTTTAGATGCTGCAAATATTGGCAATTTTACGCAGAATGTTGCGCCAAACCACGCCGCTCGTTATGTACTAATCGTTCGCCTGTTCGTTCATTGTTTTTTTTCATTCATTTTATTTTGTTGTTGTACATTCAATTTAATATATCAATGATGTTTAATTGACAATTCGGCCTTTACATGAAACATACTGTCCTTTTTTCGAAAGTGTTGTTGTGTTTGATGCAAAATAATTTATATACGTCTACATGCAGTTTCCAAGTGTGCTACGTATGTACATGTACGTACTTGGTATGTCATTGTTTATTTGTCTGCCATGATGTTTGTAATATACCTAGTATAAAATATGGTCGAGTCCAGTCTGCCTGTGTGAGAATGTATATACTATGCTTGAATGAGTGTCTAAAAAAACATGCTCCGAAAAATTATGATGCGTACACTAAGTAAATGTAACATATTTAAACATATCACAGTTGGATTTGTTGTTTATACATGTAGATCAGCAGCACTAAAAGGCGTTATGGTCATTCTATAAAATACGGTCAGACAACATGATGGTTTTCAGCTAAAGATAGAGGCATTAGCAAACGTAGGTACAGTCAAACGTGTATGTAAAGAACACTCATCGGGACTGGTGGTATCCCTAGCATAATTGTATGAAAAAGTATTGGATTTCGTTGATTACTCGTTGATTTCTGATACTAGCGTATGAAGCCTTTTGACAGTTTGGACTGAGGGGGTGGGGTTGGGCATAGTATTGTGTATTTGGGAAATGTGATGTTTGTAAATTTTCCGTGTTCAGCTTGGTTTAGTTGATGATTACTGTCTTCACTCTCCTGCTATCGTTTAGTCTCTTGGAAGATAGATGGGATGAAATATCATATATGCATACAGTAGTCTTTGTTCGCAGTTTGTATATGCAAACTGGATTTGAATCGGTAAGCTGCATACTACTCCACAAAACCAGTCAATGTATCATGAATGGAACATAGATAGTCTAATCGTACAACATCCGCTGTGTGTGTGTGTGGAGGTCGGGAGTTTGTACCGCGGACACGTCATACCTAAACATGATATCAAAGGGTACCACAATATTTACCTATTTCAGACTATGGATTTAAAACGAATAAACTTTCATCACTTTCACACCTACATGGCGAGGATGCGATGTCGAGAATGATTTATATAAGAATGTGCGTCACAATCTACATGAGATAAATTAGTATTAACGACATGCGGTTGATGTCTGAACTGATGTTTCTTGTATTTTGTCTGTAAATTAACGAAAACGAAATGATGATATTATCACCGATCACACACGTTGGAGCCGAAATCAAACAAGATATCTTTAATGATGCGTTTCGTTCTGGTTTACAAATCAGTTTCAAATCAAATTTATATTAGTTTCTAATATACGTCGGGATAAGCTTGGTGATATTAGAAGATATTTGTAGATTAACCGATATGATGTTTCAAACTAGACTGGTAGAGATATTTTGAACGATTACGCAAAGGTACACAAATAATGAGACAAGTTTACGTGGCAACATCAATTTGAAGCATGCGTTTTATCTCAAAATAAATCACGTTCTACTAGGCTTTAATGTCTGAGAGTTTCAAACTTTTGAAGGCAATTTGAATTTTGGGTCTTGGTGACGCCTTTCTTTGATAACAGAAACATTAAAAAGTTTCAATTAGAATGTGAAAAATATGTATCATACCCATAAGGTATTTAATAAAATCTAATACATTGGTCTGGAAATTCTTTGAAAAAATTGTGATTAATGGCAATGATAAAATACGTGTCCTATCAAAGTGCAAGACTTGTCTGAGAAAAAAACACAAAAACATTGTTTTATGCCAAGAGATCGGAGACAAAAATCGTTTATCTCCGTCCGGCTAATGGGGAGTGCTCCTTAACTAGTAAATTTGTAATAAAAAATATTTTGTCTGGCTTTCTTATAGTGATTACAGGGACACAGTTTTATGAGATTTTTTTCTTTCCGGTATCAACCATCTTAGCGTCATTGATACCATTAGGAATATACAATACAATGTTAGTAGACCCTTAAGATGCTGCAAATATTGGCCATTGTACACTGATTGTTGGTCTTTAGAAATTTAAATTATTGCAAATTTCGGCTGGGGGAAATGTTGATAGTGTTTTACAAAGGGTCGCTCTGGAGAAATTGTGCTATACAGTGAAATCTTATTCTGTTCCAACATGAGCTATGTTATTTCATATTACTATGTCCATACAATGGAAATGTGTTCCATATGAACACTATGGGTACATAAATGGACAGTGTTAGTAAAAAGTTAACACTTAAAAAAATGAATATTTAATTTGTTCGCGAAACTTTTGACACACAGTATATATGATGTGATTTTTGAAAAAAATCATCGACGGTTCAGAGAATAGTGACCATTTTTATTCCCGTCCGCGACGTAAAAACGTACCAAAAAAAACAAATGTAAGCTACTGATACTTCAGACCACCCCCAACAGATGACACAATAAATAGAATAAGTTATATAAATTCAATTGTAATGAGTGTTTAGTCAATCAAAATTGTATTAAACATGTTAAGAATAAGTGAGAAGGAAAAATATAAATGTAACCCCATCCTCCTTACAACAAGTAAAGAATTTCTGTAGGGTTAACACGGTATTGGAAAATCTTCGATTTTAACTTATACTGATATTGCACTAAAACGAAATTATTTGCGCCAAACAACACCGCCCTTTATCTACTTATCGTTCGCTGTTCCTTCATTGTTGTATTGTTCTTTATTATTTTCTTTTTGTTGTTTACGTTAATATACCAATGCAGTGTATACACAGGAACAATGTATACACGTATTAAATAAGTCAAAATATTTTAGTGTTTATTTGTTTGCCATGTTTGTAAAGTATGCCTAGTATAAAATATGGTCAAGCCTTAGAGTCTTCATCAGTGAGCATCTATATACTATGTTTAAATGATGGTATTAACAAACAGGCTCCATCAAAATTATCCTGCGAAATGTAAGTAAATATAACGATTACCGTTTGATTGCTTGTTTATAGATGAGCAACGCTAAAAAGCATAATGGTCATTCTATTAAATAAATCCGTAAATATTTATAATCTGGACAAGTTATAATGGCTTTAGTACATTAATTAACATTTGGAACTAATGTTTCGTGATCTATATGTATATATAATTATAACGGCCAAAGAAAATCGTGTTCTCCTAAGGAAAGAGGGATAAACATGTTATTATCATGTGTTCTGTTTTCAAGTCATGTATAAATGTGAGTGGCAAAGATTCAAACACAAACAGTTCTATATCCATACGGTTTTAATACAGATTATAATAAGTCTTACAATCGCCTCCAAGCAACACACATGTCGATAATTATTGAAATAATTCAAAAACTAGTGCTGATCTCTGCATGGAATCCATGCAGTAAAAATCGCAGATTCTGATTGATGTACGATTGGTTGACAATACATAACATTTTTTTATTTAGTAAATATAAACATCATATATTTTCATAATTATGGAAAGCGTTTGATAAAAAATACGTAGAATTTACCCGAATAATTGCGTATATAAAGTCTTTCATTGTGTGCATGCATCAATATTCATGTCAGTTTTAACACATTCGTTATACTTAATGTTATTTCAATGACACTGACGTCGAAGAAATATTATATTTTGATAAAATTATTAAGGCTAATCACAAATCCAAGCACATATGTATTTTACAGTGCCTTAAAATCGTAAAATACTTAGTGATGACGGACAGTGTACATTGATTATCCCAATGACGTCAAATAACTGTCATTATTTATTACCATGAAGTTATGTACAAGTACTACGTATTCATGCGTACAGCGCAGTACATAAGTCGCTGATTTAAGATTAGAAGGTCGTACATTGTAAGTGGCACTTATAAGGACTAATACGTATTTGAAATCTACATGATAAGGCGCTTCTTAAGAGCCTTTTGTCATGAAAACCGGAACTTGTCATATTGACCAATCTACAGTTGAAATCGCTTGTTTTACCATAAGTAAAGAGTCATGTCAGACAGTGCTTCTTGTTTTCTCAATATATTGATATTGTTGTTACGATCTTCTCATTCTAAGCCAGCGAAATGTCTCCACGAACAATTATCTCATCTTAGGTACCTGATCAAATACTATTATTCTGGTTTCTTGTTTCCCATTCCATTTACAATAAAAACACTAACTAGTTCCACTGTTTGTAATTCTAGCACAAGATGAAGTAAAACATGAACCCCGTTTGATAATCATGATATCTGAAAAATCAACTGGTATGGACGCTGACAAGAGAAATAATTGCGTAGTAAATGACAACCTCCTCCAATTACTACATGCATATTAGAAACTGATAAAACATCAGTAAGTCAGCATTTTAACGTCCATTAGCCGATTGCAAAAAATCCTCAGTGTAAAATTATACACACAGATAAATCACGTGCATGACGTCTTTGCTTTTATCTACTTAAATTGATAGTGACTATTAATGTGATAAACTCTTTGCGTTCGCTATTAAGTATCAGTTCCCTTGATATTCCTAGAGGTGTTTTATGTAGATAAAAATACATATTTATGTCAAGATATGGCAATAGTTAAGTGCATTAGTTGCAAAACTACAAAACCAATGCAACTCAATTCAAGCAACTGCATTAAGAATAATGTTAACATGTCAAAGAATTAAATTTTCTGTAGAAATTTATCGGAAAACGTGTAGGCTTGTCAAAAAGAATTTATGCCTATCGTGTTATAAAATTACATCGGAAATTTAGCGAAAAAACACGTTGAAAGGTTTCAAAAAAACAATTTTTAATAGCGACAACATTTTAGAACAGAAGCTGTTTTATCATATCAAGAGTAGACAAGCTCATTAAAATTGGGGAGGAAGGTGGGCATCAACAGGACAACACCCCTTACAATTAACCATATTCTGAAAATTCAAGCTGACAGTAACTCGTGATGTCAGGTTCAACTCTATCAAGCAAATGACATCGTAAGAAAATATTGTGGTTCGAAGAGTCGAAATGTGCATACATGTTACCAGTTATAGCTTGTTAGACGCTCAGCATTAACAGGCTAAACTGGCATGTCTCTCTCTTGTATTACCATGAAGATAGTAGTCTGTCTAACATATATATACTCTATGTTTAGAAAGACAAGTCCTCAATCTAATCTAAACACGTGAAATTACTTCCTGTTGCACCCTCAAACATAGGTAATCAAGCCCAGAATAAAATCTATTAAAATTGATTTTTTTTATGCAAATTGACAAAATAAATTAACTAGTTGGGTAACCAGGCTATGACGATAGCTATCATTAGAAATAAGGCAAAGGGAGTGAAACATCAAAATAACTGCTGCAAGATGTTTTTCACAATCGACGTAAAAGAATATGGCAGAAAGGGAATCGAACTCCTAAGGAGTATTAATATATAAAAGCATTCCAATGTTTAAAGTATGCTTGGAAATTAAAAGTGTTAAGAACTAGTATTACATACTGTATATTTGTTATTAGCAGTGGTTATATTTTTCTGTGATTTAGGAGATACTCTTTTAAACCATATTAAATCCTTTCGAGTAACTGACTAAAATATACGTTTAGGTTTGCATTTTACGAAAATCGTTTTAAAATGTTCAATCAACAAATATAAGAAACTACAAAATGATCATTTTGCCAACATTCGCAATATCATAGACTCACGAACAGAGGATACATGAGATATTAATACAATGCATGCGTGTCAAAATGTGTTATGTAAGGTCACTTGGTAGACATAATCCAATAATCATAGAATTTATGGAGCTTACAGGGGCTTTTCGTAACATCTATTCAATAAGAAGCCTTAATATATACAAAACAGTCTACATTTTAATTAAAGGCAACATCAGCCCACAAAGACTAAGGATTCATGAGAAAAAAAGAAAGGGCTATAAAACGGAAATTGTGACAGGTCTTCGTTATTGTTGTAAGTTTACAATAAGTCTTGTCAAGACAAAGATAATTTAATTAACAAAACTGTATATACACATTTATCAGTGGAATAATGACAACATAGACCAGTAAACAAATAAATGTATTAGCGATGTTGCTTTTGTAGACAAAGAATCAGACAACAGATGTTAAGCGTTCGATAGACATATAGAAGTGATGCTAATTGTGCAGGTATTCTATCAATGACATCCGACAGGTAAACAAGTAAAGTCAACCTACTTACGCTCGCGAAGTAACACAGGCTTAAGATTGCAAAGTTAAATAAAATAGTCAAATACGTTAATCCTTTATTATTGATATCAGCACACAAAACGTAAGTTGTTCGGGAGATAAAACTCTTTATAATATTCATTTGAAGTAATAATGAACTGTGAAATCTAACTGTTTCTATATTAATTAATTAAATATGCACAAACAACAATAACGACAGCTGTAACAAAACATGTGCGATTGTAGAGGCAATACAGTAAGGCAATCGTTCATGTGAATATCGTACTTTAACAACAACAGCAACTTTTCTTTCGACACGGAGAAAATATTTAGTATAACATTATGTTATAAATATAACTATAATATTTTAATCATACGTATGTACATCTAATTTATTTCATCATAATATTAATGTAAACATATTTATATTTACTAAACCATGCTTGCGTATTTATGCATAAGTTGAAAAAATGAAATAATATACTCTTATAATATAGGCTAACTTACCCTTTATTGAATATGTATCAAAATCAAATAATCGTTTCAGTTTTGATGAGAATAATATACATAGTAGGTCTGGAGTATTATATCGATGTCACGTAAAGGAGCGATTTTGAAGATGAATCCATTTATATCCATTATATTCCTCAATAATTTCTGTACACTACTTTAATACAAGCATAGTCCATCGTACTATAACTGAAAGTATTGTCTGGCGATAAACGTACGAGCTCACGTTTTAAAGGATTTCGTTCCCAACCTGTCTACACTACGAGCAGCATCTGCAAGCATCGAGTAAAAAAATCGATAATTGGTCTATCAGTGAGAGATATCAAGCCTGTTCGCGTAATTCCTGTCCTTCTATAACACCCGTCGGTTTGTAAAACGTGGGCTTTTAACTAATATCAGGGGAGAAACATTCCAAGGCTCAGCTGAAGTTTGATAACCAAAACATTTCGCCTGAATTCATACACTTGTAACACATGGTTTGACTCTTTTCTGCAGTTTTTTTTGCAATATCGAATCCAAATGTTTCCATTTCTTTGATATTCATCACATTTCCGACAGAATAAAAATAATTAAGAAATTATTTAACGTTATTTCAAGTTTTATTTCAGGCGATGCTTTTGAAGATTTTACGAGAAAAACGTGTTCACAGCTAATAAATCTTGCTATAAGAAGACTTGTGTACAAAGACAGTTGAATCAGGAAGTTAATTATTTTCTTTCCCTAGATGGAGTATACCATTAATTACATACTACCAGTTCCTTTCTTATGATTCTTTTGTCAGAAAGGTAATGTAGATGCCTATCAGGGAACACTTAATACCCGATTCCTCCGGTGATTTTAATTCTAGTAAATTGTGTATTCTACACATGTAGAACCTGTTTCATGTTTACAAAAGAAATTAGCGACATTTTTACCACTCAATCTATCTCTGTTGTACATTAATAAAAGCAATAGATTAATTTCAATGGTACATGTTTTCCTACAAATACTCTGTGAACGGCTAACAAGATAGTTAACTATACACATCAGCTTGTTGTATCATCGACTGTTTATTTATACGATAAGGCATTTCATCAACTTGCACACGTATGCTATTTTTTGAGTTGATACATTAATTGGCTCAATTAATCACGATATGACGTTTGTTAAATATGTTACAAAAGAGATGTGGAAAAATGATATGCCACCGAGATATCTAATTAATCATTGTCAATGTGCTTTAGGTATTGGACACGTCATCGATTCTGCATGTAAGAGAAAGCCATTTTGTATTCACGCATATTTAAACAGATAACACATCGAACTAGAAGACAACATTCAAGAGAAGCAGTTGAGGATGAAGCGCACACAAAAACTAAACTAAAATATATATCACAGATATATGCAGATTACAAAATCACAAGTCATCAGGACAAACATAATGCCTACATGTACCTACTCCGAAAACAACATCCTCGGTCAGTCAAACATATCCGGAGCTAACAGACGCGAAACAATTCACAAGAAAACGACACATAAAGCAATTCCGAACAGAACAGAAAACGTACAAATGTATTTTCAAAAATAAACGAAACAGTCCTGTGCTTAACTTCAAAATTGTAATATATGTAGTAATGACGCATAGGTCGCATTGAATATGCAAATAACGTCATTCGATTTATTAAAATGAAGTCAATGACGAAACGTACTCATTCATAAGTATATTGTTTATAATTATCTTCACTAACAATTAACTAATCTTCAGTACAAAATGTACATGATCAGAAAATATTATTCTGCCTTCCTTTTCCTCGTCTTATATAAATGATAATATATACACAATGTTAACCATGTGATAATACCGAGGCCTAAAATGAAATTGTACGGGAATTTGTAAGAGAAATAATCGCTCAGTATTTGATACCCTGCTCGAATTACTCCATCCATGTTAGATACTGACACTACAAGATCATGAACGCAAGCATTTCAACAACCATAAGTCGATTGCAAAAACGCTTCATGAAAATTATACTTTTATACGACATCTCGATAGATCACGTGCATATAACGGATGTTTTTATCCGTTTAAATACATGGTCATTTTTAATGTAGTAACCGGTTGTCGCTCACTATTAAATACCAGTTCCATAGATACTCTTGGAAATGTTTTAGTGTGATTAGAATACATGTTTACGCCAAATGCTAGCAAATGTTAAGTGTATTATTTGCAAAACAGCTGCATTAACATTAATATTCACATGCAATAAAGTAAGTATTTCCAGACAGAAAAAATACTTCGCAACGTCAAATTTCATAGGAAACGTATTGACTTGTCAAGAACAAAATATCGCTACAAAGTTATTAAATCTCGTCTGAAATTTTAGCGAAAGCCATGTTGTCACAGATCCATTAAATTTGTTTTTAATTTAAGCGCTACGTTAGTTTGTGGTGTTTCATATTAATTTTAACGTATTCAACATGAGGACATGTTGACATGTCAAAAAAAACCTATCCTACCATGTAACCATATGAGGGTGAACAGTGGCGGACAGTTAGTCGAAATGTCAATTAAATAAATGGACCTTTAATTGATGTCGCAGATACATTATATCGCCAAATAAAAACCCTTCGAACAAATAACCTAACATATGTTTCAAGACATTCTTTTATCTTAAATCCACGATTTTAAAAACACATGATTATATTTTAGCGAAATCTGCTAAATCTTTCTTACAGTAGTCGGAACGTCCGAGTTGTCAAAATTTGCGTGTATCGTGCGTTCATCGTGCGTGTAACGTGCGTATCGTATGCGTGCGTGCATCGTGTGATTTTAGTAACGTGCATCGTCTATCGTATCGTATCGCCCATCGTGCATATCGTGTATATCGTGTACATTGTATCGTGTACATCGTGTACAACGTGTATAACGTGTGAAACGTGTATGGTACAGTATAAGTATATGAAACACGATAGCGAGAGCTTAATCGTGCATCGTATCGTGTGAATCGTCCATGTACATTATAAAAACACACGCACTTTTTTCCGACATGAAGGGGTACATGTCGGGGGTCCTATAAAAAATCCAAATTACCGAAAGGTATGGGGCGATACGAGGACCATTTAAACTAATGCCAAATCAAATCATGCATCAGTTTAGTATCGTATCGGTGACCATAACTTCCGGGACGCAACGGAAGTATGTCCGAAATTGACATCCAAAATTGTGTACACCGTCATGAAAAGAATTGATTGCACATCGATAATTCATAATTTATGTAATGAAAATGTCTTAAATGTTGTTTTTTTTCCCGACCAACTATCCCCATGTCTTTGAAATGCCGACTTATTATAAATCGATGTACATTCTGTACGTGTAATTATGCTAGTAGTTATCCGCTATTATTGAAAAGCAGAATCCAACTTTTTTCATCATCTAATTCTGGTTTCATGAATCGAACATTTAAATGGTAATATTGAGGTGTAGATGTGTTATGCATAATGATAAATTATAATAATTTATAATATCAAAGTTCACGACTTAGTTTAAGACGGCCGACCAGCATTTCTAATCACTGCATGTAACTGCAGTATTTACTTTTTATTTCAACATGGATATTGGGGTATTTAATTCATATATCTTTTGGCCTAAGTTGTTCAATAATATGAACTAAGGCACCGCCTAAATGGGGTTTAGTACTCACTTGACCCCTTAATGAATGGTACTCAACCAGTTCTCTCACATTTGTACAGAATCTGATTAGTGCCATATGAATTATCAATTAAGAGGGCGAGAATTGCGCAACACATGAAGCGACGCGCGACAATCGGTTGATACAAGAAGCAAGGCACAATTTTCAAACACGAGATCTCGCTCTAACGCAGTATAAAAAACCATGAGATTTCGCAGTAGAATATCGTGCCTCGCCTCCTGTGTCGCGAGATTCTCGAATGTCGCTTCGTTTCTCGGGCTGAAATATCATGCCTCGTTTCGCATGTTGCGCGAATCTCGTGCCTGGCATTCCAAGGTCGAGATGTGAAGCGAGTCAAGAAGCGACAATTAGGCGACACACGAACATTATATCGCCCGATTGTCGCATAAAATTTACAAACCGTGAGACACGACACATGGTATGATAAAAAGGAGCGTACTGAGGCAACCAGTTTCTGTGGCCCCGGATGACCAGGTATGTAGATGTAGGTTAGGCTGACGGTACTTGAACTAGACCGTCGCTAGGCCCCTATCTTGCGAGGCACGATAATTCATATGGCGCTAACCAGATTCCGTACATTTTACCATTTGGATGAGTAGTATATATATGTTGCAATGTCACCAGGCTATGTTTTTGTCAATAAATCCTTAATAAATATTACATATTATTGACAATTGGCTATAAATTAAAAGACATTACATGATTAGACTTCACAATAGTCGTCAGACAAATCTGACAATTATGGTCTCTATCAGGTGCATTTGGTTTCAGTCCGGACTGCCTGTCCGATGACTCTTAACCGTCATGGTTCGCTTTTATTCCTTTGTACATGACCGCATGTCTTTTGTAAGACATGTCTTGATTGGTCAATTATAAATTTGTAAGCCAGTCGCAAAGTAGGAAAACAATCTAATTATCTCTTCGCTCTTGTACTCTTTTTCTGAAGAGTCTCCTTATCATTCCCAATAAATAATGTATGCATAAAAATGCTGATGGCCGTCAAACAAAAAGTCTAAAACTGATTTCACAATGAAATTACTCGGAAACAAAGAAAAGCTCAAAGCCATCTTATACCGAGTGTACGCCGCCTATTCGTCACACTTATTTGTTGCAGACCTATAACTGGCATTCGAAAAGTGAATGTTTTAAAATGAAATGAATGTGTTAAGACTGTATTCACTGTATATTCATTTCAAATTTGATTGTTCACCGCACACATGTGACACATTTCGAGGGGTGCCCGCAAGACTGTAGTAACTATAATATAATTAGATAAGGACTTACTACAGTCTTGCGGGCACCCCTCGATTTGTCAGAGGGCATATTTTTCTGTATTAAAAGGGTACTTAGGGTAGCCAGACTTCTCAATAGCTGTTGGACGAATCCGACAATTCCAGTATCTGTCTGCCTTTTAGCGAAACAAAAATCAGTCTGACAGATTTCCTTCCTGTCTGACAGTTTATCCAAGTCTGTCAGATTGTAAGCGACTATCGGTTAGTCTGGTAGCCCCCAAAACATATCAGACACTTTCACCAAGTGACCTTTATTTTGACCCAGGATGAACTAATTTATTGAAATTGACCTAGATTATAATGAAATAATTCATTCTGGAGAATTTTCATCAAGATAAGACCAATTATTTTCATCTCTATTGTCTATACAAGAAATTTCCAGGATTTGACCTATATATTAAGTGACACAATTTTTTACCCCAGATTGAACTAGATTTTGTAGAGGTTATCCATCTGATTAAAGTGACCTAGTGACTACGCAACGTGACAATGTCACAATTAAGGTTTTGACCAACTGACCCAAGCGGATAGAGTAAATATTCGACATAAGTAGACATGGCGATGTAATCGTGGCGATTTAATGTCACTCATTTCCGCAAGTAAGCCTGATAATAATGCGAGTGAAATTATTTCACCACAGGCTTTGCGGCTGGGTAAACATTCGGGCAACACAGAGATGCAAGTGATATTTTATTTTGACCCTGATGATGATCGCAGAAATGTGTGATTTTAGGGAAACATTGCAGAAGTCCGGCCGCTATTGAGGGATATGCTTAGAAACAGCATGCTTAAAATAAGCGCTACATATCAGACAAAATGGAACATATATATTATTTTGGTGAGCGCTCGTGGCTAGCAGACTGTTACATAGCGCTGAATTTTTTAAGTTATTGCAAGGCGCGCGTTTCATACGAAAGCACTTTGTAGCGCTTGCCTAGCAGTGCGGATAAATGGTATGCTCGCTGGTTGCATGTTGTTCTATATATACATGGTAAAGCACTACCAAAAAGCAATTGATAAAGCGTTGGTTTAATACGGAAAGGGCTCCAGTAGCTATGCATTAATGTACTGTATTAAAATTATTACTTGTCAGAAATTACACAAACTACCCGAGGGACATGAAACACTAAGCTTAGCGCTGGCCCTTCGGTAAGCTTCTCCAACTAAGTAATACAATGCATTAATGACACACCAGTAAGTTGCATCCACAACCCCACCCCTGTGGACGGGCGGTGGAATAGCCAGGGGAAACAGTTGTGTTTTAGATTTTTACCTTCAATTTAACCCTTATCATGCTGGATTCCCAGCAGGCTTATCAGTAGCCAGTGCCGAATTGTTTTGCAGTGTACTTTAGATAAATATCTCATCTGATCTGATGTGCGAGTGACTCTGATTAGCACCTAATTAAAGGTATCAATTATCAAAATACCGATATAAACCCGGTAATTTGTACAAGGAAGATATGATAACATTTTGATAATTATTGGTAGTTCAATTGTAATAGTATTCAGCAATATGTCAATGCATTGCGAAATATTTTCATGCAATTCATACATAATCAATGATTAATGTTATGATATAATAAAAAATAACAATCTCAGAATTGTATATTTCAACTACAAATATCGGAACAACTACTTTCACTGTCACTATCATCACTCAAGTCATTTTCCTCAAAACTTCGTTCTAAAACATTGTGCGAGTTCATTCTACGGCGATTGTTTGCCATTTTTGTTCCGGAATTTCCAAAACTATATTAGTCATTACTTTCACTCGATATTTAAACGTATTCGGCCGTTGATTGTATTTTTGTACAAGTAGTTCAGTAACTTACTATTGAATAAATTATAGTAAATTGCCATTCATAAATAATTACGCGTTAATCAAAACATCGCTTTGATCAGGAATACCCACTGGCGCGACTCACAGTCGCAATCGGCACTAGTGAAAGGTATCGTGTAGCGCGACTATACTCGCGATCGGCACATTAAGGGTTAAGGAACCTTCCTCCGCAATGCCGGGAAAATGTTGGGAATTTTTTCTCCGAACCAATACCACGGGGACAGTATTTAGTTGCCAGGGGCCGAAGAATTACCAGAGTGCTTATGGTAATTTTACCATTTATAGCTGTTCCACTTGGCCGGCCCATGGAACAGGAAAGGCGGGGGTTTCGACAACACGAAAGTAAAAATCTAGCCCATCCCCAGTGGTAGGTGGGGTCGTGGGTGCATAATCTCATAAACAAGGCTATTACAAGAGCAATTGAGACACTGACAAAAAGTCACAGTGTAAAAAGTGTTCAGGGTCATTCCAAAATTTGGCTAACAAATGGAATCGAGAATGACAGGATACTTACCTAAAATTTCTGTCATCGGGGTGCATTGCATAACCACGTTAATTCCTCGTTTATAGTAACGAGTACTTAAATAAGTTGAAAAACCTTAAAATAGATCGAAAATCCATCTTTCTGTATTTTCATAAAAATCTGGATCAACAAACGCTTGAAAGATACCGATGATCAGTAACGCCAACGGTTACTTCCCTTTTCCTTCCTACAGACACGCCTAAAGGCCTATACTTCTAGTGAGTAAAACTAGTCGGTTAAAGGCCAGGCTTTAATAATAATGGTCCAAATAAGCGGCCTTCGGCCACCCTGTAATTTGTTTTGACAAATACTGATAAATATCGGCTAAACGCCCAGTCGCAAGTACGTTACTCGACTTATTTAATGCAACAGTATTTGGTCGGAATCGACGTCTTGACGACGATACAACAACATTGTTAGTCGTATTAATTTTTGCTTCGATAACACACAATTTTGAGTCTGAGTGGACGAAATTTTAAGGTGAATTTCTCACACTCGGAATCTTCTTGCGAATCGTACATATCGTGTATCTAACGCACGTTCCGTATCTCTATCGTGTATGTATCGTGTATACCGTGTATTACGTACGGATCGTGTATCATATCGTATCGCCCATCGTGCAGACCGTGTATACCGTGTATAACGTACGGATCGTGTATCCTATCGTATCGCCCATCGTGTATTTTTGTAACGGGAACCGTGCGTGTATCGTCCGTATATCGTGCGTGCATCGTTCGTCCATCGTGCGCTTCGTGTGACAACTCGGACGTTCCGACTACTGTATTCCTACGAACTCGGATGTAATTATTGTGTAAATAAAATGGGATATATTGTGCCACTTGTTAGTCCTTATTCGGTAATCATAGAATATATAGAGCTTCCAGAGGGATTTTCTAATATATCTTTTCAATAAGAAGACATTATTTATACAAGCCAGTCTATGTTTTAATTAAACACAACATGTGCACACATATCCTTAGTGTAAGAAATACATACGAAACATAAGTAAGGCGTTATACAAACAGGAATTTTACTTTCGTTAAATTAAGTTACAATGTTTCTTGTAAAAAAAAAGGAATTTGATTAACAAAAGTCACTTCCACGACACACACAAGTCAGAAAGGTATTCATATCAAATATTCCATCAGTATTCCAATAAGAATACTAAGTCTTCTTTTTTTAAATGACCGACGGTTTCGTTTATACGCGTATAATAGGCAATGATAAAAAATTGTTCGTTATTCGTATTGAAGTGGCGTTATAACGTGAAGGTATTTTATTTTAGAATGTCCTACATGAGAAAGGTATATGAAACAACTTGTGCTCGCATATTAACACTGTATTAAATTACATTAAACATCGAAATAAAATATTCAGAAGTCATAGTACACCTTTAGTTGAACAACAGTCGTTCTGACGATTTGTTAAATGTACAACCATTGGTATCAGATTAAAAATCGATGGAAAAAAATTGATATCTTATTGTAACATTAATGGATTTTTATAAAATATGATATGTTATTGTAACATTAATGGATTTTTATAAAATATGTAGTAGTTGATATTACATCGTGTCTTGTATTGTGACCAACTATAATTCGCTGGCTTAGAACCAGAAGGTCGTAACTACCAAATTGATATATTGAGAAAACAAGAGAAAGCTGTCTGTAATTTACTCTTTACCTATGGGAAAACACGTTTTTAAAACTTCATTTTGGTCAACATGACAATTTCAAATAGGCTCATAAGAAGCGCCTTGTGAAGCAGATTTTAAATATGTATGCGTCTTATAAGGTCGTAAGTAGGAGTTACGACCTTCTGGTTCTAAGCCATAGAATTGTACATCGCTTTCCGCTGATCTTACATTACTGTATGGTTATAGTATAGTTCTTCCCTGGCTAAAATATTCCTATACAGATGGTTGTTATGTCAAACCGTCTATGTGTTTATTGCGTGAGCATTTTTATTTATCCTGACATTCTCCATTTCTCCATATGTCCTGTTTATTTTGTAGCAGTGTCGAAATTGTAGGATTTCCGTGCGAGGATGATTATTTCAGATTAATGAGAAATGATTTATACGTTGACCTTATTATTGCCGTCCCTTTATTGTAAATGATTCATCGTAGTACTATATCCTGTACCATTTGATGTAAGCGGTGTTTTTTTGCAACATTTGGCGTTTTTACGCAGGGATTCACACGTGTGTATTCTACAAACAAACTCTACACAAAGCAATCATTTTATGCACGTGATCAATTTAGTTACAATGTATCGGGTAAAACCATAATTAAAGACAATTCAATTTTATAATCTGCTTATGGATGTTAAAAAGCTGGCTTACTGCTGTAAAGTCACTGTGATAAAAATATCTTATTTCTCTACAATATTAATAATTCAATCACACGTGCTACATCCTAAATCGACTGTGACAGGTGAGATAAAAACTCTTTTGTATACATTTGTACTCGTACCTATGCGTATTCTACAAAAAGTGATCGTTGTATGCACGTGGTCTACTTAGGTGTCGTATAAACTATAATTTAAAACAGCCGATTTAACATTCTGCTAATGGACGCTAGAAAGCTGTAATATCTCTGTGCTAAAATATGTTATTTCTCTTCTATATTAATAATTCAATCACACGTTACTTTAATGACGCTGGCGTCGAAGAAATAATAATAGTTAAATGAAATAAATAAATTCTATAAGAAATTAATGTGCTTTAAACAGTTGTAATACATGAAGTGATGATACAGAATGCACAGTTTTTATGCAAATGACTTCATTTGAATGCATGTAGCAGGTTATATACACGTCAACACAAACAAAGATTTAACTCATCTTATGTACTCTGATGAGAATATATTATTCTGCATTCTTTTCTTCATCTAATATAAAAGTAGGACACTCATTATTTTCATTATTTTTAATTCTAGTACAAAATAACATAAACATAAAAATCGTTTGATAATAATGAAGTTTAAAAATAAATTGTACGGAAGCTTGTTAGAGAAATAATTGTTCAGTATTCGACGTTCTGCTCGAACTACTCGATACATATAAGATATGGCAATATAACAGTAAGCTAGCATTTTAACGACCATTAGCCAATTGCAAAATGCCTTGTGAAAATTCATAGTTTTTAAACGACACCTAGAAAGATCATATTCATAAACCGATTGCCCTTTATCCAATTAAGTACACGGTTACCTTTAATTTAATGACCGGTTGTCGCTGACTATTAAATACCCGCCAAAAGATAGTCTGGGAAATATTTTAGGTTGATTAAAGGACATGTTTACGTCAAATGTTGGCAATTGTTAAGTGTATTAGTTGCAAAACTAAGACGCTCTTGTAGCAGAGATCAAGCAACTGCATTAACAATAACGTTCACATGTCAGAAAGTTAATTCTTTGCAGATGAGAAAAATACTTCATAACATCAAATGTTATAGGACAATGTGTTAGCCTGTCAAGAACACAATAAAATCACTTGTGCAATTGAAGCAAAAGCCATGTTGTCAGGCTCCTATAAGTTTTGGTTTCAATGGTTTGCGATATGTTCTTTTGCGTTATTGTATATTAATTTAAAAGTATACAACACGATGAGGGACTATTTTTACATGTCAAAAAGAACATACTCTACCATGTAACCCTATGAAGGTGAACATTTCAACGACCTGTCAGTCGAGGTGTCAAAGGTGAAAATATATTTCATCTTACAAATACAAGGGTTCCACACAAAGAGGACGCAGCAGCCATCAGAAAAGATTCGTTATACGTATAAAAGTGAAGCCATATAGTGCAAGTAATTCATTTAGGGCCTACTACATGTCAAATACAATATCACTGTATTAAAAAAACATTATAATCGAAATGAAATATTCAAAAGTCATACTACAGCTTTTGTTGAACAACAGTCGTTCTGACGATTGGTTAACCTTTAGACCATTGGTATCGGAACTTAAATCGATGAAAACATTGATAAATTTGTGTGTCTCCTAACTGTAATTGTAACATGTATGTTTTATGCGATATTTGATATTATCTCGTGTCTTGTATCGTGACCAACCATAATGTTACGTTGATTTCAGCAGATCTTTGTGTATGGTTATAGTATAGTTCTTCCTTAGCTAAAATACTCCTATACATATGGTTATTACATTTTGTGTCACAATCTGTATAATAATTATGTGTATATTCTGCGATCATTTCTAATCCGACATTATCCAGATGTCCTGTTGAAATTGGTGGATTTCGGTGCGAGAATTAATTCAGATTATTGTTCATTTATATAGCTGGGTGTTTTTTTTTTGGTAATGTCTGGCCTTTTATCACCGAGCATCACAAGTGGCCTCGACAAACAGTTTTTGTTATTGCGGTTTTCTACAATTGTTTATTTATACGAGAATGCATTCAACTAATTTGTACACGAAATTATCGAATTGGTTAAGTAACTAGCGCAATTTAGCGCAAACCTGATCTGATGATCGTTAAAACACATGTTACAAAAGAGATACGGAATGTAAAGAAAGACATGTCAATAACAGATCTTATTAATCATTGTCATAGTGATAACGTTGAAAGCGTAACGAGACGACACGAGCATACATAAAATAGAAATATCACATGTTATAAATACATCTCACAAGAACAATAATCCGAATAATGACTCCCTACTCTGACAGTTTATCACCTCAGCCCGTCAATCATAACCGGATTGGGAGCCAATAGACAAGTATAAATCCCCAAATGAGTGAGGTACATGTAAACTTATATACAAGAGGGCACATAAGGCCTTATGTCGCTCACCTGTTGTTAGGTGCACCTAAGCTAAATAAAGTTCTAGGATATTTGTAATTTAAGACAGAAAGATTTGTGTATGTTTTTTTTCAATATTGTGTATTATGTAAAACTGGAGACCCCCATTTTGACCACAGAGGCATAATTTGAACAATCTTGGTAGAGGACAACTAGATGCTACATACCAAATATAAAATTCCTGGACCTTGCAGTTTCAGACAAGAATAGTTTGAATTTGTATTTTAAAAAATCCCTTTTAGGGCCCCATGATTTAATAACTCAACATACCAGAACTATTTGAACAACTCTGATAAAGGTCAACCCAATGTAGACTCCAAAGTGTTAGCAAAATTGGCCAACTGGTTTAGTAGAAGAAGGCATTTGAATAAATTGATGATAGACGACGGACGAAGAAAGATCACAAAAACTCACCTTGTCACAAAACGCTTTTTAATACACTTGTACTCGTGCCTATGAATATTTTACAAACACTATCTACAAAAAAACGATCGTTTTATGCACGTGGTCTATTTAGGTGTCGTATTAAACTAAAATTTAACATAGCCGATTTAACATTCTGCTAATAGACGTTAAAAAGATGTAAAATCACTGTGTTAAGAATATGTTATTTCTCTACAATATTAATAATTCAATCGCACGTGCGTCATCATAAATCGTCTTGGTGGAATTTTTCCTTGATAATTCACACACGATTTATGTAAAATTATCTTTAGCAATGTGATTCAGCTTCATTTAGAAATAATTTACGAATCAAAGTGACATCATTACGAAAGACCAATGTGGGCATTCACACTTCAAAATGAATTACCCTCGTAAATAAAGTCTTCCATTTAACATTTTGTATGCTGCTTTAATTACATTCGATCTCCGTACGGTTACCATACAGTACACTTCACAATCCTAGTTCCATTTTGAAGGGATTCATAAAAAAATAATAATAATAAGTTCGTGAACTAATTTTATCTTGCGAGTATAAATAGCCTAACAGCAGTTTTAGCCTCTATAGGTCATTATTAAAGTAACATCCCGTTCACAGTTTGTATTTATTCCATTACTCGACCAATAATCCATGCACGTGTTACAGGCCGTCACGTGACAGTTCCCGCTGATTTTTGTTTATGTCCCACACAACTCTCTCGGGGCTTGTATTCATGCTATGCAGCCTATTTTTAAGTTTTGGAAATGAAAAGGAGCAGCCTAGAGTCTATTCTGGGTTACAGGATGGGTGATGTAACAATTTTATATTCAGGTCCTAGATTGTGTCCGAATCAACGCTGCGGCTAAGGATTGGCGATTTTCATGGTATAACAGAAACTCATACATTTGACGTTGTATGTGCTTTCATTAAATAGCCGATAACAACTGTTATTGCTACAACACTTTCTAATAACAGTAGCTTTCGGAGAAACATAGTAATTACAAGTTATTTGTGTATGTCGCAAAATGTCATGGTCATTACATTTTATCGACCGCCAATTTTAACAGCAAATGGCCGGCAAATGTGCTAATCGTCTTTGTTTGATCCTCTGTTGCCTCTTCTACAATGAAAAAGCACTATTTGATTACCTATAGTCTCTTTAAACGGCATGCGTTTCGTATGAATGTTGATGACACATTGCCTAAGTATTTTATAGATCTTTGATACAAAACGTTACTCAATCATACTAGACGAAGTCATGTTTAATATCGAACGTCAATGACATGACGTTGGAATATTGTTAAGACGTGATAAATTGTGACGTCATCAATCATTTTTTATGCTTAATTAAGTGGATAATAATTTATCTTTGACCATGCAGAATTTTAATATGTTATGTTAAAGCGTTATGAAACAGAATAATTAGTTGATGGACCCACGTACATGTCTTCACAATAATTATACTCATTTAGAGCACATTATCCGAGAATATGTTTTTATGTTTCCAGCTCATATAAAAATAGAACACTTGCTATTTTCGCTATTTGCAATTGTAGTTCAAAATGACGTAAATATGAAAACTGTTTGATAATAATGATGTCTGAATAACCGAAATGTACTGAAACTACTAAGAGAAATAATTGTTCAGTACTTGTTACAAGAAACTAGAATTTTAACGTCCATTAGCAGATGTTAGTATTGTGTTAAATTATAGTTTTATACGACACATAAGAAGATCGTGTGCATAAAACGATTGCTTTTATCCTCTTAAATTCATGGTATCTATTAACTTAATAACCGGTTGCCTGTGGGTATAAAATATCAGTTTCATGGATATTCCTGGAAAAGTTTTATGCTGATTAAAAGACATGTTTACGTCAAAGATTGGCAATAGTTAAGTGCATTAGTTGCAAAAACAATGAGACGAATGCATTAAAGATCAGGCAACTGCATTAACACTAATGTTCACATGTCGAAAAAGTAAATCTCTGCAGACGGAACAAAGTACTTTGCAAAATAAAAATATAGAAAAGCGTATAGCCTGTCAAAAAATGCCCCTACAAAGTCACAAAATCACATGAGAAATGTTAACGAAAGTGACGTCGACATTGGAAAAAAAAACGCAAAAAGGTAAGGTCGAAACTATGAGTGAACTGTACAGCGACATGTTAAATTGAAAATACAATTGTATATCAATTATATGAACTTTTATAAAATATCTGATGATTCTTAAAGAAAAAATAACACGTATACATTGTCCCAGTTATAAGTTGGTGGATGCTCAGTTTAAAGTGGAAACATTGCTTTTATCACTTACAAATACCGTCATTGCGATGGATACCTACAGAAAATAAATTTCCGCGAATAATAAATAAACGTTAAGGGGACACGCGTTTCGTCATCGACATAAAGTCAATGAGTAGATTAAATGGTAATGAACTCTCCTATAAGCATGAATATATCAAATATTTTAAAACTTTGAGAAAAAAACAACATTTTGTTAAAGCAAGAAGGGTGTAAAATTATTTTTCGAATATTATATCCTAGAATAACCGAAACATGTATCAAATACTTATTAACACCAATCAAAGAGGCTTCGAAAAGGCCATATTACCAAGCTCCGTGTAATTGAGAATAACCGCGAAAATACGTTTTTACAGTATTTGATCTCAGATGTAAATACAATTTATTGGTGAAATGGTGTTATGTTAGGTCACTTGGTAGACTAAATCCAGTAATCATAATATTGATGGAGCTTTCATGGGGCTTTTCGCAATATCTATTCAATAAGAAGCCGTAGTTTCTACCAGACAGTCTACGTTTTAATTAAACGCAGTATCTGCACACATTGCCTTTGTGTAAGTCATTCATATCGGAAATACGAAAGGGGTATAAAACAGGAATTTCAACAGGTCTTCGTTAAATAAAGTTTACAATAATTATTTTTAGGAAAAAATAGTTTAATTAAACTTTTTTTAACATAACAGACGAAAATGCCGATATAATATAGACAAAGATTAAGAATAGCATTGCATGGCGTTCGATACACCTACTGTACTGAAATGATTTACGTCATGTATGAATACGTAAAGAAGGAATGTAAAACAAAATACCCTCGCGAAGAAACGCTGGGTTAAGATCTAATCGCACGTTTAAGTTTTGTTAGGATCGAATTAAGATGTCCGAAAGAACAAAAGTCTTTATCAGTAAAAAATCTTGTTATATCAGTATACATAACATAGCATATATGAACTGTAAACTATACTCAGTACCCTATCTAGTAATTATATTTAGCAGGTATAACAACTGTTACATGTATCACCGATAGTTATACTTAATTTACATTATTGTTATTGCATCACAACGCAATTATGCAATAATATGCTTCTAGCCTTTAAACGAAATTCTGAATATAATGACGTTATATTATCAATATAGTTTGATTATTTTTGTTATAAAATCTTTTTTTCAAAAATAAAACATTTATCCCAATGAAAGCATGCATGTACGCTCGTCTTATTATCAAAGAAATGAAACAATATGCATATATAATATAACTAACCTTTGAGTGAATATATATCAAAATCGAATAATTGTTTCGGTCTATATAAGAATAAACTAGTTCACAGGAGTATTATATCAATGCCATATATGAGCGATTAAAAAATTGTCTCCATTTATAACCACTGTATTCCCTAATAATTTCTGTACACTACTTTGATACAAGCATAGTCCATCATACTTTTACTGAAAGTATTGTCTGGCGATAAACGTACGTGCTAACGTTTTACCAACATGACTACACTACGAGCAGCATCTGCAAGCATCGAGTAAAAATCGATAATTGGTCTATCAGTGAGAGATACCAAGCCTGTTCGCGTAATTCCTGTTCTTCTAAAACACCCATCGGTTTGTAAAACGTGGGCTTGTAACTAGTAACAGGAGAGAAACCTTCCAAGGCTCAGCTGAAGTTTGATAACCAAAACATTTCGCCTGAATTCACACACTTGCAACACATGGTTTGACTCTTTTCTGCTGTTTTGTTTGAATATCGAATCCAAATGTTTCAATTTCTTTGATATTCTTCACATTTCGACATTTCGGACAGAATAAAAATTAATTAAGAATTTATTTAACGTTATTTTAAGTTTTATTTCAGGAGATGCTTTTGAAGATTTAACGAGAAAAACGTGTCCACAGCAAATAAATCCTTCTATAAGAAGACGTTTGTACAAAGACAATGAAATCAGGAAGATAATTATTTTCTTTCCCTAGATGGAGTATAAGATTAATTACATACAGCCAGTTTCTTTCTTATGATTCTTTTGTCAAAAAGGTAATATAGATGCTTATAAGGGAACACTTAATACCCGTTTCATCTGGTGATTTAAATTCTAGTACATGTACAGTGTCTATATTATGCACGTAGAACCTGTTTGATAATTAAACTTTAACCTAAACATAACTACAAAAGAAATTTGCGACATTTTTACCACTCAACCTATCTCTGTCTCTGTTTTCCCTTCGACTGTTTATTTACACGAGAAGGCATTTCATCAACTTGCATACGTACTATGTTAATTTTTGAGTCGATACATTAACTGGTTCAATTAATCACGATATGACGACTGTTAAATATGTTACAAAAGAGATATGAAAAATGATATGCCACCAAGATATCAAATTAATCATTGTCAAGGTGCTATAGGTATTGGACACGTCATCGATTACGCATGCAAGAGAAAGCCATTTTGTATTCACGCATATTTAAACAGATAACACATCGAACTAGAAGACAACATTCAAGAGAAGCAGTTGAGAATGAAGCACACTAACAACTAAACTAAAATATATATCACAGATATATGCAGATTACAAAATCACAAGTCATCAGGACAAACTACATGCCTACATGTACCTACTCCGAAAACAACATCCTCGGTCAGTCAAACATATCCGGAGCTAACAGACGCGAAACAATTCACAAGAAAACGACACATTAAGCAATTCCGAACAGAACAGAAAACGTACAAATGTATTTTCAAAAATAAACGAAGCAGTCCTGTGCTTAACTTCAAAATTGTAATATATATAGTAATGACGCATAGGTCGCATTGAATATGCAAATAACGTCATTCGATTGTTCTGATTTATTAAAATTAAGTCAATGACGAAACATACTTATTCATAAGTATATTGTTTATAATTATCTTCACTAACAATTAACTCATCTTAAGTACAAAATGCACATGATCAGAAAATATTATTCTGCCTTCTTTTTCCTCATCTAATATAAATGATAATATATACACTATGTTAACCATGTGATAATACCGAGGCCTAAAATGAAATTGTACGGGAATTTGATAGGAAAAATAAGTATGCTCAGTATTTGATATCCGGCTTGAGTTACTCCTTACATGTTAGATACTGACACTACACGAACATGTACACCAGCACTTCAACGCCTGATTGCAAAAACGCTTCATGTAAAGTAATAGTCTTATACGACAACTTGATAGATCACGTGCATATAACGCATGCTTTTATCCATTTAAATACATGGCCAACCTTAATGCAATAACCGGTTATCGCTTACTATTAAATACCAGTTCCATAGATATTCTTGGAAATGTTTTAGTTTGATTAAAATACATGTTTACGTCAAATGTTGGCAATTGTTAAGTGTATTAGTTGCAAAATTACAGAACGCCTGTATCATTGATCAAACAGCTGCATTAATATTAATGATTACACGCTAGAAAGTAAGTACTTGCAGACAGAAAAATAATTCGCAACGTCAAAATTCATAGGAAAAATATTGGCTTGTCAAGAACAAAATATCGCTACAATGTTATGAAATCACGTCTACAATTTCAGCGAAAGACATGTTGTCACAGCTCCATTAAGATTTTTTTTAATTTTAGCTACTTGTTAGTTTGTGGTGTTTCATATAAATTGTAACGTATACAACATGAGGACATGTTGACATGTCAAAAGAAACCTATCCGACCATGTAACCAAATGAGGGTGAACATTTTAGTGGACACACAGTCGAAATGTCAATGATGAAAATGTATCTCATCTTGCAAATAAATGAACCCCGAGATGACGCGGCGTCCGGCAGATAAAGTCATAACTAGCCTTCGGTAGATATAAATAAGACCTGAAATAATTACTTTGAATTAACTAATCATACGAAACTTTAAGTCAAAAATACATAGCTGTTTCAATTAAACGAAATACATATCCATGTAATACCTCGTAAGACACTCATTTTAAAATGGTAAAGCAATGCCATTCTTCTCCCTGATATCCCCGTGGCGATGATACTACTAGACATGAGGTGTTGATTGGTATAAATCGAAGAACGTGTTCTACAACCGAACGAACCTGAATTGAAAGCGCCAAAACAACTTAATTCATAAGAATGGTTAATTCATATGGTTTGACGAATGCTGAAAATAGAATAATTTTGATAGAAACATGTTTGGCATGACACCTTAAAATAATTATAATTCGCGTTGTGTTATATTTAATTAATGTTGCAGATACATTCTATCGCGAAATAAAACCCATTCGAACAAATAACCTAACATATGTTTCAACACATTATTTTATCTTAAATCCACGGTCTTAGAAAACATATGCTTTCATTTTAGCGAAATCTGCGATATCTAATTCCTGCGAACTCGGATGTAATTATTGTGTAAATAAAATGTATGTCTGTCAAAATGTGATATTTTTATGTCACTTGTTAGACCATATTCGGTAATCATAGAATTTATAGAGCTTCCGGGGGGGGGGCTTTTCTAACAATAAATTTTCAATAAGAAAAGTTTTACAAGCCCGTCTGTGTATTAATGACCACAAAATGTGCACACATATCCTTAGTGTAATAAATACATACGAAACATAAGTAAGGGGTTAGACAAACACGAAGTTTGCCTTCGTTAAATTAAGTTACAATGTTTTTTTATCAAAACAAAAGTTAACTTAATTAACAAAAGTCACGCCTGCGTCACACACACGTCAGTGTAGTATTGATAACAAAGATTCCATCAGTATTCCAATAAGAATACTAAGTCTTCTTATTTTAAATGACCGACGATTTCGCATATACGCGTATAATAGGCACAGATAAAAAGCAGTTCGTTATACGTATTAAAGTGACGTCACATCGGGTAGGTATTTTATTAAGGGCGTCTTACATGTGAAAGGTATATTGGAACAACATATGCTCGCATATTAACACTGTATTGAATAGCGTTAAACATCGAAATAAAATATTCAGAAGTCATAGTACACCTTCTGTTGAACAACAGTCGTTCTGACGATTTGTTAAATGTTCAACCAATGGTATCAGATTAAAAAGTGATGGAAAAAATTGATATGTTATTGTAACATTAATGGATTTTTATAAAATATGATATGTTATTGTAACATTAATGGATTTTTAAAAAATATAATATGTTATTGTAACATTAATGGATTTTTATAAAATATGATATGTTATTGTAACATTAATTGATTTTATAAAACATGTAATATTTGATATTATATCGTGTCTTGTATTGTGACCAACTATAATTCGCTGGCTTAGAACCAGAAGGTCGTAACTACCAAATCGATATATTGAGAAAACAAGAGAAAACTGTCTGTAATTTACTCCTTACCTATGGGAAAACACGTTTTTAAAACTTCATTTTGGTCAACATGACAATTTCAAATAGGCTCATCAGAAGCACCTTGCGTAGAAGATTTCAAATATGTATGAGTCTTATCAGGTCGTAAGTTGGAATTACGACCTTCTGGTTCTAAGCCATCGAATTGTACATCGCTTTCCGCTGATCTTACATTACTGTACGGTTATAGTATAGTTCTTCCCTTGCTAAAATACTCCTATACAGATGGCTGTTATGTCAAACCGTCTACGTGTATATTGCGTGAGCATTTTCATTTATCCTGACATTCTCCACATGTCCTGTTCATTTTGTAGCAGTGTCGAAATTGTTGGCTTTCCGTGCGAGGATGATCGTTTCAGATTAATGAGAAATGATGTATGCGTTGACCTTATTATTGCTGTCAGTTTATTGTAAATGATTCATCTTAGAATTATACCATTTTATGTAACTGGTGTTATTTTTACATTTAGCGTTTTTACATTGAGATTTACAAATGTGTATTCTACAAACAAACATAGAGCAATCGTTTTATGCACGTGATCTATTTAGGTATCGGGTAAAACTATTATTGAACACAATTCAATTTTATATTCTGCTTTTTAATACATTTGTACTCCTGCCTATGCGTATTCTACGAACAATATCTACACAAAGCGCTCGTTGTATGCACGTGGTCTATTTATGTGTCGCATAAAACTATAATTCAAAACAGCCGATTTAACATTCTGTTAATGGACGTTAGAAAGCTGTCATATCACTGTCACTGTGCTATAAATATGTTAATTCTCCACAATATCATCATAAATCGAATAAGTGTATTTTCTCCATGATAATTCACACATGATTTATGTAAAAGTAACTTTGGCAATGAGTTTCAGCTTCATTTAAATAATAATACACGCCTCTGACATCATTACGAAAGAGGAATGTGGGCATGTACCCTTCAAAATGAATTACCCTTGTTAAAGTATTCATATTTTACATTGTGTATGCTGCGGTTTCCATACAGTACAATTCACAATCTTTCTTGAACGTAGAAAACAAAACAGTATTTAGTATAAAAACCATAATATTGTATTTGCATTTCTATTTAGTGAAACAAACATCCAGGCTACCTTTTAATTACGAATACGAAAATTTATTTTTAATTAAACCGAAAGACATGGTTAAAATAGATATAATTAATAGAATACTTGTATCTTGGAAGAACTGCGTATGAACAAAGTGTAATCTTCGTTTCCATGCAACAATATCCATGCACGTGTAATTAAATTGTTATATATAATGTTACTTTAATGACGCTGGCGTCGAAGAAATAATAACATGTAATGAAATAAGTAAGTTTTATAAAATATACATGTGCTTTAAACAATTGTAATACAAGCAGTGAAAACACAAGTGCGCAGTTTTTATGCAATTGACGCCATTTGAAATGCATGTAGCGGGGTATATATACGTCTACACAAACAAAAATTCAACTCATCTTAAGTACCTGATCAGAATATATTGTTCTGCTTTCGTTTTCCAATATCATATAAATGTAGGACACTTGTTATTTTCATTTTTTTAATTATTGTACAAAATGACACTAACATAAAAATCGTATGATAATAATGAAGTCTAAAAATCATATTGTACGGAAGCTAGTAAAGAAATAATTGTTCAGTATTTGATTTCCTGCTCGGATTACTCGATACATATAAGAAACTGAAACTACAACAGTTAGCTAGCATTTTAATATCCATTAGCCAATTGCAAAAACGCCTTGTGAAAATTGATAGTTTTTTAACTCACCTAGATAGATCATATTCATCAACCGATTGCTGTTATCAACTTAACTACACGGTTATCTTTAATTTAATAACCGGTCGTCGCTAACTATTAAATACCTACCGATAGCTAGCCTGAGAAATATTTTAGGTTGATTAAAATACATGATTACGTCTAATATTGGCAATTGCATTAGTTGCAAAATGAAGACGCTCATATAAAAGAGATCGAGCAACTGCATTAACAATAACGTTCACATGTCAGAAAGTAAAATCTTTGCAGACGGAAAATAATAGTTCGTAACGTCAAATTATATAGGACAAGGTGTTGGCCTGTCAAGAACACAATATCCCTACCATATTGCAAAAGCACTTCTGCAATTTTAACAACAGTCTAGGTGGCAGGCTCCAATAAGTTTTGGTTCCAATTGTGTTTTTTTGGTGAAGTTAGCCCTTTAAACACTGAGCATCACAAGTTGCATCGACAGCAGTTTTTGTTATTGCGGTTTTAACACTGATTAGAATATACTCTACATTTATTCCAACCTATCGATGCATCATGAATGAAAGAAACAAACTGTTACTACATTTGTAGTTCTGCATACTTTCTACAAATGTATCCTTCTCTAAACTTCTAACAATATAGTTAACTATTAGCTAGTTATGCTCTCAATGTTTATTTATACGAGAATGCATTCAACTAATTTGTATACGAAATTATCGAATTGATAAATTAAGTAGCGCAATTAACCATAAGCCTGCTCTGATGATCGATAAAACAAATGTTACAAAAGGGATACGGATTGTAAAGAAATATACGAGTCAATAACAGATCTTATTAATCATTGTCATAGTGATCAAGTTGTTAGCGTCACGGAATGTCAGTTTATTAAACTAGGTTAGCAAACGCAGTTTTTAAAATGAGCAACTATTCGGACTAGAAAGATATCTCTGAACTGAAATAGCAGAGCACCGACGACACAAACATACATAAAATAGAAATATCACAGATTATAAATACATCTCACAAGAACAATAACCCGAATTATGACTCCATACTCTGACAGTAAATCACCCCAGCCGGTCAATCATAACCGGATTAGGAGCCAACATACAAATATAAATCACCAAATTAGTGATGTACATGTAAACGTATGTACATGTACAAGAGTGCCCATAAGGCCCTATGTCGCACACCTGTTGTTAGATGCACCTAAGCTAGATTTCTAAGATGCTTGTAGTTTGAGACAAGACGATTCGTGTACGTTTTTATTGAATATGATGTATTATGTAAAACTGGTGACCCCCATTTTGACCACAGGGGCTTAATTTGAACAATCTTGGTAGAGGACAACTAGACGCTATGTACCAAATATAAAAGCCCTGGACCTTGCGGATTCAGACAAAACTAGTTTTGAAGTTTGCATTTTAAAAATTCCTTGAAGGGCTCCATGATTTTATTACTTAACATACCAGAACTAGTTGAACAACTTTGATAAAGGTCAACCCAATGTACATTCAAAAGTTTTAGCAAAATTGGTCAAGTAGAAATAGTTTAGAAGAAGAAGTCATTTGAATAAATTGATGATGGACGGCGGACGAAGAGTGATCACAAAAGCTCACCTTGTCACAATGTGGCAGGTTAGCTAAAAACCGCCTTTTTAATACCCGCGTACTCGTGCCTATGCGTATTCTACAAAGAATATCTACAAAAGCGATCGTTCTAAGCACTTGGTCTATTTAGGTGTCGTATAAAACTATAATTTAACACAGCCGATTTAGCATTCTGCTAATGGACGTTAGAAAGCTGTAAAATGACTGTGATAAAAATATGTTATTTCTCTACAATATTAATAATTCAATCGCACGTGCGTCATCATAAATGGACTTGGTGTGATAGTTCACACATAATGCATGTATAATTATCTTAAGCAATGTGATTCAGCTTCATTTGTAAACATTGTGTATGCTGCTTTAATTACATTCGATCTCCGTACGGTTTCCATGCAGAACACTCCACAAACTCACTTCCACTTCGAAGGGATTGATTATAATAACAATTTCGTGAACTTATTTCATCTTGCGAGCATAAATAGCCTAACACCACTTTTCACCTCTAGTAATTATCGAAGTTTCATCTCGTGCACAGTTTGTATTTATTTTATTCCATTACTCGACCCATAACCGGAACATGTGTTACAGGCCGTCACGTGACATCTCCAGCTAAGTTAAGTTTCTGACGCACCCAACTTTTCTCCGGCCTCATATTTCTAACCATGCAGCATATTTTTGAGTTTTTTTAAATGGCATGAAGAAGCATAGGGTCTATTCTTGGTTTCAGGATGGGTGCTTTATCAATTCTATATTCAGTTCCTAGATTGTGTCTGAAACAACGCTGCCGCTAAGGATTGGCGATTGTCATAACAGATTGTATAACAGAATCTCATACATTTGAAGTTGTATGTGCTTTCATTTAATAGCCGATAACAACTGAGATTTAATTATTGCTACAACAGTTTCTAATAACAGCAGCTTTCGAAAAAAACACAGATATTAAATTTTTTGTTTTGTATGTCGCAAAATATCATGGTCAATACACTTTACCGACCGCCAATTGTAACAGCGAATGGCCGGCGAATATGCTTATCGTCGTTGTTTGCTCCTCTATTGCCATTTAAGTACTTCTTCAAAAATAAAATCGAAATATTCGATTACCAAGTGTCTCTTTAAACGGCATTCATCATGTATGAATGTATAAGACATATGTGTGCCTCCGTAGCTCAGTGGTTAGTGCGCTTGCCGTCTAATCTGGCGACCCGGGTTCAAATCCGGGTGGAGGTACATATATATGCCTGCCATGTTTCAGTAGAAATAAAGCAAATAAAGGCTACGCTCGGCATATTGCCTAAGTATTTAATAAATGTTTGATACAAAACGTTACTCAATCATACTAGACGAAGCCATGTTTAATATCGCCCGTCAATGGCATGACGTTGGAATATTGTTAAGACGTGATAAATCGTGACGTCATCAATCACCTATCATGCTTAATTGAGTGGATAATAATTTATCTTTGACCATGTCGGATTTTACAATGCTATGTCAAAGCGTTATAAAAGAGTAGGATTAGTTCACGACATTATTGATGGGCCCACTTACATGTAAATATCTTCATAATAATTTTACTCATTTAAAGTACCTAATCAGAGAATATTATTCTGTTTCATTTTACCAGCTCATATAAAAATAGAACACTTGCTATTTTCATTACTTGCAATTGTAGTTCAAACTGACGTAAATATGAGAACCGTTTGATAATAATGAGGTCTGAAAACCCGAATTGCACTGAAATTACTAAGATACATAATTGTTCAGTACTTGTTATCAATCGAATTTCTCGATACATATAAGAAAACTGACACAACAGCAATTACAAGAAGCTAGCATTTTAACGTCCATTATCAGATTGTTAAAACGTCTTGTGTTAAATTATAGCTTTATACGACACATAAGGAGAGCATGTGCATAAAACGATTGATTTTATCCTCTTAAATTAATGGTATCTATTAACTAAATAACCGGTTGTCTGTGGGAATTAAATATCAGTTTCATAGATATTAATGGACGCGTTTTATGCTGATTAAAAGACATGTTTACGTCAAAGAATGGTAATAGTTAAGTGCATTAGTTGCAAAAACTATGCGACTGATACAACGAAGATCAGGCAACTGCATAAACAGTTATGTTCACATGTCGAAAAGTAAATCTCTGCAGACGAAACGAAACATTTCGCGAAATAAAAATATAGTTAAGCGTATGGACCTGTCAAAAAGATATAACCCTATCATGTTACAAATTCACGCCATAATTACAACATTCCAGACGAATGAATTTTAACTAGTCAAAAAGAAAAATAAGCTAACTAGGAAAGTTGAAAGTATGACTGGACTGTACAACGACATGTCAAATTAAAAATACAAATGTATATTAATCATATGGAATTGTATAAAACATCTGGAGATTCTAAAACAAAATGGTATACATGGTTAACCAGTTATTAATTGATGGATGCTCAGTGCAAAGTCTTTCTATCCCTCACGATTACTATCGTGGCGATTTTGACCATCAGAAATGAGGTACCGAAAAATAATAAATAAACGTCTGAGCGTTTCATCATCGACAACAAGTCAATAAGTAAATTAAACGGAAATGAACTACCCAATGAGCATGAATATATCAAATATTTTAAAACAACACGAATCTGTATGGAGCATGAAAGATGTAAAATTATTTTTGGAAAATTATTCCCTAAAATAATTGACCAGGGAATATTTGACCAAAACACATATTAAAGACTTATTTACAATATTTAAGAAGCCTCCAAATGGCCATATTGCCAAATTTCGTGATAATTAAAATCTCCGCGAAGATATGCTTTTTACAGCATTTGATTCCACATGTAAATACAATTCATGGGTGAAATTGTGTTATGTTAGGTCACTTGGTAGACTAAATCCAATAATCATAGAATTTATAGAGCTTTCAGGGGCTTTTCGCAATATCTATTCAATAAGAAGCCCTTTAGTTTATACCAGACAGTCTACGTTTTAATTAAACGCAGTTTCTGCACACATTGCCTTAGTGTAAGACATTCATCTCGGAAATGCGAAAGGGGTATTAAAGTGGAATTTCGACAGGTCTTCGTAAAATGAAAATAAAAATATTATTTTCAGGATTTTTTCTTTTTAATTCAATTAATTCGCCTATAAAATATAGACAAAGATCAAGAATAGCATTGTATGGCGTTCGATATACCTACTGTACTGAAATGATTTACGTCATGTATGAATACGTAAAGAAAGAATGTAAAACAAAATACCCTCGCGAAGAAACGCTGGATTAAGATCAAACCGCACGTTTAAGTTTTGTTAGGATCGAATTAAGATGTCCAAAAGAACTAAAGTCGTTATCAGTAAAAAATCATGTTATATCAGTATACATTACATAGCATTAATTAACTGTAAAATATGCCCAGTACCTTATCTAGTAATTATATTTATTTTATTTAGCAGGTATAAAAACTGTTACATGTATCATTAAAAATAATACTTAATTGACATTATTATTTTTATTTCATCACGAAGCAATTATGCATTAATATGTTTCTAGCCTTTAAACGGAATTCTGAATATAATGACGTTATTTTATCAATGTAGTTGACATGTATTATTTTTGTTATAAAATCATTATTTCAAAAATGAAATATTTAACCCTATGAAAGCATACAGGTACGTTTGTCTTTGTATCAAATCAGAAAAATTCAACACTATGCATATTTAATATAACTTACCTTTGAGTGAATATATATCAAAATCGAATACTTGTTTCGGTCGTGATTAAATAGTTCACAGGAGTATTATGTCAAAGCAATGCAGAAATGGTATCCATTTATGACCATTATATTCCCCAATAATGTATGTACACTGCTTTGACACAAGCATAGTCCATCATACTATTACTAAAAGTATTGTCTGGCGACAACCCAACGTGCTATCGTTATAAAGGATGCCGTTCCTAATATTTCCACCGACTTTGAGAATCATCTGTAAGCATCGAGTAAAATATCCGATGATTTGTCTATCAGTGAGAAATACCAAGCCTGTACGCGATATTCCTGTTCTACCATAACGCCCGTAAGTGTGTAAAACGTGGGCTTGGTGCAGGGCAAGTACCTTCCTAGGATCAGCTGAATTTTTGATAACCAAAACATTTCTCCTAAATTCATACGCAAGCAACAGATGAGTTGACTCTTTTCTGTTATTTTTGTTATCGAACCTGAATGTTTCCAATCCTTTGATATTCTTCACGTTACGATATTTCCGACAGAATAAACAATGATTGGGACTTTATAACCTTTTTGCAAGTGCAAACAGGCGATGCTTTCGATGAATTTAACGAGGAAAACATGTTCACGACAAATAAAGCTTGCTTAGAAAAGACTTTCTTACTAAGCCAGTTGAATCAGACAGTTTATCATAATCTTTTCCAAGATGGAGTATATCATTGATGTGCCCTTCTTATAATTGCGAAATTTTCGTCATGTAGGTGCTTACTAAGCAACTCTAAATATCCGTTTATATAGGGGATTTTAATCCTAGTATTTCAAACACGAAGTTCCAGTTTGGCTTTTAAATTGTAAACACACGTATATTCGACGTACGGGGAATGCTCTCCCTGTTGAACTAATTAGTCGGTTATCTACTCCCTCAGCCATTGTGTGAACAGTTTAGGACCACCATATATGTCCCGTATTAACGTTCGACGTACCGTTAGTCCTATGTAATACTCATACTGATAGATGTGGTTTCAAACTGGCTACGTACATATTCGATGAGGAGCTCTTTTGATTTATTTCGACTATCTCCGCATGTCCTGTTGATTTTGCAACAGTGTCGTAATTGTTAGATTTCCGTGCAAGGAGGATTGTTTCAGATTAATGAGAAATGATGTTTGTGTTGACCTCGTTATCGCTGTCCCGCCCGATTGCATTTCAGTCACTGTCTTTGGTTTATCTTACCATATTGTATGGCACTATTTTATGTAATCCGGTGTATAATTGATGTTTTGTCTGCTCATATGGAATTTTCTTTTCACAAATTGTCAAATTATAGGGCATATGATCAAATTGCTTTCGACTTTATTATCAATTTCAGACACATTGTCTCCTAGGTACGGTTTTTTCAAAGCATTTACGGAAACCGTAAACTTACGATCATATGTACATGTGATTGTTTAGTATATTGTCAAATAAGTTTCCTCCTCGTAAAATAAAGTCTTTATTATTATTATTATTATTATAATAATACATCCATACTCGGTAAATTAACTTTTACAAACAATATCGGTCCTTTGTTATTACAAAATTATACATAATTTAAATTTGAACATAAGTTACGATTACCGCAAGTACGTTGAAACGGCAGTATACTGGTGCCCATCTAGTCAGTATTAAGAGATTGTTTGGTTTATTCATGTTCACATAAATAACCTGGTTTAAGATAGATTATTGAACTATTTACATGACTATATTTGCATCAGTTAACGGTTCACGAGACCCTTTCATTCTTGCTGCTTCTTCAAACGTGTATAACTTGATCTTTAGTTCTGTTTATATTTGTATGAAGCATACTTTTGAAAGAAATTATTGCCTCCCTATAGGAAACCCCATCATAAGTATCAAGGTTTCGTGATCTTTAAAGATAATCGACATATACAAGGGTTTCATGGGGTTTCATACATATTGGAATCCCAAGACACACAACCCGATTCTGGAATTGTAACTAATTCTTATAATGCACAGAACATAAAGTTATATATCAAACGAATTACCGAATACGTATATACACATGTAGTAGACAGAGTGAATAATAATCTGTTCTATACATTTATTTTTGTTGCCAATATTTAAAATATAAATAGCTGTTAGCAAACGAGCGTTGTGACTATTTTTTTGTTGGCATACTTCTAGCTCCAAATCTACAACTGGAATGCGTGAAGTATTTACGGATATACGAGACTATACCTTGTCTCAAATCGAAATGTAATGGAAATCATCACGCTTGTCTGTATTGATGAAGTATTAGTATTAAAAATGTATAGGAATATTCTGCTGGCAATAAGTTAAAAAATATTGGTAAAATTTGTAAATTATATGCCTTTGGCTTATTTACAACATTTACATTAATTCCGTAGCATCGCATACTGGTACATTATGTATTGGTATTTAGACAAACGCACGTGTTCCTATTATTTTAATATGTAATATTTATTTAGAACAATACTAATTTCACTGCGAATAAATACTCGTATTGTTATTACAATATATATGACGTATTGTCTTCAATATATTTCTGTTTGGGAATTGGAATTTGGAATTCTCCGGGATAAGTGAAATCTTTGTCTTGATTAAGCGGAAAGTCGGTCTTCACGTTAACTACGACATATCGTTCAATCCAAAGCAATAACAACTCGAAGCTTTAGGGACACTTATTATATATTTTGCATATATCAATTCATCAAGGGGGCGTGATTTGAATAGTTATGTGTATTTAATAACACGTAATGAACGGGAAATGTGTCGGTTTGTGATAATATTGCTCCATGCGGATTTACGTGGTTTATCGTGGATTTGCGCATGCAATTACTTCATTAAACCTTACAAGACAGCTGAGAATTAATATAAGACTTTTGCATCTAATGGCAGAAGATTGAGATTTAATGGATCTTGCTGTGAAATAAAAATATATTTGTCCCTAAAGGCATACGAATAATTTATTTTGCTATTCGTATGCTTTTAGTAGCCGTACTCGCGTTTAAAAAGTCAATTCTGGAAAGTAAACTACAAAAACTTGAAAATTCACAGCATATATCTAGACCTATTTGGGTCACGTTTGGTAATTATATCATTTACAATCTTTAAACTATGATTAATATCATAATATTTTACATACGATGCGGCTAAAAATCTAGTAGTTAAAAGTACAAAAATGAGAGAATGTACGTACACCTTCCGTTTATGTCAATATTTCAGTTTACCACATTGCACATTGGTTTGTCTTGCTTTTTTCCCTCTTATGCCTACAATAAATGCGTCCCGCTATATATTCCAAAACTCGCAAATAACTGAACAATTGTACATGTGTATGTATGAAATAACGTCTTTTACAATTACGTATATAATAAGACTGAAAAACGTATTCATGCCTTTCAAGACGTTTCATTAATTACCCAAAAACTTTTGGCTCAATCTATGTTAACTTCATTAACTTATAGTGGGTGTTTTGTTCGTGGATTTTTCTCGGTTTCATAATTCGACGTAACATGCCTAATTGTCGGATAATATGTTGATACTATTATGATTTATACTTTATTTACATTGTAGTTTGCAGTTGGGTTGTGTGTTTACGATGTACTGTATATGTAATTGTATCATACGCTTAGCAGAATATTTGTTTGTCTTAAGGTGTGTATGTTTGTCACTGGTTACGATTATTACCAACTACGACGAAAAGGTACAAACAACTTTTAACGGGTACCACTTTGAATAGCTGCGTCTAATTTACGGTGATTTTATTGATTGGTACTTAAATCTGACTACGAACATTAGCAAATTTCGGGAAATCGTGGTTCGAAAAATCGCGTCTTTTCAAATTGCATAAAAAAATATTTGCCTGTATCAATAAAAAATTCGAAAAAAACTTCTAAACATAGCGCTTCAAAACATCGCAATCGGACTGCAATCAATACTTATATGGTGTATACACAGACGGTTGATGTCTTGGGCTGAACACATATACGAATATTCACGGGCACTTTTATTCATTCCGAAATTCTCCATATGCCCTGTCTGTTCGTTTTTAGGCGATGTCGTAATTGATAGAGATTTCCGCGCGAGATTATTGTTTCTGATTAATGAGAAACGATGCGTGTGTTGTCCTTATTTTGTCTGTCCCTTCCGATTGACGTTCAATTACTGTCAATGCTTAACCTTAATATTATATGGCACCATTTTATGTAAGCGGATGTACGAGTGACGTTTTGGACTTTTTTACACCGTGCTGACACAAATTTGCACATTGTAGTGCAATTGATCGGATTGTTGCTGACTTTATTATAATTTGAAGATGTGTTAAGGATTTACGCGACATTTCCATAGGTACTGATTCTTCAAGCACTCGCCAAGTTAGATCTTTATTACTGATAATTGTTGTATGCAACTTATGATTTGTATGCAAACAATAGCATGCCCATTAATGGGATAATGAGAGTAAAATTGAAAAAAAACTGCATTTAGCATTGCTGATAGCAGTGATATTATTAGGGTAGGCTTGTCCATATTTTGAATCAGCACAATTTTCCTAATAAACAGATTTACTAAATAGTTATTATGCCCATTGCAAAAATAAATGAATAAGTTGTCCCAAAATTTGAAAATCCTTGGCTTTTGATTGGACAAATAAGTATGGTAAACTATAAGACTCATTATAGGGAGAGTGTTCGATGACAATAATGTAAAAACGCAGCGCTAAATAATAACGTGGTCTTCCAGTGCGTGTCATTGTTGCATGGTTGGTCGACATACGAGTCGAGGATTATTAATGATCTTTAACAATAATAGAGATATACAAGGGAATCCCGGCATAGATTTATATCAACCAAATTCACATGTCCGACGTATAGACACATTAAGAGAACTATGTCCATAAAATAAGGATACGATTTATTTTCTTTATCTTTGTACGCCAAGTCACAATCTGCATTATCGACACTGTGTTTGCTGCAACATACATTAATTATAAGTAAATGAGGTTTACACAATACGTAGCTCCACATTTTGTATCTGACTTTTTAAAGTCATTAGAGTGAATTTTAATAGTCGACAAAGAGCATTGTTTCAGTCAGTAAAGACTGTGTGCTATTTCTGTAGAAACGGACTCGAATCTCTGACTGGATTATTGGTCAATACATGTTTAACGATACACGTCTACACGAGTATCCATGTATGAAAACGAAATTTAATGTAGCACAGTTGTTGTCAGTTGCATATGAGGAAACTTGTTTGTATTCGTTTCGCTAATTGAAAGCGGAATGTAAGAAGTAATACAGTACGGCTCGCGAATAAGTTCCGTGTAAAATTATTTTCGTTCGATCGTTAAACGAGAATGCGTAACCGTTAAAGCGTTAAGCGTTTGCTACAACTGCGCATGCGCATCGTGTATAATCGTGTTAAACCGTGTACCGATTCATCCGTCTGCGCATGCGTACCGTGAAACGAGAGTTTGAAATTCTAAACGTGAACTTAGTGCGCATGCGCAGCGTGTATAGCCGTGTACTGATTTTGCGTCTGCGCATGCGTACCGTGAAACGAGAATTTGAAATTTTAAACGTGAAAATGGCAATTTATAATATAAAACCAGTATACATACAGTAACGGACTTTACAAAGAGTAAATAGTCCAGTAGGGCGTACACTTGAATATAATAATTTTATTTATTAATATCACCAAACTTTATATATATTATAAGTATACTCCGTATAAGCAAACCAAGATAGATCTTATCCGTATGTTTAATTTCATACTAACATTAGTTTCTATCATGGATAGTCTATACTATATAGATCTACAATGAATTCAAATTGATCTAAAAGCTAGATCTATTCACTCATACATAAACACGAAATTAAAGGCTTATAAACGAAAAATCCCGCCTATACAGACGAATTAACGGATATGCACGAAAATTATCGGTAATAAACGAAAAATAACGGTTCTAAACGATAAAAAACGGTCTACACGAAAAATAACGGTTCTGCACGAAAAATCACGGTTCTACACGGTTTCTCGAATACACGTTCCTGAGTAACGAAAATGCGCCGATTTGATTGGTCAATCGCTTTGACGTTTATCGGTTCCTGATTAACGATTTAACGGGCGTTATGCGTTAATCGTTAGTGGTTTTTCTCGAATACATGGAACTTATTCGCGAGCCGTACTGTAATACCGAAAACACAAAACTAAAATTACCTTATTTGTATGCATTGTTTGCAAAACATTAAAATCTAATTACATTGTAATTGTTACCTAGGTTACCTAGTATGCTTTGCTTAACGGCAACATTCATCAAACATGATTTTGATTGGATCCTCTTTACATAGAGATTCCAAATCTACCATTGACATGTATCGAATATCTGCGGATATCACAACTCAAACAGTTATGTAATGGTAATAGGAAATGGTAAACAGTTATAAGTCCCCATGATACATCAACATTCATAAATGGTGAAGGTCTTTGTGGTATTTGACCTGCCGACCTCAAAGTCAATAAGGTTCATAATGATATTGCTGGTGGCGTACCTTCGTGTACATTGTTCCTAGGGTTAAAACGATCTTCTTTGTCATATGACAAATATCAAGGAAAATCAGGTGAATACATAAATGTATCATGTTTATTAATATTGCTTAAGTTATAGTACGCAAGATGTACGTAACTATGTGTTGTTCTCCAAAACAAGAATAAGTTCTGCTCGACTGCAGCTTGAGGACATTTTGTAGATTTAATCAAGTGGCACTGATCACTCTTGAACGTCTTACTTGCGAGCGTACATCTGACTTGACTGTACGTGAATGTTTAATTGCTTAACTGCTTAACAACGCTTACCGATACATTACGCGTGCATTTGTACGTATGACCTTTCAAAAGTTCCAGGAAAAGTGCTCTATAATATTTATCTTTTGGCCAAATTACTTCAAATTTTGCATTTAAATAGAACAATTCATTATGCATAGTGTACGATGAATCGAACGCACGAGGGTGTGTCATACAAAAGCACGGCTGTCATAGTAACGTCAACAATGGCTACCCGGGGCAACGTTTACTCTGGCCGTACCTTAGTAACGTGTTCTGACTAAATCTCACTCAGCCAGTCAAATGACGCACACACTTCACAACAACAATGCTTTATATTCTCCAAAAGTGCCTCGCTTCAAGGTACGCTCTTCCATGGTCCCTATGCAAAGCATTCGAAAGTGTCACAACATCAAGCAAAAACGTCGAACGCAACGTTTAGCGTCTGATTCACAACTGGCCGTACCTTCCTTTGATCATCTGCAGCAGTACCACTGGCAGTCTGGAAGCGCTCATATTTTTCATTCATCCTACCCAGTGACATGCAACGCTCTTAACAGGCAGTTTTTATAAAATCTACTGCTTCAAGTCCTAATTTTCCTGCCAAAAGACAGTAAACTGGTAAAATTCCAATGATTTACTGAAATTTAACTGGCGATTCTAATACGGCGACAAATAAACCTGAACACAATTGTGAGACGATTAAAACTATGGCATAAATTGATCAAAATGATGTTATACCGCCCTTCGCAAATGTTCCATGCCGAAATTTTAGGTTTTAGTGAATTGGTTTGGTTGGAGTCTATGTGATGGTAAGTTTGGCGATTTCTACGGGACGTGACGTCACATTTGCCCCGGGTAGTCATTACTGACGTCACTATGGCAGCAGTGCCATTTTGTATGACGCACCCTAAATCGTTTGATTCATGGTACAATATGTATAATAAATTGTTTTATTTAGATGCCAAATTTAAAGTAATTTGAAGATACGATAAACATTATAGAGCACTTTTTCTGGAATTTTTGTAACGCCCTTCGTATTTAGACAAATGTGCATGTTCCTATCTTTTAATATGCAATATTTATTTCGAACAATTACATCTTAACTTCGAAAGAATCCTCATTTGTTTTGTTATTGTTATTACTAGAGATAATATCTTACAGCTGGTCCCCTATCTTCAATATATCTAAGTTCGCGGAATTTGGTTATACTTGTTTTCGGGATAAGTATATTTTAATTTTATTGGAAAACAAACTATTCATACATTTCTTCCTAATCGAAAGTTTAGTAAAATACATGAAAATAAGTGAATATTGATATATAAATATTTTTGATAAAATGGTATCGATATGTTATTACTGTAAATGTGGTTTCAACGTTAACTACGACATATATTTCAATCCAAAGAAGTTAAAATTCGAACTTTTTGGGACACTAAGTGTATATTTTCATATATCATTTCATCCACGGGTCATGATTTGCATATTTATTAGTATTTTATAGTACTGTACGTTGCGAATGGGAAATGTGTCAGTTTGTGAATATTTATTGCTCCGTGCAGACTTACGTAAAGTTTAACTAGGATATGTACACGCAATCCGTACCCGCCAAGATTCTAATCATTATCACTTTGTATAATGCTTACATGACAGACGTGATTTGAAATTAGCATGTAATGGCAGAATATCGAGATTTAATGAATCTTTTTGTGAAACAAAAATGAGGATGTATTTGTCCCCAAAGGCATGCGTGCAACTCAATGACACGTACAATGTATCTCACGTTTAATAAGCTTTTAGTTAATAGTATGGTACAAACCAAAGCCACACAGCTACGGCGGCTGCCCCTAGCCACACATGGCAGAGTCAGACATAGTACAAGTCATCCACATCCCCAGAATATTGATGCTTCAAACGATGCTCACTCCGCAATGAATGACAAACTGTGAAACTTTATGAAATGTGTGCATAATTAACCATAAAGGGAGGTAATTATAGGTGATAACAACACTGAAGTAATTACTATACTTTGGTTTTTAACCCAAATTCAAGATATTCGTAATGCGTTATGCATGGTAATTTAAAGCATATAAACATGCACTTTTCCGCTCATTTTCTGTCATTTACAATATTTAAAACCTTACCCTACCATAATGATTGCGTTTTACAGTTTAAAGTAGATAATGCGTAGAACAATGTTTAAAAGAATTGCTTTTTTCGAAAAAATGATATACACTAGAATACATTAGAAAATATATCAGTTCAAACAGTCTACATTCAATATGGATATTTTTGTACTTGTTTCTTTTCCACTCAGACCTACAATAATAGGGGATTAAATAGCCAGCGAAGTAATGTCCACGTGCGTATCTTCGTCGAGTCTCTGCAGGTACTAATGCTTTCAGAAAAAGTTATTTCCGGTCAAAAATTTCAGGCAGTTTTCCGAGGTGAATGGTTTTGAAAATAAAAAAATAGTAATTTGTAAACGGTTGCCCCTATCATTTTCTTTCGAATTATAACCATCTTTAAAAATATTCAATAAATAAAACAAACTATTTAAATAAGCAAAGGGAAGTAAGAAATACGCTACTATACTGGATACACCGCGCCAATACAAGACATGATGTCATGACGTCACAAATAACAGGAAATAACGTCATACCAAAAGTACGCCAAATAGACTCATGACGTTACGTTGCAATGTATAACAAATCAGTATAATATAGGTAAAACTCCAGATTAGGGATGCCTACACTTATTTCAAACATAAACCACAGATACATAGCCAATCTAAAATTTTGACTAATTATTATTTCTGGTCTTAAATTGAAAGAGGAAAAGTGATCAGTTGTTGATCAATAACTATCTTTGTATAGGCCTATTGCATAACATCTAAATTCAACTCATATTTAGTCAGTTTCTATCTGAAACATAGCTTAGCAGATATCCAATGTGTATTTAATCCCTCATTTAGGCGGTGCCTTAGTTCATATTATTTCCTAATCAACTATACAGTATCTGAACAATGTGTTGCAAAGTAATAGAAAGTTTAGAACATACTGAAATAAAGTAATTCAAAGTTATATCTGTAATTGCCTACATAATATAATCAAAAACCAAGTTTGGCCTTGTGTGGTCTTCCATTCATGATATCCATCGGTAAAATTTGATTGATCTTACACAAAACAGATGTCTCGACAAGCGAAGTATGTACCACTGTTTGAATGTTTGTAAGTAAAACCTTCAGTACACGTAATATTACATTGCAAGGTTCTAGCTTTATTGCAAATATAAGTGTGTATGTTTACATTATCTTATGTATAAGGGCAATTAGGTTTACAGGTTGAAACTAAAATGGGTCAAAGTAAGAACCAGGTGAACAGTTTTAAAAATAGAGGGTAATACACGAGTATTTGATTGGAATCGACAGGATACTTCGAAATGAACCCCGTGTATATTTACATTATAAAACATTTCAGACGACACCCTGTATAATTTATGAGGCATACAATGTGTCATCAAATAATTTTGCATTGAGATATTAGCATGTTTAGAACTTTGCAAATTATCGGTTTCAATACAATGGGTCATTTTTCCTACAAAGAAGAGTAAGGGCAAATAAACTACACACATGTAAAACTTATGTTCTAACGATATTGATGAGCAATTTCTATTTATATTTCATGACCTTAAGCGATATTCTATCATTGCGAGTTTGTGATTTCATCAAATAATTTACCCAATGGATTAAACTTGTTAAAAGTACATGTATGACGTCGACTTTGCTATCAGCGATAGTAAATTGTCCAAATTCAATTATTTTTGTTATGTTAGCATTATGACGAATCTTCTCGCCTCAAAAAAATTGGGTTTGGACTTTCGTCTTAAGTGTTAATGATACATGTATACCGATGTTACAAAAAGTATGCATAGTTTGTATTTGTTTTACTTCAACGATTAGAACAGGATCGTACAATACGTTTACCGACTTGACAGATTATACACCAAAACAGTAATCTAAACATATCTAAGTGATGCGTGAAGCTCAATCACTTTTCAAATTCCAGAGTTCAATTTTTATAAGACAATTTTCAGATGGAAATGAATGTAACTGTAATCAATCAATTCATTCCAGTTGCCACATCGTAACAATGCAATTTTTTCCACTAGGTGGAGATATTTCACAGTCATTTTTTATTTACATATTGATCCAGACATATACATTTATATTCATTGTACTAAATAATAATGTGTCTGAGGAAAAGTTTTGTGATTTTGTAAATTTGGCTCAATTTATGCTGTCTACATTAACTGAGAGTGAAGGTTTTTGTGCGTGGATTTCGTTTTATATAACAATCAAACCTGTCGGGGGTTATTACCATATAATGTGTTTTCAGATAACTTGAAATACGAAATGTACTTGTAAGTCACCGATTCGGAATATATGATGCTGTACGACAAGAGCGTAATTAAAGTAAAATCAAATCATGTTAGACCTTAATTCATTAAAGCTAAAATTAATATTTCTAATTCTAAAATGGCTTTTTTATCATTAATGTAGACAATTATATTGCTATTACCTGATTAACATGTCACTAGTGTTACTAAGCTAATGATATGTCAAGATTCGGTCACGAGCGCTCGGTTTCGTCATTTGCAATAAATCAAAATATGTAAGCCCACATACAAAACAACTTAAAGCAAAGGGTATGAAACTCAGATGGCGTTTACATTCAAGTGTCATTTACTTCTTCACTTCCAACCCAATACCACATACCGGTAATTATACTTTAGATACTAATTCTCACTGTAATAACATGTCATCAATTACCGGTCCTCCTAAAAGCACGCGTATGACAAACAGCCAAAGAAGGCTAAGAGCTCAAGAATGGTTAAACCCTTCATTGTTTTGATGTTTCATTATATGTTTTGCTGTTAAGTTGTCTATCAAGATTAACATCGTTAATACAGTTTCCTGTTTACTTTTACTTTCCTAGTAAATTTACGTTCCGAGCTCAGTTTGTATTGATTACTTCAATTCAAACAGTGTTCAATATTTTGTAACACTTGCCAATTCCTTTATATGTGGCGTCATGTCAAAGAAGGAATTAATCATTTTACCGTATACAAGATGTTGTCGTCCAAATGGTGTTAGATGCTAAATTTTACAATATGAGTAGAGTTTGGTACACGTATCACACGTCAACTAAAATGGTCAGATATAAAGTACCTAAGACACTCTTCTTCTATATGGATCTAAATATATGGATGAAAGATATCTGTAATACAAAGTAATCAAGAATAACATATGGTTTAATTTGTGATGTAATGCGTTCTATACGATGGTCTGCTGTCCGTCTCTGCATTGGTAATAAAACTAATAACTGCATAGAACACTAATTTGTTAAAGCTAGCGTAATAGTAATATACTATTAATAGTAAGTCCAATTGGTTGATGTCTTCAGCTTAACATATATACGTATAATTCGGAGAGCACTTATATTTATTCCTACATTCTCAACATGCCTTGTTCATTTTGAAGCGGTTTCGTAATTGTTGGATTTCCGTGCGAGGGTGATTGTTTCTGATTAATGAGAAATGATGTATGTGTTGCCCTCGTTATTGCCGTCCCTTCCGATTGCATCTCAATCTTTGTCATTGCTTTGTCTTACTATAATGTCTGGCACCATTTCATGTAATCCAGTGTACTAGTGACGTTTTGTCTTGACACATGGGCTTTTTCACTTCACAAATTGTCAAATTATAGTGCAAATGATCGGATTGCTTTCGACTTTATTATCAATTTCAGACACATAGTCTCCCGGGAACTGTTTATCAAAGCAATTACAGAAAACTTAAACTTACTATCAAATTTAGATTCTTTATACTACTTCAACAAATATAAAATGTGATAATGTACATGTTATACTTTTAAAAATACTGTAAATTAACTTTTACAAACAATGTATGTCCCCAATTTACAATTATTACAAAATTATACGCAATTTAAATTTGAGCGTACGTCTACGACTTCCTTTCAACATGAACGACATGGTTATAATTAGATTATTGAACTTTTAACAGGATTGGATTTGGTATCAATTAACGGCTCACGCGACCTTTTTATTTTTGCTGGTTCCTCAAATGTATTTTATCTTTATTTCTATTTATAATGTTATGAAACCAACTTTTGAAATGAATATATTGCCTCCTCTAGAGAACTACGTATGTAAGATGGTAATAATAACGCAATGTAATCTAGCAAAATGGCGTTCCTTAAAATTTCTTTCTTATTGAATTATTTCATCATAAGTGTCAGGGCTACGTGATCTCTAAAGATAATCGACACATGCAATGGTTTGTTTTGTGATGCAATGAATAACACATAGAACGGTTTCAAAGGATTTTATGTATACATGTATATGAATTCCTAAAGCGCACAACGCGATTCTTTTAAATATATTTAGATAATTTTTAAAATGCGCAGAACATACAATTATATGTCAAACGAATTACCGTGTCCGGCCAATATACACATTTAGTTTGATCAATAGTCTGATCTGTATCATTATTGTTGTATTTGGTTACAAATCGCTGAAAACTAAGTAACTGTTACCAAGTGAGCTTTGTGAATATTTGTGTTGGCATATTTCTAGCCCTCGTTTCAATGACTGGAATACATGGAGTATTTACGGATATACACCTTGTCTATAATCGTACTGAATGGAAATCATCACACTTTTCGATATTGATGAAGTAATAGTAATAAAAAAGTATGTGGATATTCTGCTGGTAATATGTTAAAAAAAGGAGTTGGTAAAATTAGCAAATTATATGCCTTTGGCTTATTAACAACATTTACATTAATTCCGTAGCAACGCATACTGGTACATTATGTATTTATACATAAGCACGTGTTCATATTATTTTAATATGTAATATTTATTTAGAAACAATATTTATTTCACTGCGAATAAATACTCGAATTGTTATTACAATATATATCATCTTGCACCTGACGCGTTATCTTCAATATATTTCTGTTTGCGGATGTGAAATTCTCCAGGATAAGTGGAATCTATGTCCTAATAAAACGGAAAGTCGGTCTCAACGTTAACTACGACATATCTTTCAATCCAACAAAATAACAACCCGAAGCTTTTGGGACACTAGTTATATATTCTGTTTATATCAATTCATCAAGGGGGCGTGATTTGCATATTTATGTGTAATTCATAACACGTAATGAACGGGAAATGTGTCGGTTTGTGAATATATTGCTCCATGCGGATTTACGCAGAGTTTGTCTTGGATCTGCGCATGCAATTACGCCGAGAAAAATTATAAGAACTTTATTAAAGCTTACATGACAGACGAGAATTAATATAAGAACTTTTACATCTAATGGCAGAAAATCGAGATTTAATTGAACAATGAGAATTATTGATTTGTCCTCAGAGGCATGACTATCAACGTTTTGTTACCAAATATATTTTGCGTTTCAACAAGCCTTTATTAACACATACGGTTCCCTTTTTGTCTACAAACTCGTGTTTGATTAAGTTTATTCAGGAAAGTAAACTTCAAATGCTTGAAAATTCCCAGCATCTATCTAGACTTATTTGGGTCACGTTTGGTAATTATATCATTTAAAATCGTCAAACTATGTTTATTATCAAAATATTTTTATGCATGCAATGCAGCTGCAATCTAGTAGTTAAAAGTTCAAATGAGAGAATGTACGTACACCTTCTGCATTTTGTCAATGTTTTAGTTTACCACATTGCATATTGGTTTGTCTTTTTTCTTTTCCTCTAAGGCCTACAATAAATGCGTCCCGCTATATATTCCCAAAATCGCAAATAACTAAACAATTGTATATATGAGTGAATGAAATAACGTCTCTTATACTTTCGTCTGTAATAAGAAAAAAGGTGTTTCGCCTTGCAAGACCTTTCATTCATTACACCAATCGGTAAAATGGAATTGATCTCACACTACAAATTTCCCGACGAGTAAATATTGTTTATAAATAAAACCTTCATGTGTTTCAAAGGTTCTAAATGTATTGTATATATAATTATGTTTGTTTACATTTCCTTATATATGGGGTGGATTAAAAGGTTTAAACAAAAAATCTAAGAAACAGTTGTACATTTTTAAGACAAGTGAGTATTAAACATTATTTGATTGGTATTGACAGGATGCTTCGATATGCACCACATGTATTAACAATATGCTTACAATTTAGAACATAGCAAATATTATATGCATAATTTATGAGGCATATTATCAAATAATTTTGCATTGAGATAAGAGGATGTTTGTCATTGTCCACATTGTCGATTGTTTATACAATGGTTCATTTTGTCTACAAAGACGTGCTTTGGGTAATAAATTACACACAAATACGACATACGTAAAATACATTTGTTCTTATTTATCTAGTTCATACTTTCATCAAATACTACCGAATTGATTCTTCAATTTGCTAAAAATAAGACATTAACTTTGCTCTAAGCGATATAAAATAGTCGAAATTCAATTATTGTTTCAATTACTGTGATCCCAAACATTACAAACACTATGCGATGATTATTTGAATAGTCTATATGTTGTTATGTTAGCATTAAGGAGATCTTCTCGCAATGAAAAAGTGATTGGGTTTTTCGTTTCATCTTTAAATGTATGCCTTTTTATCAACAACAAAGAGAAAATATCGCACAGTACATACTTAACATTGAAATCGTTATTTTAACCTATGTAAGTGATGCCTGAAGCACAATCACTTTTAAAATTGAAGAGTTCACTTTGTATAAAAAAAATTTCAGATGGGAATGGATCGATCCATTCATTCCACTTGCCACATAGTAACGGTGTAATTTGTTGCTCGGTTTGAAATTAACTAGGTGTTGATATTTCAGTGTCCTTTTTGTTCTACATATTGATGCAGACAACAATTTATTGTACGTAATAATAATGCGTCTGAGGAAAAGTTTTGTAATTTTATGATTTGGCTCAATCTATGCTGCCTTCATTAACTTAGAGTTGATGTTTTTGTGTGCGGTTTTTTCTCGGTTTCATCATTTGACGTAACATGCCTAATTTCGGATAATATGTTGATATTATTTTGATTTATAATTTATTTATAATATTGTTTGCATTTGGGTTGTGTGTGTTTCGATGTACTGTATATGTAATTGTATCATACGCTTAGTAAAATATTTGTTTGTCTTAAGTGTACTGTTTTATCAACGCATTTACGCAAATCTTAAACTGACGATCAAATTTGAATTCTTTATCATATTTTTACTGCTATAAAGCGTGATAAATAGAAATGTAATACATATCAAGATTCAGTTAATGAACATCTACAAACAGAATCCGTCCCCAATTTGCAGTATTTAAAGAAAAATACAGAATTTAAATTTGAACGTAAGTTTACGATTGCCGCAAGTCCGTTGATAAAACAGTACCAAGGTGTGTACGTTTGTCACTGGTGACGATTAATATCAACTATGACGAAAAGGTACAAACAACTTATAGTGGGTACCACTTTGAATAATTGCGTCTAATTTTTATTGATTGGTACTTAAATCTGACTTCGTCTATTGGGAATTTCGGGAAATCGCGGTTAAAAAAACGCGTCTTTTTTAAAAGGCATAAATAAGGAATTTTGCCGGGATCAATAAAAAATTCAAAAAGTCGCGATCGGACTGCACGAAATACTCATATGGTGTATGCACAGACGGTTGATGACTTGGGATGAACACATATACGAATTATCAGGAGCACTTTTATTTATTCCAACATTATCCATGTGCCCTGTTCATGTTTAAGCGATGTCGTAATTGATAGATATTTCCGTGCGAGATAATTGTTTCAGATTAATGAGAAATGATGGGTGTGTTGTCCTTATACTGTTTGTCCCTTCCGGTTGTCGTTCAATCACTGTCAATACTTGACCTTAATATTATATGACTCCATTTTATGTAGGCAGATGTTCAAGAGACGTTTAGCGTTTGGACTTTTTTACACCGTGCTTCCACAACCTGGCACACGGTAGCTGCAAATGATCGGATTGTTGCTGACTTTGTTATAATTTGAAGACGTGTAAACCCCAGACACTTTTACTGTCAGTATTAAGGGAATGATTGGTGTGTTGCTGGACAGTTTAGGAAAGGATCGTTATACGATTTGAACATCATTAGATGTGTCACGAGTTAAGGATTTACGCGACATTTCCATTTGTACTGATATTTCAAACGAAACTAAAACGATCTTATTTGTATGCGTTGGCTGCAAAACATTTAAATCTAATTACATTGTAATCGCTAACTAGTATTTTTTGCTTAACGGCAACATTCATCAAACCTGATTTTGATTGGTACCTCTTTACGTTGATTCTTGGAGATTCCATATATACCATTGAAATGTATCGACTATCTGCGGATATGCACACCTTAAACGGTAAATACGTTATGGTAACAGGAAATGATCAACGGTTATGTCCCCATGATACCTCAACAGTCATAAATGATGAAGGTCTTGATGGTCTTTGACCTACTGACCTCAAAGTCAATAAGGGTCACAATGATATTGCTGGTGGTTTACCGTCGTGTCCATCGTTCCTAGGGTTAAAACGATCTTCTTTATCATATGACAAGTACCAAGGAGACGGGGAATACATACATATATCATGTTTACCAATATTGCTGAAATAATAGTACGCAAAGTGTATACATTTACGTGACTATGTGTTGTTCGCCGACAACAAGAATAAGTACTGCTCGACTACAGCTTGAGGACATTTTGTAGATTTAATCGAGCGGCACTGATCACTCTTGAACTTCTGACTTTGAAAGTCAGAGACAGAATACGATCGTACTTCTGACTTGACTGCACGTGAATGTTTAAACCCCCACCTGGGGTATAAAGGGAAGTAAATGGTGGATGGGTTGTTTCCCCTATATTGTGAACATATTTCAGTTCAATGATGGTTTTTGATGAATTTTAACTTTAACCATGGCTTAAAAAAATTAAGAAAATTCTCACATATAATTTAGCATGTACTTAGTGCTTAATTGGTTACAAACTGACATTGAAATTGAAAAAAGGTGTCTTTGTGTAAAAAATACCTCAATGTCAGTTCAAATTTTGAATTTTGTGGGAGGGTCTGAATAATTACTGATCACATGATCTTTGTTAATAAACAGTAGCACATGGTGTATAGGAAAATGGAAACACAAGCATGAACCATGCAAAACTTACCAGTTGTACACCACAGTAAACTGGTGTTGTTTGTAAATCCAATTGAATAGGCAAAAGACACTAAATCTATTTATTGTGCCAGTTTAATTGCTTAACTACGCTTACTGATACATTACGCATGCATTTGTATTTAGACAAACGCACGTGTTCCTATTTTTGTAATATGTGATATTTATTTAGAACAATATTATCTTAACTCCGAAAGAATCCTCGTTTTGTTATTACTAGAGATAATATCTTACATCTGATCCCCTATCTTCAATATACTTCAGTTCGCGGGATGAAGTTATACTTGTTTTCGGGATAAGTATATTTTATTTTTATCGATAAACAAACTATTCAAATATTTCCTCCTTATCGAAAGTTTAGTAAAATACATGAAAACAAGTGAATATTGATACATAAATATTTTTGATAAACTGGCATTGATATGTAATGATTGTAAATGTGGTTTCAACGTTAACTAGATCTACGACATATATTTCAATCCAAAGAAGTTACAATGCGAACCTTTTGGGACACTAATTGTATATTGTGCATATATCAATTCATCCAGGGGGCATGATTTGTATATTTATTAGTATTTTATAGTACGTTGTGAAGTGAAATGTGTCAGTTTGTGAATATATATTGCTCCGTGCAGACTTACGTAAAGTTCAACTAGGATATGTACACGCAATCCGTACCCGCCGAGATTATAATCATTATCACTTTACACAATGCTTACATGATAGACGTGAATTGAAATTAGCATGAAATGGCAGAATATGGAGATTTAATGAATCTTTCTGTGAAACAAAAATGATGATGTATTTGTCCACAAAGGCATGCGTGCAACGCATTGACACGTACAATATATCTCACGTTTAATAAGCTTTTAGTAAATAGTATGGTACAAACCAAGGCACACAGCTACGGCGGCAGAGTCAGACATAGTACAAGTCATCAACATCCCCAGAAGCTCACTCCGCAATCAATGACAAACTGTGAAACTTTGTGAAATGTGTGCATAATTAGCCATAAAAGGAGATAATTATAAGTGATAACAACACTGAAGTAAGTTCACATACGTACACTCCCCCTTGTCCTATACTTTGGTTTTTAACCCAAATTCAAGATATTGGTAATGCGTTATGCATGGTAATTCAAAGCATATAAACTTGCACCTTTTTTGCTCATTTCTTGTCATTTACAATATTTAAAACCTAAACCTACCATAATGATTACGTTTTACATTTTAAAATAGATAAGGCATAGAACAATGTTTAAAAGAATTGCTTTTCAAAAAAGGGATATACACTAGAATACATTAGAAAATATGTCAATTCAAACAGTCTACTTTCAATATGGATATTTTTGTACTCAGAACTACAATAATATTCCCTAATCGCTTATACAGTTTCTGAACAATGTGTTGCAAAGTAATAGAACTTTTAGAACATACTGAAATAAAGTCATTCAAAGTTATATCTGTCATTGCATACAGATTATAATCAAAAACCAAGTTTGGCCTTGCATGTTCTTTCATTTATGATATCCATCGGTAACATTTGATTGATCTTACACACAACAGATGTCTCGACGAGCGAATTATGTACCACTGTTTGAATGTTTATAAATAAAACCTTCAGCACACGTTATATTACACTGCAAGGTTCTAGCTTTATTGTATATATAATTATGTATGTTTACTTTATCTTATATAAGGGGAATTAAGTTTACGGGTTGAAACAAAAATGGGTCAAAGTAAGAACCAGGTGAACATTTGTAAAACTAGAGGAAAGTATATATTTGATTGGAATTGGAATTACTTCGAAATCAATCCCGTGAATGTTTACATTATAAAACATTTCAAACGACACCATTCATAAATTATATGACATACAATGCATCATAAAATAATTGTGCATTGAGATAATTATGAGCATGTTTAGAATTTTTCACATTATCGGTTTTCAATACAATTGGTCATTTTTTCTACAAAGAAGAGTTAAAGCACATAAATTAAAAACATATAAACATTATGTTCTTACGATATGGTTGAGCAATTTCTATTTATATTTCATGACCTTAAGCGATATTCTATCATTGAGAGTTTGCGATTTCATCAAATAATTTTCCTCAACGGATTAAACTCGCTAAAAGTACATGCATGACGTCGATTTTGCTATCAGCGATAGTAAATCGTCCAAAGTCAATTATTTTTTGTTATGTCAGCATTATGGCGGATTGTCTCTCCTCGAAAAAAGTGGGTTTAGAATTTCATCTTTAGTGTTAATGATATATCGATAATAAAAAAGGTAGTCCTATTGTGTATTTGTTTTACTTCAACAATTAGAATAGGTTAACCGATTTTGACAGATTATGCATGAAAGCAGTAAATTAAACATATGTACATGTAAGTGATGCCTGATTCACAATCACTTTTCAAATTTCAGAGTTTAATTTTGATAAGACGATTTTCAGATGGAAATGAATGTAACAGTAATCGATTCATTAATTCCAGTTGCCACATCGTAACAATGGAATTTGTTGCTCGGTTTGAAATTAACTGGGTTTGAGATAGTTCAGTTGCATTTTAGTTGTACATATTGATCCAGACATATACATTTATATTCATTGTACTAAGTAATAATGTATCTGAGGAAAAGTTATGTGATTTTGTAATTTTGGTCAATTTATGCTGTCTACATTAACTGAGAGTGAATGTTTTTGTGCGTGGATTATGTTTTATCTGACAATCAAACATGCCGGGGGTTATTACAATATAATATGTTTTCATATAACTCGAGGAAATACATAATATACTTGTAAGATGTATAACCTCGTGATATTATCTAAAACTGCAACACAATTACAGTCACCGATTCGGAAGATGTGTTGTTGTAGCACAAGAGCGTAATTAAAGTAAAATCAAATCATATTAGACCTTAATTTATTTAAGTTAAAATTAAGATATCAAATTTTATAATGGGTTTCTTTATCATAAATGACAACAATAATATTGCTATTACCTGATTAAGATGTCACTAGTTCAATTGAAGCTGTGTTGCATTTTGTTAGTTATGTCCTGAGATAAAAGCTATTTAGTTTAATTTGTTTTGTTTGTTTACAATGCTGCTACGTGTTTGGACTAACATTAACGACACTTACATAAACAAATACTGCAAACATTTATCAATTATTCCAGATTACTCTTCGAAGCTCAAACCATTTTCCAATCATTTATTGTTGATTTGGAATATATTTCATTTGGTTATTGCATTTGATTGACGTTCAAAGAATGTAAGGAAACTGACCAGCAGTAGGAAATTAGAAAAACCCATTTGCAAAAACTCCTTTCTAGGGTTTTTCTAATACATAATTTCTACTTGAATTCTGTATACGAGATGATTGTCCTTCATATTAAAGCATTGATGGGTAAATAGAATGACGTAAACTTCGTTTTGATTACAAAACCCATACCAATGTAGCACTAATGGAAGGAAACAATATAACTCATTTGAATACTAAATATCGGCTCGACCCATTATGCCGGATGCGATTACTTGACGCTAAGACACTTTTATACCACTTGAACTGATGTTTTATTCAGCCGTGTTTCTATCGAGAGTTGGACCAAATAACTATGTCTGACAAATCATACGAATGTTAAAAGCATTGTGGTGGCACGGTGGTCGAGTGGATAGTCGGCTTGACTACTGATCAAGAGGTCCCTGTTTCGATCCTGGTCATGTCTGAAACGCTTTCCAATGTCCCTATTCAACTAAGATGAACTGGTTTGCAGTGTACCGGTGCTGTCCATTCAGCAAAACTCAGGACTCATTTGAAAGTAAGTGCTTGCACTTTAATGGGTTATCCTTGACCGAGAGATTTATATAATAACATACACACACATCTTCAGTGTTTCATTTTTTTTGGATAATTATTTGATTTTTCCTTCTGATCTAAAAATCAATGAGTCCTCATATGTAACAATAACGTGAGATAAAATTTTAATGAGTCCAAAAACGTTATGAGAAAATCCGACAGGGAAGGTAGCACTCAACCTAACCAACCGAGCACAAAAATCAGAGACACCACAACACAACTACCCTGAGTAATGCCACACATAAGGCGAAGAAACAATCAAAAATTCATTTTCAATTACACAAAGAAATTATAAAATAGCGGTTGTTGCATGAGAGCGAATGAAATGCAGCCAAGACTCAATCAAGTTCCCCAAGGCACCGCTGCTGCACAACGACACAACATCAGAAACCCATAACATAACGGCGATCAAATAAGCTACAACGTCCCCGGGGCGTGACCTAGTTTAAAACACTAAGGACAGTGACTTAACGTTATGCGACCTAAAGAGACACAGCTACGACTTGATGTAGTTTACAATAAAGGGCAAGGTAATAATGGGATGGGAAATAACATTACATATGCCTAGCAACTACACATACGCCGAAGAAACAATTAAAAATCCTCGCCGAAAAATGCAGGATGACCCAGTTTCACATAAGAATTATACATGTATTATAGCGGTTATTGTATAGAACCGAATGAAACGCAGCCAATACTCGACCAAGTTCCCTAAGGCCCCGCTGTACGGAGATCCAACCTCAAAAACCCGTGCCAAAACGGCGACCAAAATGAGACACAACCACCCCCTGACCTAGTTTAAAACACCAAGGACGGTGACCAAACGTTAATACGGCATAAAGAGGTACATTTACACCAAGCCAATGTAACGAATCATTCGGGATCCTAGTCCTTATTTAACCGGCACTGTGTTATGTAGGTCAAGTTTAGTAAGCAACCTGTAACAAACCTAATCAGTGTTTAATAGGAAATCGACACTTTAAAATAGGGCACAGATTAGTTTACCAAGTAATGTCATAACAAAAGTGATACTTGTTTATCTGAGCGGAAAACCAGATTTGCCAAATAATACACATCAAAACATTTACTCGTACATGCGATTATAATATCAACAAAAGCATATGTATAGTCAGAAGCTAATGAACTTTAATCAAGGGTTGAAGGCAAATATATAATACCCCGTCAACCGATACAGCATAACTATGTTCTTACTTCAAAAACGTTTCATCAAGGAATACGTAATAACGGGTATTGTTCAGAAGATGTGAGGCATCGTCGCTAAGGCAATGGTAAAAACAACTTGCAAATGAATAATCAACTCCAGAGATAAGGATATGTTTTATTCTTGATATATTTTAGCCTTTCAGTTTACCAATTTTTAATTCCAACAACTCTTATGAGAATTAAAGTTTAAAAGATAAATAGGCCTTTAACAAACATTGCGCAACCAATACATATTGCCCTTTCGTGTTCCTGCTACGAATATAGTAATCGTGGAGTATTTCATTAATCAATGTTTGATGTTAGATAAAAATATTGTTCAAACTTCTTCAATGTTAACGTATGTAAGGCGCATGCATTCAGCGATTAACTACGGTCCCAAGATTTCTTTTCATTACAGCGCAAATGTCTATTCGATAAGACAGGGAAATTCTTCAATATTTTTTTCCAGACTGATACATTAGACGAATATGCGTTCAGTGGTGCCAGAACTTTGTTAAGATCATTGGAGATAGTAACGCCAATATCGTGCTACAGTTTCGTAAAGATGAAGCCAAGAGAAAAAATGTAAACAGATATCATGTAATCGCAATTGATTACGCCATAAACATTTAATTGACAAGTAATCCGATGACATCGATATGGCTTAGACTGAAAGCTATAAAATAAAACGCCATAGTCTCAATATTGAAATCTTGAATCCATAGAGGAATTGTATGCTTCATGATTGTTTATAGGACATTTCAAGGAACTTTATCATTTGATAAAATCGTGTAAATCGTATTTACGTTATAATGTACCGTCAAAAGTTAATGGAAAACTTTAACGTAAACGGGAGTATATTTTGGTTGGTACCATTATACAGTATTGTCTATATTTCTAGCCTTGACATGCAAAAGTCAAAATGGAATCATTGAAACAAATACCATCATATATTGTACGGTGTAAAAACACTATTTTTACATTTACATTGTTTAGAAACATTTTGTAATTATTCTTAAAGAAACGTCGTTTTACAGATATCATATCTTGATGTGACTAATTCATAAATTATATTAGATGTCTAACACGTGTTTAAAACAGCAATACAATACAATCGATCGCTCAATTTCCGAAACGATTCTATATAAAGTAATATGAAAATGCTAGTCGGATATTGCGTCCCAGACGAGATAAAACGAGCGGAATGATCCGATCTTTATACTTATGTCGGTATCATAGGCAGACAATATAAGGAGGTAAACCTTAATCATTGCATGATTCAATTGTTAAAATTAACATAAATATTGTCTAGTCAGTCAAAGGTTTGCTTTGTCATTATTTGAAATTGATACATATGTAATAATTCACATGCTTATGGATCCTGTCTTCACGTGATCTTTCCATTTTTGCTGGTTCTTCAAAAGTGAATCAAAGTTGATCTTTTTTCTGTTTATCTAACAAAAAAACATGGCTTTGATGTCAGTATGGAAGTTAACGAAATGGGCAGTCTGAGCATAATGTAGAATGGTATATGGCCAAAAGCGAAGCGAAAAGGCATGTGTTATGTGTTATATTATACCAAATCTAAATATTTGGCTAATCCACGTTTGAGTCCCTGCTCAAATCTTTCTCCATCAAATATGTCGGAATACATTAAATGTGTGTTTGGTGGATTATTGAGTGTCAATGTATAATTTTTTTGTAAAGGTTATGTAAATATATAAAATGAACGAAATAGATAATGTAAATACACTATGTTTTGCATATATTGTAATACACCTCATTTGCATTTAGTTCCCTTCTTATTTCATTGTGATGTCATCCGGTCAATATGCTTTATATTGACCGGTCAATATGCAATTTTCTTGACCGGATGATAAGTATACACTATTTTGCTTTTATCGAAATATTTCATCTGAAACAAACGTTTAGTAAAAAAAAACCAAATTGGATATTGACATATTATTTTCTGAGGATGAACTGACTGTATTTGGTCTCAACGTTTACTACGACATATATTTCAATCCAAAGCAATAACAACTCGAAGCTTTGGGGACACTTATTGTATATTTCAATTCATCAAGGGGCGTGATTTGCATATTTGTGTACTTTATAAAACGTTATGAACGGGAAATGTGTCGGTTTGTGAATATGTTGCTCCATGCGGATTTACGTAAAGTTTTTCTTGGATTTGCGCATGCAATTACTCCAAGAAAAAATTGAAATAGTTAACACTTTATTAAACCTTACATGACAGACGAGAATTAATATAAAAAAAGTTTCATCTATTGGCAGATGATCGTGATTTAATAGATCCTACTGTGAAATAGAAATGAGGATTGATTTGTCCTCAGAGGTGTGCGTGCAACTCAATGTTACGTTCAATATATGTAAGTTTTTAAAAACGCTTTAAGTAAGTACGTATACACATACAATTGGGGAGTTGTAAAACATATTGTTTCCTTTTTGTCTATATTCTCGCGTTTGATTCAGGCATAAAATCCCTAATGCTTGAAATGCTAATTGCTAAATGAAAGCTAGACATATTTTGGTCTATTTTGGCAATTACATCTTTCAAAATATTCAAAATATATCATAAAAGTTATTTTATAAAACTTTACACAAGTAGTTAATATTTCAGTTTAAACATCGTACCACGCTGTATATTGGCCTTTGGTTATTCGTTCGCATTTAGACCTACAATACAATATTAATTGCACCCCTCTGGCTACATATTCCCAACAATTGCAACTACTTACACAATTGTTGTAATGGGAAGTAAAAAAACTGAAATTACGTCTTTCAAAAATACGTCTGTAATAAGAATCAAAAACGTATTCATGCCTTTCAAGACATCAATAATACATAGTATAATTGGATTGATCTCACATTACAAATTCCCCGACAATTGAAGTATGTACCCACGGTTATAATGTTTATAAGTAAAACCTTCATGCAGCTGTATTGTATATATAATTGTGTATGTTTACATTTTCTTATATATGAGGGGAAATAAGTTTACAGGTAGAAACAAAAATGGGTCAAAGTAAGAAACAGGTGTACAATTTTAAATATATTAAGAGTATTTATAATTGATTGGTATTGGCAGGATACTTCGAAATGTATTTCGTATATGTTCACATTATAAAACATTTCAAACGACAACATGCATAATTAATGAGGCATATCATCAAATGATTTTGCATTGGGATATTAGCATGTTTAGAATTTTGCACATTATTGGTTTTCAATAGAATGGTTAATTTTTCCTTCAATGAAGTGTTTGGTCACAGAATTTACACACAAATAAAACTTATGTTCTTAATTAAAGTATTATTTAGGCAAAATATAAAAGCTCCATAGTTAAAACCACAACTAGTTAAACAAAGAAACAATATGGTTGAGCAATTTCTAGTATTTCATGACCTTAATCGATATTCCTTCATTGGCAGTTTGCACATTCATAATATAATTTACCCAATGGATTAAAATTGCTAGAAATATGACGTCGACATTGCTATAAAAGATATAAAATTGTCCATGTTCAATTATTTTTCAATACTTTCATCAGTGTATCATCTACTATACAAACACGTGTTTAAAACAGCAACACAATACAATAGATCGCTCAATTTCCGCCGAAACGATTCTATATAAAGTAATATGAAAATGCTAGTCATATTGCGTCCCAGACTAGATAAAACGAGCGGAATAATAAGATATTTATACTTATATCGGTATATATAGGCATACAATATAAGGACATAAACCTTAATCAATGCATGATTCAATACGTACGGTACGTTGACATTTTTGTAGTCAGTCAAATATATGACATTCTTTGCAATTACACCATTTGTACTTCATAATCATTCACGTTGTGTTAAAACTACGTCGCAAACTTTCTCGAAATACGTTTGTAAAACATTCCAACATGTTCATTGTGCTTTACGGTGTCAGATTAAGGATGTATGCTCTAACCACCCTTTCTAATTATTAAGTGTTACTAAGTTAATCATACCCCATGATACTGTCGTGAGAGTTCAGTTTCGTTATTTGCAATGAATTACAATATGTAAGCCCTAAACAACTTTAAGCAACGGGTATGAAGAACATATTACTTTATGTTCAATATCTAAGAAAGCCATCAACATTCCCTCATCTCCAACCCTATACCACAAACTGGTAATATTATTTTAGCTACTGCATTTTTGTAATTATAACTGGGATAACATGCCATCAATTACCAGTCATCATGGAAGCAAACGTCTGACAAACAACCTCATACGTCTAAGAGCTCACGTATTGTTGAACCCTCTTCGTTGTTTTGACGTTTCGTTATATGCATCGTTGAATTAGCTTGTCTATCAATATTAGCATCGTTAATACAGGTGTCTGTCTGCTTTAAATAGACTTATACATTTATGTTGTGAGCTAAGTTTGTCGCGTACATATCGATTACTTCAATTCAACCCATGGCCCCAGTATGCTACAAGAAGTGCTAACAACCAGCACTTGTGCATTTCTGTATTTTTCGCGCTATATCAAGGAAGAAATTAATCATTTATTTATTTCATTGGTTGCCCATACTCGTAGCACGTGCTACAGTGACATATCATGCATATTGTCGTTTACGACGCACACAACTCTTCTCGGGGTTTGCATTTGTAACCAATAAGGCAGCCAATATTTTTAGTTCATGAAATGGCCAGAAGAGGCTTATTGCACTTGTATGTTATCTGATGGGTGCGGTAACAGTTCTATATCTATGTCCTAGGTTGTGTCCGAAACAACGCTGCTGCTATGTACTGGCGAACGTTCTTGGTATAACCGAATCTCAATACATTTGAAGTTATATGAGCTTTATTATAATAGCCGATAACAACTGCTATTGATTTTATTGCTGCAATAGTTTCTAATAAATGTAGGCTCTCGGTGGAACATAGTACAATATGTTTGTAATAACAATTTAAATACTCCTTGCATGTCGCAAAAAATGATGTCAATATACTTTACTGTCCGTCAATAATAACAGCCAATGGTAGCTTAATATACTTATCGTCTATGTTTGTTCCTCTATAGCCCTTAAACCATTCTTCAACAAATTTGATATAACTTTTGTAATAGTTATATACTATGAATAGTTAGCCCAAATATACACAGACGGTTGATGTATTGAGCACAACACATATACGTACAGTAGGAGAGCACTTTTATTCCGACATTTTCCATATACTCTGTTCATTTTGTAACAGTGTCGTAAGTGTTGGATTTCCGTGCGAGGATGAACTCGTTATTACCGTCCCTTCCGATTGCATTTCAATCATTGTCATTGTATTATCTTACTATAACGTCAGGTACCATTTCATGTTATCGGGTGTACTTTTGACGTTTTGTCTTGATGCATGAGCTTTTTATTTCACAAATTGTCAAATTATAGTACAAATGATCGGATTGCTTTCAACTTTATTATCAAATTGAGACGGGAGTCTCCTGGGAATTGTTTTATCAAAGCATTTTACGGAAATCGTAATCTAACGATCAAAATTGAATTATTTATATTTGAGCAACTATGAAATGTGATCAATGTAGTACTAATCAATATTCAGTTAATAAACTCCTACAAACAATCGCTGTTCCCATTTTACAGTTATTACACAATTATACAGAATTTAAGTTTGAACCAACGTTTACGACTTCCGTAAATACGTTGATAAAACAGTAGTACCCTGACGCTTGTCTTGATAGTCTTAAGAGAATGATTGGTTGATTCCTGTACACTTAATGGACATGGTTTTAAATAGCTAATTAGATTTGTCATCAGAGTAGGGTACACGCGACCTTTCTATTCTTGCTGATTCTTCAACGTGTATCAAGTTTGATCTTTATTTCTGTTGATAATTGTATGATGCATACATGTACATTTGAAAGGAATATATTGCCTCCCTATAGGAAACTACGTATGTTAAATTGCTATAATAGAGCCGCGTATTCTCGCTAAATGGTTTTGCCCAATATGCCTTTCTTATTGGATTTTTTCATCATAAGTGTCAAAGTTTCGTGCACTTTTAAGATAATCGACATATACAAGGGTTACAATGGGTTTCATACACATAGGAATCCCTAAGACGCACAACGCGATCCAAAAATTGTACTTAATTCTTATTATGCACAGAATATACACTTTTATGTCACACGAATTAACATGTCTGACTTATCTTCAGATTTATTAGAGAGTTTGAATAAGAATATGATCTGTATCCTTATAGTTGTATTTGGATACCTATCTCTAAAATCTGAGTGACTGCTACCAAGAGAGCTTTGTTAATATTTTTGTTGACATATTTCTTGCCCCCATTTCTACAACTGGGATGCATGGAGTATTTACGGATATAATGCTTGTCTCGAATCGCAATGTAATGGAAACCATCACGCTTATCGACATTAATGAAGTAATAGTAATAAAATGTATATGAATATTATGCTAGTTATAAGTTCCAAATGCAAGTAGCATTGGTAAAATTGGCAAATTATATGCATTTGGCTTATTTCAACATTTACATGTTTATCATAATTATACAATTAGGGCCACTTTTATTTAGATTCAATTGCTAAAATGATCGAAAGAAAATGATAAGATTATCAGTCGTATGTTGAACTCCCTGCTTTGAAAGTTAGAGACCGTATAATTCTGAATTGACTGTACATTTTTTTTATTAATTGCGTAACAACGCATATTGATACATTACGTATGCATTTGTTTTTAGACAAACGCACGTGTTCCTACTATTTAAATATGTATTAGTTATTTAGAACAGTAACATTTTAATTCCGAAAAAATCATCGGTTTGTTATTGTTATAACTAGAGATAATATTTTCCACCTGATCCCCTATCTTCAATATATTTCTGTTTGGGTTATATTTAATTTCGGGATAAGTATACAATATTTTACTTTTATCGCAATATTTCCTCTCAATCTAAACGTTTAGTAAAATAAAACAAAGTGGATATTAACATATTATTTTCTGAGGATGAAACTGACTGTATTTGGTCTCAACGTTAACTACAACATCTATTTCAATCCAAAGCAATAACAACTCGAAGCTTTGGGGACACTTATTGTATATTTTGCATATATCAATTCACCAGGGGTGCGTGATTTGCATATGTTTGTATTTTATTACACGTAATGAACGGGGAATGTGTCGGTTTGTGAATATATTGTTCCATGCGGATTTACGTACAGTTTGTCTTGGATTTGCGCATGCGATTACTCCTAGAAAAAATGAAATACTTAACACTTTATTAAACCTTACATGACAGACGAGAATTAATATAAGAAAATTTGCATTTATTTGCAGAAGATCGTAATTTAATGGATCTTTCTGTGAAATAAAATGAGTAGTGATTTGTCCTCAGAGGTGTGCATGCAACACAATGTTACGTTCAATATATTATGTTAATTTTTAAAAACGCTTTAAGGAATTACAGGTACACAAACAATTGGGGAGTTGTAAAACATATTGTTTCCTTTTGTCTCTATTTTCGTGTTTGATTAAATAAATTCAGGCATGTAATCCCTAATGCTTGAAATGTTACTGCATTGGCAATTAGTCATTCTTTTTTCTTTTTCATTTAGATCTACAATACAATATCAATTGCTTTGTGTTTGGGCACGTTAATTAGACTCACATAAAACTTTCTAATTTTTAAGTAGTATTTCGGCTAAATTTAAAAGCTCCATAACTAACAGCCATACTTATCATTATTACAATTGCTCTCTTTATGCAATATGCATAATGAATACACGAAATAATTTAAGCTAGTTTAACATAGAAACAATATGGTTGAGCAATTCCTGTTTATATGTCATCACCTTAAGCGATATTCCATCCTTGACAGTTTTCGCTTTCATCAAATAATTTACCCAATGCATTAAAATTGCTAACAATTTGACGCCGACTTTGCTATAAGCGATAGTAAATTGTTCAAATTCAACTATATTTTCAATATTTTCATCAGTTTATTATCTGCTATAAAAACACTAGACAGTTATTAATTTTATCGTATTTAGATTGTTATGTTAGCATTAAAGCAAATATTTTCGACTCGAACAAATGGGTTTGGAATTTCACCTTTAGTTTTAAAGACATATCGATATTACAAAATATTTTTTGTATTTGTTTCACTTCAACAAATAGAAGACTATCGTACAATATGTTTACCGACTTGACAGAGAATATATCAAAACAGTAATTTAAACCGATGTTAGTAATGCCTGAAGCACAATCAATTTTAAAATAACAGAGCTCACTTTCTATATCATTAATTAATACAATTATATTGTATGCGATTATCTTATTAAGATGCCACTCGTTGAATTTAATCTGCATTGCATTGCGTAGTTATGTGCTGAGCAAAAACTATTTAGTTATTTTTTTGTTTGCAATGTTGATAGATGTTTTGACTAACATTTACGACACTCATATAATGCAATGCCTGACAGGTTACAGGTTATTTACATGTGGGGAGCGGTGGCCTAGAGGTAGGGCGCGCGCTTCAGGATCGAGAGTTCCCGGGTTCGATCCCCCTCTGGACCACTGGTTAATTTCTCTGAACAAGACCCACAGCTCCACTCCACCATGGTGTAAAATGGTACCTGTGAGGGCAGTGTCTATTCCTAGGCGCCGCAGATCGATGTTGGCAACCACACCACAGGAGAGAAATAGTCTCCCCAGGGAGACACGAGTGAAGGTTTCCATATGTAGCCCAATGACCAGGGGAAGTTGAAATGTCAAAGGGTGCTTGAGCGGCCTAGCAGCTGAAAAGAACCCTAGAAAATATCTTAACTTTTGTTTTTTAACAAACCTCTAATTAAATTAAACTTTAGCTAAATGTCAAGTGACAATTGTTAGTCCCAGATGTATCATGTTAAAGTCTATGGCCAGTTGACGCACACAGATCATTGAAAGGAAGTATGTTGCAGCTAGAAAATAAGATAAAACGAAACAGTGGGTCATGTTTAATATAAGAAACATTTTGTTTGTCGAAGGCAGTAAATGTTAACATATTTATACGGATGCGCGTACGGTTTCAATGTTGGTATTACCCTATGCTACTTTCGCTTTGATAAATATGTCAAATTTCAAAATATACAAAATAATTCGGTACTTCACCTACATGTATACATGTTCACTGCATTAAATATCAGCACGATGATTCTAGTTCCATTCTATCAAGGAATATTACTATTCACCATACCAGTCAAACAGAAGTTTTCGAAAGGACTATTTGACTATTCGCGTATGCATTTAGTATCTTTTTACCTACAGTGAATTAAACCAGGAGTGTTTTGTGTAAGTAAGTTAGGAAATGAATAAGCATTATCTTATATATTATGAATATGTAAATAATTGTAATAATTTACATAACATAAAAAACGAATGCCATTTCCTGTTCTCATAAACAAATACAGAAAACAGTTCTCAATTAATCCCAATTAATCTAAGAAACATAACTCTGATCTTCAAAGCTCAATACATCGTCCAAAAAGTTATTGTTAATTCTGCATTTTGTTAACGTTCAAAGAATGTAAGCAATAATGCCCAAAAGCAGTCAATTAGACAAATCCAACTATTTATCTAGGTTTTGAATAACTTTTTTTATAATTGAATTATATAATTTTATGAGCTGATTGTTCTTAATATTATAGCATTACTCAGTAAATATAACAACGTCAACTTCATTTTGATTACAAAATCCATCTAAACGTTACACTAATGGAAGGATGCAATATAACTCATTTGAATACCAAATATCGGTACGAAGCATTGTGACAGATGCGATTATTTAACGCTAAGTCATTTTATACCACTTTTATGAGTGAGTCCCAAGCTAATTTAATGAATGACTGGTGAACCAATCCAAGGTTAAACGCAGATAGTTATAATCATCCTAGTTATTGTCAGAGTCCTTAATTAATATGTACTACTTCAAATAGGTCAAGTTAAGTTAAACAAACTGTAACAAACGCGATCAATATTTAACAAGAAATCGAAACTTACATTAGGCCATATAATTATAACAGTTTAACATCTAACTTCACGAGAAAAGCGATGAGTGTTTATCTGCGTTGAACACCAGACTTGCCCAATAATACACATCAAAGTATTTATATGCGATTAAAATATCAACAAGATGTATCAATCGGAAGCTTATACATTATAATCGAAACTTTGGGGCCAAATGTAAGTTATATAGCGATGTTGCTGAACTTTTGTATCTACTTCACAATGACATCGGTCCCTTGGTGCGTAATTAAATCGAGTATGCTTGTAAATATTGCTTGTAATTAAGTATTCTGTAATTATAGATATTGTATAGTAAATACAAGACATGGATCTTTAATTGTTTCTTCGGCTTATGTGAGGGCATTGCTCGTTGTAGTGGCTAGGAATTTCTAATATTATTTCCCGCCCCATTCCTACCTTGCCCATATTTAAACTAGGTCAAGTCGTAGTTGTACCTCCTTCAGTTGTTCACTGTCCTTAGTGTTTTAACCCAGGTCACGCCCCGGGGTTGTAATGCCTCATTTGGTCGCCGTTTGGACATGGGTTTCTGTGGTCATTGCTCAGGGTTGTTGTGTCGTGGTGTTTCCGATTTCTGTGCTCGGCTGGTTGGGTTGAGTGCTACCTTCCCTGTCGGATTTTCTCATACCTTTTTTACGTTCTTGCTTCATTGAGGTAATAGTACAAAGCACGCTTTAAAAGAGAGATGGACTCCGGGGGAAAATCCGCCTTATTCTAGACATACTCCAGTAATTCATTTTACCACATTTTTATTCAAACAACTCTTACATGAAGTAAAGTTTAAATGAAATATAGTGTTTCATAACATAACACGATGCAATATAATCTTGCTGACTTCCTGTGTTACTGTGATGCCCACAATAATCATGGAGTTGTTTATGTATTCAAGTTTTGATGTTAGAAAATCATATTGAAGTGTTTAGCTTTTGCAATTTGCAAGGGTTTTAGATGCATGCATTTAGCGAAAAACAAAGGAACCAGGTTTACTCTTCATTAAAGCAAATAATCTCTAGCCTATGCGATACGAGAGGAAATTTGAAAAATAATTAATGTATTTCTGGTAGACGAATGTGTTCAACGGTGCCAGAAAGTTCTCATTTCATTGCTAACAAGACATATCGTTTTCACAGTATCATAAAGCTGTTACAGGAGACAGAATATAAACAAATATCATGTAATCTAGATTGATTACAACTTAAAAAATGTCAGTGATACTTGCCCTTAGATAATCCGATGACATCGATATGGCTTAGTATGAAGGCGAATAAATATGGAGTCATATTAAACTTCTACATAAATCGGCATTATTTACAACACATAGTGCGAATTTCTTTCTACAGTTTTGTAATTGTCCGGCAAATAGCCTTTAAAAATTATTAGAACCAAAACTATCATAATTTAAAAAGAGCAAAGAGCCAGTACTGTTATACTGAAAAAACAAAACAGAATGTATAAATTTGACCTCAACTTCATTTTCTCGAAGAAGAAATGCCACTATCCGTTTCAAACAAACTTCGATCACTAAATTACAGAAACAATCAGTCCCGACCAAATCATATTGAAACCATGATCTAGCACATTGTTCCCAGGCCGTGTGTTACAAGTGCTTTAAAACAGCAGTACAATTAGCTTCAATCTCCGAAATGTCTCTATAAAAAGAGCTATGAAAATGCCAATCGGAAATTGCATTACCGACGACATATAACCACCAGAATGATCACATCTTTATATATGTTTGTCTTTTTCAAGGCAATTTCAGAAATTGAAAGTCTATCGTTAGAAGTATTCAATTATTACATAGTATAATATTGGCACTGACACGCTTAATCTCTCTTGGAATAAATTAGCCAAACATTGTAGCATGTCGATGATAATACTGCATGTGCGATGTCCTATAAATTCCAAAAAAGAACCCTTGCCCGTATGAATTAAATTATTACGTTTTATTATGCTAATCCTATCACAAGCTTCTGTTGTGAGAGCTAAATTTCGTTATTTGCAAGCGCTAAATACAAAACAACCTAAAGCAACGGGTATGAAGAAAACACTGATTGTTTTTATGTTCAAATATCTAAGAAAGCCATCTACTCTTTCACCCCTAGTCTGGTCACCCTACAATATATAATATTCTATCAATCAAACAGCATAACATTTTTCAATTTCGCTATATTTTATTTGTGCCTGATTATCTATGTTTGAGGGAGCAAAGAGAAAAAATGTCATGAAAAAAGAGTAGATTAAGGAGTTGTCTTTCTAAACGTAGGGTATGTAAGACAAACTACTTCACCTTAACCCCATACACTGGTACGAAATGGAACTTTAGCTACGCATTATCATTGCAATAACATGTAATCAATTACCAGTTCTCCTAGAAGCACGCTTCAGACAAACAACCACAGACGGCTAAGAGCTCACGAATTGTTACACCATTCATTGTATTGACGTTTCGTTATATGTTTAGTTGTTAACTTGTCTATCAGGATTATCATCGTTAATGCAGGTTTTTGTCTGCTTAAAATACCTTCTGAGCTAAATTTGTGAACGTCTTGTCTCCTGATAGTATTCACCATGCAATAACATGTAATCAATTACCAGTCTTGCCCGAAGTACGCGTCAGGAAAACAACCGGAGACGGCTAAGAGCCCACGAATTGTTACACCCTTCATTGTTTTGACGTTTTCGTTATATCTTCTGTTGTTAACTTGTCTATCAAGGTTAACATCGTTAACGCAGTTTCCTGTTTGCTTTAACTTTCCTAATAAATTTACGTTCCGAGCTTAGTTTGTGTGCGTAATTATTGATTACATAACTTCAATCCAAACCATGGTACTTGTGTGTTACAAAAAGTGCTAACAACAAGCACTTGTCAATTCCGGAATAAGTGGCGTTATGTCAATGAAGGAATTAATCATTTTACCGTATGCAAAATGTTGCCGTCCCCTGGTATTTGATGCTAAATGTTAAAATATGGTTAGTTTGATACACGCATCAGTATCGGTAAAATTGTCGGACATAAATAACCTAAGATACTCTTTATAAATATGTGAATGTAAGATAGTTGTAATACAGAGTAATACAGGATAACATATGGTTTGGTTTGTGAGTTAATACTTTATTTACGATGGTTGGCTGTCCATCTCTGCATTGTCAATAACTACAGAGAACACAAATTTACTTTAACTTTAAGATTTGTAATTATACTATGAATAGTCCAAGTGATACTTCTTAAGTACAGTGTGTATGCAGACGGTTGATGTTTTTAGCCTATAGTCGGAGAGCACTTGTATCTATTCCCACAATCTCCACAGCTAGTTATGTTCACCATGTACAGTGGTCGTAATTGTTGGATATTTTCGTGCGAAGATGATTGTTTCAGATTAACGAGAAATTATGGGTGTGTTGTCTTTATTCTCACTGTCACTTTCAATTGCTTTTCAATCACTTTCAATACTTTACTTTACTATCATATGACATCATATTATGCAAGCGGATGTACTAAAAGCGTTAGGTCGTTTACACCGCGCAACCACGAAAAGTCATTAGAAGTGCAAATTACCGGACTTTAAGATGAGTAGTCCCCTTACATTTTTACTATCAGCATTAATGGTTGGTTTGTTACTTAACTATAATTATGTAATATTATATTTTAATATGATTATTCATCTTTTGAACAAAATTAGTTTTGCCACTAGGATTTACGCGACCTTTCCACTGTTACTGGTTTCTCTTTTGTACATGTATGCTACTTATGATTTACAGTAATGCGTTAGGGAGAAGTTTTCAATGATAATAATGTGAAAACGCAGTGCTAAAACGTAAATTGGTGTTCCCATGTGTGTCTATTTAGCTTGATTGTTAGACATACGTGTCAGTGTTTCATGATCTTTAACAATAATCGAGATATACAAGGGAATCACGGCATTTATGTATATCAAACAAATTCTCTTGATGGACGTATAGACACATTAAGTAAATAATTTGCATAACATTCGGATAAGATTTATTTTCGATATGTATGAATACGTCTATTTGCAATCTGCATTGTTAACTCTGTGTTTGCTGCAATTTTTACTAATGACAATTGAGGTTTGCACAATACGTTGCTAAATATTTTGTATTTGACGTTTTTAAGTCGATATAGATCATTTTTGTAGTCGTCAAAAGACATTGTTTCAGTCAGAAGAGAACCTGTGGGCTATTACCGTAAACGGAATGAAAATTCAGACAAGTCAATATGCACACCGATACACGTTTTGATATACAGATATGAAGACTAAACTTAAGGTTGCTCAGCTTTTGTCCGTTGCATGCGAGGAAAAACATTAGTATTCGTTTGAACTTGATATTGATGAAGTAATAAAATTCAAATTCTAGCACGGTCTAGTTTTAGCTCCGTGTAAACGTATAGGACTGTACCGTGGTTAAATTTCCGATATATCACAGTTTTTGCCGTACTACTTTTTGGCTGTTGAATTACCTCCCACGTATAAATAACGCTTTTTATGAATGGAATTTACGTCTTGTTTATCACATGACGTCATGGATTGTATGACATTTATTTGACGTCAACGTTAACGTGACGTTGCGCGAACTTTAATTTGCGTAGCGTTCTTTCTTAATTTATTTAATTATATCCGTAGTATTGCAACGTCAATTGCATTTATCGATTCATTTGAGTTTATATGAAATTCATAGTTTGGAATGAGCTCTAGTTATGCCTCTGTTTAAATGAAATGAGCAAAAAACGATATTCTAGGGGTGGAGGTTTTATACTTTAAACAGCGGAAGTTGTCTATAGCAACACGACTAACAACGCATCACTCTGCAATAAAAATGAGTCCATATAAAATTGCGCTTATAACTCGTGTTAGAATGCAAATAGATCTTAGTTTTCCGTGATATAACGGCCAATATATCACGGTTTATCGTTCACATGCGTAGTTATTAATCACTCAGGCCTCGGACTTCATGATTAATTCCTACGCATATGAACTCCAAACGGACAATATATCACGGAAAACTATGATCTATTTCCTAAATATATTTATGTCATGCTCACGATTTGAGCGGTGAGCGCATTATTCGTTGGCTTTGAATAAGAATGTCGTAAGTACAAACAGTTATTATAAGAAAACAAGTACAAGCTGTCGCCTTTCATGAAAATAAACTCATAAAAGGCGACTTTTGTTGTGAATATCAAATATGTAGGAGTCGTTTTATTTCGTAAGTAGTACACAAATGATATCATTTTATGCCAGCGAATTCAAGCTTGACTGTAAACTAGTGTATAACTACATATCAACGCTTTCGGATAAAATATGCGTTTATATTTAGACAAACGCACGTGTTCCTATTATTTTAATATGTTATATTTATTTGTACATGCAACAATAATATCTTAACTCAGGAAATATTTCGTCTTGTTGTTGTTATTACTAGAGATACTATCTCACACCTGATGTGATATCTTCTATATATTTCCGAACTCGGAATTGGATTCTAATTTTCTCCGGGATAAATATACATTGTTTTGCAATAATGTTTGTTGAATAACAACGTATTCAAATATGTTCATCTTAAACAAAAGATTAATAAAACTGTGTACATGTATTAATGTTGCTGTTTATCAATAGTGTACCACCCCGTAAGTGCCTTCATATCCAAGTGTTTATTGTTATTGTCGACTAATGGGGCAACCTGTGTTCTAATTCGGGTGGGGTGTACTTAAATCAATAACTGTGTTGTTTAGGCACCATGCTTGTAAAATTGTAAGGCGGCTACAATCATTCAGTGGGCGTATATTATGGACATTTAAAACAATTCAAAGAAATAACCATTCGCAACTTTGGGATACTGATTTTGTTATATACATATATAAATTTATGTATGGGGCATGAATTACCTATTTATTTGTATTTTATGAAACACAATACAAGGGAAATGTGTCGATTTGTTTATGTATTGCCCCGTGCGGATTTACGTTAAGTTAGATTAGGATCTGTGCACGCAATTACCCTGGTGAACAGTAGATATTTAACACTTTTTATAATGACAGACAATAATTAATATAAGAACATTGGTAGAAGATCGAAATTGAATGAATTTTTCTGCGAAACAAAAAAAAGATTTATATGTCCATAAAGACATGCGTAACACGCAATGAACATTACATATACTATATTAAATGTTTCAATAAACTTTCAGTAATGCATACATTTTGTTTATATACGTGCGTTCAATTTAAGAAAGTAAGCTATTAAGGCGTGAAAACACACAGCATGTTTCTAGACCCTTTCTGGTCGCCTTTTGAAACTTGCATCATTTAAAATATCATATAAAACATCAAATCTTTCAATCATAACCTAGATCTATTAAAAAGAATGCGGCTAAAATCCAATTGTTGCAATTACAAAAAAGAAGAGGATTTAACCCTTCCTCCTTCAGTTCATATTTCAATTTACACACCTTACCTTGTTGTACACTGTACATCAGTTGTTTTTTGTTTCTTTTTCACTTGGGCCTAGAAAAAAAATTGATCCCCGCGTCACAAAATCGAAAATACCTAAAAGGGTACATATGAATTGAAAAGTAAGAAGAAGGAACTGAAATACCGTCTTTCAAATTTACATTTGTAATAAGGAAACTGTGTTTTGGCCTTGCAAAATGTTTCTTTCATTACATCAATCAGTAAAATTAGATTGATCTTACATTACAGACTTCCCGACAATGTATTATGTACCCCAGCTGTTATGTTTATAAACAAAACCTTCAGAACACGTAATATTGTATTGCAAGGTTCTAATAGTCCGGTATATATATATATATTTGCATTATACCCTTCAAAGAAGTGCTAAGTCACATAAATTGATCTCAAACTACATGTATTAAAATAAATATAGTTTTGGTCAAAGTTCAGTACTTAAATGAGATACATAATATTATCAGTATAACGTTTTAATATCCCTCTATCAGCAAGTATCGAAATGGGTGAACTAATATTTTCTGATAACTAAACACAGAAAAATATTATCGAACAATCTCAATTTGTTCATACCTATAGGCACAATTCAAATATCCGTAGTTCACACTATAATCAATTTAATTACCCATGCTATCAACATTGCCGAACATAAGACGGTAGCTTTGCTGCAAGCTAAATAAAAAAGTTGAAATTAAATTATTGTGTCAGTAGTTTTCCACGTAATATACACACCTTAAGCCATATTTATTTGTATAGGTTAAAGCTAAATGTTTTCGAAAATGTAATATGGTTTGTTATTTCACCTCAAATTTGAGCAAATATACTACAGAAAGGGACACATATATATAGATATAATTTATTTCACTTCAACAAATACAAAATTATTGTATAATGCAGACTTCACATCCAATGATAAATATTCCCTGTCGGAGGATATTGTAAGACAGTTATCTAAATCTATATAATTGATGCCTATATACCCCTCACTTATCAAGTTACAGAATTCACTTTTACAAATAAATACAGATGGGAATATATATAACTTCAATCGATCCAGTCATTCCATTTCGTAACACTAAATTTCTGTTCACGACTTGAAATTAACTAGACAACATTTCAGTATATTTTTTGTTCTACATATTGATCCAGACAGATATTTATTGTACTAAATAATAACGTGTATGAGGATATATTTTGTTGTGATTCTGTAATTTGGCCCCATTTTTGCTGTCTACATTAAGTAAGAGTAAATAGTTTCTTGCGTGGATTGTGATGTATTTGTCAGTCACATATGCGAGACCATATTGATATAGACAGTGTTTTCACATTTACTTACTCGACAAAATAATGTATAACCTCGTGTTATTACTTACATAATGATACCATATAGTCACAAAGAATCAATTATTATGTTGATGTATCCTTAAGCGTTTAATGTAAGATCCTGTTATACCTTCATTAACTAAACTTAAGAAATTAAATATATGCTGTTATATTATTGTTTATATTATTGATTTTTACAATTGCATGGTATTCAATTCTTTTATTACAATATCACTCGTTGACTTTAAGCTGTATTCATTCAATTATTTCAATTCATTAGTTCCAGTCCATTAATATTTTGACATAAAACCTCTTGTTTACTTTAGTCAAACACCCATTATCATTGCTAACAAAATGTAGGTCTTGAGAGACTAATCCTTCGTTTTTTTCAATATGGGACAGGCGACAGTTTCCATGATAAACATTCCGAGGCATAGTAGTAAACGTACTGAACCCAGTGGCATTAACTACATTTCCAGTAAAAATGAGAAATCCAATGGCACTAACTACATTTCAAATTCTGCCATAACTACAATCTTATAAGTACACTGTTTACTGAATTCTACTTAAGAGGTGATATCGTCAATGTAATAGCATTACTCTGTTAATACAATAGCGCCAACTTCGCTTTGATTACGAAAACCATGACAACGTAACGCTAATGGAAGGAAACAATATAACTCATTAGAATACCAAATATCGGTACGACCCATTATGTCGGATGCGATTACTTACGTTAAGTTACATTTTATTCAACTTGGACGGATTCGTCCGTGAATCTAATATGAAATATGCCCAATAACTGTGTCTGACAAATTATCTTAATGTTATTGAAAAGCTTTCGAAAACTATGTATTCAATCCAACTGAACTTAAATAAACAATGAGTAACAGTATGTACAAATATTGTGATTGCAAACGTTTGTTAGCATCAATGCCTTTCCATGAATCGGGGACTTCGTAACCACACCAAAATGAACCGCTGATTGTTATAATAAGTATAGGCATCGTTTGAATATGGCATTTAAAATACTTGAAACCATTGATTTATTTAGGTCAAGTTAACATAAACAAACATACACAAAGGTCATAAATGTTAACCTGGAATTAGTTCATGTTGGACATTTTTTACGTCTTAACAAACGCGATCCTTGTTTTCAGAGTGGAAACCCCGACTTGCAAAATTAAACACGTCAAACCTCTTTCATTCGTTTGAAAAAGCAACAAAAATATTCGGCATAACTTAATATATTTTAATAAAGACTTTGATGGCAGCAATATACTATAAACCAATATTGCGGAACTGTGTTGTTTACATCATAAAGCTAATCGGTCGTGCGAAGCTTCACAAAGAAGAATATGCCATTAATCTTTCAGTAAGCAGCCTTGTAATTCAGATATACTAGTACTTACATTTTATATAAACATTATCTCTCTCTTAAGGTCATCGTGCAAAGCTGATTGCTAAAGAGTACTCAACCACTGAGACAATAATTTTAAGAGGTATGCGGTATTCCTGAAATATTCGAATGTCCGCATTGTATTTCTTGAAAGTTTAACAAATGAATTAAAACAATTTCGAACATCTCGTATTAAAGAAATGGAATGCATAGAGCCGGCACATTTTTTGGTGAATAATGTTAAAGTTACGTCAATGAGAATTACTTTATATGATGCTTGCTTTGAGATGATCATTTAAAGATGTCCCTGTATCTACAATGCTGGTGTTTGTCAGATGCGGACAGCGAACAACTACGGTACCAGAATTACTTTTCATGTAAGCGTAAAGTCTCTAAAATGTGCAATAAGAGAGAAAATTGTAATAATAAATGATTTTTGTAGACTGATAAACGAATGTGTTCAGTGGTATCATACACTTGCTCAGATTATTGAGGACAAGAAACACCGATATCGTGCTACGGTCTCTTAAAGTTGTATCCAAGAGAAAAAATGTAAACAAATGTCATGTAATCTCGATTGATTACGACTTAAGATTGCAATTGATGTTTGCCCTTATATAATCGGATGACATCGATATATGGCTTAGACCGAATGCGATCAAATATGGTGTCACATTATTGATATTGGACTTCAAGGGTGCTTAAAGGAATTACATTCTTCAGGTTTGTTTATTGATGATAGAAATTAATTATCGTTTGGTAACGTCTAGTAAGTCTTCTTTATGTTACAATGCACCGTCTTATGTTATATTTTATCTTATATTTAAGTTTTAAGCACATTTTTTTCGATCTGTGATATGTAAAAGTCCAAATGAAACCATTGTTTACGAATGGCATGTGCAAAAAACACAATACACCTACTAAATATGTCAAAGCAAAGCAGTAATTGAGTGAAATAACAAAATTCAATAATTTTACCTTGGTCCTTTTCACGTGTTACAAATATATTATATATGTTTTATTAATCCACCTCCTGAATGTACCGTTCCTATCTACATGTAAGTCAAAACAACTTCACAAAGCAAAAAAAGATAACCCTTAACCTAAAGTTAGCACCTTGGTTTCCTGCCTTGTCTCTTACAAATGAGTTAAAGCAACACTACACATTAGCTTAAATCTAAAAAATGTCTGTAAATAAATAGCTATGGAAATGCAAAATGCATGTAAAATAATTATTTGCAAAAAATGCAAATTACATGTTGCACCGCGTGTGCATCTATATCTTATCCTCATGGACGTTGTATAAATTACATAATTTTATGTATGCCGATAATTCTCGCGATATGAACTTGCCAAATAATGCAACATTTCTATGATATGTTACGGTGTGAGATTAAGCATATGCCTTACCCATCTGCACTTTATTTCTAACAATTATGTTTCAAAAGATACTCTTACACCATATGTTTAAGGTACCTTCTTGTTTACTTACTAGTTTAATCGTTGCATCTGGTAGGCTACAATGTATATACATCTTTTATGCGCATGTACTTGATTTTTTTTGGAAAAAGGCTGCGCTCTGCACTCCTTTGACGATAAATTTGGTAAACGTGTTTGTTATGATACTATCTAGGATAAGTGGAAATATATATCAGTCGGGTTAAAACTGAAGTCACTGAACAAATGATATGAATCCAAGAAAGAAATATAGGCTTCATTTTCCTAAACAGTCACTCTCGACACCTCAGTCCTAATATAAGATGCATCCATCGCTATGAGGGTATGATGACAAGAAGCCATTATTCGTTGATGCTGAACGTCAAACTAGGGTGATTCTAGCCCCAATTTTATTTCGTCTGTTGTGTGACGCGGCATATGATCGAACCCGGCACCTCACAAACTCGAATTGGAAGTAGGTAAATGTTATTATTTGAGTGTTAGAATAATCTAGTCCTCTAACGTCTCTCAACATTTGAACCCTTCCATAAGATTCCTGATGTTATTTTTTATATTATGTCTCACTGTAATAATATGACATCAATAACAATTTCTTCTCAAAACACGCATCCGACAAAAAAGTTTCCGCAGACGACTAAGAGTTCACGAATCATAATACCCTTCAATGTTTTGACGTTTCGTGATATGTTTTGTTGTTATATTGTCTATCAAGATTAATATCGTTAATGCAGGTGTCTGTCTGCTTGAACTATTCTCGTAAATCTACTTTCTGAGCTACGTGTGTGAGCGTGTTCTATCCTGACAGTATTCACTATGGTAACAGAAGGTTTGCCATATTATTTCAAAAAGCATACAGTTGATTACAACGGTCGTTTTTTGTTGATTTGCCTTAGTGTTCAATGAACAATATGCCTTCCCTCGCGACCAGTTGCCCGAAGTAAAATACAATGTAGATACATGTTTTACAAGTTTGTTATTATATAATGGTTCACGAGTTGTATGGTTTAAAATCAGCGAAAGTATACAAACATAAATAAGTACACCCGTAAAGAACCTCCATACGGGCTTAGATTTCCCTAGAGATGACGTCATCAAACATACGATGCTGTTAATTGTCTGTGCAAAGTATTTGTACAAATTAACCATTAGCTAAATATCCCAGTGAAAGCATTTTAAGACAAACACTTAATTATAAAAGTGCAATGCTTTGCTTTTTTGATTTAAGTTAATGTGCATTAGTATTGCAAAAATAATAATAATTTGCGTCTAACAAGAAATTAATCGAACATCACATCCATAAACACATTTTGTAATCACATTATTAAAATGGATTGCGATTTCACACAAATCCCATATGATAAAATATATAACTTCAAAGAAAATACTTGACAGATCTATTAAGTTTGTGCATTTGTCAAACTAATAATGATTGCATAAAAGCATTGACGTTTTTTGTCTATTCAACTCATTCGTGCTCTGCATCCAAATGTTGGAATTGTCTCTGAATGTGATATTTTTGTAAACATTACAAGCAGCGTTATGTACTTCTTTATAATGTTGAATTTGTCGTGTCACAGAAAACATGACATGCCTTCTCGAGAGAAGATACTTAGTTTATCTCGTTTCCCAATGTGTTAGCGTTTATGTTTACTATCCACACGTCTGAAGATTCGCGATGAAGCCGTTTATAACTATTCTAAGCGTAAGTGATTGTCGGGTCTATTTCAAATTCTGTTGCCACATTTATAGCAAAGTTTAGCTATTATTGCGTACAATTGAAGTTATCTAGCCTAGCATAGAGTTGAAGTTATATATGTCTTCTTAGTGTGGTGTATATTGTGTAACATTAGGCGAAGAAATAAGATATTTTCGTCTTGGCATTATATCGTGGTATGTCTACATCAAACAGATGGACACATGTAAACAAAACAACACCGCCCATGTTATACTAACATATATAACCTCAGGTCTTCAAAACTAAATTTCAGGTGTTGAAATGTCTATACATATAATGATGAAGCTAAGTGTATGTATGTATTTATCATCATTTTTAGCATCCGAAATTCGTTTTAATGTATATGCATCAATAGGACGTAACTATTTTCATACTTTGAGAGTTTTGAATTTTGGTTATAGCATCGAACGATTTAACCTTTCAATGTTGTACTTGATATAGTTGTGGAAACTGTCTCAGTTATTCTAGATTGCCTTGGAAATTTTGTCACAATCTAGATATCTTTCTCACTCGAACGATAAGTATCTGCCTTATGTCATTTCGTCCTGTCTTTTATTGATAACGGCCAAACTTAATGGAAATAACACATTAGATGTCTCGTCCATAAATCACAACTTAACTGTAATTATATTTTCAATCTATCGGAATACAATCTACCAGGAGGTCAGTTGGAACTTGTTTATATCACTCAAGTATTATTGAGGCCAATATCTTGAAGCAGTAGATGACAAATTGAACTGATGTGTTTTTGGAAACGTAGCTTTGTATCTATTAAGAGAAATAAGTTAATGGAAAGGACCAATACTGGAAGTATAAAATACAATAATTATAGAATCTAGTATAATAATATCCCTAAAAGGGGATCACAATATCGTTTGTCTAGTATAATAATATTCCTAAAATTATAAGTTGTTCAGAGTTCTAAGCCAGATAATGATTTGCTTCGAATACAACATATATTTATAGTAATAAAAGTACGTCAGTTAAATCAGCGTTGTAAAATGTGTAGCAATTGTTTAAGAAGTAGCAATGGCAACCGATACTGACATACAAACATGGATGAGCGCGATCAAACAATGTCAAACTGACGAAATAAGGAATATGGAGGTTTATGCACAAAACATCTTTCTAAATATGTCCACTAGATAAATACATGAGATTGACAATTCCTTTCCGCTTAATTTTCAAACAACAAATACTTTTCAATTGTTAACATGCATTTTGTGTACCTTTACTTTATTGACATTCTATAATCAAACATTACAGGATTTTGTTGTTGTCGTGTCACTTTAGAGCTAGCACTATATATATGCGTATTATCTCTTTTGCTGTACGTGTTAATCTATATCTGCGCGAACACAGAATGTTTATTCCTGTATCTTTAGAGCATACATATTTTAGTGTAAACGCGTTGAAGAGAATATACCTGGACCAACACATACTTTTATAGTTGGTCAATTGATTGATACCTCCATACTATATCCATACTTTGAAGGCTGACGTTGTTCCCTTTTATTCCTAATACGTATATGGTCTCGATGTCCTGAAAATGAAACCAAACTAAGTGTAACTGACAGATTTTAATGCATTTGTAGAATCTGGTTTTAGCTAAAGGCATCGCACTACATATCCACATAAACATTTGACCTTTTGTCTGATCGAGCGTTAAAGCCGTGGTGTTCAAAACACTAAGTACATGTAGTATACTAGTTCATTAATGTGACCAATACTAAAGTGTTAAGGTATGTCTTGAACTGACTAGCAGTTAATCGTAAATTGTAATGTATGTACTTTGTACGTTGAAATGTTGTAGGCAATAACTGATGCTCCATGCGTGTGTCAGACAAAGGTGATGATGATGAGTGCATGTTACAATTGTGCAATGGTGGAGTGAATGCCATCGAAGTTACAGTTCGTAGTGGTTTATTTTGTACAATGGGTGTCATTTCTCTCGGCAGTTTAGATAGTTGTAATTGGTTTATGTTTTCGAATCAATACATTTAAATACGATTGCACGATTATAATAATTTCTTAATCTTAATTATAAATTTCGTTGTGATTCTTGTAACTCAGAAAAAAAGTTTAGATAAATAATACTAGTCCATACGTATCGGGGAAAAGGCATACATTAAAGCATGTTAATACACTGTTCTACATTTACATTGAGTCAGAACTACTAAGGAGAACACGTTACCATAGTATTTACCTGTCCCTTCGTATCTGTTTGGTCGTTAACACGGACTGGTTTAACTCAAAACAATATACATATATGATTTAAATTATATAATATGATGACTTTGAAAAACGTGTAAATTAAACCCACATATCGACATCTTATTTTGTATTGATTATCTTCAGATGCCAAGACATGTTTTTATTTGATAATCCCCTATCGTGCAGAAAAATAATACATTTAGTTATCCATAATCTCCTAACCCTTTATCTGCTTCTACATAAATACGAAACCGAGATAACCATATAGCATGTTATACCGCATTAGATTAATTAGTGTGCTCATAGGAGAATGTTTTTATCTATCGACATATGTTAACCCTATCCATAAAATGACGTCAACTGGTAAACCATCTCATAAATCGACTTCATATCTAGTGTGTTTCTTATAGGATTTGAGATTTTATTGGAAGCTGTGGCTACATATTCTGTATTTTACAGTTATAAAGACGAAGTAATTAATTGACGATGAAACATCCCCAATACTTAACACAATCGGTAAACGTGTCAACGACTACCCCCTCCCTTACGCACACAAACTAGATATTATATGATACCGGTACAATTTCTTCTAAAACTAGATTACTGATGTTATATTTAATACTTCTATGAACAAAGTTTTCCACTAATGAAATGTCTTTCACATATATTTATTAAACCCCTGTGTACAGGTTTATGCAAGCACTTAAAATGTACAGAAAATACAATTTTGTGTTTAAATTTAGACCTTTTAATTTTCGTACGAACTGCAAACAGGGACGGATAAGGCTGTAAGATATACTTTACTGATACATTACATGTATTTCAGATACATATTTTGCCCTTTATAATTTGTTCAACTATTTAAATTTGCATGTGAGAATAAGAAGTGCTTGAAACCACATTAAATCCAATTAGTCTATGACACAGTATCTACGTTGTCTATAGCGCCACAATTAAACAGCAACAAACAAAAAGTCATTGATGTGTGTTGTTCCGTGTAAATACGACCAATTCCAACTTTGTCGTGTATAACCGAACACTTTCTGATACTGGATAAATATCCGTTTCGTGAGTCAAAATTCAATATATACAAACTGGTTATCGCAAAAACTAAATTGCGAGTACTAAGCCTACATGCATGAAAACAAAATTGAAACTGACAGAAAACATGCGAAACATATCTGACCAACAAGCATGTTGCTCTCGACCGAAAAAAATATACAATTAATATTTGTACTGGAAAACATTTAAAAAAATGTAGATATACCAAGACGTATAAATCTCAAGACAAAATTATCGTTGTTAGAATTTCGATTTTCATGTTTTATTATTAATATGACGGGTTTCTGAGAATGAGTGACATACGTCATTTAATGATTTAGTAAGGGGCTATCAATCATTTCTGGTGTGGTGGATGACATAACATGAAGAAAGTCATTAACAAATTAAAGTGTTCCAGTTTCTGCAATGTTCACGTTTGACGGATGCGTTCAGCGAATAATTAGGATGCAAGTATAATTGTTCATAAAAGCGAAAAGCATCAATCCTATGTGATAAGAGAGGCACTTCTTAACACGAACATACTAAATGCATGTAAGAAAATCATTTGCAAAATAATGTATGAGCATCCATATCTTTACACCACTGACGATGTATCAAGTGCATAATTGTTTATGTGTCCATAGCTCTTGCGATATAAACTTGCCAATCATTTTAACATTTCCATGATAAGTTACGGATTATACTATTACCTATATGTACTTTCTAAACATTCTGTTTCATAAGCTACTCTTACAATATTCAATTTCTAAGGCACCTTCTATTACAATTATTGTTCAATATATTGTATAAATGATATAATTACTTAGGGAACTTTCATACACACTTCTTGTACATGCATTATATTAAGGGACATCGTAATTGTAAACGTGTGTGTTGTAATACATGAACAATCTAAGATAAGTGGTAATATAAATCAATTTGGTTAAAAACTAAAGTCACTACGCCAATTCTGGGCCTATTTGTATTTCGTCTTTGGTATGACACGGCCTAAGATCGAAACTGGCATCACCAAAATTCGAAGCGGACGCTATCGAGGATGTGGTACAGGTAAATGTAAGCATTATTTTAATGTTCGAATAATCAAATTCTCTAAATTCTCTCTGCATTTGAAACCCACCAAATTCTGGTAATTTTATGCTCAGCTATTATTTCTCACTGTAATAGTATGTCATCGATTACAAAGTCTCCTCGAAACACGCATCAAACCAACAATCAGAGGCGACTAAGAGCTCAAGAATGGTTAAACCCTTCATTGTTTTGACGTTGCATTATATGTTTTGCTGTTAACTTGTCTATTAAGATTAGTTTCGTTAATGCAGGTGTCTGTCTGCTTGAACTTTTATCGTAAATCTACGTCCCGAGCTAAATGTGTGAACATGTTCTCTCCTGACAGTATTAACCATGGTTTTCCATATCATTTCAGGCTTATCTTCGCTATATGTTTTAATAGCTTACAATCGATTATCTCAAAATATTGATTTTAACATTTTACTTAGTTTGAGTACGATAGAAACCATTCCCTGGTCGTAACAAAAAGGGCTGACGACAAGCTCCTAGCAAGTCTCAAAATGTGTCTGACACAGACATTAGCATCTACTGCATGCTTCTCTGTGTTTGGACGATTCTTATTAAAATAGAATATTCGTTATATAGGAATGATAATATTGTTATTAAGAAACACGAAAAAAAATAACCGTTGTTTCAGTTCAATATGTCTAAATTTTCTCTGCGACTATAAGATATTTCATCAATTACTATCCACATATGACATACCGCAGAAAAATCAAATGAAAGCCTAATATAGATATCATACACCTATACTGTCAATGACTCACAAGGGACAACAATAATTTATTTAAACACAATTTATGTACAGTTGATGGATCGTGCGACAACTAGTATGACATTGCTTGTGAATTAATTACGACGTCATAAACTAGTTTACAAGATACAACGCATTTTTATTGATAACTTTCTTTTATGAAATAATTTACAAGTGCAGACAGTATGAATACAAACAGAACAAACGACAAGAGCCAAAAACTTAATATCCCGCCAAATACACAAATATGTCAAATAATTTTGTCTGTATTAGGTAGGTTTTAAGGCAATTGAATCATATAATGGTTCACGAAATGTTTGTTTTAATTTGCGCTAAAACAAACAATGAATTGATATAAATGTACTCGTAAAGCGCCTACACCGTGGCTCAGAATTTCAAAGAGATGACGTCATCAAACTTATTGTGTTCCAATTGTCGAGGCAAAGTATTGGCACAAATTAACCATTACCTTAATATCCTAGTGAAAGCACTTTAAAACACACACTTAATCATAACAGTGCAATTCATTGCAATTTTAGATAAGTTAATGTGCAAAAGCATTGCAATAATAATGATGAATTTCTTCTAACAATATATGAATCGAAAAAACACAGGAACACATTTTGCAACCACGTGATTAAACTGGATTGCAATATATGATAAGTCCCAATTGATAAAATATTTTACAACAAAGAAAATACTCGACAGGTCTATTAAATTGGTACAATTGTCAAACTTATAATGCTTGCTTAAAAGCATTGACGTTTTTTGTCCATTCCACTGATTCATGCTCTGCATCCAAGTGTCGGAATTGTCTCTGAATGTGATATATGTACAGGCAGATCAAGCAACGTAATGTACTTCTTTATGACATAACATTAGTCGTGTCAAAGAAAATTTAACATGACATATTGAAAGAAGATATTGTGTTTCTCTCTTTGTCGAAACAATAAAAAGCATTTTACTGTTACACAATGTGTGTACTATGCACACGTTGGAAGATTCGTGATGCAACCTTTCATATTTATTTGTTAACGTTAGTGATTGTCGGGTCTGTTTCAAACTGTGTTGCCATATTTATAGCGTAAATTAGCTATTATTATGTACAATTAAAGTTAGCTAGCCTAGCATTCAGAGAAAGCTATATATTTGTCTTCTTAGTGCGATGTATAGTTCGTACCAATAGGTGAAGTAAAACATATTTTAGTCTTAACATTGTAGCGTGGTATGTCTACACCGAAAACGATGCACACACGTAAACAAAACAACACCGACCTCACGTTTACGTCATAATTTCACACATGAACTTCAAGTCTTAAAGACCTAATTTCAGGTGTTAAAATGTCTTAACAACCCACACATGAATAGATGAAAGGTCAAACTGATAATCATGTACATTTTTATACCATCGAAAATACCATCATTATGCACTGGAACATTAACTTTTCCCAAAAGTAATACAAAAATGATTAATGACTTTTGTTACCTAGGTATAGGTTATGAGCTACTTGTATTTGAACATGAACTCGTAAGCTAGAATCGGACAGACACACTAGTTTTGCTAATTGGTCGGAATTGTCTTTGAAACACAATGAACAACCTACGCTTAAGGACACATATTATTCTTAGGTTATTAAAAACGAGTTCGATGTACCGGAATGGTTTGGTGTCTTGTTAAATAATCAATAATGTGTTAATGATTTAATGTTGAAGTGGACAAAGAGCTATACAGAAAAGCTGTCTATCAGCATTGCATGGTCAATTGTGCTAGTATTAAAGTAAATCTAGACAATAGTACAATAACGGAAATAGAAAGAATTGTCAATACTGCATTGGATGGATTTTTTGTACGACCATACCTTTACAGAAGGATTTTGAGAAAACATCAACCTACAAATTATTACTAGCTAAAATACAAACACAGTTATTTGAATGATAAAACTTGCAGTTGTAACACATTTATACACATGTAATGTGTTTGAATGTGTTCTTTTAAAATGCGATAATGATAAGCTTTGTTTTTTCGTGTTCTCGTGGAATGGAATAACACTGATTACGTTAACAATCGCAATCACACAATTCACATATTTTTCTTTACATAAAATCGCCATCACGATTAAACCCATAAAGTATGATACTGTATAAAATCAGTAATGATTGTGCAACACGAGATAGCCAACTACTTTTATTATCAAATCATTAAATCGATAAAATGACGTCAACCTAATAAAAGGTCTAGTAAGCTGACTTAATTACTAAATTTTATGTTTGTTTCTCGTACACTATAAGGTAAGGACAATTATTTGTCTCGCCTACGCCATTATTGTTCAGCTGTAAATGAATTCATATAATTTAAATTTTATTTGCAATTACAATGAATGAAAAAACACTTTGCATCAATAAGAACACACAGTACATGGAATGAGGCTTTCGACATCAATAGCAAAGCGCGAAATGTACTCACAAAAACAAAAAGGAAATTCGAGCATTAAAGATACCCGTCACAAAGACATGCACAACTACATTGATTATGACGATACCAAGTATCCAGGAAAATAGTTTATGTAAACATTTTTCCACCAATACTTTCAAACAACGGACTGCTGTGAAATACATTGTCGCTCCAAACCTATAGTGAAATCAGAACTGGTTGTGCTTTAAAATATGATAAATGCGCAACTCGCAGTTGTCGCAAGCCAATGTCAAATGTGCTTTTATGATTTCTACAAAACACACAACAATTACACCGTTGCTTAGATGGTAACTAGCGTCTTAGGCAATAACTTATATAAATCGTTTCATCAACATGTAATAAATCATAACTACAATTAACATGACTGTTTCCTAGATGAGTAAATCATAATGCGTGTGGTTGACACTTTCGTGGAATTATTATGTTTTCAGATTAAATTGCAATACGAAATATTGACTTTCAATGACGCATTTAATTAGTTATGTTCATGTTGTTTCTAGCTCACAAACGTCAAACAAATGTAGCCAAAATAATGTATTAGCCATTTTCACTTATAAAGAAGTAATGCATTTGCTTAATTCGATGTCCTAGGTTAATTTGCAGGCTTCGGATTAGTTTTATTTTATATTTTGTAATTCGACTGCATTCGAATTGGATAATGATACAATTGCAATACGTCCTGCTTGATATTGGTGCACGGTTTTGTATTGTGACAGGGCCATTACCTTCAGTTGGTCAATTTATCAATAAGTGTAACAACTTATATAGCTATCATAAAAGAAATATCCAGGAGATACGGTATAATAGACGTTTGACTAACAACACACGTTTTACAATACAATTACGACGTCAACTGCGCCATGCAGCTGCTTATATCACAGGTTACAGTATCACATTAATTTCGAGAATAAAAAAATCTTCCCAACCTGTGGCTTATATATGCTATACAGTGAGACATTATACGAGGAGCGTCCAAAACTATGTATACTTTTGTTGTAACCCTTAGGCATGTAGTTCTGTTAAAAGGGCCAGATGAAAAGGTGGTCTTAATAACGAATCGACCTAGTTGATTGTTCTACAAATGTAATACGTTGTTGTTTTGTTTTTCAACTACTTACATTGACTACTACATGCATCATTCATGTACAAGTAAAACAATATGTGGCCAGTTGGTTTCCATTCTGTCCTTAACATACTAGTTACAGATGTAATTATTTCGGTTGCTTGAAAGAAATGGTTCAATAACCGTTTGCTCCAACTATTTGTATTAACTGCTAAATTGGATTCCGTGATAATGCCAATCGTGTTATATCCGAAATAAATCAATTCTAGTATCATTTTGTTTCCTCGAGACGTTTTTCTGATTACTATAAAATCATTAACTTTTGTTTGGGGATTAAATTTTGTTGATTTCGTGGTTCACCTTTAACCACGAAATTAAACCACACCGAATAATAATTTTGACACTCATATTTATAACCTGAAAAATCTACGCATTAACGTCCCATCGAAATGGTCATTTTTACCAAAACCACGACATATTGTCCCATCGAAATTATATGATTTCACTGTTATTCATTTTGATGGAAATGATCACACAAAATATGCTATGGTCGATGGGTTATATTATTAATCGCAGGCCTAAGAAATTGTATCACAGTTTTTACTTTGCAAGTTTTCTCCAATTCAATATAGTATATTTTATTTGATCTAATGAATGAGTGAAATTTTGGGGATGTTAACCTCTGCTTTTTGTGATATAATTTCTTAGACATGTTGATTAAATGTGTGGCCATTTTGTTATACTTGATATAGTTGTGGAAGGAGACTACGTCATTCATTATTCTAGATTGTCTTGGATATGTTGTCACAGTCTCGATATCTTCCTCACTCAAACAATAAATGTCTGGTGTCCTTACGTCCTGTCTTTTATTGATAACGGCGATTCTAAATGGAAATAACACATAAGATGTCTCGTCCATAAATCACAACTTTACTGTAAATATATTTTCTATCTATCGGAATACAAAATACATTGTAGCATATGCCACATGTAAGTTGTTCACAGCACTCAAGTATTATTGACGCCAGAATCTTGAAACAGTGAATGATAAATTGAACTGATGTTTCGGAAATTTTGAAAACTAAGCTGTACGAGGGGTGTTCCAGAAATAATAGGACTTTTCTCATAGCTTTCACTCAACGCTTACATTTCAATGAAATTTGTCTCATATGCTAAGCAATGTATGCTCTATGTACTGGTAACATCGGAATTTCGTTGTTGCTGATGATGCTCATACAAAGCGTTGTTATAGAAACCATGTAACGCAAAGGCGGGTCACACTATTATTTGTCATTACCATCCCTATTAAACATGTGAATATCTCAATTACCACTTGATAATAATTTTAAGGCATTGCGTAGATGACTTTGACATGCGCATGCAAACTTTCGAAGAAATCGGTCCGTGTTTGTTATCATAAGACTGTATTCATTGGTATATATCTAAGCGCGTCAAGGATGAAAATGACGTCAAAGCCATTAAACAGAAGTCACGCGATTGTCAAATAATGGTATACTTTTGGAAAACCAACAGTGATAACCAATGAAATGATTAAATGCACAAAATGTAGTGGCATCATGCAGTCACTTGTATTCTGTTGGCTCAAATTGTTTACAGATGGCGGATCTATAAACTTACAAACAAGCACAGGTGTGGTCATAGAAAATAAGGTTGACGTTAATAAACAATGTTTATAGCCTGGTAGACGCTCCAAGGTTTGTGCAATTTCTAACATCATTGCAAGACATTTTATGTGAACAGGGATACGGAAACACATTTAAGCAATCGGAACTATGTTATAAGATCAGTTTAGAAAGTCAGGATGACTATAAACAAAAATATGAAATGTTTCTTTATGTTAAAATAGTGTGCCTGAAATGCGACGTCATAATAACGTCACGGTGCGACCCGCCTCCTTGATACATAGCGTATTTAATGTTTAATAAATTTCTTATTTTTCATCCAATGACTCGCATTTTTGTTAGTGAAAAATAAAAATTTAATTATATGCAATTAGTTATCTTAATTTTTGATTTGCCGTTCTGCTATGCAAAAAGTCCTATTAATTGTGGAACACCACACGTATATACATTTAGAGAAAATAGAAAATTGGAATTGTAAAGAAGGAACAATAAAAGTAAATAAAGCACCCTCATTTTCATCAGTCAAGAATAAAACAAAGTCATTTGATGCTTCGCTTCGATTGATACGTTGTCGCTAAAGTGTACATAACAAAAAGGTAACAGCGCAATGTAATGTTCACAAGTAGGCACCAACCGTCATGCTACATTGTTTTTATCGCTTAAGGCAATTCCATTTTGGTGCATCATAGCACACGAGAAAGGTAATTCATTTACGCTTTATATACAAAAGATAAATACTATTCATTTATTTAAATACTCGTACCTGTAATTCATTCGATATTATATAATCATACACTACAGGATTTTGTTTTTGCCTTTGTCACATTAGTGTATAGCTAGCACTATGTGTATTATATTTTGTTCTTTACGTGCTAATCTATATCTGCGAACACAGAATGGTTATTCTTGTATCTGTAGAGGCATACATATTTTGGTATGAACGCGTTGAAGAGAATATACCTTTGACCAACACCTACCTTTATAGTTGGTCAATGATCTGATCAATTACTACAATATCCATACTATGAAGGCTGGCGTTGTTTCCATTTATTCCTAGTACGTATATGGACTTGATATCCTGGACATGACAACTCGAACATGTGTGTAACTGACAGATTTTAATGCATTTGGATAATCTGGTTGTAGCTAAAGGCAATGCACTACATATCCACATAAACATTTGACCTTTTTGTCGGATCCAGCGTAAAAGCCGTGGTGTTCAAAACACTAAATAGTGTACCAGTTCATTAATGTGACCCATTCTAGAGTGTTAAGGTATATCTGGAACTGACAAGCATTTAATCGTATATTATAATGTACGAACTTCGTTGAAAGGTTGTAGGCAATAATTGGTGGTCCATGCATGTATCAGACAAATGGTGATGGTGTTGAGTGTATGTTACACTTGTGTAATGGTGGAGTAAATGTCATAGACGTTACATATCGTACTGGTTTATTTTGTACAATGGGTGTCATTTTTATCGGTTATCTAGACAATTATAATTGGTTTATATTTTCGAATCATTACATTTAAATACAATCACACGATTATATAATGACCTTATCTTAATTATAAATTTCGTTGTGATTCAGTAATTCAGAAGAAAGGTTTAGATGAATACATGTAATACGGATCGGTGGAAATACACAATTAATAATGTTAATACAGTGTTCTGCATGCCGATTGAGTCAGATTTACTTAAAAGAAAACGTTACCATATATTTACCTGTCCCTTCGTATCATGGATTAGTTTAACTCAAAACAATACACATACATAATTTGCATTATATAATATGATGACTTTGAAATACGTGTAAATTAAACCAACACGTCGACATCTTATTTTGTATTAATTTTCTTCAGGTGGTAAGTCATGCTTTTATTTGAAAATCTATTATCGTGCAGAAAAATGATACATTTAGTTATCTATAATCTACTTACCCTTTATCTGCTTCTATATAAATACGAAACCGAGATAACCATATAGCGTGTTATACTGCATTAGATTAATTAGTGTGCTCATAGGAGAATGTTTTTATATATCGACATATTTTAACCCTATCCATAAAATGACGTCAACTGTTAAACCATCTCATAAATCGACTTTATATCTAGTGTGTTTTTTATAGGATATGATATTTTATTGGAAGCTGTGGCTACATATTCTGTATTTAACAGTTATAAAGACGAAGGAATCAATTGACGATGAAACATTCCCAGTACTTAACAAAATCGTTAAACGTGTCAACGACCACCCCCTCCCTTACGCACACAAACTAGATACTATATGATACCGGTATACTTTCCTGCTAAAACTAGATTACTGATGCTATATTTAATACCGCTACGAAAAAAGTATTCTACTAATGAAATGTCTTTCGCAAATATGTATTACACCCATGTGTACAGTTATGCAAGCACTTACAGAAAATTTAATGTTCCGTTAAAATTTAGACCTTTTAATTTCCTTACGAACTGCAAACTGGGACAGATAAGGATGTAAGATATACTTTACAGATACATAACAAGTACTTCATATACATCTATTGCACTTTATAATTAGTTCAACTATGTGAGAACAAGAAGTGCTTTGAAAGAACAGTAAATCTTTTGGTATATGATACAATGTCACCGTTGCCTAAAGCACCACAACTAAACAATAAATAGCAACTAACAAAACGTCATTGCTTTGTGTTGTGTCGTGTAAATACGACCAATTCCAACTATGTCATGTATAACCGAACACTTTTTGATATTGGTTAAATGTCCGTTTCGTGAGTGCAAAATTCAATATATACAAACTGATTATAGCAAAAACGAAATTGAGAATACAAAGCCTACATGCATGACATCAAAATTGAAACTGAAAGAAAACATGCAAAACATATCTGATCAACATGCATTTTGCTCTTGTCCGAAAAAATATACAATTAACATGTGTACTGGAAAACATTATTAAAGGATTATCATTGTTAGAATTGCGATTTTCTTGTTTTACTACATTGTCTTAATATGGGTGAGAATATGAGAATGAGTAACATACGTCATTTAATGATTTAGTAAGGAGCTATCATTCATTTCTGGTGTGGTAGATGACATAACATGAAGAAAATCACTGCTTGGATCATAATTAGCAGCTGAGACATAAGTGTATCAATTTACAAAAGCCTAATAAATCAATAATTATAATTATTATCAAGATACACGTTTGAGCTGTACATTGTAAACCTGATCGTAATTTATGGAACTATCTATCAAACATGTGGTACGTGATATGTGCATATCATTTCCTTTATCCTAATTACAAAAAGATTGACCCATCTCTGGAAGGCGCTTACACTGAGGGAGTCAGCATTATGTAATTATTGCTAAATGGAATTAATGGAATTATATTGATACATTACTAATTTGTTGCCACTTTCTATCTCAAGGCGTTTTTGTCTGATTATTTAATACAAATATTTGGTGTTTCGTAAATGATTGCAAAAATATTCTTTGGTCCTAAACGACGTCTTATAATAATTACTAGTAGCATCTTATACGTGTTCCTCGTTTTTTATAATAATTTTGTCAACTGTATAGCAAGGCGTTCCGTTAAATACTAGTATCTGAAAGCACTAAACTCTGTACGTTATAAAACAAAACGATGTAGTCATAACAAATTGATCAATGAATGGTTTCGTTTTCGTTTATTTGGGAATATGAATTTACTGTATATGCCGAGCTTTGATCGTTACACGAATGCGTGAATTACTATAATACGAATTACATAATGCAATATTTTGATTAAGTAAATATACCTGAGATATCCAATAGTCTTGTTACGCTCTCTATGGCTATATTACAAACAAGATCGTGAATAACTTTGACACAACCCCTTAGACAGTGTATTTACTTACGTTCAATCTGCCCAGCAATTAAACGCTATTTGTGTTTTGTAACATCCAATCTCAATACAAACAAATGTATACATGTATATTGTTTTTAATTTTGCCTGGACCTGGAACATGATAAATGTGTTGAACTTGTTATATTTTGGGTATTTTCACCACCAAAGCTCTATAGTAGGGGAAAATATGTCCAATTTTGGCCGATTTTGTTACCGGAATGACAATGACTCAATATTTTACATACACACCCCCAACACCTTACTCGACCTCTTAAGGATGGGAGCAGCACTGTCAAATAGGTATGCTTAGAGTAATCCAAGATGGCGTCCAAGATGGCCACCAAAAAAACGAAAATATCAGCGTTTGCCTATATATAGCCCCTGGGACATTAGAAATGGCATTTCTTATGGGAATAAGTCATTTTAACAGTGTATGGTATGTTGTTCTTGTTTTATCAGGTGATTTTGGTGGAAAATTGTGAACATGGAACGTTATTAAGTTGTTTTTCATCATATTTATCATCAAAATTAGGTAAAAATTAGGAGTGGGGGTACGATTTTTAACCACCCATGATTATTCTTACCACATTTATAACAATTCTTGTGTTAATTATATGCTATATAGTTGGGGAATTACAAATACTAACAAATGTACAAAATAAAAGTACTTAAATATTGACAATACACTATAAAAGTGGGTGGGGTACGAATTTCTTAAAATCTACAAAAAGCATCAATATTTTACTTAATATACATATTTGAGACACTATACCGTACAGAAAACAGTTTGCTTTATTTAACTATCAGGAAAGTTGGAGTGTGTTGTAATTTATGCACCTTTCAATTAAATATTGGAATACTTTGTCAAATTTCCCTATTTCGGCCCAAAAGTTACAATTTCCTCATGGTCTGGTGACAATTTGGCTAAACAATCAAGGGGGTCTGCCATGAAAGGCAACAAGAAGTGTTATATACCAAAATGTTCGGGAAGGTCTGCTGATTAAAAAAGGCGGGATCCTTTCGTGGGACAATATAGCGTTTTGCGTAATCCAAGATGGCTTCCAAGATGGCCGCCATTATTTACGAATACACCTGATAGTATATTATCTAATGTGATTTTTATTTATGTATTAACTGACAGGTATTAGCCTGGATATTATTCATTTGATGATGTACATTAACTGGACATGCTGTACTGACCACTTAAATGCCAATGTCAATGCCATTCCAAGGTTAAACTATGAAAAATAGCTGAAAAATAGATATTTCCTCTCTAACTTTCTAACAAACGTTTTGTATTTAAGTTGGCATTAAATGTGATAAAATAATTTGTACACATATATTCTTTAATTATTAGTTCAGTTTTCAATTCAAAATACTAAGTCTGACACTATTATGCGTGTACATTTTGACTGAGAAGGTATTCGTAGGTGACTGCATCCGTAAATTGAATTTTTAAGTTTTCTGATATAAAGTTGTCATTCTTATAGTACATATATAAATAAGTATTTTTCAACATTGCTCATATCTACTCTATACTTTTCTCATCAGGGGTAGGACCGTAGGGGTAAAGTTGATAATAATGAAACATGTTCCAAAGATGACATGATTTGAATTTGGTTATTAATCATTTGAAATGATGAAGTTGATTATTAGCAAATATGTACTTGTTACAATATTTGTAAAAATTTGCTCCTCTGTCATCCTTGATGTCAATGTCATACAGGGTGTTTCATAATATCTGTCCACATTACAAATTAATGCCATGAGAACATGCTTGATCTTTTCTGATATCTTCATATACTATTGGAAAGCCAACATTTCACCATTTTGCAAAATGTCACTTTTTGATAATTGATAAAATGACGTTCAAAATGATTTTTATCCCAAATTGATAGCATAACTTGTAAAGTATTGAACGATATAACACTGTTTATTACCCACGTAATATATCGATTACAAAATTTAGATACTATACAACAAGTTCAGATAAGGTATAGGTACAGTTAGTTTTGGTTTCTAGTGGCTAGGCAACGAAAGAACTTAACCACACAGATAATTCTCACTTGTAGCCAAGTAAACAGGTGACTGGCTTTAGACGAATATTTTTTCCAAATGGATGTAATAAATTCACAAAGAGTCGTATTGAGTCTACAATACCACCATTAAAAGCAATTGATGACTTTAAAAACAGCAAGTCGATTACCGGTACTTCGTATTAATTAAAGCGAGAACGTAGCGTTTTGCATTAGATTCTTGCGTCGCCTAGCAACTGGTAACCAAAACAACTGTATCACTCATAAGTGGTTAGATTATCACAAATGGTTGAAACTTTCACATAGGTATAATATTCATTTTTGAAACTGGTTATATCATGCAATACTTTAAAATAACATATTATTCAACTTGGGAAACAGATTAAATATGGACGTAATTTTGACTTTTATCGAAAAAATGACTTTTTGGTGGAATTCTTAATTCCTATCTTGCATTGATAGTAACATTGTCATGTTATATACTGAATAAAATGGTACAATGCTTGCTTACCATTAGTATATAAATATATCAGATGAGATCACGTATTTTGTCATGGTATTAGTTTGTAATGGGGACAGATATTTTGAAACACCCTGTATTAGAGGTCAACTGTCAAATTTGGAATTTCGTAATTTGCATTGTAAGTATGGCCCCAATCAAGTAAAATAATACAGGAATAAATAGTATATTTTATGTTGATTTGATTACTTTAACAAAAACAAAACGAATATACCTTGATACTTTGATAGAAAATACTTATTGTAACCATGGCAACTGAAAATATGGTTTCCAATATTGCTGTCATCATCTTCACTCAAGTTTATAAAATAAAATTTATAGTATAGTCAAATTAGCATTGAAGGCAAAAGTAGTTGCTGCAAGAGTTACCTTTTTGGTCACCCCTCTTTTTCTGTGCATAATACTGACCTTGGTTTGCTATTTAATACAGTCATTAGTCCTTCCAAGTCCCTACTATGACTGCTGCCCACATCATAGCCCTTAGGGCGGTTGGTGACTACTTCGAAAAGTCTTGAGTCATTCTTATGGCCTGGCCACAACCCGACGTGCGTGTTTTTGCAAGGCTGTGGCCACTACGTTTTTTTCGAAAAGGAAGGAAGTACGAATGAAGTACATCGATGCTCGGTTACATGCAAAGCTTTTCATGACTGTAACAAAAAAAAACTGTGTGAATCGTCCGTTGCACACTTGACAAGTACGTTGCACATGACTACAACGTGCGCACATTGTACACTCGCCTGACAATTGTCAAGTTATTGTGTAAGGAGACAGTACATACACGTACTGATCATGTGCGTTGTAGTTGACAGTAGAAGGCACACATATTGCAAAAGCGTAGCATGTGTTTGAGTACTCAGAAAAACGTACGAAGGCCATACTGACCGTCCACGTACATATTTCTATGTATCACAAGTTTGCACACAGACACCGCATACTTGCACGCATTTCGAGTAATGAGCACCGTTTTAGAGATAATGCCTGTGAGTCCCCCATATTTCAGGTTGCCTCGTTTTCTCAAATGATAAAATGTAGATCTATGACTTTTCCCTACATGGCATGTCCCAAAATACCACTTAGGATCAAAGTTCCATACACTGGGGAAAGTACTTGGGATGATAGTTCCCTACACTGGTGAGTATCACAAAGTACTAGGGGTGAAAGTTCCCTACACCGGTGATTATCACAAATTACTAGATATGAAAGTTCCCTACTCTGGCGAGAATCTCATAGTACTATGGATGACAGCTTCTTACACTGGTGGGTCCCTAACTAAGTGCATACCTAGGATACATCAGACAGTTGAGATAATAGTGATCGCAGCATATCACCACACAGTAATGAACTTGACAAACAAGTTTATGGGTGTAGACTGACCAGTCGTTGTTTAAAAGGGCGTTGAAGTATCTCCAAGTATAGCCATCCCAGACCATGTTTGGTACCCATCATCTCCAAGTGTAGTCATTTAAGACCACGTTTTGTACCCAATACCTCTATTTCAGCCTTGCTAGACTATGCTTGGTACCAGTCACATCCAAGTGCAGCCATACCAGACCATGTTTGGTATCCACCATCGCCATGTAGGCATGTACAGCCCTAACATGGCATGTTTGGAACCCACAACCTCTAGAAAGAGCCTTCCTAGACCATTTTAGTTCCTGCCATCTCTAATTACATCTATCAATGACCATGTTTGGAACCCACCACTTCCATTTGCAACCCACCCAGACCCTGTTTGTAACAAACAACCTCTGTATCCAGTCAGCCCATTTCATGTTCTGTATCCACCATCCCTATTTACAGCAATACTATACCATATTAGGTAACCATCTCCTATGAGTGCAGTCATCCCGAAACCTAATGGTTACCCACACCCTTACCAGACATGTCGTTAAAGACTACAAACACACAAGGCCCTTCGTCCTATAACTTCTAATGAAAGAATTTACTCTCTGAACGTACGATAGCACATCTACATCATAATACACAGTACAATGAATTACAATATGATGATTTGCGCCGAAAGGATCAAATATTTTGTTGTTTGACCTTGAAATGACCAAGACCTTGTGTGGCCAATGTTTGTCTGTAAAAAGTACAATATAAAGTTGTTAATGTTTATTCAAAGATTTATTTTATTCCATTAGAATTAAAACTGTTAAACTTGAAAACTAAGAATTTAAGATACTTGAAAACTAAGAATTTAAAAACGCATCAACTCAAGAAATCGATCTTGATCAACATGCACATAAATGCCGTTTGTTGCAAAGTTTTCGAATTAAAAACTGACCTTGTGGTATGAAAATACGTGTATTTTTTCACATTTTAAACACGTCAAACCCTAACTTTAATATAATTTGTTGCAACATGAAAAGAAGGGAGAAAATATCACATGTTCAGCTTATCATCCAATGCGATATTGAAATGACAAGTGGTCTATTACCTCAAAGTGGTCACTGCTGTTTGCCAGTTTGATACACATTATCAAATCAATATTCCTGCAAATATGTGTCACTACATCCATATATAAACATTATCTAAATGTCACATTGGAACATAGAAATGCACGTTTTATTATTGATTTATAACGCCATTTTGGACGCTATGTTTGATTTCCAAGTTCACACCATTCATATGACAAAGATATGCATTTTTGCTCGTGTAAACATTGCAATTAAACATGACATTCTGTAATACATTTCTGGTAGAAACCGTGCAATTTAATTCAAATTATTTTAGCTAAAATACTGACTTAAACATGTTTTAAAGTTTTGACCTCTAAATGATATTGACTTCCATCATTTGACCTTGGTAAAAAATTCATGTCGGAGGTCTGCATATGTTTATTAATGGCAATACATGTACTTGTTTAATATAATAAGTATTGTCTACTTATTGGTAACACTCATGAGGTTTTGACTTGTAATTGGCTCATAAAATGGTTGTTACATAGGCCGCCATCTTGGTTTCCATGATAATTAACCTTACTCTCTCCAGGATTTAAACCTTTGACACCCCTTCTACACGAATAAACAAAGACATGTATAATAGAAGGAAATGGTACTCGCTGAAATAAAATCAACTTAAGATTTTTTTCAACGTAAAAACGTGACTTGAGCCATTTTCTTGAATTTTCACCTTGTAATGACCTTGACCTACATGACCTTGGTAGACAGATTAATTTCAACGCCGGCCTTGACATCAGTTTGTAATAAGGTTGCTCTTTCTTGGACATGTATGCGCTATTTACACATATAAACCCTGTGATATAAAATGCAACGCATACAGTTATGTCATGATAATCGCAGAATTATGAAAATTTTCAATTGTGGTAGGGTTAGCGAATTGCTTATAATTTTATCATTTTTCAACTCATGACCATAAAATAAATTTTGTTATGCGACTAAGTGATGTCACATTGTGATAACGTACATCAAAATTATTTTTGCCATAATTGTGCCTATAACTGATAACTTTTTGGGGGGTAAAACACATTTTTTACACATTCTTTTGCCTTTCGACCTTCAAATGACCTTGACCCTGAACTTTTATAACCTTGACACAGAAATCATTTTGGAGCACTATATATGTGATTTAACTATTGTACAAATTCATATTTGCATACAAGTGTACATACTTAGTACAAATGGTTAGATAAAGATGGGGTGTGTGCTAAAACATGACGGGAAATATGGACGCCATTTTGGTTTCCATGGTAACCGGCGTGATGCCAGCTGTCCATACATGCTGAAATCAAACTTCACACACTCCTCTTCACAAATAAACCAGGAAACGCTCTGGACTATTTTTGCACACAAAGAATTCCAGATGCTTGACAAGAAAAATGTCTAAAATATTCGGGAAAATGTTAAAATTTGACCTTTGACCTCTGACTGTGACCTTGATATCAAGTGTTTGCAATTGTGTTATATATTTTCATAATTGCTGGGATATTGTGAGGTCACATACCATTTTTCATTAAAATATGTTCATTCGTTAATAAGATATTAGGTATTATCGTAGATAGTGAGAAATACAAATATTTAGCCACACGGTTGCCATGGAAACGCTGATTTAAGTGCTTTATACATGAACCTCAGTGCTGCTCCCATCATTTTTATCATCACCAAGCCATATGCTTACATATCTGAAAATATCTTTCCATTGTCACTCAGGTAACAAAATTTCGAAAATTTTCCCCTACTACTACCAAACAATCAGCATTTGACCCTTTTCACCTTCACAACGTTTTCCGATATGGTTTGAAAGATAATTATAATTGAATGATGCATTACTAGCATTTCAAATCAATTTACCATACATTGTAAATAACTAAAACTTATTCAGAGTTTTGCCTATGAATGTAACAAGTGTTTTGAAACAACGGTAGGGTAGTACATCATTCAATGTCACGTTGCATGAAACGCTGATAGGTATACTTACTATAGGCGTTGTCGGAATCTGGAAACTCGAAAACCTGACCTCTATTGTTTTATTGAGGTAAAGTAAAGTTATACAAACTGAATCAAAATATCATTGGTGTTCACCTGCAAACCAAAACTCAATTAGGTCATGATTATTACTTTTAAGAGTCTTATCAAAACCGGTCCTTGTCTATCTGAGTAAAAATGACGACTTGTCCAATTATAGACATGAAAATATCTACAAGCGCTTAAAATCAACTCAAGTGTTTGTCGAAGGGTAATACAAAATAACCAAGCAGACATTGATGGCGAAAATATATTATTAACCGATATTGCTGAACTTTTATTTCTACATCATGAAGCCAATCGGTCAAACGACGTTTCAAAGAGAAGAATATGCCTTTAACCTTTCCATTAAAAATTCTTATAATTCAGTGTATTTAATTTGATATACATGTATAAACAGTATCGTTCCTGTAATGTCGCGGTGTAAAGCTGATTGCTAAAGGGTAATCAACTCCAGAGAGAATTATTCTAAATCGTATGCGATATTCTAGAAATATGCGAATTCATTGAGTGTATTTCATCAGAGTTTCTAAAGGAATAAAAGCAGTTTTGAACATCTCGTATCAAAGCAATGGAATACAGCGAGCCAGCACATTTCTTGTCGGCTTTTGTTGCTTAAGTTACGTCTATGAATATTACTTTATTGAAAGTGTGATTTTATATTATCAAACTAAAATATTCCAGTATCTGCAATGTTCACATTTGACGGATGCATTCAGCGAACAAACAGCGTGCAAGTATAATTGTTCATGAGAGCACCAAGCATCAAGCCTATGTGATAAGAGAGGCAATTTTATAATACGTTATGTTTTTTCTTTTACTTTTAGACGAAGGTGTTCAGTGGTGCAAGAAACTTGCTCAAATGCTTACAAACAAACCAAACCTGTCACGGTCTCTTCAAGCTATTTCCAAGAAAAAACATGCAAACACATAGTATGCAATCGCGATTGATTACGACTTAAAATGTCATTGGCGTGTGCCATAAGATAATCGGATGACATCAATATGACTAAGACTGGTGGTAAAAAAATATGGCGTCACAAACTTTATGTTGAGCTTCAAGGGTACTTAAAGGAATTACATGATTCAGGTTTGTTTATGGAAGATAAATGTCCTGTAACGTTTGATGACATCTAGTAAGTCATATTTAAATTATAATGCACCACCTAATGGAAATACAATAATTGTATGGATATATGAGAGCAAATTTAATTGTTTTGGGCTTTACATTGTAGTTTTAAGCATATCTTTCATATGTAATATGAGAATGTCGAAACGCAACAATTGTATACGAATGACATCCCATACTTGTGCAAAAGACACAATAATCAAACCAGCATTAGATAAGGAATGATAATAATGCGAATTATTTCCGGTAACATTGTCATTTTCCTAAAAACGACTTTTGAGAAATGTTCATATAAACCTAATTAAAATTACCTAAGCAAAACAATTTTGATAAAAGACAAGGTGCAATGTAATCATTGAATGAAATAAAAACGAATTATTTTACCTTGGTTTTCTAGCGAATCTATTACATAAAAGTATTCCAAATCCTAGATGGACCGTTTCTATCTAAGTCAAAGAAACATCATTAAGAAAAGACAAATAATGCCTGACCAAAGGGTATCAAATCGTGAGCTAGCACGTGAGATTCCTGTTATGTCTATTACAAGTGATTTAAATTACACTACACATTAGCCTCAATCTCCGGAATGTCTGCAGTAAAGGGATATGCAATTGCAAAATGCAGTAAGAGAATAATTTGCAAAACATGCAAATTACATATTGCACCGTATGTGCATCTATATCTTACCACCATACACGCTGTATGAATTACATAATTTTATGTATGTCGATAACTCTCATGATATAAACTTGCGAAACATTGCAACATTTCCATGATAAGTTAACCTTTTGCACTTTCCTAACATTCTGTTTCATAAGTTACTCTTACAAACTTGACCTAATTATTTACGTGTTAACGTCATTTTCTATATAATTATTACGGAAACAAAATATTCATGTAATCAATTGATGACGTTTAATCGGGTATTTTATGAACATATTTTATGTGCATTTACTTTATTTAGGGAAAGAGCCCGTGTTATGCACTCAATCGTCATGAACATTGGAAAACATGTTTGTTGTGATAACCATCTTGAATGAGTGAAAATATAGATAATTTTGTTTAAAATCTTAAGTCACTGAATAAATGTACGAATGGCTTTATTTTCATTTAGGTTTCTTTAAATTAGAACTTAAAACTTGTGTTACCAGCGTGGAGAATCACGCGATAAGATGATTTGAAATGAATAACGTTCGCACTCAAAAATTAGAAATTTAGTCCGCCAACGGTGAGTAGTTTCATTATAGCACGGAACAAAATAATAATAGTGGGTTTGTACATTATGTTTTGTTTGTAGCAAAATAAAAATAAGACTTGTCTGGGAATTATAGGAAAAACATATGTACAAAGTAATGGATAGTAATATGAGAAAAATCAAAGGAAGCAATTGTTTACGAATGTTATGAAAATTTAATGAGATTGTTTTTGTGCCATTTACCGCTCTTTGTGGAAATAGGATACAGTCTTATCGTAACTCGAGTACGGAACTCGCCCATTTATTTTTGTTGCAAATTCACTATACTGGTATACATATGTAAATGATACGCAACTCTAGTTAGTTTATACTACTTTATGTCAGGTCGAATGTGGAATAAATATTTAAAAAATTATATTTATCGCTCTCGAAACCTCATTCCTGATGTTATACATCGCTACGAGGTTAGAAGAGGAACCAATTTTCCTTTTAGCAGGACGCTAAGCAATGTCAACTATGGCGACATTTTCATTTCTTTACATTTGAGCCCCATCCCAAGACTGGTTATGTTATTTTAGCTATTATTAGTCACTGTCATAATATGTCATCAATAACAATATCTCTCCAGACACGCTTCCGACGAAATAGGTTCCACAGACGACTAAGAGCTCAAGAATGGTTAAACCCTTCATTGTTTTGACATTTCAGTATATGTTTTGTTGTTATCTTGTCTATCAAGATTAATATCGTTAATGCAGGTTTCTGTCTGCTTAAACTATTCTCGTAAATCTACCTTCTGAGCTGAGTGTGTGAACGTGGTCTATCCTGACAGTATTCACTATGGTAACAGGATGTTTGCCATATTATTTCAAAGAGCATACAGTTGATTACAACGGTCGTTTTCTGTTGATTTGCCTAAGTGTTCAGTAAACAATATGCCTTCCCTCGCGACCAGTTGCCCGAAGTAAAATACAATGTAGATACATGTTTTACAAGTTTGTTATTATATAATGGTTCACGAGTTGTATGGTTTAAAGTAAACAAACGTAAATAAGTACATCGTAAAGAACCTTCATACGGGCTTAGATTTCCCTAGAGATAACGTCATCAAACATATGATTCTGTTAATTGTCTGTACAAATTAACCATTAGCTAAATATCCCAGTGAAAGCATTTTAAAGCACACAATTAATTATAAAAGTGCAATGCATTGCTTTTTGATAAGTTAATGTACATTAATATTGCAAAAATAATAATAATTTGCGTCTAACAAGAAATTAATCAAAAAACACATTTTGTAATCACCTTATTAAAATGGATTGCGATTTCACACAAGTCCCAAATGATAAAGTATATAACTTCAAAGAAAAAACTTGACAGATCAATTAAGTTTGTGCATTTGTCAAACTAATAATGATTGCTTGAAAGCATACTTAGACGTTTCTGTCTATTCATCTGATTCGTGCTCTGCATCCCAACGTCGGAATTGCCCTTCTCCAAGAAGCGTGTTAAACGCGGTTTAAAACCGCGTTTAAAGCGTGTTAAACGCTGCGGTATTCGCACCGTGCTAAAAGTGCGTCTTTTAGCTTACCGACTGGGTTTTTTCTGGATTAAAACCAGAAAAAACACGCTTTAAACACACTAAAAACACAGTTTTAACCAACTTAAGTAGGCTCAGTGTGTTTTTTCTAAATAAGTGTGTTTTTTGTGCGTCAAAAAAGCTCGCTTTTTTATGAAGCGGGTTTATAGTGTGTTTTTTCTCAAGAAGCGCGTTTTTTGTGCGTCTAAAAAACACGCTTCAGCCATCTTCTTCTTGAAGTGTGTTAAAAGTGTGTTTTTTCTCAATAAGTGTGTTTTTTGTGCGTCTAAAAAACTCGCTTCTGCCATCTTCTTTATGAAGCGTGTTAAAAGTGTGTTTTTTGTGTGTCTAAAAAACTCGCTTCAGCCATCTTCTCTATCAAGCGTGTTAAAAGTGTGTTTTTTCTCAAGAAGTGTGTTTTTTGTGCGTCTAAAAAACTCGCTTCAGCCATCTTTTTTATGAAGTGTGTTAAAAGTGAGTTTTTTGTGAGTCTAAAAACTCGCTTCTTTCAAGAAAGTAAGTTAAAAGCGTGTTTTTTGTGCGTCTAAAAAACTCGCTTCAGCCATCTTCTTTATCAAGTGTGTTAAAAGTGTGTTTTTTGTGAGTCTAAAAACTCGCTTCTTTCAAGAAATTGGGTTAAAAGTGTGTTTTTTTTCCAGTAAGTGTGTTTTAAGCGAGTTTTTTAAACGCACTTGTAACCTACAAAAAACTCGCTTCTGCAAAAAGTGTGTTTTTCAATTCAATAAGTGTGTTTATAGTGTGTTTTTAGCGAGCTAAAAGTGAGTTTAAAGCGTGTTAAAAGCGCATTTAAAGTGTGTTAAAAGCGCATTTAAAGTGTGTTAAAAGCGCATTTAAAGTGTGTTAAAAGCGCGTTTTTCACAGTTTAAACCCGCATTTAAACATGAAAAAACCTAGTCAAAACACCCTTAAACTCACTTTTATTTGAATTAAATTAAATGGTATACCTTTTGAAAGCAAATTTAATGTATGCTTTTTCACAGAATGTAAGATGTGTTCAATCCATGTTTGAATGGTGTTTCAGCTGGATAAAAAATATATTTAAACTCACTTATCAATCAATAAGAGAACTACAACAATAAAATAAATTATTTACTAGAAAAAAATAATGATTTCACATTGATATTCAAAAATACATAATATATACATGTCAAACCCAACAAAAACTTAGGATTTGTAGACAAGAAAGTGTAAATACAGATAAAAAGACAAATCACATAAATAGATAGTACATTTTTTGACATAAATATGCAAATTTAAATCATTATTAGCAACATTTGATTAAAAGTTAACTACAGTAAAACCTCTCTAAAGCAGTGCCCTCTGGAGAGGTTGTACTGTATTAAGATACAGCATATCAGAACTGACCTTAAAAATGAGAGAATTCTTAGGTATTTTCATTTTGTTTAACACACTACCTTATTTTACTAAATAGTCAACTGAATGACAATCTATGTAATAAAACTTCCAATTTATTAAGATCAGCCCAAGATGAAAGACAATGTAATAGTAAACAATAAATATATAAAAAATTGCATGGAATATAAACCTGATTTCCAAATTTTAGAAAGGGAGGCTACATATGAGATAGCCACCACATAATCGTTAACCCCCCCCACAAAAAACTTATAGTTGGAATAAAAAGAATCAATATATGAAAATAATAATAAAATAATGATGTTCAGGTTAATACCTCCATACAATGAAGTAGCTATTAAAAATCAAACAAAGTAATAACAAAACATAACTTATATATAAACACACAGATGTAAGTAAGATCAAAAAATCATTATCCACATCAAGCACTTAAAAAAAACACACAATCACTTAAAAAACGGTTAAACCACTCAAACTAAATTGATCATCGATGCATCATTTTCAGCCGTCTCAAAGAGCCCCTCATCTTTGCCTCGACCTCCACTCGTGGGATCCCAAACTTGGTGGATATAACATCTGCAATCTGACCTATAAAAAGACATACAGAATTATAAACATCCATAGCTGATGGAAAGATGTTGACTCACCAGCATTTCATCCATTGAATTTATTTCCTTTCAGTTTTCATATCAGAAATGCATGTTTATTTGAAATTGATGGGTCAATTTTGGGCAATAAATATTGAAAATCTTAAATAAACCATTCCAGTCTTTGGACGACTAACTTAAAGATACATAACAATTAGAAAAATAAAAATCTTATTTAAAGCACACTAAATAGTTACATAAAGTATCTATTCTTATACCTTAAGTGCAAAAGTCCAGTTTGTGTTGTACATACATGTTACTTCACTGAACTAGTTACATATTATCATGATAATTGCAGTTCATACAGTCAAGAAATTACATTGTAAATGAATATTGCTTATAGTGTATAGAGCTATATCGGAACATATTTTTAACAAGTAAGTTTCAAAAACTAAAACACAACTAGAACCATCACTGTCGTGATCAGGGCCCTGTCGTTATCATTGTCAATAAGTATTGCAAGTTTCATTTGAATATCTTGAAAAGTTTTTGAACTATGGCCAATGTTAAAGTTTTGAAGTCGAAAAAGGGACACAAGCCAAAATTTATTAAAGCTAGAATTGTTGCCCTTAGCTACACATGTGCGTATTGTCACCGTCAATATGTAAAGCAAGTTTCATTTGAATATCTGTAACGGTTTTGAAGTAATGTAGAAAAAAAGATGAAAAATGAGGAAAATTGTAATTTTACAAAGGGCCATAATTCTTTCAATATTGTAGCTGGAGTAACATAACTTGGCATACAATAGTGTATTGTTGCTGTGACCTTATGTTTAAAGTTTGAAGTTGATACATTTAACGGTTTGCAAGTTATTAAGAAAAAACATGAAAAATGTGGACGGACAGACAGACGGACAGACAGGGTGATTACTATAGGGCACCTGCAAAACTTTTGCAGGGCCCTAATTATGCTTTCACATCCATTAGGTTATTTTTCGCTTCAGTTTTAACAGAATCTCTGTGTGATTTATTGGACATGCAAACTGTCCATTTTCATACGAGAGTGTTCTAGAACACCTTATGAAACTATAAGAATCGTCTATTTTTCGACGATTGAATCAATGTACACGGAACCCGTCTAAAGTTTTAATTTGCAATTAAGGTAGTCTAATATCATACTTAAAACGATGCAAGTAATTATTTTGACATTGAATGACTGTTAGAATATAGCTCTATACACTTTAAATGACAGATTAAAATACTTTCTGTCATTTCTACAGGTACAAACAATTACCTCAAACTCAAGCTGTGCCACCCTCATCTTTAGTTGCTTCACCACATTACAACATGGTCTGAATTGTAGGTCACCTCAACTGCAATGATATAATATGCATACAATAAAAATTCCTTCAAACCAATAAACAAAATCAACAATTTTGCCAACATCGACTAAGAACATATCTTACTCACTGTTGTATGTAAGTCTATACACCATTGCGAAATGGAAGTGATGTCACATCGCTTTTATGACGTCATGCATGTTAACAATAGGGTCACAACATATGCTTCAAATTCGTCTAAATTTGGCAGTGCTAAGTTCTGTTTGAAGTTCATTAGCAAAACTTATCTGATCATTGCGTATCCACATAACTACCTTTGCCCAGATTAGCCATGCAACGTTTCAATGAAGTCTATTAGTTACCACAAATAGTGCAAACAAAACTATATTAAAGTATGAAGATACCTAGGTCAACAGCCCCATTAAAATCGATCCAACAAAATTGTGCAGACAAGAACCAAAACCAAACAAGAGCACCTAGTGTAAGTAACCACCAATGAGTACTGAATGCTCGACTTTAATCCAATTTGATAGTAAATTTAAGTATGTGGTTTACATCCTCAGGCCTTGACACTAACTTTTTTAACTGGTATCCCAGAGGGAACCGGACTTTTAAAAGTTGGTGTCCCTCACCAAGGTTAAATTTTGAATTAAAAAGGCCATGGTGACCTTTAACCTGAAAATAGGTAGAGGTTGTGGGTGGCATCGAGGTACATGTACATGTCAAGTTTCGAGTTTATATCTCTTTTAGTTTTTCATAAATTGACTTAACCAAAGGGCATAGTGACCTTGACCTTTGACTCAAAAGTAGGTGGAGGTTGTAGATAGCAATGAGGTACATGCCCATGTGAAGATACAAGTTGATACTTCTCGCAGTTTTCCAGACATTGAACTTCACAATAAATAACCATAGACCACAGTGACCTTGACTTAGTGACCTAAAATAGGCATGGGTTGTAGATGGCATTGATGCCATTGAGGACATGCACATGTGAAATTTCAAGTTGATACCTTTTGTAGTTTCAAAGAAATTGACCGTAACAATTAACTTAACCTAAGGCCATGGTGACCTTCATGGCGACCTTGACCTAAAATTAGGTAGAGGTTTTAGATGGCATCGAGGTACATGCACATGTTAAGTTTCAAGTCGATACCTCTCGTACAGTAGTTTCCAGAAAATTGAGCTTAACATTTACTAACAATCAACTTAACCAACGTAGACGATCAGGCTATGACAACAGCTCTTTTTATCCTCGAAAAGTGGAGCTAATGATGATATTACAACTTGTGTGCTGTGCAGCAGCAAGTAAAATCATAAATAAGACAGCAAATTACCAATAATAGCTGTTCTTTGCCTTCTTTCTGCAGCAGGGTGTCTTGATCACATTTTTTTATTTGCATTGTTTGATTCACATTTCATGGACCAGAGAACATGTTGCCAGGTGTGTAACAGCTCTCAAGTCATTTTACAGTGGTGTTTCTAAGCTTGAATGATGTACTGTAAGCAAAAGAGGAAATAATTATTAAATTGTATAACCATTACTTTGCATCTTTTATGTGACAAATTATTTTTGCGATTTTGTACAAAGTGCTCAAATTAACCAGGAATTTATCTCATGAGGACATATTACATACTATATACAAGTACAATATATAAAAAAATAAACATTGTACAATAATTGAAATGTTTTAAATTCAATGAATGATATATGGTAGAATGTACAAGTTTATGTCTTGGACTTACAGGGTTCCCAAAAATATTCTTAGACAAAATCCCCTGACTTTTCCCTGACCAGACAGATGACTTTTTAGCGATCTGGCCTTTTTGTTAGAGCAAAATAGCACAATAGAAACAGTGAAAAGGAGGTTATATTTGCTTTATATGAAACCAAAATGTTTCAGGTAGCACTTTTAGTGCTGTTGTTTAACACGAAGTAATAATATATAATTAATTTAAGATTATTCCAAGCAAGCATAGCGAGCGAGGAATTTTTCTTAGTTTTAGGTATTTTCGTCATATGAAATGACACTGAATGAGATCTTAAATGAAGAATTCCCTGACTTTTGCTCAATTTCCCAATTTCCCTTCAGGACTAATTTCAAAATTCCCTGACTTTTCCCTGACCTTGAAAAATCCCCCCCTGACTTTTCCCTGACCGTGGGAATCCTAACTTAGCAGGCATGTACTGCATTTAGTGATTTACAGTGATTTAATACAATCATGTAGTAAAACTGTGGTAGTCAAAACTTAGCGATAAATTATAACTATTGTAATAGTATAACAATTGTATATTATTCACTTGCAAAAGCAATAGAGTGGCATTAACACTTACAGCAGTAGCAAACAGTATTAACATTACTGTATACAATGCTTCTGCAATAGGCAAACTTGGCTCAAATAGTAACTGATATCTGGATGTAAAGTTTTCCATTTATAGAGCCCATTATAATGATGGCAAAAACCTGGGTTTTAAGCGTAAAACCCAGCCCGGCGGGAATTACTGGGAAGCCTGGGAAAAACCGGGTTTTCCAGGACAGGAAAAACCGGGCGGTCAATACTTTGCCAACCCTGCAAAATTGCAATATTTATGCAGTTCAGAGAAAGAAGTAAGCACCAACCTTAATACTGAGCCACATTGTGACTACTTGACAAGCATGTAATTTTGTCCGGGTCAGTTTATCAACATTGAATTTCTCTACATATCTTCAAATGAAAACATGTCATGATCTTTTCCTTTGTTGTTATGTTTCTCTCAACCATTAGGTGGACCATATATATTCGCTTCAGTAAAATTTATTTAAATGCAGTCAAGTGATGCTGAGTGTTCTCATCTGTTGACAATAACATTCTAAGTCTTTCACATTAACCATGGTACCTGAAAGAAAACATTATATACATGTATCAGTAAAATTAATTTTGTGAACTAATTTTATGTTGTGAGCATAAATAATATTATTGAATACTATAGCTTTAATAACAGTTTAAAAACACAATTGGCCTCTGGTATTTTTAAATTAACACCCGTATACAATAAATGCAATGCAGCATATATATATTCCATTGCTCAACTTATAACTTATAACGGATGTAAGTGCACCAAGCTGTCATGTGACATAATATAACATCCCGCACATTTCTGTTTATGGCGCTCCCAACTCCCCTCTGGACTGGTATTTCTAACCATGAAGCATATTAAAACGAAATTTCCAGTTAAAATGTCATAAATATGCATACTAACAAACTGATGTTGAGTATATTAACTTTTACACAGGTTTTTCGTGTTAAATTAATTTATAGATTGCCTGGAGATGCAAAGTCTCACTAAAATTCGATTCAATCCAATGAGTTTGTCTCGATTCGATTCTCAATACAGTCTGCCAAACAATCGGGACGGGTGGAGGATAGCCAGGGAAACAGCCGTGTTTATACTTTCAAGATTCCCCCGCACTGCCAGGGAATCCGAAATGTTTGTATTTGCTCTCCAAATTAATAATTAAATCACTGGGACAATATTTAGTTATCAGGGGCTTAGGAAATACTTGAGATTTTACTATCAGCTGTCCCCCAGGGTCTTGGAAGGATGGGGGTTTAAACCGTTTTGACAACACAGAACTGACAAGTAAAACTTCCTGGCCAATCCCCAGGAATGGGGGGGGGCTGTGAACTGAATGTAACTGACTGGTGCATTAGAGACAAGTGGACTGGAGTCTGAACAAAGTGGTGAGATACAACTTGCAAGGAATCAGTGTGTGCAACCCTTTGAGCTCGTTAAGAATAGATTCCTTGGTTCTTTAACATGACAGGTCTAAAACACTGATACACTTAAGATTATTAAGATCAACACTGGGTTTCCAACCAGTTCATCTGAAGATAGACGGGAAAGACTAATGCAAAAGTGAGTTGCATCCGCGGATGGCCTAGAAAATGCCCATGTTTTTACCTTCCAACTTCCCCCCGCACTGCCGGGGAAATGTTGGGATTTTTTTCCTGGCCCGTCCTAGAGGGTAGGGGCCAAGGATGCAACGGACTGGTGCATTGCAGCGTTTCAGAAAGAAACCAAGTGCCCTGACCAAAATAGGAACCCGATTAGTAGTAATGTACATTTTACCCACTTGACTATACATTTACAGTGAACTTTGCATCAGGGCTTGACACTATTTTTGGTCACCCCCAGCAAAGAAACGTAAAATTTATAAATAAAAGTTACTGGTCCTTCTTGATTTTCACTGGCCATGGACCAGGGGACCAGTGTTAGTGTCGAGCCCTGTGCTTGAGTCAATTTGGTGCCCGCCAGCCTGGGGCATACAGGGTGAATAAGTCAGGCGGAAAATTTCTACCTGGGGAGTCAGATTGGAAGCCCTTTCTTTTTTTCTTCCATTCAATTTGCAGGGCCCATTCAGGGGCATTTTCGCAAATGTTAACTTTTGAGAGAAGTGAGATACAAGGAATACGGGTGCGATACCCTAGCTCGTTTCGAATAGATTCCTTGGTTCTTTAACTTGCCCAGTGTAAAGCACCGAAACATGCGAGACTAGCCCTGGGTTTCCAACCAAGATCATCTCTAGATGGGTGGGAAACACTAAATAGCGTTTCTGAAATGACAAAGTGTCCTGGCCGAGAATCAATCCCGGTACCTCTCGATCAGGAATCAAGTGTCTTACGGTCTTACCACTCGACCACCGTGCCACCCAACAAATGTTGAAATAGAATTGACTTTGGCGGAAATTGGCATGGTTCTTAGACCCAGGAACAACGATTTAGACAGTTAGCAATGATGCGTAGTCTCCAGCCTGGGAATTTAAAGCCGCTTCAAATAACTAAAAAATGTCTGAAATCTAACCCCCCCCCTCCCCCCCCCCCCGCCTGGACAAAATATTGACTGACCAGTATTATGCCGGAGGGGACCCTTGTACTTTAATCAACCACAACCTTGCAAACTCGTCAATTGCCTCACTAATTCCAAATAAAAGGAAACCATTATTTCATTTTTTGTATTCGCCCAGTCCTGACAAAACATGCAAACAAATTGAAAATGTCAATGAAACCGCAGACCTGTGCAAGAATGATCAATCACAGGCCTGTTCAGATTTTGAGAGTGTAGAACACTAGTGCTGCTGTTTGATTGTTATAAAATAATACATAGCTTAGTAAAAATTACGTCATAAATCGATTATTACCTTTAATCTAACATTTTTCTGGTTGTTTTTTTTTTCGAATTTTCCACGCAAGCAAGCGCCACCTACAAGGGGAAGTAATCGTGTACGGCTCGACGAACGGTATAAAACCCCGCAAAAACCGGACACATCTGGGATGAATTCAAAATAACATGTATTATATATAATTATAGTAGTTCGATCGTTTGTTTATTATTCAGGGGTTAATAGCATAATGTTTCAAGTGAATCTCCACGATAGTTACAGGCATTGTTATTCTCTTACGATTTTTATTATTCAAAGTTTATTTTTTATAAATTATAACCATATAATATACAGTAGACATGCATAAAAACAGATATGCGTGTAGTTGGTCTACATTTTTACATTCTAATATATATCTGTGCTAAAATATATCTGGGGCATAAATAATATAAATCAAGACGGAACGCACAGATCTATGTTATCAGTAAATTACTACCACTGTGAGATGCAAAATGTCAAGTATATGAATTATTACTGTAGCTATCAAGAAATTGAATGACACTACCAGTAAATCAAATTCGTATTTTATTAAAAATAATTGTCATCAAATTTAAAATCTATAGTTCGATTTCGAGCATTAAGCCGTGACTGCACTAATTTAATCCATTCGCCAATAAAGATTGACTATACAGATATATATATAAGACACATTAGTAAGTAGCATATCTTTAAATCATGACTATTGAAATCAATAAATCACGGGTTACCCGCACAAATAGACTCGTCTAAACGTTCATGGCTCAGGGTTCAACGCGACAGTCATTATTGTGCATGCTCATAATGAATCCATATCATTGAGAAAAAAATATATGTAACCTTTGTAAGACTAGTGCATAACTAGTGCATAACAAATATTAGACAGATTTTTTTCGTACGGTGAAACTGTACAATATTTTATCGATATTATTTAAAATTTCAGATAGTTTATAAATATAAATCAACCGTCCATCTTTACAAGACTGCCCGTTGTGAAACTACCCTGAATTGGTCTGTATTGCCACGTGTCATATAAAATATATATGACATAATTGGTCACGTGTCACTGATCATACAGTATCATGTATATTATACATGTCACGTGGTCAAAACTTGTAATCGACCCTCCTAATCTATAAGGATCGTTAATTAAAACTGGACCACTTACTGTGAACTATCATCTTAGTGTTATATCTATAGTCCCACGTGACATACAGATTGGAATGTGTAAACCACTGATGAAAATTCCGTGTTATATATATTATCATATATCTGTGATATTATCGAACCAAGATCTGTCGAGATACAGACAAAAACCCCACTGCTAAATTTTGTCAAGACAATCGGACTCACCATAAGCAGACGAAACATTATACGAGCCTTGATATGCATTTCAATCCTTCGGAAATTCTATATTCAGTTAGATTTGTTGCATTCATCATTACCAAATATGTATTCAATTTAAAAAACAGTGTAGTTTGTTGTATAATAATGATGTAAAATACAATCGACAGGAGCACTCAATAATATTGTCTCATTCCTAGATATTATATGGTAAACCACGGACATGGCTCGTGGGTAAACTTATACCACCAAGTTTATGAAATTCCGGAAAACTGGCTTTATCCTTTGCCGATATGGTGAATGTATATTATAGTATATTGAGCGCCGATATGTTGATCCTTTATGTTTATCATCACTTGTCATTTATTTTACAGATCCTTGAAATAACCTGACATTTATGAAAAAAAGTCTTACAATTTATTTAACGACAAAACAGTCACAACTTATAAAATACTAGTATGTATTTTATGGGAATCCGGACAAAATCCCGGGTGGACAGAATACCGTTCCCTCATTTTTGACAGGGTGGACATAATCCCGTCCATGTTTTTTACCGGGTGGACAAAATCCCCACCCTATAAATTTCAGGGTGGACACAATACCCATCATGACTTGGACTTACTAGTATGTAGAGGGTTATTGCTGCATTGTTTACGATTATTGTGTGATTGTGTGATTTTGTAAGGAACTTCTCTATGATTATGTTACAATAAAGTTTATAATTTTTTATTTAGCATGCATACTATCAACTATATAATATATATATAGTCATGTTCTTACCCAGTTCAGTGTGAAAAAAATCTGACGACGCTGTTAGATTGAACTACTGAATGAAGGTAGGCCAGATATGTTATATATTTCACCGGGGCAGTTCTATGTATATTTATGGTAAAATAAAACCCCTGGTTTCATTGAAAACTAATATAAGGTGTCGATCTGAGATGTTGTTTTCCACGAAAAACGTTTCAAAATAAAAGACCAACTTCTTTAAAAAGTGTGTTTTAAGTGAGTCTTTTTAACGCGAAGCTACTCTCGTGAAAAAATATCATTATACAAAAGACGCACTTAAAACCTACTTATTTTCGTAAAAGACCCACTTCATTTAGTTAAACTTACTTCTTAGAGGAAAAGACGCACTTAAAACCAACTTATTTTTGTAAAAGACCAACTTCATTTATTTAAACTCACTTCTTAGGAGAAAAGACGCACTTAAAACGAACTTATATGATAAAAGACACAGAAAAAACACACTTATTGTTAAAAAAACACAGAAAAAACACACTTTTAGCATACTTTAGTAAAAAAACACAGAAAAAACACACTTTTAGCGTACTTTTGTCAAAAAACGCAGAAAAAACCCACTTTAAGTTGGTTTAAAGTGTGTTTTTGGTATAAGTGTGTTTTTTCTCCGAGAAGGGTGTGTCTGAATGTGATATAGTTGTAGACATTCCAAGCAGCGTAATGTACTTCTTTATGACATAATATTAGTCGTGTCATAGAACATGTAACGCGTCTTCTTGAGAGAAGATATTTTGTTTGATAAACTTGCTGAGAAACTTGCTCAGATGCTTACAAACAAAACAAACCTGTCACTGTCTCTTCAAGCTATTTCCAAGAAAAAACATGCAAACACATAGTATGCAATCGCGATTGATTACGACTTAAAATGTCATTGGCGTGTGCCATAAGATAATCGGATGACATCGATATGACTAAGACTGGTGGTAATAAAATATGGCGTCACAAACTTTATGTTGAGATTCAAGGGTACTTAAATGAATTACATGATTCAGGTTTGTTTATGGAAGATAAATGTCCTGTAACGTTTGATGACATCTAGCAAGTCATATTTATGTTATAATGCACAACCTCATGGAAATACAATAATTGTATGGATATATGAGAGAAATTTAATTGTTTTGGGCTTTACATTGTAGTTTTAAGCATATCTTTCATATGTAATGTGAGAATGTCGAAACGCAACAATTGTATACGAATGACATCCCATACTGTGAGAAAGACACAATAATCAAACCAGCATTAGATAAGGAATGATAATAATGCGAATTATTTCCGGTAACATTGTCATTTTCCTAAAAACGACTTTTGAGAAATGTTCATATAAACCTAATTAAAATTACCTAAGCAAAACAATTTTGATAAAAAGACAAGTTGCAATGTAATCATTGAATGAAATAAAAACGAATTATTTTACCTTGGTTTTCTAGCGAATCTATTACATAAAAGTATTCCAAATCCTAGATGGACCGTTTCTATCTAAGTCAAAGAAACATTATTAAGAAAAGACAAATAATGCCTGACCAAAGGGTATCAAATCGTGAGCTAGCACGTTAGATTCCTGTTATGTCTATTACAAGTGATTTAAATTACACTACACATTAGCCTCAATCTCCGGAATGTCTGCAGTAAAGGGATATGCAATTGCTTAATGCAGTAAGAGAATAATTTGCAAAACATGCAAATTACATATTGCACCGTATGTGCATCTATATCTTACCACCATACACGCTGTATGAATTACATAATTTTATGTATGTCGATAACTCTCATGATATAAACTTGCGAAACATTGCAACATTTCCATGATAAGTTAACCTTTTGCACTTTCCTAACATTCTGTTTCATAAGTTACTCTTACAAACTTGACCTAATTATTTACGTGTTAACGTCATTTTCTATATAATTATTACGGAAACAAAATATTCATGTAATCAATTGATGACGTTTAATCGGGTATTTTATGAACATATTTTATGTGCATTTACTTTATTTAGGGAAAGAGCCCGTGTTATGCACTCAATCGTCATGAACATTGGAAAACATGTTTGTTGTGATAACCATCTTGAATGAGTGAAAATATAGATAATTTTGTTTAAAATCTTAAGTCACTGAATAAATGTACGAATGGCTTTATTTTCATTTAGGTTTCTTTAAATTAGAACTTAAAACTTGTGTTACCAGCGTGGAGAATCACGCGATAAGATGATTTGAAATGAATAACGTTCGCACTCAAAAATTAGAAATTTAGTCCGCCAACGGTGAGTAGTTTCATTATAGCACGGAACAAAATAATAATAGTGGGTTTGTACATTATGTTTTGTTTGTAGCAAAATAAAAATAAGACTTGTCTGGGAATTATAGGAAAAACATATGTACAAAGTAATGGATAGTAATATGAGAAAAATCAAAGGAAGCAATTGTTTACGAATGTTATGAAAATTTAATGAGATTGTTTTTGTGCCATTTACCGCTCTTTGTGGAAATAGGATACAGTCTTATCGTAACTCGAGTACGGAACTCGCCCATTTATTTTTGTTGCAAATTCACTATACTGGTATACATATGTAAATGATACGCAACTCTAGTTAGTTTATACTACTTTATGTCAGGTCGAATGTGGAATAAATATTTAAAAAATTATATTTATCGCTCTCGAAACCTCATTCCTGATGTTATACATCGCTACGAGGTTAGAAGAGGAACCAATTTTCCTTTTAGCAGGACGCTAAGCAATGTCAACTATGGCGACATTTTCATTTCTTTACATTTGAGCCCCATCCCAAGACTGGTTATGTTATTTTAGCTATTATTAGTCACTGTCATAATATGTCATCAATAACAATATCTCTCCAGACACGCTTCCGACGAAATAGGTTCCACAGACGACTAAGAGCTCAAGAATGGTTAAACCCTTCATTGTTTTGACATTTCAGTATATGTTTTGTTGTTATCTTGTCTATCAAGATTAATATCGTTAATGCAGGTTTCTGTCTGCTTAAACTATTCTCGTAAATCTACCTTCTGAGCTGAGTGTGTGAACGTGGTCTATCCTGACAGTATTCACTATGGTAACAGGATGTTTGCCATATTATTTCAAAGAGCATACAGTTGATTACAACGGTCGTTTTCTGTTGATTTGCCTAAGTGTTCAGTAAACAATATGCCTTCCCTCGCGACCAGTTGCCCGAAGTAAAATACAATGTAGATACATGTTTTACAAGTTTGTTAGTATATAATGGTTCACGAGTTGTATGGTTTAAAGTAAACAAACGTAAATAAGTACATCGTAAAGAACCTTCATACGGGCTTAGATTTCCCTAGAGATAACGTCATCAAACATATGATTCTGTTAATTGTCTGTACAAATTAACCATTAGCTAAATATCCCAGTGAAAGCATTTTAAAGCACACAATTAATTATAAAAGTGCAATGCATTGCTTTTTGATAAGTTAATTACATTAATATTGCAAAAATAATAATAATTTGCGTCTAACAAGAAATTAATCAAAAAACACATTTTGTAATCACCTTATTAAAATGGATTGCGATTTCACACAAGTCCCAAATGATAAAGTATATAACTTCAAAGAAAAAACTTGACAGATCAATTAAGTTTGTGCATTTGTCAAACTAATAATGATTGCTTGAAAGCATACTTAGACGTTTCTGTCTATTCATCTGATTCGCGCTCTGCATCCCAACGTCGGAATTGTGTCTGAATGTGATATAGTTGTAGACATTCCAAGCAGCGTAATGTACTTCTTTATGACATAATATTAGTCGTGTCATAGAACATGTAACGCGTCTTCTTGAGAGAAGATATTTTGTTTCTTATCTATTCGGTTTACTATCTACGTGCCGGGATATTCGTGATGAAACCGTTCATGTTTTGTTTTTAGCGTAAGTGATGGTCGGGTCTGTTTTAAATTTTGTTTCCACATTTAAAGCATAATTAAGCTATTATTACGTACATTTTAAGTTAGTTAGCCTATCATACAGTGAACGCTATATACAGGGTGTCTCAAAATACATGTCCGCTAGTTGAAGGGTCATAACTTTGCCAATTGAGTTAGTAAATTGATAACCATAGTATCATATGAAAGCAAAATTTAAAAATTGTGGGGTGAATTATACCATGTGTCGATACTCAAATAGTTGATGGCGTCATACACGTTATACTAACGTCATTAGCAACGGACGTTCTAAAATATCCGAAGAGGCAGATAACATAGTTTGTACGGTAACATGGGTAAATTTAATATCATATGTGGACATAGTACTAGTCAGTCCTACCCTACTATGCACACATTGGGTGAGAAACTGATCACGGGTCCTTAGAAAATGAAATCGGACATATTTAAGGGAGGAACACATTTTTAACACAATTAGGACTGACAATTTGATATTCACACATTTCTAGGCTTATCATATTCATAAAAGATGCGCACACCGTGTAGAATGAACATACTGGATTGAATGTATAGCGGTATATCTAGTTTATCTCCAACTGTCCAAACATAGTCATACAATGTATTTTGAAAGCATAAAATAGTGCTTAATGAACTATCAATCAATAAAAACTGCCTTGGTAGGAGAATGAATGTGGTTATGCTACTTTTATTGAAATCAGGAAAAAGTAACCGAAACATCCTAAATATTGATTTCTTCTAATATTATTTCAAAGTTAAATTATACAGTTCAAGATATGTAACTACTTCGAAACACAAAATATCGATTTGTGGAGAATATGCAAACATCACATCTGACTCAAAGGTGTGTGAACGTCATTAAAATGGTCAAACGACGTCAAATACAGGTTTTTACCGAATTCGGATTAGCTACTCAAAATACATTCTAAAAATTTTGTATGCATTGTTTTGGGTAATTGTTTCGTAATTTCTACATTGATTTGAATGCGCTTTGATCATAAATATATATTATATATGTAAAGCAATACATTACGGAGTTATATGTCCTCAACAAGCGGACATGTATTTTGAGACACCCTGTACATGTGTATTCTCTTAGTGTGGCGTAATTTTCATAACAATTGGTGAAAAATAACATATTATCATATTGACATTGTAGCGTGTTATGTCTACACCGAAAAGGATGCATAAACGTAAACAAAACAACACTAACAACGTATATGTCATACCACCAAATATGAACCTCAAATCTTTATTCCAGGTGTTAATATGTCTTAACAACCCACACGAGAATAGATTTACGCTCTAATTGACAATCATATATACATGTACCATCGACAAAAGCGTCAAAATTTGGTAAAACACTAAATTTTGCTAAAGTAATACGAAAATGATTGATGACTTTTGTTACTTAGGTGTAGTTAATGAGCTACTAGTATTTAGATATGAACACGTAAGCTAGAACTCGGACAGACAAATTTGTTTTGTAAAATGGTCGGAATTGTCTTTGAAACAGAATAAACAACCTACGCTTAAGCATATATTATTCAAATTCTAATCCAGAATGGTTCGGATTTTTGCATTACATTGCAAATGTGTATTGTCGAATAAGTTTATGATATTTTATAACTTCAATGCCCAAATAGGAAAAGAGCTGTCTACGAGACTAGTACTTGTTTTAAAGTAACAGCCGACTGTATTGTAGAATGTATTGTCAATACTGCATTTGTAGAAGGTTTTCTTACAACCATTACCACATAGTTTTGAAAACGAAACATAAATATAAATAAAGGACAAAATAAGAATACAGGTAATTAAAAGAAAAAAACACAGTTGCAACTCATTCATACACGGTATAACGTTTTTGTGACAATTAATAATGCGATGCATGCTTGTAGTTTAGTGGTCTCGTGGAATAACCATAGTAATTTTAAAATGCGACGTCATACAAAACAGTTGTGGTCTTCATATCGAAACAACCCCATCAAGAGAAACACATAAATTAGAATACTGCTAAATGTAGAGAATTGTCTCGCCTTCAGATGTACGAGGGGCGTTTTAAAAGTTCCAGGAGAAGTGCTCTTTAGTGTTTATCGTATGTTCAAATTACTACAAAGTTTCCATTTAAATAGAACAATTCATGATACATATTATACCATGAATCAAACACACGAGGGTGTGCTGTACGAAATGGTACTGCTGTCATAGTAACGTCAGTAATGGCTACCCGGGGCAAATTTGACGTCACGTCGTAGAAATCGTTAAACTTACCTACGCATTGCTCCCAACCAATCAGCTACCAATTAACAATGACCTAAAATTACTGTATTGAACATTTGCGAAGGGCAGTATAACATCATATGAGTCAATTTATGCCATAGTTTAAACAGTCCCACAGTTTTGTTCAGGTTAATTTGTCGCCGTATTAGAATCACCTGTCAAATGTCAGTAAATCATTGAAATTTTACCAGTTTTAGTCTTCTGGCAGGAAAATTAAGACTTAAACCAATATAATTTATAAACACTGCCTGTTAAGAACGTTGTTGGTCATTGGGTAGGATGTATGCATAGTATGATTGCTTCCAGACTGCCAGTGGTACTGCTGCAGATGATAATAGGAAGGCACTGCCTGTTGTGAATCAGACGCTAGACGTTACGTTGGACGTTTCTGCTTGATTTTGTGAAACTTTCGAATGCTTTGCAAACGGGCCCTGAAAGTGCATAACTTCAAGCGGGTCAGTTTTTTAGAATATAAAGCATTGCTGTTATTGTATCAGCTGTATTATGTGTGTCCTTTGACTGATTGAGTTAGATTTAGTCAGAACATGTTAATAACGTACGGTCCAATATAACATTGCCACGGGTAGCCATAACTGACGTTACTATAACAGCCGTGTCATTTTGTACGGCAAACCCTCTTGCGTTCAATTCATAGCACATTATGTATCATGAATTGTTCTATGTAAATGCAAAGTTTGAAGTATATTGACTATAAGGTAAATACTATAGAGCACTTTTCCTGGAACTTTTGGAACGCCCTACGTAAATTAAATCATATCATTTATATTTGATTTACAATTACACAGAAAAACACTTGGCATCAATAATAACACACGGTACAGGGAATGAGGCGTTCGGCATCAATAGCAAAGAGCGAAATGTACAAACAAATACTAAAATTAAAAACGAGCATTAAAGATATACGTCACAAAAACATACAAAAACTACATTTACACTCAGGGACAAAAGAAACGCAAAACATATGTAATGGTTTTTTTCAAAGTTATTATTTTTTCAAATTCACTGAAATTTTACACAATCATTGGTGACATATCAATGAGCCATACTTCAAAATTTCAGTAATTTCTGTCATTGAAAAATATTTTTACATAGGTTTTAATCTAACAGTCCAACATTGCAAAAGTCACATTTTTGTCACTTTTTTATCTGGCGTGAGCACAACGAACACCTCTGCACTTTAAACATCAACGATATAATATTTATGATGTATGGTTGTGGGATAATGTTTCACTCACGAATAAACGCCTACCATGTGCTGTAAAGCCAAGAAAATCATAGACGAAGTTTCAAATCATTGTTCATATAAATTGATTGTTTATTACCTACCAATTGCAAACTAAAAACTGAACATGCATGTTAATGATTTCGGTTGTTAGAAAAAAGCACTAGGAAACACGTGCATTATGTTAATGATAGATGAATTTAGTCAGAGTTTATAATACTGCTGTTAAAATATTTTTATAAAGAGATGTGACGTTGATTGGTTAAATGTTAACGACTTTGAAGTGTATCGTTATCGTCTTTAATGTAAATTGAAAAGAAAATGAATCAAAATGAACGTGCGATATTTTCAAAAAGGAACTTTATTTTTTCAAACAAGTTGTCATTTTGCATACCCGTGGGCTCCTATGTATCCTAGCTGTAATTCTAGCTGACCGGAAGCGGTTCCTGCGATCTAGAATGCGTATGGTCCCGTCTTGTCTTTGAGTGGTTATTATTGGTTTCTATGTGTGTTTGCGGTCCTTAACCGTTCCATAGGCCTGGTATTGTTCATGTAGCCTTCCAATGATTGAAGGGTGGTAATGAAATTGTCTGACAACATCAGAAGAACTCGAACCCATTTGGAGCAGTCCGATTGCTTCAGACCGTGTGTGTTCAGGCAAACATGACATTATTAAAGTTCTTCTAATTTTTTTTATTTGATGAGTTTTCATAAGTGTTATGTATACACTGTCATTTGGCAATAGAAATGTTCCGCTTTGAGATTTCGCACGTGCTCCATGTGCGAAAAATAGGTTTTACCCTAAACTGGTTATAACCGGTAGTAAACACATTTAATTATGTTGAAAACGTGCTGATATGTCCATGTTGTAACCCATGTATCATTTACATTAAACGAAAACAATATATCGCACTTATTTAGAAAATTATGACCCGCGAAAAAGTTTTGCGTTTTTTTTGTCCCTGAGTGTATTATGACGATACCAGAGTCAATCAATGTTGAACAACAATTATCCAAGAAAAAAGTTTATGTATACCTTTTTTCCAACAATACACGGACTGCTGTGAAATACATTGTCGTTCCAAACCTATAGTGAATTAGAACAGGTTGTGCTTTAAAACATGATACATGCCCAACGCGCAGTTGTCGCAAGACAATGTAAAATGTGTTTTTGTGATTTCTATAAAACATACAGCAATCACACCATTTCTTAGATGGTAACTAGCGTGTGAGGCAATAACTTATATAATCGTTTTATCAAGATGTAATAAATCATAACTACAATTAACATGACTGTTTCCTAGATAAGTAAATCATAATGCGTGTGGTTGACACTTTCGTGGAATTATTATGTTTTCAGATTAGATTGAAATACGAAATATTTACTTTTAACGACGCATTTTAGCTCAATAACGTCAAACAAATTTAGTTTAACCAAGTTAATTGATTAGCCATTGTCACTTATAAAGAAGTTATGCGCTTGCTTAATTCGATGTCATAGGTTAATTTCCAGGCTTCGGATTGTTAACATTTTGTTATTCAACTGCATTCGAATTGGATAAGGATAAAATTGCAATACGTCCTGCTTGATATTGGTGCACGGTTTTGTATTGTGACAGGGTCATTGCCTTCAGTTGGTCAATTTGTTAGTAAGTGTAATAACTTTTATAGCTAACATAAAACAAAAATCCAGGAGATACAGTATAGTAGACGTTTGACTAACAACACAATTTTCACAATACAATTACGACGTCAACTGCGCTATTTAGTTGCATATATCACAGGTTATATTATCACTGAATAAGAAATAAAAAATGAAATTGAAAACAAAATGCTGCGAAAATTTGTTTTTCTCGACATTTAGGTTCTCATAAGATTATGATAACCTAAATTTCGAGAATAACAAATGTTCCCAATTTTTGTGTTCAATTTCATTTTTTATTTCTTTTCCAATGATATTGTACCCTGTGGTTTATATATGCTATTCAGAGTGACATTATAAGAGGAGCGTCCAAAACTGTGTATGTTTTTTTCGTTACCCTTAGGCATGTTGTTCTGTTAAAAGGGCCAGATGAAAAGGTGGTCGTTTTAACGAATCGACCTAGTTGATTGTTCTAATACGTGGTTGTTTTGTTTTTCAATTGCATACATTGAACACTACAGGTATCATTTATGTACAAGTGAAACAGCATGTGGTTAGTTTGTTTCCATTCTGTCCTTAACATACTAGTTACAGATGTATTTTTTCGGATGCTTGAAAGACATGGTTCAATAACCGTTTGCTCCAACTATTTGTATTTACTGCTAAATTGGATTCCGTGATAATGCCAATTGTGTTATATTCGAAAGAAATCAATTATTGTATCATTTTTTTCCTCAAGACGTTTTTTCCGATTACTGTAAAACCATTAATTTTCGTAGGGGATTAAATTTCGTGGATTTCGGGGTTCACCTTCAACCACGAAATTAAACAAATAAATTATTACCCGAAAAATCTACGCATTAACGTGCCATCAAAATGGTCATTTTTACCAAAACCACGACATTTTGCCAATGAAATTAAATGATTTCACAGTAAATCAATTTGAAAAAATGATCACACAAAATATGCTACGGCTGGGTTATATTATTGAACGCAGGCCTACGAAATATAGTATTTATTTGATCTAATGAATGAGTGAAAATTTGGGGATGTTAAACTCTGTTTTTGTGTTATAATTTCTTGGGCCGGTGGATTAAATGTGTGGCAATCTTGTTAAACTTGATATAGTTGTGGAACGAGACTACGTCATTCATTATTCAAGATTGCCTTGGACATTTTGCCACAATCTAAATATCTTCCTCACCCAAACAATCAATGTCTGATATCCTGTCTTTTATTGATAACGGCGATTCTTAATGGAAATAACACATTAGATTTCTCGTCCATAAATCATAACCTAACTGTGAATATATTTTCTATCTGTCGGAATACAAAATACATTGTATCAGAGGCCAGATGTAAGTCGTACACAGCACCCAAGTATTATTAACGCTAGAATCTTGAAACAGTGAATGATAATTTGAACCGATGTTTTGGAATCTTTGAATACTAAGCGGTTTATACATTTAGAGAAAATAGAAAATAGGAATTGTAAAGAAGGAACAATAAAAGGAAGTAAAGCACGCTCATTTTCATCAGTCTAGAATACAACACTATAAAACTTGGAGAGTATTCTAAGTCATTTGATGCTTCGCTTCGATTGATACGTTGTCGCTAATGTATTCATAACAAAGAGATAACAGCGCAACGTTATGTTCATAAGTTTTGTAAGATGATCATTGTGACTAAATTTCACAAGTATAAGGTTGAAATTGCGACCCCTGGTGACAATATCTTGTTTTTTCTATGTTTTGACCTAGTGACCTGGATTTTGGTTCCGGTTAACTCAAAATTTAGTGTTAAATACTATCTGAAAATATTTCACCCTGTCTGGTATAATACAAACAATCTAGTTATAACATCTTGATCAATGAAAGGTTACGTGAATTACAACAATATGAATTATTCAATGCTATATTTTGTTTTTTAGATATAACTTAATATATCCAACAGTCGTTTCGCGCTCTCTTTGGATAGATTATCAACACAATCGTGAGTAACAAACTCTTTTAGATGTGTTATATTGACACACACCGTTAGACAGTTTCTTTGCTTAGGTTCAATTTGCTCAGTAATTAAACGCTATTTGTGTTGGTTACATTAAATCTCAATACAACAAATGTATATCTTGTTTTGTATTTTACTTTGGAACATTTGAAATGTGTTGAACTGGTTAAAGATTGGGTATTTTCACCACCAATGCTTTATCAAAACACACATCAATAGGCCCTTTTCACCTTAACAACGTCTTCCGATATGGTTTGAAAGATAATCATAATTAAATGATGCATAACTAGCATTTCAAATCAATTTACCACACATTGTAAATAACTAAAACTAATTCAGATTTGCATTTGAGTGTAACAAGTGTTTTGAAACAACGGTAGCGTAGTCCAAATTTGTACAGTGTCAGGTTGCCTTAAACGCTGATAGTTAAACTTATTTTAGGCGTTGTCGGAATCTGGAAACTCGAAAACCTGACCTTCATTGTTTTATTGAGGTTAAGTAAAGTTATACAAACTGAATAAAAATGCCATTTGTGTTCATCTGGAAACTAAAAATCAATTAGGTCATGATTAACACTTTTTGAAGTCATATCCTTATAATTCCGTGTATTGATTCTTATATAAATGTATATGTATATATATATGTAATATCATGGTGCAAAGTTTATTGCTAAAAGGTAATCAACTCCAGACAGAATGATTCTAAAACGTACGCGATATTCAAGAAATATGCAAATGCTTTTATTGTATTTCATCCGAGTTTTTAAATGAATGAAAGCAATTTTGAACATCTCGTATCAAAGCAATGGAATACAGCGAGCCAGAACATTTCTTTTTGGCTTTTTTGGTAAAATTACGCCTATGAATATAACTTCATTCAATGCATGATTTTAGATCATAAAATTAAAGTGTTCCAGTATATGCAATGTTCACGTTTGACGGATGCGTTCTGCGAACAAGTGCAAGTGCAAGTATAATTGTTCATGAGAGTGCAAAGCATCAATCCTATGTGATTTGAGAGGCAATTTAAAAATATTTATTGTTTTTCTTAGACTGGTAGACGAATGTGCTTAGAGGTACAAGACCGTTGCTCACATGATTGCAAACAAGAAACACCAACATGCTACGGTCTCTTCCAGCTATTTCCAAGAGAAATAAAAACAAACACATTGCATGCAATCGCGATTGATTCCGACTTAAAATGTCATTGACGAGTGCCCTTAGATAATCGGATGACATCGATATGCCTTAGACTGAAGGTGATTAAATATGGCGTCACAATCTTGATATTAAGCTTCAAGAATACTTAAAGGGCCTGTCTCACAGATGGAGCGAATTATTTTTAAAAATATACGTTTCTTACCAAATCAAGTATTTATATAATAGATCATTGTTTACTGTTGCTTTAAAAATTATTTATTGAAAATAATCGATTTAAACTACTTTCAACATCGCGTACACCAGTGTGTTTTCAATAAAGTATTTGGTTTGTTTTTAAATTCGTTTTCATCACACGCGAGTAGATTTTGGGCAATTGAAATGAGAGTAGTTTATTACGGTATAGAATTTTGAAGATAAAATACCTTAATAATCACAAAATCCTGATGTTTCACAAGTTATATTTTATATCAGATTGCTTTTGTTTATGGGACATACAGGTATCTATGCCAAAATTTAGTGAATATTTGACAATTTTATTTTATGTTTGCTATATATCTTTTCATATGTACTGTATTATGATAATGTCAAATTTGTTAACGAATAGCATTTTGTACTGTGAAAGGACACAATAATTAAACCAGGAATTAAGCATAAGGAATGTTAAAAATGCGAATCATTTACTGTAACATTGTTATTTTCCTAAAAACGACTATTGATAAATGTTCTAACTAAAATTGCCTAAGCATTACACAATACAGGTTTGAAAAAGGACAAGATGCAATGCAATCTTTTAGAGAAATAAAAAAATCTATTATTTTACCTTTGTTCTTTTCTCGGGAAACTGTTATGTAAAAAGTAATCCAAATGCTTGATGAACTGTTTCTATCTAAGTCAAGGAAACACCATTAAGCAAAGTCAAATAAGCCCTGGCCAAAGAATATCAAACTTTACAGTCCTGCCTTGTCTGTCACAAGTGATTTAAAGCAGCACTACACACTAGCTTCAATCTCCGGAATGTCTGTAAGTAAACACTTATGAAATTGCTAAATGCATGTAAGAGAATCATTTGTAAAACATGCAAATTACATATCTTATCACCATTGACGCTGTATAAATTACATAATTGTATGTAAGTCGATAACTCTCGTGATATAAACTTGAAGCATATTTCAACATTTCCTGGATAAGTTAACTATCTTCACTTTCTAAACATTCTGTTTCATAAGCTACTCTTATAAATGTGACCAAATAACCTTCGTATTCTCTTAGTTTTCAATATAATCATTATGTAACACATAAATCATATAATCCCTAACGTCGTTTCATCGGGTGTATACATCTTTTATGCACATGTGCTTAATTTTGGGCAATATGCAGCGCTATGCAATCGATTGTCATTAAAGCTGGTAAGCATTTGTGTTGTGATATTATCTAGGATTAGTGGAAATATAGTTCATTTGGATTAAAACTTAAGCAACTGAGCAAATGATGAAAACCAATATGTATGAAACAGAGGCTGCATCTTTACATTAACTTTCATAAAATAGAAAGTAACAATGATAATATCACGGAATAAAATCATAATTACCTTTTTAAAGTAAAGTACAATTGAATAAAGTGTTGTAGCAAGCTAAAATTAAGATTTGTCTGGAAATAAAGGGTACGACCTTTATACAAAAGTTCTAAATTTATGTTATTCACTCATGACAATTTCTTTCATTATCTACGCTACTAGGGTATAGTAGAAGAGGGGCTAGTTTTCTGTTCAGCAGAACGTTTAGAAATCAGAATTATAGAACCATTTTATTTCGTCTATGGTATGACGCGGCATCGGATCGAACCTAGCCCTTCCCATAAGGGAATCTGATGCTATCGAAGATTTGGTAAATGTATGCATTATTTTAGTGTTAGAATCATCTATTCCTATAACGTCTCTCAACACATGAACCCTTCCATAAGAGTCATGATGTTATTTTTGAAATTATGTCTCACTGTAATAATATGACATCAATAACAATTTCTCCTCAAAACACGCATCCGACAAAAATATTTCCACAGACGACTAAGAGTTCAAAAATCATTAAACCCTTCATTGTTTTGACGTTTCGTTATATGTTTTGTTGTTATCTTGTCTATCAAGATTAATCTCGTTAATGCAGGTGTCTGTCTGCTTGAACTATTCTCGTAAATCTACCTTCTGAGCTGAGTGTGTGAACGTGGTCTATCCTGACAGTATTTACTATGGTAACAGGAGGTTTGCCATATTATTTCAAAGAGCATACAGTTGATTACAACGGTCGTTTTTTGTGGATTTGCCTTAATTTTTAATGAACAATATGCCTTCCCTCGCGACCAGTTGCCCGAAGTAAAATACAATGTAGATACATGTTTTACAAGTTTGTTATTATATAATGGTTCACGAGTTGTATGGTTTAAAATCAGCGAAAGTATACAAGCATAAATAAGTACACTCGTAAAGAACCTCCATACGGGCTTAGATTTCCCTCGAGATGACGTAATCAAACATATGATGCAGTTAATTGTCTGTGCAAAGTATTTGTACAAATTAACCATTAGCTAAATATTCCAGTGAAAGCATTTTAAAGCACACACTTAATTATAAAAGTGCAATGCATTGCTTTTTGATAAGTTAATGTGCATTAATATTGCAAAAATCAAAATAATTTGCGTCTAACAAGAAATTAATCGAAAATCACATCCATAAACACATTTTGTAATCATGTGATTAAATTGGATTACGATTTCAGACAAGTCCCAAATGATAAAATATATAACTTCAAAGAAAATACTTGACAGATCTATTAAGTTTGTACATTTGTCAAACTAATAATGATTGCTTAAAAGCATAGACGTTTTTTGTCCATTCAACTGATTCGTGCTCTGCATCAAAATGTGATATTTTTGAAGACATTACAAGCAGCTTTATGTACATCTTGATAACATAACATTATTCGTGTCATAGGAAATTTAGCTTGTCTTCTTGAATGAAGATATTATGTTTCTCTCTTTTTCCAAACAATAAAAAGCATGTACTGTTAGACGATATGTGTATTATCCACACGTCTAAAGATTCGTGATGAAAACGTTACTGTTTTAGAGTAAGTGATGTGATTGCCGGGTCTGTTACATATTGTGTTGCCATATTATAGCGTAAATAAGCTATTATAACGTATATTTGAAGTTAGCTAGCCTAGCATACAGTGGAATACATGTGCCTTCTTAGTGTGGCGTATATTTCGTAAATTCGTCTACACCGAAAAGATGCATACACGTAAACAAAACAACACCGACATCACGTATACGTCATACAACCACATATGAACCTCAAGACCAACTTTCAGGTGTTAAAATGTCTATAAAACCCACACATGAATAGATGAAAGTTCATACTGACAATCATGCATACCATCGGAAATACCATCATTATGCGCTGGAACATTAACCTTTCCCAAAAGTAATACAAACATGATTAATGACTTTTGTTACCAAGGTGTAGGTTATGAGCTACTTGTATTTGAACATGAAATCGTAAGCTAGAATCGGACAGACACACTAGTTTTGTTAATTGGTCGGAATTGTCTTTGAAACAGAATGAACAACCTACTCTTAAGCACATATTATTCTTAGGTTATTGAAAACGAGTTCGATGTACCGGAATGGTTTGGTGTCTTGTTAAATAATCAATAATGTGTTATTGTTTTAATGTTGAAATCGACATACAGCTATACAGAAAATATGTCTATCAGCATTGCATGGTCAATTGTGCCAGTATCAAAGTAAATCTAGACAATAATACAATTACGAAAAAAGAAAGAATTGCCAATACTGCATTGGATGGTTTTTCTTACGACCATACCATTTCCAAAGAATTTTGAGAAAACAACAACCTACAAATAATTACTAGCTAAAATACAAACACAGTTATTTGAATGATAAAACTTGCAGTTGTAACACATTTATACACATGTAATGTGTTTGAATGTGTTCTTTTAAAATGCGATAATGATAAGCTTTGTTTTTTCGTGTTCTCGTGGAATGGAATAACAGTGATTACTTTAACAATCGCAATCACACAATTCACATATTTTTCTTTACATAAATTCGCCATCACGACCAAACCCATAAAGTATGATACTGTATAAAATCAGTAATGATTGTGCAACACGAGATAGCCAACTACTTTAATTATCAAATCATTAAATCGATAAAATGACGTCAACCTAATAAAAGGTCTAGTAAGCTGACTTAATTACTAAATTTTATGTTTGTTTCTCGTACACTATAAGGTAAGGACAATTATTTGTCTCGCCTACACCATTATTGTTCAGCCGTAAATGAATTCATATAATTTTAATTTTATTTACAATTACAATGAATGAAAAAACACTTTGCATCAATAAGAACACACAATACATGGAATGAGGCTTTCGACATCAATAGCAAAGCGCAAAATGTACTCACAAAAACAAAAAGAAAATTCGAGCATTAAAGATACCCGTCACAAAGACATACACAACTACATTGATTATGACGATACCAAGTATCCAGGAAAATAGTTTATGTATACATTTTTCCAACAATACTTTCAAACAACAGACTGCTGTGAAAAACATTGCCGCTCCAAACCTATAGTGAAATCAGAACTGGTTGAGCTTTAAAACATGATACATGCCCTATGCGCAAGTGTAGCAAGCCAATGTCAAATGTGCTTCTATGATTTCTACAAAACACACAACAATAACACCGTTGCTTAGATGGCAATAACTTATATAAATCATTTCATCGAGTGGTAATAAATCATGACTATAATTAAGATGACTGTTTCCTAGATGTGTAAATCATTGTGCGTGTGGTTGACACTTTCGTGGAATTATTAGGTTTTCAGATTAAATTGCAATACGAAAGATTGGCGTTCAATGACGCATTTAACTTGTTATATTCCTGTCTCTTCTAGCTCACAAAGTCAAACATATTTAGTTTAGCCAAATTTATGGATTAACGATTGTCACTTAGAAAGAAGTTATGCGCTTGCTTTATTCGATGTCTTAGGTTAATTTGCAGGCTTCGGGTTAGTTTTCTTTTATATTTTGTAATTCAACTGCACTCGAATTGGATAAGGATACAATTGCAATACGTCCTGATTAAATTTGGTGCACGGTTTTGTATTGTGACAGGGCCATTACCTTCAGTTGGTCAATTTATCAATAAGGGTAACAACTTATATAGCTAACATAAAAGAAATATCCAGGAGATACGGTATAATAGACGTTTGACTAACAACAGAAGTTTTACAATACAATTACGACGTCAACTGCGCCATGTAGCTGCTTATATCACAGGTTACAGTATCACATAAATTTCGAGAATAAAAAATCTTTCCAACCTGTGGCTTATATATGCTATACAGTGAGACATTGTGCGAGGAGCGTCCAAAACTAGAATACACTTGTCGTTACCCTTAGACATGTAGCTCTGTTAAAAGGGCCAGATGAAACGGCGGTCTTAAATACGAATCAACCTAGCTCTTATATTTTATTTACAATTACAATAAAAAACACTTGGAATCAGTAATAACACTCAGTACAGGGAATGAGGCTTTCGACATCAATAGCAAAGCACGAAAAGTACTCACAAAAACAAAAAGAAAATTCGAGCATTAAAGATATCCGTCACAAAGACATACACAACTACATTGATTATGACGATACCAAGTATCCAGAAAAATAGTTTATGCATACATTTTTTCGAACAATACTTTCAAACAACGGACTGCTGTGAAATACATTGTCGCTCCAAACCTAAAGTGAAATCAGAACTGGTTGAGCTTTAAAACATGATACGTGCCCTATGTGCAGTTGTCGCAAGCCAATGTCAAATGTGCTTTTATGATTTCTACAAAACACACAGCAATCACATCGTTGATTAGATGGCAATAACTTATATAAATCGTTTCATCAAGTGGTAATAAATCATGACTATAATTAAGATGACTGTTTCCTAGATGCGTAAATCATTGTGCGTGTGGTTGACACTTTCGTGGAATAATTATGTTTTTAGATTAAATTGCAATACGAAGGATTGGCTTTCATTGACGCATTGTTAATAAATGTAATAACTAACATAAAAGAAATATCCAGGAGATACTATATAATAGACGTTTGACTAACAACACAAGTTTCACAATACAATTACGACGTCAACTGTGCCATGTAGCTGCTTATATGACAGGTTACAGTATCACCTAAATTTCGAGAATAAGAAATCTTCCCAACCTGTGGCTTATACGTATATGTTATACAGTGAGACATTATACAAGGAGCGTCCAAAACTAAGTATACACTTGTCGTTACCCTTAGACATGTAGCTCTGTTAAAAGGACCATATGAAACGGCGGTCTTAATAACGAATCGACTTAGTTGAAAGTTCTTATACGTGGTTGTTTTGTTTTTCAACTACTTACATTGACTACTACAGGTATCATTCATGCACAAGTAAAACAAAATGTGGCCAGTTGGTTTCCATTCTGTCCGTAACATACTAGTTACAGATGTGATTATTTCGGTTGCTTGAAAGAAATGGTTCAATAACCGTTTGCTCCAACTCTTTGTATTAACTGCTAAATTGGATTCTGTAATAATGCCAATTGTGTTATATTCGAAAGAAATCAATTCTAGTATCATTTTGTTTCCTCAAGACGTTTTTCCAATTGCTGTAAAATCATTAGTTTTCGTGGATTTCGTGGTTCACATTCAACCACGAAATTAAATCCTACCGAACAATAATTTTGACCGTCGTATTTATTACCTGAAAAATCTACGCAATAACGTCCCATCGAAGTGGTCATTTTTACCAAAAGCACGACATTTTGTTCCATCGAAATTAAGTGATTTCAAAGTAATTCATTTTGATAGAAATGATCACACAAAATATGCTACAGCTGAGAGGTTATATTATTAAGGACATTCGTTCCTTTTGAAATTTTCTGTACAAGGTAAATTAAACCTGTTATCTTTATGAAGATCAGATCAATGCCAATCATTTAGAAAATTACCAACAGTTTTGCTCAGCTAGTTTTTAAGATATTCTTAGATTTAGGGGACAACCCCCAAAAACTGAAAAATGTATTTTACCGAAAAAGTGTTGCTTCAAAGAGCATAAAACTTGGCATATATGAATTTACGCATGTAAGAAATCAAGCTATAAAGTTTATTATATACTTAGTAAGTTATTTGTATTTTTAAATAATATTTTAAAATATTTATTATTTTAAAAATATGTTTACGTGAAAATTCGTTCAACAACATAAAGTTTTCGTATATACAACAAGTACAGTAACAATTATAGAAGTTATATAGCAAATTACATGACGATTGCTCCGCTAGATTTGTTTGATTGAATCAGGGGAGGTTACAAAACGAATCAAAGTTTTGCATCCGTTGTCTATAGTTTTCGCGATAAAACGCGTTTAATAGATAATAATAATCAACAGTTTAAGGGTTGTTTCTCCTGCATTTGCTTTAGAAATAAACACAAAAGAACCTTCTTTTAGATAGTTTTTGGGTGCGGTTATAAAATATGAACTAGTTTTGATATGATCGAGCGCATAGTAATAAATTTTACAAACGTTGTAACCAACTCCTGAGATTTGGTGTTTAACCATTTGGAATAAATCATTCGTAAGACCTCGTCAGTAGTTTCTTCGATATTTTTATCAATACTGTAAATTAGTATTTAACATTCAGAAATATCGCGATTTTAAAACATGAAAATGTACTACCACATCAATTTTAAACTTTTGCATACGTTGGGGTCATGGTAGTTAGATACGTATAAGGGACCTCGAATTTTAAACTTCCGCTCAACTGAAATGGAACCAATGTCCTTAAACGCACACCTAAGAAATTGTTTTTACTTCGCAATTTTTCTCCCATTCAATATAGTATATATTTGATATAATGAATGAGTTTTGGGGATGTTAAACTTTTGTTTTTGTGTTATAATGTCTAAGGGCTGCTGTGGAATACTGTGTGGCCATCTTGTTATACTTGATATATTTGTGGAAAGAGACTATAAGGATCCACCATGAGCTTCTATGTAGGATAAGGATATCTCACCCGAGGGGTCGGATTTTAACCAGGGACGAGGCTTGCCGAGTTCCCTGGTTAAAATTCCGACCCCGAGGGTGAGATTTCCTTATCCTACATAGACTGTCTCATGGTGGATCATTTTTCTTCGACGCTATTCGTGAAAATATGCGTTTTTATCATTATTTAGCGTTCGTGGCGTCAACGTGACGTCATCATAACGTGGCATTTGCCGTACGTTCGCATTCAAAACAATCGATAACATAACGTCGTAATGTGCCTACACAGTTATGCTCTGCCTAAGAAAATGCCCCTTAAATAGTATAGAACCTATTTTTGTTCTTCTTGTTAGCTAAATACCCAGTTTATTTACTATGCAGACGTAGTAGAAGTAAACTTAAAGGTCAGAATTAGTTCACGTGCGGTTGCTCATGTAAGAAAGATGTTGCTAATGTAAGATAAGATTTTCTTCCATTAGCAACGCGCTTATCTTACATTAGCAACGCCGAAGAATACGTCATCCATTATTCTAGATTGCCTTAGACATGTTGTCACAATCTAGATATCTTTCTCACCCAAACAATAAATGTCTGATGTCCTTACGTGTTGTCTTTTATTGATAACGGCGAATCTTAATGGAAATAACACATTAGATGTCTCGTCCATAAATCACAACTTAACGGTAAATATATTTTCTATCTATCGGTATAATCGGAATACAAATATATTGTTGCAGAGGCCAGATGTAATTTGTTCACAGCACTCAAATATTATTGACACCAGAATCTTGAAACAGTAAATGACAAATTGAACCGATGTTTCGGAACAATAAAAGGAAGGAAAGCACCCTCATTTTCTTCAGTCTAAAATACATCAATATATCATTTGGAGAGCGATCTAAGTCATTTGATGATTCGCTTCGAATGATACGTTGTCCGAATGTGTTCATAACAAAGAGGTAACAGCGCAATGTTATGTTCACAAGTACATGTAGGCACCAACTGTCATGTTACATTGTTTTTATTGCTTACGGTAATTCCATTTTGCTGCATCATAGCACATGAGAAAGTTAATTTATATGCAAACAATAAATACTATTCATTTGTTTAAATACTCGTACCTGTAATTCATTCGATATTATTTAATCATGCACTACAGGATTTCGTTTTTGCCGGATCACATTCATGTCGAAAAACAAATGTAGCAACATGCGTATTATCTGTTATGATGTACATGCTAATCTATGAACGGTTATTCTTTTATCTTTAGAAGCATACATATCTTATTGGTGTAAATGCGTTGAAAAAGATATACCTTTGACCAACACCTAATTTTATAGTTGGTTAATGAACTGCTCACTTCATACTATATACAGTGTGTCTCAAAATACATGCCCACTTGTTGAGGATATATCGCTCCGTAATGTATAACTTTACATATCTGATTTATATGTATGATCAAAGGGCATTCAAATCAATGTAGAAATTACGAAACTATTATCCAAAACAATGCATACGAAACCTAAAGAATGCATTTTGAGTAGCTAACCCAAATTCGGTAAAAACCTGTGTTTGACGTCGTTTGATGATTTTAATGACGTTCACATACCTTTGAGTCGGATGTGATGTTTCCGTTTTCACCACTAAATGATATTTTGAGTTTCGATGTGCATGTAGTTAAATATCTTGAACTGTATAATCTAATTTTCAAATAGTATAAGAAGAAATAAATATTTAGAATGTTTTGGTTACTTTTTCCTTATTTCAATAAAAGTAGCATAACCAAATTCATTCTCCTACCAAGGCACTTATTGGTGATTGATATTTCATAAATTCTATTGTATACTTTTAAGTTACATTATATGACTATGTTTGGACTTTTGGAGATAAGCTAGGCATACCGCTATACATTCAATCCAGTATGTTCATTCGAGGTGATTGGAGCATCTTTTATGAATATGATATGCCTAGAAATGTGTGAATATCAAATATCTAGTCCTAATTGTTTTTAAATTGTGTTCCTTCCCTTTAATAAGTTCGATTTTACAATTTCATTTTCTTATGACCCCTGATCAGTTTTTCAGCCAGTGTGTGCATAGTAGGGAAGACTGACTATTACTATGCCCACATGATAGAATTATCATATAAATTTTTCCCATGCAACCGTTACTATGTTATCTGCCTCTTTGGACATTTTAGAAGGTCCGTTGCTAATGACCTTCGTATAACGTATATGACGTCAACAACTGTTCGAATATTGACACATGTAATTCACCCCACAAGTTTTAAATTTAGCTTTCATATGATACTATGATCATCAATTTGGCAAAGTTATGACCCTCCAACAAGCGGACATGTATTTTGAGACACCTTGTACATACTTTGAAGGCTGGTGTTGTTTCCTTTTATTCTTAATACGTATATGGGCTCGATGTCACGGAAATATAACCAAAACTGAGTGTAACTGACAGATTGTAATGCATTTGGATAATCTGGTTGTAGCTAAAGGCAATGTACTACATATCCACATAAACATTTGACTTTATGTCCGATCGAGCGTTAAAGCCGTGTTGTTCAAAACACTAAGTGGTATACTAGTTCTTAATGTGACCTATACTATAGTATTAAGGTATATCTGGAACTGACAAGCAATTAATCCAATATTATAATGTACGAACTTCGTTGAAATGTTGTAGGCAATAACCGATGGTCCATGCATGTGTCAGACAAATGGTGATGATGTTGAGTGTATGTCACAATTGTGCAATGGTAGAGTGAATGTCATAGACGTTACATATCGTACTGGTTTATTTTGTACAATGAGTGTCATTTTTATCGGTTATCTAGACAATAATAATTGGTTTATGTTTTCGAATCAATACATTTAAATACGATTGCACGATTATAATAATTTCTTTATCTTAATTATAAATTTCGTTGTGATTCAGTAATTTAGAAAAAAGGTTTAGATAAATAATACGTATGGGGAAAATACATACACTAAAGCATGTTAATACACTGTTCTACATGTAGATTGAGTTAGAATTACTTAGAAGAAAACGTTACCATAGTATGAGCTTGTAGCTTCGTATATTAATGGTCATTTACACGAACTAGTTTCACTCAAAACACTATACATACATGATTTATATTATATAACATGAAGATTTTGAAAAAAAAATAAAGTCTAGATAAATAATACGAATCGGGGAAAACACAAAAATGTACAATAAATCATGTTAATGCACTGTTCTACATGTACTTAGATTGAGTCAGATTTACTGAAGAGAAAACGTTGCCATGGTATTTACCTGTCCCTTTGTATCTTTATAGTCAATAACACGGACTGGTTTAACTCAAAACGATATGCATATATGATTTAAATTATATAATATAATGACTTTGAAAAAAGTGTAAATTAAACCAACATGTCGACACCTTATTTTGTATTGATTATTTTCAGCTGCCAAGACATGCTTTTATTTGAAAATCCATTATCGTGCAAGAAAAATAATACATTTAGTTATCCATAAACTTCTAACCCTTTATCTGCTTCTATATAAATACGAAACCGAAATAAATATATAGCGTGTCATACTGCATTAGATTAATTAGTGTTCTCAGAGGAGACTGTTTTTATCTAACGACACATTTTAACCCTATCAATAAAATGACTGTTAAACCATCTCTTAAATCGACTTTATATCGCAAACTAGAATACTATAGGATACCGGTACACTTACTTCTAAAACTACATTACTGAAGCTATTAGTATTACCTCTATGAACAAAGTATTCCACTAATGAAATGTCTTTCACAGATATTTATTACACCCATTTGTACAGTTTAATGTTAGCATTTACAGAAAATTTAATTTTGCGTTAAAATTTAGACCTTTGAATTTCCTTAAGAACTGCAAACTGGGACAGATAAGACTGTAATATATAATTTACAGATACATTACAAGTACTTCAGATGCACTTTAAAATTAGTTCAACTATTTAGATTTTCATGTGAGAATAAGAAGTGCTTTGAAACAGCATTACATCCAATTAGTACATTGTATCTGGCACAATGCCACCGTTGCCCATATCACCACAATGTAACAGTAACCAACACAAAGTCATTGCTTTATGTTATGCCGTGTATATACGGCCAATTCCAAGTATGTCGTGTTTAACCGAATACTTTCTGATATTAGATAAATGTCCGTTCCGTGAGTTCAAAATTCAAGATATACAAACTGGTAATGGCAAAAACAAATTGGCGAATACTAAGCCTACATGCATAAAAACAAATTTTAAACTGAAAGAAAACTTGTGAGACATATCTGACCAACAATCATTTCACTCTTGTCCGAAAAAATATGTAATTAACATGCGGACTGGAAAACCGTTAAAATAATGTTGATATACGCATAAATGTCAAGAGATTATCATTGTTAAAATTGCGATGTGCATGTTTTACTATTATAGTATTAATATGACGGGTTTCGGAGAATGAATGGCATACGTCTTTTAATGAATAGGTAAAGGGGCCATCAATCATTGCTGGAGTGGTGGATGACATAACATGAAGAAAATCACTGTATCGATCTTAATTAGCACCTGCGATATAAGTGTATCACATTACAAAAGCCTAATAAATCAATATTATATTGATAATTAATATGAAGATACAAGATTGAGTTGTACATTGTAAACTTCTTTTGTAATTTATTAAACAATCTATCAAACCAGTGCTACGTGATACAAAATGTATTTGTACATCTTTTCCTTTATCCTTATTACAAAAAAGATCGACCCATCTATGGAAGGCGCTAGCTCAGCAACTCTTTTATTCGATTACACTAAGGGGGCAGAATTAGGTAATTATTCCTAAATGTAATTAATGGAGTTATATGGATACTAATTAGTTTTTGTGTCACTTTCTTTCCCAGGGGCGTATTTCTCTGATTATCTTATACAAATATTTGGATTGGCATAAATGATTACAAAAATGTTCTTTGGCTCAGGAAGACCGCTAATATTTTTGCTATTAGCATCTAATACATGTTCTTCGTTTTAACAATTTAGTCAAGTGTATAGCAAGGCGTTCTGTTAAATACTAGTATCACTTTACTCTGCGCGGTATAAAACAAACGACCAAGTCATAACATCTTGGTCTATGAAAGGTTTCGTCGCATTTTTCTGTGATAATTCCTAAATTAAATAGTGTCATATTCATACGACAATAGTGTTCGTGTCGGTTTGTCGATGCGGTGTATTGTTTTCTTCATTATCTCATTCAATTACTTGCTTTGGAGGAAATGATTACAAAACGTTCTCAGACTCAAGTATACCTGTAACAGTGTTAAATCTTACCGTTGCCTATTTTTATGGGTTTTTTAACAATTCAGTCAACAGCTATTGTCTGAAGAAATGTGTGTTCAGTATTGCTCAGACGGATTTGTCACACATGCCTGTTCAATTAATTATTTCGTACATGTAGCTTTTCGGAAATGTATCGTATGGTAACAAAATACTATAATATCTGACACTTGACCGTTATACGAAGCGCGTACAATAGTTGGATATGAATTATTAAATGAATGCCTCAGATATCGAAGTGTCGTATCGTGCTCACATTGGCTAAATTTTCACTGAGAGTAGTGTAACATACTTGTATGTATTCATTATATTGGCGCAGTCAGTTGGGCAGAGTATTTTCTTAGATTCAAATTGCTCAGCAATTTAACGCTATTTGTGTTTTATGTCACATTCAATATCAATATTTCTTGTGTTTTCCTTGAAACATGTTAAATGTTACAATTTGTTCAGTATTCTGCGATAATGCGTGTCTGTTATAACAATGTATTTTTTTTAATGTAAATACCTCAATTTTAAAACACTGTCGTCATTTTCAAATATAGAGTTTTTAAATAATTGATAATGACCTAAATATATCAATGCTGTTTCATGTGGACTTAATCAACTATTGACATATCTTCGGTCGTCTGCTTAAACATCGTATCTCATTTTTTCAAGATTTTCAAAATTTTCAGCAGAAGGAAAAAACAGTTTTTGATATTTCTTGAGCTACAACATTTTGACCCATATTTTGCATCAGAATATGAAATACGACATTTTGTATAATTAAATTTTATTGTAATTACGTATTATATTGCCAATAAATTTCAGGTTTAGTCGAAATAATTCATTTACATTTAAATACCGTTGTAAGAGTTGATGAATGAGTCTTTCTCTTGGCTTTTAAGTATTTGTATTATATCATTTGTGTTTAGTGTGAGATACGACGTTTTGACCTGGGCTCCACAAACCAATCAGAGTTACGATATTTCATCACTTGACAGAATATCGGGTAACAGTTGGCTATCAGATACGATGTTTTGAGACAAGGCGGGAGACAGGTTTGTGAATATTTTGAAGTCAAAAAGCCATTTTCCCAAAAAATAGAGTTACGAGGTTTTGGCAGCCGACCGACGATATTTTAATCAATTTCCGAGAATCACAAAATGTGATAAATATAAAACATGTTACTTTCCTAAAATCTTTGAAACATCACGTATGTCAACCAGTTTGTCATGTTTATTTTTAGCACCCGCACAAGATCGAACAACAGTACATTTGCAATTGTAGAATACCAAACAAAATCACCCCACGCCAAATTAGTACATTGTAGCACATCTCACAATATCAACAAACATGCAAAGCCATTAGAATCCAATACATTAACAAGATTGAAATCATAGTAATTGGATTATCTGACGTCCATTCTTCTATAATCACATCAATTTCAGCAATACTAGCTATTTATCAAGGATTTATATTGTTTGTGTTATCGACGAAATATTCCATCGATCAAATTGGAAACAATTGAAGTATGCTTTCTAAACAAGTCAGACAAATGCAAAAATACGTTAATATCAACAATCATATCTATAATAGCATAATAAATTTACACAACGTTTAAACCATCTACGCAGGAGATTGTAAACATGATTCGTTGTATTTCTCTCTATATCTATATTTTGTTTCCAAATTATTTTGTTTTGTTTTTGCTTTGGTATAATTCTAAACTCGTAGCTGTTAACATCGATGAATTTGTAATAAAAGATGGCTGACGTTTTTCTCAATGCAACGAATACCTAATTTAGTATAATAACTTGACTATAAACTCCATTTCATCAAAGTGAACGCTCCGCGTAGGAACAGTTACATTTGAAAAAAAACACATGACACTGACTGTACCATATGGACACGTTTGCTCCAATCTGATGTCCCCTTGTTCTGCATTCAAAGCGAAAACATAGGGAAGAGAAAGGTACCAGTCATTTTTATACAATAACAATTTCTAGCCCTGCCGATGAATTACTATGTGTTATTATTGTCTACGATTTCATAGCAATACATAAATACACCATTAGCATTAATGGGTTAAGATGCTATATCAAAATGTATCACTTCGCGCTGCATACAAGTCCATTTACGCTAATAAATCGTGTATTACATTCCTAGAAATAATAAACTAATACTGTCATGCAATACGGCGATATATAAACCAAGTATAGTTCAGAAACACGCTTCTACATATCAAGACAATAAACAGGAATTGTAAGATAGCATTGGGTGTCATGTCGCAAAATTCATCGCACTCATAAATTTAGCGTACGAAATGTAGGACTTTTAACAATTTCCAACGTACATGAACATTTCAGCGCAATTCTAAAAGCCGATAATGTTTTGTCGAATTGAACGTTATTCCGATAGAATACTGGTTTGGCCATTATTATGCCTTCTTAAATATCGTAAGTCTTAAACTAGTGTTTGTAACTTTATATATTTCTTACTGTATTCTAAGTACAGGTTTATACGCTAAATGCTAAAGTTGTGGAAACTAATAGACTCTTAATCGTAATTGCAAAATTAGAATCAAGTTTGGCGACCTGTTGTTCTTAAAAAGTATATAAATACTGCCGTTAACGTACAACTGTAGCATTTAATATAAGGTAGATTCAAAGTGTCCATAAAAGTATGCCTACATCGACGAAGAACACTTAAAGTCCGAGTTAGCTGTTCCGTTCAATTTGCTAACTGGTCTGCAATGGTATATCACGAGGAAGGAATCATTTTGTGTATCAAATGTGTATGTTATTAGCGAAAATAACATAAACATTTCCAATTACGTCCTGTCACATTTACAATATACATTTGTGTTTGATATTGTCAGACTCCTCTGCATGGGATTCATACGTTGAGTAAGGAATCAGCTACCGGGGAGTTTTAGTTTGAGTAAACAATGTGCTTGTTTTATATGTGGCATCTCTCGCCTTAGCCATTACAAATGTTTGCTTTATATTACATTTATTTAATTTCCAACTAATACACCACATCACTTATTATCACCGCTTTTAAACAAAGGTGTATAGTTTTGTCTACATTGGGCCCCAATAGTTACTGATCAAAGCAAACAAATTTGCGCAGACACCTTGTAATTGAATGAGTGTCCAATGGAGAGCAATTTGATCGAAGTATTGGAACAGACACCGCGGCCTTAATGGCTTATATTCAGTCGTTCATTTGCAGTATTGTATATAATAATCAAAGTCTAAAGAATTCACTATTATAGACACACATAACCCAAACGCTAACACCTAATTTATTATACATAGATTCCAAAGCTAGTTATTAAAGCTTTTGTTACCGGTATGTCGATAAGCGGCTACGTCAGTTGATGGGAAATTCTCAATTCAGTCTTGAACAAAGCATGGTTCGTACTTACAACATTCGAACCGGAAAGTAGTAGCTATTTCCATTGATCTCTTTACTAGATTTTCCATAATTCGCGAAAACTCACGTTACAGACTTTCATCATTTACTCTTTTTATTATATGACGTACATGTTGTAATTTATTTCCTGAAAAAATGATATTGGGAAGTGGGTGTATAACCAAAAGTGTGACCTAATGACACCAGCATAACTAGAACTTTCTGTATTATATTTCAATTTAGTTCGTCTGGAAAAAGGATTTCTATTATATATTATCAGAAAACAATTTTATCAGTACTGCACTTACTCAGATTTTCTATTTAAAATAATGGGCATGTTATTTTCTACTAATTATGTGTCGCCTGTCTAGACTTGTAATGAACAAATTTAGGCAGGTGCAAAGGACACATTTTTATTAGAGACAGAGAAAGTACTGCTTATGTTACTGGTGACATTTTTTATGGAAAACATGCAATGCCAAAGAAAACATAATGTACAACCAAAATAATAAATCAGAAAATATTAATCTTTATCCGAAATGATAACTAAAATATGTTCTGTGAACATACACGACTTGGTGTGTAATAATATTTCCTTGTACTGCATAATTGTAATGCAATAATCATGAAATAAATTCGTGCTTTATACAAACATTATTATACAGATGTATTCCAAATGTTCATTTACACTCATCAATTGCCCAACACTTGCGAATGATTCCATGGATGTTAAACCAAACAAATAATCGAGGAAACATTTACGTATATTTTGAAGTTAGGTGTTAAACGTTTTATTTAGAGGATATTGTATAAGGGGTTATCATTATTATTTTTATTATGATTATCATGGCAGCACACAGACACATAATATAACTTTAAGGAGCTACAAAGCAGCATGCATTCAACTTGGTTTCAATCAATAAATAATTTAAAAAAGCCTAATTTATTAGTGGATTCACGACAAATATTGCGATATTTCAATGCGAATTTAAGATAATTTATGGAAAAAGGTTTGTGCCGTGGAAGTCAAGTCTCAGGCTAATATAATGTCGGCACTGGACCAGTGATAAAATATTATGGTTAAACTGTGACAATTATATCTCCAAAAGATAACCAAATCAAAAACTGTTACAACACATAGGATCCTCATGTATTACAATTATTGTAACGATCAATTATACATGTAGCGAATAAAAAAGTTTGGTGGTAATGTGTGATGTAACAAGAACTATATGAAGATATATTGACGATATGATTACATGTATCCCCAGGCGAGATGATTATGTACGCGACACAAATAACACTTGCATCATGTCTCCAGTGTGTAAGTTAATTATTCCTCTGAGGTTCCTACATCATGCTATTTGCTTTTCAGGAAGTTTATCAGTCCGATGCGAGTAATGTATCACAGCGGTGCAAGAACTATGCTTAACATCTTAAAGACGTATTTAGCATCACTTTTCATGATTGGCCTTGACATTGAGGTTCAAATCCAGAATAAACTTGAGTAAGAAATCGAATATTGTTTTTCTTGTAATTAGTTACATAATGCGGACAGTTGATGAACTACTAACGATGATGAAGAAGAATATCAAGCTAAGCCTTGTATAATAAGTGCATGTATGTGCTCTATGTACCATGTCTAAACATAAAAACAACATTGATTGTGTATACAGTCTATATAGACTATATGAGCGACAATCCGTTATTAAAGCGTTATACAATCAACATCATAACGAAAAGGAATACCCACATATGTACCCATTCAATCCCCAAGAGACAGTTTTATAACAGGGCTACAATTGGCTCTTTTGTGAATTTCGCTTCTATTCAATTGCGTTCGACTGACGTGCAGTTTTATAGTTGGAATCATTCGCCTTACATATTATTGTGAACCAGTCATTTTTACTTAACTTCAGATAAATATGCATACATCAAATTGATGGAGAACTTAATACACCAATTTTGGAGAAATTTGGTCATCAGCCTTAACAAAGCATTGACCTCCATTACGTACAGGAGTCATTAAATATTAGTTTCACTCAAGATGTGTCATCTTACATATTAACAATTATGAAATCAGAGTAAACCGTCGAAAGAAATATAATTATCACCTAAGTTAAACAAGAAAAATACGTATTTTACTTTTCTACTGTAGTACTGAATACGATTAATGAAAATTAGATATATCAGACTGAACTAATACTACTCACACAAGCTATACTATATTTGTACCCTGAATGCGATAAAATAATACTTCAAAGTGTCTAAGCCAGAATTAATCTAACCTATTGATATGGGTTATATTATAAACACGGACATGTACATTTATGCGTCTGGTTATTCCAATCAGCAAAAAATGGCTGTTATTATATTTACCACTATCTTCAATGCTCACTTGTATAAATAGTTTTTTTTAATATTTACTAACCGGACTCCGTCTGTTGTTGCTTAATTCTCATTTTCCGGTCAGTAACTGCTTACAAAATGAGAGGCCATTGTATGATTATTATTTTAAACATAACTAATACATTTCTAAGGTCTTCACACAGATGTAAATATTTGCGGAGCACGATCGTTTAACTCACGTTTAGTACAATTAGGCATAATTTAAACACGACTAATCTATCGGGAGACCTCTCAATGCTTTGGTAAACGTACTTTACATTTGACTTGTGATAAATATTTACCGGATATAGCCGCGCTAGAGATGATGCAATAGTTTCAACATCGGAAGTCCATACAGTGTCAAGTTTATTATGATTGACCAGTGGTCTACAGGAAGTCCGAGATACATGTAAAGGAAAGTTCCTGGAAAACACTTAAACCGGACAAGTGCATCTGGATCTCCTTTGTTTACTTAACTTCATCATCATAAAGGCATTCATTACGGCGGTGCCATTCATTGATGATATAATTATATTGATGTTTATATCTACGGGGGTAGAAGCAAGTGCACACGACCAAACACCAGTCCATTTGCAATTGAAGAATACCAAACAAAATCATCCTATGTCAAATCAGTAACACATCTTTCTGAATCAATTCACAATATCAACAGACATGCAAGACTATTAGATTTCGATGCATTAACACGATTGAAATCATAGTAATTGGATTATCTGACGTGCATTATTCTATAATCACATAGAAATACAGGAATACTAGTAAATAACAAAAACTTATATTATTTGTTATCGATAAACCGACCATAAAGATAACGCCGACAGAAATGATTTATTGATTTCGTTACAATGAATTTTACCGCGAATAGACGAAACACATTTATTTGTAATGGTACAGTACGTTTCAAGTTAAATGAGAACGGTTATAAACACATGATCGTTCGTTAGGTAAGATGTGTTTAACTAGGTTTAACTGTGTGTAACTGCGTTAACTATTCTTTAGATTGGGATAGTTCACTCATTAGTAATACTTATTGCAACGACAGTAGCTTCAATTTTATGAAGTAGAAATAATTACTTAGACAAGTGTTGTAATATTTTGTATTTACGTAAAATGAAACACGACTCTTACTTTATCCTAACTGGTCAGCATGTTCGTAATACGCAATTAGAAACATCAAAATAATGTTTAGTCTGCACTATGTTCCAAATTATCATGGGAATCTAACGACTATCTAAAAATAATAGATTATGCACTAGTTTCTGCCAAATGTGAACAACCTTGTTAAACAATAGTTTATTCTGTTTAAACAATTCGTCTACTGTAAAATTTAACTACAGATTTTGATGGCTTGTGCCACAGAAACACTTATTCGATTAATTCGACACACGAATTCAATAGACAGAAAAAACTCTGTTACTGGTTCAATGTATGTATTGTAGAAAACAAAGAAAGTTATGGAAACAATTGAATAACGCTTTCTAACTACGTCAGACAAATACAGAAAAAATGAGTATCATCAATTAGATATTATAGCATAATTATGCCGTATAAACCATCTACGCATGCGACTGTTAACGTGATCATTATATTTCATAATTGTTTTTATCTATGTAATTTCCAATTTAATTAGTTCTTTGTTTGCATTGCTACATTTTTAAACTCGTAGTTGTTATCATTTGTCATTGTAAAATAAGTGATGGCTGACGTTTTTCTCAATGCAACGAATAACAAATTTAGTCTAATAACTTGACACTCTGTTATCTGTTGGTTAGCGTTGATAGTGGAACATATAGGGAAGAGTAAGGTACGAGACATTAATATACAAGAAGACAATTCCTAGGCCTGCTTATGAATTACTATGTGTTATTATTGTCTCCGATTTCATAGCAATTCATTAGCGCACCATTAGAATTAATGTGTTAAGATGGTAAATCGAAATGTATCACTACGCGCTGCAAACAATTCCATTTACGCTTATAACTCGTGGACTGCATTCCTATAAATAATTAACTAATACTGTCATGCAATACGACGATATATAAACCGAGTATAGTTCGGAAACACGGTTTTACATATCAGGACAATTAACGGGAATCGTAAGAACACACTGAGCCTCATGTCGCAAAAGTCTTCACACTCATCAATTTAGCATAAGGAAATGTAGCCCAACGTACAAGAACATTTCAGCGCAATCCTGAAAGTCGATGATGTGCAGGCAATTTGACCGTTTTTCCGATGAAATGCTGGTTTGGTCATTGTATTATGTATTCTTTAATATCGTAAGTCCTAAACTAGTGTTTGTAACTTTATACATTTCTAACCGTATTTACGGTACAGGTTGTTACGCTAAATGCTAAAATTGTGGAAACTAACAGACACTCAATCGAAATTATAAAATAAGAATCAAGTTTGACGACATGTTGTTCTTGAAATAAAGTAAAACTATATAATATTGCCTTGTACATGCAACTGTAGCATTTAATATTACGTAGATTCAAAGTGTCCAAAAAAGGTATGTCTACATCGACGGGGAACATATAGAGTCCGAGTTAGCAGTTCGGTTCAATTAGCTAACTGGTATATCACGAGGAAGGAACATTTTGTGTATCAAATGTATATGTTATTAGCGAAACTAATATAAACGTTTCCAAGTACGTCCTGCCACATTTACAATATAAATTTGTGTTTGATTTCGTCAAACTACTCTGCATGGGATTCATACATTGAGAAAGCAATCAGCTACAATGGAGTTTTAGCTTGAGTAAACAAAGTGCTTGTTAAAATGTGGCAACTGTAGCCTTAGCCATTACCATTGTTTGCTGTATATTACGTTCATTGTATTAACAACCAAAGTATCACATCACTTATTATCGCCGCGTTGAAACAATGATAGACATAAAAGTTGGCTAAACGGAACACTTCTGTGCGTATCGTTTTGTATACGGTAGCCCCATTAGTTACTTATAAAAGCAAACAAGTTTGCGCAGCCACATAGTAATTGAATGAGTGTCTAATGGAGAGCAATTTGATCGAAGTATAGGAACAGACACTTAAATAATCGAAGGTAGACCTAACGCTTTGTTTATACCACGGTATTAATGGCTCATGTTCAGTCGTCCATTTGCAATATTGTTTAATCAAAGTCTAAAGAATGCACTATTATAGACACACATAACCCAGACACTTATACCTAATTTTGTTTACATAGATTCCAAAGCTAGTTATTGAAGCTTTGGCTACTTGTGTCGATATGCGGCTACGCCAGTTAATGGGAAATTCGCATTTCAATCTTGACCAAAGCATGGGTCGTACTTATGACATTCGCACCGGAGCGCAGTTACTGTTCGCTCAATCTCTTTACCAGATCTTCCAGCTTTTGTAAAAACTCACGCTAGCTTGCATCCTTTACTCCTTATATACGGTATTTTATATCTATGGACGTATTGGTAAACTATTCATCAGGTAAGAATATAACCAAAAGTGTGACCTAATGAAAGACACCCAATATAATTAGAACTTTAGATGTTTTTATTTTTTCAATTAAACTCGTCTGGAAATATGATATATCTCATGAATTTCCTTGTATCCGGGTTAGTATAACCAGTACGTATAACTCAATACGTAACGAGTGTAGCATAATGTTTAAATGGCGTCATTTTATCTACCAAAGGCTCGCTAAATAAAATTTCAAAAACTCGTTTATCATAAGTCTATATCAATTGACAACTCGTAATAGATCCTCTATTTCCATTATAAATCATGAAATTACAATTTTATCAGTACTGCACTAACTGAGATTTTCTAATAAGATTAGTGTGCATGCGATTTTCTATTAATTATGTGTCGTCTGTCTAGACTTATGAACAGGCACGTTCAAAGGAGATGTTTTTATCAGAGACGGAGAAAGTAATCCATATGTTACCGGTGACATTTTGATGGGAAACACGCACTGCCAAAGAAAACGTAATGGACAATAACAATAATAAATCAGAAAATATTGATCTTTATCCGAAATGATAACTAAATTACTTATTCCGGAGAAAACAAACGACTTGGGTGTAAACATATCACCATTTACTGCATTATCGTAATGCCTAACATTTACCTATCGTGGTTTGACATTGTGCTCTATTTTTGTTTTTATTTGTCATAAGCAAGCTTTACTCGATTGATATAACGAAGTTTATTTTTTATGAAGCAGTAACTGACACAATCATATGTTACTAATGTAAGAAGTCAACCTTTGCCATTTTTAATTCGATATTACCTGAAACTACCTATACCAAGTACGTTTAACTTTATTTGTGTAATGTTAAAATATAATTATTCTAAAGTTAGTAATAGCTAAACCTTGTCGTATGTAGCAGCTTTGAATGGACGTGACAACATTTTCTGAAATGTTTATTTTATACGACGTATCTTTCGTGATACTTAAAGACACAGGAAATCGGCTCGTTTTCGCTCGGTGTTACATGTACAAGACCAGTACATTAACAAGAACGCATGTAAACTAATATATCAGGAGACAATTAGTTTTAATTACTACTGATGTAGGAGGTTTGCACCTAAAAACATATTTGTCGATACTCTTATTGTTTTATATACACATTCATCGACTGAACAAAGTCAGTAAACCCACGCGTAGCTATGTTCAGCTATTAGCAAAACGTCATTGCATGCAACCATCATGTGGTCGAACACGACAAAAAAAACCTAATACCTTAGACATTTTGTTTGCTACCCATGTTATATCATCCTTAAATTGGTTATATTACTGAGGTGGTTTTTATGAGATGGCAATACGTGACTTTATTCCTTTGTCTTTCCGCATATTCCGGTATTACGACAGATGTCATACATGTATGAATTCAATTCCTTGAGTCCTAGACTGCCATCAAACAAGTCTAACACGAAACTGCTAGACTAAGCAGATTCTACGACGACATGTCCATATAATTGTGTTGTGATTGGTTTGTTTAAAACTTTATAAACGTTTTCTGTACATTTCATACCAATTCATCAAACCGTTAATTCAATCTAAGCCCTTAAACACAGCGAAGTGTTTAACAGTATGTTTCTGTGGTGTCAATAAACGTAATGCATTACCATTTGATGGAACTGTGAGCTTTACAAAATCTGATATTGAAGCCGTTTTTTGTACATCGGAATTTAAAGTCGAATTTTTCCTAGTAATGTTGATTAATGCATTTAGCGTAATGTGGAAAGAAGATAGACGCTGTTTTCGCAGCTTTACACGAATTCATTCCCATGTTATTAAATACAGGCACTAAATGTAATACGTGTAACAACATACAGTAATTTAAAAATCTAGTGGACATTGCACTGCGTATTTGTTCGGTTTCTTTGAAGAACTTCTTAAATCTAAAACAATCCTGCTTATTCAGTCTAATGTTCGATATTTATTTCTTAAGTCTTAGTCCATACATCGTTCATCAATTTATCGGCTATTTTTCCTTATAAACAACGTTCATAATTTATCAATGTTGGTCTACGCTAAGGATATTAAGTGGTTGCATTACACTTGTAAAACACCACACATCAATAAATAATTACAGTGCATAATCTTGCACGATGCTAGTTTCGAACAAAATGGATATGGCATAGTGGGACATCGTCATGGAACGTCTGTTTATACATTAAGCTGTACTTAACGAAGTAAAGAGAGCATATTAACTTGTTAAATCTGCATTAATAGAATCAAGATTCCGAATAACATATCTTATTGGACAATTAAGAATGTCACTGAATAAACAGAGTCATCCAGTCTCTCAGCTAGTATTATGCTTTATAGAGATACGACAAATGGGCAATGAATAGTATGAAGAATCGATCGACCTTAGATAACCAATATATAAGTATATATTAGCTGCTTAAATATTGACGATTATTTATAGTTTGTTTTGATATTTTAGGCCAGAAATAAGTTCGTCTTTTATACATTCATTATTAAAGAGATGTATTCCAAAAGTTCATTTACACCCATCAATAGACCAACACTTGCGAATGATTCCGAGTATGCTAAATAATCACAAAGTACCAAACAAATAATGGAGGAATAAGTTACGTATGTTTTGAAGAAAGGTATTTAGCGTGCATACATTTCGATTCAACTTGGTTTCAATAATTAATAATTTGATAAATACATACTATAGCGATATTTAAATGTGAATTAAAGATATGAACAAAATGCTTGTGCCATGGAAGTCAATGCGCAAGATTATTACAATTCTGGAACCGGACAACACAACCTTTTATTAAAATATTGCAACCATAACATCAAAGATGTGTCATACATGTGCTAACCAAATCATAAACCAGTAAAACACGTAGAATCCTCTCGTGCTACAGTTATTGTAACATTCAATTATACATTTAGCGAAAAGAATAGTTGTTTGAGAATTAAGACATGCGTGCAAGAATCATCTAATACTAGTATGCTGGTTGTATTGCGTGTCGAAGCAATCATTACGTGAAGATATATTGGCGATATCATTATAGAAGTCTGCAGGGAAGATAAGTGTGTTTGCGACACAAATAACACCTAAGTACGGTGACATAAATGTGATATAATTGAGTCAAAATAAGTGTACAACACTCCTCCTAAATTATAATCATATATCCTTTCAAGAAATTTGTGTATTTCTTCGGGTGTCTTCATTATAAGTATTTGCTTTTGCAGAAAATGTATGATTCCCTTGCGAGTCTTGTATTATCCTTGACATCATAAAGACGTATTTACTATCAATTTGTATGATTGGTCGTGAAAACCAGGAAGAAGTTGAGAACAAACTGGAGTATCAAATTGAAGGTACAGGGTGTTTATTCGTACTTGAAACGGACTGTACAAAGTCTAAACATTACAGCAACATCAATTACCAACCATACAGACTATGTGAGTGAAAATTATTTACCGGTACTTAATACAATTAACCTTATGTCGAAAAGGAGTACCACTGCTATAATTGTTTCTTTTATTAATTTTTTTTTGTATTCAATTGAGTATGGCTAACATACAATATATGGTCGGAATCGATCGCCTTTTATTTCATAGTGAACCCGTCAAGTTCTACACAAATGCAGATGAATATGCATACATCGAATCGATAGAGAATTTTCTGACCCTATTTTGAAGAAATTTAGACATTCTCCTGCACAGAGCACTGACCTTCATTACGGACAGGACGCTTTACAGGGTTGAATTAACGGTAGCTACTAAACAGTCTTTCGACAACTGTGAAGATCATTGTGCATACAACATTACAGGACATGAGTTCAATAAATACACCTCGCAATTCGTCGCTAATACCATCACAATTACTATGATTGGATTTAACAGAATGTACAATGATTGGTCATAAATAAACCATCTTAAGAAGTGCCAATGTAGTTATGTACAATAACACGACTTACATAATTATATTTTCATTCGAACTTATGAATATGTCTAGACTAATGCTTTGATTTCCCGGATATTGTCGAATTCATCGAACAGGAAGAAGAGTGCTACCCGTTACAAACCATGTTTGACCTTTATCATACATGGTCCACACTAACATACTGGTATTAAATTAACAATAAGGTCAGGCTTGTATAACAAACAAATTTTGGAGAGAGTACAAATGTCCGTACAATGTCGGAAAACGATAACTCTAATGGCATTTGGTCAGACATCTTTTGGTTGGTTTATATGAGATAGTATTACTCAAGATTGTTTAGGTCAGCATATGTTTTAAGTCATCCAAAGGTGTTTGCCAGGTCACAGTTATGCATTAATGTATGATTTAGACATTGAAAGACATGGAAATCGAACAAATACATCGACATTTAATTTTTATCATATTTTATCAATTTTGCTCTTAAGGCAAGACATGCATTTAGTTTAGTTTTTTTTATATATTTATATACGAATAAACCTCTAACCCTCTATCTGCCTGAAATATAAATACGGTACCGAAACAGAAAAAATACATATTGCACCGCATTCGATTAATAAGTGTGCTCAAATGATATGTTTTATCTATTAATACATTACATCCTATCACTAAAATGACGTCAACTGTTAAACCAACTCATAAATCGACTTTATATCGTTTGTTTCAGTTTTTATTCTTAATATGACGGGTTTCTGAGAATTTGTGACATACGTCATTTAATGACAATAAAGCTAAACGTCATTTTAATATGACAATTGAATAATATATAGACATTTGTCTCGTTGATTAGAATACATAGACAACATCATTGCATTGATCATAATAAACAGCTATGTTTAGTGTATCGTGCTATCAAAAACATAATCAGTCAATATGAAGATACAAGTTTGAGTTATACATTGATTGTGTATTATAGTCAACAAAGCTCTCCCAAAGCTCTATCTAACAAATTGTTTTGCATTGATCATAATTAGCAACTGAGACATTCGTGGATTGCATTTCCTAAACCGAATAAATTAGTAAACTGGTATGAAGATGTTTAATTTAGGAGGTACATTGCAAATCTTTGTCATACTTTATGACACTATCTATCAATTTTGTAGCACATGATATGTGGAAATTGTTTCCCTGATCCTTCCCAAAGAATATCGCCCAATCGTCGGAAGAAACTGGTTCAGCAAAGTTATTATTCGATTACACTTACGGAGAATGTCTGTTATGATTGCTAGAAGAAATAGTATTATATTCCTTCGAACATAGTATTCATTTCGACAGATATGATTACAAAATGTTCTCTGACTCAATAAGACATGTAACAGTAATACTTCTAAACTAGTAACAGTAGCCTATTTGTACGTAGTTTTTGACCAATTCAGTCAACAGCCGAGCAGTGTTCCAATTGTTCTTTGAAGAAAAGACTTGTCCATTGTTGCGCTGACCAATAATTCGTCCGCTTGGTCAATAAATTGTTTCGTAGCTTTTTCGAAAATATGCCATACTGAGGGTTGCCTGCAAGACTGTAGTAAGTCCTTCTTTAATCATGTGTAGCTACTACAGTCTTGTGGGCAACCCTATGATAACTATAAAATACTCTGAAATCTGACCATCAACCGTTATATGAAGCGCGTACAATAGATGGCTATGAACTATTAAATAAATGCTTTATATATCGAAGTGTTGTATCGCGCTCACTTTGGCTAGATTGCCAAAAAAGATACGAGTAACTTACTCGCCTGGGTATATTACATTGACATAATTTGTTAGACAGTTTGTCTGTTTAGGTTCAATTTTCCCATTAATTTATGTTTGTGTTTGTATCACACTCAATCACAATATACCCGTATAGAGTCTAGTGATTCACCTTGGACAATATCGGCGATGCAGTATGTACTGGTAAACGATTGCTTATTTTTGCTACCAAAGCTCTTAACAAACAAACATCAATAGGCTTTGTCTGTATAAACGTATCCAACATACTGAACACTTCTAATCAATTTCTGAAAATCATAAATTGCGACAAATATGAAATTTGTGTGCATGCCTTATAGTTAATCTCTTTGAAACATCATATTTGTCATCCAGCTTGTCATTTCCATTTGCAGCAAACGAACACGATCGAACAAAAGTCCATTTGCAATTGGAGAATACCAAACAAAATCATCCCACGCCAAATCGGTACATTGTAGCACATCTCACAATATCAACAAACATGCAAGTCCATTAGAATCCGATACATTAACAAGATTGAAATCATAGTAATTGGATTATCTGACGTCCATTCTTCTATAATCACATCAAATTCAGAAATACTAGTAATTCATAAAGATTTATATTGTTTGTGTTATCGACGAAAATATTCCATCGATTAAATAATTGATTTGTTAAATTTCGGTAGAATGAGTTCTTCTTAGCATAGGCAAAGCACATTCCTCTGAAAGATTAGTTCTTATCTAATGATGTATAACTCGATTAATCAAGTTGCTTATTTGTATGCATAATATATGTGTATATAAGCAATACAATTCTTCTTATTGATGTCTTATGTAATACGTACATGCATTACATGTATTAGGATGTGACGATGTGAAGTACTAATGCATTGGTTTCCATTTGCAATTATGCTGTAACAATGTTTGTATACAAGTATATACAAGTTACAGGCATAAATAAACGGCACTTAGCGACATGTTTCAGCAATATTGGATGTCTCAACTAAATGTCTAGTTGGGATACTTTCAGAGTTACACAGTGCTTGAGTATAGTGGTTTAAGATGATTCACTTGTGTGAGCTGTTGCTGTACAAGCTATATCAAACCTGTTATATTTATAAAAAATAAAATTCTGGAAAATCCCAACAGTTTTGTTCGGCTAGTTTTTAAGATATTCTGGATTTTAGGTAAAACCCCTAAAACTGAAAATTGTAATTTACAGAAACAAAATCTGCTTTAGTCCTCATAAAACTTGGTATACATGAAATTTCGTATAAAAGGAATCAAACAGTGAATTTTTTGTTATACTGTGCATATTATTTGATTTTGTAAATACTACATGTATTATAAAATATGTAAATTTGCGTTTTTGAGTTAATGTGTAAATTGTTGAACAACATACTGTTCTCATGTATGCATGCAACAAGTAGAGTGACACATATTGAAGGTTCATGCAACATTTCATGACAATTGCTCGGCTAGTTTACTTTAATTGCACTTTAAGTGATTTCAGAAACGCTGAAAACAGGAGAGGCAACACAATGAATCAATGCTTTGCAACCGTAGTATTCAGATTTCGCGATTATTCTATTTTCAAAATATAGTGCATAATGCAAGGTGCGTACAGTTCTAATTGGGGTACTTCTGCTTGTATTCGTTTATATTCTTCGGGAATAAATGCAAAATAACCGTCCTCTGAAATGTTTCGCATACTGTTTATAACTATTGAATAATTTTGACATGGGCGCATAGAACTACTTTTTAACAACGTTGTAACCAATTCGCTAGAATATGTCTTTATTATCATTTGGAATAAATCATCAATACGGATTTAGCTAAGTGATTCTGTATTTTCATTAAAAGTATATTATCATAATAACTATTCAATATAATCGCGATTTTAAGATACAGGAAGTTGCTGAAAAATAAATTTTAAGCATTTTGCATTATTTGATCTCGGTTGGCAGGCGCTCAAAATACTCCTAAGAGACTTCCGTCCAACTCAAAAGCGGTGACACACCTTAAAACCAAGTAGGAATATTTTTTTAGACATCTATAACCCTAATGTTATAATACCCTATGTGTTCAGACAACAGTGGTATGTTTACGTTAAATGGGACGTGAGTCTTACTTTATCCTAACTGGACAGCATGTTCGAAGTTACGCAGTTAGAAACAACAGATGCTTAGTCTGTACTGTTTTCCAAAATATCATTGGAATCGTAATACTATCTCAAAATAACATAGTATGCACTTGTTTCTTCCAAAGTGAACAACCCTGTTAAACAATGGTTTATTCTGTCTAAACAATTTCTCTACTGTTACATGATACTGAAAATTGCAATTCAACTACAATTCCTGATGGCGTGTGATATAGAAACACTTATACAATTAATTTGACAGACGAATTGAATAGACAGAAAGAATTCTGTTACTGGTAATATTTATGTATAGTAGCTTGAGTCTGTAAACATGGTTCATTGAATTTCTCTCTCTATATGTATTTTATTTCCAAATTATTTAGTTCTCTTTTTGTATTGGTATGATTCTTAACACGTAGTTGTTAACATCGATATTTGCGAAACAAAATATGGCTGACGTTTTTCGCAATACAACGAATACCTAATTTAGTCTTATAACTTGTTTATGATCTCGATATCATCAAGGTAAACGCTCCATGAAGGTAGGTTACATTTGGAAAAAACACATGACACTTAGTGTACCATATGGACACGTTTACTACAATCTGCTTGTTCAGCAATCGTAGAGGAAACAGTTGGGAAGAGTAAAGTAGAAGACATTGATATACATTAAGACAATTCCTAGCCCTGCTGATGAATTACTATGTGTTATTATTGTCTCCGATTCCATAGGAATTCATTAGCACACCATTAGAAGTAATGGGTTAAGATGCTATATCGAAATGTATCACTACGCGCTGCAAACAAGTCCATTTACGCTAATTACTCGTGTATTATATTCCTAGAAAGAATTAATTATATACTGTCATGCAATACGACGATATATAAACCGAGTATAGTTCGGTAACACGCTTCTATATATTATGATAATAAACAGGAATTATAAGAACGCATTGAGTGTCATGTCGCAAAATTCTTCGCACTCATCAATTTAGCGTACGAAATGTATGACTTTTAACAATCTCCAACGTACATTAACATTTCAGCACAAATCTGAAAGCCGATGATGTTCTGTAAAATTTAACGTTATTCCGATGGAATACTGGTTTGGCCATTGTATTATATTTTTGTATGCAGTCTTAAATATCGTAAGTCTTAAACTAGTGTTTGTAACTTCATATATTTCTAACTGTATTCTAAGTACAGGTTTATACGCCGCTAAATGCTAACAGTTTGGAAACTAACAGACACTTAATCGTAATTATAAAATTAGAATCAAGTTTGGCGACATGTTATTCTTAAAATAAAGTATATAAACACTGCTGTGTACATACAACAGTAGCATTTAATATAAGGTAGATTCAAAGTGTCCATGAAGGTTCGTCTACATCGACGAGGAACACTTAGAGTCCGAGTTAGCAGTTCCGTTCAATTTGCTAACTTGTCTGCAATGGTATATCACGAGGAAGGAAACATTATGTGTATCAAATGTATATGTTATTTGTTCTGTCACATTTACAATATACTTTTGTGTTTGATATCGTCAGACTACTTTGCATGGGATTCATACGTTCCGTAAGCAATCAGCCACTGTAGAGTTTTAGCTTGAGTAAACAATGTGCTTGATTTATATGTGGCAACTATCGATATAGACACTACCATTGTTTGCTTTATATTACGTTTATTTAATTTCCAACTAATACTTCACATTACTGATTATCACCACTTTTAAACAATGGTGTATCGTTTTGTCTACATTGAGCCCCATAAGTTACTTATCAAAGCAAACAAGCAGACGCCTAGTAATTAAATGAGTGTCCAATGGAGAGCAATTTGATCGAAGTATTGGAACAGACACTTAAATAATCGACGGTAAATCTAACGCTTTGTTTATACCGCGGCATTAATGGATTATATTCAGTCGTCCGTTTGCAACATTGTATATAATAATCATAGTCATAAAGTATACACTTTTATGGACATACATAACCAAAACACTAACACCTAATTTCTTTTGCATGAATTCCAAAGCTAGTTATTCAAGCTTTTGTTACCGGTTTGTCGATATGCGGCTACGTTAGTTAATGGGAAATTCGTAAATCAGTCTTGACTAAAGCATGGTTCGTACTTACAATATTCGCACCGGAAAGTAGTAGCTATTCCCATTGATCTCTTTACTAGATTTTCCATAATTCGCGAAAACTCATGTTACAGACTTTCATCATTTACTCTTTTTATTATATGACGTACATTTTGTAATTTATTATCTGAAAAGAATGATTTTGGGAGGTGGGTGTATAACCAAAATTGTGACCTAATGACACCAGCATAACTAGAACTTTCTGTATTATATTTCAATTTAGTAAGTCTGGAAATAGGATTTCTATTATATATTATCAGAAAACAATTTTATCAGTACTGCACTTACTCAGATTTTCTATTTAAAATAATGGGCATGTGATTTTCTACTAATTATGTGTCGCCTGTCTAGACTTGTAATGAACAAATTTAGGCAGGTGCAAAGGACACATTTTTATTAGAGACGGAGAAAGTAATTCATTTTTATGTGAAACATGCAATGTCAAAGAAAACATAATGGACAACAAAACTAATCATTGGAAAAAATGAATCCATATCCGAAATGATAACCCAATTCCTTATTCCGGAGAACAGACACGTCTTGGGTGTAATAATATCACCATTTACTGCATATTCGTAAGACGTAACATTTACCTAACTTGGTTTGACATTGTGCTTTATTTTTGTTTTTCATCGTTATACATGTAAGCAACATTTACTATATTGTTGTAACGAAATTTATTTTGCATGAAGCAGTTACTTACATAATCATTTCTTACGTAAGTACGTAGTCGGCCTTTGCCATTCGAATTCGACATTTAATTATGCCAAGTAAGTCTAACTTTATTGTTGTAATGTTAAAATAAAATTCTAAAGTTAAATGTTTTATTAGCTAATTCATATTGTCTGTAGAAGCTCTGAATGGACATGATAGCATTTTCATAAATGTTTGTTTTACGTAACTTATCCTTCTTGATACTTACAAAATCAGTAAAGCGGCTCGTTTACACTCGGTGTTACAGGCGCGACACATTTAAAATAACGCATGCAAATTTATTTCTCAGGAGACAATTAGTTTTAATTACTATTGTTGTTGGTGGTTTGCACCTAACAACATATTTGTCGATACTCTGATGTTTTATATACAAATTCATCGACTGAACAAAGTCAATAAACCCACGCGTGGCTATGTTTAGTCATTAGCAAAACGTCATTGCATTCAGCCATCATGTGGATGAACAAGACGAATCAAGAAACCTAAGACCATGTAAATTTAGTTTCGACAGAGGACATATGAATTAAATTCCTTGAGTCATATACTGTCATCAAACAAATTTAACACGAAACTGCTAGACTAAGCGGATTCGACGACGTATTTTATTTACCATTATATTAATTTTGTATAAACTTTAAACAAAATACTTACTATAAACGAGAAAATAAATTATATATCGCGATGTGAATGACAACTTACAGCTATTGTGAATATTACCAGTTTTACTATTTATTGCCATCTATCGAGTTTCATTCTACATGTCTATACAAATGTGATGTGATTGATTTGTTTACAACTTTATTTTGTTTTGCACCTATATACCAATTCTTCAAACCTTTGATTCAATCTAAGCCCTAAAAGACAGAGAAGTATTTAACTTAAGCATCAAAACATTTGGTGTGTTCTCGTGGTGTTAATAAACGTAATGCATTACCATTTGATGAAATTGCGAGCTTTACAAAATCTGATATTGAAGCCGTTTTTTCTTCATCTGAATTTAAAGTCGAATTTGTTCTAGTAATGTTGATTTATGTATTTAGCGTAATATGGAAGGATGATTAACGCTGTTTTCGCAGCTTTACACGATTTCATTCCCATACTTGTTAAATACAGGCACTAAATGTAATACGTGTAACAACATTCAGTAATTTAAAAATCTAGTGGACATTGCACTGCGAATTTGTTCGGTTTCTTTGAAGAACTTCTTAAATCTATAACAATCATGTTTATTCAGTCTAATGTTCGATATTTATTTCTTAAGTCTTAGTCCATACATCGTTCATCAATTTTATCGGCTATTTTTTCTGATAAGCAACGTTCATAATTTATCAATGTTGGTCTACGCTACGGATATTAAGTGGTTGCATACAAAATGTAACACTTGTAAAACACCACACATCAATAAATTATTACAGTGCATAATCTTGCACGATGCTTGTTTCGAACATAATGGATATGACAGAGTAGGAAATCGTCATGGGACGACTGTTTATATACATTAAGCTGTAATTAACGAAGTGATGAGAGCATATTAACTTGTTAAATCTGCAATAATAGAAGCAAGATGCCAAATATCATAAAGCATTGAACAATTAAGCCTGTCACTGAATAAACAGAGACATCCAGTCTCTCACCTTGTAGTATGCTTTCTAGAGATAAGACAAATGGGCAATTATCTAACGTTCTATATAATTGTTCTGTCATATACAGGTGTTGTCACATAGTATGAAGAATCGATGGTACTTTAGATAACTAATATATATGTATGTAGTAGTTGCTTTTATTTCATGCTTACCGGTGATTTACGGCGGAATAACGGTGGATTATTCCCCGATAATTCACTGTCCATAATTTCACTGTTCATAATTTCACGGCAAACAGACTATTTTTTTTAAACAAATCGCCCCGCCGCCAAAAATAAAATAATAAGCATTTTCACTTGCTCTCTTAATCTTTAACAAATAACAGAACGTTATATGTACATAAATTTAAAACAAATGGACGAAATTGAAGCCAGTGCCGAAGAACTATTTGCTTGCAACTCGACGCGTGCATGGCGGGAAAACGACGTCACGCAAAACATTTCAGGTATATAGTGGAGTATTTCCATAATTTAAGGTATTTGAAGCATGAAATAAATAGAATATTGGTACTTTACCGTGTATGATCGTTTGATAATTCACCTCGTGAGCAGCTGACTTATATTTTCACTCGTGGCTATGCCACTCGTGAAAATATTATATCAGCTGTTCACTCGGTAAATTATCATCCGATCAAACACGGAAAAATACAAATATCCTCTATATATATTGACGATTATTTAAAGTTTGTTCTGATATTTTAGGCCAGAAATAAATTCGTCTTTTATACATGCATTATTATACAGATGTATTCCAAACGTTCATATACCGCATCAATAGACCAACACTTGCTAAATAATCACAAAGTACCAAACAAACAATGGAGGAATAGATTACGTATATATTTAAGTAAGGGATTTAGCGTGCATACATTTCGATTCACCTTGGTTTCTATCATTAATAATTTACTATGAGGTATTTAATTGTGAATAAAAGATATGATTACCACTCCGGAACCGGACAACAAAACCTTTTATCAAATTATTGCAATCATAACTGCAAAGATGTGTCATACATGTGATAACCCAATCATTAACCAGTAAAACACGTAGAATCCGCAATTGCTACAGTTATTGTAACATTCAATGTACAAGTAACGAACAGAATATTTGTTTGACAGGCGTGCATGAATCATCTAATTGGCTTGTGGTAGTGAGTGTTGAAGGAAGCACTACGTAAGATATATTGGCGGTATGATTACAGAAGTCTGCAGGGAAGATGAGTATGTTTGCGACACAAATAACACTTAAGCACGGTCACAAAAACGATACTTAATTGAGTCAAAATAAGTGTACAACACTCCTCCTCAATTATTATCATCTTTCCTTACAACAATTATCACAGTGTATAATTTGTGTATTTCTTCGAGGTGCCTTCATTATAAGTATTTGCTTTGCAGAAAATGTATGATTCCCTTGTGAGTCATGTATTATCCTTGACATCTTGAAGACGTATTTACTATCAATTTGTATGATTGGTCGTGAAAATCAGGAAGAAGTTGAGAACAAACTGGAGTAAAAAATTGAAGGTACTAGTTGTATATTCGTACTTGAAACAGACTGTACAAAGTCTAAACATCACAGCAACATCAATTACAAACTATACAGACTATGTGCGTGAAAATCCTTTACCGTAACTTTATACGATTAACATCATGACGTAAAGGAGTACCATTGATACACTTATTTCTTTTATGAAGTCTGTTTCTATTCAATTGAGTATGGCTAACGTACATAATATATAGTGGGAATCATTGCATTGTGAACCTGTCATTTTCTCCTGAAATACAGATTCATATGCATACGTACATCTAATTAATAGAGATTTTCTGAGCTCATTTTGAATCAATTTGAACATGATCCTATACAAAGCACTGACCTACATTACGTACTGGCAGCTTTGCAGGGCGAAATTGACCGTGACTACTAAACAGCCCTTCGAAAAGTGTGAAGATAAAAACAGCCATACCAGCAAAATATTTATACACTAGGAGAGACTGATTAAGTAAAGTATTCGGGAGCAATTCGCAAATCGTCGTAAATATATTGCACCATAAGCGTTTACTTTGATCAATGTACATTATGCACTACGCGTGGGTGTATCAGTATAGGTCTTAAATACAGCACCGTTCAGTGTGTATATGTTATAATGTTTATGAACACTCACTTATTTAATTATACTTTCATTCCAACTTATGACCGAGTCTAGACTAATGCTGTAATTTACCCGACTATCTGATATTAAATCGGTCATGAAGAAGAGTGTAAAATGGGCCATATCATAAAATTTGAAAATTTGAACATGTGTCTGGCTATTTTAACAAGCAATAAAATGGCTGTTATTTTATTTACCACTATCTTTAATGCTCACTTGTATAAATAGTTTTTAAATATTTACTAGCAGAAAGCCATTTATTGTTGCATGGTTCTCATTTTCCGGTCAGTAATTGCTAAATAATTGACCGACCAGTGTAGGATTAATTATTTTAAACATTACTACTATATTTTCAAGGACTTTACACAGATGTAAATATTTACGGAGCACGAACACTTAACTCACATGTGGTACATTTAGGAATGATCAAACGAAACTGATCTATCTAGCTTGCAATGATAAGGTAAACGAGTGTTGACTTGTGATAAATATTTACCGGATATAACCGAGTTAGATATGGTGCAATAGTTTTAACATCAGAATTCCATAGAGTAACATGTTTATTATGATTGACCAGAGGTCTACAGGAAGTCCGAGATAAAAGAAAGTTCATGGAAAACACTTAAACCTGACGAGTATATCTGGATCTACTTTGTTTACTTAACTTAATATTCAAAAAAGTATTCATTACGGTGGCACCATTAATTGATGATATAATTATATTAATGTTAATATATACGAGGGTAGAATCAAGCGCACACGACCAAACAACATTTCATTTGGAGAATAGCAAACAAAATCATGCTACGTCAAATCAGTAACACATCTTTCTGAATCAATTCACAATATCAACAGACATACAAGACCATTAGATTCCGATACATTAACAAGATTGAAATCATAGTAATTGGATTATCTGACTACCATTCATCTATAATCACATTAATTACAGGAATACTAGTAAATAACAAACACTTATACTATTTGTTATCGATAAACATATTCAACCAACCATAAACATAACGCCGACAGAAATGATTTATTGATTTCGTTATTCTTGTGTTGATTGCATGCCGCCTATTGTTTGTTTAAGGCGACGAACATAAATAATGTTCTTATGCTAATAAACTGAAACTGAAACTGAAACTGTTACAATGAATTTCACCGCGAGTAGACAAAACACATTTATCTGTAATGGTACAGTACGTTTCAAGTAAAATGAGTACAGTTATAAATACATGCTCGTTCGTTAGGTAAGATGTGCTTATCTAGATTTAACTGATTGTAATTGAATTGTAACTATCGATCCCGCTATTCATGTTAATTGGATAGTTCCCTTATTAGTAATGCTTATAGTATCGACAGTATTTTTCATTTGATGAAGTAGTTCTAATAATAAGACAAGTGTTGTAATATTTTGTATTAACATAAAATGAAACACGACTGTTACTTTATCCTAACTGGGAAGCATGTTCGAAGGTACGCAGTTAGAAACAACAAATGTTTAGTCTGTACTATACCAAATATCACCGGGATCTAAAGACTATCTAAAAATAATAGATTATGCACTTGTTTCTGCCAAATGTAAACAATCCTGTAAAACAATAGTTTATTCTATTTGAACAATTCGTTTACTGTCCAATGATACTGAAATTGCAATTTAACAACCCATTCTGATGGCTTGTGCCACAGAAACACAGACGAATTGAATAGACAGAAATAATTCTGTTACTGATAATATTTATGTATAGTAGAAAACAAAGATAATTCTTAGTAAATACGTATTGGAAACAATCGAATAACGCTTTCTAACCAAGTCAGACAAATACAGAAAAGGTGAGTATCATCAATTAGAACTATTACATCATATTATGACGTTTAAACCATCTACACACGCGACTGTAAACAGGATTCATTGTATATCATAATTGTTTTATCTATGTTATTTCCAATTTATTTAGTTCTTTGTTTGTATTGTTACAGTTTTAAACTCGTAGTTGATATCATAGGTCATTGTGAAATAAAATATGGCCGACGTTTTTCTTAATGCAACGAATGCCTAAATTAGTATTATAACTTGACTATGAACTCGATATCATCAAAGTGAACCCTCTGTTTAGGAAAGGTTACATTTGAAAAAAAAACACATGACACTGACTGCACCATAGGTACACGTTTACTAAAATCTGCTATCTTCTTGATCAGCAATCGAAGAGGAAATATTTGGGAAGAGTAAGGTACATTTGTACGAGACATTGATATACAATAAGGCAATTTCTAGCCATGCCGATGAATTACTATGTGTTATTCTTATCTCCGATTTCATAGCAATTCATTAGCACACCATTATAATTAATGGATTAAGATGCTGTATCGAAATGTATCACTACGCGCAGAAAACAAGTCCATTTTCGCTAATAACACGTGTATTACATTCCTAGAAATAATTAACTAATACTGTCATGCAATACGGCGATATATAAACCAAGTATAGTACGGAAACGCGCTTCTACATATGAGGACAATCAACAGGAATTGTAAAATTGCATTGAGTGTCATGTAACAAAATTTCTCGCACTCATCAATTTAGCATACGAATGTAGGTCTTTAAATGATCTCCAACGTACAAGAAAATTTCAGCGCAATTCTGTAAGCCGATGATGTACTGGCAAATTGAACGTTATTCCGATGGAATACTGGTTTGGTCATAGTATTATGTATTGTTGAATATCGTAAGTCTTAAACTAGTGTTTGTTACTTTATTCATTTCGAACTATATTCACAGTACAGGTTTATTCGCTAAATGCTAACATTGTGGAAACACAATGATAATTTTAAATTCGAATAAAGTTGGGCGACATGTTGTTCTTAAATAAAGTATATAAATTCTTCTGTGTACATACAACTGTAGCATTTAATATTATGTATATTCAAAGTGTTCGCATAAAAAAGTATGTCTACATCGACGTGGAAAACTTAGAGTCCAAGTTAGCAGTTCGGTTGAATTGGCTAATTGATCTACAATGGTACATCATGAGGGAGGAAACATTATGTGTATCAAATGTACGTATATGTTATATAAAGTAATATAATCGTTTCCAATTACGTCCTGTCACATTTACAATATACATTTTTGCTTGACTACTCTAGTGGGATTCATACGTTGAGTAAGCAATCAGCTACCGGGGAGTTTCAGTTTGAATAAACAATGTGTTTGATTTATATGTGGCGAATCTCGCCTTAGCTATTACCATTGTTTGCTTTATATAACGTTTATTTAATTTCCAACTAATACATCACATCACTTATTATCATTGCTTTAAAATAATGGTTGACGAAGGAATTGGCCAAACGGAACCTTCTGTGTGTATCGTTTTGTCTACAATGAGACCCATTTGTTACTTATCAAAGCAAACAAATTTGTGCCTAGTAATTGAATGAGTGTCCGATGGAGAGCAATTTGATCGAAGTATTGTAACAGACACTTAAATAATCGAAGGTAAATATAACGCTTTGTTTATACCGCGGCCTTAATGGCTTATATTCAGTCGTCCATTTGCAATATTGTATATAATAATCAAAGGCCAAAGAATACACTATCATAGACACACATAACCCAGACACTATCACCTAATTTTCTTTTACATGAATTCCAAAGCTAGTTAGTAAAGCTGTTGTTACCGGTTTGTCGATATGCGGCTACGTCAGTTAATGGGAAATTCGTAAATCAGTCTTGACCAAAGCTTGGTTCTTTGACATTCGCACCGGAACTCAGTAGCTAATCCCATTGATCTAGAGTTTCCATAATTCGCGAAAGCTCACGTTACAGACATTCATCCTTTACTCCTTCTATTTTACGGTATTTTCTATCTCTGGACGTGCATTTTTTAATTTATTTCCGGAAAAACGATATTAGTAAAATAATCATCAGGTGGGTATATAACCAATATTGTGACCTTATGACACCAAGAATCACTAGAACTTCCTCAGTGCTTTAATTGTTTAAATTAAGCGCGTCTGGAAATAGGATTACATATCATCAGACAACAATTTTATCAGTATCAGATGTTCTTATAATAATAATGGGTACGCGATTTTCTATTAACTCAGTGTCGTCTGTCTAGACTTGTAATGAACAAATTTAGGCACGTGCAAAGGAGACGTTTTTCTTAGAAACAGATAAATTGATCACTATGTTAACGATGACATTTTTGATGTGCAACATGCAATGTTATGTCAAAGAAATAATAATGGACATCCAAAATAATAAATAAAAAAAAGATCAAATCTTTATTCAAGATGATAACTTCATTACGTCCTGTGAAAAGACACGACTTGGTGTGTAATAATATTTCCATTTACTGCATAATGGTAATGCGCAACATTTACCTATCGTGATTTTACATTGTGCTTAATTTTTGTTTTTTTTAATCGTTATACATGTAAGCAACATTTACTCTATTGGTGTAACGAAGTTGATTGTGAATGAAGCAGTAACTCACACAATCATATTTTAATAAAGTAAGTAGTCAACCTTTGCCATTTTGAATTCGATATTACCTGAAACTATCACTACCAAGTTCGTTGGACTTTATTGTTGTAATGTTAAAAAATAATTATTCTAAAGTTAGTAATAGCTAAACCTTATCGTACGTAGTAGCTTTGAATGGACGTGACAACATTTTCAGAAATGTTTATTTTACGTGACGTATTCTCCGTAATACTTAAAGACACAGGTGTTACAAGCCCAGTACATTTAAAAGAAAGTAAAATATATATCAGGAAACAATTAGTTTTAATTACTACTGATGTAAGCGGTTTGCACCTAACAACATATGTATCGTTACTTTGATATTTTATATATACACATTCGACGACTAAACAACGTCACTAAACCCACACGTCAGTAAACCCACACGTTGCTGTGTTTAGCCATCAGCAAAACGTTATTGAATTAAGCCATCATGAGGATGAACACGACAAACCAAGAAACTTAATATCATAATAATTTAGCTTGGCTGCTCTTGTGGTCTCATTTGCTACCTATGTTGTCTCATCTTTGAATTGGTCCTATTACTGATATTGTTTTTATGTGACAATTACGGTCATACGTAACTTTTGATATATCAGGTCTTTCCACATATTCCGGTATTACGACAGAGGTCATATGAATTCAATTCCTTGAAACATAGACTGTCAGTATCATCAAACACGTCCAAAACGAAACTGCTCGAATAATCGGATTCTACGATGTATTGTAGGTTACTTTTTAATCATTTTTTTTAAACATATTACTTAACACAATCGTGAAAATGAATGATATTTTGCGACGTTGTATTCAAAACTTACCTATTGTCAATACTACCAGCTTTACTATGTATTGCCATCTATCGATCTTCATAATACATGTCCATACAAAATTATTAATATGATGTGATTGATTTGTTTACAAGTTTATAAATGTTTTCTGCACCTTCCATACCAATTCATTAAACCATTGATTCAATCTTAGCCCTCAAACACAGCCAAGTATTTTACTGATGCAACAAATCATTATGTTTGTTCTCATAGTATCAATAAACGTAATGCATTACGATTTTATGGAATTGTGAGCTTCGCACAATCTGATATAACACCCGTTTTTCGACATCGGAATCATTCTCGATTTTTGTTCTAGTAATGTTGATTAATGCATTAAGTAATGTGGTAATACGATTAACGATGTTTTCGCAGCTTAACATAATTTCATTCCTTGGTTGTTTAATACAGACACTTAATGTACCCCTTGTAACAACATCCAGTAATTTAACAGAACATTAAGTGGACATTTTCCTGCGTGTTTGATTAAAAATAATTAAAAATTATTAAATCTAAAACAGTCCTGTTAATTCAGTCTAATGTTCAATATTGTTAAGTCCTATTGCATACATCGTTCGTCAATTGTATCGGCTGTTCTTCCTTATTAGTATGAAGTCGCCGCATTATACGAGTACACAACCAACTTGCCAAATGATGACGTGCAAACAGTGCACAAATTGACACAAATCATATTACGAACTAAATTGAGTGTTTTTTGTCAATTGTTCATCTGATAAATAATATCCCAAGCAGCGTTCATAATTTCTTAAAGTTGGTCTACGCTACGGATATTAAGTGGTTACATTATACTTGTAAAACACAACACATCAATAAATAATTACAGTGCATAATCTTGCACGATGCTTCTTTCGAACAGAATGGATTTGACAAAGTGGGACATCGCCAAGAAAGATATTTTTATACATTAAGATGCACTTAACGAAGTGATGAGAGCATATTAACTTGTTAAATCTGCATTAATAGAAGCAAGATGCCGAATATCATACATCATTGAACATTTAAGCATCTTACTGAATAAACAGAGACACCCGGTCGCCCATCTTGTATTATGCTTTCTACAGATAAGACAAATGGCCAATTATCTAACGTGCTATATTAATGTTCTGCCATATACAGATGTTGTCAAATATAATGCAGAATCGATGTTACCATAGATTACTGATTAATAAGATAATGTAGTCGCTGCTTATACATTGATGTTTAATATGTACAAGACGATTATGTATAGTTTGTTCTGACATTGTCTTCGAACATACTTTTGTCGTATCATTCTTATACTGTTATCTTTAGAAATATCCTAAGTTTAAACGATATACTAGATATATATTGATGTTTTATATGTACAAGACGAGTATTTAAAGTTTGTTATGACATTTTACGTCGAAAATAAATAGGTCCTTTATAATATCATTAGGCTGGTGGTAATGCGTGATGTAGAAACACTACGTGAAGATATATTGACGATTTGATTACGGAAATCTCTAGGCAAGATGATTATGTATGCGACACAAATAACACTCACGTACTGTAACAAAAACAATATATAATTGAGTCGAAATAAATGCACAACGCTCCTTCTGAATTATTATCATCATTCCTTGCAAAAAGTCTCCCATTGTGTAATTTTATGTATTTCTTCGAGATGCCTTCATTATAATTATTTGCTTTAGCAGTAAATGTATTATGCCCTTGTGATTCATGATTCATACTGTTGCAGGACTGCAAAAGCAGTTGAATATTTTGTCTAATTTTTGTTCAGAAAATAAACTAAACGTTAATATTTCAAAGTCTAAAATACTTGTTTTTAAAAGAGGCGGACAATTGTCGGTGAGAGAAAAGTGGTTTTATAATGGTAGTATTGTAGAGACAGTAAATGGTTTCACTTATGTTGGTATATATTTCACAAATCGACTGTCATTATATAAAATGTGTGAAGCTATGGCGGTGAAGGCAAAAAGAGTTCTTATTCAACTGTTGTATTCATTCCAAAATTTGTCTTTAATTCCGTACAAAACATTTTTTAAAGTATTTGATGCTAAAGTTGCTTCAGTGATGCTTTATGGATCAGAACTCTGGGGTCTTAACAGGTTTGATTGCATGGAAAATGTACAAATATTTGCTTGTAAAAGGCTATTGAATGTAAATACAAATGCCTGCAATGATGCAGTCTTAGGTGATATGGGACGATTACCAATGTACATTCATGCTTCAAAAAGATGTATAAAGTACTGGCTACGTATTTTATCAATGCCTCGTACAAGATATGTGCGATTATGTTATGATATGTTACTACATTATGATGAAAAGGGATATAAAAATTGGGTATCTAGTGTGCGACATAATCTCTGTTCAAATGGCTTCGGTTATGTTTGGTACAATCAACACGTTGAAAATACCCAACATTTCCTTCACCATTATATGCAGACACTGACAGACCAGTATAAACAAATATGGACTGCTAAATGTTTAGACAGCAGTAAACTATTTTATTATACAAATTTTAAACCACTTTTTGGTGTTGAACATTATATAATTGATATAGACATTTCCAAGTTTAGAACAAGTTTAGCTTCTTTCAGATTTTCTAGTCATGGCCTTATGATAGAGCAAGGCAGATATTTTAACATCCCTAAAGAACATAGAATATGTCCATACTGTGAGATTAGTCTTGAAGATGAGTTCCATTTCCTTTTATTGTGCCCTCTATACTCGGAATTACGATCTAAATATTTATCCGAATACCATTTTAAAAATGCCAATCTACAGAAATTTTATTTAATAATGTCATGTACAAACAAAACTACTATTAGAAATTTAGCCATGTTTATATATTATGCTTTTAAATTAAGACGTTCATTCATCGAAGGAATTGGTTAAAATTTACAATAATTAACATAGTTTTATCATATACTAGTAACATGCTATAATTGAAAATACTGTTTGTCTTCATGTATATTGTATTATGTATAATTGGGAAATATTTTCTTCATGTATATTGTATTATATATAATTGGGAAATATTGTCTTCATGTATATTTTATTATGTATAATTGGGAAATATTGTATTTGTATGAAAAAAACATTATGTTGTATATATGTTGTGTATGGGCCGGTGTCCTTTAACATGTTTTGAAATAAACTGTAAACTGTAAACTGTAAAATTCATGTATCAAATGGCACAAGACTTATCCTTGGCATCTTGAAGACGTATTTACTATCGATGTGTATGATAGGTCGTGACCACGAAGAAGAAGTTTAGAACAAACTGAAGTAACACATTGAAAGTGTTTGGTGTATATTCGTACTTAAACAGACTGTTCAAAGTCTTAACATCACAGCAACATCAATAACAAACCATACCAACTACGTGAGTGGAAATCCTTTACTATAACGTAATACAATGAGCATTGTGACGAAAAGGAGTACCATTGATACAATTATTTATTTTATTAATTTTGTTTCTATTCAATTGAGTATTGCTAACGTACAATATATAGCGGGAATCAATCGCCTTGTATCTTATTGTGAACCGGTCATTTTCTCCTGAAATACAGATGAATATGCATACATCTAATTGGTAGAGAATTTTCTGAACTTATTTTCGATAAATTTGAACATGAGCTTTTACATAGCACTGACCTAAATTACGCACTAAACGCTTAGCAGGACAGTCTTTTACAAACTGTGTAGATTAAAGCAGCCATACCAGCAATATTTAGACACTTGGGAGACTGATTAAGTAAAGTACTCGGGAGCAATCTGCAAGTCGTCGCAAATATATTGCACCATAAGCGTTTACTTTGGTTCAATGTACAGTGTGTACATAACGCACTACGAGGGGATGTACTAGACTGATAAAGCGATAGGTCTTAAATAAACCCCTGTTCAGTGTACAAATGTAATTATGTTTATGAAAACTCACTTATGTAATTATATTTTCATTCGAACTTATGAACGAGTCTAAACTAATGCTTTGATTGCCGGCTATCTGCTATTAAATCGCCATGAATAAGAGTGTAACATGGGCTATATCATAAAACTGGGAAAATGTGAACATGCGTCTGGCTATTTTAACAAGTATTAAACATGACGGTTATTTGTCTACCACAGTCCATAATGCTCGGTTGTATAAATAGTTTTTAGATATTTACTTACCGTTACATGTTCTCATTTTCCGGTCAGTAATTGCTAAGAAAATGACAGGCCAGTGTATTCTTATTATCATAAACATAACTTATACATTTCCAAGGACTTTAGACAGATGTAAATATTTACGGAGCAAGAACGCTTAACGCTCATTTAGTATATTCATGAATGATTAATACGAAACTAATCCATGTAGAGATCTCTCAATGATTAGGTAAACGTGCTTTGCATTCGTCTTATGATATAGATTTACCGGATAGAGCCGTGTTTGACATGATGTAATAGTTTTAACATCAGAAGTTCATAGAGTGTTGTGTTTATTATGTTTGACCAGTGGTCTACAGGAAGTCCAAGATAAAGGGAAGTTCCTGGAAAACACTTAAACCTGACTATGACATCTGGATCTACTTTGTTTACTTTGCTTTATCATCAAAGAGGAATTTATTACGGTGGCGCCATTTATTGATGCTATAATTATATTAATGTTTGTATCTATAGTTTCAAAATGTTGACAAAACAACCAGGTGTTATATTACTTGTAAATGTTTTTATCTTTGAAAGTTCATATTATCTAAACTAGCTATGTTAGTGTACAATGTTCGAAAATGTATGTACGAAATTAGAAATTTGGAAATACATTCAAGCATGTATTATATCATAGAAGGGTGTCAATTTTATAAAAGAGAAGCTATTATATAAGGCAAATTGTTTTAAGGCTTAAATTATGTTTCACTGAAACAATGATCGGTGATTTACTTGTTACGTCAATACTTTTTCATATGATACGTGAACGTCGCTCCAAACATGATTGGGTATTATGAAATAAATTGCAAACTTTTAATAGATATGCTTTCATGTCTCATGCATTTTCGTGATAAATTATCACCATTAACGAGATGACGCCATAACGATGTCTCAACACCGTGCATAATAGGAATTTTAGACATGCTTTATTACTATTGAGTATGTTCAGTTACGATGATGACTTACTTATCTTTCATGCACATTCTAAAATTTTAATAGTTGTGCTAATTCACGTAAAATCGTTTAATTTCGTTGGGACGAAATTTCGTGATTTTGGTAAAAAAGACAATCTCGTTGGGACTTGAATTCGTGGATTTTGCATTTCATGTAATAAAAACAAGGGTCAAAATTAATGTTCGCTGGGATTAAAGTTCGTGGTTGAGGTGAACCACCAACTCAATGACATTTAATCCCCACGAATATTAATGCTGTTACAGTAACTAATATATTGTTTACTTCCAATCCCAGTATAAGCGGGGCTATATTTGTAAGTTGGTCTACCTCGACCGACTTCATCGGATACTCATATCTCAAATATTATCGAAATGTGAAGAATTTCAGTTCCGATGCTTCCTTTTCTGTCCAATACAGTATTGTGTCAATCGTACACATTAACTTTGGTTCCGACAGACTCGTGTACAGGGGATTATTATTGTGTATATGCAAGCAGCTTGATATAAGGCAGCTCTCTTCTTACTCATAACTGTTATTTACTTAATATTACTTTTACCATATGTTCAACTAATGCTACTGTTATTATCGCAGTTTAACAATAGTAGACATATAAACTGACCAAATACAGCACTGAACACTTTGGTACGTATCATTTGTCCACGAGGCTACCGAAATGTACCCAGACTACTAGTAATTTAATGATATTTGAATGGTATTTGTCCAAAGGAACCTAAGAGGACCAACCAAAGTATTCGTACAGACACTTACACAATCGAAGGTAAACTTAATGCTTTGCCACTACAGTCATTGATTTCTTTACAAGATAGTTCAACATTCGTGACAACTCACGTCAGTATTTAGCTCATACGTCTCGACGTACAACATATCATATCAAGAACGATGCTAATTAGCAATAATCGACAGCAGAATCGGTTAAATATATGACCCAATACCATCGTTTTATTGGATTTGCAAATGAACTCGTCCTTTTGGTACTTTGGTAGTGTACGTTTCTTACTTCGCTAAGCCAAATGGTTAGGAAGATGATTATCTAATATTGATGAGTATTCTGTCTAGACGGGCTATGAACAAACTTGGGCACGTCTAACCAAGACGTTATATTGGAGAGATAGAGAGAGAAAGTAATTACTATTTTAACGGTGACGTTTCTGATGAGAAACTTGTAATATTGTGTCCGAGTAAAATGAATTGACGACGAAAACAATAACACAGAAATTGTTAATCTTTACGAGAACTGATAAACACGAGACTGTGCAATAACATTGCCTGATACTTGAAAGTCGAAATACAGGAAAATGAACATCTTTAGTTAGTCGTTGCGCTTTCTGAGTGCGTTTTTTTGTTCTATTTGTTTCGATTGAAATTATCTAAACGAGTTCATTGTCAGTAAATTAAACTATTATATTGAAGTTCAGTTTGACAAATCCAAAAGTAAATTTAAATATTGATGACGCCTCTTTTCTCTGACAGACTGTCATCCAACAAAGGCGACGTAGTGATCTACCAAATTTCTAGACTTCGCGATTTCTATAACGCAACTAGTTTGCATTTAATATTTAGCGATACAATAGATAATGCAAATCAGGCAGGAAAGACAACACTCAACTTAAACCTACTAGTAAAACGTAAAAATGTAATTGACAATTATCTAAATACAACTCTTGCATTCGCATGTTCGATCAATCAAATTCCACTAAGCGTATTCGAGGAAATAAATGATATATTGCGAATACGAAATGAGACTTTACCTACTGTGATTGATAACACGTTTACGATTAATTTCCATCTATCGAACCTAAAACTTCATCGTAAATGGCATCAACGTTTTAGCACGTTTGGAATAAATTCCTCAGTACAATGAACCAAGTTCTATATCACATGCAAGTAATTTTCTGATACGGCAAAACTTTTAATTGCAATTGGGTTTGTAAGCATGATTTTGATAAATATATTTCATTCAATTGGTCTGAAATAACGAGCGTCACGGAATCTGAAATGAACATATTTTTATACATCGAATTTCCAGTCCACGTTTTGCGACTAATGTTGACTAATGGACTAATCATTATGTGGTAATGGAATTTTCGCTATTTTGGCAGCTTAACGCAACTTTGTTCTCAAGCTTGCTCGAATGAAGTAATTGAATAATTTACATATTGCCCGGCGTAGTTGTTGGTTCTCCATGGAGTATTTTTAAGTTGAAAACTCCCTTTATTCCGTCTATTGTTCATACTACAGACAACTGTATCATTGATAACGAAAAACAAACGAAAATCATTGTTTGCAAAATCTATATTAATTTTATCTATAGAAAAAAAACTCAAAATGATTTATGTAACAACAAAGCAAATACATGAATTTTAATTGTGTATTTTAATGATCAGTACTATAACCAATATAATATTGATAATGTAAAACGACGACAACACTCGCCGACAGTGATGCCAATTGTCATGATATCATCAATAAATCAGTCGCTCAGAGATTCCTCCTTGTACCGATAGATTCGATAAAAAATCCCGTTAAAAAGCATGCTGCTACAATTGTTTTCGCTTTCCATTACACCGGTACATGTAGCTAGCATATGGTGGTATTTAGTAATTAAGCCAGGCGTCCATTAATTTACATGTCAAATAAATAAGATGGTGTAATTATGTGTTGTAGCAAGCACTAAGTGAAGATATGTTGACAATTTGATTACAGAAATCCCTAGGCAAGATGATTATGTATGCGACACAAATAACACTTCAGTACGGTCACAAAAACGATATAATTGAGATGTTTAACAGAAATGTACAACACTCCTGCTGACTTTATATTATCTTGCCTTGCAAGAAGTCTCACATGATGTACTTTATATATTTCTACGAGTTGCTTTCATAATAATCATATGCCTTGCAGAAAATGTAGCATTCCCTTGCGGCGGTGCAAGAATTTTCCTTAACATACAAGTATTAAAGACGTGTATAAAACCAATGTGTATGAATGTTTTTGACAAATAAATGTAATTCTAGCACAATGAGGGTAGTTGCCACATCACAAAGTCGCACATTTAGTGCTTTTATAAGCACGAACTTGTATAGTACATTCAATACGGTCGAACCAACGTTCTGATAGAAGTCGAGTATAGGGCGACCTAATTAACGAGAGTACGTTGTCATTTGGGGAATTAATAACGATAAATAAATCGTGTACCTTAGTGTACTATAATTGATAACCAACCAGGGTTCTGTTTTATCAAAGCTAGCGTGACCATAAGTTTTTCTTATATATTGCGATATTTAAGTTAACATTCTGTCGTAAATTTTAGCTTATTTCTACGCCAAGGCTGGGCAACCCTAGATGGCAAATAAGAACATAAGTGAAGAGTTTTTAATACACAATTTTGATTTATGACCGTCGCATGGTATTTTAAACCGTCGTTTGTTTTTTAGACCGTCGTTTGTTTTTTAAACCGTGAGTAATCATCAAATCTTACCGGCCGTTTATGTATATTTATTCATTCTGGTCCCCATTATATTGTTTTGTAGTGCCCCGACTTAAGTTCAATCTACAATATTTGTGCGTGAATGTATGTAATTAGTTGCGATTGTTTAGTAAAACTCACTTACGAATTTGCGAGAGGTGTATGCGTAAATTAACGCGACATTTACGCATTGTTTGTAAACAGTGCCAATGTGTATATATAGGTATTGAAGACGATTGTTATGTCTTTGACGTTTCGCGCTTCAGACTAAATATATTTGCTAAAAATGTCATTTTTGCCGAAGAGACACAATTTTAGGGACTTGCCTTTATTTTCGTTTATTTTGTCACTAATTGTCAATTGTCTTCAGGCCACATAACCATATTTTTAACGTCATAATGCTTTGTCCATTATATTACATACTTTACATAATCAATAAATGATTCCCAGCCATGAGGTATCCTTAAACGGGACTAGTTTCTCTTCTGTATGCGTTAATTTTATTGTAGAATGTCATTCCACAAGGTCTGCATATAATAATCCATAGTCCAAACTTGTTTTACATATACTAGTATTTAGTATTCCTTATAGCGAAAATGTATAATCCCAAGTACTATTTTCTGTTCATTGCATTACCATGTGTGAAGATGTTTTCTTTCAATTCAGCTAATACTACAAATCAGTTAAATTACCCCTTGATAATTATCTGCTATACGTGATAGTGAATAACGGCATAAGAAGCCGTTGGATAGTCATTGGTATATTTGGTTAACTTACGAGTACACCAGGTAATGAAATGTTCAAGAAACAATATTGAATGGGTGAACAATTGCGGAAGTATAAACTGTAGTTTGTGATATAATTTCGTAGGCCTATGATCAGATCAAACCAATGGTCATAAATCATCATGACATATGTATATCTAACACATAACTGATACGCACCAACCATATAGCAATACCACGTGATTTTGCTTCACTTCCAAAACAAAAATAGCGGCTATTACATGGAACACTGTTATTACTGGACTAAAAAATGAACGAATAGTACACAGATTTTAGTCAGACTAAAGCTACCCTACAAACACGAGCTATATTATAAACACGGTATAGAACAAACGTATGTCTGGCTATTTAAACAAGTAATAACAAATGACTGTTATTCTATTTACCACTATCTATAACACTTACTTGTATGAATGATGTATAAATATTTACCAACCGGAATACGTCTATTGTTGCATGGGTCTTGTTTTCGGTCAGTAATTGCCAACAAAATCACAGGTCAGTGTAGGATTGTTATTTTAGGCATTTCCTTCATATCTCTAAAGACTCCGAACATACGTAAATATTGATGGAGCACGAGCGCTTAACTCATGTTTAATACATTTCAGAATTATAAATGCGAAACTAAACTATCTAGCAATTATGAAAAGAAAAGGTACAACAGTATTATACAGGAAATGCACAAGAGAGACGTGATGCAATAATTTCAAGATCAGAAGTCTATAGAGTATATTGTTTATTATTTTTGACCACGGGTCAACAGGAAGTCTGAATCATGGAAGTTTCAGTATAACGCTTAAACCTGCTAAGTGAATCCTACTCTATCTTTGTTTATTTAACTTCCCCATCAAAGGAATATTTATTGTTGTTTTAGTTATTAATCGTACCATATTAATAGTTGTATATACAAAACGGTTAATAAAACAATGTGTTATTGCTATGGCTATTTGCAAATGTTATATTTACGAAAGTTAATATTATTTATCTAGCCATATGGATGTACTATTTTTGCCAATTCCCAAACAAGCATAATTCCCTCATAGTGAAATGTGACTAATTATGTTACGTTTGCGTTTAGTATAGTGTATTGAAATAATCCAGTTTCCAATATACATTGTTTAACGTTTGTTTTGTTTCATTGGTCTGTATATAAGATGTTCAAATGTAAATCATGAAATAGATCGTATTTAATGATGTAAAGTTTAATGTTAGCTTAATCGTATTCTTCCAAATACCAATCAATTACCAATTATTGCTATACGTAGTTTTCTACGTGTTTTCTTTAGTTCTAAAATACTCTCACAGTAACTTCTCCACGTTCCGATACAATCTTACTTTAGATGACATTTTGATCATTCATCAAGATTTGTTGCAGACAAAGTCGTCTGGTTATCAGAAAGTGACTTATTAATACCTTTCTTGCAACACTCTATCCCTCTATTAATATTCTTACTATTCCGGAAAGTGTCGCGTACTATACCTACTCATGGTTTTAGATCGGTATTGTATAGCTTCATACCGAAATAGTGTTGACAGTAATCCACGATTGATATCCATACTAATGTTTGTGCATTAATTTACTTTTCTGCATTGTTAATGTGATAACATGGTTATCGAAACAGTTACATGTAATCTCTGTTTGTGAATGCATAACAAAATCATTCTTATTAGAACTTGCCAAATGTCTCTCCAGACCAAACCAACAACATACTGTAGTTTTTGTGTTACGAATATAAGCTCTAAAATACCATTTGAATTGAAACTGTGCTTGAAAGGAACATCATTTTCATTTAAATTGTATTTCAAGCAAAATCTGTGTGTGTTCTAAATATATTTCTAATTCAGTCACATATCTATAGTTTGTATAACGATTGTTAGATGATGTCGAGAACAACAACATCATCCAAATTGCCATCGGAAGTTCGTTCTGGAGGATGTTGGACTGATGCAAAACGTCTGAAACAACGGAAATGTCTCTGTAATACCATTTGCAGTTAGCATTATCAATAACTATCACTGTGTTTCTACTATTGGAACGTATTGGAAACTTTCCGTTTAGAGTTATCTGAACTTTCTATCCTTGTTAGTTATTTTACAGACCTTAGATCAGTTAATGTGGCTTAAGGGGGCGTATGCTACGGGCAAATGTCAAATGACATTTTGTGGTTTCGTGTTCAGTTACAGTAACTGTAGGCACTGAGAATTGTTTATGTTAAATAACTTGTAAAATAATGAAAGCCTTTAACACATCTTGCATTTCCTGTCCGATTTCCTTGTTTCCTATTTGAAAATTAACAATCCAGAGCAAGCAATTTCTGATTTCTATATGCAAACATCTGATAATGTGAAATGACATGTTAACCACATCCCGTGTGTAATGAAGATCACCAAATTGTAAGGGATCATATCCCAATTTCTGATCTTTGGCTCTAAAACTTTTCTATCGATTGGATTGTATTCATATTCATCTTTATTTTAGTAACAAATGACTTGTTCACAATGCAATTTAAGGTGATTGATTCCCTCTATATATTGTACGTTAGCTATATTCAACTGAATAGAAGCACGTTTTTCACAAAAGAAGCATTTGTAACATTTCTATAAAACTGGCTTGTGTTGATTAAATTGGTATATCAATAGACATTCTGTGTTCGTCGTGAACTTCGTTGTATTGAGTAATGCCACATGCATGTCAATAAAAGCAAATATACACACAACCAACCAACAACCATAGACGCAGTTATGACGCGACTGTAATCGTTGAATAAATAAGTACATTTAGTGTGCGTTCAATTAAAATATGTCTCAGTCTACATTTGATAGAACATTTCGTTTATATCTGGATGTTAATATGACAGTAGAACATTTCAGTCGTACTTTTTAATATTTTTCTTTGTACGTCATTTACATTCTTTATGCTTATTCCTAAATTGTGCGCAAAGGTATTTTTCACATTTGTTACTCAAATTGGTTTTCCATTTCTTCCGCATTGTCAAGTACAATCATACACATTGCTACACGTATTTAAGATGTCAATGATAATTCGTACACCGCTTGGAAACAAAATTGGACTGGTGTTGAAACATTTTCTGCAAAGGCAATGGATATAATGAAGGCATTTCTATAGGAGAAATAAAAAAAACACAGTGCTGGGCTTCCTGCAAGGAAAGACTATGCTTATTAAGCGTGAATGTTGTTCACCCCTGTTAACAATCTCACTATGTATCGTTTTTGTGATCGTACTTTAGTGTTATTTGTGTCACATACACAATCATCTCGCCTGGGGATTCATGTAATCATATCGTCAATATATCTTCACTTAGTGCTTGCTTCATCACGCAATATCACCAGCTTATATGGTAAATGAATTCAAACGAGCCTGTCGTAATTACCGAATATCATTATATGTTTGCTTTAGACATTATTATAATGCGACAGGAATTACAGTATTATGCGATATTACACGTGTTTACCTGTTTATGATGGGGTCATTGCATTAAGAGCATGTGTTTATGCAATTTACTTGACATAAATTAAATAAAACCAATGACATTCTGTTCTTTAAATGGTGACATTAATTTGAAATCGAGAACATGCACATGTAACGTCCGTATTTCATGAAACTATAACATACACTCGAAGACACAAAAACGCATCACCTTACTTAATATTAAATATTTCAGAAAGAATTTATCTTATTGTAAAATCCTTTTCCGTGGGTATTAGTTAATCTTTTATGCAAATAATTAAATTTAATTTGTAATGAAATATTATTTCTTTATTTACTGGGAATCGCTCTCACCACATGCAGAAGTGTTGGATTTTCAATATCGTTATGCGAGACATTACTATTACAGTGCACCTTTGTGTAAGATGATGTGACCACACTAATTCGTCAAGTGCACTTGTTAATCGTGATATGTATTTATTTAAGCATCTCCAAGTGCCACATGTAATCTTCATGTTATCAACAAATGTGGTAAATCTCAAGCAAGCCACAAAGTCAGTCTATCGGTTAAACTTAGGATCTTTTGGAAGACACCAGTACAAGCATGATAGCATGAATGACCCAATCATGTTCGACGAATGAAAGCATGTATAAATTATGATCTTGTACATGTTGTACATCAATATGTAGGCAGCGACTACATTATCCTAATATTTTAGTTATCTAAGGTACCATCGATTCTTCATTTTATGTGACAACATCTGAATATGACATCCAATATAGAACGTTAGATAATTGCCCATTTGTCTTATCTGTAGAAAGGATAATATAAAATGAGCGACATAGTGTCTCTGTATGATCAGTGACAGGCTAAAGTGTATTATGATTATAGCCATTTTGCTTCTTTTAATGCATATTCGACAAGTTATTGTGCTCTCATCAGGTTGTTAAGTGCACTTAATGTATTAAAATATGTTTTATGGTCATGTCACACTTGGTGTTTTGTCCATTTTGTTTGTAATGTGCATATTGCCAGATTGTGTCAGCACAAGTGTACAGCCTATATATTTGATGCACGAGGAATGTAATGTGATTTAACAAATAAACGAATGAAGAACATTCAGAGTAATCAATATATATCAAGATGGAAAAAGTACACCATACACGACGAACAAAAGTATTGAGAAATGTCCACATGATGCCATTTAAACTGCTTCATGTTTGTTTCAATATTAACCGTCTGTATTTTAACAAGCCTGTGAATGGAATCGCATAATGCTGCAGAAACAGCATTAATCTCATTGCCGCATTACTATTAGTGCATTAATCAACATTAGGCAGAAAGCTTGGACAGAAAATCCGCTGATTAAAGGGGTGTTATTACTAGATTAAATGATGTTAATAATATAACAACATTCGAATGAAGTGCGTTTATTGAAACCACAAGAGCATTATAATCCATTGCAATAAATGATTTTGCTGCATCAGCAAAATATTTGTCTGTGTTTTAGGATTTAACTTCAATACATGTTTGGTTGAATTGTGAAACAATTTCCAAACGCGCTCAACTTAAATGAAGTTAAAAATCTACATAACGACGGACTTGATCGAAAGAGGACGTAAGAGGGTAGATAGATGGACATTAATAGTAAAGGTGCTTACATTTAACGTACGTAAAGTTTCATTACATCGCCTCAATATATTATATATTTTCTCGCTTGCATTAAATGAAATTTTGATTGATCGTTGTATGTGATTGCAAATGGGTTTGTTAAAATACTTCCTATTACATTGTAAAGCAATATAAATACAATGCTTAAGTTGAGTGCTGTATTCCTAGGTTGATTGTTATGATCTTTTTATTACGTAATAACCAACGGTAAATTTAAACAAAAGCTTCGTAGTATATTGCTTCGATTAGTTAAATGTCAGTCTGGTTCTTAAATAATGCAGACTTTCTGATCACTTCGGTTTTATGTAATTCCCAAGACAATAGGGACATAACTAGTTTTATGTGTCGTGTTTTGTGATACATTAATTGTGAAAGATACTTCGAAAGCCCCAAACCAAAGCACAATGAACTCGGAAACAACGAAAGGACAGCCAAGCCTACCACAAACGTTGGCATGTGGCAATCCGTCTACGACCTATTGAAACGACTTATGTGGTCACATGTATTATGTAATTAAAACTAGTTAACTCCAGATCTATGATTGTGTTTGTGTTCTAGTCAATGTGCGGCGCTTGTAATGCTGTGTTGACACGAACACAATTTTCTGTTTGTGCAAGTATGACGTAGGATTACTCACGCAAATTGGATATTCCTGTGTGCCAATCCAGTTTATACTGCCTATACCACGGTGTATACCCGTATCGACACCCTCTCTGTGCAAAACGTTGTATCGGCACCCTCTCTGTGCTGGCACCGGACTTTCTCTGTGCAAAACAATGCTTTCTGAGGACAAAATCGACACGAGAGGTAAGAAAATCATTGTTTTTGCCAAAAATACAGATTTTTGCTTAAAAAACGATAGCCCACGGAACGACCCAATGCTTAAACACTGTCCCCATGTTGTTCGATTTGTTATATCAGTTGCCACAAGTTCAAACTAAGATGGAATGTTGACCGAGGGTACTGGTAAGAATGAACACGGAGTTCTGTTTCGGACAGTTAAATGCGATTTTTCATCAATATAAAATATCTCGCACCTCAGATGGAAAGTTATTGAACTAATCCGGCCTTTAAATGCTTTTTATATGGTTATTTTAATCAAATAACGTTAAAAATAGCCTACTTTCGGTTTAGTTGTGGCACCGGCACCCTCTCTGTTCTGGCACCGGCACCCTCTCTGTGCGTTGCAGCTTACTGGCACCGGCACCCTCTCTGTGCTCACAATAATCAAAGCGCTAATTAGCGCTGAAAGAACAGTCTGGTTCCCGCGGTCAGACAACTTTATTTCCAGTTGCAAAGGTTGTGACACACACCCTGAGCGTGATAATGCATTTGTGAAAGAATCGAACATTATTATTAGTTAAAGCCCTCCATTATTCAATACATTGTATAAACAATCACAAATCATGTACAAAGTAAGTTGCTGTGCTAAATGCAATAAAGCAAAATATGCATGTTAACACAATATGTGTCCATTTCGATGACGGGATAAAATAATAGCATCTTCATATGTATAACTAAATCATGCGCGTTTTAGTAGAAGCAGACGTATGTGAAGAATAGTTTTGCCTTAATGTACACCCATACACAAATATAATATTCCGCACCTGCGTTTTGTATGCAAAAAAATCAAATAATATCATATCAATTTTAGTCGTTATTATTACTGAACTTTATTCATTTCTTTTTCAGCTCTCTGAAGCGTAAACGGAAATCAAACGTATGGCTCCATCAATTAATACGACGCGGCTCAGCAGAAAACCAGAACTATGTTCGGTCACCTGATCATTCTTAAACACCAAAAACAAAGTGCAAATACTCGGTAATGGTGTTCATTACATACGTGCAACAAATGATCATGGACGCCAACGTCCTCAAATAAATGGTAGCATCTGTAACGATGTTCTACCTTTATATGCAACCGATCCTATTTGGACTACACTGACTTATGTAAATTCAGTTTATCATGGAACTGCAAAGCTTAAATCTACACCTTCAAAATGCAAAAAAATGCCAACGAAATAAAACACAGCGCTTTCTGATGCAGAATCAATGGACGCTCTTCGAAATGAAATGAGCAAAAAACTGCCAACCATATTGTCACATTAGAAGCAACTGAAAAACATGTTGATTTGAACAGCCATTTCCTTCGACTCATTGCCGCGGACAGATTTTGCTATAAACACCATACCATTTTTGCTTCTGTTGGATTTTTAAAGTGTAACTCGCTGCATAATACTTTGCAGATGATTTATAAAATGGATATAATGAAGTTTTTGAAGACATTATACCGACTCTTTCATGTTTATGATTTGAGAGAAGTCACCTGAACCGAATATGACAAGACTCGGACTGAATTTGAAGGACTTGAAATTGTTAATCAGTACCATATCATATAAACGAGTCAACTTCTGTTGATCAAAATGTGTTGTATATTCAATGTGTATTGTAAAGTATCACAATAAGTCTTACTTTGATTAGTGCATAAGATGTACGTATAATAACTAGTCTTTATCACTGCTGTCATTGGATTGATGTATGTGTATGAATATTGTTCCCATGGTAAATGGAGGATACTGAGTCGGGTGTGTGTTAATTGTTGAATTTATAGACATAACTTCAATAATAAATATTTAACACTCATTGAGTATCTTAATTTTCACCCGATAAAATAAGACAAAATACGATATAGTTTAAACAATCTTTTTATGCTATAGCGGAACAACAACAACGTTATCTTATCAATCTAGAACATGTTAACAAATGGTGTTTTAACAAGTGTTAATTTCACACGCAAGTATAGCTTTTGAAATACAATTTATCAAATTTAGATCTATCTTTTGTTTTGAATTTTAATACATGTACATACTTTGTATGAAGTGTCTTTTATGTACATTCTTACCAAAAATCTTTTTAATTTTAAGCATACTTAACGCCATGTCTTTGTGCCATTTTCTATTGGCTGATCAAATTGCAGGATACTATATTCTAAGTAAGTTAGAAGTTTTAATGAATACAAATGACTTGTTACGCTTGCACCGTCCGGTGCAATCATCACACATAATCTGACACAGTTTTATAATAAAGCATCCTACTTTGGTTGGCAAATAGGTTTACTCTCTAACACCTGACACTTCTAAAGGGGCAACCTATAAAGTATGGTGTTTATTATATGACCACCACAAATAGACCTTTAATATCATTGGTTGAAAATGTAGAACACATTTTAAATGTGATAATTATATGAATAAATGATTCGGTTGACAATCGTGAATATACATGCTATAAGGTACATAAACAAACAATGTTCAAAAAATGTTAAAATTGTTCAAGATCATTTAAGTCACTTCTGTAGTTATATCCGTTTCCACGTGCATCACAGAAGAAGGCAAATGTAGACTTATGTGTATTATTTACATGTCGTGTCAGTCCGAGTTTTGAGCTATACCATTTCTTACATGTTTCACAGAAATTTTAGATGTGTATACAGCTACTAAGTATGCATTGGTAAAGTATACTTTTCCACATCGAACATATGGCACTCCCATTGACGCATGTCTTTGCACATGTCTTTTCAAATAACTTTTTCTACCAAATACTTTATCACGATATGTATATTTACGTGCAGTTTTCCCTGTCATTTTACCACTGACGACCTCATTTACACTTAAATACTCATGTTTGTTGTCGTTTGAAACAGTCCCATGGCATCTGGGACTAAATGTTGGCGTCCATGCTCGATAAGTTGGACATATGTAAAGATCACCGGTGATTTCATTTTGCGTATGTAGACTGTGTTTTGGTGACCAGGAATGTTTAGTTGACCAAGCAAGGGTCTGGTTTTCTGCCGATCTGCGTCTTTTTGCATGATGGGTTTGGTTTCGGTTTACGCTTCAGAGAGCTAAAAAAGAAATGAAAAATCCTATTCAGTTTAAAACAAACACGTTGAGTGCAGAAATAGTAACGAACAAAAATTGATATATTTGATTTTTTGGCAAACAAAAAATAGCTTGGGAATGTCAATTTAGTTATACATACATGTATGAAGATGCTACACTTAAAATAGTTTTCAAAATTATTTTATCCCGTCATCGAAATGGACACATATTTTGATAACGCGCATAATTTGGTTATTGTATTTAGCACAACAACTAAATACATGATTTGTGTTGGTTTGTTTTGAATAATGCGATTATGAAGGGCTTTAACTACTAATAATGTTTGATACTTCAATAAATGCATTATCAAGCTCCGGGTGTGTGTCACAGCCTTTGTAACTGGAAATATAGTGGTCTGACCGCGGGAACCAGACTGTTATTTCAGCGCTAATTAGCGCTTTGATTATTGTGAGCACAGAGAGGGTGCCGGTGCCAGTAAGCTGCAACGCACAGAGATGGTGCCGGTGCCAGAACAGAGAGGGTGCCGGTACCACAACTAAACCAAAAGTAGGCTGTTTTTAACGTTATTTGATTAAAATAACCATATAAAAAGCATTTAAAGGCCGGATTAGTTCAATGACTTTCCATCTGAGGTGCGAGATATTTTTATATTGATGAAAAATCGCATTTAACTGTCCGCAACAGAACTCCGTGTTCATTCTTACCTGTACCCTCGGTCAACATTCCATCTTAGTCTGAACTTGTGGCAACTGATATAACAAATCGAACAACATGGAGACAGTGTTTAAGCATTGGATTGTTCCGTGGGCTATCGTTTTTTAAGCAAAAATCTGTATTTTTGGCAATAACAATGATTTTCTTACCTCTCGTGTCGATTTTGTCCTCAGAAAGCATTATTTTGCACAGAGAAAGTCCGGGGCCAGCACAGAGAGGGTGTCGATACAGCGTTTCGCACAGAGAGGGTGCCGATACGGGTATACACCGTGTATACTACTCGCAGTATTTAAAAGATGAGCGTTTATCACTGACCGATGGTAACCTAGCTTATGTAATATGATACAGTCGCTGTCTCGCAATATTTACCAAGCTCTTCATGCAACATTATACACACTAAAGATTAGACGATAAAGTCCACAGTCATCCCGCGGAATACGCAATTTTACCTATTTTTAGCTCGCAATCTTATCCAGTGTATTTTTAACATTTGCACTGACTAGGAAGCAAGCTCCCTGTTCACAAACTATAGTCTGTGATATCATTTCGTAATCCTATGACCAGACCAAACCATTGGGCATAAATCATCATGACATATCGACGGTGCCGAACCAAAACCCCGTAACTCAATTTTGGCGCGAAAACTTTGTTTGCAGCATCCGCATATACTAGACGTCCCGCGCATTCCTGTCTTGTCACCATCTAAGTAACGCGATTGGCTCTTTAAATGGCGACACGACAGAAATTCGCGGGACGTCTAGCAGATGCGGATAAAGTTTTCGCGCCAAAATTGAGTTACGGGGTTTTGGTTCGGCACCGTCGATATGTAAAACATAACTGATACGCACTACTGGAAATAATTATAGCAATACCACGTGACTTTTGGAAACGGAACATTAACGTATTTCCTTCATTTCCAAAACAAAAATATTACATGTAACCATATTATTACTGCACTTCAAAGATGAATGAATACCTTACACAGACGTGAGCTCGACTAAAGCTACCCTACAAAATAGAGCCATATTATCAACATGGAATACTACATTACATGCGTCTGGCTATTTTAACAACTTATGGAACTGAATGTTATGCTTTTTACCACTATCTATAACACTTACATGTATAAATGATGTTTAAATATTTACCAACCGGAATGCGTCTGTTGCTTCATTGTTCTCGTTTTCCGGTCAGTAATTGCTAACAAAATGACAGGTCAGTGTATGATTATTATTTTAGGCATTACCTTTATATCTCTAAAGACTTCGAACGTACGTATATATTTATGGAGCACGTGCGCTTAACTCATGTTGAGTACATTTCAGAATTATAAATGCGAAACTAAACTATCTAGCAATTACGAAATGAAAAGGTACAAGTGTTTTGCATTCGTCTAATGATGGACATTATTATACAGGAAATACACGAGAGAGAAATGATGCAATAATTTCATGATCAGAAGTCCATAGAGTAGTATGTTTATTTTGTTTGACCACGGGTCAACAGGAAATCTGAGATCATGGATAATCCATGACAACACTTAAACCTGCTAAGTGAACCTTAATCTATTTTTGTTTACTTAACTTTAGCATCAAAGAAATATTGATTGCTGGGAAAGTTATTAATCGTGCCATATTAATAGTTGTATACACAATACGGTTAATAAAACATTGTTTCATGGTTATTTGCAAATGTTATATTTACAAAAGTTTATATCATTTATCTAGCCATATGCATGTACTATTTTTGCAAAACAGGCATTATTCCCTCATACGCATGCATTAGTAAAATATATAATTATTGATGATCGACTATATGCATTAATCTTGATCGCAATTGAGCACATGTACCAAGTTAAATATAAATATTTATGTTACGTTCGCATTTAGTATAATGTATTGAAATACTCCATTTGACAATATACGTTTATTTTGTTTCATTAGTCTGTATATAAGATGTAAAAATGTGTATCATGTATATTTCAAAATGATTCTTGATTGATATTGACAAAATATTTTCTACTGAAAAAGCATCGAATTGTGCGATACCATAGGAGGGTGTTATAATTATCATAAAAGAAAAAAAGGAAATATCATCAGACAAACAGTGTGTTACCTAAATGATTGATGGCTTGCAAAATAAACATGATTTTGATTTAATCAAAAAATGTGTACTTGTTAGTATTTCTCTTCGTCTGTTAATTGTGGGAATTCTTTACAACGAATAGAAAGCACACCCCAGACGCATAATTCCAAGGCTGATAAGCTATTTCACTGAAACAATCATCAGTGAATATTTTCTATAATATATATCTAGATTGCACACAGAAGTCATAGTGTGTAACTATCACTCAAAGAGTGATAGTATAATTATGAGATAAATTACCGATTTGGAAACAATTGCAATGTGAATGCAGTGATTTCTCGTAATTTCACTTGGTAAATTATCATCGTTAACGAGATGTTTCAAGAACGAGTTGTCAAACTCATGCACAATATGAACTTCATGAAATTCGTTCTTATTAAATGTTCCAGTAACGATGCTAACATGTTGTTCGTGCATTTTCAAAATTTCTTGAACTTTTTTGTTGATACGAGAAGGCAATTAAATTGTTCATTCGGTGTCACTCGATGTGAGAACTTTTTTGTTGGTCTTCAATATATTTTGTTGATCTCTCCAATTTATAACAATGTTTATAAAATGATGTCTGTCTCTCCATTGTTTTACCAAGAACAGTCTCGGTCAGATCACTGAAGGGATTGTAAGTTGGTCGACTTTCTCAAATTTTACAAAATATTATTCGGCATATACAACTACATTTATCACATAACCTGCAGCCTGGGAGTGCATTGAAGCCGTGCCGGAAATATCGTAATGCACTCCTAGCCCATTTATTAAACATTTAAATTAGCTTGACGTTGATTGGTTTGTTGGTTCAGGATGACGTAACGTCAGCCAATCCGTGCCTTGAATCGATCCGTGACGTCAGAATATTGCAAACGTCGTCATGACGTCGCGCGCATTGTTACGCTATATTTTGAATGAAACTTATGTTGTGTAGATCGGCGTTTGAACGTTATCGAGCGTTCTCTAAGTTTATGTGAAAAATAGAATCTTACATTCATGCTAATTACATACGAGTTTTATTAAACTCGTCGACAAAGCCTCGACAAAGCCTCGTGTCATATAGTTTTGTCCACTCGTTTAATAAAATTCGTTTGTAATGAGCACTCATGCAAGATCTTCTATATATGAATAAAAAATGAATAGTTATTCTGTAGCATATGTTTTATGTATTTTCCTGTATTGATTACAATTCCGAAATAATAGTTACTTGGCCTACAAAAAGCACATGTGCATCTCCTTCAAAGACGTCTTAACGACTAACATTCTTCAAAACGCATGTGCGAACACGTAAAATATCTAACTTGTGTAACGCCGTTCGGGTAGTGTAAACGTTTTACAAGGACTAGCAGTGAACTCTATACAACAGTGTATGGTTTAAACAATATTTATTTCATAATATATGTAACAGTGTATACGCTGTTATTGATTGAATTCATAACGACCGAACAACGAATTTATCAAAATTACCTTTTACCGTTTTAGTTCTTGTTGATTATAGTTTTAATCTCAACTTCGTGTATTTTTGCCTCCAATATGTCCTACCCAGTAAGCAATTTGCCTTTCCCTATACACAAACATTCAAACCTGTATGCTACATTGTATTTTTATGCAGTAACATTACTGAGCTGAAAGGAGAAGTTCTTTGATGAAGTTAATAGTCTATTTTATATGAAGCTACATTACAACAATAACACTTTGTACAATAACCCCAATGTACTCACTCAACATATCCAATAACTAAGAATAACATTGTATTATATAACCATTAAATGATTCAATGATTAATGTTAGCTTAACCGTACTCTTTCAAATACCAATCAATTTCCAATAACGTTTGTTTTCTACGTGTTTTCTTTGGTTCTTAAGTACTCTTACAGTAATGTCGCCACGTTCCAATGCAATCTTACTTTAGATGCAATATTGATCATTCATCAAGATTTGTTGCAGACAAAATTGTCTGGTAATCAGAAAGTGACATATTAATACCTTTCACGCGACACTCAGTCCCTCTATAAATCTTACTATTCCGGAAAAAAACGTGTACTTACCTACCCATGGTTTTAGATCGGCATTGTATGGCTTCAGACCGAAATAGTGCAGACAGTTATCTACGATTGATATCCAATCTAATGTATTTGCATTCATGTACTTTTCAGCATTGTTAATGTGATAACCTGGTCATAGAAACAGTTAATCTCTGTTTATGAAAGAATAACAAAATCATTCTTAATAGAACTGGGAACATGTCTCTCCAGAAAAAAACCAACAATATACGGTAGTTTTTGGTATTACGAATATAAGCTCTAAAATACCATTTAAATTGAAACTGTGCTTGAAAGGAACCTCGTTTTCATTTTAATTGTACTTTCAAGCAAAATTCGCAAGTTGTCTAAATATGTCTCTAATTCAGTTACACATCTAAAGTGTGTATTGTGTATGGTGTATTGGTGATGTCAATACCATAGATATTACGGTCCTAGATGTTCACCTCCCCTTCTGTCAGTGACCCGCTCTACATCTAGAGCAACAACATCAATAAATATTGTTCTTGAAAACAACATAGTATACGATGGTTGCCTGCAAGATTACCATATGTATTTCTTCAAATATAGGCAGTTATGGTAGTTGTGCATGTAATTAGGATACTATTATATTAAATACCCGTATACCATATATGAAAAACGGACGGAAAGCATCTGTCAGTTACTACTCGACTTGACAGAAGCACTATAACTTCTAAAAACATAGTCGTATGTTTACTTATACTTGTGTTTGTTTATATAGAATTTGATTTACTCGCACATGAAATTTCTACCGACTCTCACCGATGGCCCCAATCATTTTTACAGATTATGTTCCCAAACACCCAAACAGCCATCGGGAGTGCGCTCCGGAGGATGTTGGTATGACGCGAAACGTCCGAGACACAAAAAGAGTCTTTCCGATGATTTCGGCAACTTGTATGCCCTAAATGTCCCAAAAAAATATCAGCGCGTATTCTTGAATTACAGTAAATTGCGGTCCAAATCAACGAAAATTTATATGCAGCGTGTATTAACAACTTTACAGTACTAATTGCAAACTTTCCGGACCTCCGCATCAAACAAAGGCAATCACTTTCCTTCGTAACTACATGTATCGAATCGTTTCTTGTAATAAATCCAACACAGCAGAAAATAATTTCTCAATTTTTAACCACAATTAAAACCCTGCAGGTAAAGTCTTATTTCCCAGGCATGTAATAACTGTCACTAAATAACTATAACCGAAAGTACGAACAAATATATTGAAAATTGAAATATATTTATTGTAAGTTTTAATTCACATTGCTACTATATATATTGGCTTTAGTATCTTGCATTAAAATTTAATAACGCTACCACTGTTTCAAAAAATGAGAACTTCCTCTGAGGAAATAAAAAGTTTCATTATCTCCGTCCGTATATTAATAAGCAAATATATTTTTAAATCCATCACCTTGGTTACAGAAACTGGCTCACTCATTACAGCAAGTTGACGATGCGTGCGATATTTCTGAATACGGGACCCCGACTTTAATATCATGTAAGTTTTACAAACTTTGAGAATAGTTCATATTAGCAAAAATTACATTCAACTCAGGGACATTCAATTTGGTAAGTACATGTATCTTGTAAGGAAATCGTAACATTTAAATCAGTATGAACTATGTTCATCAAATGATCTTCCAATTCATTTTAATAAATATCACACAAGCTGGCCGCTACGTGATGACCAACGCAATTGTCAAGTAGATCGAAAAATGGAACAGATATTACTCACAATTTCTAAAACCTATTCAGTAAAACTAATTTTTCCTTTACCTTATTAGTATTTTCTGTTTTATATAAGTACGGGAAAGTAGGCTATACGTTTTTATTATGTTTGATACCTTTATAAGATCAATTAAAATACCAATGAGCACCAAAATTTAACATAGCGAGAGTACCACAGGAAGTTATCTTCTAAAGCTGTAAGGTAACTGGACGACTGCAAAGCAATATACGGATACATAATATACGCAAACGACAACGGAAATGTCTCTGTAATACCATTTGCAGTTAGCATTACAGAGAGAACCATAACGGTGTTTCTAGTATTGGAACGTATTGGAAAATCTCCGTTTAGAGTTATCTGAAGTTTCTATCTATCCTTTTAGTTATTTAACAGACCTTAGATCAGGTTATGTGGCTTAAGGGGCGTATGCTATGGACAACTGTCAAATGACACTGTGGGGTCTCGTGTTTAGTAACTGGAGGTACTGGGAAATTTATTTTCATGTTATACGACTTGTGAAATAATGTAGGCCATTAAAACATCTTGCATTCCCTGTCCGGTTTCCTCGTTTCTTATTTGAAAATCCGCAATCCAGAGCAAGCAATTTCTGACTTCTATATGCATACATCTGATAATGTGAAATGACATATTACCGATGTCCAGTGTGTAATGTAGGTCGCGTATTTGTTAAGGCTCATATCCTAATTTCTCATGTTTGGCTCTAAAACTTCCTAATCCATGGATTGTACAAAAATGTATTCATATTCATCTATATTTCGATAGAAAATGATGCGTTCACAATGAAATATAAGGCGATTTAATCCCTCTATATATTGTACACCAGGCATGCTCAATTGAATAGACCAAGTTATTCACAAAAGAAGCCATTGTAACACTTCCATAAAACTGGCTTGTTAGGCTAGTCAACGAACGAAAAGGGGTCGAACTAATTGCAAAAGAATTTCTTTTTGTATCCTGCGACAGAGTATCAATGTACTAAGTTCCTATAAAAAGTTGCAAGTTTAACTCCTGTGCAAAAAATATTAATCAGCTAAAAAAGTTTTCGTTTTTTTTAATAATAAATATCGCGCGCGACGGCAACTACTCTACACCGTAGCGAGTACTCTTCAATCTCCGCTGAAGTTGACACCCGCCATTTGTATAAATATTGACCTTCAATGTTTACAATCAGGTTGTATCAACGTGTCGAAATGATCCAATAGACCTAATTTAGATGATTTACGAAGTTGCGCATGGAAAGGTATTTATTTAATCATTGTCCTGTATATGTAAAACATTGTAACATCCATTTGGTACTTATTTATTCATTTTAGTCGGAATTATTTTTACCTGTGCAAATTATTTTAAAGGTAACACAAATGTGCAAGTTAAGCACTTTATTTGATAAATATACATATTTGCATGTTTGTAATTCAATAATATGACATGGAATTGAGTTATTGATAAGAAAACAAAGTTGAAAATATATTTTTTATGTCACGACTTTATCGACGTATAAAAAAGTACGGAAGCGCGGAGTTGCCATAAATTTATTGACATAAACATATTATATGCATTTTCGCCGATTCCTTCGTCTGGATATAAAATTTCTTTCACATTTTCGTTATTTAAAACTTGTTTTTATCATTTTAGAGTATACAAACAATACAAGTGCTGGTGATTTTCATCAAACATAGACAAATGATCTCCATGAATAGAATGTGTTAGTCTGAAGTACAATTAAGAACCATGGTAATTATTTTCTGATGTAGACTACGAATAAAAGCAAATCTTAACTGAGTGATAATATTTGTATTCATAACTTATTAATACTGCATATTACTAATTTATGTTTTATCAATGCTATATAGTAATTAATGAATGTAGACTACCCATTCATTACAATTAATGCTTTCATGTGCAATATGGTCATTGTGTGTTTAACTTTTAAATTATATAATCTCAAATATAGGTCACCATAGTAAATACATAATACGTTTTTATAGTAAAATCAAGAATTAAAACTCATTCAGATAGTTGTTGTATATATCTAATTATCCAGTATTGTAAACTATCCTGAGAAGTATGTGTTTTTTTCAGGAACGTCCATGGTGGAAAAGTAAAATGCTTTGCAGCCACATGTATGAATGAGTTCAACCTACCAACTATACCCTGTGGAACATGTCCTGTAAGATAAGGTGAGTACATAATAGAAGGAATATAGATAAGAAATAATTGCACCTATATTGCAGGATACTTTTCAACAAACTTGTCAAAACTGTCAATTTATTTCAAATACCCAACTCTTGAACATTATTTTATAGCTTGAGCAGATTTAACGGACACTCGCAGTGTTTCATTTTGGTTTTGAAAACTATGAGTCCCTTTCCATTGAACCTAGAAAATCAATGAGTCCCACTATGCAAAATTATGTATTTTCAAAATTTAATGAGTCCCCAGCAGATTTTGTGAGTCTGGGACTCGGGATGCGCTCATAAAAAAGAATCTAGAAGAATCAGTTTAATCTGATAGGGCTATAGCATGCTCATCTTTATTCTTATACAAGGCATATCAAAATAAGTATTGGTAGTGCAATTTTTATGAAACAAACAAAAAACATACATACTGTTTTATCAGTTGAGAAACTATTTAATACATCATTGCTGTAGTAAGTAAACTATATGTATTTCTCGTTTTGTTGCAGATGGAATCAATGGAATGTGCCATATGTAAACATGCCTTAGATGGATCTCAATCAACTGTTAAACTTACAAGCAAAGGATGTAATTCAATCAATCAAGCAAGTGCGAAAAGGGAAACATGTGATTTGAATGTTATTCCAGGCAACATTGTTCATGTAACATGTCGCAGGGATTTTATCCATCCTCGCAACTTTAATAAAACGACATACGTACAAAAAGAAAATAACGATATCATCGTGTCTACTAGATCCTCGTATTCATTTGATTTTAAAACTAAATGCCTGTTTTGTGGAAAAGATGCTCAAGTTACTTGTGGAAAGAGATCTGTTGACGTTTATCCTGTAAGAATAATTGGTTTCAAAAGTAAAATAGAAGCAATATGTGTAGAACGAAATGATGAATGGGCCAACACTATCCTTAGACGAATTAGATCGGTTATTGATTTACCAGCTGCAGATGCTGTATACCACCAAACCTGTAATGTGAACTTTCGTACAAATAAAGACATTCCTATGCGATTCGCAGATAATGAAGCTAGTCCGAATAAACGGTATGTTGGTAGACCAGACAGTGTTGAAGCAACAGAAGCTTTTGAAACAGTTGTTTCCTTTATAAAAGATAACGCTGGGTCTGTGTTCTCTATTAGTGAGCTTGTACGAATAATGGAGGATGCATGTGGCGAAAAAGCATATTCAAACAGACATATAAAGACGAAATTAATAGACTATTTTGGTGATACATTGTCCATAAGTTCAGTAAGTGGTAAGGATGACCAAGTTACATTCAAACAAACTGCTGCAGAAATCCTGCATGACTTTGTAAAAGCTAGTGCTGAACAATCAGAACAGGAGAAAATACACCAACTTATATCTGCTGCTGGGAAACTAATAAAAAATGACATAAATTTGATGAACTCTAATAAGAAATATTATCCTACTTTTGCTGACATTGCTTCAGCTGATGAAAATTCAGACTTTGTTCCTGCTACATTGCGCTTATTTCTTAACACTGTTTTTGCCGGAAAAAATGTTGGTATAAAAGTTTCCTCAATAGGACAGGCCATAGCACAAGTCTGTAGACCTAGAAACCTAATTGCCCCATTACAAATAGGACTAGGAGTCCAGTTACATCACCATTTTGGTTCACGTTTTCTGATAGATTTGTTAAATAATCTAGGATTCAGTGCATCTTATTTTGAAGTGCAAAAATTTGAATCATCTGCTGCAGGGGCTCTAAAATCAAACATTCCAGCATTTTTCCCTGGCAAATTCCTTCAGTTTGTTGCAGATAATGCTGATCATAACTCTGCAACATTAGATGGTCATGGTACATTTCATGGTATGGGTATTATTGCATGTACTACACCAGGCTCAAATTTATGCATGCCAATACCAAGGTCTAATACTTCTATTGATGAGCTTAAATCATTGAGTAAGATAGATATAAAAATTTTCAAAGTTCCTGAAAACAATATGGCCCGAGACTGTCAGTTTGAACAGCTTTTCATACCAAATGTTGAACTCGATCAACACGATAGTAACTTTGACACATTTTCAAAGGTTATTTGGCCCTTGAAATCGTCAAGGCCTAGTTGGTCTGGTTTCATGCAGTTATATGATAAAACAGAAAACAGGCACAATTCTGCTAAGTCAAGCATTACATTTTTGCCTTTAATAGATATGAATGCCAGTGATATGACTTGCATATATTCAACCTTACACTTTGTTTCTGATCAGGCAAGGAAGTATGGTGTAACTCCAGTACTGACATTTGATCAGCCATTGTTTCAGAAAGCAACCAATATTATTGAATGTTGTGATAGTAGTAGTCCGTTGAAAAAGTTTGTTCTTAGATTAGGAGGATTTCATATACAAATGAGCTTTCTTGGGTGTATTGGTCATCTGATGACAGGAACAGGATTAAAAGCTGTGTTACAGACTGTTTATGCCCCAAATGCTGTAACTCATATGATGACTGGCAAAGCAGTAAATAGAGCCATTAGGGGACATTTTCTGGTTGATAATGCTCTGTACTCACTTCTTGTGTCGAAATTATTCAGGATTGATTTGCCTATTGGAAACATTTCAAATGAACAAAATGAGGATGACAATTCAACAAACAATTTGGAATGAATCATTGGAGAATGAATATGAATCCGAGTCATCGGAATTGGATGAAACTATTTTCAGCCTACCTAATGAAAAGTGTAAGAAAGCATTGAATGACTTGGGATGCATGTATGATCAACTGGAAAAGAATCAGCTCTGTAAAAATGATATATACAATAGTGAAAGCTTAAATGAAGTCAAGGAGAAACTGCACGAGGGAAGGAAGGAATTAGGAAGTCACAGAACAGCAAACCTGTGGTTCCAGTACATGGATATGGTAGCGATTCTCCAGGAATTCATAAGATCAGAACGCACTCGTAACTGGTTAGGTCACTTGAAAATTCTTAAACAAATGTTGCCTTACTTCGCTTCATCTGGACATAACCTGTATTTGAAATCTGCATATCTATATATACAGCAAATGATGAAATTAGAAGTTGACCATCCTGAAGTATATGAACAATTTCTCAAAGGAAATCATTCTGTGAAAAGAAGTAGCAGACATTGGGCCGGTTTATCAACAGACCTCATTATTGAGCAAGTTTTGATGAGATCGCTTAAAACTACCGGGGGCTTAACAAGAGGCAGGGGTATGACAGAACAACAAAGAGCTCTTTGGATTATGTCGATGCCTGCGAATGCTGAAATGAACAATGCAATGCAGCAATTCTCAAACACGGACTTTGAAACAAGTAACCAACACAAGGACGCTACTACATCCAGGACTATCAGGGACGAAAGTGATACGAAGCAAATATTAAACTTTCTCTACTATCATTCCCCATTTGATTATTCTGATGCTAGTTTGAGAAATAAAGAAACTGGCGTTACAGCAGACAAAAAGGTCAATGTTGAAAAAGCAAGGGAAATTGGAGACGAAATTGTTTGTAATATGGTTGGACAATCTGTGCATAATTATTCGTTCAAGCGATCTAAACAAGCAGTTACAATGAATGAAAAAATGTCACTGAATTTAACAGGAGAAAGCATTACTATAGATCACCAGTTACTGTTTCAGAGAATAACTGCTATAACTGACAGATACGTAGATGATACATCAACAATATTTCAGTATGAACTGTGTAGTATTCCGCCAGCACTCTTCGACAATGATGGATTACCTAGAGTTCCACAAAAGTCATTGCTAGCTGATGCAATCTGGAAACTTGGAGACTGTGCTAAAACAGCAGATACTGAGCATATGGTCAATCCTGTCTCGTTCGTTTTAGATGGTGGTTCTCTTCTGCAAAAGATTCCTTGGCCAAAACAGGCAACATTTGGATCAATATGTCAACAATATTACAACTATATTTCGCAAAAGTATCCAATACTGTCAACTTGTGTAGTGTTTGATGGTTATCTGAATGGTCCCTCCACGAAAGATATAACGCATATGCGTAGAAGTAAAGGCACTGTTGATACTAATGTGACCTTCTCATACAGTACGCCATTTAAGTCTAAGAAGGATTCGTTCCTGAAAAATGTCTCCAACAAACAAACATTTATCAAGCTACTTGGAGAGTACTTAATTGAGATGGGGTTATGTGTGAAATATGCAATTAGTGATGCCGATACACTCATTGTTGAAACAGCTATAACTTTAGCAAAAGCAAATACCACATGTGTTATAGGCGAAGATACTGACCTTCTTGTACTGTTGTGTTATCATCTTAATGATGACTCAAACAAAGTTTTCTTGAAATCAGATAAATCAAGTTATTCAATAAAACAACAGAAAGTATGGGATATGCATAAGACCCGCTGTGTGTTAACAAAGGACATTTGTGATATTCTTCCTTTTCTACATGCTATAACAGGATGTGATACCACTTCACGTGTTCACGGAATTGGAAAATCTACTGCACTGAAGTTGTTGCGCAAAAGTAAGCAATTACAGGACATTGCACGGCGTTTCTGTGCTAGTAATTCAAAAGATGAAATTGTTGAGTTAGGTGAAATGGCATTGTTATTGCTAATTGAAGGAGATAATAAACTTAACCTGAATGACTTGAGATTCCACAAATTTGCTACCCATGTCATGAGAAGTTTAGTTTGTCTACAGGTTCAAAACTTACCTCCAACATCTGCTGCAGCCGTATTTCATTCTCTCCGTGTATATTATCAAGTTCAGGGTTGGATAGTAAACAAACCACTTCTCCCAGAAGACTGGGGGTGGAAAATGTCTGATGGTCTATACACTCCAATTAAAACAAGTCTTCCTCCTGCACCGGACTACTTATTAAATATAGTCCGTTGTAATTGTAAGACAAACTGTGATACTAAACGATGTACCTGTAGGAAGAATGGCTTAGATTGTTCGGTAGGATGTGGTGCATGTCGCGGTGTGAGTTGCTCAAACTCACACGCTCTTCCTGAATATGATATCGACGGTGATTTGCCTGATTTACCTGATTTACCTGACGAAAATAATAACCAAGCTTAGAATAATGCTACTAATGTCTCTCTAGACACCAATCAGGCATTCATAGTTAACCTTGTATATGATTTAAAGTTAAACATTTATCCCCTATGATCTACTTCAAATACGGTAGTAACTGGTATATGAATCGTTTTAGATGAAATGGTGATTTGTACATGTGTTAATACAGTTAAGACTATTAGTATAATGCCCAAGGGTCCATGTGGTGGCCTTATAGTTGAGGGCTGGCTGTATTGTATTTAATAGATAGAATTAGTTTGTAATTTGATGTTTATATGTTAATACAGAAGTTATTGTTCTTTTCAAAGCACAAATAATGTTATTAGACTTTTCTTTGTTTACTGTATTCTTATCATTACAACACATACATGTATTTTCCACGATGTTTGACTATATTGAAATGGATCACTTTGTTAAAGGTTTTAATATTTTGAACTGAAATTTGATCTTATACTAGGAGAATATGTGCTTACCAACACTTTTGTCAATTTTTACACCAACTTTTATATCAATCCTCTGTTATGACAAGAAAGGAAGAGAGGAAATATCAAATTTTCGGCGATTTTTCACAAGTTGACCTTGAAATGACCTTGCCCTTGACACGAAAATGGTCAGTGGTGTATGCTCTTTTGAAGTACATTATCAAATGAAGAATATCTTAACCAATAATTGTCACTACATACATAAATAAAACTCATTTTAGCACATGTAATATCAGCTGTATTAGTAAATTATGGCGGCCATCTTGGAAGCCATCTTGGGTTTCCGAGTAAGCATGGCGCCTTGACAATTTGTGCCGACAGTTCCATATCGCAGAGGCATAGACCAACATTTTGGTATATAATATTGCTTGTTTTACTAAAGTTGCCTAACCCCCCCCCCCCCCAAACCAATATGTTGGAATTAGTGGGTGGGGTTCGTTTTATACCACAATTTGATTAATTTTGGATATAATGCCAAGGTAATAACATTATATATGAACCATGTACGTGTAAAATATTTTATTTTAGTGTGTATATGTATTATATGAGCATACATCAGTATTTAACATTTATTATTTGCCTACATGATGCACACATTGTATATGTTGAAATATTTTGCTGAAATAAATCTGCCAATAGTGAGTGTTTTCAGACTAGTATTTTTCACATTTCCCATCATAGTTCAGATTGCAACTTTTTGCTTGTGAGCGTGTATACATTACAGTACTTAAAAATGATAAAATAAATTATTTTGCAATTAGTTCAGGGTTAGGTGCTTTTTTGGTCTTCATTGACTAGCCTATGTGTTGATTAAATTGGTACATCAATAGATGTGTTCATCGTGAACTTCGTTGTATTGAGTAATGGTACATGCATGTCGATAAAAGCAAATGTACACACAGCCTACCCAGAACCATTGACGCAGTAATGCAGCGACTGTAATCTTTGAATAATTACGCACATTTAATGGTGTGCGTTCAATTAAAATATTTCTTCGACTACATTTAATAGAACATTTCTTTTATATCTGGATGTTAATATGAAAGTAGATCATTTCAGTCTCACTTTTTGATGTTTTTCTTTTTCAGTCAATTCTTATTCCAAAACTGTCCGCATTGTGTAACAACTACGTGAACTAAATGTATTTTTTACCTTTGTTACTCAAATTAGTTCTCAATTTCTTCCTCATTTTCAAGAACTGTCACACAAATTGATATCAAATAAGTCTTTTAATTGTCAATGTGTATTCTTGCACGGTTTTGAAACATGAATGACATGGAAATGATGCAAAAGCAAAGTGTATAATTAAGGCACATCGACACAAATAATTTCACATTGTAAGGCTGCAAGGGAAGTTATCATTAATCAAACAGGAGTGGTGTACCCTTCTGTTAACCAAGTAAATTGTGTACATGTTTGTTACAGTACTAAGAGTTATTTGAATCGCGAATATAATCACATTGCCTGTGTATTTATGTAATCATATTGCCAATATATCTTCACTTAGTGCTTGCTACATCACGTCATTCAACCAGTTTATTTGGTAAATGAACTCAAATACGACTGTCGTAATTACCGAATACCATTATATGTTTGCTTTAGGCATATTTTAATGCGACAAGAATTGTAGTACTGGGCGATCTTACATGCTTTCACCTGTTTGTAGTTGGGTTATAGCTTTAATAGCATGTCGTTATGCAATTTGCTTGAGAAAAATTAAATAAAACCCATGACATTTTATTCTTTAAATGTTGAAATTAGTCTCTAACCGAGTATATGTAACCTCCGTAATTCCTGAAACTATGTCATAAGGTCAGATTTGCCGTGTAGTCATCGTTATAGAAATTTTTCTCTGTGTGGTTTCAATTGTTAGTTATGGCATTTTATCATCTTCTTATCAGCTCCGCTCTTGGAATCATCGGACGGTAACAAATGTGATGAATCTCCAACATGTCACCATTTCAGTTTAAACTTAAGATATTTTTGAAGACACTAGAATAACTGCATGAATGACCTATTTATATTCGACGAAAATGACAACACAAACTATATATTATCGTCTTGTACATATTGTATATAAGCAGCAGCTATATTATCTTACTAGTTATCTAAGGTACCATCGATTTTTCACTATATGTTCCAACATCTGTATATGACATCAAATGAATACAGAACGTTAGATAATTGCCCATTTGTCTTATTTGTTGAAAGCAAGTTATCAAATGAGTGGCATAGCGTCTCTGCATGATCCGTGACAGGCTAAAGTGTTTTATGCTTTATGATTATCGCCATGCTGCTTCTTTTAATGCAGATTCAACAAGTAAATGTGCTCTCATCAGGTCGTTAAGAGCATCTTGATGTATAAAACTATGTTTTATGGCCATGTCACACTTGGTGTTTTGTCCATTTTGTTTGTAATGTGCATATTACCAGATTGTGTTAGAACAGGTGAATAGCCTACAGATTTGATGCACGAGGAGTGTAATGTTTTTTAATAACTAAACTAATGAAGAACATTCGGAGTTAGAAATATTTACCAAGACGGAAAAAGTACACCATACAAATGCATCGAGAAATGGCCACATGATTGCCCTGGACACTGTTTCATGTTTGTTGAACAATTAACCGTCTGCATTTTAACAAACATGTGAATGGAATCGCATACTCGCAGAAACAGTGTTAATCTCATTGCAACGTTACGATTAGTGCATTAATCAATATTAGGCGCAAAACTTGGACAGAAATTTCGATTTATTAAAACGGTGTTATTACTAGATTTTGTGCAATATTCGAATGAAGTGCATTTATTGAAATCACAAGAGCAGTATTCATTGTGATAAAAGGTTTTGCTAGATCTACAAAATACTTGACTGAGTTATAGGATTATAATTAAACAAATGGTTTGTTGAAGAGTGGAACTATTTCTGATGAAGTTAAACAAGAGGGCCCAAAGGGCCCTAGGTCGCTCACCTGTTGCACATTGGTCTAGGTATCAGTACAACTGACATTCTGACCATATTTCATGAAGTTTGGATCAAAACACTTTTTAAACAGGAGTTTGTAGAGTGAGCACAAGATTTTCTAAGATTTGACCTAGTGACCTAGTTTTTGACCCCACATGACCCAATTTCGAACTTGACATAGATTTGTTGGAAAAACAACATTCTGACCAAATTTCATGAATATTGGATCAAAAAGGTGACCTCTTGAGAGAACACAACCTTTTTTCTAAGATTTAACCTAGTGACCTGATTATTGACCCCACATGACCATGTTTCAAACTTGGCCTTGATTTTATAGAGAACAACATTCTGACCAGGTTTCATGAAGATTGGATCAAAACGGTGACCTCTGGGGTGAACACAAGGTTTTTCTAAGATTTGACCTAGTGACCTAGTTTTTGACCCCACCTGACCCAGTTTCGAACTTGGTCTAGATTTTATAGAGAACAACATTCTGACCAAGTTTCATGAAGACTTCATCAAAACTGTTGCCTCTAGTGTGAACACAAGCCAATTGTTGACGGACGGACGACGGACGGACAGACGTTCTCACTGACTTGGCATTGTGGGGTTTTCTTTTGTTCATGATTTTGTTTGTGAAACCCCATAAGCAACATTTTGCACCCCGTAAGCAACGGAATGAATAGAATCTAAATATAGCCTATTGTTCCACACCTCACAACTACAAGTGGGTGAGTACGGACAGACGACAGACGACAGACGACGGACCACGGACTTGATCGAAATGAGGACGTTAGAGGGTAGAAAGATGGACATTCATAGTAAAGCTGATAACATTTAACGAACGTAAAGTTTCATTACATCGCCTCAATATATCATTTATTTTCTCGAAGGTGTAAAATACAAGTTTGATTTATCGTTGTACTTGATCGCAAACGATTGCTACTTACATTTTGAAACAATAATATGAACTAAGGCATTGCCTATATGGGTATTTAATAAATATTAGATAACCGCTAGGCTATATTTGTAGATATAGACACGGGCCCCAGTTGATATGCATTATCCAAGGGAGATAACAAATGCATGCAATCATTGTGAATTGTAATCTTTACACAGCACACAAGTCAATCAATCAAATTGTCATAATTTGATTCCAATTCAATAAAATCAAAGACGTACCTTGTGGTACTGTATTGTAGTATTGTAGGCCTACTTTAAGATGGTTTATTTATATTCCGAATATAGATAATTTACAGCCTCCGATGTTTGTCTTTCGTCCTTATCCGCTTGGAAAATTGAAGATGTTATTACATATAAGCAACAACGTATGGACCCTCCTAGTACACAAGTTTGTCCACCACAAATAATTAATGCACCAGTCAGTTGCATCCCCAGATCCCCCGACCACAGGGATCCATGGCGGATGAGCCAGGGAGACAGCCATGTTTTTACCATCAAGCTTCCCCCGCAATGCAGGGGAAATTAAGGATTTATTCTGCGAAAACCAATAGCCTAAAGACAATATTTACCGGTAGATGTCAGGGGAAATGCGGAAAAATTTTACCATCAGCTTCCCCCGCTGGCCGTAGAAGGGCTGTTGATTTTGACAACTCAAAATTCCAGAGCGCCCTTCCCCCGGGGCTGGGGTGCTGTGGATAAAACTAACTGGTACATAAGTCTTATACACACAGTTACAGTAACAGTAACAAAATAATCTCATAAACATTGCTTTGACAAGCTATACATTGAGACATAGGATTGTTGATTTGCATTGTTCAGTTGTTGACATGGAACGAATTGTAGCCTACTTACGTTCAAGCATCTGGTATGATCTGAGTGTTGATATCATTGTAAAACTACATAAAAATGTCTATTAAAGACCAATTTCCTCGGAGATAGAGTACTGTCGTGATAAATCGGCTATTTAAATGAAAATTTCACCTTTATTTTTGATGATTCTTAAAACATCTTCCATGTGTAACGGGCGCATGGAAATCTCGCAAACGCTTGCAATGAATTGGCTAGTGACACGGTCCACGGTCATGGGGAGTAGAGGTATTTCTTACTTCCCTTTGTTTTTTAAAAATAGTTTGTTTTATTTATTACACATTTTTTTAAAAATAATAATTACTTGAAAGAGAACGATAGGCTCAACCGTTTACAGCTTACTATTTTTTTATATTCCAAGGACCATTCACCTCGGAAAACTGCCTGAAATTTATGACCGGAAATAACTTTTTTTTAAAGCATTAGTACCTGCTGAGACTCAACGAAGATATGCATGTCACCCGTATTACCGGTCTGGGTATTTTCAATAGCCTGCGCTACGCGCAGGCAATTAAATCCCCTATAAGCAATATGTTTTAGCTTAGAACTGCCTTCCATGGCTGATTGTAATGTTGTTTTTTTTGCTGGCGAAATAACCAATGGTAAATAGAAAAAAAACATCGTAGAATCCTATCAGTCTCGAAATTTGTGTTACAAAATGAAAGTCTAGCTCTTAAAGAACACATAAATTCTGAACCTCTGGGAACTGTTTTATCAACGCATTTACGCAAACCTTAAACTGACGATCAAATTTTAATTCCTTATCATACTTTTACAACCATAAATAATAGACCCGCGATTAACCGCATGATAACCAAGTGCAGCAAAGCGACATTTCCTATACAACACCATTGCATATCCTTAGCAGTTGTATGATACACATTTTTCGATTATCTGGTATTCACATTGTAGTATACGGTTTCTTTACATATGAACCAAATACATCCAGTAGAATTACGTATTAAAACATTTATATAGCTTTAACACAACACAATTTTTTCAAACACCTTTACATACTTTAGAGAAGGGCATAAAACGGCTTGATTCCATTTCTACAGCTAAGTTGTGATAAAGTGATTTTGTCGTGTTCAATAAAAATATTATGTTCCTACGCACATGTAGTGTATTTCACTACATTTTCCCAAATTGAAATGCTAAATGCAGTCTAAACATAGCAAAACATGATTCGCTGACATGTACTGTCGTTGTGCAGGCGTTTATTGTGCATGTTAACAACATCATAGTACCGATAAATGTGGTGCTTGGTGCAAGCAACCTACTTCAATGGTAATTCAAACTAGTCAACTCTTGATCTATGATGTGAATGTGTTCTAGTCAATGTGCCGTGCTTGTAAAGCCGTGTTGAAATGAGTACAAGTTTCTGTCTGTGTAAGTATGACGTAGGATTAGTCACGCAAATTGGAAATTGCTACGGGATTTGTCAAGTCCATTGTAGGCTGCTACAGACGTACATATAGGTTCATTATTTCTAATTTAACTGAACAACAATAATGCACCATACTAGAAATAGCTAATCAGTTTCATAGCGAATTCAAATGTCACCGGCATACGCCGAACAAAATCGTAGAAACATCTCCATAACAAATAAACTTCAATCGAGTAAATGATGTCCATCATGAACCCAAGATAGACTAAAAGCTAACTATTTTATCACGAATGGTATATGCTGTGCATCCCCATTTTGCAAAACGATGACACAGTGTCTTTTCACCGAAAGTATTGTAATTATTGTCTTAAGATTTTTATGTTCGGATTAATCATTGTGTCATCTCTACATTCTTCGCGGACACAATGTTACATGTTTCCAATCAGGAATGTCAACGTTAACACAGGCATTAATTCTTCTATATAATAAAAGGTCTTCGTTGGACGTGCCAAAATGTTCATAACCCGTCTAGACAGACGAATAAATAACTAGTTGATTGACTAATCCTGGAAAGTGCAGTATTGTTTAATATCGATGTCTGACAAAATACATGTATCAAGACAATCCCATGTCTCCCGGATTTTTATTATACACGCATATTACTGAAATTCGTACGTTCTTTAACCAAGTGCATGTTTATTCTAATGTGTATAATACTAAAATCAGTTAAACGATTGTATGAAGGTCTAGTAAAGCGATCAATGGGTATAAGGTCCGAATCCAAGTCCATATAAAGTAAGTCCAGTACTTACAACACCTTGGCAAAAGTTGAATTATGATATAGCCGCAGACATCAATAGCGATATTAAAAGCTGCAATTACTTACCATACAATCTATGTAAATAAAGTATTTTCAGTGTCTGGGTTATGCGTGTATGTATCCTTACATTCGTATAAGCTAAATGTGTATAAACAATATTGCAAATGGGCGACCACACAAATGCCTTTAATGACATGGTATAAACAAATCATTTGGTGTACCTTCGATCATTGTAGTTATCTGCACCAATACGCATCAATGCCATTCATCTAAGTCCTTTTAGACACGGACCTGCCTATAACCACCGGAATAGTACTATTCTGAGATATGTGTTGATAAGACTCACCGGAGTGGTCAGTGCCGTATTTGACCAAGTCGTATGTCTACCATTGTTTAAACGCGGCAATAATCAGTGATGCTTTAGTTGGACATATAGTAAACATAAAATTATACAAACAACGGCAATGTTGCAGAGTTGCCACGAAATTATAAATCAAGCACATTGTTTACCCAAACTAAAACTACCCGGTAGACGAATCTATTCCAAGATGGTACGGTGGTCGAGCGGATAGCACGGAGGGCACGGGTTCGTTCCTTGGACGGGGCACTTGATCATTTCAGAAACGCTTTTCAGTGTTTCCCACCCAACTAGAGATGAACTGGTTAGCAACCCAGAGGTAGTCTCGTGTGTATCTGTGCTAAACACGTTAAAGATCCAAGGTGTCTTTTCGGAAAGAGCTAGGGCATTGCGCCCGGATACCTTGTATCACATTACTGTCTCTTCCGCTTGGTGTCCCTTCTGCAAAACACAGGACCCCATTGGAAAAAAGTGCTTTGCTCATTCATGGGTTTTCCGTGACCGAAAGGTTTACATAATTACACACACATGCACAATCTGGCTCAATGATGTTCGAGTGGTTTGGTTCCCATTTAAGGGAATCGTTTAATTTGAGAAGTGTGAAGGACAATTTGGAAAGTCATTGTATAAGAATGATAGCATAAAATAAAACTATATCAATTGTATTTATTTGACATCGCTTAATAGACAGCTACTATATTATTCTATATATTAGTTATGTAAGGTACCATCGATTATTCATTACATGTGACAACATCTGTATATGACAGAACATTTATATAGAACGTTAGATAATTGCCTATTTGTCTTATCTGCAGAAAGCATACTATAAAATGAGCCACAGAGTGTATTTGTTTATTCAGTGACAGACTAAAATGTTCTATGATTTAAGATATGCAGCATCAGGATTCTCTTAATGCAGATTTAACAAGTTAACATGATTTCATCACCTTGCTAAGTGCATCTTAATGCATTTAAGGATGTTTTATGGAGATGTCAAACTTAGTGTGTTGCTCATATTTTCGGTATTTGCATCATTCTCCATTGTGCATTAAGCTTATTTCATCAATTTGCAAGTGATGTTCAAGGCGTTAAATACGACGGCTATTTGCTAGAGCGATAGAAAAACAATAATTATATAATTGATGAACAATGTTTGGAAGATGGTGTCACAAACAACACTTAGTTGTCATGGTCTAAAAAGTAATTCACAAAAAACGAACAATTTCCGCATAGTGATTATCTAAATTACTCCATGTTAAACCTCAGTGAAACATAAAGAGCCAGCGAACGGAATCGAATTACCAAATTACCATTAGTGCATTAATTAATCTACATGGGTAGCAAAACTTGAAATTTCGATGTATAAAAACAGTGTTAATATCAGAGGTCGTAACGCGCGTAATTTCACTACATTGAAATGAAATATTTTTATTCCAACCATGAGAACAAACTAATTGGATTTAATCCATTGAAATAAAAGTTTGTGTTGCTGCATCAGCAACTACTTGACTATATTTTTGACTCAAATTGAATAAATGTTTTTGGATTGAAGAACATCCTCCAAACGTGCTGGAAACGTTTAATTAGGCTATACAAAACCTTCAAAAACAACACATTTGGATGGGCAAGAGAACGTATGAGGTTCGATAAATGGATATTAATGCGAATGCGGCATGTGACATTTGTTTCACTTCTTCATTTGGCGTTATAATAAACAATAATAGTTGATAAGAACATTGCAATGTGATGTAAGGAGGGCGGACAAGTGATTTTGCTCTGTTCGAAGCAAACCTTTTGGGTGACTCTACGTAATACATTTAATCCAAACTTATTGCGTATACATTTTTTTTCAAGTGTAAACATAGCCATGTGCGAATTTGCAGACTCGTAATGACGTTGTGTATGCGATAAAAGTATGTATAAACAACATTATAGTACCGATAAATGTTATGGTTGGTGTAACCACCTACACTAGAGGTAATTAAAACGAGTTAACTCTTGATCTAGGATTGAATTGAATTGCTAAATTCCAATACAATTTAAAAACAGGTTTAACATAGCAAAATGCGATTCGCCGACGTATAATGACGATGTGCAGGCGATGAATGTGCATATAAACATCATGACAGTACCGTTACATGTGCTGCTTGGTGCAAACCACCTACTACATGGGTAATTAAAACTAGTTAACTCTTGATCTAGAATTGTGTTTGCGTTCTAGTCAATGTACCGCGCTTGTGATGCTGTGTTGAAACGAGCACAATTTCCTGTCTGTGTAAGTATGACGTAGGATTAGTCACGCTAATAAGACATTTCTGTGGATGTTTTCATGTCCTTACTGGTACTAATTAGTTGTAGAAAGCACACTTACTTGTGATAGATAGTTTCAGTTTATAGCGAATTCACATTTCCCTATATCAGATAGGAGTATTCCAGAGTCTTTAATGTTGCTGCATCAATAGCTTGAATGGTGCTGATAACGAATTAAAACAAAACAGAAGTACACCGAAAGCGAAATGTCTAACCACGAATGGTTAATGTTACGCATTACATTTTAGCAGTCAATAGCAATATCATGACATAGTTAGTCTGGTTCCCTGTACCTAAATCTTTCATTACATTACAATGTAGGTCCGGCGTAATGTAACTGTCATGGAAGATACCATGGGTAAAACAAGATGGCGACTGTACATAAGTTTATATAGGGATTTTAGAATATCCCCCAAAAGTGTGTGTTATGTATGTGTCATTTTGATGAGACTTTGTTTATTAATGGGGAAATGTACATTTGTATGTTCTTTTCAATTAAACATGTTTCATTAAAATGACACATTGTCAACTGATATGTAAAAAAACCCGCAAAGTAAATTAAGAAAAATTCTGTACCAGCGTGTATATAGTGCATACAATTCGTATCTGACAGCAAATGTTCGGTTAGCTCAGTTGGTAAAGCTTCTAACCAGTAACGTGGATGTTGGAGGTTCGATTCCAGTATTGCCATTATTTTTTATATGTAACGTTTTTTTTGTTATTTCATACTTTAATAAGAAGCATGATGATCAAATAAAATATTTTTATAACTCAAATCAAACACAATATTTGAAAAAGAAATATAAATAATAATTGGCCAATACAGGGATGGTACCAAGGATCCCTTGATTACAAGTCAGTGGCTCTACCGATTGAGCTAATCGGACAGATGGAAACTAATGCATTTATGGACTATTAAAACCTTGCTACAAAAATATTTAAATCATTTTATAAACGTTATTTAGTAGATATTAGTACTATTGTAGCGAATTAACTTCTTTCATTCTAAAGACCATTATTTTTTCAATTACATGCAAAGAACGACTTGTCAAAATAACACACACATAACATACACTTTAGGGGGATATTCTAAAATTGCCTATATAAACTAACATACATCGGCCATTTTTATTTAACCACTGGGCGGGGCCATATTGGTTATTTTCTACCTGAACTAAACCACTGTAAGATTTTGGACAGGGATCGAGACTAATGGCATAATATCATTTCACCGGAAGTTGTCATTTCGGTAATATTTGATTTCTGATTATCATTTGTATCGTCTATTCATTTTCATCGGACACAGCATTGCATGTTTCCAATCAGAAACGTCAACATTACCATAGGGTAACTTTTTCTGTCTTAAATAATGTGGCCTAAATTGTTCATAACCCGTCTAGAGAAACAACACATAAATAATAGAAAATAACCTTTCATGCATTTAGATAAGCTAATCAATGTACGTGCAGTACTGTTTAATATGGATGTTTGGTGATGTATTATTATTTAATAAGATGTATGTTATGTTACATATTTAACGTATTCCAACTCAATGATTCTTTAACCAATTTCATGATTCCTGGTTTCGAGTCTACACAATAAGTAAATATATGTACACCAAACGAAATCAAACACATAGACAATAAGACAAACTAACGTCAATGCAGTTTACACGAAAATGTTAAGAATGATGTACAAAAGAAACAAAGGGGTATAGCGGTTTAGGGTTTCGGTTGAAGTACGAACCTCTCCTTGAAAAGGGTGATATGTTGACCACCTTACCCCTGATGACGATGGAGATAAGAAAAACTAAAATAACGCGCATCGCAATATATTTAAAATAAATATGGTTAATGGCTCTTCTTTGTTAGTGGGCGACCGTACAAAAGCCTATATTGACGCAATATTATGTTATAAGCAAGACTGTAGATGTACCTTCGATTATTATAAGTGTCGGTATAAATACAACTATTCATTGGATCTTCTTTGTTTATAGACCGGTTTAAACCAAATCAATTACTAGCAGTCTGGGCAAATTTGTTTATCTTGGTAATGGAGCTCATCTTAAACAAAGCGAATGCTTACTAATGTGTTCTGTATTGTATATGGACAAGGGATAAGTCTACTATTGTTTAAATGAGGCGATAATTAGTGATACATTAGTTGTACATATCATAAAAACTTAACGTTATAAATTAGTAAGTAAATAATGGTAATGGTTATGACGAGTTTCCTTATGTCAACACCCCTTGCTTAGAATTCCGAGTAGTCGAGTCTGTTGTGATCAAAGCACGCATTGTTATAGTACATTGTGACACGACCTACTTAGAAACTTGTTTTTACTTAATAGTCTTATTTATCCTCGCTACCAGATAATCCATATGGGCGAGGCCCCAAGAAGAGTTTTAGTAATTTTTGTTTTTGGGGGATAGTGCATGATACAGAAGATGCCCCAATTCAAGAAGCGTTCCTTGTTATTTTACATGCCAGGTGTATAGCACTCATACATGGGACCTCGATTTAAAGTCTCAACTGAAATACTGTTAGTAATTTCATATGGCCAGCCCGAGATTCGAACCCACAACCCCCGAAATCAGTAGTGACTATTAGTCTCGCGCTCTACCGACTGCGCTTAACAGGCTGGCTTACTTAGACACTGTAACATTTCGCTTATTAAACTGTACATATCACTGGCTGGTCACTGTCCTTAGTGTTTTAACCTAGGTCACGCCCTAGGTCGTTGTGCCTCATTTTGGTCGCCGTTTTGGCATGGGTTTCTGTGGGCACAGCTCCGGGTAGTTGTGTCGTGGTGTTTCTGATTTCTGTGCTCTGCTGGTTTGGTTGAGTGCTACCTTCCCTGTCGGATTTATCATACCTTTTTTGGAATGAGAAGGTCGTTACTTCAAAATTGATACTTTGAGAAAACAAGAAAAAACTGTCTGAAATTTATGCTTTACGTGTGCTAAAACAAGCTTTTGCAACTTCATTTTGGTCAACATGACAAGTTCCGGTTTTCTTGAAAATAGGCTCATAAGAAGCACCTTGGAATGCACATTTCAAATATGTATGAGTCTTATAAGGTCGTAAGTAGTAGTTACGAATGTCCATGCACGTTTAGTTTGACATTTCAACATTTCCACTCACTATTGATGATAGCGACATGACAGTCAATACGATCTGAAAATTCCCGTTTATTGTCCTAATATGTAGAAACGTGTTTCCGAAATATACTCGTTTTATATATTGTCGTATTGCATGACGTTTAAGAATTAATTCTTTCTAGGAGTGATTAGCGTAAATGGACTTGTTTGCAGCGCGTAATGATACATTTGGATATAGCATCGTAACCCATTAATTTTAATGGTTTGCTAATGAATTGCTGTGAAGTTGGATACAATAATAACACATAGTAATTCATCAGCAGGACTAGGAATTGTCTTACTGTATATTAATGACTCGTATCCTAACGTAAGAAACGTTAATATTAGATCGAAGCAAAAATGTTAAATATTTTTGTCGTTCATGTTTGTCATGCATACAACACACTCTTGCATGCAGCTTTCTGTTTGATATCATGCGAGTTACAACAAAGACGAAATACAAAGTCGCCTCAATGAATATTGTGTTGGTGAGTTAGTGAGTAAGTTAGTCCGTCTTGGTCCTAATCTGAGCTGTATATCCTTTTTGCGTTGAAAATTTGATTTGTGCTTTATGAAGGAGACGTGCAATTTGTTATGTTATATTAGTAATCCGAATGTCCAGTTGGCTGTTCAGTGTTATATTCGTAACTGTGACGTGTGTCTATCGTGATCTAAGGTTTTTTTTTGTCTGATTCCATGTGTATTTGTTTGTACAATGATAACTGATAACAATCTGTATTGCTTTTCATTATGATATAATAAAGTTAGAACGTTTTGTTCTGAGATTTTAAACTTGACATAGAGGTTGGTCAACAACAGTAGATAATCCCAATTGATTTTGAGGCCAGTAGATGAAAGGTCAAAGACACAGTACCTTTTCAATTGTCGATAATAATTGTGCCATTGAGGCATATGCCTTTTTCAAAATCTCTTGTCTTCAGTCATCAATCTTAAAGTTTGATGCAAGCACCAATGTTAAATGTTATACAAAGGCATTTTAATTGTATCTGCTATTCAAGTCAAATCAGTTGTCGATTTCGCTTTGATTTAATCGTATTTGAAATTGTATGAATTTACCATGCTGATCAAACTGGGGTTGAATCAGTTCGTTTAACCACGAGTAAACAGTAATTTTGGAACAATTTGTTGTTGTTTTTTTCAAAGTATCTATTTTTATCTACGACCGTCTCATTCTAAGCCAGCAATATATAAGTTTAAATCGGCGATATTAGCTGTTGTCTGACTAGCTAGTTTAGAAAGCGAAATTGATTTGTTTCCAATATGTATTTACAGAAACACGACCTTTGTTTTCTAAAACTCATTAATTTTTTGCAATTTACAGAATTTCTTCTGTTTATTCAATTCGTATTTTGAAGCAATTGAATAAGTGCTTATATCTTGATCTGAACAACGTTGAATTGCAGTTTTCTGCTTCGTTTTACAATATACGAATTGCTCAGACATAATAAACTATTGTCTAACAGGTTTGGTCTTTTTGGCAGAAACAAGTGCATAGTGTAATATTTTGAGATAGTCTTACATCTCTCATGGTATCTTTGACCAAAGTAGAGTCTACAAATACAATTGTTGTTTTCAAATATGAATGCGTATTATGAGCATGCAGTTGAACGTATGCATGTGTTGTTGTACACAAAATATGTCAACAGTTGTCTGCACAGGGTAGGATATTAAGTTAAGTTAAGGCAGTATGTTAAGACATTACTTTATTGACAAGATAAAAATGCGTTGTTTTACATTACATAAGCATAAATACAGCATTCATATGGCTCCTTGACCTCAAATGCCTAACTGAGTTAAACAAATGTAAATGTCGTATATCAAGTTAATAAGCTACGTTTAATATGATTTCTTTTTTGTTGAAATTTGTTACTGCTCTTGTAATAAGGTATTTTACTTTCATACATTTCGCTGGCCTAGAATTAGAAGGCCGTAAGTACAGCTACAACAGCTTGTTTTACCACAAGTAACGAATAATTTTCTGGCAGTTTTCTAACAATATTGATTTTGTACTTACGAACATCTCATTCTTATCATGCGACTTGTAAACAAACATTGCAATAACATAACTTACTAGATACATGAGTTCTTTCTACTCACCTTTGAATTAATTCTAACCGAATCAACATATCAATTCCTTATCTCTTTGGTCGGTTGAACAATTACTTCGATAACACAAACAATATAAATCTATATTCTTTACTGGTATTTCTAAGATTTATGTGATTACACGATAATCCAATAACTCTGATTTCTATCATGTATCGGCATCTAATGGTCTTTGGTGTATATTGATATTGTGAATTTGTTCAGAAAGATGGGTTACTGATTTGGCGTCGGATGATTTTGTTCGATATTTATCAACTGCCAATGGCTTGTTCTTCGATTGTGTGTGGGTGATGTACACGAAAGGAATATTGATGACAAACTCAATGTTTCTAAAGAGATCGAGAAATTCACAAACTTTTCTTATTCATTGCATTTTAAGAATCTTAGCAATAGATTATAATTTCTGCAAGATTGATGATAATGCGCCTGAAAGTTCATTGAAATATTTATGTAATTTTTATTAACAATTATTTAAAAAAGGTGGATCTTGAACATGTCAACATTGTGTGTTTTTGTCTACGATATGTATAGTTTACCGTTAATGATGCTAATGAAGCATAAAATACCTTCGTGAGATAATAAAAAAAATACAATTAGTATTATAAGCTTTCTCAAAATAAACATATTTACATTAAAGAGAAGAATCCAATTGTCAGTCTAGATTTATTACGATGTGCATATGAAAATGTCCGATATATTTTCGTTTACCAAGTAAAACAAAATGTTTTTCAAGGCAAAGCACAAAAAATACACTGAGCGGCAATGACAACGCAACACCACTTACATAGTACAGCATAACGCATTTGATACGTATGTGATCAGCGCGAAATTTTGTCATAGAATGTGCAAGTGACACATGAATATCACTTCAAATCAGAAGAAATTGTTTAGCAACATACGTAGTTTTGTACCAGTTATTTTCGGGTCAGTATAAAACAGAAAGTCGCATTTTTTATTCTTTTAAAACCACCACCAGGAGCGATCAATCGTGTGCATCTTCAATGTATTAATCGTATGAAACGTTCATTGAATGCTAGTGGGATGCTGTTCTGTTGTTGCAGAAGGGCTATGTGAAGTTCAGGTACTTTTAAGGGGCCTATACACTATTTCGCGCACAACCACTAAAAATAAGAAACGTGGGCTACTATAGCCATGGTGTTTTTTCTATGGTCAAAGGGAGATAATCTCGGAGTAGTAAAATGATAAAATAATTAACTTGCCAGTTTCTTTATAACACTGCTTCGAATCTTTGGCCTCTAAACGCATATTCGAAATTCGAAAGTATCATCATTTGTAATTGAAAAAAATTGCATGAACGCTATAGGTATACTTTAAGACTGATTATTGCACTCGATGGAGAAAAATTGCGCTTCTGAATTGCGTGCTTAATTTTCAAAACACAATTTACGTCTAAATATTATTGAACACCATAACTTGAGCATGCAAACTAGTTCAGTAATATCCAATAATACAATTTAGTATAAAAGTTTGGTGATTAATCTAAAAAAGTGAGGAAAATTATCCAAGAGTTATCGCACTTGTCTTAAACATTTTTCTTACACCCTGTGATTTTTAATGCATTTTTAGCTTTCTTAACAGGTGTATATGTATTCAAACTTGTGTTTAACACATGAAAAAATGAATTCGGTAATTTAAATCAACGACACTATGATTTTTAGTACAAATACCCCACAATGGAGCATAACGACCGATCTTTCGGAGTATTCCTTTGACATTGGCACCATGTTTTCTACTACTTATTTTGTTTTTTCCGACTAATTCATCCATATCATTCAAAATCCTTGCACACGATGTGAGCAAACCTCAAACCACTAATCAGCACGCTTGAAAATGCGGTTAAAGGCTATTCCACTATGGACGAGTGATTCTTAAAGATATTACACGGAAAAAGCTGAATTCTGTTGATAATATACATCGAATTGGACATACAAATTTTCAAGTTTATAAGTTGACAGATTACCGAAATATTCAAGTTTTAAAAGTGTTCTGTTTTTATTGCCGCTCAGTGTAATTTGATATGATAAAACTACGCAAATAGCGTTAAATTGCTGGGCAAATTGAACTTAAACAAATTAACTGTCTAACTGATTGTGTTAACTTAATTGTTACAGGCGAATCTAAAACTAGTATTCTATTGGCAATCTAGACAAAGTGAGTGCGATACAATTATCGGTTATCTGAGGCATGTTTACTAACACACAGTATTTAATAATTCATTACCAGATAATGCACGCGCTCCGTACAATGGTCAAATGTCCGATGTTATAGAACATGTATAATTATTTATATTCTCAAGAAAAATACGCAATGAAACATTTCATTGACCAAGAAGTTATGACTAGTTTGTTTGGTCCATACCGAGCAGAGTAAAGTGTTTTCAGAAACTAGTATTAAGTGGAATATCGTGTTTGACAGTTGACTGAATTGTATAAACGATGCATACTTTGGTAGATTTAATACTATTATAGGTTCACAAGAGCGAGAGGATATTTTTGTAATCATTTTCGCCAAACCAAATAATTACACAATATGAGACAATCAGAGAAAAAACGCCCTGGAGATAAATGTTGACACAAACTCTAATTTGGTCTGGATATAACGCTATTTCATTAAGAAATGACCACAGAAGTTTTGCCTCAGTGAGTGTAATTGAATAAATACGTTACTGAACCAACTCCTCTCGGCTATGGACCAATCATTTGGATAGTTATTATAGAGGAAATGATTTGCACATATCACATGCTAAAATACCGACATATAGTTTCATAAATCGTTGGCTTAGAATGAGAAGGTCAAATTAAGTACACAATCGATATTTTGAGAAAACTAGAATAAACGTCTGAAAAATACTCTTCACTTATGGTAAAATAAACTGTTTCCACTTCAGTATGATCAACATGACAAGTTCCGATTCTCATGAAAATATGCTCATAAGACGCGCCCGGTGATGCTAAGTTTAAATATGTATCAGTCTTATAAGGTAGGTAGAGCTTACAACCTTCTCATTCTAAGACAGCGACATCACGTGCCATATTGAATCAGATATACTATCTGCATGCTGATTCATTAGATTCACGCATGTCTCAGCTGCTCTTTATGATCAATACAGTAATTTATTTCATGCTATGTTAGTCACAATATCAACTCTAATGTATTAACGTCATTTTGGAAATGATGAATAGCTTCTTACTAAATCATTAAATATGATGGTTGTCACTCATTCTTAGAAACCCGCCGAAGTTTAAATAAACCTGAAAATTGAACTTCTTACAACGACAATTTTCACTTGTAATACATTTATATGTGCCTTGGTACGAGGGTCATTCAATAAACTCGTGGACTGGACTCGTCATTTTAATACACATTGACACAGGGAATAACTAATTATATCACACTAAACTACAGCCTTTCTGACACACGTGCAGAACATATTTCATGAAACGACGCATTTTTAGCTCACATGTCACAAAGTGACAGAGTGAGCTTTTGTGATCACTCTTCGTCCGTCGTCCGTCCGTCCGTCCGTCCGTCAACAATTGGGTTGTGTCCTCTCTAGCGGTCACAATTTTGGCCTAATCTTTATGAAACTTGGTCACAATGATCATCTCCATAAAATCTAGATCAAGTTCGATATTGGGTCATCTGGGGTAAAAAACTAGGTCACTAGGTCAAACCAAAGGAAAACCTTGTGAACACATTAGAGGTCACAATTTGAGCCTAATCTTTATGAAACTTGATCACAATGATCAACTCTGTAAAATCTAGGTCAAGTTTGATATTGGGTCATCTGGGGTCAAAAACTAGGTCACTAGGTCAAATCAAAGGAAAACCTTGTGAACACATTAGAGGTCACAATTTGAGCCTAATCTTAATGAAACTTGATCACAATGATCTTCATTATAAAATTTAGGTCAAGTTTGATATTGGGTCATCTGGGGTCAAAAACTAGGTCACTAGGTCAAATCAAAGGAAAACCTTGTGAACACATTAGAGGTCACAATTTGAGCCTAATCTTTATGAAACTTGATCACAATGATCATCTCTGTAAAATCTAGGTCAAGTTCGATATTGGGTCATCTGGGGTCAAAAACTAGGTCACTAGGTCAAACCAAAGGAAAACCTTGTGAACACATTAGAGGTCACAATTTGAGCCTAATCTTTATGAAACTTGATCACAATGATTAACTCTGTAAAATCTAGGTCAAGTTCGACATTGGGTCATCTGGGGTCAAAAACTAGGTCACTAGGTCAAATCAAAGGAAAACCTTGTGAACACATTAGAGGTCACAATTTGAGCCTAATCTTTATGAAACTTGATCACAATGATCAACTCTGTAAAATCTAGGTCAAGTTCGATATTGGGTCATCTAAGGTCAAAAACTAGGTCACTAGGTCAAATCAAAGGAAAACCTTGTGAACACATTAGAGGTCACAATTTGAGCCTAATCTTAATGAAACTTGATCACAATGATTGTCATTATAAAATTTAGGTCAAGTTCGATATTGGGTCATCTGGGGTCAAAAACTAGGTCACTAGGTCAAATCAAAGGAAAACCTTGTGAACACATTAGAGGTCACAATTTGAGCCTAATCTTTATGAAACTTGATCACAATGATCATCTCTGTAAAATCTAGGTCAAGTTCGATATTGGGTCATCTGGGGTCAAAAACTAGGTCACTAGGCCAAATCATTGAAAAACCTTGTGAACACATTAGAGGTCACAATTTGTGACTAATCTTTATGAAAATTGATCACAATGATCATCTCTATAAAATCTAGGTCTAGTTCGATATTGGGTCATCTGGGGTCAAAAACTATGTCACTAGGTCAAATCAAAGGAAAAACTTGTGAACACATTAGAGGTCACAATTTGAGTCTAATCTTAATGAAACTTGATCACAATGATCATCTCTATAAAATCTAGGTCAAGTTCGATATTGGGTCATCTGGGGTCAAAAACTAGCTCACTAGGCCAAATCATTGAAAAACCTTGTGAACACATTAGAGGTCACAATTTGTGACTAATCTTTATGAAAATTGATCTCAATGATCATCTCTATAAAATCTAGGTCAAGTTTGATATTGGGTCATCTAGGGTCAAAAACTAGGTCACGAGGCCAAATCATTGAAAAAGCTGGTGAACACACTAGAGGTCACAATTTGAGACTAATCTTTATGAAAATTGATCACAATGATCCTCTCTATAAAATCTACGTCAAGTTTGATATTGGGTCATCCGGGGTCAAAAACTAGGTCACAAGCCTTTAAAGGCCAAATCATTGAAAAAGCTTGTGAACACACTAGAGGTCACAATTTGAGCCTAATCTTTATGAAACTTGATCACACTGATCATCACTATAAAATTTTGGTCAAGTTCGATATTGGGTCATCCGGAGTCAAAAACTAGGTCACGAGGCCAAATCATTGAAAAAGCTAGTGAACACACTAGAGGTCACAATTTTGACCTTATCTTTATGAAACTTGATCACAATGATCATCATTATTGGGTCATCAGGGGTCAAAAACTAGGTCACGAGGCCAAATCATTGAAAAATCTTGTGAACACACTAGAGGGCACAATTTTGACTCTATCTTTATGAAACTTGGTCACAATGATCATCTCTATAAAATCTATGTCAAGTTTGATATTGGGTCATCCGGGGTCAAAAACTAGGTCACAAGCCTTTGAAGGCCAAATCATTGAAAAAGCTTGTGAACACACTAGAGGTCACAATTTGAGCCTAATCTTTATGAAACTTGATCACACTGATTATCACTATAAAATTTTGGTCAAGTTCGATATTGGGTCATCCGGAGTCAAAAACTAGGTCACGAGGCCAAATCATTGAAAAAGCTTGTGAACACACTGGAGGTCATAATTTTTATCTTATCTTTATGAAACTTCATCACAATGATCATCATTATAAAATTTAGGTCTAGTTCGATATTAGGTCATCTTGGGTCAAAAACTAGGTCACGAGGCCAAATCATTGAAAAATCTTGTGAACACACTAGAGGTCACAATTTTGACTCTATCTTTATAAAACTTGGTCACAATGTTTATCTCTATAAAATCTAGGTCAAGTTAGATACTTGTCATTTGGGCCAAAATCTAGGTCACTAGGCCAAACAGGTGAGCGACCCAGGGCCCTTTGGACCCTTTTGTTTAAGAAAACATGGCTAAAACAAAACTATCACTTTACCACAACCACCACACAACGCAAATATATTCTGCGACGTTATTGACGTTTTGCTATTTCTCAAATGGTAAACCCGAAATTGAATTATGTCATTCATATCGAATTTAACATAAATATTTAGGTGGTCTATTATTAAATAGATCTACCACCTCATTTAATGTATTCAAAGTAAAAGGATTAAGCTAGACTTAACGATTGTACTCTAAATTGAAATGCCTCGATCATTTTGACTGGCGTTTCCGCAAACGTCCCTACGTTTGCAAATTTCGTTCGATCCCTGTATACTTTAAATACCATGCTGCTCTTCAGAAATTTTATTTTACCACTAAAACACAGTGACACTGAATACTGTATGTTCTCTGCTTGCTCGCATTTGCAGCGTATGTGTTTTTGTTGTGTATTTCCAAGACAAGTGCACGATTTAATAGTTGCATGAATTTCTTTCGTAAATTCATCGGCATTTTGACGTAAATGAAAACGTGACAGGCATAGATCAAATACTTCTTAATTCAAACTCAGACGTCCAAACAACTTAATAGTTTCACCAAATATTATAATAATATCCTGCAATAATCTGGCAAACATATGGGAATGTAAATTAATTTATTCGGAATTTATGACTAGTTGAACTAGTGAAAAGGGTACGTTACGTCCGTCAGGGGTGGTAGCGCGTTACTATGGTAAGACAGCGGCTGATGACATAATACTGTGTGGCATAATCAAAGATAAATTTGTATCTACGGTAGGTAATAGATAAATGTTTATAATGATATAAGAAATTACTATTTAAACATAAATATAATAAAATCAGAACGGTTGTCTACGAATATATTGAATGACCCTCGTATCCCGACACTATTTTAAAGATTTTTCAGTACACATGCTAAACACAGTGTTTCAGATTATAGTCGATTGCTCGTTGTTCAATATGTGGTTCTCATGTTGGTTAAGTTTTTTAAATTGCATGTAGGCGTATTATGCAATATCTCGTTTGGTAATGAAGTTAAATAGGTTTATAAAAACGTATTTTCAACTCTTGAAAATGAGTTTAATCTACATAAATAGCAGTATTAGGAAGTATTCGGCTTTACAACACATAGCGGAAATTTTTCGTATTTACACGTCGCAATATCCAGTCACGCTTTCAGGCAACGTGGTGGCTGCTTCATTGTGGTAGTACTCAATTGTGACGTTGTATGATGGAATAAATGGGTGTGTTGTTGTTTCAAAACATTGGTTAAACTCATATGATTCATTTATTTATCATTTATAATGTGTGGTAAATGGATAGGAAATACTTGTTATGCATCATTTATACAACTCGAAAAAAACATCCAGGGGACTGTCCCTTGTCTGCAGTTCTTATAGAAATTGAAAAAATTAAATTTGAAAGCAATTTTAAATTTTCCTTTGGCGCTTTTCCCAGGGGTGTTTCTAATTCATGTGCAACATATTTTAATGCCTCCATAGAAACATGATTATTGTTTCAGCAATCTATCTTTAAAATTATTTGTGTTATTAAATGAATAGTTATTCTTTACCATGTCTTTTATACAACTTTCCTGCATTGGTTAAAATTCCGAATGAAGAACGTGTATGCATACGTTTCATAAAAGACGTTTAAATAACTATCAATTCTGGTTGAATGTGTCAACAAGCACGTAAAGCGTTTAACATGTGTAATGCTATTCGTGTGGTGAATCATTTAACAACGACTGGCATGGAACTCTATAAAACAATGTATACGATGTAAATGTTTGTATTTACCGCGTCAAATCAACGAATGTATCTAAATTACCTTTTTAGTGTTTGTTGATATTGTCGCGATCTAAACTTCGTGTATTTTTGCCTCCAATATAATATACCATAAGCAATTTGTCTTTCCATGTGCACAACCATTCAAACCTGTAGTTTTATACAGTAACATAACTGAGCAGAAAGTACGTTGATGAACTAGTTTGACAGTTAATAATCTATTTCATCTGAAGCAACATTGCTGAAATAACACTTTGTACAATCTCCTCAATGTAGTCGCTCCACATATCCAATAACTAAAACATATATCGTATTATATAAGCATTACATGATCCAATGATTAACGTTAGCATAACCGTATTCTTTCAAATACCAATCAATTTCTAATTACGTTATTTTTGTACGTCTTTTCATTGGTTCTTAAGTACTCTTACAGTAACTTCACCACGTTCCAATGCAATCTTACTTTAGATGCCATTTTGGTCATTCATCAAGATTTGTTGCAGACAAAACTGTCTGGTAATCAGAAAGTGACATATTAATACCTTTCACGCGACACTCAGTCCCTCTATAAATCTAACTTTTCCGGAAAAAGTCGTGTACTATACCTACTCATGGTTTTAGATCGGTATTGTATGGCTTCAGACCGAAATATTGTTGACAGTTATTCTCGATTGATATTCAAACTAATGTATTTGCATCCATGTACTTTTCTGCATTGTTAATGAGATAACATGGCCATCGAAACAGTTATTCTCTGTTTGTAAATGCATAACAAAAGCATTCGTATTAGAACTTGCCAAATGTCTCTCCAGACCAAACCAACAACATACAGTAGTTTTGGTGTTACGAATATAAGCTCTTAAATACCATTTGAATTGAAACTGTGCTTGAAAGGAACATCGTTTTCATTTTAATTGTACTTTCAAACAAAATGTGTATGTTTTTTAAATATATTTGTAATTCAGTCACATATCTATTGTTTGTTTAAGGATTGTTAGATGATGTCAAGAACAACAACATCATCCAAATTGCCATCGGAAGTTCGTTCTGGAGGATATTGGACTGATGCAAAACGTCTGAAACAACGGAAATGTCTCTGTAATACCATTTTCAGTTAGCATTATCAATAACCATCACTGTATTTCTACTATTGGAACGTATTGGAAACTTTCCGTTTAGAGTTATCTGAACTTTTTATCTATCCTTGTTAGTTATTTTACAGACCTTAGATCAGTCAATGTGGCTTAAGGGCGCGTATGCTATGGACAAATGTCGAATGACACTTTGTGGTTTCGTGTTTAGTTACTGTAGGTACTGAGAGTTGTTTATGTTATATGACTTGTGAAATAATGAAAGCCTGTAACACATCTTGCATTCCCTGTCCGGTTTCCTCGTTTCTTATTTGAAAATCCACAATCCAGAGCAAGCAATTTCTGATTTCTATATGCATACATCTGATAATGTGAAATGACATGTTAACCACATCCCGTGTGTAATGAAGATCACCAAATTGTAAGGGATCATATCCCAATTTCTGATCTTTGGCTCTAAAACTTTTCTATCGATTGGATTGTATTCATATTCATATGTAGTTCAGTAACAAATGACTTGTTCACAATGAAATGCATGGCGATTGATTCCCTCTATATATTGTACGTTAGCTATACTCAATTGAATAGGAGCACGTTATTCACAAAGGAAGCCATTGTGACGTTTCCATAAAACTGGCTTGTGTTGATTACATTGGTACATCAATAGACATTCTGTGTTCGTCGTGCACGTCGTTGTATTCAGTAATGGCACATGCACGTCGATAAAAGCAAATCGTACACACAACCAACCAACAACCATTGACACAGCAATGTAGCGACTGTAATCGTTGAATAAATAAGTACATTTAATGGTGTGCGTTCAATTAAATATTACTTAGACTAATAGAACATTTCTTTTATATCTTGATGTTAATACGAAAGTATAACATCTCAGTCTCATTTTTTAATATATTTCTTTGTAAGTCAATTACATTCTTGATGCATATTCCAAAACTGTCTGCATTGTGTTACAATTTAATACGAAAGGTATGTTTTACATTTGTTTCTCAAAGTGGTTCTCAATTTTTTCCTCATTGTCAAGAACAATCACCCAAATTGATATCATACAAGTCTTTAAATTGTCAAGGAGAATTCTTGCACGGTTGTGAAACACGGCTGACATGGGAATGATGCAAAACAAAGTGTATAATAAAGGCACCTCGACAAAAAATAATATCACACTTCGAGGCTGCAAGGGAAGATAATATTAATCAAGAAGGAGTAGAGTACATTTTTGTTAACCAAGTCAATTGTGTACATGTTTTTACAGTACTGAAATGTTATTTGTGTCACATACATAATCGACTTGCCTGGGGATTCATGTAATCATATTGTCAATAAATCTTCACGTAGTGCTTGCTTCATCACGCAATATCACCAGCTTGTTTGGTAAATGAATTCAAACGCGCCTGTCGTAATTATCGAATACCATTATATGTTTGCTTTAGGCATAATATAATGCGACAGAAGTGTAATACTTACATGTTTTACCTGTTTATGATTGGGTAATTGCATTTATAGCATCTCGATATGCAATTTACTGGATATAAATTAAATAAAACACATGCCATTATCTTCTGTAAATGGTTAAATTAATCTCTAGCCTAGAACCTGACACCTCTGTTATTCAGTAAACTATGACATCAGGTCAGATTTGCTGTGTTGTAATAGTTTTAGTATTATTTCTCTGTGCGGTTTTAATTGTAAATAATGGCATTTTATCATCTTCTTATCTGCTCGGCTCTTGTAATCATCGGACGGTAATATGAATATCCAATATGTCACAATTTCAGCATAACGTTTAAATGTAAGATCTTTTTGAAGGCACTAGAATAATTGTGTGAATGACCAATTCATATTCGATGTAAATAAGACAACACAAACTATATATTATCGTCTTGTACATATTGCATATAAGCAGCAGCTACATTATCTTACTACTTTTTGTTATCTAAGGTACCATCGATTTTTCATTATATGTGACAACATCTGCATATGACATCCAATGAATACAGAACGTTAAATAATTGCCCATGTGTATTATCTGTAGAAAGCAAGTTATAAAATGAGCGACATAGCGTCTCTGTATGATCAGTGACAGGCTAAAGTGTTTTATGATTTATGATTATCGCCATATTTGTTCTTTTAATGCAGATTCGACAATTTAATGTGCTCTCATCAGGTCGTTAAGTGCACTTAATGTATTAAAATATGTTTTATGGTCTTGTCACACTTGGTGTTTTGTCCATTTTGTTCGCAATGTCTATCTTGCAAGAGTGAGTAAGAACAAGTAAATAGCCTATATATTTGATGCACGATGAATGTAACGTGCTTTAACAAATAAACGAATGAAGAACATTCGGAGTAAGCAATATCTATCAAGATAGAAGAAGTACACCATACATAACGAACAAAAGTATCGGGAAATTTCCGAATGATTGCCATTTAAACTGCTTCATGTTTGTTGAACAATTAACCGTCTGTCAGTGAATGGAATCACATAATGCTGCAGAAACAGCGTTAATCTCATTGCCTCATTACGATTAGTGCATTAATTAATTAATCAACATTAGGCACAAAACCTGGGCAGAAATTTCGATGTATTAAAACGGTTATATTATTAGATTTCATGATGCACTTAATTCTACAATATACAATACAAGTACGTTTATTGAAACCACAAGAACACTATAATCCATTGCAATAAATGTTTTTGCTGCATCAGCAAAATACTTGTCTGTGTTTTAGGATTTCACTTTAATACATGGTTGGTTGAATTGTGAAACTAGTTCCAAACGCGCTCAACTTTAATGAAGTTAAAAAACTACATAACGACGGACTTGATCGAAAGAGGACGTAGGAGGGTAGATAGATGGACATTAATAGTAAAATTACTCACATTTAACGTACGTAAGGTTTCATTACATCGCCTCAATATACCATTTATTTTCTCGCTTGTTTAAAATGAAATTTTAATAGATCGTTGTATGTGCAAATTGGTTTGTGGTTCTTGAATTAATAACGATATATAAATCGAGTATCTTACTGTACTATTGATAACCAACCGGGTGTCTATATAGGTATTGAAAACGATTGTTATGTCTTTGACAAATTATATTTGCTAATAAGGTCATTTTTGCGAAAGAGACAAAATTTTAGGTACTTGCCTTTAATTTAACTTCGTTTATTTTGTCACTAATTGTCAATTGTCTTCAGGTTACATACCTTTAATGTTAACGTTATAATGCTTTGTCTATCAAATTACATACCTTAGTAAATTGCTAAATGATATCCAGTCATGAGGTATCCTTAAACGGTACTATTTTATTTTCTATATGCGTACAATGTATTGTAGATTGTCATTCAACAAGATCTACATAGTCCAAAATTGTTTTAATAAATGCTAGTATTTAGTATTCCTTACAGCGAAAATGTATCACAAGTACGTACTTTGTTTTGTTTATTGCATTACCATATGTTCTGACAAATCAGGTAATGCTAGTACTACAAATCAGTTAAGTTACCCCTTGATAATTCTCTGATATTCGTTATATTAACTAACAGCTTAAAAAGTCGTTGGACAGTAATTGGTATATTTTGTTAATTTAAGAGTTCATCAGGTAATGAAATATTCTAGAAAGTATATTAAATGGTCGAAAATTGCGGAAGTAAAAACTATAGTTTGTAATATAATTTCGTAGGCCTATGAGCAAACCATTAGTCGTAATATCATCGTGACATATGTATATGTAAAACATAACTGACACGCACTAATCATTATAGCAATACCACGTGACTTTCGGAAACGGAACATAAACGTAATTTGCTCCTCTTCCAAAACAAAATTAGCCGCTATTATATGGTGCACTGTTATAACTGCACTAAAAAGATGAACTGATTTTAGCCAGACTAAAGTTTCCATACAAACATGAAATATATTATAAAATATTAGCTATATTATTAACATGGAACAGTACATACATATGTCTGGCTATTTTAACAAGAAATAAAAATGACTGTTATTTTATTTACCACTATCTATATTGTTGTTTCATTGTTCTCGCTTTTCGGTCAGTAATTGCTAACAAAATGACAGGTCAGTGTACGATTAATATTTTAGGCATTACCTTCTCTAAAGATTCCGAACATACGTAAATATTTATGGAGCACGAGCGCTAAACTCATGTTTAGTACATTTCAGAATTATAAAAGCGAAACTAAACTATCTAGCAATTACGAAATGAAAGGTTCATGTGTTTTGCATTCATCTAATGATAAACATTATTATTCAGGAAATGCACAAGAGAGAAGTGATGCAATAATTTCTAGATCATAAGTCCATAGAGTATTTTGTTTATTATGTTTGACCACGTGTCAACAGGAAGTCTGAATCAAGGGAGTTGCGGTAAAACACTTAAACCTGCTAAGTGAATCTATGTTTGTTTACTTAACTTTAGCAGCAGAGGAATATTTATTGCGGTGATAGTTATTAATCGTACCATATTAATAGTTGTATATACAAAACGGTAAATAAAACAATGTGTTATTATTTACGAAAGTTAATATTATTTATCTATCCATATGCATGTACTATTTTTGCTATTTTCTAAACAAACATGACTCCCTCACACAAGTAAAAGGTACACATATTGTTGATCAACTACATAAAATGGTCACACGTGGACGGATGAATCTAAATATTTACAATACGTTCACATTAAGTATAATATAGAAATAATCCATTTGACTAGGGGCATTGTTAAACGATAATTTTTACAGAATTTTGACACGAAAATTTACAATTTTCAATAAAACACATTTTTTACAAATTGCATTTTTATTTCTAGATACAATTATGCATTATAGATACATGTATAACTATTTCAATGCGGTATAATGATTATATCAGAGCATTATATTGCAGACTTGAAAAATCAATTTGTTTTCTGGCACAATTACACTCTGGTGACTTCAATTTCAGCCCATGAAATTATCTTAATTTTAGTGAATTATTTACAGCATGGAAACACATCCCAGACGCATAATTCCAAGGCTGATAGGCTAATTCCCTCAAACAATGAGAAGTGAAAAGTGTCCATACTACTCGTACATATTAAGATTAAACACAGAAATCAAAGTTTGTTACTCAAAACATGATTGAATAGTTATCAGGTAAGTTACCGATTTGAAAACAATTGTAATGCTTACAAATGCATTTATCATACGTTTTATACATTGTTACTGCATTGATTATTATTCCGAATGAAGAGTTACTTGTCCTGAAGAATATAAACTACAAAAATACGTGTAACGACTATCATTTCTTGAAAACGAATGTGCAAAAGCGTAAAGCATTTATGTGTAATGTGTAACGCCATTCGTACAGTGTATAATTTTGACAAGGACTAGCATTGTACTCTAAGTAGCAGTGTACACGACGTTTTTATTTGTTTTTACTGTGACCAAACAAGGAATGCATCCAACTTATCAGTTACAGTTTTAGTTTGTGTTGATTACAGTTGCGATCTTAACTTCGTGTATATTTGCTTTCAATATGGCCTACCCAGTAAGCGATTTACATTTTCATCTTCACAATCATTTGAACCTGTTTGCTAGTTGTATACAGTGAGATTATCTATGAGCGCAAATGAGCAGTAAGGTGATGATATAGGTTTACAGTTGATATCCTATTTATATCTGAAGCAACCTTACGAGACAAAACTAACACTACAAATCCAATGTACTCACTCAACATATCCAATAACTAAGAATAACATTGTGTTATATATGCGTTAAATGACGCAATGATTAATGTTAGCTAAACTTAGGCTTCAAAATACCAATCAATTTCCAATTACGTAGTTTTCTACGTGCTTTCATCGGATCTTAAGTACTTTGAAACGTTTCAATGCAATATTACTTTATATGCCATTTTGGTCATTCATCAAGATTTGTTGCAGACAAAAGCGTCTGGTTATCAGCAATTGACATATTAATACATTTCTTGCAACACTCAATCCCTCTATTAATCTTACTATTCCGGAAAGTGTCGCGTACTATACCTACTCATGGTTTCAGATATGTATCGAATGGCTTCAGATCGAAAAAGTGTAGACGGTTTTTACCGGTCTTTGAAATGATCGAGAGGATTTAATTTCGCAATCATATTGAATTTCAAATACTAAATCAACGAACGTTAATATACCGCTTGTACAAGGGTCACTTAAAAAGTACTGGTCAGTGGCTAATACATCAACATCAGCGTCTCTGACTATATTAAAGTGTATATTTTCTTGAAGATCTATCTCTCAGCTAGAGACTCGTAAAAATATATCATGAAATACGTAAGAAAATTGTGTCATATTGGCTCAATAGATTTCTGAGTGCTCTTGTCAAATGTTTGTCAGGCTGATCGAAACAAAATTAATATTATATACAACATACATTATAGTACTACTCTTAAATGGCATTCCGTAGGTAGGAAACTATAAAATAACTATTAAACAATATTAGTATAAACAAGGCGCATCTGAACCAAGAATACCACACATACATTTTAAATTATACTAAATATATATTAGCTAAATAAACACCAATTGAATTTGAATGTGCCAACATTGCTAGCAGAGGATATGTAAATTCATTCGTCGGGCATTTGCAATGACTTTCACCTCAAACATAGTTTTTATATCAACATTCGATGTACCACCCCATTTTTCAAAAAGTGGGAGGGATAATGTTATATGCCCATTTATGACAAAAAGAGAATAATTACCACATTTGTACATTTCATGTACTTTTTCTTATATGAAATTAATATCTGGGGGGTTTAGTTTAGTTCCTTTTCTTGTATTAGAAATATGACGTCTTAAATCTAAATTACGTATATTTTGATCACGTGGTCAAATTGTTTGAGCTGAAGTAAAGGACAAATTATGAATAATTCAGATTTTTTTATTATGTTAAAATAATTGTATATTCAATTAACTCTATGTTTCATTTTAAACTAAATACATCGAATAGTGCAAAACAATTACATGGCATGGAGTTCAGATCAAGAAAAATACTGTTTTCATGGGTATTTGGAACATGTTCAAATGACCAATTAAGCTATTTATACTATTCGAACAAATAAAATGATTTATTACCAGTTTAGTACGTACGTCAGACATGAATTGTGCAAAGTTCAAATCAATCGTGTAATCATTTTAGAAAATATCAACATTATATATCAATATCACCGTTTTTCATTAGCAATATGCCTTATTTTGACGCACATCCAGTGTGCCATACAATGCGCACCTAATGGTTAAATGTCATATGACGGAATGGATATTTGTCCGATTTCAATATTGTTTTATTTTTTTTAATAATCAAAGGTTGTATCTTTCAGAAAATGCCAACTTTTATACAGTTAATTTAATATTAAACATGATACTGGCCACTGACCAGTACTTTTCAAGTGACCCTCGTATTAACAACTTTACATTACTTATTGTAAACTTTTAGCACGTCCGCAATAAATCACCGACCTTTATAGCTAACGAGTCGTTCCTTTTATTAAATTCAACACAGCAGATTATAATGGAACCTTCTCCACAAACAGCTGACGATACCCCTCAACGTGCGACCACAATCACAAAACTGCAGCTAAAGTCTTATTTCCCAGGCATGTAATAAATGTCACTAAATAACTGCAACCGAAAGTACGTACAAATATATTGAAAATTGAAATATATTTATTGTAAGTTTTAATACACAACGCTTCTATGGTTTTAGTATCTTGCATTGCAATTTAATAACGGTGCCGTTGTTTCAAAAATGAGACAAACATTTTCTCTGAGAAAATGAAAAGAGTTGACAATGAATGCGATGTTTCTGAATACGGGAACCAGCACTAAAAATTATATATTTTTAATAAACTTTGAACATTTGAGACCAGGTAATATATTAAGTAAATAACAATCGTATTCAACCTTGGTACATGTACATAGGTAGGTAACTAATGCAACTATCAAGGAAATCGTCACGTTTAAACAGGATAAACTATTTATATCACCAGAAATTGCAATCACATTAATAAATATGATCCACATTGAAAGCTGCAGATCTAAGTGATGGTGAACTAGATCGAACAATTAGCCAGGGATTACTTAACAGTTCCTCACAATTGTCTGATTTTCTTTTTTCAAATCATTATGGGAATAGTTGACAAAATGTTTTATTAATTACTAGTTAAATACATGAGTAAGTTCAAACGCAATACCAATGAGTACCATACACTAGTATAGCAAGTGTATCGTAGGAAATCATCTTCTTGGTTTTATATTTGCGGCTGAGATATAAGATACCTTGGCGAAAACAGAGCGATATACGTATGGATACTATAGCCAACGACAACGGAAAATGTCTCTGCGATACTAATTACAGTTACATGTAGTGCGATATTACAGAGAGAACACTCACGTTGTTTCTTGTATTGGAACGTGTCGGAAAATATACGTTTATGGGAACTTTCTATCTATCCTTGTAACTTATTTTACAGACCTTGAATCAGTTAATGTGACTAAAGGGGGCGTTTGCTATGGACAAATGTCAAATGACACTTTGGGGCCTCATATTCAGTTACTGTAGGTACTGATAATTGTTCATGTTATTCGACTTGTTAAATAATCAAGGCAATAAACACGTCTCCCATTTCCTGTCCGATTTCCTCGTATATTATTTGAAAATCCACAATCCAACAAACAACTTCTGAATTGTTCTATATTTTTACATATGATAATGTTAAATGACATTGATTCCATGTGTCGTGTGTAATGTAGATCACCACTTTGTAAAAGCTCACATCCCAATTTCTCATATTTGGCTCTAAAACTTCCCAATCAAAGGATTGCATTCATATTCATCTATATTTCGATAGATATGATGTGTTCACAATGAAATGTAAGGTGATTGATTCCCTCTATATATTGTACGTTAGCTATACTCAATTGAATAGAAGCAAGTTATTCACAAAAGAAGCAATTGTAACATTTCCATAAAACTGGCTTGTGCTGATTAAATTAGTATATCAATAGACAATCTGAGTTCATCGTTAACGTCGTTGTATTGAGTAATGGTACATGCACGGCGATAAAAGCAAATGCACACACAACCAACCAACAACCATTGACAAAGTAATGCAGCGACTGTAATCTTTGAATAAATATGTAATTTAATGGTTTGTGTTCGATTAATATAATTCTTAGACTACATTTAGTAGAACAATTCTTTTGTATCTGGATGTTAATATGAAAGTAGAACATTTCAGTCTCAATGTTTAATGTTTTTGTTTAGTCAATTACATTATTGATGCTAATTCCTAAAACTATCCGCAGTGTGTTACAATTACATGAACGAAATGTTTTTTACATTTGTTACCCAAATTGGTTCTCAATTTCTTCCTCATTGTCAAGAACAATCACATAATTTGATATCAAACAAGTCTTTAAATTGTCAATGTGTATTCTTGCACGGTTTTGAAACATGAATGACATGGGAATGATGCAAAAGCAAAGTGTACAATTAAGGCACATCGACACAAATAATTTCTCATTGTAAGGCTGCAATGGAAGTTATCATTAATCAAGCAGGAGTGGTGTACACTTCTGTTAACCAAGTCAATTGTGTACATGCTTGTTACAATACTAAGTGTTATTTGTATCGCGAATATAATCACATTGTCTGTGTATTTATGTAATCATATTGCCAATATATCTCCACCAGTCATTCCACCAGTTTATTTGGTAAATGAACTCAAACATGCCTGTCGTAATTACCGAATACCATCATATGTTTGCTTTAGGCTTATTTTAATGCGACAGGAATTGTAGTACTGGGCGATCTTACATGCTTTCACCTGTTTGTAGTTGGGTTATAGCTTTTATAGCATGTCGTTATGCAATTTACTTGACAAAAATTAAATAAAACCCATGGCATTTTATTCTTTAAATGTTGAAATTAGTCTCTAACCGAGTATATGTAACCTCCGTAATTCCTGAAACTATGTCATAAGGTCAGATTTGCCGTGTAGTCAGCGTCATAGTCATTTTTCTCTGTGTGGGTTCAATTGTTAGTTATGGCATTTTATCATCTTCTTATCAGCTCCGCTCTTGGAATCATCGGACGGTAACAAATGTGATGAATCTCCAACATGTCACAATTTCAGAATCTCGTTTAAACTTAAGATCTTTTTGAAAACACTAGAATAACTGCATGAATGACCTATTTATATTCGACGAAAATGACAACACAAACTATATATTATCGTCTTGTACATATTGTATACAAGCAGCAGCTATATTATCTTACTAGTTATCTTAGGTACAATCGATTTTTCACTATATGTTCCAACATCTGTATATGACATCAAATGAATACAGAACGTTAGATAACTGTCCATTTGTCTTATTTGTTGAAAGCAAGTTATCAAATGAGTGGCATAGCTTCTCTGCATGATCCGTGACAGGCTAAAGTGTTTTATGATTTATGATTATCGCCACTTTGCTTCGTTTAATGCATATTCGACAAGTAAATGTGCTCTCATCAGGTCGTTAAGAGCATCTTGATGTATAAAACTATGTTTTATAGCCATGTCACACTTGGTGTTTTGTCCATTTTGTTTGTAATGTGCATATTACCAGATTGTGTCAGAACAGGTGAATAGCCTATAGATTTGATGCACGAGGAGTCTAATGTTTTTTAATAACTAAACTAATGAAGAACATTCGGAGTTAGAAATATTTATCAAGACGGAAAAAGTACACCATACAAATGCATCGAGAAATGGCCACATGATTGCCCTGGAAACTGTTTCATGTTTGTTGAACAATTAACCGTCGACATTTTAACACCCATGTGAATGGAATCGCATAATCGCAGAAACAGTGTTAATCCCATTGCAACGTTACGATTAGTGCATTAATCAATATTAGGCGCAAAACTTGGACAGAAATTCCGATTTATTAAAACGGTGTTATTACTAGATTTCGTGCTGCTCTTAATTCTACAATATTCGAATGAAGTACATTTATTGAAATCACAAGAGCAGTATTCATTGTGATAAAAGGTTTTGCTAGATCTGCAAAATACTTGACTGAGTTATAGGATTAAAATTAAACAAATGGTTTATTGAAGAGTGGAACTATTTCTGATGAAGTTAAACAAGAGGGCCCAAAGGGCCCTAGGTCGCTCACCTGTTGCACATTGGTCTAGGTATCAGTACAACTGACATTCTGACCATATTTCATGAAGTTTGCATCAAAATACTTTTTAAACAGGAGTTTGTAGAGTGAGCACAAGATTTTTGTAAGATTTGACCTAGTGACCTAGTTTTTGACCCCACATGACCCAGTTTCGAACTTGGCCTAGATCTTATGAAGAACAATATTCTGACCAAGTTAGATGAATATTGGATCAAAACGGTGACCTCTTGAATGAACACAAGCTTTTTCTAATACTTGACCTAGTGACCTAGTTTTTTACCCCCCATGACCCAATTTCAAACTTGACATAGATTTTTTGGAGAACAACATTCTGACCAAATTTTATGAAGTTTGGATCAAAAAGGCGACCTCTTGAGTGAACACAACCTTTTTTCTAAGATTTAACCTAGTGACCTGATTATTGACCCCACATGACCCTGTTTCAAACTTGGCCTTGATTTTATAGAGATCAACATTCTGACCAAGTTTCATGAAGATTGGATCAAAACGGTGACCTCTGGAGTGAACACAATGTTTTTCCAAGATTTGACCTTGTGACCTAGTTTTTGACACCACATGACCCAGTTTCGAACTTGGTCTAGATTTTGTGAAGATTAACATTCTAACAAAGTTACACTAAGATTGGATTAAAAGAGCGACTTCTGGAGTTAACACAAGCTTTTTCTAAGATTTATCCTAGTGACCTAGTTTTTGACCAGGTTTCGAACGTGGCCTAGATTTTATGGAGAATAACATTCTGACCAGGTTTCGTGAAGATTTGAACAAAACTGTGACCTCTGGAGTGAACACAAGGTTTTTCTAAGATTTGACCTAGTGACCTAGTTTTTGACCACACATGACCCAGTTTCAAACTTGATTTAGATTTTATGGAGAACAAGATTCTGACTAGGTTTCATGAAGATTGGATCAAAACGGTGACCTCTGGAGTGAACACAAGGTTTTTCTAAGATTTGACCTAGTGACCTAGTTTTTGACCCCACCTGACCCAGTTTCGAATTTGGTCTAGATTTTATAGAGAAGTTTCATGAAGATTGCATCAAAACTGTTGCCTCTAGTGTGAACACAAGCCAATTGTTGACGGACGGACGACGGACGGACGGACGACGGACGACGGACCACGGACTTGATCGAAATGAGGACGTTAGAGGGTAGAAAGATGGACATTCATAGTAAAGCTGATAACATTTAACGAACGTAAAGTTTCATTACATCGCCTCAATATATCATTTATTTTCTCGAAGGCGTAAAATACAATTTTGATTGATCGTTGTACTTGATCGCAAACGATTGCTACTTACATTTTGAAACAATATAAGCAATATGTTTAAGCTTAGAACTGCCTTCCATGGCTGATTGTAATGTTGTTTTTTTGCTGGCGAAATAACCAATGGTAAATAGAAAAAAACATCGTAGAATCCTATCAGTCTCGAAATTTGTGTTACAAAATGAAAGTCTAGCTCTTAAAGAACACATAAATTCTGAACCTCTGGGAACTGTTTTATCAACGCATTTACGCAAACCTTAAACTGACGATCAAATTTTAATTCCTTATCATACTTTTACAACCATAAATAATAGACCCGCGATTAACCGCATGATAACCCAGTGCAGCAAAGCGACATTTCCTATACAATACCATTGCATATCCTTAGCAGTTGTATGATACACATTTTTCGATTATCTGGTATTCACATTGTAGTATACGGTTTCTTTACATATGAACCAAATGCATCAAGTAGAATTACGTATTAAAACATTTATATAGCTTTAACACAACACAATTTTTCCAAACACCTTTACATACTTTAGAGACGAGCATAAAACGGATTGATTCCATTTCTACAGCTAAGTTGTGATAAAGTGATTTTGTCGTGTTCAATAAAAATATTATGTCCCTACGTACATGTACTGTATTTCACTACATTTTCCGAAATTGAAATGCTAAATGCAGTCTAAACATAGCAAAACATGATTCGCTGACATGTACTGTCGTTGTGCAGGCGTTGATTGTGCATGTAAACAACATCATAGTACCGATAAATGTGGTGCTTGGTGCTCACCACCTACTACAATAGTAATTAAAACTAGTAAACTCTTGATCTATGATGTGAGTGTGTTCTAGGCAATATGTCGTGCTTGTAATGCTTCGATGAATCGAGCACCATTTCCTGTCTGCGTAAGAATGACGTAGGATTAATCACGCAAATTGGAGTCCATTCTTGGCTGCTACAAACGTACAAATAGGCTCATTATTTCTTATTTCTAACTGCAACAACAAGAATGTAACATACTAGGAATAGCTAATCAGCTTAATAGCGAAAGCAAATGTCACAGGCTACTCCGAAAAAGATCGTAGATACAGCTCCATAACAAATGAACTTCAATCGAGTAAATGATGTCCATCACGAACGCAAAATAGACTAAAAGCTAAACATTTTATCACGAATGATATATGCTGCACATCCCCATATTGCAGTTTCATGACACAGTGTCTTTTCACCGGAAGTAATGTAATTATCGTTTCTAGTAAAGATTTATATATTCAGATGTGTCATCTCTTCATTTTTCGCGGACACAACGTTACATGTTTCCAATCAGGACGTTAACACAGTCATCAATTTTTCTGTATAATTAACCGTCTTCATTGGACGTGCCTATAATGTTCATAACCCGTCTAGACAGACGAATAAGTAACCAGTTGATTAACTAATCGAAGAAAGTGCAGTATAGTTTAATATCTATGTCTGACAATATATCAAGTTAATCCAATTTCTCCTGGTTTCGTTCTTTTACCAATTGCATAGTTCTTCACTTTATAGTATAGAATTAAGAAAAATACTTCTACATATCTATTAAAATATACCACATGAGTATAATACTAAAATGAGTTTAACGAAGGTATGAAAGTCTAGTAAATACTTGTAGACCAGTGGGTATTACGTCCTAACCCAAGTTTGTTTAAAGGAAGTACGAACAACACTTTGGCAATGATGTAACTATGATTTTAGAATCACTGATACTGTCGCCGCAGACATCAATAGAGATAATAGAAGCTGCAATACTCTGCCTTGTAATATAAATGTATGTATTATAAATTAGTTGCCAGTGTCTGGAGTATGTGTGTCTATAGTATTACATTTTTTAAAGATGAATAGTTATAAACCACATTGCAAATGGCTATCCTGCCTTGCAATCTACATATAAGACATTATGTGTCTGGGTTATGCGTGTCAGTATCCTTACAGTCGTATAAGCTGAATTTGTATAAACAATATTGCAAATGGGCGATCACGCAAAAGCCTATAATGACACGGCATAAACAAAGCATTATAGGTACACCTTCGACCATTATAATTGTCTGCACAAATACTGCATTCATCTAGCTCCTTTTGGACACAGACCTGTCTAGGACCATTTAATTACTAGTATTCAGGGAAAATGTGTTGATTTGGTACACCAGAGTTGTCGGTGCCGTATTCAACCAATTCCTATGTCTGTCATTGCTTTTTATAAGTGATACTTTAGTTGGACATATAGTTTACGTAATATAAAGCAAACAACGGCAATGGCTATCATGAGAGTTGCCACATAATTATAAATGAAGCACATTGTTTACCTAAACTAAAACTACGCGGTAGACGAACCTATTCCAAGGTGGTACGGTGGTCGAGCAGATAGCCTACTTGACAGCTGATAGAGAGGTCCCGGGTTCGATCCTCGGCCGGGGAACTTGATCATTTCTGAAGCGCATTTATTTGTTGCCCAACAAACTAAAGATGAATTGGTAAGCACCCAAGAGGTAGCCCCGCGTGCTTCTGTGCTATACACCGGGTACGTTAAAGAACCAAGGTGTCTCTTTGAAAAGAGCTAGGGCATCGAGCCCGGACACCTTGTGTCACTTACTGTCTCTTCCGCCTGGTGTCCCATTAGCAAAACACATTTTTCCATTGGAAATAAATGCTTGCACTATCATGGGTTATCCTTGACCGAAAGGTTTAAATAATTACATACACCATCTGACTTAAGAATGTTCGAGTGGTTTGGTTCCCATTTAAATGAATCGTATAATTTGAGAAATGTGATGGACAATTTGGAAAGCCTTTGTATAAGAATGACAGCACAAAATAGAACTATATCAATTATATTTATTGGACATCGCTTCACAGACAGCTACTATATTATTCTATATATTAGTTATGTAGGGTATCATCGATTCTTCATTACATGTGACAACATCTCTATATGACATACAATGAATACAGAACGTTACATGATTGCCCATTTGTCTTATCTGCAGAAAGAGTGTATTTGTTTATTCAGTGATAGACTAAAATGTTCAATGATTTATGATATGCAGCATTCTTAATGCAAAATGCAGATGTAACAAGTTAACATGATTTCATCGCTTCGTTAAGTGCATCTTAATGCATTTAAGGATGTTTTATGGAGATGTGTTGTTCATATTTTCTGTATTTGCATCATTCTCCATTGTGTATTGTGCTTATTTCATCACTTTGCAAGTAATGTTTAAGGCGTTAAATACAACGGCTATTTGCTAGAGTGATAGAAAAACAATAATTATGTAATTGATGAACAATGTTTGGAAGATGGTGTCACAAACAACACTTAGTTGTAATGGTGTAAAAAGTACTTCACAAAAAACGAACAATTACGCTGCGGAATGTCCGCATAGTGATTATTTAAATTACTCCATGTTAAACTTCAGTGAAACATAAAGAGCAAGCGAACGGAATCGAATTACCAAATCTGTGCATTAGTTAATCTACATGGGTAGCAAAACTTGAAATTTCGAAGTATAAAAACAGTGTTAATATCAGATGTAGTAACGCTCGTAATTTCACTACATTGAAATGAAATATTTTTATTCCAACCATGAGAACAGACTAATTGGATTTAATACATTGAAATAAAAGTTTTTGCTGCTGCATCAGCAACTACTTAACTATGTTTATGACTCAAATTGAATAAATGTTTTTGGATTGACGAACATCCTCCAAACGTGCTGGAAACGTTTAATTAGGTTGTACAAAACCTTCAAATACAACACATTTGGATGGACTCGAGAACGTATGAGGTTCGATGGAAATTAATAGTTTAACTGTTAACACGTACATAAAACATCGTCGTAATATACCATTGATTTCTTCGAATGCGGCGTATGATATTTGTTTCAATCCTGCATTTGGTGTTAGAATAAAAAGTAACAATTCTTTAGAACATTGCAATGTAATGGCAGGTTGGCGGACAAGTGAGTTTGTTCTGTTCGAAGCGAAACTTTCTGGTGACTCTACGTAGTACATTTAATCCAACTTATTACGTATACATTTTTGTTCAAGTATAAACATAACAATGTGCGAATTTGCAGACACGTAATGACGTTGTGTAGGCGATACATGTGTGTATAAACAACATTATAGTACCGATTAATGTGATGTTTGGTGCAAACCACCTACACTAGAGGTAATTAAAACGTGTAAACGCCTGATCTAGTATAGTGCTTGCGTTCTAGTCAATGTACCGCGCTTGTAATACATAGTGGTACATTTACCCAAATTGAATTGCTATATTCAAATACAATTTGAAATAAGTTTACACATACAATATGCGATTCACCGACGTATAACGACGATGTGCAGGCGATGAATGTGCATATAAACACAATGAGAGTCCCGTTACATGTGCTGTTTAGTGCAAACCACCTACTGCATGGGAAATTAAATCTAGTTAACTCTTGATCTATAATTGTGTTTGCGTGATAGTCAATGTACCGCGCTTGTAATGCCGTGTTGAATCGAGTACACTTTCCTGTCTGTGTAAGTATGACGTAGGATTAGTCACGCAAATAAAACATTTCTGCTGATGTCACCATGTCCGTTCTGAACTCCAACTAGGCCAACAGGTACACTATTACTAATTTCTGTAGTTGTAGAACAGCACACTAATTAGGTTAATCTTACTTGTGATAGATAGTTTCAGTTTATCGCGAATTCAAATTTTCCTATATCAGATAGGAGTATTCCAGAGTCTGCAAGATTAAAAAGAAATATCGCTGCATCAATAGCATAAATGGTGCTGATAACGAATTAAAACAAAACAAAAGAAGCTAAAGGGTATAGCGGTTTCGGTTTCCGGTTGAAACGTATAAAAGTACGAACGTCTTCATAAAACAAATGATATGTTTACCACCTTACCACTGATGTCGATGGAGATTATAAAAGCTGAAATAACATGAATTGCAATCTATCTGAAATAAATATGGTTAATGGTTATGCTTCGTTAGTGGGCGACAGTATTGGTGCAATATTAGTTTATAAAAAGGCTTTAGATGTACTTTAGATTATTATAAGTATCGGTATAAATACTACTATTCATTGGATCTTATTTGTATACAGACCGGTTTAAACCAAACCAATTTCTAGCAGTCTGGGCAAATTTGTTTATCTTGATAAGTAACTAATGGATCTGATCTTAGACAAAGCGATACGTGTCGATGTGTTCTGTATTGTATTTGGACAACAAATATGTCTACCATTGTTTAAATGCGGCGATAATAAGTGATACATTAGTTGTACATATCATAAAAAACTTAACGTTATAAATTAGTAAGCAAATAATGATAATGGTTATGACGAGTTTCCTTATATCAACACCCCTTGCTTACACAGCCTCAGAATTCCCAGTAGTCGAGTCTGTTGTGATAAAAGCACGAATTGTTACCGTACATTGTGACAAGATCTACTGAGAAACTTTTTATATTTAATGGTCTTATTTATCCTCAGATAATTCATATGGGCGAGGCTCTAAGAAGAGTTTAAGTACTTTTAGTTTTTGGGGCCAGCCCGGGACCCGAGATCAGTAGTGACTACTAGTCACGAGCTATACCGACTGAGCTAAGCGGGATGGCCTACTTAGAAACTGTTTAATTTCGCTTATTAAATATCGCTGGCTGGGAATTAGAAGGTCGTAACTACAAATCGATACTTTGAGAAAACAAGAAAAAACTGTCTGAAATTTACTCTTTACGTATGGTACAACAAGCTATGGCAACTTCATTTTAGTCAACATGACAAGGTCCGAATTTCTTGAAAATAGGCTAATAAGAAGCACCTTGTAATGCAGATTACAAATATGTATGAGTCTTATAAGGTCGTAAGTAGTAGTTACATCCTTCTTATTCTAAGCCAGCACTATATTTACATATATATATTAGACACAAGTACATTCTCTCCCTCACAAGAGGCCACATTAAAACGATTAAAAACAGATATAAGGAAATCGGACAGGGAAGGAAGCATTTAACTTAACCAGCCGATTACAGAAAACAATAACAACGCGGAACAAAAACATTGGCATTAACCCATTGGTCAAAACTTCTATCACTGACTATGCCGTTATTTCTCATGGGCATATATATGCCTTTAACTTCTAACTAATAAGTGCCATTGAATGTAACGCTTCTACAAACTGTGGTATGAGAACAGCATGTCGCTAATCCTATGTTATCATCTAACACTTGTCGCAGTATGTCTGAAAATTTCCAAAGCAATAATATAGTCAATCAAATACCGGTGCATTTGCTCATTCAAAATACAATTCGACAGTTGAAAGTTATAAAATATGAATGTTATAATTCTACAAGTGAAATGTTGATGCTGGGCATCAAAGATGCCGCTAGTTCTTTTTAAGTAAATCTTTTTATTTAGTAAAAGGTATTGGTAGAAACTTGTAAACAAACTAAAATTCCGGCGTGATGTGTGATGCACAAGGGAAGTTATTCTCATGTGTTGAGTGTACGCTGCAAAAACTTAAGATTGCTGAAAATGGGTATTTTTCACTAATTCAAGGGCAATAACTCTGGTTGTACTAAATTGAAAGGGGAGTGAAACCCCAGGTGCACTAGAGTACATGCTGTCAAACATTTCTATAAAGGTTTCATGATCCTAGGTCAAATACTTTTTGAGTAGCATGTGAAACAAGTCAAAAATGGCTATTTTACACCATTTCAATGGCTAATAACTCTGGATGTACTAAACTGAAAGGGGAGTGAAACCCCAGGTGTAGAGAAAACATCCTGACCATTTCTGTGAAGGTTTCATGACTCTATGTCGTGTACTTTGAGTACCGTGCGACATAAGGAAAGCGGCCAATTTTTTCTGTTTCAAGGGCCATAACTCCGTCAAAATTGGTTGAATCATAAAACCCTGATAATATGCACCAGGTCACATGATGACAATCATTCTCTGAAAGTTTGGTTGAAATCTATGAAGAAATGTAGGAGGAGTTGTGCACAGAAGAAATTGTTAAGGCCCGCCGACATTCAGCAATCTAATAACCAGAGTTTTCCTTTGGAAAACCTGGTTAAAAACTTGAAGGCAGTGAAACACCAGGAAAGAATAGAAAACATGAAAACATTCTATTTTCTATTGAAATATTTATTCAAATGAACATAACATGTTTTAGAAATATGAGCACCATTATAATATTGATTAATGCTTCACAGATGGCATTTAGCATGTTTCATAAAATAACAAAGTGTATTCCAATAACGTGGTATAGCCTGACAACGTGAAACTGACACTAAAGGACATTGTTATTTCGTGGTTTGTGAGCTTGATAAGTAAATTTATTGCGAATTAATACGTTCAACATAGTTTAAAATATGCATAGAACTAGTTCCATTTGGCAGGAGTATAGGAGCGCATATGAATATTTTGTAAATAAGAAGTGTCAGTTCAATGTTGGCAAGCTATATTTACCCGTTTAAATTTTGGCAAAACAAACTATTCTGACATACATAAATAAAGAAACATAGAGATTAAAAAAACACTTGCATTTATCAAATTTAGATTAAGACAAAACCTAAGAACTGGAAAAAATCGAAAATCATAACTAAAAAATATCTGACAGACATGAAAGTATTTAACATGTTCCATAAAAGTTCGAAAGGAAAATCGCCGCTCCGCGCAAATAGTTTTTTTTTTACTTTTTAATAGCCCCTGCTAAGACCCGCAAATTGCAACATATGTAGCCGTTATATAAACACCCGTTCCGAACTGATTTGGACTTTAGTACCTACCGAACATTTATCATCCTATTTTACCCCTGACGGGCGAGTCCAACAGCGTTATAACCAATCAAATCTTGTATCCTCCTGGGACTTGGACTTTAGTACCTACCGAACATTTATCATCCTATTTTACCCCTGACGGGCGAGTCCAACAGCGTTATAACCAATCAAATCTTGTATCCTCCTGGGACATCTGCTTGCACCCTTTCATACTCGATGCCGCCTCCTGGCGGCATCGAATGATGTATGGTAAAACACATGTAATGAAAACATTTGTATTACTACGGCTAACCGAAAACGATTTGTAAGCATTCCCTCGGCTTTCAGAATAACGTTCAATACGTATATTTCATTCAGCGCTCGAATGTGCATGCACGTTAAGTTTGACATTTCGACATTTCCGCTCACTATTGATAATTGCGAAGAATTTAACGACACGACACTCAATACGTTCTGAAAATTCCCGTTTATTGTCCTAATGTGTAGAACCGTGTTGCCGAACTATACTCGGTTTATACATCGTCGTATTGCATGACATTTCTGAATTAATTCTTCATAGGTGTGATTAGCGTAAATGTACTTATTTACAGCGCGTAGTGATACATTTCGATATAGCATCTTAACCAATTAATTTTAATGGTGTACTAATAAATTGCTGTGAAGTCGGAGAATATAATAACGCATAGTAAGTCATGAGCAGGGCTAGGAATTGTCTGATTGTACATCAATTTTCGTATCTTAACGTAAGACACGTGATCCTTAGATCGAAGCAAAAATGTTAAATGTGTCTGTCGGTCATGTTTGTCATGTATATACATTCTACCACATGTTAGGTGTCACTTATATAACACGCTCTTGCACGTAGCTTATTGTTTGATACCATGCAAGTTAAAACAAAGACGAAATACATAGTCGCCTCAATGAATAATGCGTGTACCTTACTTTTTAAGCTGGTTAGGAAGTACGTTGTAATTTATGAACAGACGTGAAATTTGTCATTTTCCATTAGTAATCTGAATGTCCAGTTGACTGTTCAGTGCTGTTTTCGTATCGCCGATGACTTCTATCCACAGCTAGTTACTCAACTTGACCCCATGACAAGCTTTTCGCTGTAAGTTCTCGATTCGTGAATCTTCGCAAGGTTTCCTTTGGTCTTTCTTATTTCTTTTTCCTGTTGGTGTCAATCGCATAGCTATGTGTAAGTACGATGATAACTGATACCAATATTTATCGCTTTTAATTATGATATAATAATGTTATCGTAACGAATTGCATGTTGTAAACAGAGATCATGTACTAGGTGATACATTACAACAACAAAAGAAAGTTTTTTAAACATCGTAATATCGTTTTAACTTTTAGGCGTTTAACATTTGCTCTAATTAACGTTAAGCTGATCCCAATTTATTTTTAGGCCAGTAAATGGAAGGTCAAGGTCACTGCCGATGTAAAATATGAGCTTTTGTGATACAAAGGCATAGTAATTGTACCTGCTATATCTCCTATTCAAGTCAATTCCGTTGTCGATTTCGGTTTGATTTCATTGTTTTTGACGATGTTGTTTTAGTGTTATTCAGTTACATAATAATGACAGGTAAAATTTTCTTTTTTATGAATTAATAATTACCAATAGAGTTCATTTCAAGAACTTTATTTACATCTGCTTAATCAAATGGTATCATTATGGATGTCAAATGTTAGGTTTCTGCCAATTGATTCGAAACACGAGATTCGAACCCGCCATTACGTCATCACGATCGGAATCGGTGTACACCTATAGTTCAAGTACTGTTTGTAACCGAGAACGCAGCCAGGGATTGTTTATTAATATTGAAGGTTAATGACCTCGGATTTACAATACCAATACAACTTATGAATAAACATTGGAATATAATTATATAAAGTCATGTTTACCGTCTGCAACGTATATGGTTTAAAACCAAACCGAAGTTGAAACAGCTCGTTTTACCATAAGTGAACAATAACGTTGAGACAGTTTGTTCTTGTTTTCTCAAAATATCTATTTTATTTACGACCTTATCATTCTAATCCAGCGATATATACGTAAGCTTAAATCGGCAACAATAACAGTGTCTGACTAGCTAGTTTAGAAATGAGATTTATAATTTAATGTGTTTCCAATACGTATTTACAAAAACACGACCTTTGTTTTCTAAACCACATTAATTTTACAAGTTACAGAATTCCTTCTGTCTATTAAATTCGTCTCTCCGATCAATTGAATAAGTGTTTAATGGTGCAAGTCATCATGATAATTATGTACAAAGTTAAATTGCAACTTTCTGTTTCGTTTAACAATTTACGAATTGTTCAGACAGAATAAACTATTGTCTAACAGGTTTGGTCCCTTTAGCAGAAACAAGTGCATAGTGTATAATTTTGAGATAGTCTTACATCTCCCATGGTATCTTGGAACAAAGTAATTTCTTTTTTTCAAATATGAATGCGTATTACGAGCATGCTGTTTTGCGTATGCATGTGTAGTTGTGCACAAAATATTTCAACAGTTGTCTGAACAGGGTAGGATATTAAATTAAGTTAAGGCAATATGTTAAGACATTTCTTATTCGATAAGATACAAATGCGTTGTTTTGCACTATATAAGTATAAATACACAGCATCAATATGCCTTCTTGACCTTAAATGTCTTACAAAGCTAGACAATGACAATGTCGTATATCAAGTTACTAAGCTACGTTTAATATAATTTATTTTTGTTGAAATGTGTTTCTGTCCATTTAATTAGATTTTATTACTTTAATACACTTCGCTTGCCTAGAATTAGATGCCGTAAGTACAGCTGAACAGCTCGTGTTACCATAAGTATTGAATCATTTTCTAACAGTTTTCTAACAATATTTATTTTGTACTTACGACCTTCTCATTCTAAGTCTGCGACTTGTATACAAACATTGCAATATCATAACTTACTAGAGAAATGCTTTCAGCCTACTCACTTATGAATTTATTCTAACAGAATCAACATATCAATTCCTTATCTCTTTGGTCGGTTGAACAATTACGTCGATAACACAAACAATATAAATTTATATTCTTTACTGGTATTTCTAAGATTTATGTGATTACACGATAATCCAATTACTTTGATTTCAATCATGTATCGGCATCTAATGGTTTGTGGTGTATGTTGATATTGTGAATTGGTGAATTCTAAAAATAAACATATTTACATTAAAGAGAAGAATCCAATTGTCAGGCAAGATTTATTACTATGTGCATGTGAAAATGTCCTACTGACAAGGCCGATTGATTTTCGTTTACCAAGTAAAACACAATGTTTTCCAAGGCAAAGCACAAATAATACACTGAGTGGCAATGAAAACGCAACACTTACATAGTACAGCATAACACATTTGATACGTATGTGATCAGCGCGAAATTTTGTCATAGAATCGATATATGCAAGTGACATATGAATATCACTTCGAATCAGAACAAATTATTTAGCAACATAGTTCTGTACCAGTTATTTTCGTGTCAGTATAAAACAGAAAGTCGCATTTTTTAATCTTTTAAAACCACCACCAGGAGCGATCAATCGTGTGCATCTTCGACGTATTAATCGTATGAAACGTTCATTGAATGCTAGTGAGATGCTGTTCTGTTGTTGCAGAAGGGCTATGTGAAGTTCAGTTACTTTTAAGGGGCCTATACACTATTTCGCGCACAACCACTAAAAATAAGAAACGTGGAATATTATAGCCATGGTGTATTTTCTATGGTCAAAGGGAGATAATCTCGGAGTAATGAAATGATCAAATGATTAAGTTGCCAGTTTCTTTATAACAATGCTTCGAATCTTGGACCTCTTAACGCATATTCGAAATTGCTCTTTTTGAGATTAATAAAAATTTATTATATTTGTCCCAAGGATGGTTAAAGTATCATCATTTGTAACTGAAAATAAATTGCATGAACGCTTTAGGTATACTTTTAAAACTGATTATTGCACTCGATGGAGAAAAAATGCGCTTCTGAATTGCGTGCTTAATTGTAAAACAATTTACGTCTAAATATTATAAACACCATAGCTTGAGCATGTAGACTAGTTCAGTTATATCCAGTAATACAATTTAGTATAAAAGTTTGGTGATTTATCTAAAAACGTGAGGATAATTATCCAAGAGTTATCGCACTTGTCTTTAACATTTTTCTTACACCCTGTGATTTCTAATGCATTTTTAGCTTTCTTTACAGGTGTATATGTATTCAAACTTGTGTTTAATTCCTTTAAAAATATGAATTCGGTAATTTAAATTAACGACACTATGATTTTTAGTACGGATACCCCACAATGGAGCATGACGACCGATCTTTCGGAGTATTCCTTTGACATAGGGACCATGTTTTCTACTACTTATTTTGTTTTTCCGACTAATTAATCCATATTCTTCAAAATGCTTGCACACGATGTGAGAAAATCTCAAGCCACTAATCAGCACGCTGGAAAATGCGGTTAAAGGCTATTCCACTATGGACGAGTGATTCTTAAAGACATTTCACGGAAAAGCTGAATTCTGTAGATAATATACATCAAATTAGGCATACAAATTTTCAAGTTTATAAGTTGACAGATTACAGAAATATTCAAGTTTTAAAAGTGTTCCGTTTTCATTGCCGCTCAGTGTAATTTGATATGATAAAGTTACGCAAATAGCGTTGAATTGATGGGCAAATTGAACCTAAACAAATTAGCTGTCTAACTGATTGTATCAAGTTAATGGTTACAGGCGAATCTTCAACCAGTATCCTGTTGGCAATCTAGACAAAGTGAGTGCGATACAATTATCGGATATCTGAGGCATATTTACTAACCCATAGTATTTAATAATTCATTACATGATAATGTACGCGCTCCGTACAACGGTCAAATGTCCGATGTTATAGAACATGTATAATTATTTATATTCTCAAGAAAAAACGCAATGAAACATTTCATTGACAAAGAAGTTATGACTAGTTCGTTTGGTTCATACCGAGCAGAGTAAAGTGTTTTCAGAAACTAGTATTAAGAGGAATATCGTGTTTGACAGTTGACTGAATTGTTTAAACGATGCATACGTGGATAGATGTACTACTATATAGGTTCAAAAGAGCGAGAGGATATTTTTGTAATCATTTCAACCAAGCGAAATAATTACATGATATGAAATTAACACAAAAAACGCCCCGGAGATAAAAGTTGACACAAACTCTAATTTGGTATGGATATAACGCTATTTCATTTAGGAATGACCACAGAAGTTTTGCCTCAGTGAGTGTAATCGAATAAATACGTTACTGAACCAACTCCTCTAGGCGATGGATCAATAATTTTGCTTGGTTATGATAAAGAAAATGACTTGCACATATCACATGCGACAATATCAATATATAGTTTCATAAATTGTTGGCTTAGAATGAGATGGTCATATGTACACAATCGATATTTTGAGAAAACTAGAATAAACGTCTGTAATTTACTCTTTACTTATGTTAAAATATACTGTTCCAATTTCAGTATGATTAGCATGACATGTTCCAATTTTCATGAAAATATGCTTATAAGAAGCGCGTGGTGATGCTGAGTTCAAATATGTATCAGTCTTATAAGGTAGGTAGAACTTACAATCTTCTCATTCTAAGCCAGCGAAATCACGTGACATATTTACAATATACTCCAATTAATTATCTGCATACTGATTCAGTAGATTCACGTATGTCTAAGCTGCTCATTATGATCTATGCAGTTATTTTTTCATGTCATGTTAGTCACCATATCAACGCCAATGTATTAACGTCATTTTGGAAATGATAAATGGCGTCTAACTAAATCATTAAATATGGTGGCTATCACTCATTCTTAAAAACCCGTCAAAAGTTTTAATAAACCTGAAAATTGAACTTTTCAGTTGAAATACATTTATATGTGCCTTGGTATCCCGACACTATTGTTTAGATTTTTCAGTACACATGCTAAACGCAGTGTTTCAGATTATAGTTGATTGCTCGTTGTTCAATATGTGGTTCTCATGATGGTTAAGTTTTTGTCATGGAGTTAAATATGTTTATATATTTAAAACTTTTGAAAATGAGATAACTTTAAATAGCATTATCCGGAAGTGTACGACTTTACAACACATAGCGGAATTGTTTCAGCAATCTATCTTTAGAACAAATTTTTCTTAGACAATATTCTAGTTTGTGGGATTGTCGTTGACATTCATGACTATTTGCTAATTGGTGTTGCGTTTTGTAATGTTTTTTAATTCATTTGCGTTTATAACTGTTGCATACAGAATATGTAGGCGTGAAATGTAATAAAAACCTACATCTTATCAGAAACGAACGATGTTGAGCCGATTTATGAGATTGTTTAGTAGTTGACGTCATTTTATTGATAAGGTTTAATGGATTGATACATGAAAAGGTTATTTCGTGAGCCAACTGATTAGTCTAACGCAGAGTATGGTGTGTATTACAGTCTCAATTCTGTATATTGGAACTTTTATCAATTAGTTTAAGTTGTTCTATGATTTACCCAGAATAAAAGTTGTAATATATGTACATGTACATAACTAAATTAATTTATTCAATATATAATGATTGAGGAGAATGGCAATATAGACATTTTAACGATATCAATACAGTACTTCATATGATTCTCATAAGACAGGATCTACATAACTATAATTAACTATCAGATAAGTATTGGTTGTCAAATACATAAAATATACTAGTAGTCCATATTCTAAAGGAACATATACATCATAGTATAGATATACAAATAGTTTGAAGTTCAATATTCTACTATATGAGTTAGCGTTGATCAAAGGAATATACTGTGCAATAAAGGCGTTTTCAGTGTAATTAGTATGCCACTAAAAGACAATTATCATAGACGGTACATAGGAACAACAATCAGGCTTCAGAGCGGGAAAACCACAAGAACAATAATTATACTATTCGCTGGCTTACAATGAGAAGGTCATAAGTACCGAATTAATATGTTGAGGAAACAAGAAAGAACTGTCCGAAAATTGCTCTTTACTTATGGTTAAACACGCTGTTTTAACTTAAGTTTGGTCTACATGACAATATCCGATGTTCATGAATATAGGCTCAAAGGAAACGCCACCAGAATGTGATTTTTAATATGTATCTGTCTTAATCGAAGTGTTAGCTTTACACGGAAGTGGTCCTCTGTAACATTACCATATTGTCATATTCAAAACGTACGCTGCTGTAATCAAAATGTTTTAGAAACGAAAATGTACATTGAAGTTATCTTTAAATCTTGGAATTGGGAAAATGCTCCTTTAATTTAATCACTAATATCACATCCTGACCACATAAGCATCACGTTAACCGGATAGTCAGTTAATAAATCGAACAATATACTGTAAATCGTGTTATTAACTGATATATTGTATTATTTTGTGCCTGATTATAACGAATAAACTACCTATTTGTATTTAACTTGAACATAATTATTATAACGCAAAGGAATGATGTTGCATATGTATTGATCTACTGGACTAATTTACAAAGATGTATTAATGTTTTGGTAATATTATGATTCTGTTTGTTATCTAACGTTGCCTGTCTGATATATTTATGGTTCGAGCGCATCTTGTCAAATGTTATTGTCATTGCTTATTTCAAGCAATACAGTTTCCAACACTGACATAGCATGTGAAAAGCCACTCAACTGTAACTGTAAACATACGTTGTATTTTATAACAAATATATTCATTAATACTTAAGTTTATGTAAGTTCTCATTTACCTCTAACAAAACAGAACAGGCATAAAATAAATAATTCATTCCAGCTCATGCGTACTGTGTCATCCGTATTGTCTTTAACATCAACATTTCAAAAAATGGTATTTCAATACCATAAAATACTCGCGAGGTGTTGACTTTCAATAACAAGAGGGCCATTGGCCCTTAAGCGCTCACCTGAGTTTGTTGCAATGTTGGCTTTGTTAGCAAGATTGTTGTAGTATGAACTCAAAATACTTATGTGGCCTAGAGTTGAATTTTGTACTAAAATGTTTGTGAGTAGTAGGTAAAGTAGAGTTCCTGAAATACATACTTTGGTTTGACTGCTGATGGGTTTAGTACCGACTAGTTGTACTTGTGTAGAATCAAGCATTATTGAATTTGGTACTTTGTCAACGATTTTGATGGCCATATTGAGTGAGCCAGACAGTACTCATGATTACTGTTGAGTACAGCTTTGTAAGTGTATGCATAATGTTTAAATTTGAAGTTTTTTCTAGTGGGGATATATTAACCTGATCCTCTTACCTTCTATTAGGCCAAAACAAAATATTGCGGTTCTGGTAATTATACCTACCCTATTATTTTGCCCCTACCCTAAACATTTTATGGCATTTTCGCTGGAAGTCATCGCTGATCGTTGATTTTCCAGTACATAAAATCAATGAAATAATTTCAAAAAATGACATGTTTTTCCTACCTACCTACCCTATTTTTTTTTCAATATGTTATCAGAATTTCAATATTAATTTGTTTTGGCCTTAGCAAGATTTAAGAACCAACTTCTTGTATATATTTAAATCCTGTTGCTCGACCGTAACCCGATCGTCCACTGTTCATAAAATATATTTTAAACATTCCAATAATCTCTTGTAACCGCTAAAATTAAGAACTAGATTTTGGCCCAAATGACAAAGTATCTAACTTGACCTAGATTTTATAGAGATAAACATTGTGACCAAGTTACATAAAGATAGAGTCAAAATTGTGACCTCTAGTGTGTTCACAAGATTTTTCAATGATTTGGCCTCGTGACCTAGTTTTTGACCCCAGATGACCCAATATCGAACTTGACCTAAATTTTATAATGATGATCATTGTGATCATGTTTCATAAAGATAAGGTCAAAATTGTGACCTCTAGTGTGTTCACAAGCTTTTTCAATGATTTGGCCTCGTGACCTTGTTTTTGACTCCGGATGACCCAATATCGAACTTGACCAAAATTTTATAGTGATGATCAGTGTGATCAAGTTTCATAAAGATTAGGCTCAAATTGTGACCTCTAGTGTGATCACAAGCTTTTTCAATGATTTGGCCTTCAAAGGCTTGTGACCTAGTTTTTGACCCCGGATGACCTAATATCGAACTTGACGTAGATTTTATAGAGATGACAATTGCGATCAATTTTCATAAAAATTAGGCTCAAATTGTGACCTCTAGTGTGTTCACAAGCTTTTTCAATGATTTGGCCTTGTGACCTAGTTTTTGACCCCAGATGAACCAATATCGAACTTGACCTAGATTTTATAGAGATGATCATTGTGATCAATTTTCATAAAGATTAGTCACAAATTGTGACCTCTAATGTGTTCACAAGGTTTTCCTTTGATTTGACCAAGTGACCTAGTTTTTGACCCCAGATGACCCAATATCGAACTTGACCTAGATTTTATGGAGATGATCATTGTGATCAAGTTTCATAAAGATTAGGCTCAAATTGTGACCTCTAATGTGTTCACAAGGTTTTCCTTTGATTTGACCTAGTGACCTAGTTTTTGACCCCAGATGATCCAATATTGAACTTGACCTAGATTTTACAGAGATAATCATTGTGATCAAGTTTCATAAAGATTAGGCTCAAATTGTGACCTCTAATGTGTTCACAAGGTTTTCCTTTGATTTGACCTAGTGACCTAGTTTTTGACCCCAGATGACCCAATATCGAACTTGACCTAGATTTAATAGAGATGATCATTGTGATCAATTTTCATAAAGATTAGTCACAAATTGTGACCTCTAATGTGTTCACAAGGTTTTTCAATGATTTAGCCTAGTGACCTAGTTTTTGACCCCAGATGACCCAATATCGAACTTGACCTAGATTTTACAGAGATGATCATTGTGATCAAGTTTCATAAAGATTAGGCTCAAATTGTGACCTCTAATGTGTTCACAAGGTTTTCCTTTGATTTGACCTAGTGACCTAGTTTTTGACCCCAGATGACCCAATATCGAACTTGACCTAGATTTTATGGAGATAATCATTGTAATCAAGTTTCATAAAGATTAGGCTCAAATTGTGACCTCTAATGTGTTCACAAGGTTTTCCTTTGATTTGACCTAGTGACCTAGTTTTTGACCCCAGATGACCCAATATCGAACTTGACCTAGATTTTACAGAGATGATCATTGTGATCAAGTTTCATAAAGATTAGGCTCAAATTGTGACCTCTAATGTGTTCACAAGGTTTTCCTTTGATTTGACCTAGTGACCTAGTTTTTGACCCCAGATGACCCAATATCGAACTTGACCTAGATTTTACAGAGATGATCATTGTGATCAAGTTTCATAAAGATTAGGCTCAAATTGTGACCTCTAATGTGTTCTCAAGGTTTTCCTTTGATTTGACCTAGTGACCTAGTTTTTGACCCCAGATGACCCAATATCGAACTTGACCTAGATTTAATAGAGACAAACACTGTGATCAAGTTTCATTAAGATTTAATGAAAACTGTGACCTCTACAGTGCTTACAAGTCAAAATGTTGACGACGTACGACGTACGACGTACGACGGACGACGGACGACGGACATTGGGCGATCACAATAGCTCACCTTGAGCACTTCGTGCTCAGGTGAGCTAAAAATTGGACCGCAACAAATCACATTCTAAAGAATTGGGTCAACTTTTTTTACAATAAATAGTCTAGACACTCATTGTTGGCAATTAAGCTAATGCCTGTGTGTAAAAAAACACAATAGGGGGTTTCGAGAAATAATTTACATTACTAGTGTTACGGACTTCTTGTATTTTGTATTCCAATAAATCGAAACTGTCTACAGTTGTTTTCTGATTTATGGATGAGACTGCCGATGTGCTATGTTCCATTAAGATTATACGTTATCAATAAAAGACAGGGTGTACGGAAATCAGGAATCTATTGTTGGTGTATGTGAGGCATCTAGATTGTGACAAGATCTCTAGAATAATGGATAACGCTGACGTATCCAATAACTGTATCAATTACAACATCACAGCTACATTGTCATGATAAAAAGATACGAGGATACAGGTTGCTTTTCCTGTTTTGTTGACAGTTTTCTCCTTGTGGTCTTTGCAAAAAATCACACGTCACACATCACGTGGTATGTCCACCCTGGGTTCATTTTGTAAATTTATGCTCCTCAAATGTGAGTATATTTCAGGCATTGTAAGTGAGTGTAGTTTAATTAATACCCCATATAATTTTGGATGTATAATACGAAATAATTACAAGCCGACAATGTTTTACAAGTGATATTTAATAGCATTGTCATTTTTAAGATATATGCTGGCATCAATACCAACATTAAGTAAATTTCTTATTTTTGCAATACTCCTAGAAGTGAGACAGTCTCTTTATTGCCCGATAGGATATTCTGGCCACATATTTGATCATATCTTTCATTCGTGTTTTATTTGATGACTGTTTCCCAATTCCCCAAAAATAAATCAATCATACTGAGTAATCAGACAAAAATATCTCGGGGAAATTAAATGATACTAGAATTGATTTCTATCCATTATAACACAATGCCTTTAAGGCATTATTACGTTTTCCACATTAGCAGTAAATACGAATGGATTCAGGCATAACGGTTATTGAAACCATTTCCTCCAAGCAAACGATAAATACCGGTAATATCCCAACCGAATTCATGCTACAATATAGACTGTTCATAAAAATAACTGACTAACTTGCTTATAATCACTGGAGAATTAACAAAAACACCCGAAGTGTCTTTTGGACTAAGGTATTAACTGAGACTTACGATTTTATAAAACGTATAAATACACTGAGTGGCAATGAAAACGCAATACTTTTTAAACTTGAATATTTTCGTAATTCGTTAACTTATAAACTTGAAATTTTGTATGCTGACTTCGATTTATATTATCTACAGAATTCAGCTTTGTCTATGAAAATTCTTTAATAATCACTCGTCCATAGCGGAATGGGTGGCTCGCGATTTGCTAGCATATTGTGCAAGCATTTTGAAGAATATGGATGGATGAGTAGGAAAAACAAACTAACTAGTAGAAAACATGGTGCATATGTCAAAGGAAGACTCCGAAAGATCGGTCGTTATGCTCAAGCGCGGGGTATACGTACTAAAAATCAAAGTTTCGTTGATTTAAAGTCCCGAAATCATTAGATCATTCATTTAACACAAATTTGAATACATATACACCAGTTAAAAAGATAAAAATGCATTAGAAATCATAGGATGTAAGAAAAATGTTTAAGTCAAGTGCGATAACTCTTTGATAATTATCCTCACTTTTAAAGATTAATCACCAAACTTTTACACTACCTTGTATAACTGGAGATTACTGAACTAGGCTGCATGCTCAGATTATGATGTTTATTAATATTTAGCCGTAAATTGTGTTTTGAAAATTAAGCACGCATTTCAAAAGCGCATGTTTTCTCCATTCAGTGCAATAATCAGGCTAAAAAGAATACCTATATCGTCCATGCAATTGATTTTCTGTAACAAATGGTGATAATGTCACAATCCTTGGGACAAATATAATAGAATTATATTTATCTCAAAACGAGCAGTTTTGAATATGCGTTTAGAGCCGCTAAATTTGAATCAGTGTAATAAAGAAACTGGCCAGTTAAATATTTACTCAATTTATTACTCCACGATTATGTCCCTTTGACCATAGGAAATACACCAAGGCTCTAATAGAGAAAGCTTTACCATTTCGGTGGTTGTTCGCGAAATAGTGCACAGGCCCCTTTACAGTACCTGAACGTCTCATAGCTCTTCTGCGACAACGGCATAGCATCCAACTAGCATTCCATGAACGTTTCATACGATTAATGCGTCTTATGTGAAAACGATGCATCTGTCCATACGGCGGTTTTAAAAGATTAAAAATTGTGACTTTCTGTTTTATACTGACCCCAAAACAACTGGTACAAAACTATGTTGCTAAACAACCTTATCTGATTCGAAGTGATATTCGTATGTCACTTGCATATATCTATCCTATGACAAAATTTCACGATGCTTACGCACTTATTAAATGTGTTATGCTATAGTATGTTAGTGTTGCGTTTTCATTGCTGCTCAGTGTATTTGAAATGATGCAGATTACGAGTATGTCAAGTTTACAGTATGCTTTTTCTGACATAGTTCATCGTATACATAACTTATGCATGTCCAACAAACATATGACCTTCTGTACGCAGCTTATTTCTATCGCTCATGGCATATGCATTTATGCAAAACATTTGCTTTAACATTAACTGCTACGAATTTTGTGCATTCAAAGGAAACCTTTAATATCGTATTTTAGCAAAATTTGTCTTGTATTATTCGTCATATCCCATTAAGTTGACCAAACTGCGTGAGCCTAAACCAGTGTGACAGGGACTACACCAATAAAACTAATTGTGTCATTGATAAAACGAAACGAGGAAATCGAACGGGAAAGGCAGTATTTCATATTACCAATTAATCAGAAAGCATTATAATTCCACGAAACTGTCAACGACACGAATTGTGATTTACGCCTCTAAGAACACATTAACGATGGAAATCATTTATAACCATGATTTAGTATGTCTTGATCAAGCGGTTCATATAAATGGTTAGCTCAAATACTAGTAAACATCTTTCTGTCGGTGAAAGTGTTTTGTGAAAATCTGTCAATTTAATGTTTATTATGGACGCCTAGAACCAACCTCTGTATATAGCAATCAACAAATAGTCAAATACACGCTCAGATCCGATTTAAAGAGAAAAATTAACGACAAAATATATAATTTCCTTAAAAATCAAGAATTATTAATTATTAACCATATTATTATATTAATATTTATATATAACCACATGCGCGGTTCCATTTCAAACATTTTAAGACATATAACAAGCCGATAGCCCTTGTGAATGAGGAAAACTCGAAGTTTTCCTTAACCCTCTGATTGCTTTAATGATGGCCGCCAAATGGTCATTTGGCAAAATGACGCGCAAGTCCATCAACTGATTTCGGACGTCTTAGATATCAAGCTAACCGAAAATCATTGTTGGATATGTTCACCTTTTTGGTAATGGATCTTCAATTTTCAAGACCTGGGACATGGACTAATTCCCGGCTGGTGATGTTAAGTGCTGTCTTCCCTAGCCAATTGTCTCAAATCGTCATGCAAAACTTGATGACAGATTGTAGAATGTACTATAAATGTCCAAATCATTCCAGTTCATTGTCTTTGTTTTCAATAACTCTAGAATAACATGTGCTAAAGTCATTGTTTATTACGTTGTAAAGGCAATGACGGCCCATTTACAAAACTAATTTGTCTGTCCGGAAACAAGCTATCGTGTACAAATAGCTCATTAACTACACCCACATAACTAATTACTTTCTTTTGACAGACACATACATTGTACCAACAAACAAGAGCCAATTAATCATTGTATGGCTTCTGAGAAAAGTAAACATTCCAACGCATATTGCTGGTATTTTCTGTCCGACTGTCTATGACAGATAGGGAATGTTCAAATTCCTCTCTTATATATTCCCGTGTTGGTCGTTGCATAATGCTATGTAATGCATGAAATGAGCACGTGTAATGGTTAAGCTCCATCTTCTTGTTCACGTTTCTGTTTGGTATTTGGACGCATGCATGCAGTATGTGAACGATGTCATTTTCTTTTTATATGTCCGTTTTTTAAAGGAATTATAAAAACAGCCAGCTGTTTACTTGGTTATTTATAAGCGAGAATGTTATTATATAGTTTGGTTCTCTCGTCGCCTTGTGATTGGTGACCAAGGAATTTGTAACGCTCTTGACGTTACAAATTGTTAGCGTTCCATTAATAATTCAATACATCTACTAGTATATTATTAAGTAATGGTTACTCATAAATACTTGGTTCGCCATTGAAAGTCATTATAAACAGCAATATCTAAAAACTCCTAGGTGTATATATTACGGTAAATACGGCATTCACAGAGAATATTAATTCATTAATAAGCTTTGTTTCCACTATTGCCTGGCTGTCTCATTTATTAAAATAAATACTCAACTTGTTTTCTAAATAATGTACAAAATTCCTTCCGTGTTTTCAAATCTATTTTGAAATCTTTGATTAAGTGTGCCAGCGGGCATTATGTCATCATGGTTCATTATTTTATTACAATAGATGTAACGTAAGGATTAGTTGTGTCAAATCAAGCGATTGCTTTACAGTTCTGTTTATTTTGGCAGAAACCAAATAAATGCGTTCTATTTGAAAGAGTCATACTTTTTCTATGAAGATCTTGAACTGATTAATACAATAAAATAGTTTGAAACATATCTTCATCGCCACATACAAGTATTTTATGTATTGATCGTCGTATGGTGCTTATTTATAATAGCATACAAATATAAGAATACAGTTTCGTCAAAAATCAATCGTTTATTACTATAGTAAAACTGAGTAAGGCTTATTTACGAGATAATACTTTGCATACAGTTTTGTACACTGTATTCTATTAACGCATTTCAAAACAGTTCAATTTTAAGTATGTGTTGCAGGAGTTGGCTTTTTCAAATGAAATGATTCTTTTTGGTATTAAGTTTGGTGTATCGAAGCAAACATTTGCCAGACGCATAATAAATACATTTAGATATTGCCAATTTCTCATTACTTGTATGGCACCGTAAAATTATAACCGCTAGACATCTTTGACAGTCAGGCGACCAAAACTGATGAAAGTGAGGAAGATTGTGGATTTTATATATACCTTAATATCAATATTATGCTATTTTAGTATATGATTTTACACTCTCAAAAATAAATGAATGCCTTATGGATTCAAATTACTTTCTGATGTTAGTATCAAACAAATCATTACGCATATCAAAACGAATTGAAAGCTGCAAATCACGCCTTATCTTAAACAATTGAAGTTTCAGACCATATTTCCTGTATATTACGATTTTAAAGAAATACAATAATGATGGTGACTGATTTCAAAATATTAAATAGATAAGCAAAGTAAAGCATGATTGATAGCAATAATGAAGATCAAATATGAAAGATTTCACCACGAAACTGTCGACGCAATTATGGTCAACATACCGTGAAACAATACATGCTATTAAAACAAGGACACGCAGAATATTTTCTCTCTGGAAGACGTTTTACATTTCGTATGATACGACTACTGCAATGTCATATAGAAGTGCATTGTAAAGATTGTTCCGTCTGCAAAAAGTATCACATTCTGAAGCAATTCAGACATTTGGATGCTGAGCACGAATCAGTGGAATAGACAAAAACGCCAAGGCTTTTAAGCAATCATTGTTACTTTTTACAACTTAATAGAACTGTCGAGTTTTTCCTCTGATATTATATATTTTATTATTCCAGGGCTACGTGAAATCAGAATTCATTTTGGCCTTATCAGTACATAATGTGTTTATGAATGTGTGTTTCTGACGCTAAATCATTTGTAATGTCTTGTTTGACGCAAATTAGTATTATTATATCAATGATAGTGTGCATTAAATAATCTTCAAATGTAATGGATTGCCCAAAAATAAGTCACTTTGGGTTATGGGTTAGTTTTTTCAATTGTACTACGACTATTAAGCTCACCATCATGCGTGTAATGACGTCACATTTTGATTTTAACACGGGAAAATGTTTTACCTGTTGGGGTTCTTTTTGTGGCTTTTTTTGTTTTGTTTAAGGCATACATCCTTCGATCGTTAGGTAATAGAACAAACTTGGATGCATACCAGATACCGAAATGGTGTTAACATGAATGTGAAGTTTTTTTTTCTTGTTGACGTCATAATTAAAACATGTTTTTAATATAATTTTTACTGTTGGTACATATTGTCTGTGATATTAATAATACATAGAATGGCCAATTTATAACTTTAAAGTAACTGTAATCAATTATGCTAATACATTTAAGTTATAATATTTGTGAACTTATCTAAAATACATTATACTTAATGGACCACAATGGAAATAAAAGATATCTCTTTTTGCCTTTTCGTTAGTGTTAGTGTGCCTGAAATGGGTTCTTATGAATGCATGTACGTATAATTTGTTTAATTATTCATGCAAGTGCTTCACTACTGAATGAAATATATCTATCTATCTTTAATCATAATGCACCAGTCAGTTGCATCTACTACCCCACATCCAATGGGATAGCTGGGGGAACGGTCTTGTTATCACCATCCAGCTTCCTCCGCACTGACGGGGAAATGTTGGGGATTTTGCTCTCCGAACGAATACGTCGGGGACAATATTTACTTGTTAAGGGCCGGGGAAATACAGAGAAAACTTTTCATCAGTTGTTTCCGCAGTGCCGTGGAAGGGTGAAGGGTGTGACAACTTAAACTTAAGAAGCCCGACCCACAATCAGGGGTAGGGCGCGGGTTCAACTGGCTGATACATTATGCATTACTTTGTGGCAGAAAAAGAGATTTAGGCATTATTGCTTATTCTGTTTTGCTTTAGATTGTTTGCATTGATCTTTCTGTAAATTTAAGTAGATTGAGAAAATGACTTTATATCATATATCATGAATACTGAACGTCGTGTTCATGACTACACCATAGTAATGTAATAATTGCTATACAAACCTTGCCCTCAAATTGCCCCATAATGAATCTAGACTAAGTGTATCTGGCATTTTTGTGACATAATTAAAGAATCTATTAAGTAAAATATATGAAACAGATTATGCGGGAACTAGGGATATGTTTTTAGATTGCAGATTTGAAACTAGTATTGACAATTTGCCTCAAATAAAAGCCTCATGACACCATGATGTATACTGTAAGGATAGAACACGCACACACACTTTGTTCTGTATAAAGATTAATGAGAGTATTTCAAAAAGACAGAAACCTGCATTAACACTGTTAATCTTGATAGACAAGATAACACTTAAACATATAACGAAACGTCAAATTAATGATGAGTTTAACAAGTCTTGAGCTCTTAGCCGTCTGTTGTTGTTTGTCTGGACTGTTCAATGGTTATTGATGACATTGTATTGCAGAGAGAAACGATAGAACAAAATAACAATACCAGTCTGGATAAAAGGGGTTTACATGTACATTTTGTAGGTGAGAGTCTAGGATAGCTTTCCCTGAGACAGGCACAATAGTTTGGGGATAGCCTATAATGCTTGAAGGTTTGAAAGTGTGGTTGGGTAAGGGGAACTTAATCTGAAGCTGTAAAATGACTTAACCACGCTGCAATATTTGGCAAATTCATTCCGCATTATTGATTATAGGAAACGTAGACTGAATATTAATTTAAAATAATTTTCTTTCATGCATTTGACTGATTTAACAAATGTCAGTTACTGCATACGACAATGATGAAGTTTCCTGTCGTGATATTGTCTAGCCAAAGAACGACAAAGATATCAATATCTAATCATTCCGCTGGTTTTACGTCTCAATGGGGGGCGCGATTTCCATACTTGCTTTACATACAGTCATATCTGAGATAGAAGCTCGTTATAGATACGTTCGAAATCACTTTTAAGGAGTCTACTATAGGTGCGCCACGCAAGAAAAATGACATTTACGTATTTATAGAATATATTTCATCATTTCAAACTTGTATTATTTATGGTTTTGACAATTTGAGTTCAGTTGTTATGGAAATTTAAAATACATATCTTTTACAGAAAGGATGTGTTTCGCAAGACCCGTTTTATGTTTTCTGAATTATGCAGAATGATTGATAGTGATTCGGTTATGCTGTCTAATCTGGTCGATGGAAATAATATCGTAAAACTTAATATAAACTAAACATACCCCTGCATTCACGTCTTCCACCAACACGAATAATCGACTGTTTTCAAGGTATCATACGATTCTTTTTTAATTTCATTGAACAAACATGAAACATGCAATTCATCTAAGTACTCTAGAATTTCTATCGCCTTGAGACTAAGCCATATCGATGTCATCCGATTATCTAAGGGCACTTGTCAATGACAGTTTTAAGTCAAAATCAATCTAGATTACATGTTTGTTTACATTTTTTCTCTCGGTAACAACTTAACGAGACCGTAGGACGATGTTAGCGTTTCTTGTCTGAAGTTATCAGAGGAAGTTTCTGGCACCATTGAATACATTCGTTTATCAGAATGACAAACACTATTAATTATGTTCGAACAGGAAGAGCCAACAACAATATAATGTGTCGTGTGTCAAGTAATGTAAGTTTTTACTTTGATAGGAGAGTTTTAAGTAAGATTTATTTATTGGATAAACTATGTTGAAATAAAATATGGAAATATTTGTAGGAACAAAGTCACTTTTAAAATCTACATTGCATCATGACCTTTTATAAACGACGATGTTCGTCTTATACACACAATACGCTACCTTTAATTACAGACATATCTAATCTAAACGTTTCTTGGTTAACCCGGCTAAATGGGCGTCAAACGACTAGTTTGCTTTACATGTATGACAAAATAACAATAAGTAAATAGTATACATTTGCCTTCAAAGTGTCGACTAAAATTTATTATAGATAAACCATGTTTTTGAGCCGTGACAAATTTATGCAGGAAGGTTGATTTGCCCTCAAAGGATAGGTATGTATTAAGGCTCAAGCAATATATCAATGACAGTAAAGCAAATCCATGGCCCAAAGAGAATTTAACCAGGTATATTCACATACCATGACTAAGAAGTGTAACCTTTCGTCACGGCTCAAAAAACATGGTTTATCTATAGCATACAATGTATACTTATTATTGATGTTTTGATGGCTTGTACAATTTTGTAATTGCTTTGATGCTTATAACTTGGCAAATCTGGGTTTCCACTCGGATATATCAAGGTCAAGTAATGCGACTATTATGACGATGAGTCTAACTATCAGTATATCAGCTTGTTATGGTTCCCGAGCCCCGGATGTATTAAAATTGCTTGGGATTCATTATCAAATTAGTTTTACATACATGTAGTAGGACTTATTGTTGTTTAAGGTCAGTGGGAAAGAACATAGTTATCATTTGAAAAAGCAAAATGGAGCAATGAAGTATACAAGTAACATTGCAATGGTTAGTCAGAGACAGTTACATGGGCCTCATTCATCAACGTTGTAAGTCTAAAACATAGACTTATACCTGACTTTGTCAAATGTTCTATTCGCTGTCATGTTGTTATAAGGTTAGAAACCACCAAATAGATTTGCTCTATAGCTCAATGTAAATTGGCCAAAGTAGGCCCCAATTTTCAACTTTTTTTTAGTCTATGGCCACCTGGACCACATATATCATTGTAAAGAGGGGCATTTAAGCTTCAAAATAATGATAAAAAAGGGGGGTCATGTATCTTCTAAGAAAGTTTTTGTCCTTCAAACACGGTCTATCCGTTTTTACGCATGTCCGGATTTATGAGTTCTGGGTGTTAGCCTAGTCTACTTTCACTTTGGTATCAAGAACAAAATAGTGGAATAATACAAATATTACAGTTTTACTACACCATATGCATATTTACCCACCATTTAAACTCAATTTCATCATTCAACTCCACATTTGTCAAGAAATATCTCCATTTACAGGCAAACCAAAGTTTTTTTAAGGACTACTTGAGTGTATCACCACTTGGTCCGCGGAGGCATTTAGTGGTTCTTTACCTTAAGACAGCCTAGTATTACTTATTAAAGTGATGTTTGCTCTTTTTTCAATACTACTATGTATATGCAGCACACAACAATCAATTCTAGACAAATTGTGCATGAATTCTAGAAAAAATGACAAACACGCATATGCGCCTTTAAGGAGAAATTTGGCCAGCACCTGCAAAATATTATGAATAGTGATTTTAAATTGGGTTGTATTTGTGAAAAACTATTTCACTGAACACTAATTATGCTTTAGATGCCTAATAATGTGTCTATTTTTCATATTTAATCACAATTACTCCTGTCTGACACTAAAATAAGGTCAATTTTGGCATAAAAATGTCAATTTTAGAAGAAAAAAATCTGAAATTTTCTAGATTTTCATGATAAAAATCCAAATTTTCACTTTTTTAGACAATTTAAACAGATAAAAGTGGTCAAAACCCTATCTGGGATGCATTTCCATACATTTGAATGCAAAAAAATGAAAACATGAATTTACTAGATTTTTGCCCTTCTTTAGGTTAGAAACCACCAAATAGATTTGCTCTATAGCTCAATGTAAATTGGCCATAGTAGGCCCCAATTTTCAACTTTTTTTTAGTCTATGGCCACCTGGACCACATATATCATTGTAAAGAGGGGCATTTAAGCTTCAAAATAATGATAAAAAAGGGGGGTCATGTATCTTCTAAGAAAGTTTTTGTCCTTCAAACACGGTCTATCCGTTTTTACGCATGATCGGATTTATGAGTTCTGGGTGTTAGCCTAGTCTACTTTCACTTTGGTATCAAGAACAAAATAGTGGAATAATACAAATATTACAGTTTTACTACACCATATGCATATTTACCAACCATTTAAACTCAATTTCATCATTCAACTCCACATTTGTCAAGAAATATCTCCATTTACAGGCAAACCAAAGTTTTTTTAAGGACTACTTGAGTGTATCACCACTTGGTCCGCGGAGGCATTTAGTGGTTCTTTACCTATAAATGTACCGATTTTGGTATACATAAGTATACATGCTAAGTGGGTAACAACAAATAGTCAAATAACATTTCACATGGTTAAATCTAATTTCAAAGAGATGATGGTAAATTCAGCCCCTGGACCTATCACTCATTAGCAATAAAACGTCATTATAAAACTTAACGTTAAGTAATCACATTCAACATAATGGGTCGAACAACTATTCGGTATTCTAATGCGTTATATTGTTTCCTTCCATTGTTGACGTTGTTGTATTTACTGAGTAATGCTATAAAATATAGGACATAATATTCAACTAAAATGTATCAATAGCAAAATTAGAAAATTTAGGTAGTTATGACAAACGTGGTTTTCTTTATTACTTCTACCAGAGATGATCGCTTACATTATGTTATCTTGTACCGGTAGACAATTGAAAATTAATATCACATGAAATGCACCATTAAAAGAAACACTGAGCTTGAAAGAGTAAATATAGGTACATGCATCATTAATTTGATACAGTTTTATAGTTTCTTGATTTTGTTATTTTATTTTAATTTGGCTTTAATACACTTTTATGGATTGTTTCGCTATGCATACCTTATTGGAGTCCTTGAGAATGGAGTAAAATTTAATGTACTATACAAGTCCAGTAAAATGGCTTGCATTTGTGTTTAGAGGTTCTGTATTAGCCATACAGATCACTATCCATATCAAACCTGAAATGTAGATACAAAACATACCCACAGTACATAAATATATTGAGTATATTGCATGTAGTATAACGTTACATAAAGGTAGTGGATCGAACGTGTGTGATAATACAACAAGAGGGCCATGATGGCCCTATATCGCTCACCTGATTATAAACCCTGCAGAATTTTCACCCAAAGGAATAATTTGAACATCTTGGTAGAAAACCACAAGATGATGCTACATACCAATAATCAAAATTCTAGGCAGTGTAGTTTTAGGCAAGAAGATATTAATATGTTTTCCATATATATAAGTCTATGTTAAATAGTGACCCCCGAGTAGGGCCAATTTTGACCCCAGGGGCATAATTTGAAAAATCTTGGTAGAGGACCACTAGATGATGCTACATACCAAATATCAAAGCTCTATGCAGTGTAGTTTTAGACAAGAAGATTTTTATATGTTTTCCCTATATAAGTCTATGTAAAACGGTGACCCCGGGGTTGGGCCAATTTCGACCCCAGGGGCATAATTTGCACAATCTTGGTAGGGGACCACTAGATGATGCTACATACCAAATATCAAAGCTCTTAGGCATTTTAGTTGTAGACAAGAAGATTTTTATATGTTTTCCCTATATAAGTCTAGATAAAATGGTGACCCCCAGGATGGGGCCAATTTTTACCCGAGGGGAATAATTTGAACAATCTTTGTAGAGGACCTCTAGCTGAGTCTATATACCAAATATGAAAGCCCTGGGCCAAGCAATTTCGGAGAAGAAGATTTTTTAAGGTTTTCTCTATATAACTCTATGTAAAACTAAGGGCCCCCGGGGCGGGGCCAATTTTGACCCTGGGGTCATAATTTGAACAATCTTTGTAGAGGACCTTTAGCTGAGTCTACGTACCAAATGTGAAAGCCCTGGGCCAAGCGGTTTCGGAGAAGAAGATTTTTTAAGGTTTCCCCTATATAACTCTATGTAAAACTAAGGGCCCCCGGGGCGGGGCCAATTTTGACCCCAGGGGCATAATTTGAACAATCTTTGTAGAGGACCTCTAGCTGAGTCTACATACCAAATATGAAAGCCCTGGGCCAAGCGGTTTCGGAGAAGAAGATTTTTAAAGGTTTCCCCTATATAACTCTATTTAAAACTAAGGGCCCCCGGGACGGGGCCAATTTTGACCCCAGGGACATAATTTGAACAATCTTTGTAGAGGACCTCTAGCTGAGTCTACATACCAAATATGAAAGCCCTGGGCTGAGAGGTTTTGGAGAAGAAGATTTTTTAAGGTTTCCCCTATATAACTCTATGTAAAACTAAGGGCCCCTGGGGCGGGGCCAATTTTGACCCCAGGGACATAATTTGAACAATCTTTGCAAAGGACCCCAAGGTGGTGCTACATACCAAATATGAAAGCTCTAGGCCTTACGGTTTCAGAGAAGAAGATTTTTAATGTTTCCTTTGTGAAAATCTATTTTTAGCCTGTGTGACCTAGTTATGCGACAGACCGGAAATTTTTTAACAACTTTTAAAGAGGACCACCCAAGGATCATTCCTGTGAAATTTGGTTAAATTCCATCTATTGGTTTAGGAGAAGAAGTCATTTAAAGGAATTGTTGACGGACGACGGACGACGACGGACGACGACGGACGACGACGGACGACGACGGACGCCGGACAGCCACCTATCCTAAAAGCTCACCAGTGAGCACTTCGTGCTCAGGTGAGCTAAAAAGTGACGCATATATATATACGGAGAAAATGTGCATTGCCGTTGTCAGATACTTTTATTTAAAAGAAACAACCTCATAATGATACAGAATTAAGGACTTAACTTTAATGTCAGAATGTCAGAAAGGTGCCTCTCTAATTCTCATCAGTAGAGCTATGAGCCAATGACGGAGACAATTAATCTTTTATTGTACCGAATTACGTAAATAAGCACGAAATTCTTAATCCACTTGGGGACGGTGGCCGATATTTTGAAAATATTTTTGTATGAAATTACGTATGAAGATTATGTTAAATAGTATACGAAACCTGCTGATAGTACAATTAGTTACTATATCCTATTATTGTCTAGAGTATAAGCAGGAACTGTTATCGACGCTTCTGTTTCCGACGAATTACTAGTTAGTAAACGTGTATTTTTGTCAAATATAAATGTCAAGCCGGTCACTCGGTGTATTCTATTGTTGAGTAATACTTTGTTTCCTGTATTTAATAAGGCAGTGGTATACATTTGACTCGGTATGTAACCATTTTGTCGGCACCGAAGCGTATATCGTATGACAGTATGCATCCGGACAATTAATAGGAAAGGTAATTCGTATATGATTTTTCTCTGGCTCAATCGTGCTTCAATTACACTTCTTAATAGGTACGCTTGGAATGATGTTCTCGTTCACGAGTATGAAGTGGCGTCGAGTGGTAAAGTTACATTTATAATTTTAAGTGCTGTTTGCTAAGTGGTCTTGTTTAATCGTTCCAACTTCATGTAACTCTGAGACTGACAGATACTTATTAGATCTTTTGTATTAGTTTAAAAACGGCGGTAAATACAACATTCACTGAGCATATTTAATGAATACGCTTTGTTTTCATAATCGCCTGAAAGTCTCGGTTTTATAAAAGATAAATACTCATCAGTTATTTCAAATTTACAACTTGTTTATAGTTACTGATCAAAATTCCTCCCGTCTCTTCAAATCGATTTTGAAATGTTTGATTAAGTGTGCCTGCAGGCACCATGTCATCATATATCGTTATTTTATTGCAATAGTTGCAGTGTAAGGATTAGTTCTGTCAAAACAAGCGATTGCTTTGTTTATTTTGGCAGACACAAGTACTTGCGTTCTATTGTATTTGAATGAGTCATATTTCTTAAAGATATTGAATTGATTAATACTATAAAATGTAAGGTTTCATATTTAATGGCCGTATTCCTACTCAATGTTTCTTTAACCAATCGCATGATTCCTTGTTTTGAGTCTAAAAAAATAAGTAATATATGTACACTAAAAGAAATAAACACATAGACAATAAGACCACATAACGTCTATGCAGTTAACACGAATATGTGAAGATGTAGAAAAGAAACAAAGGGGTATATCGGTTTCGGTTTCCGATGAAACTTATAACCGTACGAACGACTTCTTGAAAAAGGTGATATGCGGACCACCTAACCCCTGATGTCGATGGAGATCATAAAAGCTGAAATAACGTGCATTGCAATCTATCTAAAATAAATATGGTTAATGGCTATGTTTTGTTAGTGGGCGACCGTACAAAAGTCTATATTGACGCAATATTAGGTAATAAACAAGACTTTAGATGTATCTTCGATTATTATAAGTGTCGGTATAAATACTACTATTTATTGGATCTTCTTTGTATACAGACCGGTTTATACCAAATCAATTACTAGCAGTCTGGGAAAATTTGTTTATCTTGGTAAGTAACTAATGGAGCTCATCTTAGACAAAGCGATACGTGCCGATGTGTTCTGTGTTGTATTTGGCCAACGAATATGTCTACCATTGTTTAAATGCGGCGATAATTAGTGATACAATAGTTGCGCATATCATAAAAACGTTATAAATTAGTAAGCAAATAATGGTAATGTTTATGACGAGTTTCTTTATGCCAAGAGTCCATGCTTACACAGCCTAAGAATTCCCAGTAGTCGAGTCTGTTGTGATCAAAGCACGAATTGTTATGGTACATTGTGACACGACCTACTTAGAAACTTTTTTTATTTAATGGTCTTATATATCCTCACCACCATATTATCCATATGGGCGAGGCCCCAAGAAGAGTTTTAGTACTTTTAATTTTTGGGGGATAGTACATGATACAGAAGATGCCCCAATTCCAGAAGCATCCCTGGTTATTTTACATGCCAGGTGTATAGTACCTATACGTGGGACCTCGATTTAAAGTCTCATCCGAAATACTATTATTAATTTTAGATTACCAGCCCGGTATTCGAACCCACAACCCCGAGATCAGTAGTTACTACTAGTCTTGCGCTCTACCGACTGAGTTAAGCGGGTTGGATTACTTAGAAACTGTTACATTTCGCTTATTATATATCGCTGGCTTGGAATGCGAAATTCAAAATCTATACTTTGAGAAAACAAGAAAAAACTGTCTGAAATTTACTCTTTACGTATGGTAAAACAAACTTTGGCAACTTCATTTTGGTCAACATGACAAGTTCTGTTTTCTTGAAAATAGGCTCATAAGAAACACCTTGCAATGCAGATTTCAAATATGTATGAGTCTTATAAGGTCGAAAGTAGTAGGTACGACCTTCGTATTGTAAGCAAGCGATATATAGATAAATAAGGTACAAGTAAATTCTCTCCCTAACAACAGGCTACATTAAACCGATTAAAACAGATTGGACAGAGTGGCATTAACTCATTGGTCACTGACTATGTTGTTGTTTCTCATGGGCATATATATGCGTTTAACTTATAACTGATAAGTGCCATGGAATGTAACGCTTCTACATACTGTGACGTGAGCGTGACTGTGACGAGAGAACAGCATGTCGCTTATCCTATGTTGTTATCTAACACTTATAACAGCAATAATATAAAGAGGCAAAACTACGACTTGACTTAGTTAAAATAAAGGGCAAGGTAGGAATGGGATAGGAAATAATATTGCATATTCCTAGCAACTACACTGAGCAATGCCCACATATAAGCCGAAGAAACAATTAAAAATCCAAGTCCCCGTCGATAAATGCAGGATGACCCACTTTCACAAAGAAATTATATAATAGCAGTTATTGCCGAATTAAACGCAGCCAATACTCGGCCAAGTTCCCCAAGGCTCCATTGCACGGCGAACCAACCGCAACAACCTGTGCCAAAAACGGCGACCATATGAGGCACAACCACCCCCTGACCTAATTCAAAACACCAAGGATAATGCCATAACGTTAATACGTCTCAAACAGGCATTTTTTGCGACTTGACCTAGTTTATAATAATGGGCAAAAAGAGGGCGAAAGCATATATGCCACAAACGTTTATTATTGTGACCAAACAGCACAGTGACCTAATTAAAAAGGATCTCATCCAGCATTTCCGCAAGATACAGATGATAAAAAAGGGGGGACGGTGTACCTTAAAAGGAGGGCAAGGAAATAACTTCCAAGGACAAGTGGAAACAAACATACACCGACACTGCACAGTGTTGTAAAAAGGAGGGGACCATAGACACTGCTATAACAGAGTGCAACTTGAAGACAACAGGTATGCTAATTACACAAACCCGAAAACACTTGAAATAAAAACATATGTATTACTATGGCTCTCAGAAAAAGGATTTGTCAGCATCCCCTCGGCTTTCAGAATAACGTTCTATATATTTCATTCAGCGCTCAAATGTGCGTGCACGTTTCGTTTGACATTTCAACATTTCCGCTCACTATTGATGATGGCTAAGAATTAAGCGACATGACACTCAATACGTCCAGAAAATTCCGTTTATTGTTCTGATATGTAGAACCGTGTTTCCAAACTATACTCGTTTCATATATTGTCGTGTTGCATGACGTTTCTGAATTAGTTCATCCTAGAAGTAATTAGCGTAAATGGACTTGTTTGCAGCGCGTTGTGATACAATTGGACATAGCATCTTATCCCATTACTTTAAATGGTTTGCTAATGAATTGCTGCGAAGTCGGATACAATAATAACACATAGTAATTCATGAGCAGGACTAGAAATTGTCTTACTGTATATTAATGTATCTCATCTTAACGTAAGACACGTGAATATTAGATCGAAGCAAAAATGTTTACATGTTTCTGTCGGTCATGTTTGTCAGGTAAATGAACATTGTATGACATGTTAGGTTTCACATACTTAGTAAATTCGTCCGGATTCTTGTCTGACGTGTATCTCCTTTATGCGTTGAACAGTTGAGTTGTGATTTATGAAGAAAGAGACGTGAATTTTTTTTATTTTCCATTAGTAATAGGTAATCAGTGTTGTGTTTGTATTTGCGACGTTTGTCTAAAGTGATCTAAGAGTTTTCATTTCCTGTCTGTTTCCAGGTGTATTTGTTAGTACAATGACAACTGAAAACAATTTGTATTGCTTTTCATTATGATATAATAATGTAATCGTAACGAATTGCATGTTGTAAACAGAGATCATGTAAGTGATACACTACAACAATAAAAGAAAGTTTTTAAACATCGTAATATCGTTTTAAAGTGTATATAGCTATATTTGACGATATTTATTTTTGAAAGATCAAAAACTGAAAAGCAATTATGCTTTCATATCCTTTAGATTATTTTTCGCTTCAGCTTTAACAAAAACTCTCTCTTTGATTTATTAAACATGCGAATTGTCCGTTTTCATACAAAAGTGTTCAAGAACACCCTAAGTCGACGGTTGAAATTATAAGAACCGTCTATTTTTTCGACGATTGAATCAAAGTACATGGAACCCATCCACAGTTTTAATTTGCAATTAAGGTAGTCTAGTTTCATGCTAAAAACGATGCAAGTAACTATTTTGACATTAAATGACCGTTGGATATAGCTCTATACAATTAATTTTATTTTATTACATAAATTTAAAGTGGTTTAACATTTGCTTTAATTTACGTTAAGCTGCTGTGTTAATTGATAAGAAAACGGATGCTGCATGAACAGTTATTCGTTATACCCCCTCTTTGATACAAAGGCATAGTAATTGCATCTGCAATATCTGCTATTAAAGTCAAATCCATTGTCGATTTCGCTTTGATTTCATCGTATTTAACGATGTCGTTTTAGTGTTATTTAGTTACATAGCAATGACTGGTACAATTATTCATTTTCATGAATTAATAATCACCATTAGAGTTCATTTCAAGAATTTTATTTACTTCTCCTCAATCAAGTGATATCATTATGAATGCCAAATGTTTCTGCCAATTGATACGAAACTCGACATTCGAGCCCTACATTACGACAACACGGTCGGTATCGGTGAACACCTATAGTTCAAGTACTGTTTGTAACCCAGAACGCTGCCAAGGATTGTGTAATAATCTTTAAAGTTAATGACATCAGGTTTACAATACTTATACAAGTAATGAACATGCATTGGAATATAATTATATAAAGGCATCATTACCGTCTCCAACGTAGATGGTTTTAAACATTACGTTATATCACTGGCTTAAAATGAAAACATCACAAGTACTACTTATGACATTATAAAACTGATACATATTTAACACCAACATCCAAAGGCGTTTCCTATGAGACTATTATTATGAACGTCGGAACTTGTCATACTGACCAAACTGAGGTTAAAACAGCTCGCTTTACCATAATTAAACAGTAATGCTGTGACAGTTTGTTCTTGATTTCTCAAAATATCTATTTAAAATTCCTTCTGTCTATTTAATTCGTCTCTCGAATCAATGAATATGTTTTTCAATGGTGCAAGTCATCATGATATGAACAAAGTTAAATTGCAATTTTCTGCTTCGTTTTACAATATACGAATTGCTCAGACATAATAAACTATTGTCTAACAGGTTTGGTCCCTTTGGCAGAAACAAGTGCATAGTGTATTATTTTGAGATAGTCTTACAGCTCTCATGGTATCTTGAAACAAAGTAATTTCTTTTTTTCAAATATGAATGCGTATTACGAGCATGCTGTTTTACGTATGCATGTGTACATTTGTAGTTGTGCACAAAATATTTCAACAGTTGTCTGAACAGGGTCGGATATTAAGTTAAGTTAAGGCAGTATGTTAAGATGATACTTAATCGGCAAGATAAAAATGCGTTGTTGTGCACTACATAAGTATAAATACACAGCATCAATATGCCTCCTTGACATCAAATGTCTTACTAAGCTGAAAATATGTAAATGTCGTATATCAAGTTACTAAGCTACGTTTAATATAATTTATTTACATTGTTGAAATGTGTTACTGTCGGTGTAACTAGGTATTTTACTTTTATATATTTCGCTGGCCTAGAATGAGAAGGTCGTAAGTGCAGCTGAAACAGCTCGTGTTACCATAAGGAAGGAATAATTTTCGGACATTTTTTATAAAAATATTGATTTTGTACTTACGACCTTCTCAATCTAAGCCTGTGACGTGTACACAAACATTGCAATATCATAACTTACAAGATAAATTGTTTCAGCCAACTCACTCTTGAATTACTTCTAACAGAATCAACATATCAATTCAGTCTGCGTTATCTCTTTGGTCGGTTGAACAATTACATCGATAACACAAACAATATAAATCTATATTATTTCCTGGTATTTTTTAGATTTATGTGATTACACGATAATCCAATAACTCTAATTTCAATCATGTATCGGCATCTAATGGTTTGTGGTGTATGTTGATATTGTGAATTGGTTCAGAAAGATGTGTTACTGATTTGGCGCGGGATGATGGTGTTCGATATTTTCCAACTGCCAATGGCTTGTTGTTCGATTGTGTGCGGGTGATGTACAAGAAAGGAATACTTTGATGACAAACTCAATTTTTCTAAAGAGATCGAGAAATTCACAAACTTTTCTTATTCATTGCATTTTAAGAATCTCAGAAATAGATTATAATTTCTGCAAGATTGATGAGAATATGCCTTAAAGTACATTGAAATATTTATGTATTTTTTATTAACAATTATTTAAAACATTGTGTGTTATTGTCTACGATAGGTATTTAACCGTCAATGATGCTAATCCAGCATATAATACATTCGTGAGATAATAAAAAATACATTAAAAGCTTTCTCAAAATAAACATATTTACATTAAAGAGAAGAATCCAATTGTCAGGCAAGATTTATAACTATGTGCATGTGAAAATATCCTACTGAAAAGGCCGATTGATTTTCGTTTACCAAGTAAAATACAATGTTTTCCAAGGCAAAGCACAAATAATACACTGAGTGGCAATGAAAACGCAACATTTACATAGTACAGCATAACACATTTGATACGTATGTGATCAGCGCGAAATTTTGTCATAGAATAGATATATACAAGTGACACATGAATATAACTTCGAATGAGAACAAATTATTTAGTAACATAGTTTTGTACCAGTTATTTTCGTGTCAGTATAAAACAGAAAGTCGCATTTTTTAATCTTTTAAAACCACCACCAGGAGCGATCAATCGTGTGCATCTTCGACGTATTAATCGTATGAAACGTTCATTGAATGCTAGTGGGATGCTGTTCTGTTATTGCATAAGGGCTATGTGAAGTTCAGTTACTTTTGAGGGGCCTATACACTATTTCGCGCACAACCACTAAAAATAAGAAACGTGGGATATTATAGCCATGGTGTATTTTCTATGGTCAAAGGGAGATAATCTCGGAGTAATGAAATGATCAAATGATTAAGTTGCCAGTTTCTTTACAACAATGCTTCGAATCTTGGAGCTCTAAACGCATATTCGAAAATGCTCTTTTTGAGATTAATAAATATGTATTATATTTGTCCCAAGGATGGTTAAAGTATCTGTAACTGAAAATAAATTGCATGAACGCTATAGGTATACTTTTAAGACTGATTATTGCACTCGATGGAGAAAAAATGCGCTTCTGAATTACGTGCTTAATTTTCAAAACACAATTTACGTCTAAATATTATAAACACCATAGCTTGAGCATGTAGACTAGTTCAGTAATATCCAGTTATACAATTTAGTATAAAGTTTGGTGATTTATCTAAAAACGTGAGGATAATTATCCAAGAGTTATCGCACTTGTCGTTAACATTTTTCTTACACCCTGTGATTTCTTATGCATTTTTAGCTTTCTTAACAGGTGTATATGTATTCAAACTTGTGTTTAATACATGAAAAAATGAATTCGGTAATTTAAATCAACGACACTATGATTTTTAGTACGGATACCCCACAATGGAGCATAATGACCGATCTTTCGGAGTATTCCTTTGACATAGGCACCATGTTTTCTACTACTTATTTTGTTTTTTCCGACTAATTCATCCATATTCTTCAAAATGCTTGCACACGATGTGAGAAAATCTCAAGCCGTTAATCAGCACGCTTGAAAATGCGGTTAAAGGCTATTCCACTATGGACGAGTGATTCTTAAAGACATTTCACGGAAAAAGCTGAATTCTGTAGATAATATACATCAAATTAGGCATACAAATTTTCAAGTTTATAAGTTGACAGATTACAGAAATATTCAAGTTTTAAAAGTGTTCCGTTTTCATTGCCGCTCAGTGTAATTTGATATGATAAAGTTACGCAAATAGCGTTGAATTGATGAGCAAATTGAACCTAAACAAATTAGCTGTCTAACTGATTGTATCAAGTTAATGGTTACAGGCGAATCTAAAACCAGTATCCTGTTGGCAATCTAGACAAAGTGAGTGCGATACAATTATCGGATATCTGAGGCATATTTACTAACCCTTAGTATTTAATAATTCATTACCTGATAGTGTACGCGCTCCGTACAACGGTCAAATGTCCGATGTTATAGAACATGTATTATTATTTATATTCTCAAGAAAAAAACGCAATGAAACCTTTCATTGACAAAGAAGTTATGACTAGTTCGTTTGGTTCATACCGAGCAGAGTAAAGTGTTTTCAGAAACTAGTATTAAGAGGAATATCGTGTTTGACAGTTGACTGAATTGTTTAAACGATGCATACGTGGATAGATGTACTACTATTATAGGTTCACAAGAGCGAGAGGATATTTTTGTAATCATTTCCACCAAGCGAAATAATTATATGATATGAAATTATCACAAAAAAACGCCCCGGAGATAAAAGTTTACACAAACTCTAATTTGGTATGGATATAACGCTATTTCATTTAGGAATGACCACAGAAGTTTTGCCTCAGTGAGTGTAATCGAAAAAATACGTTACTGAACCAACTCCTCTAGGCGATGGATCAATAATTTTGCTTGGTTATGATAAAGGAAATGACTTGCACATATCACATGCGACAAAATCAATATATAGTTTCATAAATCGTTGGCTTAGAATGAGATGGTCATACATGTATGTACACAATCGATATTTTGAGAAAACTAGAATAAACGTCTGTAATTTACTCTTTACTTATGTTAAAATATACTGTTCCAATTTCAGTATGATTAGCATGACATGTTCCAATTTTCATGAAAATATGCTTATAAGAAGCGCCTGGTGATGCTAAGTTCAAATATGTATCAGTCTTATAAGGTAGGTAGAGCTTACAATCTTCTCATTCTAAGCCAGCGAAATCACGTGACATATTTACAATATACTCCAATTAATTATCTTCATACTGATGCAGTAGATTCACGTATGTCTAAGCTGCTCATTATGATCCATGCAGTTATTTTTTCATGTCATGTTAGTCACCATATCAACGCCAATGTATTAACGTCATTTTGAAAATGATAAATGGCGTCTAACTAAATCATTAAATATGGTGGCTGTCACTCATTCTTAAAAACCCGTCAAAAGTTTTAATAAACCTGAAAATTGAACTTTTCAGTTGAAATACATTTATATGTGCCTTGGTATCCCGACACTATTGTTTAGATTTTTCAGTACACATGCTAAACGCAGTGTTTCAGATTATAGTTGATTGCTCGTTGTTCAATATGTTGTTCTCATGATGGTTTAGTTTTTTTCATGGAGTTAAATATGTTTATATATTTAAAACTCTTGAAAATGAGATAACTTTAAATAACATTATCCGGAAGTATACGACTTTACAACACATAGCGGAATTGTTTCAGCAATCTATCTTTAGAACAAATTTTATTAGACCATATTCTAGTTTGTGGGATTGTCGTTGACATTCATGACTATTTGCTAATTGCTGTTGCGTTTTGTAATGTTTTTTAATTCATTTGCGTTTATAACTGTTGCATACAGAATATGTAGGCGTGAAATGTAATAAAAACCTACATCTTATCAGAAACGTACGATGTTGAGCCGATTTATGAGATGGTTTAGTAGTTGACGTCATTTTATTGATAAGGTTTAATGGATTAATACATGAAAAGGTTATTTCATGAGCCAACTGATTAGTCTAACGCAGAGTATGGTGTGTATTACTGTCTCGATTCGGTATGTTGGAACTTTTATCAATTAGTTTAAGTTGTTCTATGATTTACCCAAAATAAAAGTTGTAATATATGTACATGTACATAATTAAATTAATTTATTCAATATCTACATAACTATAATTAACTATCTGATAAGTATTGTTTGTCAAATCCATAAAATATACTAGTAGTCCATATTCTAAAGGAACAGATTCATCATAGTATAGATATACAAATAGTTTGCAGTTCAATATTCTACTCTATGAGTTAGCGTTGATCAAAGGAATATGCTGTGCAATAAAGGCGTTTTCAGTGTAATTAGTATGCCACTAAAAGACAATTATCATAGACGGTACATAGGAACAACAATCAGGCTTCAGAGCAGGAAAACAACAAGAACAATAATTATACAATTCGCTGGCTTACAATGAGAAGGTCGTAAGTACCGAATTAATATCTTGAGGAAACAAGAAAGATTGCTCTTTACTTATGGTAAAACACGCTGTTTTAACTTCAGTTTGGTCTACATGACAAGACCCGATGTTCATGAATATATACTCAACGGAAACGCCACCAGAATGTGATTTTTAATATGTATCTGTCTTAATCGAAGTGTTAGCTTTACACGGAATTGGTTCTCCGTAACATTACCATATTGTCATAATCAAAACGTATGCTGCTGTAATCAAAATGTTTTAGAAATAAAAGTGTACATTGAAGTTCTCTTTAAATCTTAGAATTGGGACAGATGCTTCTTTAAATAAATCACTAATATCACATTTTGACCACATAAGCATCACGTAAACCGGACCTTCTGTTGATAAATCGAACACTATACTGTTAATCTTGCTATTTGCTAATATACGTGCTATCATGTGCGTGATTATAACGAATAACCGACCCATTTTTATCTGAATTGTACAAATTACAGCGGAAAGGAATGATTTAACATATGTATTCATCTATGGACATATTTACAAAGATGTGTTAATATCTTGGAAATATTATGATTCTGTGTGTTATCTCTCGTTGCCTGTCTGATATAAGTTTGGTGCGAGCGCATCTTGTCAAATGTTATTGTCATTGCTTATTTCAAGCAATACAGTTTCCAACACTGACATAGCATGTGAAAAGCCACTCAACTTTAACTGTAAACATACGTTGTATTTTATAACAAATATATTAATTAATACTTAAGTTTATGTTAGTTCTCATTTACCTCTAACAAAACAGAACAGGCATAAAATAAATAATTCATTCCAGCTCATGCGTACTGTGTCATCCGTATTGTCTTTAAAATCAACATTTCAAAAAATGGTATTTCAATACCATAAAATACTCGCGAGGTGTTGACTTTCAATAAAAAATGGACCGCAACAAATCACATTCTAAAGAATTAGGTCAACATTTTTAACAATAAATAGTCTAGACACTCATTGTTGGCAATTTAGCTAATGCCTGTGTGTAAAATAACACACTAGGGGGTTCCGAGAAATAATTTACATTACTAGTATTACGGACTTCTTGTATTTTGTATTCCAATAAATCGAAACTGTCTACAGTTGTTTTCTGATTTATGGATAAGACAGCCGATGTGCTATGTTCCATTAAGATTATACGTTATCAATAAAAGACAGGGTGTACGGAAATCGGGAATCTATTGTTGGTGTATGTGAGGCATCTAGATTGTGACAACATCTCTAAAATAATGGATAACGCTGACGTATCCAATAACTGTATCAATTACAACATCACAGCTACATTGTCATGATAAAAAGATACGAGGATACAGGTTGCTTTTCCTGTTTTGTTGAGTTTTCTTCTTGTGGTCTTTGCAAAAATCACACGTCAAACATCACATGGTATGTCCACCCTGGCTTCATTTTGTAAATTTATGCTCATCGAGTGTGAGTATATTTCAGGCGTTGTAAGTGAGTGTAGTTTGATTAATACCCCATATAATTTTGGATGTATAAATACAAAATGATTACAAGCCGACAATGTTTTACCATGATATTTTATAGCATTGTCATTTTTAAGATATATGCTGGCATCAATACCAACATTAAGTAAATTTCTTATTTTTTGCAATACTCCTAGAAGTGAGACAGTCTCTTTATCGCCCGATAGGATATTCTGGCCACACATTTGATCATATCTTTCATTCGTGTTTTATTTGATGACTGTTTCCCAATTCCCCAAAAATAAATCAATCATATTGAGTAATCAGACAAAAATATCTCGGGGAAATTAAATGATACTAGAATTGTTTTCTATCCATTATAACACAATGCCTTTAAGGCATTATTACGTTTTCCACCTTAGCAGTAAATACGAATGGATTAAGGCATAACGGTTATTGAAACCATTTCCCCCAAGCAAACGATAAATACCGGTAATATCCCAACCGAATTCATGGTACAATATAGACTGTTCATCAACATAACTGACTAACTTGCTTATAATCACTGGAGAATTAACAAAAACACCCGAAGTGTCTTTTGGACTAAGGTATTAACTGAGACTTACGATTTTATAAAACGTATATATACACTGAGTGGCAATGAAAACGCAATACTTTTTAAAATTGAATATTTTCGTAATTCGTTAACTTATAAACTTGAAATTTTGTATGCTGACTTCGATTTATATTATCTACAGAATTCATCTTTTTCTATGAAAATTCTTTAATAATCACTCGTCCATAGCGGAATAGCCTTAAACTGCATTTTTCCGCGTGCTGATGGGTGGCACGCGATTTGCTAGCATATTGCTAGCATATTTGCAAGCATTTTGAAGAATATGGATGAATGAGTACGAAAAACAAACTAACAAGTAGAAAACATGGTGCATATGTCAAAGGAAGACTCCGAAAGATCGGTCGTTATGCTCAAGTGCGGGGTATACGTACTAAAAATCAAAGTTTCGTTGATTTAAAGGCTCGAAATCATTAATTTATTCATTAAACACAAATTTGAATACATATACACCAGTTAAAAAGATAAAAATGCATTAGAAATCATAGGATGTAAGAAAAATGTTTAAGTCAAGTGCGATAACTCTTTGATAATTATCCTCACTTTTTAAGATTAATCACCAAACTTTTACACTAAATTGTATAACTGGATATTACTGAACTAGGCTGCATGCTCAGATTATGATGTTTATTAATATTTAGCCGTAAATTGTGTTTTGAAAATTAAACACGCATTTCAAAAGCGCAAGTTTTCTCCATTCAGTGCAATAATCAGGCTTAAAAGAATACCTATAGCGTCCATGCAATTTATTTCCTGTAACAAATGGTGATAATGTCACAATCCTTGGGACAAATATAATAGAATTATATTTATCTCAAAACGAGCAGTTTTGAATATGCACTTAGAGCCGCTAAATTTGAATCAGTGTTATAAAGAAACTGGCCAGTTAAATATTTACTCAATTTATTACTCCACGATTATGTCCCTTTGACCATAGGAAATACACCAAGGCTCTAATAAAGAAAGCTTTACCATTTCGGTGGTTGTTCGCGAAATAGTGCACAGGCCCCTTTACAGTACCTGAACGTCTCATAGCTCTTCTGCAACAACGGCATAGCATCCAACTAGCATTCCATAAACGTTTCATACGATTAATGCGTCTTATGTGAAAACGATGCATCGGTCCAGACGGTGGATTTAAAAGATTAAAAACTGTGACTTTCTGTTTTATACTGACCCCAAAACAACTGGTACAAAACTATGTTGCTAAACAACCTTATCTGATTCGAAGTAATATTCGTATGTCACTTGCATATATCTATCCTATGACAAAATTTCACGATGCTTACACACTTATTAAATGTGTTATGCTATAGTATGTTAGTGTTGCGTTTTCATTGCTGCTCAGTGTATTATTCGTCATATCCCATTAAGTTGACCAAACTGCGTGAGCCTAAACCAGTGTGACAGGGACTACACCAATAAAACTAATTGTGTCATTGAAAAACGAAACGAGGAAATCGAACAGGAAGGCAGTATTTCATATTACCAATTAATCAGAAAGCATTATAATTCCACGAAACTGTCAACGACACGAATTGTGATTTACGCGTTTAAGAAAACATTAACGATGGAAATCATTTATAACCATGATTTAGTATGTCTTGATCAAGCGGTTCATATAAACGATTAGCTCAAATACTAGTAAACATCTTTCTGTCGGTGGTAGTGTTTTGTGAAAATCTGTCAATGTAATGTTTGTTATGGACGCCTAGAACCAACCTCTGTATATAGCAATCAACAAATAGTCAAATACACGCTCAGATCCGATTTAAAGAGAAAAATTAACGACAAAATATCATAATTTCCTTAAAAATCAAGAATTATTAATTAATAACCATATTATTATATTAATATTTATATATAACCACATGCGCGGTTCCATTTCAAACATTTTAAGACATATAACAAGCCGATAGCCCTTGTGAATGAGGAAAACTCGAAGTTTTCCTTAACCCTCTGATTGCTTTAATGGTGGCCGCCAAATGGTCATTTGGCAAAATGACGCGCAAGTCCATCAACTGATTTCGGACGTCTTAGATAATCATTGTTGGATATGTTCACCTCTTTGGTAATGGATCTTCAATTTTCAAGACCTGGGACATGGACTTATTCCCGGCTGGTGATGTTAAGTGCTGTCTTCCCTAGCCTATTGTCTCAAATCTTCATGCAAGACTTGAGGACAGATTGTAGAATGTACTATAAATGTCCAAATCATTCCAGTTCATTGTCTTTGTTTTCAATAACTCTAGAATAACATGTGCTAAAGTCATTGTTTATTACGTTGTAAAGGCAATGACGGCCCATTTACAAAACTAATTTGTCTGTCCGGAAACAAATAGCTCATTAACTACACCCACATAACTAATTACCTTCTTTTGACAGACACATACATTGTACCAACAAACAAGAGCCAATTAATCATTGTTGTATGGCTTCTGCGAAAAGTAAACATTCCAACGCCTATTGCTGTTATTTTCTGTCCGACTGTCTATGACAGACAGGGAATGTTCAAATGTCGTTCTTACATATTCCTGTGCTGGTCGTTGCCTAATGCTATGTAATGCCTGAAAAGTTTCATCTTGTTCATGTTTCTGTTTGGTATTTGGACGCATGCATGTAGCATGGGGACGGTGTCGTTTTCTTTTTATATGTCCGTTTATAAAGGAATGATATAAAACAGCCATCTGTTTATAATGTAATTATATAGTTTGGTTCTTGCGTTCCCTAGTGATTGGTGACCAAGCAATTTGTAAAGCTCTTTAGGCTAAATTGTTAGCGTTCCATTAATAATTCAATACATCTACTAGTATATTATTAAGTAATGGTTAGTCATAAATACTTGATTCCTCAGTGAGAGTGATTATAAACGGCAAGACCCAAAATAATTATAAATCAAAGTATTTTGGAAAATTCCTAGGTGTATATATTACGGGAAATATGGCGTTCAAAGAGAAAATTAAGTCATTAATACGCTTTGTTTTCACTATTGCCTGGCTGTCTCACTTATTAAAATAAAAACTCAACTTGTTTCTAAATAATGTACAAAATTCCTCCCGTGTTTTCAAACCAATTTTGAAATCTTTGATTAAGTGTGCCAGCGGGCATCATATCATCATGGTTCATATTTCATTGCAATAGATGTAGCGTAAGGATTAGTTGTGTCAAATCAAGCGATTGCTTTACAGTTCTGTTTATTTTGGCAGAAACCAAATAAATGCATTCTATTTGAAAGAGTCATACTTTTTCTATGAAGATCTTGAACTGATAAATACTATAAAATATTTTGGAACATATCTTCATCGCCACATACAAGTATTTTATGTATTGATCGTCGTATGGTGCTTATTTATAATAGCATACAAATATAAGAATACAGTTTCGTTAAATATCAATCGTTTATTACTAAAGTAAAACTGAGTAAGGCTTATTTACGAGATAATACTTTGCATACAGTTTTGTACACTGTATTCTATTAACGCATTTCAAAGCAGTTCAATTTTAAGTATGTGTTGCAAAAGTTGGCTTTTTCAAATGAAATGCTTCTTTTTGGTATTAAGTTTGGTGTATCGAAGTTAACATTTTCCAGACGCATAATATATACATTTAGATATTGCCAGTTTCTCATAACTTGTATGGCACCGTAAAATTATAACCGCTAGACATCTTTGACAGTCAGGCGACCAAAACTGATGAAAGTGAGGAAGATTGTGGATTTTATATATACCTTAATATCAATATTATGCTATTTTAGTATATGATTTTACACTCTCAAAAATAAATGAATGCGTTATGGATTCAAATTACTTTCTGATTTTAGTATCAAACAAATCATTACGCATATCAAAACGAATTGACAGCTGCAAATCACGGCTTATCTTAAACAATTGAAGTTTCAGACCATATTTCCTGTATATTACGATTTTAAAGAAATACAATAATGATGGTGACTGATTAAGTATTAAATAGATAAGCAAAGTAAAGCATGATTGATAGCAATAATGACGATCAAATATGAAAGATTTCACCACGAAACTGTCGACGCAATTATGGTCAACATACCGTGAAACAATACATGCTATTACAACAAGGACACGCAGAATATTTTCTCTCTGGAAGACGTTTTACATTTCGTATGATACGACTACTGCAATGTCATATAGAAGTGCATTGTCAAGATTGTTCCGTCTGCAAAAAGTATCACATTCTGAAGCAATTCAGACATTTGGATGTTGAGCACGAATCAGTGGAATAGACAAAAAACGACAAGGCTTTTAGGCAATCATTGTTACCTTTTACAACTTAATAGAACTCTCGAGTTTTTCCTCTGATATTATATATTTTATTATTCCAGGGCTTCGTGAAATCAGAATTCATTTTGGCCTCATCAATACATAATGTGTTTATGAATGTGTGTTTCTGACGCTAAATCATTTGTAATGTATTGTTTGACGCAAATTAGTATTATTATATCAATGAAAGTGTGCATTAAATAATCTACAAATGTAATGGATTGCCCAATAATAAGTCATTGTGGATTATGGGTTAGTTTTTTCAATTGTACAACGACTATTAAGCGCACCATCGTGCGTGTAATGACGTCACATTTTGATTTTAACACGGGAAAATGTTTTACCTGTTGGGGTTCTTTTTGTGGCTGTTTTTGTTTTGTTTAAGGCATACATCCTTCGATCGTTAGGTAATAGAAGTAACTTGGATGCATACCAGATACCAAAATGGCGTTAACATGAATGCGAAGTTTATTTTTCATATAATGATGTCATAATTGCAACTTGTTTTTAATATATTTGACTGTTGATACATATTGTCTGTGATATTTATAATACATAGAATGTCCAATTTATAGCTTTAAAGAAACTGTGATCAATTATGCTAATACATTTATGTTATTATATTTGCGCACTGGTCTAGTATACATTATACTTAATGCCTCTATATGCCATGCCATCAACACTAATGAACTGCAATGGAAATAAGAGAAGAAAAAAAATTTGTGATTTCCTTTGTGGTGCTTATCCTTATGAATGCATGTACGTTTAACTTGTTATATTATGTATACATGTTATTTATTCATGCATGTGCTTCAAAATGGAATAAAATATATTAATCTATCTATCTATCTATAATCATTATGCACCAGTCAGTTCCATCCACAAACCCACCTCGGGAATCCAAGGGGACAGCCGGGGAGCCGGTCGTATTATTACCGTCCAGCTTCCTCCGCACTGCCGGGGAAATGTTGGGTTTTGTTCTCCGAACGAATACCCCGGAATAATAATTACTTGTCATGGCCGGAGAAATACGATAGATTCTACCATCAGCTGTTCCCGCATTAATAGAATGATATTTCACTTTAAATAATATTAGATCGTTCCTCTTTTAAAACTTGTATTGTTTATGGTCTTGACAATTATATGGGAATTTAAAATAAAAAAAATAATTATTCGCTAGACATGTTTTATTGTTGATGGAAATAATATCCGAAAACCTTAATATAAACTAAGAATACATCTGCGTTCAAGGATTCCACCAACACGAAGAGTCGGCGCGTTGTATTGCGAGACGTTATCAACTCATCATACGGTCAAGTTTTTTTTATCTTCTATAAACAAACCTGAAACATCTAATTCCTCTAAGTACTCTAGAATTTATATCGCCGTCAGTCTAAGCCATATCGATGTCATCCGATTATCTAAGAGGACGTTTTAAGTCAAAATCGATCTAGATTGCATGATATTTGTTTACATTTTTCTCTCTCGGTAACAGCTTTACGAGGCCGTAGCACGATGTTGGCGTTTCTTGTATGCAATGATCTAAGCAAGTTTCTGGAACCACTGAACATATTTGTCTATCAGTCTGAGTAATATATTATTATGTTTTTATTTCCTCTCTTATCGCATTGTGTAGAGACTTTGCGCTTTTATGAACAAATCTCCTGATAGCGTATATTTGGCTGAATACATGTATCTCACATACGTTAAAGTTGCAGATATTGGAACATATCAAAATATAATTGATAATACCTAGTTTTAAATATTTAAATGAATTCCATGCTTTCTCGTTATCGTGAAGGACATGATTGCAATATTAGGCATACAATTCGTCTAGAAATCGTTTGGTGTATCATGGCGTTTGATTTTGATATTTGATATTTACATACACTTTACTCATACCATTGATAAAATACCATGCTTAACGCGTTTAATTTGCATATGTATTCTAGTTAGTGTAATTATCGATGCATTGTAGTATTGAATTTTCCTGTGGGTGCTAGGGCAGCGCTCCACAAACGAGCATAAATTAAGCAGCATACAATTGTCAAAATAGAGACAGCGTGAAATAACATCACTCAGCACGTCAAAACAAAACGAAACATTCAAGGACACACGTAGCCGTTGCATGACCAAACGGATAATCTTTTCAATATAAGTGTCACAAAAATATAATTCAGAACAAGTACAAGAGGTCGTTCAAACGCGTCTGTTATATGACCAAACGGATAATATTTGACAAAATATATCTGTTTACCGAAATTACGTATAAAGTTTTATATATCTACATGTCTAAACAAGTTCAAGAGCACCTACCTAACGACATTCAACAAGCGACTACTGCATGATCAAACAGATTATATGTTGCAAAATACTTACGTTGACGGAAAACTTTGCCAACGTCGGTCCCAAGTCAAAACAGAGGAGGGTTGTGCGCAGGGCCAGCGACCTTGCCACGTAAAACAACCTAGCTACAGAAACCTGAACCAAAACTATAATGCAGAACAAGTACAAGAGATCATTCAAACGCGTCTGTTACATGACTTAACGGATACTTTTGCCACGAAAAAAAGACCTAGCTACAGAAACCTTAACCAAAGAACATACCAACATGGCCTTAGGGACAAACCAGCCCTAAGATAATTAGGTAGGTAGGTACGTTGACGGAAACGACATCATTTTTCCTACTTAATTGAAATATAATTTATCAATAAGTGCAAAAACTTGATGTGTACGCATCAAAGACCTGTTACAGTACGACATGAGAAAAACATAGGCAACTTCTTTTCGGATAGAATAGAGGAGGTTTGTAGAATGTATGGAAATGGTCTGGTGACAATGAGGATAAAATAGCTATATTTTAAACTTGCCCTACCACTACAGGCAACAAGAGTTATATACCACAATGTGGAATGTCTGCTGATAAAAAAATAGTATTTGGGAATTATTCCTAGGTTTATACGTGACGGTAAATACGGCATTCACTGAGCATATTTATTAATTAAAACACTTTTGTCTTCGCAATTGCCTGGAAGATTTTATAAAAGATAAATACTCATAAGTTATTTCAAATTTACAACTTGTTTTCTAGTTACTGATCAAAATTCCTCCCGTCTCTTCAAATCGATTTTGAAATGTTTGATTAAGTGTGCCTGCAGGCACCATGTCATCATATATCGTTATTTTATTGCAATAGTTGCAGTGTAAGGATCAGTTCTGTCAAAGCAAGCGATTGCTTTACAGTTTTGTTGATTTTAGCAGAAACAAGTACATGCGTACTATTGTATTTGAAAGAGGCATATTTCTTCTATGATGATCTTGAACTGATAAACACTATCAAATGTTGTTTTAAACATATTTTCATGGTCTATTAAGGTGCATCGCCACATACGATTTTGGAACATATCTTCATTTAAGAATTCGTCGCCACATACGAGTATTATATTGTGCAAACAACAATGAATTTTGAAGCAGGTGTTTCCAATGGAAATGTTAAGTTTTTCTTGGAGGCTTTGTCCAACATCGAACATTTCTCGGTTGGGCGGGTTATTCCCGTTGTATTGGTGTATATGCTTTTATTTATCCTCTCAACCGGATGATCTATCAAGACGAGGCCCCAAAAGAGTTTAGTCAATTTAGTTTTTACGGGATACATGTAGTGCATGTAGTTCCAGAATCACACTGCTTCTTTCACGTCAGATGTAATGCATTATTTACCATGGGACCTAAGTGTTTAAAGCCTCATCTGAAAGACTGTTATAGTGATTGAACCCACACTCTTCCGCTCAGTAGTCGGCCAATCCCCATTGTTTTTGGTCGTCGTATGCTGTTTATTTATACTAGCGTGTAAATCTAAGAACACAGTTTCATCAACTACCAATTGTTTATGTCTAAAGTACAAATGATTAAGGCGTATTTACAAGATAATAGTTAACACACAATATCTTTTATTAAAGCATATCAAATCAGGCAAATGTGTTGGCATATTTCTGTAGCAGTGGAATTTTTCAAATATACTGAATTTGTTTGGTATTTAGTTGGGTGTATCAAAGCAAACATTTTCCAGACGCTTACGTCTCGTTACTTGTATGGCACCGTAAAATTATAACCGATAGACATCTCTAACATTCAGGCGACCAAAATTGATGAAAATGGGAAATATTGTGGATTTTATTAATAACTTAATATCAATATTTTGTTATTTTAGTATATAAATTTACACTCTCAAAAGTGAATGTATTCTGGATATAAATTACTTTCGGTTTTCAGTATCAAACAAATCATTTTACTGATAAAAATGAATTGACAGCTGCAAATCAAGGCATATCTTTAACAGTTGAAGCACCCGACCATATTTCCTGTATATAACGATTTAATGACGACTGTGACTGATTTCGAAGTATCTAATATATAAGCAAAGGGAAGCATGGTTGATAGCAACTCTGACGATCGAATATGAGCAAATAGACACGAAACTGTCGACATGTTTATGGTTAAAATATCATGAAACAGTACATGCTATTAAAACATGGAAAAGCAGAATATCTTCTCTCTGGAAGACGTTTTACATTTCATATGACACGATTACAGCAATGTTATGAAGAAGTTATATGGATGCTGAGCACGAATCAGTGGAATAGACAAAAACGCCAAGGCTTTTAAGAACTCATTATTGCTTTTTACAACTTAATATAAATGTCGAGTTTTTCCTCTGATATTATATATTTTATCATTTCAGGTCTACGTGAAATCAGAATTCATTTTTAATAAAATGTGTTTATGAATGAGTGTTTCTGACGCTAAATCATTTGTAATGTCTTGTTTGACGCAAATTGGTATTATTGTGCATGTATCTATAAAAGTGTACATTAAATAATCTACAAATGCACAAAAATAATTTATTGCGGGTTATAAGAATAGTTTCCTCAGGGTTAATTTGTGCAATTGTTTTACTATGACTTTGAAGCGCAACATCGTACGTGTAATGAAGTCACATTTTGATTATAACTAGGGGAATGTTTAACCTGTTGGTGCTTTGTTCGCACTGTTATTGTTTTGTTTAAGCAGAACTAAATGCATACATCATGCGAGTCGTTATGTAATAGAACTAACTTTGGTGCGTACCAGAATGGCGTTAACAGGAATGCGAAATTTATTTTTCTCGTAGTCGTCATAATCATGATGCAGCTGTCAGTTGCATCCACGACCCTACCCAAGAGAAACCGAAGCATAGCCTTCGAAACGGTCGTAGAATTACCGCCCAGCTTCCCCCGCAATGCCGGAGAAATGTTGGGATTTTGGTTCTCCGAACGAATCCCCGGGGACAATATTACTTGTCATGGGCCTGGGAAATACGGAATATTTTACCTTCAGATGTTCCCACAGGGCCGTGGAATCATTAAACATCCCGGCCCACCTACGGGGTGTGGATGTTGGTGCAACTGGCTGTTGCATTTTGTATAACCTTGTCACAGAAAACGATGTTTAGTCACTATTGCTGATTCTGCTTAGCTCCGAATTGTCTCCAAGGGTACATTGTTTTGTAAAATTAAGTGGATTGCAATCTTTAATGAATAATGTACGTCGGTACATGTATCACGACTACATCATAGAATTGTAATAATTGCAACACTAACCTTCACTTCTATAAATAAGAATAAATAAAAGTTGCCCCTAATGACACTTTAATAAACCAAGTGTATCTAGCATTGTACATTATTAAAGAATCTAAGTTAAAAATATGAAACAGATTTTTCTGAAACTAGGGATATTTTTTCAGATTTGAGGTTCGAAACACGTATTGACAATATGGCACAAATAAATGGCACATCTATTGACACTATGACGTATAATGTAAGGATAGAACACGCACACACATCTCGGTATGGAGATTTATGACCGTATGGCAAGCAAACAGAAACCTGCATTAACGATGTTCATTATGATAGACAAGATAATTCCAAACATATAACGAAACGTCAAAACAATGAAGGGTTTAACAATTCTTGATCTCTTAGCCGTCGGTGGTTGTTTGTCTAGCCCGTTCATAGAAAAGGAATGGTTATTAATGACATTGTATTGCAGTGAGAAACGTCAGACCAAAATAACTACACTCGTCTGGAGAATAAAGTTTATTGTAGGGCAGTTGCAGAGTACAATATAGACGGCAGCTTTCTGTTACATTTGAACATACACGTTAAAGTACCGTGATTATAAACATTTGAGAACGTACTGTCTGTGCCAACTCATACTCCGTACTCCAATTTGACCATGTCCTACAAATATATCATAATCTAATTTACCACTGATCTTATGCCTCTTGGGGAGCAATTTCCGAATAGCATTTTCCGAGATTAAAGGTCATGGTAGTGAAGTTATAAATCAACTGCAAGACATTGCAAGGGACCAATTGCAAGCCCGTTATCATTTCGGTCGAGTATTATTTCTCTGTAATGTTTTATATTTGTGTATCAAAATTGGGTTCCAGCTTCTTTCGGGTCGGGTGTACTATACTACTGATATCAACTATAACAGATGTGCAACGCCAGAAAAGGGAATTTACGTATTAATATAATGATATTTCACTTTAAATGATATTAGATCGTTCCTCTTTTCAAACTTGTATTGTTTATGGTTTTGACAATTTTAGTTCAGTTGCTCTGTAAATTTAAAACATCGCTTTTACAGGAAGGTCATACTTCGCTAGACATGTTTCATTTTTTCTGAATAATTCATATTGAATGATAGTGATTCAGATAAGCTTTATAATCTGATTGATGTAAATAATATCCTAAAACCTTCATAAAAACTAAGCATACGATGGTTGTTCAGTCATTTAATACCCGGACGATTGCTATAGTGCTTGATTGGAACATACGATTGTAGTAATTTCGTTTCATAAGACTTAGTCACCAACTTGATTATTTGACAAAACATGAAATAATTTCATCCAACCGAACACAAACTATGGTTGCTATAGTAACCCCGCTAACGACTACCCGGCCCAACCCAATTTTGTAGTGGTATGTAGAGTGTTAATTAGGTAGGGGTCGTGGTATTATCGCATATTTTAAGCAGAAAACATCAGACAACAGCTTATCAAGGCGAACACGAGTGTTCTTGCTAATTATTGACCCCTAAATAATGATCAAATGATGCAGAAAGTAGCGTTTTAGATGCGAAAATGGCGTAACTTCACCATTTTTTGACGTCGACTTGGGCCGAATAACGTTACATGAACTTACTGAAACGCTAATATATGACAACCCTTCATTGTATCAAGTTGAAATATTGTATGTGAATAAAGGAATGATGTGAATATACTAGTGTACGTTTTCATTGATATCCGTCCAATCGTTTTTAGCAATATCGATCGCCCGGGAATTAAATGAACAACCCTCGTATACCTGCTTTCAAGTATTCCACCAACTCGAAGAGTCGGCGCGTTGTATTGCGAGACGTTATCAACTCATCATACGATCAAGTTATTTTTACCTTTTATAAACACACATGTTATTCCTCTAAGTACTCTAGAATTTCTATCGCGTTGAGACTAAGCCATATCGATGTCATCCGATTATCTAAGGGCTCTCGTAAATGACATTTTTAAGTCGTAATCAATCGAGATTACATGATATTTGTTTATATTTTTCTCTCGGTAACAGCTTTACGAGACCGTAGCGCGTTATTTATGCTTCTTGTCTGCAATGATCGTAGGAAGTTTCTGGCACCATTGCATACATTCGTCTATCAGAATGACCAACAATATAAATCACGTTTGACTGTCCTCTCTCACACTTAGACTAGAGATAAATATCCTGGCACCGTCGATTTTGGTTGAATGCATGCATCTGACATACGAGAAAATCGTACGTGAAAATTGCGGATTTTGGAACACCTGAATATAAGTTTCTATAATCAAATATTGATTATGAAATAGTCTATTATTATCAAACGCATTTAAACAAGAATATGCTACCACGTGGTTTGTTTTCAATGAATATATTTCTATCTATTCATATTTGGATAAAGTAGAGTTTGCCACAATGACACAAATAAATATCAGAATCATTCTCCCTGTTGTCGATCGCTCTTTAGCAATCTACATTGCACCATGGCCTTAAAAAACGACACTTACGTTTACCCCGCCTCTGACAGATTAGTAGCTAAATCAAGCAATGTGATTGTACCATCGCTATCACGTGGTGACACAATGACACTGGGTCAGCAAAAATCAATACCGGGTGTCAGTAAATTAATGCCCCGGGTGCCCACGTGTTCAATGCCTTGTTTGACTAGCTATCGGCCGCCATTTTTTACGTCGCACTGGTTGCGTTTGTTAAACTTTGCTAAACTTAACATGACCTAATTAAATCAATATACGAAGCTCAAGTAACCAGGCTTCAACATTCTGACAATGGCTTTTATGATTATAACTATCCGTGTTTCAGTTTACTGTGGTTCCAGAGTTCCTGTTGCATTGACTTTGCTTGCAATACATTATCACAAATGTTTTACATAGTAGGACACGTTTTTATTTTTAATTCATTGGGAATAACACATAATGTGCAATATGAAATTTGAAAATGAAACTTTCAGAGGATTTGTCAGATTGAGTTATTGGGCTTATCGCTCATTAGCTACGCAGGAGAAGAAAATATCCGTCCAAGTGGTATAAAAAGTGACTAAACGTTATTCGTTAACTTAAGTAATCGCATCCGCCTTGATGGGTCGTACTGATATTTGGTATTCTTATGAGTTATATTGTTTCCTTCCATTAGTGTTACGTTGTCATGTCATTTGTAATCAAAGTGAAGATGAATTTATTGCATTTACTGGGTAGTGCTATAAAATTGAAGACAATCATCTCTGGCATAGAAATTAACTACGAAAATTGTGTTGATATCAAAACTAGAAATGTAGTGTTATAGCAAAACTATCATGTAATTCAAGAGACACTCTCATAATGGTACAGCAATCAAGTTTTAACGTGTATGTCAGAAAGTAGGTCTCCATTAGAGCTAGAAGCTTTTGACCGAAACAATTAATCTTTTATTGTACCGAGTTACGTACGAAGCCTGTCACTCTAGTTGCGCTTGCGGTCTGTGACCGATATCATGAAACTATTTTTGTATAAAATTATGTAGAACGATTACTTTGATACGCAAACGGCTGTTAGTGTAATTAGTTACCCTATCGTATTATTGTCTAGAGTATAATCAGGAACTGTCAAAGACAATTCTGTTTCCGACGAATCAAGGAACCCTATATTTCTGTCAAATCTAAATGTCAAGCCGGTCATTCGGTGTATTTTATTGAACATTAATATCCAGTTCCCTGCAGTGAATGAAACGATCATATTTTACACAGTCTACAGCCGTTGTTTCGGCACAGAAACGTATATCGTATGATAGTATGCATCCGGACAATTTATAGGAAAGGTCATTTGTATAAAAGCCTTTCTCGGAAACAACCGTCCCTCAATTACATTTTTCGAATAGGTACCCTTGAAAGGATGTACATGTACTCGCGTTCGTACAACGTGGCATGGAGTGGTAAAGTTACATTGATAACTATACTGTTTATGTGTTGTTTGCTAAGTGGTCTTGGTTAATCATTCCATTTAACTTTGAGACTGACAAATACTTTAAAGAACTTAAAATATGTATTAGTTTCGGCATGGGCAACCCATGTGACACAATTTTCTGCAAACACGTAGCAACTAACTCCGAAATCGTTCCTTTCACGAATCCGTTTATAATTTTCACAAAAAAAACAATTATGGCTTGTGGTATGTGATATTTTGTTTTGTTTTTAGGTTCTTTGTGTTAGGCTGTTTTGGTCCAGTTCTACTCTCACTGTGCGATTTGCTTCTGTCATTTTGAAATGTATACATAGTGCTGTAATCATCTCAATCGGATGTCACACGTTTAGTTCCAGGACGTTAAAAATGTATGAGGAAATCGGACATGGAAGGCAGAGAACAGAAATACAAAGAAACAATTGAAAGTCCAAATCCCCGACAAAAACGTGAACGACCCAATTTCACAAAGTAATTATAGAATAGCGGTGATTCCATGAGACCGAATGATACGCAGCCAAGACCCGACCAAGTTCCCCCAAGGCCCCGGTAACACGTTATCTGTGACTGCTATCACGTACAACAGCTGAAACCTGACCTTCGTCATTTTGACGACTGAATTTTGGATGTTTAGCTGCGACAATTAATTGGCTTGTTCCGTTGTATTAGTCACTGTGTCGTGTGATAGATTTTAAACGGATACTAATAATTTATGGTCTTAAACATTTCAAATATTGACTTAAGCCATGCATTTTGAAATTAGATCACCTGATAGCGTGCTTGTTGGCATATTTATGCGATGTGTTTCATCAATTTATTACCCTGATAAGTAGTGATGTCAATTAAATTGTAAAGTCATGCGTAGTTAATTGCCACATACACATGCTTTCAATAAGTGTTTAATGAATTTTAAACACATCGGTACTCGTTTAATGAAATATGGTTTACAATTTTCAGAGCACTGAATACATATTTCATGAAGCATGTAAAATATTGAGCTTGTAAAATGTTTAGCTTTAATGGTTTTACCTGTTAAGTACCCGTTTAAGCAGCCCGAGGGTCTGTCTAGAAACATCTCATTACTTTCATTACAAATTTTGTACTTTGGGGCATCTTAGGGCACGATGTAATAATGTTTACTAACATGTATGCAAGAGTATACATAGAAGGCAAGCATTTATTGCCAGTCAACCCAGTTCAACTTTTCCGCAATGTGTCTTGAATCGGAAAGTTATCCATTTCATTCTCGAACTGTGAGTTATTGAACAACTAAACACCTGTTCTGTTATACACAAATAAATATATTATAGATCGTAAACAATAGTTACAAAATGCATTTCTACAAAGTTTCTCAAATGCAATATCTTAGACTGTTCGTGCAGAGTGTGTGGTATCTGTATAAAGACGAACCACCAAGTACAGTATAAATACCACTACAATACTGCTATATAATATTTTAAAGGATTCGGTTAACAAAAATAGCGTTTCAAAATGCATAAAATACAAAATCGCAAATGGATTTTAACGAATTCCAAGAAATCTAAAATAATGCTTTATCGGGTTAATCTTAACATTTTGCGTTTATAGTTTGCTCAGTTGCTGCAAGAATGAAGATATTTCAACGTCGACATGCTGTACCAGACAAAATTATTATCAAAAACGAAATTATCAAATGAAAGCACGAAATACATAAAAAAAGGAACGCACTTCTATAGACAAATAACACACCATAAGCATTACATTTCAACATGAATATTTACAAATGAGTATGCAATGATGAGTTTGGTGTTGATCTCTTACTTGAGCAATATTCAATTATAATGATAATAATTATAATATAATAATAATAATAAGTTTATTTAACGAAGGTTATACACATTAAGTTAATACAATTATGTAAAAACTTATGTACAACATGACCTTCTAATTTACATGTACACCCAACACACACTATGAAAACATACATATGAATAATAATATCTCTTTATTATTATTTATCTTATGTCTAGGAACATATTGATCATTTTAACATTCAAATTAACAATAGTTTTTACAATAATATGGCATAAAAAATGACATTGCTATAGAATTTCAGAGCAGGTGGTGCGTTTCCACAACAACGATTTGCGTAGAATGTGACTGCTGACGTCGTCGTATCCACGTCAACGCTTTAGATAGTGACAGCAGGCATAGCGTCTCAACAGCAGCACTTATAGATATGGCAGTGCTCAAGCGGCACTATTAATGAACACCAGAACATTTGTTGTGTCAATCGCTGACGACAAAGAAACTGTAGGTAGTCAACATTTCGCCAGCGCACCACACACATAATAGCAAGTTTGAGCATAGAAATTAAGCACACATTCAAGGACACACGTTGCGTTTGCTTTACCAAAACGGATAATCTTTACAATATACGTATGAAGTGGCACATGAATAAATTTCAGAACAAGTGCAAGAGATCAATCAAACGCGTCTGTTACATGACCAAACGGATAATCTTTAACAAAATGTATTTGTTTACGGAAAGTACGAATAAAAATGGCATATATCTATAAGTCTAAACTCTAAACAAGTGCATGTACACCTATCCAACAGGTGTATATTGCATGACCAAATGGATTATCTTTAACAACATACGTATGTTGAAGGAAGCCAAAGCAAATATTATACCCGAGTGAAATATAATGCATCAATAAGTGCAAGATTCAGACACAAACTTGATGTGTACACATATTGAGTCGTGACCTGTTATATTACGAAACGAGAAACTTGTAAACAGTTCTTCGGATAATATATAGGACGTTTCTATCTAATAATTATGTGGAAATAGTCTGGTGACAATTAGGAGATCTATTTTTAACTCGCTTAATAACGAAAGGCAACGCGATATGTTATTTTCCAAAACGTTTTTGTTTTCTATATACTGTACATAATTTCTCCGTCTATTCAAATCAATTTTGAAATGTTTGATTAAGTGTGCCTGCAGACACCATCTCATCATAGTTAGTTATGTTATTGTAAGTTAGGATTGGTTCTGTCATAGCAAGTGATTGCTTTACAGTTCGGTTCATTTTGGCAAAAACCAGTACACACGTACTTTTTTATTTGAAAGAGTCATATTTCTTATATGATGATCTTGAACTGATTAACACTGTAGTGCCAGAATCACCCTGCTTCTTTCACGTCAGATGTAATGCATTATTTACCATGGGACCTAAGTGTTTAAAGCCTCATCTGAAAGACTGTTAGTGATTGAACCCACACTCTTCCGCTCAGTAGTCGGCCAATCACCATTGTTTTCGGTCGTATGCTGCTTATCTATACTAGCGTGTAAATCTAAGAACACAGTTTCGTCAACTACATATTGTTTATGGCTTAATAAAGTAGAACTGATTAAGGCGTATTACAAGATAATAGTTTACACACAATATATTTTATTGAAGCATATAAAATCCGGTAAAGTTAAAATGTGTTGGCGAATTTCTGCAGCAGTGAAATTTTTCCAATATACTGTATTGTTTGGCATTAAGTTGGGTGTATTATAGAAGCAAACGTTTTCCAGACGCTTACGTCTCGTTACTTGTATGGCACCGTAAAATTATAACCGATAGACATCTTTGACAGTCAGGCGACCAAAATTGATGAAAATGGGAAATATTGTGGATTTTATTGATAACTTAATATCAATATTTTGCTATTTTAGTATATAATTTTACACTCTCAAAAGTGAATGTATTTTTGATACAAATTACTTTCGGTTTTCAGTATCAAACAAATCATTTTACTTATAAAAACGAATTGACAGGTGCAAATCAAGGCATATCTTTAACAGTTGAAGCACCCGACTATATTTCCTGTATATAACGATTCAATGACGACTGTGACTGATTTCGAAGTATCTAATATATAAGCAAAGGGAAGCATGGTTGATAGCAACTCTGACGATCGAATATGAGCATATAGTCACGAAACTGTCGACACGTTTATAGTTAAAATATCTTGAAACAGTACATGCTATTAAAACATGGAAAACGCAGAATATCTTCTCTCTGGAAGACGTTTTACATTTGATATGACACGATTACAGAAATATTATAAAGAAGTTCATTGTCAAGGTTGTTCTTAATCGATTCCGACATCTGGATGCTGAGCACGAATCAGTGGAATAGACAAAAATGCCAAAGCTTTTAAGAACTCATTTTTGCTTTTTACAACTTAATATAAATGTCGAGTGTTTCCTCTGATATTATATATTTTATCATTTTAGGGCTCCTTGAAATCAGAATTCATTTTTAATAAAATGTGTTTATGAATGAGTGTTTCTGACGCTAAATCATTTGTAATGTCTTGTTTGACGCAAATTGGTATTATTGTGCATGTATCTATGATAGTGTACATTAAATAATCTACAAATGCACAAAAATAATTTATTGCGGGTTATAAAATTACTTTCACTGGAGTAGTTTCCTCAGGGTTTATGTGTGCAATTGTTTTACTATGACTATGAAGCGCAACATCGTACGTGTAATGAAGTCACATTTTGATTATAACTAGGGGAATGTTTTACCTGTTGGTGCTTTGTTCGTACTGTTATTGTTTTGTTTCAGCAGAACTAAATGCATACATCATGCGAGTCGTTATGTAATAGAACTCACTTTGGTGCATACCAGAATGGCGTTTACAGGAATGCGAAATTTATTTTTTACGTTGTCGTCATAATCATGATGCAGCTGTCAGTTGCATCCACGACCCTACCCAAGAGAAACCGAAGCATAGCCTTCGAAACAGTCGTAGAATTACCACCCAGCTTCCCCCACAATGCCGGGGAAATGTTTGGATTTTGTTCTCCAAACGAATTCCCCGGGGACAATATTACTTGTCATGGGCCTGGGAAATACGGGATATTTTACCTTCAGATGTTCCCACAGGGCCGTGGAATCATTAAACATCCCGGCCCACCTACGGGGTGGGGACGTGGGTGCAACTGGCTGTTGCATTTTGTATAACCTTGTCACAGAAAACGATGTTTAATCACTATTGCTGATTCTGCTTAGCTCCGAATTGTCTCCAAGGGTACATTGTTTTGTAAAATTAAGTGGATTACAATCTTTAATGAATAATGTACGTCGGTATCACGACTACATCATAGAATTGTAATAATTGCAACACTAACCTTAACTTCCATAAATAAGTATAAATAAAAGTTGCCCCTAATGACACTTTAATAAACCAAGTGTATCTAGCATTGTACATTATTAAAGAATCTAAGTTAAAAATATGAAACAGATTTTTCTGAAACTAGGGATATTTTTTCAGATTTGAGGTTTGAAACTCGTATTGACAATATGGCACAATATGGCACAAATAAATGGCACGTCTATAGACACTATGACGTATAATGTAAGGATAGAACACGCACACACATCTCGGTATGGAGATTTATGACAGTATGGCACGCAAACAGAAACCTGCATTAACGATGTTCATCATGATAGACAAGATAATACCAAACATATAACGAAACGTCAAAACAATGAAGGGTTTAACAATTCTTGATCTCTTAGCCGTCGGTGGTTGTTTGTCTAGCCCGTTCATAGAAAAGGAACATGGTTATTAATGACATTGTATTGCAGTGAGAAACGTCTGACAAAAATAACTACACTCGTCTGGAGAATAAAGTTTATTGTAGGGGAGATGCAGAGTACAATATAAACGACAGCTTTCTGGTACATTTGAACATACGTACACGTTAAGATCCCGTGATTATAAACATTTGAGAACGTACTCCCTGTGCCAATTCATACATGTACTCCGTACTCCAATTTGACCATGTCCTACAAATATATCAAAATCTAATTTACCACTGGTCTTATGCCTCTTGGGGAGCAATTTCCGAATAGCATTTTCCGAGATAAAAGGTCATGGTAGTGAAGTTATAAATCAACTGTAAGACATTGCAAGCCCGTTATCATTTCGGTCGAGTATTATTTCTCTGTAATGTTTTATATTTGTGTATCAAAATTGGGTTCCAGCTTCTTTCGGGTCGGATGTACTATACTATTGATATCAACTATAACAGATGTGCAACGCCAGAAAAGGGAATCTATGTATTAATGTAATGATATTTCACTTTAAATAATATTAGATTGTTCCTCTTTTCAAACTTGTATTGTTTATGATTTGACAATTTTAGTTCAGTTGCTCTGTAAAATTAAAACATCGCTTTTACAGGAAGGTCATACTTCGCTAGACATGTTTCATTTTTTCTGAATAATACATATTGAGTGATAGTGATTCAGATAAGCTTTATAATCTGATTGATGTAAATAATATCCTAAAACCTTAATATAAACTAAGCATACGATGGTTGTTCATTTAATACCCGGACGATTGCTATAGTGCTTGATTGGAACATACGATTGTAGTAATTTCGTTTCATAAGACTTAGTCACCAACTTGATTATTTGACAAAACATGAAATAATTTCATCCAACCGAACACAAACTATGGTTTCTATAGTAACCCCGCTAACGACTACCCGGCCCAACCCAATTTTGTAGTGGTATGTAGAGTGTTAATTAGGTAGGGGTCGTGGTATTATCGCATATTTTAAGCAGAAAACATCAGACAACAGTATGTACGCATATATCGGCTTTGTAATATAACATTTGATGTCAATTCCGTATAGCCTTATGTGTTCTAATGAAAAAGAGCGTGCTTCTGTGAATATCGCAATAAACTCGCATTTGTTTAGAGAAAACGGGTAATTAAAAATATTGGCCTTCACCTGAAAAACTTAAGACTCTCCCTTTAAAAATTACTTTAGACAATTATCATCAATACAGACCGTTGTTTATGTATGTAAGTAACAGTTCTACGGTGATATAGCATCACAACGTGATAATCAAAGGCCGAGCAAACCTAAAGTCATCAACAGTAAATGTCGTAGACTCAATGCCTGTTGGGCAGTTGACACTAATAGAATAATAGATATAGCATATTACACCACAACTGAACAGCTTATCAAGGCGAACATGTGTGTTCTTGCTAATTATTGACCCCTTAATAATGATCAAATGATGCAGAAAAAAGCGTTTTAGATGCGCAAATGGCGTATCTTCACCATTTTTTGACGTCGACCTGGGCCGAATAACGTTACATGAACTTACTGAAACGCTAATATTATGACAACCCTTCATTGTATCAAGTTGAAATATTGTATGTGAATACAGGAATTATGTGAATATACTAGTGTACGTTTTCATTGATATCCGTCCAATCGTTTTTAGCAATATCGATCGCCCGGGATTTAAATGAGCAACCCTCGTATACCTGCTTTCAAGTATTCCACCAACTCGAAGAGTCGGCGCGTTGTATTGCGAGACGTTATCAACTCATCATACGATCAAGTTATTTTTATCTTTTATAAACACACATGTTATTCCTCTAAGTACTCTAGAATTTCTATCGCGTTGAGACTAAGCCATATCGATGTCATCCGATTATCTAAGGGTTCTCGTAAATGACATTTTTAAGTCGTAATCAATCGAGATTACATGATATTTGTTTATATTTTTCTCTCGGTAACAGCTTTACGAGACCGTAGCGCGTTATTGGTGCTTCTTGTCTGCAATGATCTGAGGAAGTTTCTGGCACCATTGAATACATTCGTCTATCAGTGTCAAGAATAATTTATTTTATTTGCCGCAAAACGTCAATTTGTGTTAAAAAAGAAACACAAATATTTGTTTTGACGTTACGTCACGCCAATTCTATTGTTATGACGTGACGTCACAATGAACGTTTTCTCACCGGTCCGCGCCGTTACTATATAACTATGTGTGTATTATGAAATAAAGATCTTTGATCACAAAACAAATTCAGGTTCGTAAAGAGACTTGTCTCTGATTGTCTAAGGAAGGGGGTTGCTTCCAAGAAGCGCAGCAAGTAGAGGTCTGCTTCCAAGAAGCGCAGCAAGAAAAGGTCTGCTTCCAAGAAAAGGTCTGCTTCCAAGAAAAGGTCTGCTTCCAAGAAGCGCAGAAAGAAAAGGGTCTGCTTCCAAGAAGAGGTCTGCTTCCAAGAAGCGCAGCAAGAAAAGGTCTGCTTCCAAAAAAGGTCTGCTTCCAAGTAAAGGTCTGCTCCCAAGAAGCGCAGCAAGAAAAAGTCTGCTTCCAAGAAAAGGTCTGCTTCCAAGAAGCGCAGCAAGAAAAGATCTGCTTCTAAGAAGCGCAGCAAGAAGAGATCTGCTTCCAAGAAGCGCAGCAAGAAAAGGTCTGCTTAAAGAAGCAATTCAAGAAAAGCAGTGCTTTCAATAAAAGGGCTGCTTCCCAGAAAAGGTCTGCTTAAAGAAGCAATTCAAGAAGAGGTCTGCTTCTAATAGTTTGCTTTTAATAAGCAAAGTTATTTATTCCGAGGTCTGCTTCTCTGATTGTCGTGAAGCGTATCGAATAAAGAGGTCTGCTTCTCTGATTGTCGTGAAGCGCATCTAGTAAACGGTAAATTAAGACATTGTCGCTGTGGTAGAGACCCAATACTTTGACAATTTGGGGGCTCGTCCGGGATTATCTACCGTACAGTAATTACCAGCTACACAAGATGCAAGTCGAGGAATGGATAAGACTAGTTGAAAGAGTTGGATTGTCAGGGGAGAGTTGATTTTCTTCGTCAAGCAGAGAGAAGAAAAGAAAAACTGGCTAGAGATGAACGCCAGCAAAGAAGAGAGGATGATCGAAGAAAAGCAGAAATGGAACTGCAACTGCAAATCAAAGATCGTGAGCTTGAGGTTGAGCGGCTTAAAACGAGGAACACAAATAATGAAGGTGCTAGCAAATTGATGAGACCAAAAATACCGAAGTTTGAGGAAGGCCATGACAATATGGATTCTTATCTAGAGCGATTTGAAAGATTTGCCATCGGCCAGAATTGGGAACAGGGTACATGGGCGACAAGCTTGAGTTCGTTGTTAACAGGACAAGGACTTGACGTGTACATAAGTTTACCACAAGAGGAAGCCAGTAATTACACTACATTAAAGAAAGCCATACTGAAAAGGTATGAGTTGACAGAAGATGGTTTTAGATCGAAGTTTAGGACAAGTCGGCAAGACAATGGGGAGACAGTATTTCAGTTTGTGGCTAGAATAAGGAGGTATTTCGACAGGTGGATAGACCTGGCGGGTATTGAAAGAGATTACCAAAGTCTTGCTGATGTATTCATTAGGGAGCAATTTATTGAAGGGTGCTCACCTAATTTGGCGATGTTCCTGAAAGAAAGAGGACCTCATAGTATGAAGGAAGTGACTCAACTAGCCGAGCAGTATTTAGAAGCGCACGGAGGAACGATTATGTCCTCGGCTAAAGGTGACAAAAGTCAGCAAAGGTCCAAAGCCAATATAATTGAGGGAAGACCAAACCAAAGTCAGACGACGAGAGATTTTACGGAGCATAGAGATGTCAGAAAGACATGCTTTAAATTGTAGCAAAGTAGGGCACGTAGCCCGAGATTGTAGACAAGGGAAGAGGTGCTTGGTTTGTAGCAGAACTGGACACTTAGCCAAAGATTGTAGGCAGCTGAAATCATCATCACCACAGCACCAAGGACCCAGGATATCGGCTATGTGCATACAAGCCATGCCAGACAGCAGTCCAGTGCAGAAAAATATCGAAGATGGAAAGCTGATGTTGGCAAATGGAGAGACTATCAAAATTGTTGCGGGAATATGTACAATAGACGTAGTACCAGGTGAATGGAACCTGGAAATTCAAAAAGGATTCGTGGGACAAGCAGAGGTCAACGTGTTACGAGATACAGGTTGTGAACTGGCAGCAGTAAGGAGTAATTTCGTGAAGAGAGACCAGTACCTTGGTAAAGAGATCGCAATGATAACTATTGATGGAGAAGCAAAGATGGTCCCGTTAGCAGAAGTGTGGATAGACACGCCATATTACACCGGAAAGATTGAAGCAATGGTACCAAAGACTTTAATATGTGATCTTATTATTGGAAATATACCAGGGGTATTAAACAAGCCAAACAATGACTGGTTAAAGCAGCACACGTCACAATCAATTGCAGCCGTTATGACCAGAGCTCAGTGTAAGAAAGCGGAGCTACTAACGAGACCTTTAAAGGTACCAACACCTTCTTGTGAGAATGAAATTAACTTTGAGAAGCTTAAGAAGACACAGAAAGATGATGAATCTATAAGCAGTTTATGGAAGCTTGCTGCAGAGGGTGAACAAAAGAAGATGAAGAGTGGGGCATCTTACAAATATACAGTCAGTAAGGGTGTATTGTTTAGGTTGTTTGAACATAACAAAGGATCTTACTCTCAAGAAATAAAACAGATTGTCGTTCCAAGAACACTTAGAAGGAGAGTGTTAGAATTAGCACATAAGTCAATTGTGGGTGGTCATCTATCGGCAAAGAAGACGGAAGACAGGATAATTTCCAGCTTTAATTGGCCGGGTATAACAGGAGATGTCACTCGATAATGCCGGTCTTGCGATATGTGCCAGAGAACAATTCCAAAAGGAAGAGTGAAGAAAGTACCTCTCGGGGAGATGCCTATTATTGATGAACCGTTTCACAGAATCGCTGTTGATTTAATAGGACCAATAATACCTGCATCTGATAATGGAAATAGATACATACTGACAGTTGTTGACTATGCCACAAGGTATCCTGAAGCTTTAACCCTGAAGAAAATTGATACAGAAAGCGTAGCTGAAGCATTGTTAGAAGTATTCTCAAGAGTAGGATTTCCAGCTGAAGTGCTAAGTGACAAGGGAAGCCAGTTTACATCGGATTTGATGAACGAAGTAAGCCGTTTGATTTCAGTGAAGCAACTGTTCACCACCCCATACAACCCGAAATGTAACGGTTTATGCGAACGCTTGAATGGAGTGCTGAAAAGCATGCTTAAGAAAATGTGTCAAGAAAGACCAAAGGATTGGGACAGATATCTACCAGCAGTGTTATTTGCATACCGAGAAGTTCCACAAGCAAGCACAGGGTTTTCTCCTTTTGAATTGATGTATGGAAGAACAGTCAGAGGGCCAATGTAAGTGTTAAAAGGTTTATGGACAGAGCAAGAAACATCAGAGACGCACAATACTTACCGATATATACTAGAATTGAAACATCGGTTAGAGGAAACTTGCAAAATAGCCAAAGAAAGTCTTTCAAAAGCAAGGGTCGTATACAAACACCACTACGACAAGAAGACTAGGAGACGAAGTTTAAAAGCCGGTGACAAAGTATTAATACTTTTACCTACAGATAAGAACAAGATGACATTACAATGGAAGGGTCCTTACGATGTAGTCGACAAAGCCAATGAAATGGATTATATGGTTCAAGTCAAAGATAGAACAGCAAAGTATCACATCAATCTGCTGAAGAAGTATGAAGAAAGACCGAAAGAGATGATTGCCGGTGGTGTTGCTGTTATTGAAGCAGTTACTGATGACGAAGAGGGAACTGTGGATGATGAAAACATACTTGATTTGCCAAAGACAAAACCATCAGAAACATATAAAGATGTACATATATGTGAAGATTTGTCTCAGGTACAAAGGGAACAAGTAGAAGATTTACTTAGTACATTCAGAGACATACTTACTGATCAACCGGGAACAACTACATTGGCAGAACATAAAGTAGAGCTGATTGAAGAAACACCCGTTTGAGTAAAGCAGTACCCATTACCATATTGCTAAGCGACAATATGTAGACAAAGAAATAGAGAGCATGCTCCAAACTGGTGTTATAGAACCAGCTAACTCTGATTATAATTCGCCAATCGTGATTGTCAGGAAGAAAGATGGCAGTAATCGTTTTTGTATAGATTTTAGAAAGCTGAATGCTATTACCAAGTTCGACACAGAACCAATGACAGATATAGAAGATATACTAGCGAAATTAAAAGATGACAAGTACTTCACGAAGATAGACTTGGCAAAAGGTTACTGGCAAATTCCTGTCGCTAAAGAGTCCCGACGGTTTACGGCATTTTCAACATACAAGGGGAGCTTTCAATTCAAGAAGATGCCATTTGGAATGGTCAATTCAGGAGCAACCTTTAACCGAATGATGAGGAAACTACTGCTTCACTGTGAAAATGTTGATAATTATGTAGACGACATATTAGGACATACTTTTGCTTGGAATGAACATTTGGCGTTGATTCGAGAAATATTTTGCAGGATACGGGAAGCAGGTGTTACAATACGACCATCTAAATGTATGATTGGGTACAGCAACGTGGGATTCACAGGGCATACAGTAGGAAGTGGAATGGTACAGATGGAAGAGGATAAAATAGAACGGATTAAGCTAGCTTCGATTCCGAAAACAAAGAAACAAGTGAGAGCGTTTTTAGGACTTGCTGGATATTACAGAAAATTCATTCCGAGATTCGCAGAAACAGCTGCTCCATTGACGGATTTGACTAAGAAGGGTCAGCCAAACTTGGTAAACTGGGGTGACGTTCAAGAGAAAGCGTTCGCTACATTGAAGAACAAGTTGACAAGAGCGCCAATACTAAAATTGCCTGATTTTAGCAAGGCGTTTGTGGTACAAGCAGATGCCTCAGATACTGGAGTATGGGCAGCATTACTCCAACAGTATGATGAAGGCCTATTTCCGGTAGCATATGCAAGCAAGAAGTTGCTACCACGCGAAAGGAATTATTCCGTGACAGAACGAGAATGTTTGGCCATAATATTTGGTATACAAAAATTCCAGAAGTATTTGTATGGAAAAGAATTTATCATTCAGACTGACCACCAAACATTGTCATATATACAGAAAAGCAAGCTAGAGCATGGAAGAATAATGAGATGGGCATTATTCTTGCAAATGTACAGATTCAAGATTGAAGCCATCCGAGGATTCGACAACGTCGTTGCAGATTACCTAAGCAGAGAAGGATGTGATGATTCGAGCAATGAAGAAGTATCATCGAGCATCGATGATTCACAGCATACAGACCAGAAAGAAGAAATTTAATTATTCTTATTATTTTAAAAAAAACTTGTATTTTTACTGGAAAAGGGGGTTGTCAAGAATAATTTATTTTATTTGCCGCAAAACGTCAATTTGTGTTAAAAAAGAAACACAAATATTTGTTTTGACGTTACGTCACGCCAATTCTATTGTTATGACGTGACGTCACAATGAACGTTTTCTCACCGGTCCGCGAGGTTACTATATAACTATGTGTGTATTATGAAATAAAGATCTTTGATCACAAAACAAATTCAGATTCGTAAAGAGACTTGTCTCTGATTGTCTAAGGTAGGGGGTTGCTTCCAAGAAGCGCAGCAAGAAGATGTCTGCTTCCAAGAAGAGCAGCAAGAAAAGGTCTGCTTCCAAGAAAAGGTCTGCTTCCAAGAAAAGGTCTGCTTCCAAGAAGCGCAGCAAGAAAAGGGTCTGCTTCCAAGAAGAGGTCTGCTTCCAAGAAGCGCAGCAAGAAAAGGTCTGCTTCCAAAAAAAGGTCTGCTTCCAAGAAAAGGTCTGCTCCCAAGAAGCGCAGCAAGAAAAAGTCTGCTTCCAAGAAAAGGTCTGCTTCCAAGAAGCGCAGCAAGAATAGATCTGCTTCTAAGAAGCGCAACAAGAAGAGATCTGCTTCCAAGAAGCGCAGCAAGAAAAGGTCTGCTTAAAGAAGCAATTCAAGAAAAGCAGTGCTTTCAATAAAAGGGCTGCTTCCCAGAAAAGGTCTGCTTAAAGATGCAATTCAAGAAGAGGTCTGCTTCTAATAGTTTGCTTTTAATAAGCAAAGTTATTTATTCCGAGGTCTGCTTCTCTGATTGTCGTGAAGCGTATCGAATAAAGAGGTCTGCTTCTCTGATTGTCGTGAAGCGCATCTAGTAAACGGTAAATTAAGACATTGTCGCTGTAGTAGAAACCCAATACTTTGACAATCAGAATGACCAACAATATAAATCACGTTTGACTGACCTCTCTCACACTTAGACTAGAGATAAATATCCTGGCACCGTCGATTTTGGTTGAATGCATGCACCTGACATACGAGAAAATCGTACGTGAAAATTGCGGATTTCGGAACACCTGAATATAAGTTTCTATAATCAAATATTGATTATGAAATACTCTATTATTATCAAACGCGTTAAATCAACACGAATATGCTACCACGTGGTTTGTTTTCAATGAATATATTTCTATATATTCATATTTGGATAAAGTAGAGTTTGCCACAATGACACAAATAAATATCAGAATCATTCTTCCTGTTGTCGATCGCCCTATAGCAATCTGTATTGCACCATGGCTTTAAAGAAACGACACTTTACATGTACGTTTACCCCGCCTCTGACATATTAGTAGCTAAATCAAGCAATGTGATTGGACCATCGCTATCACGTGGTGACATAATGACACTGGGTCAGCAAAAATCAATACCGGGTGTCAGTAAATTAATGCCCCGGGTGCCCACGTGTTCAATGCCTTGTTTGACTAGCTATCGGCCGCCATTTTTAACGTCGCACTGGTTGCGTTTGTTTAACTTTGCTAAACTTAACATGACCTAATTAAATCAATATACGAAGGTCAAGTAACCAGGCTTCAACATTCTGACAATGGCTTTTATGATTATAACTATCCATGTTTCAGTTTAATGTGGTTCCCCAGAGTTCCTGATGCATTGACTTTGCTTGCGAAACATTATCACAAATGTTTTACATAGTAGGACACGTTTTTGTTTTTAATTCATTGGTAATAACACATAATGTGCAATAAGAAATTTGAAAATGAAACTTTCAGAGGATTTGTCAGATTGAGTTATTGGGCTTATCGCCCATTAGCTACGCGGGAGAAGAAAATATCCGTCCAAGTGGTACAAAAAAGTGACTTAACGTTATTCGTTAACTTAAAGAGGCATTCCCTATAACTAGGATATTTTTCTCTACTATCACATTAAATGAGCTAAATGTACAAAGCACTATCAATTATCATAATTTGTCAGAAGAACGTGTGCGCAAATATGTCTCTATAATGTCTCTATAATGTCAAAAATATATTTAAATCACCGATAATAATTAATCGCTTCCAGCGATTTATTATTATGTGGTCAAAGGGAAACAACTCGTGACTATATTTGCTCGTTACGGACAAATGTTTTCATTCTTTTCTCGGTAATTAGTGGAAGCTTTTTTGTTGCACGTTTGAGGATTTAAAGCAATAATGATTCATATTTAATGTATGATATTCTTGAATCGATTAGAACGATCAAAGTTATTGGGAACGCCTCTTTAAGTAATCGCATCCGCCTTGATGGGTCGTACTGATATTTGGTATTCTAATGAGTTATATTGTTTCCTTCCATAAGTGTTACGCTGTCATGTCATTTGTAATCAAAGTGAAGATGAATTTATTGCATTTACTGGGTCGTGCTATAAAATTGAAGACAATCATCTCTGAGATAGAAATTAACTACGAAAAGTGTGTTGATATCAAAACTAGAAATGTAGTGTTATAGCAAAACTATCATGTAACTCAAGAGACACTCTCATAATGGTACAGCAATATAGTTTTAACGTGTATGTCAGAAAAGTAGGTCTCCAGTAGAGCTAGAAGCTTTTGACCGAAACGATTAATCTTTTATTGTACTGAGTTACGTAAAAATCCTGTCACGCTAGTTGCGCTTGCGGTCTGTGACTGATATCATGAAGCTGTTTTTGTATAAAATTATGTAGAACGATTACTTTGATACGCAACCTGCTGTTAGTGTAATTAGTTACCCTATCGTATTATTGTCTAGAGTATAGCCAGGAAGTGTTATAGACGATTCTGTTTCTGACTAATCAAGGAAACTTGTATTTCTGTCAAATCTAAATGTCATGCCGGTCATTCGGTGTATTTTATTGAACATTAATATCCAGTTCTCTGCAGTGAATGAAACATTGATATTTGACACAGTATATAACCGTTGTGTCGGTACAGAAACTTATATCGTATGATAGTATGCATCCGGACAACTTATAGGAAAGGTCATTTGTATAAAAGCCTTTCTCGGAAACAACCGTCTCTCAATTACATTTTTCAAATAGGTACCCTTGAAATGATGTACATGTACTCGCGTTCATACAACGTGGCATGGAGTGGTAAAGTTACATTGATAACTATACTGTTTATGTGTTGTTTACTAAGTGGTCTTGGTTAATCATTCCATTTAACTTTGAGATTGAAAAATGCTTTAAAGAACTTAAAATATGTATAAGTTTCGGCATGGGCAACCCATGCGACACAATTTTCTGCAAACACGTAGCGACTAACTCCGAAATCGTTCCTTTAACGAATCCGTTTACAATTTTCTCAAATAAACCAATTATGGCTCGTAGTATGTGTTATTTTGTTTTGTTTTTAGGTTCTTTGTGTTAGGCTGTTTTGGTCCAGTTCTACTCTCACTGTGCGATTTGCTTCTGCCATTTGGAAATGTATACATAGTGCTGTAATCATCTCAATCGCATGTCACACATTTAGTTCCAGGATGTTAAAAAGGTATGAGGAAATCGGACATGGAAGGCAGAGCACAGAAATACAAAGAAAAATTAAAAGTCCAAATCCCCGACAAAAATGTGAACGACCCAATTTCACAAACAAATTATAGAATAGCGGTGATTCCATGAGACCGAATGATACGCAGCCAAGACCCGACCAAGTTCCCCCCAAGGCCCCGGTAACACGTTATCTGTGACTATTATCACGTACAACAGCTGAAACCTGACCTTTCGACATTTTGACGACTGAATTTTGAATGTTTAGCAGCGACAAGTAATTGGCTTGTTCCGTTGTGTTAGTCACTGTGTCGTGTGATAGATGTTGTGTTGTTTGGGGTACCGAGCCTGGCTGTCTCAGTTACGGCTTTCCCTGTGCGCATTATGATTATATTTGAAACGGATACTAACAATTTATGGTCTTAAACATTTCAAATATTGATTGATTGACTTTAGCCATGCAATTTTAAATTAGATCACCTGAGAGCGTGCTTGTTGACATATTTATGCGATGTGTTTCATCAATTTATTACCCTGATAAGTTGTAATGTCAATTAAATTGTAAAGTCATGCGTAGTTAATTGCCACATACACATGCTTTCAATAAGTGTTTAATGAATTTTAAACATATGGGTACTCGTTTAATGAAATATGGTTTACAATTTTCAGAGCATTGAATACCTATTTCATGAAGCATGTAAAATATTGAGCTTGTAAAATGTTTAGCTTTAATCGTTTTACCTGTTAAGTACCCGTTTAAGCAGCCCGAGGGTCTGTCTAGAAACATCTTATTACTTTCATTATAAATTTTGTACTTTGGGGCATCTTAGGGCACGGTGTAATAATGTTAACTAACATGTATGCAAGAGTATACATAGAAGGCAAGCATTTCTTGCCAGTCAACCCTGTTCAACTTTTCCGCAATGTGTATTGACTCGGAAAGTAAACCATTTCATTCTCGAACTGAGGGTTATTGAACAACACAACACCCGGCGTTCTGTTATACCCAAATAAATATATTATAGTTCCTAAGCCATAGTTACAAAATGTATTTCTTCAACGTTGCTCAAATGCAATATATTAATCTGTTCGTGCAGAGTGTGTGGTGTCTGTATACAAAAGGTATGGGAAAATTCGACAGAGAAGGAAGCACTCAACCCAACCAGCAGAGCACATAAACCAGAAACACCACGACACAACTACCATGAGCAATGCCCACAGAAATCCATGCCAAAACGGCGACCATATAGGCACAACAACCCCGGGGCGTGACGTAGTTTAAAACACAAGGACAGTGACCTAACGTAATGCGACCTTAGGACTTGACCTAGTTTAAAAAATGGGCAAGGTAGGAATGGGGTGCGAAAATATATTACATATTCATAGCAGCTACATTGAGCAATGTCCACACATAAGCTGAAGAAACAATTAAAGATCTAAGTCCACGCCGACAAAATGCAGGAAGACCCGCATTCACAAAGAAATTATATAAAAGTGGTTTTGCCGAATGAAACGCAGCCAATACTAGACCAAAGACGAACAACCATGTAATAATACCACTACAATACTGCTATGTTATGTTACACATGATCCGGTTAACAAAAAAAAGCGTTTCAAAATGCATAAAATACAAACTCGCTAATGGCTTTTACCGAATTCCAAGAAATCTAAAATAATGTTTCATCGGGTTAATCTTTACATTGTGCGTTTATAATTTGCTCAGTTGCTGCATGAATGAAGATATTTCATGATCGACATGCTGTACCAGACAGAATTATTATCAAAAACGAAATTAACAAATCATGGCACGAAATACATGAAAAAGGAACGCACTTCTATAGACAAATAACACACAACAAGCATTACATTTCGGCTTGTATATTTACAAATGAGTCTGCAATGATAAGTTTGGTGTAAATGTTAAACTGGAGATGTATTCAATGGCATTGCTATTGAATTTCACAACAGGCGGTGCGCTTCCACAACAACGATTTGCGTAGAATGTGACTGTTGACGTTGTCGTCTCCATGTCAACGCTTTAGATAGTGACAACAGGCATTGCGTCTCCACAGCAGCACTTCAAGATATGGCAGCAGGAATCAGGGCAAGGGTCACTTATTGTTGCCTCTCCAAGGCAGCACTATAAATGAACATCAGAACATTTGTTGTGTCAATCGAGAACGACAAAGCAACTTCCTGTAAATTTCAAACATTTCGCCAGGGAATAAAATTTCATCAACTGTCTGTTTAATTAATAAATAAATTGTTCCCTAGTTCATGTTTTACCTAATTGTGAAGGACGTGAGTGCAATGTAAGCATATACAATGTGAGCATACAATTTGGTGTTTGATTATGTAATTTACATAAATTACTCATATCATTGATAAAATACCACGAACAACGCGCTTAATGTGTATGTGTATTAATAAACAAAGACTAGTTAGGATACACACGGCTTAACTGCATGAAGTGTATCTTATATAAAGTTATATTAACGTAATAGATCGAACGTGTTTTTTGGACGCTGATACTAAAAGAAGTGACGCATACATAGAGAGGATATGCACATTGCTGCAGCCATACGTTTTTATTTAATTTAAGAACCACTTCCATAATGACACAGTAACATACGAATAGTTTCAATAAGTATGACAGAACAGAACTTGTCTAATTCTCATTAGTAAAGCTAGGAGTCCATGACAGAGATAATTAATATTTTATTGTACCGACTAACGTAAATAAGCCCGAAACTCTAAATTCACTTGGGGACTGTGGTCGATATCATGAAGCTATTTTTGTATGACATTACGTAGGACGAGAACTTTGATACGCAACCTACTGTTAGTGCAATTAGTTACCCTATTGTATTATTGTCTAGAGTATAACCAGGAACTGTCATAGACAATTCTGTTTCCGACGAATCAAGGAACCCTGTATTGCTGTCAAATCTAAATGTCAAGCCGGTCATTCGGTGTATTTTATTGAACATTAATATCCAGTTTCCTGCAGTGAATGAAACAGTAATATTCATTTTTACGCTTGAAATGATGTACTTCTTCGTGTCACGTGGCATGCAGTGGTAAAGTTACATTGATAATTGTAACTTCTAAGTGTTGTTTGCTAAGTGGTCTTGGTTTATCTTTCCACTTAACTATGAGGCTGACAAATTCTTTAAAGAACTGAAAATATCCTATGTACGAAGGTTAGTCAAAAATAACTGAGAGTTGCTAAATATTGCTTAGGAAAATAAGTGTTCGTATATTGTCTTTACATTATCGTGCAATAAGGAACCTCATCGATGTATTGGTGAATAACAAGTTTGGTCATGATACTTTGCTTCTTGTTGCCAGGCAACCGAAGAAGACAGCTCGAAGGCATGCGTTCACGCTGTCAGTAGACCAAAAGGTTGCGTTTCCATGGAAATATAAAAATAGAGAACATTTTCAAACCTAGTAATTATTTTGTAATACATAAATCCATTAAATTTTCCCAATAAAAATTTATTTGTTCCTCTGATATAGAAAATATACTTCATGGAACTATTAATTGTAACTTTGTTTGTTTGTATTAAGATCACAATTATACCCATCAAACAGAATGCATGATGTTTTTCCAAACGAGAAGTGATATATATTATTTCTGTTACGATTACTGGACTCCATCAGATACATTAATAATCCTCCTGAACAGAAATTGTGAAATCAGTGATTAGTTTAAGAATGCCATGGTAACGAAAAGAATACCTGCTGAGAAAATAAATAACATATGGGTAAAACTGTTGCTAGCCAACTAAACAACATAGCATTAGTCACCATTCTGTAAAAGAAATACGATTCTACAAGATGTACATGTTAGTTGTAATAAATTACGCTTTAAACAAACGTTCGAATTGACAATAGAATCAGCCTCCATGTTGCTGGCGCGAACGCAACCTCTTAGCGATGTTCTTTTGTTGCTTGGCAACATAATTTTTAAGCATATATTTAATCACGGAATTCATTAGAAACCCCGCAATGAATTATATTTGAAGACGGTTGATAGAAAATACAGTTGTAAATACATTTTTTGAAGGCTTAATTTAACAACTCTCAGTTTTGTTTGACTGACCCTCGTATTAATTTCGGCATTGACAACCCATGGGACACGAACTTCTTCAAACACGTAGCAACTAACTCCGATATCGTTCCTTTCATGTATCCGTTTATAATATGCTTAAATAAACCCAATGTGGCTTTTGGCATGTGTCATTTTGCTTTGTTTAAGTTCATTTGTGTTGGGCTGTTTCGGTAGAGTGCTGCTCTCTGAAACCTGAGCTTTCGACATTTTGACAACTGAATGTTGGATTTTCAGGGGCGAAAATTCATTTTTTTTTCAGTTGTGATAGTCACTGTGTTGTGTGATTGTATTTTATGTTGTTTGGGGTTTCGTGCTCGGCAGTCTCAGTTGAGTGCTGCTTTCCCTGTCCGCTTACTCATTACTTTTAAACCGATGCAAATAATGTATTGTCTTAAACATTTTATATATTGACTGATTGACTTAAGTAATGCATTTTGAAATTAGATCGCCTGATAACATACTAGTTGACATATTTATGTGGTGTGTTCATCAATGTATTTTCCTGGTAAGTAGTGAGTTCAATTAACTTGTAAAGACATGCGCAGTTAATTGCCACAGACACATGCTTTCAATAAGTGTTTAATGGGTTCATGTTTAATGATATATGGTTTACAATTGTCAGAGCACTGAATACCTATTTCATGAAGCATGTAAAACATTGAGTTCGGCTTGTGTTAACTGTTTAGTACCCGTTTAAACAGCCATAGGGTATGTCACTAAAGTGTATATTATAAATAAACAATATCCGCATTAAAAGATGTTTAAATTTGCATAAAATTGAACGAAAGTATACTTCGAAATGCATTTAATTTGTATTTTTAAACAAAGATTAGTTTAAGTATCGGTTGACAATTTGATTACATTTTCATGCGCCTGCTAGAACAGCGCATTCCTATAATGGTAGCTAGTTAGAGGATAGAAATTAAACACCTTACCATCGTCAACAATATCGTCTGCTAAAACAAAAGTAAACGTTTAAGAGCACACGTAGTCGTTGCATGACCAAACGGATGATCTTTACAATATACGTATGAAGGGGCACGTATCCAGTACAAGAGCTCATTGAAACGCGTCTGTTACATGACAAAACGGATAATATTTTACAAAATATATGTGTTTGTGAGAATAACATATAAAGTGGTATATATCTACATGTCTAAAATCTAGACAAGTGCATGAGCACCTATCCAACAGGCGTCTATTGCATGACAAAACATATTAAATTTTACAAAATACTTACGCTGACGGAAGCTACAGCAAATACTCTATTCAAGTGAAATATAATGCAGCAATAAGTACAAGCTTCAGACACCAACTTTATTTTCACGTATGCCAGATACAATACGAAACAAGAAAAAAATAATTAGTTTTTCAGATAGACTAGCGGACGTTAATAATTCGGATTGTTTAAATAAAAATGCATTTTCGTCATTGTATTACAATAACCACACAAAACAACAGCGTGGACTGTGGTTAATGTAAAACCATTATGTCATGGTAAAACTATATTATCAGAATGGACGTTACAATGGATGGTTAATATAAAGTTTCATTGATCATGCAAAGGGCAAACATTTCGCACACCGAAATTGCCTAGATCTGTGTACTTATTACAATTGGTGGGTGGGTAGATTGACAACGAGGGCCGTAGGTATCTTTGGCAAAACATGCTAGTTTTATTATTAAATATGCAATTAACAATTTATTTGAAGTAAATATTTCTGCTACGTGTCATGCATCTTGAAATTCAAATTATGTCAACAGGTTTGTTTATCTCTTTATGTCGTTAAAAGATACGGTACAACTGACAAGTTGTAATGGAATCTCATCATAAGAACATTACATTTGGGAAATATGGGAGAGCACTGAAGTATCAGCTGGTGATTGTCTGCAATTCCAAAGCTGGTGGTGATGAATTACTTGAATAAGAACATGTATATTCCTAGTTAAATGTGAGGGCATTCATTTTGTAAGTAACATACTTCTTGTTCCAGTAATAAATGTAACAAGTAACTGACAGTTATTTTAAATTGACTGATTTCAGCTTGCAATATAGGCCAACAATTACAATCACATTACATACCATGTGGCATGAACACACTGGTTACTGAATTCAGTACTGAGTTTGGTGAGTTCTAATTTTAAGACTATTTATTAGTAAAATTAATGTGCTGAGATTCAAGTCGACGTGTACTGGTTTTCGCTGCACATACATGTACATTGTATTTCTGTACGCTTTACATGCATTATGGATGACATTGCCAACTAAGATGAAATAAATCCATTCATTTCGCTTGATCGGATTAAAACATTAACAAACAAAAAAGTTGATACCGGTTTAATCAGTTTTCGGTTTAGATTAAAATTTATATAACAACTGGGAACGGATTATTCTGATAAGCCGGGGAACATTCTGTTTTTGTCGTGTTGATTTGCTCCGATGGTTTTCAGATAGAAGGAGTAGGATACATAGCGTTCCGTATCTTTTGGCGTTTTTTTTTAATTGATGCTTTTTATGATGCATTGCAACACAAATGTTAGAAAATGCAATTTCGCTATTTAACATTCTTGATGTAACAAACTTGAATCACATGCGAATGAAATGGGCGGTGTTGTGTGATTATTTCTGAGTATATTAAGTAGAAAGACATTCAAGTGAATGAACGATCTATGCATTAAAAAATGCTCTTATTTTCATACCCCGATATCTACCCGATATCTACAGATAAAGACAGCATAAATCATTCGTTCTACCTCCCCGTTGAAACTGTAAACTAAACAAAAGTGGTTGAAACTACAAGTAAGTATTGATATTGCTTTGGGGCTTCGTACACTTGTTGGCCATCCATTAAAATCTTGTATTGCCGACGCCATGTTACACATTTAATATTGTGTATGATTAGCAGTGTCTTTGTGCCTTTAACCACGCTGATGGGTGTAGTTTTTTCCTTGCTATAAACTTGTTTGATAACTGTAATGTGCAGGCAGGGTTGCCTTAAGCTTTATTATTTATCTCATTTTATTTATTTGTATAGAAAGTCAATGTTAGTTGTTTTATGATAATCAGAATGAAGCTTTATTTAGGTTTTCATCCTTTGTTTCAATGTCACATTTACTGTTGATTTATAAATCACGGCATGTGAATCAAGAATGGAAATAAAGTTTATCTTATCTCACATTGTCGACTCCATGTAAAACATTCCGACATTTCAACATAATAATTTCCCCTAGAGGACCAATTTATTTATATTTATGGACAAAGCTTTCGCTGAGGCATACGTTACATCAATGCATAAGCAATTGTTGAACGCCGTACAATTGAAAATTAGTTGATTACTTGTATGAACTGGAAATTCAATGGTAAATTCAAACATTTTTTTAAAATGTTATGGGCTAAAATAGGATATGTAGGGTAACCAGAACGCATTGTTATTGTATTTTGCCTAATTTGAATTGAAACGAAGTTTATTGGTATAAAGTTCAAACTGTTATATATGTACAACACTTTATCGTTTGAGTAATACTTTAACAATATTAGTATCGGATTCATGTACTATTGTCCATTGTACAATGGTGAATGTTTGTTTTATTACACATGTATTTATTTGTTCATATTGATAAATATAATTAATAAAGATAGTATCTCTACATGTGTTTGCTTATTGATATTATGAAATAAGATACCGGTGATGTGATATTTATTTGACCTAGTAAACCAATTTAAGTTATGTCATATAGTACGTATGACCTTTCTAGTGCAACATATTTTGGAAAAGATAATTAAACATTGATATACTGGAAAGGTATAAGTAAAAGTAAATGGTTACTTCTGTAACAATATGACTATATTGCCGTAGAGAGATTGTTGCTTAATGGAGGATGGCTTTGAACTGGCAACATGTTTTCAATCATTGATATGTAAGACGGAACATTTTAGTTAGTCTGCATGCATTATGTATAACATTTTATCTATTGGAGTCATTGACATACATGTATAACGTATCTCCAGTGGCTGACCACATCTATGTCAATTCACAGACGTTACCATGTGATGTATATATCGCTGGCTTAGAACCAGAAGGTCGTAACTACCAAATCGATATATTGAGAAAACAAGAGAAAACTGTCTGTAATTTACTCTTAACTTATGGGAAAACACGTTTTTAAAACTTCATTTTGGCCAACATGACAATTTCAGATTTTCATGAAAATAGGCTCATAAGAAGCGCCTTGTGAAGCAGATTTCAAATATTTATGAGTCGTATAAGGTCGTAAGGTGTAGTTACGACCTTCTGGTTATAAGCCATCGATATATATATACATGCATTCGTGTAACAGTACTGATCAATGTATATTTGATACTATTTCAGTCATATGGACATTTTTATTCTTGTGCCCGACCAACTCTCTTTATACATTATACGGAGGGTAAAGCGCGGGAGATATAGTTTATTTTTCTTTTTGTTGGATCGAACCCACACTTTTCTATTACCGAGGTTGATATACCGCCATTGTGTAGGGCCAAATGTATATACACAAATAAGCTTTGTATGTACAAGGAATATTTATATGTATATGTACGTATTACAGTCAAGATCGAAGTTAACATCATCTTGAAAGCATGGATAAACTGTAAGTGGATTTCGTCAATACAGGAGATTTTCTCCAATTTATTACAATCTTGTTTTGTTTTACAAAAAGTCGAGCATAGCCTTTACTTGCTATATTCTCACTGAAATATGGCAGGCACATATATGTTTGTGTTTTTACCAGGATTTTAACCCGGGTTTGACTGCAAGCGCACTAACCACATGGCAGCATCTTACTATGAGACGCTTTATGTCACTCCGTCCGCGTTATAAGGGTGAATATTCCCGACTTCTAAGTATGTTGATTTCACAGAAGACCTATAGACAAGATACAAAAGATGTCGTGTTACAAATACCACAGTCACCTAAAGTATCCCATCTGTGGTCTCCAGGCTCACCCGTCCTACCCCATAGCACCGTTAAATGGCGTCTGCGGGGTCGCTATGGACAGGACCTTTTTTTTTTTTTTTAAAGTAAAATTTTATTATAATAGCACATATATATAATTACAAACAAGCTCTGTGGCTTTTTGAAAGACTAATTTAACATTTTGATATTGAACTACTCTAGTTACTGAAAAGAAAAGAATATTTTAATGGAGTGAATGGTATTTTTAAAGTTCATCTAAAACACATGTGTCATATAATAATTTAAGAAATTGTACATACATAAATTATACATATATACATATTATACATATTATACATTAATTATACATATATATATATATACGTAATTGGCTGTTAAATAGTATTATGGTATATATAGTGCGTATACTGTTTAAGCCAATCACATCATTGAGTTAGTCTAGCTGTATTATGAGATCGAAAGCGAAAGTAGACTAGAATAACTCGATGTGTGGTTATAAGTTTAATGAAGAAATCAATATTTTAATGCTTAAAATATTAAGCATCAAAATTGATACAATGGACAGGACCTAGAAACCGGGAATTTTCTCAGAACACGGACATTCTGAAAAATTTCGAAGTAAGCAAGTTGCAATTTATCAGTACATGACGATTTGTTCCATTAATAAAAGCCACTTCCAGTCAGCCATGGTTTCTGTTACCGGGACGTGAGTCAAAGCCCACTGCTCCACACGTAACGTTTACCACAGCCTTGTGAAAGCGGGGAGAATTCCGATTTGGTGCACTACTTTACTTGCTTATATACCTAACCGATGTTATTGTTACTAAAAATAGCACAATACTAAAATAGTACAATTGGCAAGTTAAAGATACGTACACTTTATTACAAGCGAAATCATTGATCATTTTTTGCTGCAATTATATGTCACCATGATATTCTAACTATTGGTTTAATTAACTATTTAATGAATTAATCCTGTAAAAATAGGAAAACATTGTTTAATTTCAGATACAACTATTTATTGCAACAACTATGGTGTGAAGATTATTGTAAGAAACATAAAAGCTGATGCCTAAACCTTTAGCCTTGCTGATATTGCAGTTTCATATAATGTCAATATATTGTGCAATCCTTTCAAATTATTCGTCACATGAGAAAATAATGTTTACAGTTTATAACCCTATTCACTGTAAAAACGTCATTTCATCGGCATCGTTATAGTTAGATTTCGAGCATTGAGCCATGACTGCACTTTTAAAGTTTAATTCATTCGCCATGCGGGATTGACTATTCAGATATGTAATAATAACAAATACGACAATTTTATTCGTGTATCTAAATGGTGGTGACAGTTAAGCGTGGGGAATTAGAACTTTTGTCAAGCTCCACGTTTAAGTTCGAATTCCACTGGCTTCATTTTTTCTAAAATTTATACAAATGGAACTTTTTATTGTGTAATTCTTTTGCACAAACCAAAGACATTCCAAACGATACACCGCAAATACGCATATATGTCCTTTAATGAAAACCATTCAGCTAAATTGAAATACGTAGGCAATCTGATCGTATTACACAAGAGGGATGACCCAGTACTTCATGATAATGAATTATGTTTTACTGTGAGAAATTCAGAGCGATGTTCCGAGCTTACAATGGTCAACATATTTTCTGTTAAAGGTAAAGGGTGTTAAACAGAATGTAGCATTCACTGCATAGCGCTCAAACACAATGTGTGTTTTCAAATAAATACGACATTGTTGGCCCTAACGTATCGAAGAAAATATGAGAACTTAAGTGATATAAAATAAATACTTTCAAATTACGCGAATTCATAAATTCCAAAACTAATTTGTTTGAGTATTTGAACCAACGGTCTTCGGAGTGCAGTTCCTGAACGTTACTAACTGTGCTAAACTTCCAATCGATAGATTAACACATTTGTAAGTATCATACTATTTATAAATCATGACGATTGAGCTCAATAAAGCACGGGTTACCCGCCCAAATAGACGTGTCTGAACGGTCATGGCTCAGGGTTCAAAATTGAACTATATAATGCTTATACGTGTATTTATGCAATGACCTTGAACGTCGACACAATGTTGTTATGTATTAAACAAGTTGTATCACTGTTTAGCAAGTATTGAAAGCATATTCGGCATATAAAAACGAAACGCAATATAAATACATAATGCAAAGATAACTACAGCAAAACCTGTGTAAACCCCACCTCATGCAAATGCTAATGCAAAAGTGGTTTAAAACCTGTCTGCAAATACCAAACATGTGTTGTCTGAATATTAATATTGCATTAAAAGCAACTGAGTTTACCAATTATTTAAAGCCACAATAAGGTTCCGGAACAGCATATTTTCAAGAAGATAGACAAACAAATCTTTGTTACTGATTTGAAGACTGATAAATAATCAACACATCAAGCTATTAAAACACGCTATTACTGTCATATACGAGCTATATGAACTAATCTTCCCTTGAAGATTGGCATGACGAGCCCGGTTTGTTTACAAATACGGCGTTTAACACCATCTCCGTCACTTTCCAGAGACTACCGAGAATATTTCGCCAGTTTCTGATAACCAATGGATGGATAGCACACCTATTGATAACGTAGGGCGTATTACTATAACCCGGTATCTACCAGTACCTTCTGGTATTGACACCTAATCACGTTGTATATTACCTTGTATATTGCCTTGTATATTGACATAAATCATGTTGTATATTTGAAACATGCCAGAGGCGGGGGATTAACTATGCGTATGCAATATAGATAGTGCGAATGGCTGTGTGCAGATGTATTAATTTCTCCGATAATTATTAGATTTATATTTTCATGTACAGTAGAACCTACAATAAAATAATAATTGGTTACTTGTAAGTATATTAATCTGCATGTTCAATATACACGAAAGTTGTGAGTTATTTAATTTTCATAAACACGTGTCAATCATTATGAAGATCAAAGAGGTGGTCTTTTCTTTTAATATCAATATAAAACGCACAAACATGATCATATGAATGAAAAATTAAAATATATTTTATATCCACATACCCTCAAATGTATTTAACTGTAGCTAGCTACATTTTGTTTATTGTCTGATACAACATAATCTGTAATAGATGTTTTTGTGTGTCCTTATAATTTTATATCGCTGGCTTAGAATGAGAAGGTCGTAAGTGCCATATTTGAAATATTTATCACAAGGCGCTTCTTATGAGCCTATTTTCATAAAAGCTTGTTAACCATAAGTAAAGAGTAATTTGTCAGACAGATTTTCTTCTTTTCTCAAAATATGATTTTGTAGATACGATCTTTTCATTCGATGTGTTATATATCATGGAGTTAATGTGCTTGTCTATATAATTCCATGATTATATTAAGTGATATATATTCATTAACATTTCTACATTAATCCTTTAATTGGATTATACCCAGCCATTCAATTAGGTGTCAGTCATGATTAGACTACAATACCCCACGCAATATACAATACAATATAGGCCTACAACAGGGTAGCGGCAGATACCGGTGTACCGGGTTTTGTGCGTATACTTCCGATCATTGACGAAATCTTCGGAATCGTTCGAAAAATTTAAACGTAAACACTATTGAGTATTTTGTACGGAGGACAATATACTTAATAGCGTTTTTCAGTTGATTATTTCTCAAAGAAGGAACAGCGACCTGAGGTCAGATATGGTTCCATTCTGCACCATTTTTAGTATAATTTAATATCTCAATATTTCAATATTCTTTGTAGATAGAAAATACTACCATTTTAAACCTTAATGGGACTTTAACTAGAAGCCTTTGAAGAGGTTTAAAGAAATGCATATAAACGGTACCTCGATATGGTATTTTTAAAATGTACTTCATCCAAATCCACGTCATCCAATGAATATTACAATTAAAATTTGGATTTTTTGGACAAAAAGAACTTAAGACGGCCTCACGGATCGAGTGAAAATATTTTCAAAAGTATTCTTTTCCTACCAAATTTATCATTTTTATAATATAAAGTTGCGGACTGTTGTTTTAATAAAGATTTATCAGTTTATTTCTTTTTAAAAACAGTCCAACTTTCCTCTCAGCATTATTATTCAATAGATCATTCAGTAAACTGTGGCATACATCAAGTGCATACAAGTTCATTCTAAGATTTGACCAAGTGACCTAGTTCTTGACACAGCATGTCCCAATTTGAACATTGGCATATTTATCAGTAAGACCAAACGATTGAATCAATTTTGAGGTCTCTAGAGTGAACACAAGTTTTTCTTACATTTAATGACCTACTTTTCAATCCGGCATGACACAGTTTCAAGTGAAGTACAACAACAACGTGTACATCAAAAATTGCAAGATGAAAAAAACAGCAACAACAAATCATTCATGATAAGAAATATACAGAGTAATAAATGTAATATAAAACAGTAAAGCCATCTTATAATAACCATAAAACGTGTTTCTACGATCCTTTTGAAAAAGCAGTTTATACGCATATTCTAAGCCCAAAGTGATGCTGGAGGTTTTTTTTCACTTCTTGTGTCTGTATGACAATGACTCGCTTTAGCCCGTCATCTTAATCTGCCTGCAACTCTGAAATGTAATATCGTACTGTGTTAACTTAAGTATACAAAGCCGGCATAACACATTTATCGAGCTGTTAATTAGATACTATTGTATCATTAAAGCGGATGTCACAACATTATACATCTTTCAACTTCGTCAAGTTTCCACAAATTGTGTGTTTACATGTTTTAATCCCCATGAATACAGTATAACTTGACCAGATTTAGTAGGCACTCCGGACATATTCCTTGCATATTTCGGACAAAGTTGGTGCAAAAATAAACAAATATTTTCGATAAGTACCGACTACGCTTACCGAAAATAATACACGCTTCCGAAGTTTAATGAGTGCCTACTTAATCTCGTCAAGCTATATATAGTTATTATCTACATTCTTCACAAACAAAACAGTTAACACCCTTCAAAAGGTTGACATGCATTTTGAAATATCCTGAATATATATATGCCCGCAATACTGTAGTAACTACATATAATTAAAGAAGGACATACAACAGTCTTGCAGGCATCACTCGATATATAAACTAAACGGATACATGAACTAAACATGTTACATACCGATGTAATGAGGTCCGGATTGTGTATCGTCTAAGCTTGTATAAATTCTGTCAGCATCCACTGCTACTTCTGACATCGTGACACGAATGTCTGAGTTAGCTTCCATGCCATCATATACCGGTGTACCACTAGATGTAGGCTCTATCTGAGTATTAACATACGTATGTTGTACCTGAGAGTCTTTGGACGACTTAGAATGACGTCTTCTGTAAAGGCATTTCATTACACATTTATGCTGCATTAAATAGGAGAATCGAAAAAAATCAACAATCGGACAGGAAATGCAACATTCAACAAGAACAGCAGCAGAAAACGAAATGCTTAAAATCCGTGTACACATTGCATGGAATTAATAGCTGTAAAAACTTATTGAGTGCTTTTATTTCAGTTTGAAAGTCATGTTTGGTAACTGTACTTGAGTCTTGAAACAACTTTTTCACCATTTCTACTACTTTGAGCTCAGATATGAAGCAAATGGCACCACTCGACAGAACAGCATACAAATAATGTTGTAACAAAACGTGCTTAGTCATTTTAAAAGAAGATAATGAATCTTGAGAAGGAAATCTGATGTCAATATTGGTCCATTCTTGACATATGATTAACATGCGGCCTTGAGCCGCAGGTTATATTGGATAGCCTTAAGAAAAAAGTCCATGGAGTGCACGTGACCTGTTCTGAATGGTTTACCATTTTTAAAAAAAAATCAAAAACAAAAAGCTTTTTTTATTAAGAATGTCGTGAACCAGACTAACACCATTTTTTTATTTTTTTATTTATTATTTCTATTTGTATATTTTAAAATAAAGTAATGTAAGTTAATAACCATAATTATTTCTTTTACCCCTTTAAGTAATTAAAAATGTGTTTAACTAACAATATGGGGTTGATTAACTATATTACGCATTTTAATGACCAGTGATGACTAAATAAACGTAAACTAGCAAGTTTTTCGGCAAGACTCGGCCCAGTATCCTTTCGAACCGGCGTGTCCATAATATTTTCTCGTCGTGAGAATCGCTTTATTTTACTTTCTGACGCTCTTCGTGCGCCGATACCCAAATATACACAAGTATGAACGTTTTTTTTTACCCAAATTCTTGTATTTAATAAACTATTTGTCGTAAATAAACGATTTTACGCATTTGAATTACTGATCATGAAAATAGGACCATTTTTCGGTAAATTATACTAGGTAAATATACTCAAACACACATAAGCCCACTTAATCAGAGAGGTTTGTAAAATTCCGCAGTTTTCGGCGGGTACTTGGACTTTTAATTGTTTCTTTGGCTTACGTGAAGGCATTGCTCATTGTACATGTGTTGTGATGTTACTGATGCCAGTCTTTGCTCAGCTGGTTAAGTGTGCTGCCTCCCCTGTCCGATTTCCTCCTACCTTTATATCAAGCCTTATTAACACTTTAAAAAGTTCTAGTTTCTAAAATTATAAAAAAAATGTCTCTCACAATACTGATCTGTAAAACAATTGGCTGCAGGAACTATTTAACTTGTAAGAACATGTTATGCGTGATACATCTGAAACGATTTGTAAATTAAACGTGTGTATATCGAGCTGAGTATCGAGCTTTGTCACCTCTTTTAGCAGTATAAGTATGTCCTGTGAATAGCTTAAAGATTCAACTAATAGCGTTACTGCCAATTCAATATGCAATACCAATGAGAGAACACTCCCGTCCAAAAGAAAAGTTGGGATTCAAGTTTACATAGATAAACGTAGTTGACCTGGCGGACGAGCTCATGTTTATAACCGTTCTCATTTAACTTTTAACGGACTGCGTATTCTTGTTTGTAAATGAATCGGTTAATTATATATAATACGCTAGTTCATTACCTCCGACGTAGGTAAATGCCCATAACGACCAATGCTCCCACAACAACGATTATACCGATTCCAGTTGCTAGTCCAATACCAAATACTTCGAAGTAATTAGTCTCTATGAGTACATCATAATCATTAGAATCACGGTATCTTGTAGTTGTTTCAAGACAGTTTCCAATGGCATCACAATCGTGCATGCATTTACCAGGACATACTGTGAACAAAAAGTTGACTCAACATATAATTTATGATTGTATTGTAAGATGCATGTTGTCCACATGATCAGTGCTTTAAGAACATTAAGCAATGTAGAAAATAAGCCCATGTATACAAGTCTTATCAATAAAGCAAATAGTAGCAGTGGCATAAATAAAAGCAATGGCAGTCAATGAACAGAAAACGGCATTGGTAGCAAATATTGTCCTAAACGAGCACATGATCCCAAAGGCAGATATTATGACATTTACTTCCTACGCGGGAGGATACTTAAATAAAGATCTAGTAATTTTAATAACCTACATTGTACTAGCATGTTTTTGTTTAACTGCTAATGACACAACTCGAAGACATTATTATGATGTACCCACTACAATCGGCAGGGCTACATAAGGGGCTTATACTTCAAAGGTCCAAAACTTACTCTAATCTAAAAGGTAAGCCTTATTACAGTTTTCCAGGGCAAACGTAAGTGATTTATTGTTGGATTTGAAAATAAAGTGGCACAACTTTCATATGACATGACAAATAACGTAACATTCCTGGACAGAATGTAGTTTGACGTCAACCTATCCTGTTGTGCTATAAATTGGCGATGTTAGAAACGAAATACTGAATACAGCAGTGCTTTGTTGTGTGATAAAATATAGGCACACGTTTTGATGCGAAAATTTAATAACTACTGTACTCACCCAAACTCCTGCCTATACTGTATTGGATAATAAAGCACAGCTACATATTCATGATTTCTTATTTAAAGTAATGTTCCCATTGTATCTATGGTAACGCCAGGCAGAGCTACCGGGATATTTAACAAGAAATCATCAAACTTACCAATACGTTTCCCTCAACTATAGACATCTTCCATTTACCTATGGTTTTAGTAAATTTATAACATAAGTTTAGTTTTTCCAAAGTTCGGTTGGCCTATTTCTGTCGCCGTACTTGATTCCCCGTCGAATGTCAGAAAAGCATTGTAATTTGATCCGGTTTTTAGTCGGATGTATTATTAGAAAACACGCGTCCAGACTAGCATTGGTAATGCTGCAGACGATAAAGGGACGGCTACTTATATATAAAACAATTTTTTATTGTGGCAAGTGAATTGTGTGTGTGATGTTACCAATTTATTCAACACATGTTAATTAAGTATAGTCAGTGATAATGTTGCCCCGGGTAACCAATACTGACGCTACTATGGCATCACGCGTTCGATTGATATGCATCATGAATTGTCTGTGTATGCATGTACATATGAAGAAAGTATTCAATGGCAAAATCACCACTACTTTTCCTGGAACTTAACAAAACGTCACTAATTTATTACTTGCATAACGAAAATATATATAAATATATCTATATGTACTGACTTACTTGTAGGTTGTTTCGATGGTGTAGTTTCACAACTACCTGTTGCCGCACATCCTTGTCTGATGCATTCTATAGTACACCATTCTGGACATTGGTTGATGGATGCACATTGTGTACATTCAGTCTGGCATCGATTACACCACATAGTTCCCCTACCATATGTTGGATCTCGATAATAACTTCCGTAAAATCCTTGTTCACATTGAGTACAGTATGTTGTGTTGGAACATGTTACACAATTGTCTGGACAACTTTGACAAATTGAATAGCCAGACCCTTCATCATATTCAATATATCCATCTTTGCACCCTTCCGTACAGTTTTTCAGATTACATTCCTCGTTTTTACATACACTACAATCCTGCAGACAATTTGAACCATATTTTCCAGTTATGCATTCATTACAATGTCTAGTTTCATCATCACAGTCACCTCCATGACAGCCGATATAACATTCTCCGGTACACCGTGATCGTAATGACCAGCGCCCCATAATACAACTTTGACATTGGTACGCACTAGTACACAGTAAACAATATTGAAAACATTGTGTACAATTACCCATATCAAAATAATAACCATCATTGCATGATACACAAACAGAGTCAGCACCACATACTGCACAGTTCGGAGTATTGCAAGTAGCATCTGAAAACGTAATTTTTAGTGCATTTATAGAATTAAAAGTTTTTACGAATTTTTGAGAAAATGTTTTTTACAAAATTAACTCTGAGAAAAGAAAAACATATGCTTTTTTCATACATGTACATGGCCATACAATGTATTTGTCATTAACAACAAGGAATAAAGTAATGATTCCACATTAGTGTTTGAACTATTGATCAACAAAAGGTTTCGAGGCGTGACTTGTACATTTGCTTCGTATTCTATCTCTAAAAGGGTCAATAGCTAGAGGTCCTGGTAGATATAAACATGTGCGACACAATAACTAAACGGGGTGTAACCTAATGATCGAAAAATATTATGATGACATTACTATTTATAGCTCAATAATCCAATAAACCCATTGTTTTCACGGACGAATAAGCATAACCTTGGACAGTTTCACATTCGGAAGTTATCGAATTAGAAGTCACACCATTTGTAAGACGCAACAGACAACATATTGTTTATATTTACCCGAATAAGCTGGCAGGCAGTAAAGAAAGTAGAGTGATTAGAACCTCCAACATCATCATAAATTTATGTAGTAACTTATAATCCTACATTATATAAAAAAAACACTATATCGGTAGTATGGATGTACATAAGCGAAAATAAAATTGAGGATATGTTTTATATACCCACATGTAATATGAACTAAGGCATTGCCTATTTTGCGGGTGTATTTTTAATACCAAAAATCAAATAGAAATGTAATCCGCAAAATCTTATAATCGGCCCGCTGAACAGGCGCATGTTACGTTATCCACGTAAACATGACGTCACGTCGGGTCCAAAATGACGCCACGTTGGAGCTTTAAAGACGTTACGTTGCACATAGGTACAATTTATTTGGCCACGCAACATAATCGGCCTACGACCAAGCTACAATATTTTTCCAACATACTAACCGTTATGCAATCGGAGATGCAAGTAGGCCTACGTTTGATAAACTAATGTAGTTACCGTACTTGTTCGGGTTTTAAGCACGTCTAGACGACAATGATACGACGACAACTGTTAGTCGCCATTATAGATTCTGTTCCACACACAAAATTGAGCTTGACAGTGGATGAAAGTTTTAGGTGAAATTTCTCACACGCGATACCTTTTTGCGCATTTTAATGCGTGGCCGTCGTCCACGCCTTTAGCCCCTCCATAAAAATATCAAGCTTGACATTATCATATCTACTGAATTTCAATGGATGTATATTTGATATTGATCCTGATCCTGAAGACTAATTCTTTGTGAACATGGGACCTGGTGTTTTGGGACACCCTGAATGTACATTCAGACGACTTAATGTGTATAACTTGCCTAACAATAATATACAGTTAATATATACTGACTTAGTTGTGTATAACTTGCCTAACAATAATATACAATTAATATATACTGACTTACTTGTAGATGGCTGCGATGGTAAAGCTACACAACTACCTGTTGTCGCACATCCCTTGTTGATACATTCTATAGTACACCATTCTGGACATTGGTCGATGGATGCACATTGTGTACATTCCGTCTGACATTGATTACACCACATAGTTCCCCTACCATATGTTGGATCTCGATAATAACTTCCGTAAAATCCTTGTTCACATTGAGTACAGTATGTTGTGTTGGAACATGTTACACAATTGTCTGGACAACTTTGACAAATTGAATAGCCAGACCCTGCATCATATTCAATATATCCATCTTTGCACCCTTCCGTACAGTTTTTCAGATTACATTCCTCGTTTTTACATACACTACAATCCTGCAGACAATTTGAACCATATTTTCCAGTTATGCATTCATTACAATGTCTAGTTTCATCATCACAGTCACCTCCATGACAGCCGATATAACATTCTCCGGTACACCGTGATCGTAATGACCAGCGCCCCATAATACAACTTTGACATTGGTACGCACTAGTACACAGTGAACAATATTGAAAACATTGTGTACAATTACCCATATCAAAATAATAACCATCATTGCATGATACACAAACAGAGTCAGCACCACATACTGCACAGTTCGGAGTATTGCAAGTAGCATCTGAAAACGTAATTTTTAGTACATTTATTGAATTAAAATGTTTTACGTATTTTTGAGAAAATGTTTGTTTTAATAAAATTAACTCTGAGAAAAGAAAAACCTATGCTCTTTTTCATACATGTACATGGCCATACAATGTATGTGTAATTAATAACAAGGAATAAAGTAATTTTTTCACATTAGTGTTTGTACTATTGATCAACATAAAGTTTCGAGGCGTGACTAGTACATTTACTTTGTATTTTATCTCTAAAAGGGTCAATAGCTAGATGTCATCGTAGATATAATCTGGTTTGACTTAAATAACTAAACGGGGTGTAGACCTTATGATCTTAAAATAGTGTGATGGCATTACTCTATAACTTCAAAATTGACTAAACCCATTGTTTTCACGGAAAAATAACCATTGCCTTGGAAAATATTGTATATCGAATTAGAAGTGAAAGCATTTATAAAATAAATAAATAGTAATGTACAAACCAAATGGATGCTTCAAGAGTGCCTGATACGCTCACACCGCAATGCATGACACACTGTGAACTTTGAATTGTGTGCATAATTAGTCATAAAGGGAGGTAATTTTAAGTGATAACTACATTGAAGTGAAGTACAGGACGACTTTTTTTATAAGACGCAACAGCAAAAACACATTAAATTTATTTACCTGAATTAGCTGGCAGGAGACACAAAAGAGTGATTAGAACCACCAACATCATCATAAATAATGGTACAATCGTATAATCCTATATTATATTTAAAAACACTATATCAGTAGTATGTACGCGTATAAGAGAAAATACAAGCTGGTTATTTATGAATGCATCGCTTGACTGCAACATAATATGACTTTTTGGGATTAATGAACCGAAAAATTATTCCGTGTATGAATCAGGAAGTGGGAATATAAACAGTTGTAAGTAAACATTATTATTTTCCAACATGGGTACGCATGAACTTGGATGCATTGTTAATGTACTATTTTATGTACAGTCATAACGAAATAAAGGTACGCATAAACTTAAGTCTTACATTGTTAATGTATTACTTTATGTACAAACCGAAGTTCAAACGAAATTTAATTATGAATTTTAAGTTTCACCTGAAGGACAGAAATAGCACTGAGATTGTCTTTGCCAGAATTATGGCCCTTTGCCGACAGGATACATTAGTCGTCGAAAGGGTATATCTCTAATTATTATTTTGTTTTCGTATTGTCTTACTGACACGCTCGTCGACCGTGTTCTAATGGTCCATATTGGTCCTGTAAAAAATGACACATACAAGCTTTAGGAATTGATTTCGAAATAATGTGTCGATTTATCGTGGTTTGTCGGTAAACTCATGCTTATTCGACGTAATACACAGGCTTTCGTAACGTGATTAATATAGGGTTTGTATAAGAGATAGACAAGGCTTCAATGTAAGGATGTTGCTGCAGATATCAACGGCTAGACATGATTTTCTTTTCTTTTCAGGTAAACTTTTATTGCCATATTTGCAACTGAAATTTATCTATTCGTAAAGGTTAATTCAATGTCATCATTTTAATACCAAACTTAATAAAATCCAAAGAGTATTTAACAAATTAGCACATGACTAAGACGTCAGTCCAAAAGATCGAAAGCAACACGTTTATTGGCGCATTAACATCAATGACAGTATTCACTTATAGCCGGTATAACAAAGTCGATTTTTACATACGGTTAGCCTTGCTGATATATACGCAAATTCTAAATTAATTTTAATACTATAATTGCCATATCAAATTGTTTAGAATGGTCTATTTTGTTGCAGGAAATATACCTTGTTCCAAGAAATAGAAACCAGCTATTATGGCAATTGGTTAATTAGGATGATTAATGTCCTCTTCGAGTCACATCATTAGACCTGCATAGTGTAAGAATAAATGCCCTAGTTTTCGCCGCTTTAGATACTCCATCAATGTCCAATAATATTTAAATCAGTTGACATAGCCGACAGTAATTATTGTCCAAGAACTGTACTCCATTTAGCATTAAGTTAAAAGAAGCTTTGTGCCTGTTTCCCATTTCATTGGTTCTATCTACATGACGTATTGCCAATTGGTCAGAATGTGACTTTAGTTTTCTGGATCGCTGTATTGGTTATACTATATATTTTTAAATACTCGAGGGATATTAGGCATTTTGGTACCAAGATAACGGCAAAAAATTCACCTTTAATCTGAAAAATTCAAATACAGGCATGAATTTGAATTGTCTGCAATTAAACAACATACATGTTTTTTAAATTCGTTAAGTATACCTTACACAAAATTGACTGTCACGCTTTGAGCCAAGCGAATGTTTTTTTTTCTACTTTCAAATTATCGTTTTGAATGCAGCTACATGTATTATTTTTGAATGTGTATTGTAGAATATCTTCTTCAAACAGACCAGTAGAAAGGTTTGGGGAACTTAACATTAGAAAGAGAAGCACCCATTCATCAAGAGACTGAAAAGAGACAAGATTCCTTTGAAACGAATTCATTGATCAAATAAATTTTATTAAAAACTAGTTTCAATAATATTGCATTTATATTGCTACTGCTTATTCAACCGAGGCTAACCATATATAACCACCTGACAATCGAGGACGGTTACATACGAATTATAAACACAATGGAGCTATATATTAATGATGCATGACGTTACAGCCCAGTTAGGATAAAAATCCAGTGACGCAGAGAAACAATCCATTAGTACGGTGTAAAAACAAGTATAAAGGCTTATACCAACAGTGCAATACCAATCTAAAACTCTACCTATTTAAGCAATGGTTTTAATCTTTTGGATACACATAAATGATCACGTCACTGTCACAATATCCTAACTGGACTATACATTGTAACACAGTCAAGATTGAAGTAAACATCCTGAAATCATGGATTATCTGTAAGTTGATTTACTCAATAACGCAGGTTTCTCCGATTGATCACCACATCTGACAACAATACCCTTCATCTCAATTCGTTCATGTTATATCTATGTGAAATGGCGTCGGTGGAGTCGCTATGGACTGGGCCTAGAAACCGGAAATTCTCTCAAAACACGGGCATTCTGAAAGGTTTCGGAGTAAGCTTTTGGTGGTAATCATTAGAAGAAGATTTTATCCATTGAGAAAATACATTTCCAGTCCTCCATTGTTCCTCTATACCGGGACGTGAGTCAAATCCCACTGCTCCACATGTAACGTTCACCACAGCCTTGTGAAAGCGGGGAGAATTCCGATTTGGTAAACAGCTTCACTTGCTTACATACCCAACTGATGCGAAATGTTACTAAAAATAGCACAATAATAAAATAGCACAATTGGCAAGTTAAAGATATGCGCACTTTGTTATTAGTGAAATTATTCAGCATTATTTGATGCAATTATATGCCACCATGATATTCTAACTATCGGTATGATTAACATTTTAATGAATGAATGCTGAAAAAAATAGGAAAAAACTGTTTGTATTCAGATATTACTAGTTATTAAACCAACAAGAATTTGAAGATGAATGCAAGAACACATAAAAACTGATGGCTAAACCTTTAGGCTTGCTGATACAGCCGTTTCATATAGTGTACATATATTGTACACTCCGTACAAACTATTTGTCACATGAGGAAAATGAATATACACTATTTATAAACTGTTTATAACCCTATTTGCTACATACGCCATTAAACCGACCTAATGATAAATACATGATTTATACTTTATGCAATGACATAAAACTATTTAAAGCGTATGTACAGAATGTTTCATAATATCTGTCCCCATTACAAACAAATGCCATGCGCACATGCCTGATCTCATCTGATATCTTCATATACCAATGGAAAGCCAACATTTCAAAGTTTTATTCAGTATATAATATGTCAATTTTACATCAAAGCAACAGTTGAATTAAGATTTCTGAAAAATGCAAATTTTTCGATAAATGTCAAAATGTCGTCCATGTTGAATTTGCTTTCCAAGTTGAATTACATAGCTTGTAAAGTTTTGCATGATATAACCAGTTTTAAAGTTTTTAAGAACAAAGATATTGTATTGATACAAAAGTTGAATTCATTTGTGATAATCTAAAAAGTATGTGTGGTACAGTTGCTTTGGTTACCAGTTGCTAGGCAATGAAAGAAGCTAACACAAAAACAGTACTTTCTCGCTTTCATACAATTAAACAAGCGCATGATCTTTGGTTGTTTTCCTCTAAATTCTTATTCTGAAGTCATAAATTGCTTTGGTGGTTGTATTAAAAACTACATACGTCTATTTGTGAATTTAAAACATTCATTTGGAAAAAATGTTATTTGAAAACATGTCACCTGTTTGCTTGACTACAAGAAAGAATGTATCTGCATGGTTATGTTCTTCCGTTGCCTAGCAACTAGAAACCAAAGTAACTGCTACATCAAAATATTTTCATCTTGTTGTACATAATATAAACTTTCAAATCAAAAGATTATTTTGTTAATAAACATAATCAAACTTGTTTTATTCTTCAATACTTTACAAGCTATGATATAAATTTGGGTTAAAAATAACTTTGAACGTCATTTTGACAATTATCGAAAAAATGGCATTTTGTCAGAATCTTTGTTACTGGGTTGCTTTGAAAGAAACATTGCCATGTTATATACTGAATAAAACTTTGAAATGTTGGCTTTCTATTGATGTATGAAGTTATCAGTTGAGATCATGCATGTACTCTTGACATTTATTGGTAATGGGGACAGATATTATGAAACACCCTGTATATCAGAAAAAAGACGAAGCTCAATACATGTGTAGTAACATACTGTGAAATAAGATTGAACCAAGTTGTAGCTGTTAAATGGAGCCATGCAGGTGAGAAAATCCACCACATGAAATACCAGAATCATATAGTTTAGTAGTTTAATTGTGTAGTAAATTTCCTATGAATTTGTCTCCATGTGGCTTGGTAGATACAGTAATGGTAAGTATTGCCGTTTCGTGCTTCTAAAATGTTCAAAACATTAATAAAAACGAACTGTAAATGCAATGTTATCATGTTGTTTTGTTTATTAAATTAAATATTTGTATTTACATGTGTTTTGGTGTTAGTAATTCAATCTATGAACAAATTCAGAAGTAGGCGAATGTTAAGATGCATGACATGTGGAACCAAAACAGCACGGAAACATTGTACAATAAATTGCTGAATTGTTGAAATAGCATAAAGCAAATGAAGTGCAGCTCGGTTGACACATCACATCGGGTGTGTTATGGAGTAGCATCAAAAGCTGGCTGTGTGTTAGGTTCCATGCAATTTTGAATAGGGAACTTCTATTCAATCACACCATGTGTTTTGTATTCGTTTTAGAGACATTTAATTACAAATAATTATTCAGAATTCACTGGCTCCATTTCTGGTACATTCGTGGTATAAATCAAGCACAACAAGAGTTGTTTATGTTCATTTATTCAACTGGTGACTACCATGCCCGAATGAATACCCAAATGCGTATTCGCGTGATTAATGACGCGTGATTCCTATGCGCTGCTATTAAATTACACGTATCGTCGGGTTGTATCAAGTTTGTTTATACCTTCCTTATAATTTATTTTGTTCAGGGCGTTCGTGTTGTCTTTTTTTTAATACTATTTATATTGATCTTATAAAGCTACTTCAAGTAGAATGAAGAAAATGCATTTTTATGCGTGACGAAAAGTATAGAGTATTAATGAGCAAACTGGTTCAATGACGTTTCAGTATATCGGCAAATGAATGAAGAAAGCAGTTTAGCGGTGGTTGACAAGATCTACAGAAGTAATTAGCCGATTTTATATTATGTTAAAGAAAGCTCTTAAATATTTCAGTGAAAAAAAACTATTATTTCTGAATAGTGACGTTACAAGAAATCATATGGATGTCTCGTAGAACTATACGAATATATATCTTGAAAAAATAGTCTTATTAAGGAATATCCGGAGTTGGTACTCATATATGTAGGAGCGTGGTAATGGTAGCCTCAAATTGATCAGGGAATAAGACACAATGCTCTGTTTCATCTTTTGGAGGATATATATAGTTCAGTTAGGATAAAATGATAGTGACGTCATCGTGTATGTGTACCCAAAAGATTAAATCCATTACTTAAAAGGTAGAGTTTAGTTTGATATTGAACTGTTAGTATAATCCTTTATACTTGATTTTACACCGTACTAGTGGATTGTTCCACTGCGTCACTGGATTTTTATCCTAACTGGACTGTACCTAAATTATAGTCAGTGCATTGAACCCCATTTTTAACAGTGAACAAGATAAGATAATATCGGACAACGAAGGCAGCACTTAAACAGCTGGGCACAGAAAACTTACAAACATTACGTTCCACAAACATAGTTACGGCACCATGCATAAAACACCAGGGGTGGTATTCACAAAGCATCTTAAGTGAAAACTTAAATATTTTGACTTAAGTTAAAAAAATGATTTGGCCTTATTTTGCAAGAAACTAAAAATAATTAAATTTTTCTTGGTGATTTTTGTAGCGCTTAACATAATGCTTCATAGCAATGTAAAAAATTGATAATCTTGATTTTCTTGCTTAGCTGATACACGTAAGGAAATAGTAAGATTTTAGGAAAATTCTAAGTTTTCACTTAAGTTTCTTTGTGAATACCACCCCTGAACGATATAACGAACTTCACAATATGCATGCAATTCTTGCCAAATCAATAGAAAACTCGTAGATCGACGAATATTTCACAAATATACTAGATTAGATGTTATACTCAAAGGTGGCAGTATCAGTGTTTGGAAAAGAGAAAGAAAAATCCTTCATTGAGCTAACACACTACATGGACCGTATATATATATCGATTGTCTACACTATCATTGATAGTATATTAGCTCAGTACGGATTTTTGTTTTATATTTTTTTATCATTATTTTTAATCGTTTGCGGACAAAACACTGATACTGCCACCTGTGGTTATACTATGTTAGCATTATCTTAAAGCCTAATGTTTCTACTTTTAACGTCTTACTAACAAACCTAGAATCTATGTCATTTAAGTAAAAACACATCAATGAGCAAAGTGCATTTATTTTACGTAAACAGGGATTAAACATTATCTGGAAATATTACGTAACACTTCTGTCACAGTAAGCATGGTTTGTTTGTAATGTCATATCCCAAGTTAATGATACATCAAATGATTTTGGAGTTTTTCCATTACCAAAATTTGTTTGCAACACTGTTGGTGTTTGAACAAAGATTCTAACACGCAAATGAGCATGATGCCAAACAATTACATAATACAAGTATAGATGATATAACTAATGTGCCAACCGCTGAATATATGACCTTCGATATCCAATGTTTGGCATAACTCCATTAGATAAAAATACTTATATATATCGCTGTCTTAGAGTTAGAAGGTCTTTATAAGACTCATACATATTTTAAATCTGCATAACAATGGGCTGCTTATAAACATATTTTCACGAACACCTGAACTTGTACCGTTTACCGAACTGATGTCTAAAACTTGTTTTCACAGGTAAAGAGTAGTTTTCAGTTTTAGTCAGTTTTTTTTCTCAATATCGATTTTGCACTAACGACCTTCTTATCATAAGCCAGCGATATATTGACTCAAATATGGTCAAAATACGTCACTCCCAATAAGTCTTCCACCAGGAAGAACTGATTCATCATACTATGTTTGTTGCTTCATGTTATTGTTCAGCTTCGGATTCTTAGTGGAATTGTTACATTAAACCCCTTCTCGGTGGCATGTTAATAGAGCGGTCGCTTAGTGGGCATTTGGTATTGAGTTCTATCCCAGGTCGCGACAAGCCAAATTCATTTAGATGGTTCTGATAAATAGCCCATGTTTGACGTTCGTCATAGAAAACTGAAGTTAAATTCAAATTGACAAATATTCCTCCGGGTTGGTTTTTGAATAATAGCCCTGCCCCGAGGCATCTCAAGTAGACATCCTGGCTGAGATGTAGACTGCCATGATGCTGCAGGGTTTTACCAATAACAGTGATTCGTAAACTAGAGGGGTGTGGTACGAGGGTCAGTCAAGAAAAACTGAGAGTTTGTAATTAAGGCCTCCAAATGTATTTAAAATTATATTTTCTACCAATCATCGTCAACTATTATCCATTGCGGATGGCTTCTCGAACTTATACTAAAAGTTGGCGGCTTTAATCAATAAAGCCCAATTTCAATTTCAATCTGTGTCGTTCTTATTACAACATACTACCTACACCAGTCACCATCACCACAAAGATTATAATAAGTTGCCTAGCAACCAAAGAACATCACTACAGGGTATGCGTTCGCCCGAGCGACTGGGAGACTGACTTTGTTGCCAATTCGAACGCATATTTCAACTTTATTTAGCGTAACTTAGTACAACTAACATGTGTATCTTATAGAATTGTATATACCAAATAATAATAGACGTTCGTTACAGAATTGTCACTAATACTTTATTGTTTAGTTGCCTAGAGACACTTTTACCCGTATTTTAAAAAAAATCTCCGCATGTGTTCTTTGCGTTGCCATGGTATTCTAAAACTAATCACTGATTTCACAATTTCTACTCAGGAGGATTATGAATGTATCTAATGGAGTTCAGTGACCGTAATAGAAAATATAACTTCGCTTTTGAAAAACATCATGCGTTCTTTTGGGTGGGGTACAATTGCGGTCTCAATACCAACAAATATAGTGACAATTAATAGTTCCATCAAATATATTTTCTATATTTGAGGAACAAATCAACCATAATTAACTATATCTGATAGATTAATGTATAACAAAATAAAAAATAAGTTTAGAAATGTTCAATATAACTTTATGTTTCTATAGCAACACACAATTGTGTTCTACATACAGCGCGAACGCATGCCTTCAAGTTGTCTTCTTCTGTTGCCCGGCAACAAGATACAAATTTTCATACCAAAAATTGGTATTCGCCATAACATCGAGGAGATACCATATTTTACGATAATATACAGACAATATACGAACACATATTCTCCTGATCATTATTCACCAACTCTCAGTTTTTCTTGACTGACCCTAGTATTTAAAAAAAATTAAAATAGAATTACGTAATGGTTTTATTGTTTTCACAGATTACTGAACGGCATTGTGAGTGTGTTTGGTCTGTGTTTTGTGTAGGCTCCTACTGTGTGTCGTCATGATCAGCTGTTTCGGATGTGTGCTGTATTCCTTTTCTGATTGTTCATTATTTTTTACGGCACTATAGTTACATGGGCATCGTTTTAAATAATTCTTGTCTAACCGATTTACAAATTTGTTGACAAAATCTAAAATATCTTTGAAGACTCTCTATTAATCTTGATTATGAAAGAAACAATTTCAAATATTAACAATTTCCAAATATGAGTAATTTCTTCTTATTAATAACAGCTTCACATTCCGCATGGCGTTCCATTCCTTTAATAATTCGAACTCAAGTAATATTGCATAAATATATTGACATAAATATCTCATTTCGAGTTTTATATTAACAACAAATACGGTATTTTCATATTCCGGTTACGCTTGTCTGGAAGGTTTAATCATGAAACACTGAATGAAACTAATTTGTCTTTTTTAAACGCTTTAAGAAGTGTAGCATCAAGTTATTATTAACGTCGTACTTTCAGTAGGTCAGCTGCTGTTTGGAATCTATCTTAAGATTATCTGGAACCAAAATAACTGCTAAGGCAACTGTCCTATGTTTACTTTTTTAAACTTTGGTTGGTGTTCGTCGGATCGATTGGGCTTATCACAGGCCGTCATCGGATGCTCACGGTGCTGCCCGAGCTGTCCCCAATGGTCGTCAGGGTTTCCACTTGCCATTAACGTGGAATACTTTTTGGTAAGCCAAACAGGGGACAGTGATATTGGAGCTTGACACAATGAAATTAATACCATCATTCGCTTTTACTGATTATAGAAAACAAAGGAAGAATTTAAATGAATTTCAGACCAATATCCTCTTACTGGTAAAATGTATATTACAACTAAATGAGTAAGTGGTCGATATTTAACCGGCGACGACATCAATTATCTCGATTTATCGTGCGACTGAATCTAATTCAGTTTACGTAATCGGCCACACTCACATTGGAAAATTGGTGTCTGGCCCAAACCTATCATATTATACTATTGACTGTCTTACACGCGAAATGCTTCCTGTGGACTGTGTTGTTGTCCATATTAGGCGCCAATATCAATTGGTCAAGTGAAATTCATCCTGTCACCAAATTACTGATATTAATAACAGAAGAGTTATTTGGATCACGGACTAACCGACAACTTCCTTCAAGGCTCAATTGATAATAATGATTTCTATTCATGCTCGTGCTCTATCTGGTATTCACCGAGTTTCATAAATTAATTGGCTAATGACATCAATCAAATTAAGGAAACGCCAAGTAGTTTGTGGTTGTTTTTAATAGAAACATTGTGATTACCTAATGTTTTCCATCATCGGAGCTTGGAATTTATTCAACGTCCAGAGGTCACATGATTATTCGTATTTAGTCAAGGAAATGACACGGAGCAGTAAGGTACATGTAATTATCTGGACAATACGATTCAGTTATGCAACTTGACTTAAGAAATTACGCTATAAAACCCTCCATGCTAAAGCTCATTTAATTGTTCGACAACTTTATCTCAAAATATACTCAACAAAGACAAGCATTTAATTATACGACATGGGAAGATAAGTGTCTCATAAGTCAAACTTTACTGACCCTTTCAAAGCTGGTTTGCTATACTTAACAAACTCCCCGTCATACATATTCGACATGTCTTGACACTGTTCTGAAGCTTAAAGGGTACATTGTACCAACATGCGCTCACGTCTATAAATAATCCGTCTGGTGAAAAAAACCTGATTCAGTTCAGATATTTGACATAATTATGACCCTATTCCATTTTTAAAAATTACAAGATGGTGTATACCAATAGAGTAAGTTATCAACATTACATGCGTGTATAGAGACTAAGATTATATATAGTATCTAATAACTGACATAGTTGATATTCAAGACAGCCATGCAAAATTTACAATCAACCACGGTTCACCTTTTATCATCCAACGCATAATGGCACATATCCACATAATCATCGGTTCTCAGACAAAAGATACTGGCAGCTAATTTTATAGTGTAGATTGGTTACATTGACAATTTTACCAATGAAAGGAATTCTTATGACAACGGCAGATATTTGAATGCACCAAGGTCTCTACTAAAGTCAGTAAATACATTTGTCGCGGCACTGTCTGTTTTCCGCGATGAAAACATTTCCTTTGAGAATTCTTGCAGTATTTAAATTTTCTTAATTCTATGATATTTAGTAGAAAAGATTAGAACTCTATTTCCGCATAATGGCGTTTGATCACCAGCCGCATAGAAAGGTTCACGCACGTACGCACGAGGTAGTTTTCGCAGGAGTGCAGTCATTAATCCATCGGTAAATTTAAAACATTGTGACATCAATCGAATAAACATAATTTTAAAACGCAATGTTTTCTATAATATTCATATTTATACGAAAATAAGTCATGTTCTGTTCAGATTGAAATCAAAATTACAAATTGAGGTACTATATTGATTTTATTTCACCGATGGTTTCAAGGGTGTTTCAATTTTTGAAAAATTTCTATGATAAAAATGACCTTTTGAGATTGGGTCTTAGACATTCATGGGTAAAATATCAAATCTGAAGGGGAAGGTGTAAACATTAATCAATTAAGCTCAACTTTGGTATGCGTGCTTTGTTTGAGCAGGGTCACAGTTGAGCAAAAAAGGTTTTTGGTAACATTACATAACAATCGTTTATAGCGCGTTACGAAGAATTGTGGATCATATGCACAGTGTCAGTCTAACTTACGCCTATCGTATACAAAACGTGAAAGTGCGTAGCTAGACGATAACATGACGTCATTCATTACATTTTTAACCCATGTCAGGGCAAGGCAACGATCTCTTTACTTTAGTAAAACTTGCCTTATAAGGTACTTGACGTAAGTTACCCGCCGATTTGTAAAAATAGTGTACACTCTGTACAGGTTGACTTTACCACTAATTACGCACGAGTGGGTTTATCTTGCTTGCACCGAAGGCTTAAACGTACTTTGGGACTTGTGTTTGAAAACATTTGGTTTATCAATGACATATAATTGAATTTTATGTACTGACGAACAAGATTTCACTTTCCTTATTTTGTTTCGCAGTATCATAAAATGTCCGTTAAAGTCACCTTCGATAGAAGTTTAATCCCAAATTCCTACTCATTACAATGTGATTTACTGTCTGTAAAACATGGATGTAGTTAATGAAGTTCTCTAATGAAGCAACGTTCGTACACCCATTTGCAAAGAAGACTTCCGAATTTCAAACAAAGTATGGTAGTGTTTTATGTTTGAAAATAGGAAAGCATTATACGAGTTAATTTATTAAAACAGTTAATAAAGTGAAGCAAAATTGACATAACAAGACAATTACATTCATGTCACGTTTAAGTCGATTCTTCTGAGAAACAATATCCGCATATAATTCACTGCCACAATTTGTCGTCACGTATGCTCTACAAAACGGTCACAAGAATCAACAATGCAATTTCTTGGACGTCATGAAGATGATGCATTTCAATTTTCAAAGTACATCATCGCTGCACGTCCATAGCAATAGTCATACTTATTGACACACCAAGTGAATACTTCATATATAATATATTTTTTGGTAAAATAAATCAAATATTTGTGACAACCTTTTCTTGCATACTCGTATTTTTAAAAAGATCTGCATCGTTCGTTGAGATAGTTTATACGATTAACTTGCCAAAACTAGGAGACAACTCTTTTCATCCAGATAACTATGTACCCAGTAAAGTACGCTAGCAATTATTCAAAAGGCATTGTATGACGTACATCAACATCACTATTAATATTACCCGCACAAAAACAGTCAGATACAATGTAATGACAAACACTATTGACATACTTAGACGACATGTGGTCGTAGTAGGACTGGGTTTTGTTTTTAATTGTCAATGTGCCCTTCTTTTTGTCCATTTGTCTCGCTCCTCTTTGATTATTTCTTTTGTCGTGGTGTTTCCGATATCTGTTCTCGGCTGGTTAGGTTGAGTGATACTTTCCATGTCGGATTTTTTCATACCTCTTTTGCCCGTATACAGCAGTGGTTTATTTTTTATTAGAATGGTAATTTCATTCTGACCATCCTTCCTTTACTAAAACATGGAACTAATTTTCTTCCGTATGCTTTATATTAATTTATCAAATGGCGAGTACATACTAGGCAGATAATTAATATCTCTAGCTGATGTGATGAGGTGTTTCAAGTAATTAATTATACACACCATTAAACTGTTCGAACCAATCAGTACGTCGAAAAAAACCAGACTGTTAGCACCTGAATGTAAATTCGTGTACGTTTATATGCATTAATAATGGTTTACATACGTTCACAATAAATGGCGTTATTGGCAAACCTAGATTCTTAGGCCCGTTCATACTGTGTTTAAATATAGTTGATTAGCCACAGTGATTGTGAAAAGCAGCATCTGACGATATGAAAATTATTTATCATTTATTGCATGATAATCAATTTGACGCGATATGCGGTAAACAAACACATCTTCCTGGAATACGTCATATTTTCCAAAGTAACTATAGCAACCAATCTAAAACTTATATATAACAGCTACCCGTATGTGTCTAATTCATACTCGTTACTGACTAAAAGAGCATCAAATTTGTTTCAATAATGTCAACAATTACTTACTAATAAACTGAAATTGTTTAATGAATATCGTTTAAAATGAGTTTTACATTTAATGCAACAATGATACCTGAGGACGTAAATGATACTATAAATAGAACGGCGTTGGAAGTGGATACCATCTACAAACTTCGGATGACATCGCATATGATTAACACGTTTATAAGCGTGTGCACAATTTTGTTTGATGGCATGATCTTACATTGTGCGGTACAACTGAAAGGAAAATTACCGGATGCTGTACGTAAGCAGTTACTCAGCATGGTCGCATGTGACCTGATCTCTGGATGTGTTCCTTTATTGTGGTGTTTAACTCTATTTCCGACCATAAATACCAATGCAATGGCATGTTTGGCGATGAATACAGTTTATGGTTGGACACAATATGCTACCTTATTGAATATTTTCTTCTTGGCTGTGAGACGATGGAAAACCCTCATCAATAGAACTGTGGTAGTCACAGGACAGACAAACAGTCCGATGATCTTATTAATGGCATTAGCATGGGGGCTAAGTTGTTTGGTCACGATACCTATATCAGCATTGCTAAATGCACCGAAGCCACGCGTCAATGGATGTTTGTCGCTACAATTGTCGTCGCGATATTATTTTTTTGCGGCAATTTTCGGAATAACACTTTTTGCGCTTGATGTATTCTACGGAAGTTGTTTGTATATGCTGTGGAAATCCAGAAGAAATCTTGAAAGGAATGGAAGCCCGAGTCACACAGGAAGTAATGTATTCGGGATGAATAATGGTGAAAACGTCGACATGGAAACACCCAATCGACGAACTGGGGTATCTATACAAACAACAGCGTTTAAACATTTATGTATTCCGCTAATTACAACCAATCTGGCTATGATAGCGGGTATGTTCGTCAGAATGGTTATGCAGAACTTGGATGCAACGCGAAACGATATGTACGGTAGGCAAATTGGTGTTCTGACGTCAGTGTTAAATGCGATCGTTTACGGCATCAGTATTAAAGAAATACGACATTTAATATACACAAAAGTCGTACGTAACACGAGAGATGCGTGTGTTAAATGTTTCAGGTGAATTTTGAATTGATTTCATGCATATACACTTGTGAATTGTTATAAGTACACCAACTTGTAAGGTGTATAATTGTTTTTTTATTCATGATGTTATGTTCATTATTTTCATGTCTTCATGTAAGTAGTATAACAACAATATCCGATAATTCGATCATTGTGATTTGCCCGTTGCAAGCAGTGAACCGTTGATTACCCAATTATGAAACATGCACGTGCAAAACAAATGTTGTTTCGCACGAAGTCTCAAAATGTTTGCTACATACCATAAATCAATACAAACACCAATAAAAACGAAGCCGGAAGAATTACGATATCAGAAAGTACAAGAGAGGTTAATGAAACCTACACGTATCAAGGCAGTAAATAGGCTAGTGTTATTAGGTCGCCACGACCTTGATCTTTGACCTATTGACTTCGAAATGTGTAGGAGTCTAAAGCTGATATACATGTAGCAACCTCCTTGTAAAGTTTTACGATCTAAGAACCTATATTTGTTATGTTGCGAATCAGAGATTTGCGTGTATGCAAATATCATTGAAATTAATTGGTGAATGACATCACCACATTAAGGGGACGTTGAGTAGTTTGCAGTTGGTTTTACTAGAAACATAGTTATTATTTAATGTTTTCCATCATCGGAGCATGCTATTAAATCAACGTCCATAGGTCCCATTATAATTCGTATTGACTCTAGTGAATGTCACGGAACAGTATGGTTATTCATCGGACAATGCGATTCAGTTATGCAATTTGACTTAAGAAATTACACTACCAAACCCGTTATAATAATACTCATTAAATTTTCGACAAATGTATTGAAGCTCGATAACAAGGTGGTTTATACCAATGGAGTGAGTTATCAACATAACATGCGTGTACATAGACTATGGCGGCTATACAAAGGATCTAATATTTGGGCTCGTTGAGATTCAAATTTGGCATTAAGAATTTAAAACCAACCACTGTTGACCTTTATCTTCAGTCAGTTAATTAAACAAGTCTTCATACAGATCGATTCTCAAACGAAATATTCTGGCAGCTTATTTCATAGTGAAGTTAGGTTGCATTGACAATTCTATCAGTGAGGGAACTTTATAAAATCGGTTGATATTTAAATCCACCAATGTCTTTGCTAACTACAATAAATACATTTGTAGCTGCACTTTCTGTTTTCCGCGAGGAAATTCTTTTTCCTTGGCGAATTCGTAAATTATTAAAATCTTTCCTAATTCTATAATATTTAGGAGAAAAGAGTGTTACCCTAGTTCAAGATAACGTTGTTTGATTACCAGTCTTGTAGAAGGGCTAACGCACGTACGCACAAGATAGTTTTTACAGGAGTTATAACTCAGTTATAATCAGACGGTAAATATAAAACGTTTGGACATAATGGAATTACTATCATGTCAAAGCAATTATTTTCTATAATATTCATATTTATACGAAAATAACTCATGTTTTATTCAAATTGAAATTACAATAGAAAATACAAATTATGATAGTATTATATTGATTTTCTTTTACCGATGGTTTCCTCGATGCCATGGATGAATACTACGCAAATTCAAAATTTTGTACAAAGGTTTACTGTCTTTTGTCCAAATCTGACTCAAATGCTCATCTGCTTTTATTCTAAATATTTATGTCTAAATCCAGTTTCCACAAAAATAGTTAATACTATTACAAAACAGTCTGGAAAATAAATGTCAATGTCTTCATTGCATTTTGGACTGACAATATATGATAGTTACCTAATAAATTAAAATTAAGTTATCCAAAATTATTGTCAAATAGTACGTAAAATACCAATTGATAACAGCCTGGCTAAGGACATTCGTATCATGCATTATTATGGTCCTTTAAGCGTTCAAACAGTGAAACAGTATTTAGCGATTTAACTGTAGAACCCATGAATTATTTTAAGGAAACGCAAACTCTCAGGACAGTGCAATCTATATAAAATAATTCAAGTCTTAAAATATGAAAAATGCTGATGGGAACAGTACATAATAATCGTTTATAGCACGAAACTAAGCATTATGGATTATATACACATGCATAGTCAGTCTAACTTACGCCCTATCGCATACAAAACGTGAAATTGCGTAACTAGACGATAGCATGACGTCAGGTATATCATTTAATCCATGTCAGGTAAAGGTAACGATCTTTACTTGGGTAACATTTGCCACTACCGTATAACATACTAGACGTTATAAGCAGTTTGTAAAATAGTGAACACTCTGCATACGTTGACTGTGCCACTAATTGCACGCGAGCAGCTTTATCTTGCCTTCACCAAATAAAAGGCTTTGAGACTTTCCTTTGCAAACATGGGGTTTATCAATGACATATCATTAAAATTAATGGACTGGGAAACAAGATTTCACTTTCCTTATTTTGTTTCGCAGTATCGTAAAATGTTCGTTAAAGTCACCTTCGATAGAAGTTTAATTCCAAATTCCTACTCATAACAATGTAATTACTGTCTGTAAAATATGGCTGTAGTTAAAGAAGTTCATTAGCGAAGCATCGTTTTTACTTTGACATCTTTACAAACATACACACACTTGCAAAAAAAGACGTCCGAATTTCAAACAAAGTATGGTAGTGTTTTATGTTTAAAAATAGTTTACAAAATTATGCATGAGTTGTCGATGAACTGGGTCAAAACAAATGTATGTCACAAAACTTGAATAATCAATGATGATAAGATGTGGACATTTTTAAAAACTCATTGAGTGGTAAATATCTAATTCCCAAAAGCCAAATATCACCAAACATATCGCTACATATAATAATCTAAAACAACAAATTAGGATCAAAGAATGGACATATAAAAAGAGGAGTTTGCATGAGCGCCCATTTCATACGAGTTTAATAACACTCTTATATAATAAGAACGAATGTAAGATTCTATCAATCTGATAACGTTAGAGAACGCTTATGATCGTTTAATAGGATGATAATTATACGCTACATAAGTTTCATTCAAAATTTAGCGACGTCACCTCGACGTTTGTATAATCCTGGCGCTAATGGTCGGCTGAAGGCATTGATTGGCTTTCGTTACGTCATCCAGAACCAACCAACGCAAAGCTAATTTATGTAACGGTCTGGGAGTGCCGAACAATATTTCCGACACGGCTTTCCGACACTTGCATACAACATGTTATGTGATAAATATAGTTTACATATACGTTTATGATTGATAAATAAACGGGGTTAAAATTAGTTCTGCACGATTGCTTTACAACTGTTAAACTTATTTATCTACAGTTATCGTTTTGTGTAAGATGCTAAAACGACCAACAGGGTTTGGCCTTCTCGGATCTCGCTAACCAGCATTTAAAAATACAGGACAATTTAACAATGACATTATGCGTCGTCGTTTTTCTTCGACTGTTCTATTAAGAATTAATAATCATTTAATAATGAAAAAGCAGTATACATCAAGTTTGTAATTGGTTCATGATAAATATATAAATTACAAGTGACTGTACCGTGGTGATACAGTAAGACATTTGTGTGGACTACATGTTTATAATACGCCCCAATGTCGATAAAGTGGGTCGTGGATGGCAGTAGGCACATATTGAATTTTGCGAAAATTGGATAAAATAATAATTATAATGCATTATTTAAGTCGCGTTAATGTTCCTTATATATAGTTGAAGTACTTCAGATAAATATGTAAAACATCTAACGGTTGACGATCGCACGCAGATCATCGTTGTTAATCCATTGATTTTGGCCATTACATATGACCTCAGTTGGATTGCCTAATTTCCGAGGCGTCTTGCGTATCATCGGCCCTCACTTGTACCATTTATCATATACCATATATTTACTTCTAAACGTGTACATGGATAAACAAACCAATGTGTCTATTGGCCGCATAAAGGATCTGAAATATAGGTCATTCGAGGCAACCATCAAAAGATAAAACACGTGACAGGAGAGCATTATACGAGTTAATTTATTAAAACAGTTAATAAAGTGAAGGAAAATTGTCAATGACAAGATAATAACATTCATGTCACATTTAAGTCGATTCTTTTGAGAAACAATATCCGCGTACCACTTCCGCAATGTGTCGTCACGTATGCTCTACAAAACGGTCACAAGAATTAACAATGCAATTTCCTGGTCGTCAGACCAATGAAACATTTCAATGTTCAAGGTCAAATATCGCTGCACGTCCATAGCCATAGGCATGCTAATTGAAACAACAAGTGAATACTTCATAATCAAATGTATTTTAAGGTAAAATAAATGTGCGTTTGTGACAACCTTTTCTTACATACTTGTATTGAAAAAAAACTGTACCGTTCTTTGAGATCGTGTGTACAATTTACTTGCCGTCACTAGGAGAGTTTTTTGCTCTTTTTAGTTAGATACTCTAAATGATACTTTAAATAGAACGGGATTGGAAGAAGATACCATCTTCAAACTTCGGATGACATCGCATATGATTAACGCGTTTATAAGCGTGTGTACGATTTTGTTTGATAGCATGCTCTTACACTGTGCTGTGCAATTGAAGGGAACATTACCGGACGCTGCTCGTAAGCAGTTGCTCAGCATGGTCACATGTGACTTGATCTCCGGATGTACTCCTGCATTGTGGTGTTTAACTCTATTTCCGACAATAAATACCTCTACAATGGCATGTGTAGCGCTGAATGTTGTAAATGGTTTGACACAGTATGCTACTTTGTTAAATTTATTCTTCTTAGCTGTGAGATGAAGGAAATTCGTCGTGAATAAGATAGCGATAAGCATAGAACATAGAAACAGTCCGATGATCTTATTAATGACATTAGCATGGGGGCTAAGTTTTTTGGTCACGATACCTATATCAACAGAGCTTAATCCATCGAAACCACGCGTCAATGGATGTTTGTCGCTTCAATTGTCATCGCAACATTATTTGTTTGCGTCAGTTGTCGGAATAACACTTTTTGCGTTTAATATATTCTACGGAAGTTGTTTGTACATGCTGTGGAAATCCAGAAGAAATCTTGAAAGGAATGGAAGCCAGGGTCACAGAGGAAGTCATGTATTATGGACAAATAATCGTGAAAACGTCGACATGCAAACAAACAATGAACGAACGTCTTTCGAATCTTCACAAACTACAGCGTTTAAACATTTATGTATTCCGCTAATTATAACCAATCTGGCAATGATAGCGGTTATTTTCGTCAAAATGGTTATGCAGAACTTAGATGCAACACGAAACGATAATATGTACGGAATGCAAATTGGTGCTCTGACGTCAGTATTCAATGCGATCGTTTATGGTATCAGTGTCAAAGAATTACGACTTTTAATATACACAAAAGTCGTACGTAACACGAGAGAGGCGTGTGTTAAATGTTGCCGTTGAATTTTGAATTGATAACATGCATATACAATATAATGAAGTCATACAAGTGTGACAGTTACGGTTCAATTGATTCACATGCTTACAGCGAGTTTTCCAATATGCAAATTAGACACTCTGCGGACTGATATATGTGGAAATGTATTTACTTTCATGAATGTTATAAGTGTTGCTAGTAGGTTTTGAACAGGGTTGCTTAGCAGCCCTAGTTCAGTATAATGGGTATTTCGTCTAAGACATCGGATTTCAGTCTAAAATTAGTAACAAATGTCATCGACCGCTTAACGACTACCAAGATACATACGAAGACATATCTCCACGATTGTGCTTCTTTGCATATTTCCCTGCTGATAGGAACTAATAAATAAAATCAAAATTAACTATGTCTGTATTACGATTAATCATATTTATTCGAATAATTATGCTTAAAATTATAAATACTACTACACTGTGCCTTTTCACTAGTTCCATGTTCTATTTATAGCAAAGCCAGTATTATTATCGTCGTATATTGCTATACATGAGAAAAAATAATTCAAACAAAAAAGTATTATATATATATATCATTTTTACAAGAAATTATTATTATTAAGTTCGTTTTCACCAAACCAATGTTTTTAATCGGCAAATAATTATCTGTTCAAACCACAGTGTCACTTCTATATTCAAGGGAAGCAACTCGTATAAGCATGTCAGTTTAATAACACTCAAGCAGTGGTGCGTATTTAACACTTAATTGTTAAATTAATGTAATCCAGTCAAACGTGAAAATGTGATGTATTATCTAATTGACAATTGTTAATTGAATGACCTTTTGTACATATACATGTTGTCAATTTTCCAGTACGTGTCGGATTATTTTCTTCATGTATCGTAGATGGCCCTGTTTCAGTGACTGACCTGTTTCGGTGACCTGTTTTTCCTTGTGTAATACTCTGTTTTGAAGAGTTCTATGATGCCAAAATTGAATGCATATTCAACACTAACCTTATAGCTGTCCATGCTGTTATCAAAAAGACAGAATTTGATTCTAAGACCTAAGTGACCCTTTGTTTTTAATATCCTATGGTATTTTTAACAAAATTCTTATGACTTTTTATAGGTTTTTTTAAAAGTACCCTAAAATGACCCCAAATACAATCATTAAAATGTCTTAGAGACATTTTTCTGCCATCTGTTGATCAAAGTTACATAATCTAAATAAGTTATGTACACGTTTTAATGTACATAATTACTCCAATAGTTAGTAACCGCCTTATGGTGTGCTTGGTATCATCTAGGGTCATTCAAGAAATATTGGCGTACTATAGTGTTAATTAAAACATAGTGCAAATTAAAATATAACCTTGTCATATACATTTCTTAAACCTACAGAATGTTAGCTTTAATATATTACCAATCTTATGGTTTTGCAACCAGAAATAAAAAAGTTATAAAAGGGACTATGTTTTCACTTATTTGTGCACCAAAATCTAGAGGGACGCCATTTTTAATACGGTCCATCTTCATCAACTGCTTCAGGCACAGCCAAAACGTATCAATTCATATTTTAAATTCATTTATTTCATAGCTCTAGTTAAAAGTTTCAACTCTATTTGGGTATCAAATTTTGTTTCTGAAATTTTAAATAATAGACTGTAGTTTGGATAATGCTAAAGGTCACTGAAACTGGTCCAATTCATTTTCTGTAACATACTTCAATCGAGAGCATTAAATGATAGATTCCAGTGATTATTTCAAATAATCTGAAGGAATTTTAGTTCCGATCCAAGCACAATAACGTAAAGTTAAAGTAAGGATCAAGCATAAATTTATTTTCAATATGTTGCAACAGTAAGAAGGGTTTAGATGTTAGGGTCACTGAAACTGGTCCATCTACGATAGGTATAAAATCCGTTACTCTATACTGTGTAATAAAAAAAGTTCTCCTTTATGGTTGAAATACTTTGTGTACAAACTATAAAGGGTGTGTTGTATATTGAAGTTTCTTTTTATCCTATATATTGGATGCCATAAAACCTTGTTTTCGTACCGCTATCAGCGCTTTGATATATACTATTAATAAATCTTTAAAATGTACATACTGTTCATTAAGTATTGTTATCAAAACATGCTGTACAGTGTGATGTGTTGTAGTTGATTGTGTGAATTAATTATACTCTTTAATTCTTCTGGGCGTGATACAGTACGGCTCGCGAATCAGTTCCGTGTAAAATTATTTTCGTTCGATCGTTAAACGAGAATGCGTTACCGTTAAAGCGTTAAGCGTTTGCTACAACTGCGCATGCGCATCGTGTATAATCGTGTAAAACCGTGTACCGATTCATCCGTCTGCGCATGCGTACCGTGAAACGAGAATTTGAAATTCTAAACGTGAACTTACTGCGCATGCGCAGCGTGTATAGCCGTGTACTGATTTTCCGTCTGCGCATGCGTACCGTGAAACGAGAATTTGAAATTTAAACGTGAACTTACTGCGCATGCGCAGCGTGTATTGTTTCACCTATCTGCGCATGCGCAGCGTGAAATGTGTATTCGAAAATATGTGTATTCGAAAATATACAACTTTTATCAATCGTCATTCATTAGATTCGTTCTTCAGTAATAGAATATCGCTAATTTAAACGCATTGTTGTCAATATCTTGATTAAATAAATACACCCGTTGGTCTTAAGAATGAAAGCAATTGACTTCAGAACATCAAATTACAGATAACAATGGATATAAATACTGTCCGTGACTGTGGCCGAGTGGTTAGGGCGTCCGCCTTCGGTCAGAGCTAGGTTCGATTCCCGGCGGAAGCTGGGTTAATTAACAACTAGTTAAAGAATTGTTATCGTAGGCCCATATCTACCAGGCGCCCGTCAATATGGGCAGGGATTCGGGAGGAACTACTGTGTAGGTCCATTTCACGACTTTAATACACTATCTACACGATGCTATCAGAAGCTCTTCAGTATATTTGTATAGAGAAGATCCCGATGCTATTGACTGATGATGTTTGTGTATAATTAACGTTCATAAAGTCTTGTTTACAAACAGACGGCGGCAACTCATCACTAAAATCGATTCAACAATACGTACATCATCAAACAGTTCTGTTTGATTTTTAAGGGCAAGCCAATTTGACTTATGAGATACGTATTTTTCATGCCATCTGTGCCAGGCAAAGGAATTCAGGAGGTACTGTGGGCATTAAAGATATCCCTAAGTCAAATTGGCTGGCAAGTCACCATGCGACCACATTAGTTCTAATTAACCCAGCTTCCGCCGGGATTTTCTAATTTACACAGCTTCCGCCGGGATTCGAACCTAGCTTTGATGGTTATCTGCGGCTAATGCGACCTAGCTCTGACGTCCCTATTTGATAGTTACCAGAGGCCAATGCCGACCCAGATCTGACATAATTTTTTATGGTTACCCAGAGCTCCAGATAAGGTGCGTGAAAGCGTGATTACGCATTGAAATTAACGAATAACGCATTAAAAATTATTTCTGTGCGTCCTAAAACGCATTGAAAAAGACGATCACGCATTTCTGATCCATTCCGATGCGTCGAAGGGAAGTAACTCTTCCGTAATCCGGTCAGTTGTCTTGGTTTTAGACACTACCATTCCGGTGTACAGGTAGAAAAATCCACTGACAAATGTCACTTTGAAAACAAAAGTTTTTATCGGTAAATATGTAGGATTCTAGCTCTCATATGCGTGTATTTTAAACCAGATGTGGTAACACATGAGAGTATGTACGACCTTGCATATTATTTATCATGGGAGATGCTATAATAAAAGCTTGAATTGAAACCTTCCATTACAAAAATTGAAAATAGTTGAAAATACACACGCAATTGACAACACGCGAAAATGCGAGTTTCACGGTTAGTTAAAGTCGATGTTACAGCTAGATCTATTATACCACGTATTCACAAAACAAACTTAAGGAATAATTTTGAATGCAGATCATTCAATATAAATGCTTCACGGTTCATTTTCACATCGTGTCATGAAAAAAATTAGATGCATTTTATTTTCACTTTGTCAATATGAAGATAAGGGTTTATAGCAACTGAACATATGTCAATAGGACAGCACAGCATTTGGAAAAAGGGAATTTTCATTGCTTACTTATTGAATGTGACTATTAATCTATGTGTTTAAATCCGAAGTCATTGATATTTTGTCTCCGGAGTGTTTCACTCATTAGTTTTGAAAACAGGGAGTGAACGACTCATTGCACCTAAAAATTATCTGGAGCACTGGTTACCGGTGGCTTATGCAGAACCAGCTCTAACATCCACATTAAATGGTTTCCTGCGTCCAATGCTGACCCACCAGTGGCATCCACCTTCCATTGTTTCCTGCGGGTTATACAGACCAAGATTCTAATACTGAGTCAGCTCTACCATCATTATCGTGGGGAATCCGGTTAGTGTCATATGAATTATCGTTCCTCAAGCGGGCGAGGGTCAAGATTCCGCAACACACGACAATCGGGCGATACAAGAAGCAAGGCGCGATATTCAAACATAAGATCTCACTCCATTTCAGTATCTAAAACCAAAACCTTCTTGTGTTGCTCAATGCTCGCATGTTACTTTGTGTCTCGCGCTGAAATATTGCACCTCGCTTCGTGCGTCGTGCGATTATCATGTCTCGCGTTCCAAGGTCAGGCACGAGATGCGAAGCGAGACAAGAAGTGACATGCGAGAATTGCACGACACACAAAGCAAGGCACGATATTACATTGCTCAATAAATTATCGCAGTGGCATAAAATATTCAAACCGCGAAACATGACACGCGAAGCGACAGGCGAGAATAGCGCGACACAAGAAGCGAGGCGCGACATTATGTCGCACAAATATCGCAGTTGCTCTTTAACGGTGTTAAATAAGACTAGGTTTGATAAAAAGGAGCGTACTGAGGCAACCAGGTTCTGTGACCCCGAAAGAGACCGAGTATATAGATGTAGGTCGGGCTGATGGGAGTCGAACTAGACCGTCGACCCTAGGCCCCTATCTTGGAGCTGAAAGAAGGGCCTATTGCATACCGCTTTTGTGGCTACTTTGCAGGTCTGGCCCGTCTTTCAGCCCACAGATAGGGGCATAGCGACAGTTAACTTCGACTCCCTTCAGCCTGACCTACAAATACATATCCGGCCTTCCGGGGTCAAAGGGTCTGGTTGCCTCAGTACACTCCTTTTTATCAAACCAAGTCTGATTATTTGCTAGGATATGCAGTTGTGAAATTACTTTTACACCGTTTAAGAGCGACTGCGACAATCGAGCGATATTTACGCGATATAATGTCGCGCCTCGCTTGTGTGTTGTGTCTCGCGGTTTGAAAATTTGATTTGACAATCGCATGATATAATATCATGCCTCGCTACGTTTGTCACCTGGATCTCGCATGTCGCTTCGTGTCTCGTTTCGCATGTCATGCCTTGACCTAGGGACGAGAATGGCGCGACACACAAAGCGAGGCGCGATATTTCAGCGCGAGAATGGCGCGACACACGAAGCGAGGCGCGATATTCTACTGCGAAATCTCATGGTTTTTGATACTGCGACAGAGCGAGATCTCATGCGTGAATATCGCACCTCGCTTTGTGTGTCGTCTGATTGTCGCGTGTCGCTTCATGTGTAACGCAATTCTCCCCCTCGCCCACTGGATGCGAGACACGCTAATTTATATGGCAAGTAAAAATCCCCTATTCCATGGGGTTGGTGGCCAGGATTTCAATTGACTAGTGGTACATCTGAAATTCTTGTTGTTGTTATATAGTCAAAATATCAGGGTACAAGTGTGATAGTAACTTCAATGTGAGAGTCCTTTGCATAAAAAAGTTGAAGCAGTGGTATGGTGTGAAATTGAGAGGTCCATCAGTGTCATTGCTAAACCTAGTTGTGTGAAGGGAAACTAGGAGGGTAACAGACATGAGTGTAACAGCTTACCGGGACTTATGACATAATGATGGGGTAAATGTACAACTTGTTGAACAAACCCACATCAGTCATCACAACACCCTCAGTTGAACTATGATACAATTCAGACACAGAACAAACACTTAGATATACTATTTAAGCCCATGCTTTTAATGTATGAGACTTAATAACACAACCTTGTGTTTTAGATATTTAAACTTAAAAATGTCCAATATTAAAAGTGTACAAATGATACCAGTTATAATTTTATTTATCAGTATCATAACAAATAATAAAATACAATAAACATAAATTATAAACATTTATAAGTATATAAAAATTATGCCATAAAATGTTAAACATGACTACCAAGCGTGCAGGTACCTGCTAGTATTACGAAAAGGGGTTAATTAACTAATTAACCGGGCTGGCCCGTTGTATCCCCTGGGGATAAACTTGGCGGGGGGATAAAACTGACTGTTACACCAGTATTTATCGCCGCCTTATTTATGGCCGTATCAGGCCAGTGTCAATCATTAGAATGTTTTAGATATGTTAGGGACTTGCACCCGACCTTGCCCAAAATCATTATTGATCAGGATCAACAGTTTTCAGGAAGACTTTACGCATGTTTAATCAAAGGCCGAAAATTCATTCAGTTTGTTTCTACATAACATTAACACAATTATAAATACATTTGAATACAAACTTAAAACTGTCTTAAATCTACTATAACCATATAGTTCAATCATATTCAGGCTTCGTCTAGGAAATGATGAAATTTCATTGAAATCCAACCAATAATTACAGAAAATTATTGGAGCTATATTTCTACCAACGATAATGCACAACTAAATACCAACTTTGAAATACAACTAATATAGATTACAGAGAAATGGCACAGACAAAAGTTATAAGTGCATAAAAGGCGGTTACTCCTTTGAAATTCAACCGAATGATGACTGCTGACAATATGTACACCTAGACATGGTACTGATTGTTCAGTCATACCAACTTTCAATGAAATCAGGTTGGGACCGGTGGCTTAGAGGTAGGAAGTGTGCTTCGGGATCGAGATGTCCCGGGTTCAACCCCCGTCTGGACCACTGGATAATTTAATTAATAAACATGATCCACTCCACCAGGGTGTAAATTGGTACCTCTTAGGACAATGTCTATTCCTGGGTGCTGCAGATCAATGTTGGCTGCCACACCCACAGGCAGAAATAGCCTCACAGGGAGGCACAAACGTAGGTTTCCATAAGTAGCCCAATGACCAGGGGAAGTTAAAATGTCAAAGGGTGCTTGAGCGGCTTAACTTATCCAATGGTAACAGAGAAATAATGCAGATAAAATTGTAAAAGTGTAAAAAAACAAAGGGCAGAAATAAATTTATCCAATCGACTTCCGTTGCAATATGCAAAACTAGACTTGGTAAGTAATTATGGATAAGACATACAAACTTTGATGAAATATGGTTTTGCAGAAATAGTGTGGACAAAATGTATAAGTGTATAAACAGAGGGCCATGACTCCCTTAAAATGTATCAGCAATATACACAAGTAGACTTGGTAAAGATCAGTCAAGTTTTGATGAAGTTAGACCAGTAGTTACTGAGAAATGGCATGGGCAAAATATATACGAGTGATCATTCAAAGGGCCATAACTGCCTTAAAATTTATCTGATCAACGTCCGCTGATGATATGCACAACTAGACTTGGTACCTAACTACCTATCAGTCATACCAAGTTTCAATGAAATGCACACCAATGGTTCCAGAGAAACAGTGTGAACACAAATTGCATGACTTAACAAAGCAAGCAAGCCACCAACAAACAGACCTACCTCAAGCTGAAGCATGGTATTAAAATAATACTATATACCTAGGGGTATCTCTCAGTGTGTTATTCGAAAACTAAACATGTAGTGTATATGAGCCACTCTCCAGGAAAACCGGGCTTATAATGACAGTGTATTGCCATAATTCTATAAGATTTAGAAAAATGTCTAAAATGAGAAAAAACGTGTGTCCTAAGTAATTGGATAGTATAGTACTATCCATTAGATTCAAGTTTTCTTTAAAATTATATTGTGTTAAAATAATTTCTGTCATTGCTATGGTGATCGGTTTCTAAAAAGTACTCATATCAAGGAAAACAAGGGTTAAGTGGCTAAATCACTTGCTAGTTTTTCCCTGTAAGCAACCACTCACAATTTGGACACATTTTATTAAAACAAGAAAATGATTCTAAAATGTGCTACAATGTTAAAAGTTTACATAAAATTTCTATCAGATAGTGGATGTTTGAAATGTCAGTTGACGTTAGGGCAGTAACGGTATACCACGGTAAACAAAACACCGCAGACTGCAGTCCACGGTTCACAGTACAAGACTTCTTAATTTCAGTATGGTACGGTATGAGCTTTTTTATATAAACAAGAGGGCCATGATGGCCCAATATCGCTCACCTGATAATAAACCCTGCACAATTTTCACCCAAAGGAATAATTTGAACATCTTGGTAGAAAACCACAAGATGATGCTACATACCAATTATCAAAACTCTAGGCAGTGTAGTTTTAGGCAAGAAGATATTAATATGTTTTCCCTATATAAGTCTATGTAAAACGGTGACCCCCCGAGTGGGGCCAATTTTGACCCCAGGGGCATAATTTGAAAAATCTTGGTAGAGGACCACTAGATGATGCTACATACCAAATATCAAAGCTCTATGCAGCGTAGTTTTAGACAAGAAGATTTTTATATGTTTTCCCTATATAAGTCTATGTAAAACGGTGACCCCCGGGGCTGGGCCAATTTTGACCCCAGGGGCATAATTTGCACAATCTTGGAAGGGGACCACTAGATGATGCTACATACCAAATATCAAAGCTCTTAGGCATTGTAGTTTAAGACAAGAAGATTTTTATATGTTTTCCCTATATAAGTCTAAGTAAAATGGTGACCCCCAGGGTGGGGCCAATTTTGACCCGAGGGGAATAATTTTAACAATCTTTGTAGAGAACCTCTAGCTGATTCTATATACCAAATATGATAGCCCTGGACCAAGGGGTTTCGGAGAAGAAGATTTTTTAAGGTTTTCCCCATATAACTCTATGTAAAACTAAGGGCCCCCTGGGGCGGGGCCAATTTTGACCCAAGGGACATAAGTTTAACAATCTTTGTAGAGGACCCCAAGGTGATGCTACATACGAAATATGAAAGCTCTAGGCCTTACGGTTTCAGAGAAGAAGATTTTTGAAGTTTCCTTTTTGAAAATCTATTTTTAGCCTGTGTGACCTAGTTATGCGACGGACTGGAATTTTTTTAACAACGTTGGTAGAGGTCCACCCAAGGAACATTCCTCTTAAGTTTTATCAAATTTGGCCAAGCGGTTTAGGAGGAGAAGTCGTTTGAAGAAATTGTTGACGGACGCACGACGCACAACGCACGACGCACGCCGCACGACGCACGACGCACGACGGACGACGGACATCTCGGTATGACAAAACCTCACCATGACCACATTGTGGTCAGGTGAGCTAAAAACAAGACTATTGCCAAGCAATGAAAGTCCCCTACCGGTAGCCAATTGTAAAATTTAAGTATGAAAATTAACAAAAGGGAATAATCCAAAAATTAAGCAAGGAAGAGTTATGGTTCTTGTGCACTGCAATTCTCCTCACTGATATCTATCCTCATGTAAAGTTTCAAAATCATATCTCTTTTGGTATTGGAGTTATGCTCCGGACAAAATTTAAGTAAGAAAATTAACAAAGGGGAATAACTAAAAAATTAAGTAAGGGAGAGTTATTGTTCTTGTGCACTGCACTTCTCCTCATTAATATCTATCCATATGTAAAGTTTCAAAGTCATAGCTTGCTTAGTTTTGAAGTTATGCTCCAGACAAACTTCTGTGACGGACTGACAGACGGACGGACTGACAGACGGACTGACGGAGCGCAAACCATATTCAGACACTGAAAACATCTGACAGCCTACTTTAGGCTACTTATAATGTATAATAATCATATATCACTCGTTTTAATTGTATTAAGAAATGCTTCATATTGTCGAAATTCATTTAAAATGGTTGATATGCATATTATACATGCTGTAATAGAAACAGCAATTCACTGTTATTTAAAAATTGAAATATTAATCTGCTGTTAGAGAATATTGTATCATACCGAAATATACCGAACCGTCTGAAAAATTGACGGTACATATTACAATGTTAGAGGAGCGTACTGTTACATCCCTAGTTGACATTATGTCAAAAACGTAGAGAATGATGTTCGCGAAGTCACTCATAAAGAAGGAGATAGTGGTTGGTTTAAAAAATCTTATGGAATAATTTGTTCAAATTTTCAGAAACTGTTCGCAAGAGTCTTCTCCTTCTAACCATATATTATCAACATTTTCACAATTTTGTCATTAAGCCTGGTTTTCCTGGAGAATGGCTCATATCTATGTTGCATAGCACATGATCATACACAATATCATTATATGCAAAAAGTAGCATACAAGTTATTATCCTGGTCATTATCCTGTGAACTACTTGGGAACTTCAACATATTGATAAATTTCACTGTAATAATTTCCAGTCAATGAGAGATGACCTCAGAAATTTTAATGCTTGTTATTTACTATTCACAGTGTGTAAAAAGTCCATTTCCGGTTATCACAATAAGTCATACAGGTTGAAATGTATAGTATTCTGAAAGTCAATTGTGACATGTGCTTTCAATGGCAATAAGCCATACAAGTTGAATTTTACAGTATCACAATAAGTAATACTGTGATTTGGTTTATATGCTGTGGTAAAGCAAGCGTCTCACTCTGTTGTGTAAAATTCTGGTCAAGTTAGAACATAATTATGTATAATTTTGACCCATTAATTCTTCTTCTGATGTGAATTAAGTAATTCAATTAACAGGTACCGGTAGATAGCTTAGTAGATACCAAGTATCACAAGATCACCAATTTTATTTCACTTTCAAACACTAACAAGTTTAAGTTTATTTCAAGTTGTCATTTGCCAAACTAACGCACATTTCTAAGAAACATTTCTAAGATGTTCAGCCAGTCAATATCATATATTCAGTAAACTACCAGCAATAGTCCGTCCCCTAGCAGTTATCATACATCACTCTCATCTTCCATGTGTCCTCAGAACCTCTAGACTGGTATTTGAAGTCTGAAAAAGAAAATGTAAAAACATTTAATGATGTTTTCATAACTGGAGACATTTTATGCACAGCAAATACTGTATTATTGTATCCCTTTAAAACATTGAAGAGGGCTATATTACACAAAAAGTCATGTTAGATATTGTGACCTAGTTTTTTCATACACATATAAGCCAACATAGTGACCTCTAATATCTGTACAGACAATGTTCTACATTAAGTACTGTGGAACAATCAACTGTCAATTTCTAGTTTTAGCAAGGGAAATAACTCCTCATAGCCATGTGTCTAATGAAATTGCTCCTTACAAATACTCTTCAGTTGAAGAGAATTCCATACCTATAAACTACCCCGCCTATTGGACTATGTCCAATGCCTTAATGGGTTAAGTAGAGCCCAACCTACCGGGTTTTTAAAGTAGGCCCCAATCTACTGGGTTAAGTAGAGTCCCCGTCTACTGGGTTTAGTAGGGTCCCGTCTACTGGGTTTAGTCAGAGTCCAGCATACAAGGTTAAGTAGAGCCCCGCCTACCAGATTTAGTAGGGTCCCGTCTACTGGATTATGTCGAGTCCCCGCCTACTGGGTTTAGTAGAGTCCAGCATACTTGATTAAGTAGAGCCCCTGCCTACCGGGTTTAGTAGGGTCCCGTCGACTGGTTTAGTAGAGTCCAGCCTACTGGATTTAGTAGAGCCCCCGACCAACCGGGTTTAGTAGGGTCCCGTCTACTGGGTTAAGTAGAGCTCCGCCTACTGGGTTTAGTAGGGTCCCGTCTACTGGGTTTAAATATTCAGAGTCCAGCCTACTGGGTTAAGAAGAGCCCCCGCCCACCGGATTTAGTACGGTCCCGTCTACTGGATTATGTCGAGTCCCCGCCTACTGGATTTAGTAGAGTCCCGCCTACTTGGTTATGTACAGCCCCCCCTACCGGGTTTGATAGGGTCCCGTCTACTGGGTTTAGTAGAGTCCAGCCTACTGGATTAAGTTGAGCCCCCCCACCTACCGGGTTTAGTAGGGTCCCGTCTACTGGGTTAAGTAGAGCCCCCGCCTACTGGGTTTAGTAGGGTCCCATCTACTGGGTTTAGTCAGAGTCCAGCCTACTGGGTTAAGTAGAGCCCCAGCCTACCAGGTATAGTAGGGTCCCGTCTACTGGGTTAAGTAGAGCCCCCGCCTACTGGTTTAAGTAGGACCCAACCTACTTGGTTAGGTAGGGCCCTGCCTAATGGGTTAAGTACAGGCCTAATGGGTTAAGTACAGCCTCACCTACTGGGTTAAGTAGTATTTTACCCGTTTGCATAAATGAGTGGTAGATATATTTTACATGATTTATAAATTTTTCCATAATTGTATTTTTTATGGACATTGTATATTGTTTTAACCATGTGTTAGTGGTGATTGTACAGCACTTTTGAACATGTGTATACATGAAACAAGATACCTGATTATAGATGAAGCCCTGCACAATTTTTACCCCAGGGCCATAATTTGAACAATCTGGGTAGAAATACCACTAAATGACGTTATATGGCCTGATGCACGGTATTGTACAAGCTTAATTCTCAAAAACGGTTTACAGTGTTTTGAAAAATATACATGTATCAATTCGATTACACTAAGCTGCAGGGTTCTGTTTTATCAAAGCATTTACGGTAATCGTAAACTTACGTTCAAATTTGAATCCTTTATAATTATGTAACTGCTTCAAATTCAGGTTAGGCGATTATAATAAGGTAAAATCATCAGTTAATTAATTCAGTTAATGATTTTAAACAAAATATTTCCCTCATTTGCAGATGTAAACGCATTATAAGGAATTTAAATTTGAGCGTAAGTTTGAAATGTTCGTAAGTCCTTTAATAAAACAGTGCCCAGGTGTGCACAAAATTTCATGAAGAAATCTCATTCCATTTTAGATTTATGAAATTTGAAGTCCCCAAAATTGCCCGATTTTAAGTATAATGTGTTAGCATCAGATTTTCATGCATTTTCCTAGTAAAACTTTGTAATCGAACTTGGCGTAGGTATTACAATCATAAACATTGTCAGCAGGTCTGAAGACGATCGGACGAAAACTATTTGAGTTAGAGTACAGACAAGGCCAATTTCACATTTTTTTTGTAAAAGAAGGACCATAGCCCAAGAAGGCCTGCACCGATTTGGCCTATATCCGACCTTGGCCTAGATATTACACCCATAAGCATTGTCAGCAAGTTTGAAGATGATTGGACAAAAACTGCTTGAGTTAGAGTACAGACAAATTACTGGACGCCGCCGCAAGCCCACCCACCCGCCAAGGGTGTTCACTGTTTGGCTGGTGTAATAAATAGATCTAATAATTAAACTTACATTTAACCAGTTCTGAGACTTAAACAACTTAAAAATTACAGCAACAAACCGAAACATAATCCTTGCAAAAATTGCCAAAATTGTTTTATACAATTAATTAATGACAGACAATAAACAATACAGATCCCCAGTGTGCAGTATCAGATAAGAAATCCAGATTAGACCCTAATCAGTGTACACAGTGGAGTTCCAATAAGGACCAATATACAACCAATCAGTATATGCTCTCACCATAGATCTGTCATATTTATACAGTATAACTCTAACGCGGTATTGGGACCTGTGCCACTTAAAGTAAACAGGCAGATCAGGTACAACAACATATAAGGATATTGGAAAAGGGATTATCTTTTCCAATGTGTATAGCATGCTTGGCTACTGTGACATGAGCCTGACCTTTATGCAAGAATATATTACAAGATTTTTGCTTTGATTATGTCAATTTCCGCAAGCAAATCGTGCAATATCGGTATTTCAGATTTGTGTTTGTATTACATCTTGAACATCTTCGTGATACTCCCCGATTATAAAAAAAACATACACTCGGTGTTGTAAACGTAGACAATATTTTGACTGTTAAATTATGCTAATCAATAGGTCAGGCTCATCTCAATGTGGCCAAGCTTTACCGTTAATTTAATTTACTTGGTGAATAGAAGTGAGCAGGTAAAATACACTTCCACTCTCCCTAAATCGATGTAATGGTCAGTGATTTCTGTTTATATTGACATTGCAGAATATCGCGTTAGACTTATAGCTTGGATTGTTATCAGTAGCTTATTGTAATATTTGTTTGCTATTTAACATTAGAAATTGATGATTTAGTTGTACATCAAATATGTTTGATATCAAAGTAAAATACTAAATTATGCAGTGCCAGTTTGAACAGTATGTGATATATTGCTTATTTAACTTATTATAGTTAATCTTTAAATTCAATTTTAAAATGTGAATATCAATTAAACAGAAATAGTGAGGAAATAAGAACTTTTCTCCTTTATACCAATTCTGATAGACCCAGGTATCACATTGTAACTATTCAAGTCGAGTGTAGGACAAAATCCCGGGTGGACAGAATACCGTTCCGTCATTTTTGACAGGATGGACATAATCCCGTCCATGTTTTTACAGGGTGGACAAAATTCCCACCCTATAAATTTCAGGGTGGACATAATACCCATCATGACTATATCGATGGCTTAGAATTAGAAGGTCGTAAGTGCCACTTACCACCTTTTAAGATTCATACATATTTAGAATAAGCATCACCAAGGCGCTTCTTATGAGCCCATTTTCATAAAAATCTGAACTTGTCATGTTGACCAAAATGAAATTGTAAAAGTTTGTTTGACCATAAGTAAAGAGTAAATGTCAGACAGTTTTTCCGTGTTTTCTCAAAATATCGATTTGGTAGTTACGACCTTCTAATTCTAAGCCATTGATATAATAATAATATGATACAGTTGAAAGTATGCATGTTGAATAAAAAATCAACCTTTATTGTAACATATTCATAGAGAAGTTCCTTACAAAATCACACAATCACACACAATAATCATTAACAATGCAGCAATAACCCTCTACATAAGTCAAAGTCATGATGGGTATTATGTTCACCCTGAAATTTATAGGTGGGGATTTTGACCACCCTGTAAAAAACATGGACGGGATTATGTCCACCCTGTCAAAAATGAGGGAACGGTATTCTGTCCACCCGGGATATTGCCCGGATTCCATTCAAGTCTGGTATATCACCAAAATACTTAATTTTCTTGAATTTTCATTCAATATTGCGCACATTTTATTTAAGATTATTAATAGATACTAGTACAATGCTTTAATATCATATTAATTAATATACTATTCACCAGAATTCAATTTATTCATTTTTGATGGTATAAAATAAGCATCCATTACAATCTGATATTGGCATGATTATAACAAACAAATTTAATACTAAAATACTTCATTAAATTGATTTTTTTATATATTAGAAAATTGATTGTACTGTAAATACTCAGCCATAAGTCGGGCGAAAACAGTCCCAAAAAAAGGTAAAAAGTCACCCTGCGACTTATGGAAGAGTTTACTACACTACTACCGATTTTGTCAGAAAATCATTACATTACTCCTGACTTTATCCTGACTTCATCTGAAACTGACCGCATCTCCCTGACTTTATCTGAAAATGACCACATTCCCATCAACTTTGTTTGAAAATTACTGCACTCCTCCATATTCTGTCTGAAAATCACCACATTCCTCCCAATTTTAGCTGAAAATAACCACATTTCCTTCGACACTTGACACTGAGCACATGATTTCAGCTTTCACAAAAATGGAAAACTATACATGCGACCTATGAAAGGGTTTAGACAAAAACCTTGATTTTTTACTCAAAAGTCCCCCTGCGACTTATGGCTGCATGCGACTTATGGCTGAGTATTTACGGTAAATGTCATTAATAATACACATTTAAAATAACATATATCAATCATATATTATGTTTTACAACTAATTGAAACCAGAAGGTAAAAAAGGGATAATTAGGTTAAAAATAACGAGGCCAAGTTTAAATTATTGCTCATCAATGACACAATTCAGAATCACTTTGATAACAAATAATTCATTTTACTACAGTTTTTCACAAATATGTAAAATAATTACATTTTGGAGGTATATTTTGCGTTAATTGGTCTTTTAAAAGATAGCCTTCCTACTAGTTTAATGTCCCTCCCCTCTCAGACACAAAATATTTAATTGTAAATTATTTTTTTTTTCAATGACAAATGTTTATACATATGATATATGTCCCATAGTACCTAAAAAAGTAAATTTATAATTTACAAAAGTGGGTCAGTTACTGAGCACCAGGCCATAAACCATCATTACTGTCTTTATCCCCGGGGTCGGGACACGTGATCATGTAGTATTTACCGGGTCTTGGAACCAACCAGAGTCTATTCCCCACAAATTCCCGCCTGTCGGGATGATTAATTCGTCAGTCTATATAATTCCCCCTGTATCCCACCATTCCCCCCCCCAGCATAACACTGACTGGCACATAAACACTTGTTTGGAAGCATTATTTTTTGCAATGATTGAATACCAAGTTTTTGTGTTTATCATTTTGTAAATTATTGTAACAGACAAACAAACGAAAATGGACATGACAATCACTTTTTGCTTCTGCATCAGTAGATGCAACTACTGTAACTGTCACCACATAGCAAGACCCCCATTTTTGACATGTCACATAAGCATGCATAATATACTACAACTGCAGCAGCATAGTAAATAGGAAGATAATTACCTTTTCCAACCAAGGTTTTCCACCTAAATAAGAAATATGACACCCTTCATCTGACTCAGTAATGTCAACATTGTTGACATCATTCCTCACTTTTAATATGCTCAATGGGACATTTTTGTTGAAGCACAGTCAGCTTCTACGCATTACATGTACTGGTACCTGAAATGTATCATTAGTTCTTTAAAAATCTGAATATTCAATGCACAAGAATGTTATACACAAATGAATAATTTTCCCAGGAAAGTCATCCCACCTGCATGCAGTCATTAAGCTCATGGAATCAAACAAGCTACTTTTCTTAAAGGAACTGGGTTATAATTCTTCTCAGAATCATATGATCATATCCCTGTACATTTCACGCAATGATAGGTAATCCTCAGACATTATTTATAATTTAAATGGTGTGTGATGTCAAATTATTTAATATGTTTAATACCATTCCCTTCAGTGGTTACAGAGATACCAAATCACACACAAAATATTAACATATTATATACAACACAGTGATGCTGATGCCACCACTGACACCACTGCCGACGCATGGGGGCAAGTACAATATAGCTCGAGAATTATTCGAATAGTCAAGCCAAAAATAATTTATGTTTCAAGTATTAGGTAGATAAATTTTATTCATTAAGGTTTTTGCTTTGAAATACATGAATTTCTACAAGCAAATAGTGCAATATCTGTATCTCAATGTTGTGTCTGTTTAACATATCTCTACAGTTTAATTATGCTAACTATACATATTTATAAAGGGTCTGGATCATGTCAAATTCACCAAGATTTACATACAGTAGCACATTACTGATATTAAGTAGATATAGGGGCTCTTTGTTTTATTACCCTAGATAAACAGGATAGTGATCTCCTGCTGATATCATGCTGTTCCCTTTATAAGATTAAAGAAGGGGTAATAAATTACCAAGTTTGCTGAATGCATTTATTTAGTTATATAATATACAGTTCAAGTACTTTCACCTGTTTCTTACAATACATCTTAAGACCTTGTTAACACTCATGAATCATTGCAAGGTATCATTTCTTTTATCAAAATAATACACAAGTTATTTTTTGTATTGTTTATTATACATTAAATTGAAAAAAAATTACATACATATTTAAACTACACCTAGTGATTAATTATCATATGCCCCTATCTGGTTTCATGCCATTATAACTGATGGCATATAAAGCTGTATAAATACATCACTTTGGTTTATTCCCTTTTCATTTAATCCCATTTCTTCTACTATATAATGTACTGTAAAATCATTTAATTTTGACGGGATAAAATGTTGTGGTTTTGGTTTTGGTAAAAAGACCATTTCGATCAGACCCCAATGTTTGAATTTTGCATTTCAGGTAATAAATACAAGGGCAAAAATTATAGTTTGATGGGAATTGATTTTGTGGTTAAAGTTGAACCACGAAATTTAATCCCCACAAAATTTATGATTTTACAGTAGTTACTACCCTGCTAGACAAACAATTCCCATTTCATCATATCATATTTCACACCTTATTTGACATCATCAACAAGGAGCTTTCAATATGATTTGAGAAGAGGGTTAAGCAAATTAGATGTCATCTGGGAGTCATATAAATTTAAATCATGCATTTGTATAAAATTAATGTAACTTTAGAGGAAACAGAAAGAAATGGGCATCTAGCTATTCAATAAATGGGAATTTGAATATTAGACAACATGGGAATACACAAAATGATGAAAGTATGAAAACTTTTTTAGGCAAAATTCAACCAATTTTAATACCTGCAAATTTTGCAATTTTGCTGTATACAGTAAAATCATTTAATTTCATTGGGACGAAATTTTGTGGTTTTGGTAAACAAGACTATTTCGTTGGCACTTGAATTCGTGGATTTTGCATTTCAGGTAACAAAACAAGGGTCAAAATCAATGTTCGTTGGGATTAAAGTTCGTGGTTTAAGTGAACCACGAAATCCACGAAATTTAATCCCCCACGAAAATTAATGATTTTACAGTATGCTTATTTCTGCAATGAATTACTGTATAGACATACATGTATGCAAACCATAAAATATATACTTTCTTTGCCTTACTTTCAAGATTTCTTTCAGTCTAACTTAGGCTGTCCTTAACAATGTTTGTTTGCCCTAACACTACAGCTTAGAACAAGAAGGTCGGAACTACCAAATAGATATATTGAGAAAACAAGAGAAAACTGTTTGTAATTTACTCTTTACCTATCGGAAAACACGTTTTTAAAACTTCATTTTGGTTAACATGACAATTTTAGATTTTCATGAAAATATGCTCATAAGAAGCGCCTTGTGAAGCAGATTTCAAATATGTATGAGTCTTATAAGGTCGTACGAGGTAGTTACGACCTTCTGGTTCTAAGCCATCGAATTAATCTACAATACCCATCGAAAACTCTCCTACCAAGCTTTTTCATCCTATTTCCTTCAATAACTTACATGATCATTGATGTCAACACAAATTTTTACAGGGTTCCCAAAAAAATATTTCCCTACAAAAAATCGACCTCAATGTATAATGTACCAACCCACCTTAAAAACTTTGCGTTGCAACAAACAATAGTTTAAGGGTGGGAAATGAAAGACTCCCTTAAAACAGCAGGGGATATGCCATATAATATGTTTTATTGCCACTTATCATAGTATTTATAACTTATAGTGACCTGTATATTGGACATTATATCATGACATCCATAATAGATTTTAATCTGCCCAGACAAACTACTTATATATAAGCAGTCAACAAAAACTAATACAGCTGATGAAGGTGATAAAAACACTGAAGTCTTTTGAATGAAAATGGTCAGTTAGATTTTACTAATGAATGGTGGTATTAGACACTTAATAAATTTAGGTTAAATGATAAATTAAAATCTGCTATTTTTCAAATTAAAAATGAATGAATCGAAATATTAGTAATTTACATATTTTCACAAGAATTCCTCCCTTGAAAAAAATTACTTTAATAATCAATATATGAGCCGAGATCTCAGAAAAGGGCCCTTAATGACATTGACATCAAATTGAGAAAATTCAGTTTAAAGTTACGTCATCATTTTCTGAACGGGGCAAAAAATACACAGAAATGTTTTATGTCGTATCCTGCCACATAATACTACCTATTAAATTGATTGGAATTTATTAGAAATAAGTTTAAACCTTGATATAAATTTTATGCATGTGTGTGAGTTTTCATTTAACACATGAGTATTTCTTCTTAGTGTCTGTCGACATATGTGTTTATTTATTGACGTGTTATATTGAGTTGTAGTTTTACTTTATTAAATCTAATTGTATGTTTCATGTAAATACTGGTTATGTCCATATGTGACAACATAGATTTCTTTTTGTTATTGCTTTATTATCATCATTACCAATTATACTGGTACCAGAAGGCCATATGAAAATAAGATGTATATTGTTTAAAACTCTGTATATTTTATATGTAACCTTCGTTAAATAAAGATGTTATTATTATTAGGGGTAATATCGTATAAATTATAAACTAAAATGGTGATTTTCAGAATCGGTTTACTACAATGCTATTAATCACATAAAAAATTATTTAGTAATAAATCACTAAGATACTGGCACATGATGCCTTTCCGCTTAAGATGTGTATAATCTAGTTTCAAAGTGATAAGAGTCTTGAGCTAATTTTGGGGTAAAACTGTCCCAAATATTAACAAAAGTGAGGATTTTTTGGAATCAATTGATCACAATATTATTCATAATCATGTTTAATCAAAAACAACTGCAATTGGTTTGTAGTATAATATAGTAAGAAATTGCTAACTTTCTGTTGAAGATACCATGTTTTGGGGTAAAATGTTACAAAATATAAATTTAATTAATGATTTCTGGAATCGGTTAACCATAGCCCACAAACTGTACTATTAAATAATTTAAACTATACAAATAGGCACATGTCATTCCGCACAAGACATTAATAATATATTATAAAAGGTTGTTCATTATGTGAACTTTTTGGGGTAAAACATTACAAAAAAGGACTTTGCCGGTAGTGGTGAACTTCCGACAATCTTCTGGCGAAGTTACCGCAAATTTGCCAGAACGAATGGCAGGGCAAACTTTCTTGATATAAATGTTCACTAAAAGTATGCCATAAACTTTAAATGGATACTTAATGTTATTGCCAGAAGTTCACCGCAAACTTATAAATTCTGAAAATAGTTTGCCAGAGGTTTGCCATAAACTTTTAATGGATACTATGTTATTGCCAGAAGTTCACCGCAAACTTATATTCTGAAAAGACTTTGCCAGAGGTTTGCCATACACTTTTAATAGTTACTATGTTATTGCCAGAAGTTAATTCCCAAACCAAAGAATACGTAAACAAATCATACACAAATAACACATAAATCGCACCAAAATCAGGGTTTTCTCGAATTATTACTATGATTTGCCAGTGATTCATTTAATTAATCGCATGAAAATCAGTTTTCCCATTAAACCGCCTTCAAAAGTTATATTATGATTCATATCCAAATCATGATTTATTCGCGATTCATTACTAATAGTGTTTTCCGGGGTGTGATTTGTTTTTGATTGGTTACACTCTAATTTCATAATTCCGGAATAAACCGTGGTGCACCGGCTAACAACCCCGCTTTTTTAAAAAATGTTTAATATAACAGGGAGTCACAGGGAATGCTATTGTGAACTTGTCTTAATAAGGGGATTACTGGGACACCATCAGCCTTTTCTGGAACACTGCCGGATCTCTACCTTGACTTCAGGGCAACACTGGCATGTCACCGGACACAACCATGGTACAATTGGGTAATAACCGGACAACCACCAGCATCAACCGGGACCAAACTGGGCTTTTTCGGGCCCCTATCGAAACCGAAACTGTACTCAAATATTCTGTCAGACCAGGGTACACCGGTGTTACAATGAGAATGTTCAAATGTAGTTCCTTTTTGTTTGAAAAACATTCTGGATTATCATGGTATACCAGCTTTCCTCCATTTTTAAAGTTCGCAAAACTTATGATCATTGTATATAAAACATATAGTATAAACATTCAACCTCATTTTCCAATTAAAATGTTGTATTTAAATGTATTCCATTCGAATTTGTAAAGATTCTCTTCAGAGTTTATATTAACAGATCTACACCATTCTAATTCTTTTAAACATAGTAGCAGAATACACCCCCCCCCCCCTACTCCAGATACACTGAACCCTTAGATAAAGATCTCCTTATCATTAAGACCACCTCATTTATACTATTGAAGTTTTAGTGTTAATGTAATGTGTTCATATATGCTGCATTATATTTCACAGTATTTTCAGAGATATATGAACTAATTAAAAGTATGATAAAAATAGAATATGTTTAAATGTGTTAATTAGAGGAAGCCATGGAGACAGATTTAATTTTTAAAGATATACATCATCATTTTGAACTTGTTAAATTCTAACTGCTAACTGCTACAATATTTGACCACAGATATAATGAAATTTACACATATTACACAGTAAATGTGTATGTTTCTAATTACACAAATTAGCATGAATATTAGCATCTGAATATGGCTTACATGCGCCATATTAGCATCGCGACATATTTGCCGCCAGCCAATGCGAACTTTAACTGTGCAAAGTAGTTTTCCGCAAAATTGCGGCTAAATATTCTATAACCGCATAATATACCGTATATATGGAATATGCAAATAAGTTTGCAGCATAGTTTCGGTTAACAAATTTAGTTTGCGACAAATTGCGACAAAACCGATTTATAATTTCTTAAGGATTTCAGTCATTGAAATTAGCTTTTCAATTTAACTAGCCAGTCAGGCTGGTTACTTGCAGAAAAACACCCGCCCAGATTAAAAAGTACCCGCCCGACAATTTTTCGACATAATGTAGCAATGGTCTCATTTACCAATAAACATTAACAGCGTTTTTTTCCCTTCTTTGGACAGTACCGGTAAACGGACCCGTTGCAAATCGGGGTTTGGGTTGGGTTTTCCCAACGGTTTAATATCCAATGTCGGCAATTGTAAAGTATGTGCAGAACGGAATTTATCTGTTTCCGGAAGTTTACATTAAAAACAATTCGTTTGCGTGTGCGTAACAAGTGCCCGTTTGCACACGACCCAATCACTGGTTTTCCTATGCCTATTTTTAGATACGTATTTATAACGATAACTACGATTGGTTCAGCGCGTCCACATGGTTTAATCAAGGTAAAACGAACGCATGTTGCGTGACGCTGCATGTAAACAAACGTGACAATTTAGGTCCGATAATTTACCGTGGACAAAAGATGGGCCGCTCGCCACGAGGTTTTGTATTGTTTCAATGTTTGATTGTAATTAGTTGAATAGTAAACTTTTTTTTCGTTGATATTAATTGAATCCCGCTTGAATTTAGTAATAAGAATAAGTTTTTTTACACTTTATGCTGTATTAAATAGTACCAGTTGATATAATTGTAAGATTTTTAGTTCCCACTTTGAAGGATTTTGCGACTCAAAAATTCCCAATTCTAAGGATTTCGTGACACAAAAATTCCCAATTCCAAGGGGTACAGGACCCGTTCCCAAATTGGTGAAAAAAATCGCTGAATAAAAAAAAATGTTTGATGTTTTATTTTGATTTCATCATCTGATCATATACATCACATGTATGTGACTGTCATAACATTCATAGTAGCAGCCTGCACACAGGAATTTTTAAAAGTGTGTATCTGTACCCGCAAGTTTGAAAAAAGTTGGTAAAACTATAACATGATAAGAATGTGGGTACAGTAGGCCTAGCTACATTGGTTGCTTGATATTAATTTCCAAACACAAGAAATGACATCCACGTGGGTGAATCAAAAAGTTCGTAGAAAAATATCATAACTCACAAACCACAGCTTCAAATGCTTTCAAATTTTATAATAACGTGATCATAAGTATAACAAAACAATTCGTCAAATTTCATTGAATTAGGCAAAACTACATGATTTTTGCATGGAAACGCACACATGCTGTAACTGCATACCGGAGCACGTCAGCATCATTTGATGAACGACGTCAAACTTACGCCACAGTTTGTCACTACTTACGTTAGCGTTTTGACTCATTTTCGCTTCTCGAGCGACTAATATGTAGGTATTTTTGGATAACCATCGTGATCATAGTTGCTGCATTTTCAATAGTTTGATTAATATAGTGTGTGCTGGCCCATAAGATTAATCTAAGTGTTAATATAAGTATTATATAGCGCTTGTCCTCTTCGACGACGTTGGTTTATATTGGGTGTATTTTATTCAGTTGTCAACTTCTGGTATCCTACATGAAATCACTAATTCCACTTATGAATTGATGTCTGTTTATTTCAGAATATATACCTGCACGTTTAAAACCATGTATTGTCTCTGATGCCGTACGTATATTCCAGTTTCGCGCAAATTTTGATAGCAGCCCATGGTCCCGTAAATTCCTGTAGACCCGTTTTATTGCGGATATTTCTATATAGTGTGATTATGTAAATGTCAATTAAAGCATTATTGATCGGAGATGACGTTTGAAATTTTAACTGATTTTATAAATGATATCATGCAACCAGACATAACAATTTGACGGTTTTTGGAGGTCCTACAATTGAGATATTTTTGAAAATTTAATAAAATGTGTTTTAAATTATCAGTGTGCTCCGGTATGCGTAATCGCCATTATTTAAGATATAAATATTTTTAAAACGGTTATCATCAGGTCGCTATAAATCTGTGTATGCAAAGAGAATACCAATGTATTCATTCAACATAAATATGACGACAATAACTGTAAAAATAAAAAAGTTATGACAAAATTCTACGACTTTTTGATTCACCCTCATATGTAGTAAAAATCAGAAACTAAAAGAGTAATTGTGTGCTTTAGTGTTTATTTCTCTGACCAATTTTATGATTTATAACAAAAGATAACCTATCTTGGGTATTTACGATTTTCGTCACTGATGATCCTGTAAGCTTTGCAGTTGTGCAAAGGGAGGTAAATCCTATCTAAATTATGAACAGATTTTTGGTTCGGAACGGTCTTTAGCCATTCTAAAAAACATGATTACTGATTTTCGCGAACTTTTTTAAAGATTGGGATAAAACGATGTTTTTTCGACGTTTAGGCAATGTCCATTGGTAAATTTATACTCGCCAGATCGGGCCACATTGATGGAAAATGTTACAAGCCCGAATCAAAATTTACCCGCCATGGCAATCGGGCATTCCTAATTTCGAAGAAGTGATTTATGCATAAATTTGCCAAAACAGTGTTTGCCAGAAGTTTACCAAAAATTGTTCGCCAGAAGCTTGCCTAAACCTGTTGCCTAATAATGTTTCACTGTATGTAGGCAAATGACGTTTGCAGTAAATTTGCGGTAGTTTTCTGGCAAACTTTACGCGCACTTTTACCATGCAAATGAGTTTGCCGCAAGTTTGCGGCAATTGTCCTATGCCCATAACTGAAATATGCAATATGTTTGCAATATGCAAGTTTTACCTCATTTGTATGGTAAATGTTCGCAGAAAGTAGTTTGCGGCAAACATTGCCGCAAAGTTTGCCGGAGCCCTAATTTTTCGGTAATGGACGCACATGAAGCTGGAGTTGTTTACATTTTTAGATGGGGGAAAGGCTGTAGTTTATAAAATTGCCAATTATTTTTGTAAAAAAATAGTTTTTAAAGAACAAATCGGGAAAACCTTCATTTTTGTTCGCTTATTGGTCCCAAGCCAGCAAGTTATTTTGTTTTATTCTGTCTAGTTTTCGAGAAAATGCGAAAAAACATGCAAAAAATGTCGGAAAATACTCGCCAACCAATATGTCCTCTGTGAGGAATACATGTGATTTCATAACCAGGCTTAATCGTAACCAAAAAAGTATCGGCAAACTCAAAACCGCCGATTTATTATACGTTTATAATGGCTTATTATATGATTTGATTATATCGTAGAAATGTGATTTAAAGGTGTTAAATAGTTTGATATTCAAAGTTTCAAATGGGCATGTCTGCACAAAAACAATTTAATTGGAACCATCTTTATTATCAACAACATCAATTATCTATCTTTAAACAAAATCCAAACACAAATTGCATGTCAATCTGCTAAAAATGACAAAATCAGCCTCAATGCTACATGCAGTCTGCAGTCATGAAATAAACATTGTGACCTGTGAGTTCCTGCACATAAATTGATGACGTCATCATGAGAGCACGTGAAATATTATTCCAACAAAAAGTCGCTCAAAATAAATTTTGATCTATTGTCAGTAAGTCGGTAGCTTTTCCGATCGAAATATATCGAATTAATATTGAATTAATTTATTTATTTATATTGAATAAAATAAGAAAAATAAATGTCTCTGGTTTTTGCGACCGGAAACGGTGAATATGTAAACAGTTGAATCGGTGCTCGGACAAAACTCGCCACAAATGTAACAAACACTTTTTTTAAAATATTTGTTGGCATTATTCGGCTGGCCGAATGTTTTCTCAATGATTTAAAATTAATTTGGCCATGAAAATGAGAGTTTTAGCAGAGTAGTCAACGTTTTACTGAAATGCACGAACTTGAAGGTGTGCACAAACTTATAGGAATAGAGGCTAGTATTTTCGTTAATATTTACATAATGAATACAGTAGCAAATATAAGCTATTTTGAGGAAGGTTACGAACTAGCCAAAAATGGACGGTTACGATTAAGCCTGGTTACGAAATAGCCGCATACACAACTGATCAATGTCACCTAGATCCTACATTGTCAACTAGTTTAGACTTGTAACAGGATTTATATGTCTTACCTGTATCAATGGTTGCCTCAATGCAACCCTTATTCGTCGTCATCAGATTATCAAGTCGTTAATCCATGATTGAAATAACATAATTATCGTAATTTACGTCGACACCGGAAATTTCAAGGTGCGCAGACGCTTGGGAGGTTTTGATTATCACTCTGTACGTATTCACCGGAACACATTCTTCTCCTGTTACACCGAACAGTCTAGCACATCTTGTATTCCAATTTTCTAATTTTTAGGCCTGCCAGGACAGGAAATTCCAATCGGATCTTTTATTGAACGAAATCCATAACACGAAAATGGCAATTTATAATTTAAAACTAGTATACAGAGTACAGTAACGGACTTTACAAAGAGTAAATAGTCCAGTAGGGCGTACACTTAAATATAATATTGATATCACCAAACTTTATATATATTATAAGTATACTCCGTATAAGCGAATCAAGGTAGATCTTATCCGTATATGTTTAATTTCATACTAACATTAGTTTCTATCATGGAGAGTCTATACTATATAGATCTACTATGAATTCAAATTGATCTAAAAGCTAGATCTATTCACTCATACGTAAACACGAAAATAAAAGCTTATAAACGAAAAATCTCGCCTATACAGACGAATTAACGGATATGCACGAAAATTATCGGTAATAAACGAAAAATAACGGTTCTAAACGATAAAAAACGGTCTACACGAAAAATAACGGTTCTGCACGAAAAATCACGGTTCTACACGCTTTCTCGAATACACGTTCCTGAGTAACGAAAATTCGCCGATTTGATTGGTCAATCGCTTTGACGTTTATCGGTTCCTGTTTAACGTTTTAACGGGCGTTATGCGTTAATCGTTAGTGGTATTTCTCGAATACATGGAACATATTCGCGAGCCGTACTGTAAAACCATTATCAAAAATCAGTGTTTAGTCAAGTACCTAGAAAAAACATACGCTGGTTGAACGAGAATGCTCGTGTGAAACAGCACTCACAAATGTTATTGATAACCGGATAAATGCACTACACAATGGAAAACTAGTCGGAACACTTTTCCTGGACCTATCTAAGGTATTTGATTTAGTTAACCACAAAATACTACTAAAACAACTACCTTTTTACCACCTCTCCTCACAAGCCATAACATGGATTAAATCATACCTGTCAGAAAGGTCACAGAAAGTAAATATTTCTGGAGTATTATCTGAGTCAGCAGAAGTTGTTTCAGGCGTACCACAGGGCTCATGTGAAGTTAAAAACCAGGTCACTCGTCAAATCTTAGAAAAACCTTGCGTACACTCCAGAAGTCACCGTTTTGGTCGAACTTGGCCTAGATTTCATGGCGAACAACATTCTGACCAAGTTTCATGAAGATTGGACCAAAACGATGAGCACTATAGTGTACACAAGGTTTTTATATGATTTGACCTAGTGACCTAGTTTTCAACCGACATGACCAAGTTTCAAACTTGGCCTGGATTGCATGGAGAACAACATTCTGACCAAGTTTCATGAAGATTGGACCAAAACGGTGACTTCTGGAGTGTACACAAGATATGACGAGTGACCTAGTTTTTAACTTCACATGATCCAGTTTCAAATGTGGCCGACATTGCATGGAGAACAACATCCTTTGGACCAAATTGGTGACATCTAGAGTGAACACAAGGTTTTTCTAAAATTTGACCTAGTGGTCTAGTTTTTTACCCTACATGACCCAGTTTCGAACTTGGTCTGGATTTCATAGTGTACACAAGGTTTCTAAGATTTGACCTAATGACCTAGTTTTTGATCCCACATGACCCAGTTTCAAACTTGGCCTACATTTCATGGAGAACAGCAATCTGACCAAGTTTTACGATGATTGGATGAAAACTGTTGCCTCTAGAGTGAACACAAGCAATTGTTAACGGACGGACGACAGACGAAGAGTGATCACAAAAGCTCACCTTGTCACTATGTGACAGGTGAGCTAAAAACAACAAAGGGCAAAAACTCTGTAAAAAATCGGCGATTTAAAAAATCCTGACAATATGCGCTGGTGTACATCATAGCAGTTGTTCTGTGAAAGTTTCGTCGAATTCCCCTTAAAAATGTAGGAGGAGTAGCATCAGTGACATAACTTTTGGATCACCCCATGTAGCACCACCTGATGGTTCTCTACCATGCCTCGGTGAAAATGTTCGTTTAAAGCAAATTTCTGTAGCATTGAATGTGAATAGCTGCTGTTGACCATATATTTGTTTAATGTTATTTATAGTTCGATTTCGAGCATTGAGCCGTGACTGTACTTTTAAAGATTAATCCAGTCGCCGATAAAGATTGGCGTGGGATTGACTATTCATATATGTATACCACACATTAGTAAGTAGCATATCTTTAAATCATGACTATTGAAATCAATAAATCACGGGTTACCCGCACAAATAGACTCGTCTAAAAGGTCATGGCTCAGGGTTCAAAATTGAACTATAGTTAAAACTGGACAGCACCTAGGATTTCAGGTAATGTTCAACAATTTATGCTTCAATCTAAGTTTTGAACTTGGCCTAGATTCTATAAAGAACAACATTCTGACCAAGTTTCATGAGAATTGGATCAAAATGGTGACCTCTGGTGTGAACACAAGGTTTTTCTATGATTTGACCCTAGTGACCAAGTTTTTGACTCCGCATGACCCAGTTTCGAACATGGCCTAGGTTTTATAGAGAACAACATTCTGACAAAGTTTCATGAAGATTGTATCAAAACTGTTGCCTCTGGAGTGAACCCTAGGTTTTTCTAAGATTGACCAAGTGACCTAGTTGTTGACCCCACATGACCCAGTTTCGAACTTTGTCTAGATTGTATAGAGCACAACATTCTGACCAAGTTTCATGAAGACTGGATCAAAACTGTTGCCTCTAGAGTGAACACAAGCAAATTGTTGACGGACGGACGGACGGATGGAAAGTGATCACAAAAGCTCACCTTGTCACTATGTGACAGCTGAGCTAATAACCTAGTAATATAATCATACATAAAGTTCAGGCTCGTGTCAAATTCTCAAAGCTTTATCAATAATATGCTATCACTTTCAAACATGAACATTGTATCAAAGCCTGAAAAAGCATTTTTCAACATAGACAGAGAAGAAAAATGTGGGAATAAAAAATTGGACATCAGACAGGCCTTAAATATACTGTTCACATTCATATACAACAAATAAATACACAAAGTACACTTAAAGTTCATTATATTTATGTGTTCAAGTACACAGAAAATTCTCACTAATAATATATTTACCACAAAATTTGAAATAAAACAATCAAATCTATAGCGCCCCCTGGATATTGTGATATTAACAAACATTGACCTGAGTTGCCCACTGTTGAAAAATTTGTTTCTTATATATAAATGTAAACACATGCGGTCATTTCTATATTACTATCCGACCAACGATTTTCGACAGTGACGTCATTTTGTAAACAACCTATAAACAAGACTATTGCCAAGCAATGAAAGTCCCCTATCGGTAGCCAATTGTAAAATTTAAGTACGAAAATTAACAACGGGTAATAAACCAAAAATGAAGCAAGGGAGAGTTATGGTTCTTGTGCACTGCACTTCTCCTCATTGATATGTATCCTCATGTAAAGTTTCAAAATCATATCTCTTTTGGTAATGGTGTTATGCTCCGGACAAAATTTAAGTAAGAAAATTAAGTAAGGCAGGGTTATGGTTCTTGTGCACTACACTTCTCCTAATTGATATCTATCAACATGTAAAGTTTCAAAATCATATCTCTCTTGGTAATGGAGTTATGCTCCGGACAAAATTAAGGTAAAAAAATTAACAAAGGGAAAAAACTCAATAATTAAGCGAGGCAGAGTTATGGTTCTTGTGCACTGCACTTCTCTTAATTGATATCTGTCCGCATGTAAAGTTTCAAAATCATATCTCTTTTGGTATTGGAGTTATGCTCCGGACAAAATTTAAGTATGAAAATTAACAAAGGGGAATAACTCAAAAATTAAGCAAGGCAGAGTTATGGTTTTTGTGCACTGCACTTCTCCTAATTGATATCTATCCTCATGTACAGTTTCAAAATCATATCTTTTTTGGTAATGGAGTTAGGCTCCGGACAAAATCTAAGTAAGAAAATTAACAAAGGGGAATAACTAAAAAATTAAGTAAGGCAGAGTTATGGTTCTTGTGCACTGCACTTCTCCTAATTGATATCTATCCACATGTAAAGTTTCGAAATCATATCTCTTTTGGTAATGGAGTTATGCTCCGGACAAAATTTAAATAAGAAAATTAACAAAGGGGAATAACTCAAAACTTAAGTAAGGCAGAGTTATGGTTCCTGTGCACTGCTCTTCTCCTAATTGATATCTATACACATGTGAAATTTCAAAGTCATAGCTTGCTTAGTTTTGAAGTAATGCTCCGGACAAAAGTGTGACGGACTGACTGACGGACTGACGGACTGACAGACTGACTGAACCATAAGTCCTCTCCGGTAGGGGACCTATCAGCAAGGTATATCCCCAAAATTATTGAGGATCATAGAAGTATGTCCTTACCAATTCATATATTTCAAGCAATGCATGGTTCTGTGGATGTGTTTGTTGACTCTCACTCAGGCGATCTTAGTTCAAAGCTTGTCCTAGCCATTAATCTTTAACACTTTTTTTCTTGTACTATATATACGAGAAACGTATACTTTTAGATGATTTGATAAGATGTTTATTGTGAAAATACAGTTTTTATCTTATTAATATTATCTTTCAACCCGTGGAATTCGTGTAATTGAAAACACATTTAGGATAGCTATTTCATTTTCTCTTAATTCTTCAAAGACTCCTTACTATAATTTAAAACTTGTTATTGGCTACATGTATTGGCTATTAAAATAAGCCATATGAAGGATAGTGAAATGACAAAGGTGTTTACTTTTACTCAAGCAGAATACTGTACACATGCTTTGTATACGATTGAAAAAAAAGACAAGAGGGCCTGAAAGGCCCTAGGTCGCTCACCTGTTGCACATTGGTCTAGGTATCAGTACAACCTACATTCTGACCATATTTCATGAAGATTGGATCAAAACAGTGACCCCTGGAGTGAACAAAATGTTTTTCTAAGATTTGACCTAGTGACCTAGTTTTTGACCTCATATGACCCAGTTTTGAACTTGGCCTAGACTTCATAGACAACAACATTGTGACTAAGTTTCATGTAGATTGGATCAAATTGTGACCTCTGGTGGGAACACTAGGTTTTTCTAAGAGTTGACCTAGTGGCCTGGTTTTTAACCCCACATGACCCAGATTCAAATTTGGCCTAGATTTCATAGAGGACAACATTCTGATCAAGTTTCATGAAGATTAGATCAAAACTATTGCCTCTGGAGTGAACACAAGGTTTTTGTAAGATTTGACCTAGTGACCTAGTTTTTGATCCCACATGACCCAGTTTCGAACTTTGTCTAGATGTTGTAGAGAATAACATTCTGACAAAGTTTCATAAAGATTGGATGAAAACTGTTTCCTCTAGAGTGAACACAAGCAAATTGTTGACGGACGGACGGACGTACGAATGAGGGTATACTTATGGGGATAGCGACTTGTGGGTTTCAAAAATGTAAGATGGTGTCTTGTGTGATGCATCTTAGGTGGCCGCCAAGATTTTTTCAACCGTACTAGCATAAACACCAACACATGTATTAAAAACTTGTGGAAGTAAATTCCAGTTTTAACTATAGTTCAATTTTGAACCCTGAGCAATGACCTTTTAGACGAGTCTATTTGTGCGGGTAATCCGTGATTTATTGATTTCAATAGTCATGATTTAAAGATATGCTACTTACTAATGTGTGTTATACATAATTATATGAAAAGTCAATCCCACGCCAATCTTTATCGGCGAATGGATTAATCTTTAAAAGTACAGTCACGGCTCAATGCTCGAAATCGAACTATAAATAACATTAAACAAATATATGGTCAATAGCAGCTATTCACATTCAATGCTATTGAAATTTGCATTAAACAAACATTTCCACCGAGGCATGGTAGAGAACCATCAGGTGGTGCTACATGGGGTGATCCAAAAGTTATGTCACTGATGCTATTACATCGTCCACAATGTAAGTAAACCGACCAAATCTTACTCAAAGTTAGAATATATAATTTTATATGTGATAGCAAAATTCAATGAAATGCACAGAACCGTTATTGAGGAATCAGCGTAGACATGATGCATACAAACGGACATCGCTGCAAGTGAGACATGGGAACAATGACATTACCTTTGGATATACCCACGTACATACCAAATAACGCATGTGCAGGCTGATCTGGATTATTTTCACCAAGTACAGAGATATAGATCGAGGGTAAAATAAAACGACAATACCAACAGCTTTATTTATATAAGTTTATTTGAATAAAATGAATTAATAAAGTAATAATGACTAAAGTTAATGAATAGATTAGTAACTTGCTAATCTGTGAGTTAAGTTATAAGAAGGCTATGCAAATTTCAATTTGATATCGACATTATAAACAGAACATTGTAAAATTATTTCCTGGTTAAAGTCTAATACAGACATGACAATCCAACTTTCAAAGTATATTTTTCTTCTCAAGTTTGGCAAAAGGCGAGTTTTTAAATGTTCCACAAAATGGGTTTGCGTAACCTCCATCAAATAATTCCAATGATCTCTTATTCCAAAAAGAAGTACATTTTTCACAGAAACAATTTACTTGGCATTATGTCACAAACCACTCTTGAAATCTCGCAGCTGAAGTAAATCTTTTTTTGAATTTGTGGAAACTTCTATCAAAATTTTGACAAAGAAACACAGGAAGATTGCTCTTCAAAAATACTTTCTCTACCGACGCAATTTAACCATGACATAAAAGTGTATATCATGCTTCTAAGTTTAATTTCATGTCTCCAACCGGAATAACAGGACATATTTTGTCTACCAAGGATACACTAAAGAAAACATAACATATTAAGTCAACTATTTCATAGAAATATTGTAAATTACAACGCTCCTCGCGTTCAATACATTGTAATAAATGTTTAAAGGCATTAACATTTTGTCGAAACATATTTACACCAATGACCATTGTCTGGTCTGCTTTGAGTTTTGATTCATTTCTCTGCAACATTTGTAAAAAGTCAGATGAACTGAGCAACACATTATTGACTTTGGTTGGGGGAAAAACAACAATGTTGTCACCAAAGTCAAATGAAATGATATGTGATGTAGCCATCTGGAACCAATTGTTTTAATTTGATAACAACATTATACACAGAACATTGATTCTCTTTGATATGATGATTGATCTGGTGACCTTATTCTGGAACCCTGATGACCCAGTTACGAGCTTGACTTAGATTTTATACAGACAAATATTGTGACCAAGTTTCATAAAGATAAGGTAAAAAACGTGACCTCTTGAGTGTGAACAATAGTTTTCCTTGATGTGACCTTGTGACCTAGTTTTTGACCCCAGATGACCCTCTTACGAACATGAACTAGATTGCAAAGAGCAAACATTGTGACCAAGTTTCATAAAGTTCACGAAATTCATGCGATAAGTTATCAATATTCTTAACAAAAAAAAATATTTAGGAATTTTTGATACCAAAAAATGTGCATTTTTTATGTCCCTCTGATGAAATTGTCTCCTTTTTACCCGTCTACAGATTTTTTCTGTCCGTTTTAGATAAATATTTCATAGCTAACTGTTAAGTTGATATCAAATGATTTTTAAAAAGGCAATACAATGATAATATTTGGTTCGCTATATATCTATTTCAGGTCTTAAAAGTTGTCACTTAAAAATTGATAAAAATGTCTGTGCAGTAACATTTGGTGGAGTATAACCTAAAGTGTTTTAGTGTCATCCAACCTGACTCTTCAATTTGGAAGTACCATTCATAGTGAAAATGGTGGCAAGAAAGCAGTTTCATTTTGGAGAAGGAATTACAAAGTTTATCTATTAGTAAGTAAACAAAGTACTGCATATTTTGTCAACCTGTCTTTGCAGTTTCCCCAATTATGACCCTACTACTGTAAAATCATATAATTTCGTTGGGACGAAATTTCGTGGTTTTGGTAAAAAAGACAATTTCGTTGAGACTTGAATTCGTGGATTTGCATTTCAGGTAATAAAACAAGGGTCAAAATCAATGTTCGTTGGGATTAAAGTTCGTGGTTGAGGTGAACCACGAAATCCACGAAATTTAATCCCCCACGAAAATTAATGATTTTACAGTATATGATATGACGATAAGTTCTCATCCAACAGTGTATGTAGTTCTGAAAGGAAGTTCCTTGTGTAGCGGGAAGCATGTGATTATCCCACCCATATTATAACAATTCCCATAATACCTTGGGTATTTCTTTGCAGTAACTGTCTTTGCAATAACAGTGGTAATTTGTTACTGCAGATACATATTTTATAACTGCATGGACATTTGCTAAGTGTTTGGTGTGTAACAGACAATTGTAATCAACTTCATAGTTGTCATTATCATTTAAATGTAATTGTGCATAAAAAGAAATCATTCCATGTGCATATTAGATACACCATATATCAGTATCGGCTATAACAAATATTTTTGTTACTGCATATGCAATTAGGTGTTACTGCAAAGACATTTAAGTGATGTTATTTTGTATTTTGAAGAAATCACTATTGATGCAGAAAAAGTAACTGTGTTGACATTTTGTGTGATTGTTTGTTGATAATATTTCCTGTTTGTATTCATTAAATAAGTATAATAAGCTGCAAAGGAATAACATTTCAACAATAATAGTTACTGCAAATACTGGTATCTGTTACAGCAAATACATTTAACAAAATAAATGTTCGGTTATCGTATGAAATAAACAGTTACTTCAACATTAAGTTCCTTAAAACATGGTGTTCAAATTATTCTCGCAACAATTGTTTTGATTTCAAAATTTACATACTGAAAAGTATCCAACCAACAACGTTTTCGTTACGTCGTTACTGCAAAGATCTTCAATGTTACCGTAAAGACATTTCAAAGGATATTTCTTATACATCTAATACACACTCAATGATCAGTAGCATTATCTTGACTGATTTAAAATATATTTTCATTTCTGTTACTTGAAGTCTCTGTTTATTGTAAATATCAAATACAAACTACTAAATATCTCAGTTGTTAAAAGGTGTTACTGCAAAGACATTAATCTGTTATTGCAAAGAAATATACAAGCCTGGGATACCTTACAGGTTAACACAACAAGAAACATTACTGCAGGTACATAGTAAAAAAGTCATGAGAAAATATTCAAAAACTCTAGCAGCAGTAAGACACTGACAAGGTGTTCGAACCAGTTCAGCTGGAATGAAATTCAATTCATTTAAGATTCTTGACAACCTATAAGTAATTCGAATATTGTGTACCATGTATTGGTAGCACTTAAAACATATAAGATAATTTTCAGAAATTTGAGTATATACTGGTGCATCTTCTTTCAGAATATGGGAATATGAGAGATGAAAATCCCGAGAACAGACGAAGATTCCTTCAAAAATGTAAAGACAGATATCAGCGTGAGAAGCAATCTGGAAAACGAAAACCAGTTACGCAAATGACAGAAAGAGAAAAGAGATCATCACGAAAGCAATGGCGGGAAAAGAAGAGAAAGGATCGAAAACGATTAGCAGAAGCAAAACGTGCCTTAAAGAACATACACACGCCGCCATCATCACCTGAATACCAACCTGAGAATCATGAAAAAAGTAGACAATATATGCAATCTCAAAAGAAACGTATGAGAGAAATAGCAAAGGTGTATAGAGATAATAAATCACTAAAGACAGAAATCGAGATCCTGAAGAAAAAGGTATCAATGTCCAAAAAGCGGTATGAACGCCAAAAACATGATATGCCTGAAACACCAAGAAAAGCAGTCAAAAGGTTGTTTAGAGACTCAAACAAACAGCAGTTAAAGAAATCTATGTTAGAATATAGGGTACTTGTAGAAGCTTTAAGAAAGAAGTATACACAGAAGCGAGCAAGAGACAAAAGAGACATCTCAAAAATCATGTGCGAGCAAACATTAAAAAAGTACAAAATGAAAATTGAAATGTACCAGTCAGTAGGATGCAAAACACGATTCAGAAAATCAAAAACTTGTTATAATACAAGGACAAAAAGACTCGCAGAAAAGGTAAACACGTTCTTCACACGGGATGATAACTCCCGGCTTGTAACAGGGATAAAGCAAACAAAGACATATAAAAAAGCGAAGAAACAAAGAAGAGTACTGTTACATGATTTGAAAACTCTACACAAGAAGTTCCATACAGAAGGGAAAACAAAACTTTCCTATTCTGCATTTTGTAAAATAAGACCTTTTTATGTAGTTTTCCCAAGAAAAAGTGATCGAGAAACATGCATGTGTAAAATTTGTAATAACACAGAACTCATGGTAGATGCATTGAACAGAGTTAGGAAGTCTGATCGAGAGACTCCATCGTCTTATGTACAAAAACTCGCATGTAGTGAGAAAAATCAGAATTGCATGGAGAGTAAATGTTCCAAATGCAAAGAATATATAATTGATATTGACAAAACGTTATGTGACAAAGATATACACTGGAGTGAATGGAGAACAACCAATGAACTTAGACAAATTAAAAAAGGGACAGAAATAGTAGAGAAAGAGGTTCATGTAACAGCCAAGCATGAAAACACAGGAATAGTTGATAAACTAGTGGACAAGTTAAATACACAAATTAGGAGATATATGTCCCATATATACCGAATGTACACACAATATAGCTATTACAGTTTGAGGAAGAACTCACTTAGTGAAAATGAAGCAATGATTCACATAGACTTTTCAGAGAATTGGGAATGTGGTTATGGATCAGAAATACAGTCTGTACATTTCGGAGCTTCGAAAAAGCAAATAACTCTACAAACTGGAATGATATATTTGAACAACCAGACACCAAAGAGTTTCTGCACTATAAGTGATTCCTTATGCCATGGTCCTGAAGCAGTCTGGGCTCATATTAAACCGATATTAACAGATATTAATCAGAACAATCCAAAAGTCACAAAACTGGAAATTTCAGTGATGATCCCGTCACTCAATATCGTCAAAAGGGAAATTTCTATTTTACTAGTATAAAAGGAAAGGAGCTTGGTTTTAAAAATCTGAATTGGTCATTTTTTGAAGCCAGCCACGGAAAAGGGGTTCCAGATGCTATTAGAGGTGCAATAAAACGGCGTGCAAATAATGCGTTAAAATACGGACATGATATCACATCTGCAAAGATCTTTATTGACAAACTGAGCGAAGAATCTAATGTCAAAATGTATCTAGTAAGTGAACAAAGTATCAAAGAGATGGCAAAGTGTTTAGACGATGTAAACCTGAAGACAATACAAGGAACTTTAAATATACATCAGGTTATCTGTGAACTAAATGATAACGGAGAGATATATTTCAGGAAATTGAGTTGCCTCTGCGCAAGGAACCATGAACATGAAGGTCACGAATTTGACAAAGCAGTACTTATAGAACGAAAAGACAAGAAACATACAAAAAGCAGAGTAAAAAAAGGATAATAACACATAACAGACAACACAGCCGGAAAGGAAAAATGAGGTAGATATAGACGAAGATGAAAAATGTTCTTCAAGGAAACGTAAAATGTGTGACTCAACTAAGGAGGCTGTGCCTAAAAAGAAGCAGTTGGTTGTAAAATCTTTTCAATCCTCGAAAAGAAAAAGTTCAACTGACATACATAAAGATAACTCAAAAACAGATAAGAGTGTATTCGATGGTCTTGATAAATGTAGAACATTCCAAGGTTGAAGTAAAAAAGTTTCAGACATTCAAGAAATAGCGAAGTCATGCAATCCACAAGATGTATGTTTATATGACAACACACTTGATGTAGACTTTGAATCAGTCACAGATATACCAAATGATCTCCCTCGGGGAGTTGAAGATCTATATCCTGTCGTAGTTAAAACGAACGGAAACTGTCTACCTTCCTGTGTTTTTGCATTTGGAACACCCGAAAGATGTAATGAACTTAGAGCTCACATTGTAAAAGAACTAACCCAGAACGAGGACTTTTACTTAAATGACGCAAACTTGCAACATGGATTAGAAAATAATCAGAGAGTTAGATCCTTGAGCGCCCAGTTCGCGCAATACTCGGAATATTTCATTCCAGGAAAGAATCTGAATAGAACAATTATTCGTGACATTTATAGAAGAGAAACTTTGTCAATAACAAAGGACCAAGCATTTATGGGAATTTGGCAAATATTTGCATTAGCAAGTGTAATTCAGACTCCAATAAGATCAATCTGACCTCAGAAAGGAAACATCAATGTTAGACATGATCTAAATAGAATAATATTGCCACGTACGCAAACAAGTTCAGAACCAGTGCATATTATGTGGACTAGTCATAGACAAGATATTTCGCTTGAGCACTGGGTACCAAATCATTTTGTGCCTTTGGTGCCATTTATAACTACGCATAAAGAGTGCAAGGAAACCACTGCTGAAGCAAAGAGAACACTAGAGAGTAGAAAGCCTGATACATGTGAAACAGATACATTGAAGGAAACGTTGCCAAACACAAAGACGGAACGTAACAATACCGAGGAAACCACTACTGAAGCAAAGAGAACACTAGAGAGTAGAAAGCATGATACATGTGAAACAGATACATTGAAGGAAACGTTGCCAAACACAAAGACGGAACGTAACAATACCGAGGAAACCACTGCTGAAGCAAAGAGAACACTAGAGAGTAGAAAGTCTGATACCTGTGAAACAGATACATTGAAGGAAAAATTACCAAACACAAAGACAAAATGTAACAATACTGTTAGTTAGGAAGTTGAAACTGAACGTTATGGTATCAATGAACCAAACAATATGAATAAGCAGACAAACCAGTCAATAAAGGAAGGAAAACTGAATACAAAAGGTGATGTTTCTAATGAAGATTCTATTCCTGATGACACTGTAGATAAAACTGATAAAGAAATTCAATTTGAAAAACCAGACATTAAAGACTTATTACGCAAATATGTGATTGTCAACTTTAGAGGTATACGGTATCCTGGAAAAGTGATTGACATACATGACACAGATGTGGAAGTTGTTTGTATGAAACAAACTGGCAAAAAGAACGAAAACTCTTTTTACTGGCCCAAAGCAATTAAAGATATTTCTTGGTATGATTACGACGAAGTAGTAACAACTATTCCTAAACCAAGACAAATTAGAAAAACAAACCGTTTTGAAATGGAAGAAAACACATGGAACCAAATGAGCAGAGATAAAGGCACATTTGAAGAGAACAAAGAAGCTAGATCTGAATCAAATAAAGTGAAACACATTAATTTAGGTAGACCAAAAGAAACATTGCCAGCCAGTGATATTACAGATTATTACTCGTTAGAAGAGAAAAGTGATAGAACGGCGGCCAGTAACAGTGAAAAAAAGTATGTTGACAAAGATAGTAACAGCAGTAAAAATCAAGAGACAGATAACAACAATATTGATAAGAAAGAACCAGATACACATTCAGACAATGAATATTCTGTCAATAAATAAGATGTAAATAAATGTGAAATGATTTATGAAAATGCTAATGAAATTAAGTTTGAATTACCAGATATCAAAGACACATTGGGTAAATATGTGATCATCAACTTCCACGGAAGACCATATCCAGGAAAAGTAACTGACGTAGATGAAGAAGAGGTGGAAGTCGCTTGTATGCACCAAGTTGGAAAGAAGAATTCAAACAGCTTCTACTGGCCGAAATAAGTTAAGGATATTGCTTGGTATGGTTACAATCAAATAGTTACTGTTATACCTGAGCCAAAGCCAATTGAAAATACAAACCAATTCACAATCGATGGATTCATATGGAATATAACACTGAATAAAAAACTGTGAACATGTTTTGAGTTTGAAAGTGGAACGTCGTTTGTGTGACTGAAAAAGTGTTGTAATTCAGTTGTCAACTGTTATGATTAAGTTACTATCACTCTGCTTTTGGTGTGTATAAACTGATGCAATTGAGTTTGTATCATTTTGGTTATCATGATATAACGAACTTGTTTGAACTTTTCTTATAAAAGTATGTTATAGATTGTTCTCAGTTTAAAAATTATTATCATTTTGCTTTTTACGAGTAAAACAACTTGTTTGAGGATTTGTTCGAGATTAAAATTGTTGCAATAGGGATTTCATTGCTGTTATTAAGTTATCTTCATGGTTATGCTTTTCATGATTAACAATACTTGTTCCAAGATTTTTATTTGTAAATTATCAGTAATGATCAGTAATCGTTAAACTAATTTGTTTGGTGTTAAAAAGAAATAATGTTACTTGATAATAAATGTTTTGTTCTAGAATGTTATACAATGTCGACTGCAAATACTCGCTTCTAAAAAGTAGATACAGTCATAAAACTTAAGGTATTTTTCTATAGTCTTTGCAGTAACAGAACACAATATTTGCAGTAACGGCAATGTTAACAATTCACCCTTTTGGAATATTTGCTTAAGAAAGAGATTTGTACATTGAATTTATGATTATCAACAACATTGAAAAAAGTTACTATAAAATTGTGTACCTAGTGACAGTTATGACTATAATGATAAGCATATATCTTTGCAGTAACAAAACTGTTCCTTTCCTTATAGTAACGGTAAATATCGTTAGAATTTCGTAATGTTAAAAGCAAGCATTTTAGTCACATTTGTTCAATGTTTTAGTTCGACATAAATTGATACTTTGTTTGTATCTAGTTAATAGTTTTAAAGTTGATTAAATTGATTAAACATATACGATTTATTTATAGTTTTGTCCTTTCAGTAACGGTTACTGGTCTTTGCAATAACAAATCCAGCATTTGCATGGCAGACAAAATTATCAGCATATGTTTCAAAATATGCAAAATATGATTTTGAAACATAGTGTCTATTGTATATTAGTTATTTACACAATATATATCATGTTTATTATCAATTTTATATCTACTGGAAATGGAAGTCTAAAATATAATTATTCCTGCCAAACCGTGTTTTAGTAAGAGTGGTTAGATCTGTTCGTGCATATGTTTTTGCACAAACAATCAAAAACCTCTTGTGTTATATAGTTATTCCGTCTAATCATATTTTATGTGAGGACAAAGCCAAATGTAAATATGGGCCGAAAATATGTTTTCTCAAAACTTTAATATCTGTTACAGCAAAGACAACACATTGTAACAAGTGACCTTATACATTGTGGCCAAGTTTCATTAAGATTATATAAAAAAATACCTCTAGATTGTTTTTTTTACATAGTCAACTAGTTTTTGAATCCAGATGACCCAGTTACAAACTTGACATAACTCCATAGAGATAAACATTGTGACCAAGTTTCATAAAGATTAAGTGGCATTCAGGATGTTGACAGTCGAATTGTTGACGTTGCATGTCGGACATAGGGTAATCACATTAGCTCACCTTGAGCACTGAGCTTAGGTGAGCTAAAAATCAGATCAGCTAATAAACTACTTACAAACTGACTAATGGACGAACAAGGAATACATCTACATGTATATGCCCACAAATATTTGGTGGTAGATTACAATCAATGATAGTGTACAAGTATCTTATTTAGAACACTAAATGGCATGCATAACATTTTAAAACGATATAAATATGTGAACTGGTTTGCCAATTTTCTAGGTAAAGTCAGTGAATGACAAACATTCGAATCCAAATACAATATTGTAAAATACAATCAAATCTGAACATAGTTTAACTATCTTAATATGAGTACTGACTTTGCCAGTTTTCTAGCTAAAGTCAGTGAATGACATACATAAACATCGAATACGAATACAATATTGTAAAATACAATCGAATCTAAACATAACATTAACTATCTTAATGTGAGTACTGACTTTGCCAGTTTTCTAGCTAAAGTCAGTGAATGACATACATAACAAGAGGGCACAAAGGGCCCTAGGTCGATCACCTGTTGCACATTGGTCTAGGTATCAGTACAACTGACATTCTGACCATATTTCACGAAATTTTCAAAACACTTTTTAAACAGGGGTCTGTAGAGTGAGCACAAGGTTTTTCTAAGATTTGATCTAGTGACCTAGTTTTTGACCCCACGTGACCCAGTTTCGAACTTGACCTAGATCTTATGAAGAACAACATTCTGACCAAGTTTCATGAAGATGGATCAAAACGGTGACCTCTTGAATGAACAAAAGCTTTTTCTAATACTTGACCTAGTGACCTAGTTTTTTACCCCACATGACCCAATTTCAAACTTGGCATAAATTTTATAGAGAACAACATTCTGATCAAATTTCATGAAGATTGGATCAAAACGGCGACCTCTGGAGTGAACAAAAGCTTTTTTTAAGATTTAACCTAGTGACCTGATTATTGACCCCACATGACCCAGTTTCAAACTTGGCCTTGACTTTTTAGAGATCAACATTCTGACCAAGTTTCATGAAGATTGGATAAAAACGATGACCTCTGGAGTGAACACAATGTTTTTCCAAGATTTGACCTTGTGACCTAGTTTTTGACCCCACATGACCCAGTTTCGAACTTGGTCTAGATTTTTTGAAGAACAACATTCTGACAAAGTTACATGAAGATTTGATCAAAATAACGACTTCTGGAGTGAACACAAGCTTTCCTAAGATTTAACCTAGTGACCTAGTTTTTGACCCTGCATGACCCAGTTCAATACTTGTCCTAGATTTCATGGAGAACAACATTCTGACCAAGTTTCATGAAGATTGGAACAAATTGGTGACATCTAGAGTGTACACAAGGTTTTTCAAAGATTCGACCTAGTGACCTAGTTTTTGACCCCACCTGACCCAGTTTCGATCTTGGTTTAGATTTTATAGAGAACAACATTCTGACCAAGTTTCAAGAAGATTGCATCAAAACTGTTGCCTCTAGAGTGAACACAAGCCAATTGTTGATGGATGACAACGGACGGGCGGACGGACGATGGACGGACGCCCCCACGATCGCTACCTTAGGTGGTCATTCCATTGTTTAAAATCAAAGGAACGACCACTTAAAGGACAAAAGAATTAAGTGGTCACGGAATGAATTGAATAGATTTCTATTGTGTTAGGCGACACCTCCGACCACCTAAGGTAGCTTTCGTGTGTGCGGACAGACGGACGAAGAGTGATCACAAAAGCTCACCTTGTCACTATGTGACAGGTGAGCTAAAAATCGAATCCGAATACAATATTGTAAATTCAAATTTATGCATTAAATTTACTGACATCAACGCACTGTTTGGAACATGTGTGAAATGTAACATTGTTGCCACTAACCACAAAAGCGTGACATAATTCTGTGTACCACGGTTTTGGCATTTTAAAAAATGGTAATGTCGGAGGAATGTGGGGCACAGAAAGTAATGACATATTGTGTAGAGAGTGGTTTGACACCAAAACAGACCAAAAGAAAAAAGACAATACACATTCCTTTAGAAGTGAAAGTAAGACTCTTGTTCAGCATAAACATTTTAGAGATGGTTTGATGAAAATGTACAAAGGGGAAGGCCTGAAAAAGGCAATTTACACTGTAACTCTTAATATAATTTCGAGAATAAAATGTCATCGACGAAGACAAGCAACAGATGGTGAAAGATGTGGCTGCTAAAATTTGAGTATGCTAATTTAATGCACATAACATTTTATCGGAACCTTTAGATAAAAAAATATCATCATAACGGTTAATTTATCTAGCACAATGGAACATGCATTTGTATTTCGAGAAATGTGTGATTTCCGAAAAATGTCGTTGACGTCGTATATAATATAGTTTGCCCCAATCAGACCTCTACCAGGTATGGATTAATTTACATAAACTTTCAATACTTCAAGAGATCAACATAAACTGATTATAAACATTATCATGGTACATGTAAGACATTACTTTACAAGTCTATGTATGCTCACTTCTTTCAAGCATACTTTTGTTGATTACCCATGTCCATATATTTTTAAAAATACAATTTCAAAACAAACATAAAGGAGTACCGTTCAAAGAAACCTGGAACATACATGGTATCTATCAACTATGTCTTGGTCCCTTTACTCACTTATTGCTGCCTATTCTAGGCCATCCTTAAAATATTGTTTGTTTGCCGCGATCCAAGATTTTTAAGCTGGGTATGTAAGTCGATTTTTTTTGCATGGAAATAATTTTTGAGGAACCTGTTAAAAAAGTCGAAGTAGTTATATAAGAAAATACCGGTAGGCTTAAAAAAGTTAAATAGGGGCGATTTCAATGAGTAGGTAGCATTAGGGCAAACATACAATTTTTTAAGGATGGCCCTATGGAAAGGAACTGTAGTTTCTAGACTACGGTATTCACAATTTGAAAAGTTTAAAAAAACATATTGCAATTGATCATGAAACGACACTATCTGTCAACAGAAGGACTATTAATGAATCTATTGAATCTGCATATAAATGAAGCTGCACAAATCAACCATCCAACTGACAGATACAATCGTTTTATCATCAAACCACAATACATGAAAAGTCAAGCTAAAATGAACTGTTAGTAATACACGACCAACGATATCTGAATTTTCAACTGGACTATGGACATCCATAGAAATTGTAGTTTCTACACATTTCTCACAAGATGAACAGCACAGTCCATATACATTTGCATCAAACCATAAAGCCATGGCTCATCCCCATTCCAATGATAAGTACGTACAGAAATAAAAGGTCTGGTGTTAAAACTTGCTCACAGTGTTGTATACTGAATGGAATTCCAGATGCATCCAGAATGGTCAGCTTCAGTGGACAGATTTGTACCACTGTTTCTGCACTAACATGATTATATGAAACGTCAAGTTGATCTAGATTGTGTAAAGATGAGATGACTTCAAAATCTAAGTCAACTAAGTTCTTGCATTCCGAAATATTGAGTATCATAATACTTGGCATAAACTGCAAGAAGCACAGTGTAGACAAATTGCACTTTGTAATGTCTAGCCAATATAAAGACTTTGCATTGCAAAGTTCTGTTGTGAATAAGAAGTCAATTTCTGCTGTAGTGCAATTAATTGATGCACAGGGAATTAAAAATGTCGAAAATCCAACAGAATGTCGCAAAATGGTCGGCATCTGGCCTTTATCAGTGTCCATCGGAAATTCAGTTGAGATATGTTTCCACAAAGTAGAATTTTCATTGATGATTTTGTTCAAACGTTTACATGTTCTACTGACATTTTTATCAAGTCTGCCAGGTCTACCATTGAAATAAATTTCACAATAACTAAGTCTGGTAGAGAATCAAGTGTATGAAGAACAACAGGTTCTTCCATGGTCTGTAACCTACAAAAGACAATAGAAAGAGTAAATGCATGGATCAATTCCAGAAAATTCTTTTTAAGACATATGCTACAGTTTCGTTATGTATAAAGTCTGTCCTGGGCTGTATTAAATATAGCAAATGAAAGATGGCTTAACAATGATATTTTTATTCTAAATCTATAAATTACTTTATATGGTATAATTGTGTAGCCTTCTAAAATATTTGTCTATAAGCTTCCCAAACAGAATGTTTTAACGTAGATATATATTTTTCAGTCAAAGGGAGTTAATTTGATCATACTGTAATTGTCATCTTTTTTATTTCAGTGGAAATAATTAAATACGACAGGTGCCTATCATTCTATTTGCTATTTCAACTAGTATTGGCATTAACTAAATATGAAGTATGAAGGAAATCTCATATTACCAACGAAAATAAGTAAAACTGTAGCATATTTCTTTAAAGTTGGCCAATTAACAAATTCCATTCGATTTCAGCTATTAACTAATCTCAAAATTTTGACACTGTCATAGGCTTACAGTTGATTGTGGTTGTAACTGTGTGTTCCCTTTGGTTTGACTCTAAAAAGCATGCTTACAGTAACAGAGGTAATGCGTTTTACAATGAGGAACCAACACAAAACTTTTTCAGGTACAAGTCTAGAAAGTAAACATTATTTCACAAAAAATACTCAAGTGTTCAATCAACAACTCTGCAGCACCTACTCTGTTCCACGTCAGTCAACTGCACCTGCTCAATGTTTGTTTCATACACTGATAAAATATGTAACACAGTTTTTCAAGTTTAAGCTAAATCCTGTTAGTGCCAAAACCGATATATATACATGTATGCTTTAGGGCCAATGATTGATATAATACAGTTATTATAATTCAGAATTGTCCTAAGCAAGCATAATGAGGGACAATTTTTTGTTTATTCTTCATCTATAGGAATTGGCACTTATTTACATCTAAAATAGAACATTCCCTGACTTTGGCTCAATTTTCAGATTTCTGATTAATTTCATGATTCCCTGACCTTGAAAAGAATTTGTTTTTCCCTGACCGTGGGAACCCAGCTATTGATAACATAAGCTTTTTCATCTTTAATGGCATATTTTATATTGTATAAAATAGAACAATTACCTTGCAATATCATCAGTGTCACTACTATGAACGCCACTATCATTATGAATGTCACTTTCAGTAACCGGATGGTTCTCATCATATCCTTCGTTATTGTCACTTGCCCAACTGGCTTCGTCATCATGAATGTCACATTCAGTAACTGGATGGTTCTCATCATATCCTTCGTTATTGTCACTTGCCCAACTGGCATCGTCATCATTAATGTCACATTCAGTAACCGGATGGTTCTCATCGTTTCCCTTGTAATGGTCACTTGCCAAACTGGCATCTTCATCATGAATGTCACATTCAGTAACCAGATGGTTCTCATCATGAATGTCACATTCAGTAACCAGATGGTTCTCATCATTTCCTTTGTTATTGTCACTTGCCAAACTTGCATCGTCATCATGAATGTCACATTCAGTAACCAGATGGTTCTCATCATTTCCTTTGTTATTGTCACTTGCCCAATTGTCATCTTCATCATGAATGTCACGTTCAGTTACCAGATGGTTCTCGTCATTTCCATTGTTATTGTCACTTGGCATCGTCATCATGAATGTCACATTCAGTTACCGGAGGGTTCTCATCATTTCCTTTGTTATTGTCACTTGCCCAACTGGAATCGTCATCTTGAATGTCATGTTCAGTTACTGGATGGTTCTCATCATATCCTTCGTTATTGTCGCTTGCCCAAATGACATCACTTATAAAGGTCTTAAGGTATCTTTTATGATTTTTCAGGTTCTCTGAAATTAAACAAAAATAATCAACTAATTACTTGCAGGTTACCCAAAACAGTAGTTGTTTTATATGACCTGAATCATATAAATCAAGTCAGAACTTTTTCTTCCAAAATAGTGGGGTTAAATAAGACAAACTTGTGTGGTGAAGTATCTCAGAAGTTAAACCATATTTATAACTTATGGGTTTTTTCTCATAACATGCGGGGTATTAAATGAGACAAAATTATGGGTGAAGTGTCTCAGAAGCTAAATCATATAAATCAAGTGTTGAGATTGTTCGCATTGTTCGCAACTCAGATACAGCTAATAATATGGCTTCCATCCTACCTGTTAAGGTCACAAACCACCAAATAGAGTTGTTCTTTAACTCAATGTAAAGTGACCTAGGTCAGCCAAAAAAAATGTCAACTTTTTGTCCATGGGGCCCTCTCAAAATCTTTTGATCAATAGAAATAGCATACAGCTTGAAGAAAATGAAAAAAAAGTAGGGGGTCATGCATCATATTAGAAAAATTTGCTTCGTCAAACGCGGTGAACAGATTTTCTCACGTGTACGGATTTACTCACTGTCCGTTAGCCCCAACCTTACTTTCACTTTCATATTTAAGCCAGAATACAAAATATTTCTGAATAAAACCATTTCACTACATCACATACATGCATACAAAGCATTTAACACCAATTTCATGATTCTGATGCTGATTGTCAAGACATACCCTCATTTCCAGTCGCTTTAAAGATTTTTAACGGACTATTTGACTGTATCTGAATTTGGTCCGCGTAGGCATTTAGTGGTTATTTACCTTCACCAACAACCTCATTATTTATATCTATCTTATTATACATACATGTTACAAATAGTCTGCTTGAAGAAATAATTTATTTAATAAAGTCATGAACAGTTCTAAGCTACCAGTAGACACATTTTATTCTCTCAATTTTTTAGTATTAAGTTTTAATCTAATATATGCATTGGTTATAGAAATATAAGTAAGGTGAAAGATTTGCATGTAAAACATTAACCATATCATTAAGCAAAGCCGATGAACAAGTGACAGTAATAGCTCTCGTATTCTTTGAATAGTCAGGTTAATAAGGTCAGAACTTGTGGGTTACTAGTATTTCTTCCAAAATTGTGAAGTGAAATAAAACAAACTTGTGGGGTGAAGTATCTCAGAAGTTTAATCATATAACTTCTCGTTTTTTCTCCTGCTTTTTTCTCCTAACATGTTGGGTGTAATGACACAAACTTGTGGGGTGAAGTATCACAGAAGTAAAATCATATAACTTCTCGTTTTTTCTCCTGCTTTTTTCTCCTAACATGTTGGGTGTAATGACACAAACTTGTGGGGTAAAGTATCACAGAAGTAAAATCATATAACTTCTCGTTTTTTCTCCTGCTTTTTTCTCCTAACATGTTGGGTGTAATGACACAAACTTGTGGGGTAGAGTATCACAGAAGTAAAATCATATAACTTCTCGTTTTTTCTCCTGCTTTTTTTCTCCTAACATGTTGGGTGTAATGACACAAACTTGTGGGGTGAAGTATCACAGAAGTTAAATCATATAACTTTTCATTTTTTCTCCAAACATGTGGGGTGTAATGACACAAACTTGTAGGGTGAAGTACATGTATCACAAAGTTAAATCATATAATTTGTCGGTTTTGTTCTCCAAACATGTGGGGTGTAATGAAACTGACTTGTGGGGTGAAGTATCACAGAAGTTAAATCATATCACTTCTCGTTTTTCTCCAAACATGTTGGGTGTAATGACACAAACTTGTGGGGTGAAGTATCACAGAAGTTAAATCATATAACTTTTCGTTTTCCTCCAAACATGTGGGGTGTAATGACACAAACTTGTGGGGTGAAGTATCACAGAAGTTAAATCATATAACTTCTCGTTTTTCTCCAAACATGTGGGGTGTAATGACACAAACTTGTGGGGTGAAGTATCACAGAAGTTAAATCATATAACTTTTCGGTTTTTTCCAAACATGTGTATGTGTAATTATTTAAACCTCTCGGTCAAGGATAACCCATGAAAGTGCAAGCACTTATTTCCAATGGGGTCCTGTGTTTTTGCTGAAGGGACAGCAGGTGGAAGAGATAGTGGTGTGATACAAGGTATCCGGGCGAGATGCCCTAGCTCTTTCCGAAGAGACACCTTGGTTCTTTAACGTGCCCGGTGTATAGCACCGATACACGCGAGACTACCTCTGGGTTGCTAACCAGTTTATCTCTAGTTGGGTGGGAAACACAGAAAAGCGTGTAGAAATGATCAAGTGCCCCGGCCGAGGATCGAACCCGGGACCTCTCGATCAGCAGTCAAGCAGGATATCCGCTCGACCACCGTACCACCATGTGGGGTGTAATGACACAAACTTGGGTGAAGTATCACAGAAGTTAAATCATATAACTTTTCGTTTTTCTCCAAACATGTGGGGTGTAATGACACAAACTTGTGGGGTGAAGTATCACAGAAGTTAAATCATATAACTTCTCGTTTTCTCCAAACATATAGGGTGAAATGACACAAACTTGTGGGGTGAAGTATCACAGAAGTTAAATCATATACCTTCTCGTTTTTCTCCAAACATGTGGGGTGTAATGCCACAAACGTGTGAGGTGAAGTATCACAGAAGTTAAATCATATAACTAGTCGTCGTCAGTTTTGTTCTCCAAACATGTGGGGTGTAATGACACAAACTTGTGGGATGAAGTATCACAGAAGTTAAATCATATAACTTCTCGTTTTTCTCCAAACATGTGGGGTGTAATGACACAAACTTGTGGGGTGAAGTATCACAGAAGTTAAATCATATACCCTCGTTTTTCTCCAAACATGTTGGGTGTAATGCCACAAACTTCCGGGGAGCAGTATCACAAAGTTAAATCATATACCTTCTCGTTTTTCTCCAAACATGCGGGGTGAAATGACATAAACTTGTGGGGTGAAGTATCACAGAAGTTGAATCATATAACTTCTCGTTTTTCTCCAAACATGTGGGGTGTAATGACACAAACATGTGGGGTGTAATGACACAAACTTGTGGGGTGAAGTATCACAGAAGTTAAATCATATAACTTCTCGTTTTTCTCCAAACATGTGGGGTGTAATGACACAAACTTGTAGGGTGAAGTATCACAGAAGTAAAATCATATACCTTCTCGTTTTTCTCCAAACATGTGAGGTGTAATGACACAAACTTGTGGGGTGAAGTATCACAAAAGCTAAATCATATAAATCAAGTGTTCATCAAAATAGGTCAGAACTTGTTGGTTAATTCTTCCAAAATTGTGGGGTGAAACGTGACAAACTTATGGGGTGAAGCACCTCAGAAGCTTAATCATATAAATCAAGTGTACATGTAACAAGAGCTGTCCATAAGACAGCACCGCTCGACTATTCCAAGTAACCGACTATTTGTCACATAAATCTAAGTTCAAAACAGGCAATTTGAGTTATTTAACTTAGTTTCAATGCAATAGAATTGATAGTATATGAGATAATAATTGCTCTGAGTACACTTTATGAGTAAAACTTTCACGAAGAAACGTCTATGTAAGAAAGAGGCATAACTCTACTTAAAATCAAAATGGAGTTATTGCACTTTACCAGAATGTCATCTATGATAATGAACAAGTTGATGGCTTAGAATGAGAAGGTCGTAACTACTACCTGCGACCTTATAAGACTCATAAATATTTGAAATCTCCAGTACCAGGCGCTTCTAATGAGCCTATTCTTATGAAAATTGGAACTTGTCATGTTGACCAAAATGAAGCTATAAAAGCTTGTATTACCATAAGTAAAGAATAAATTGCAGACAGTTTTTTCTTGTTTTCTGAATATATCGATTTTGTACTTACGATCTTCTCATTCTAAGCCAGCGACGTGTTGTAGAGTATAAGATATGGTTGAATGTAACTTAATGTTTAAGTTACAAAGGGCACAACTCATTTAAATTCAAAATGAAGTTGGTTGTAAATTATCAGTGAATTTATCAAGCTACTTATTAGAGTGAGCATCACATATTCGAAATCTAAACAAACAAAAACAAAACGTAATTCAACAAATAAATGAATAAAAACAAACAAAAACAAAACGTAATTTAACAAATCAATGATTAACCATTACCAATGCCTTCTGCTTTCAAAATACAGGAATGCTCAATAAAAGGCATCATTGAACATTTTGACTTCTTCATAACATAACTGAAATTTATTACATGAACATTTCAACTTTGCAAACTGCTGAATCCTAATACAATAAAACAGCTCTATTATGCTTCTTAGAGACAAGAAGATTTTTTGAAATCATTTGCATAGTACATATTGTTGTTTACATGTATACTTTTTCCACATACAGGGTTATCCATTAATTCCGCACATAAGTAAATGCCTATAACTTCACTATTTCTATGCAACAACGTCACATACAGAATTTAAAACGACGTTTGAAACTCGTTTCAGAAAAATTGAGCATCTGGTTCAGACAAGGATTCTATTGTTGAACGTTCATTTTAGATCAGAACATAACTTATATTCTGCAATTGCACGTTTTCTTTAATATAATAGCTTAACAGATGTTAAAGTTATAAGCATTTACTAATGTGTAGAATTAATGGATCACCCTGTACTACGGCTATATTATTGCACATGTTCATTGTCAATACCACTCTAACCACACTTATCAATAAATGCCAGGAAATGTATGCTATTTAGGTTGTGTATTGGCTATAGGTCTAAATCATATTTCTAAAGAAACTGTGAACAGAAATACATTCATGACCAGATGAGATTTAAAGAAGAGAACCATTTCAATAATGATGCAAGTATGCATTGAATCATCAGTTAAATACAGAAACTCATTTGAAATTAAAAAGGTCTTACTTTTCATTGTCTGATTTTACATATGCCACCACCTCCCGGCTGCTCAACTTGACCACTTGCGCCGGCCACATCATTTCCTATCCAGAAATCTTTATCCAGACGAAGTCCTTTTCCTGTAGAAACAAGATATATTCGTGAAACACTATGTCCAACTAACAAAAGTTTTCACCTGAACATTTGACTGGAACATTGGTGTCTGTTATTGAAATTGACCGGACACAACTCGAAACTGCAGCTTGTTATGATAAGCCTATTTGCTAAATATGAATATAGAAGTGCATTGACCAAGAAACTTGACAGATGACCTTGAAAGTCACCACTCAAAATGTGCAGCTCCATTAACTTTTTTACATGCTTAAAATGAACACTATTATATCTCAAATAGTTTTATAGCTATTAGTTCATTTGGTCATTCTAAAGCTTGCCAGTCCAACGGACATGTCCGGGAGATTTTGATTTTCAATCCAGAACCGACCGACTGACCGGTCTTTATCCACAACTGTCAAAATAAAAATGGTGTTGTTGAACTACGAAGACAATGTGCAAGCAAGTAAAAAAGATTAATTTAACTGCGGCCGTCTGCACAGAGTATAAAGAAACAGGAATACTGAAACTTTTCATGAAAAATGGATTATTTATCACAGATTGTTTAATTGGACAAAAATTGCCTGTCAAAACACATTTACTTTGAGTTCCAAAAAATGTTTTGATAGTTTTTTTGTCTAGTCAGTTTTGCTTTTGGTCCGGCAGTTTGTAAGACCTTGAATTGAAATAGTAGGTTTAAACCTCCCATGCTTAAAATACCACCAATAAACAATCATACTAGTCATTCAAGGAGAATTTAACAATTAGTGAAAATTCCCCTTTCAGCTTTTCCGCTCATTTATTTCTCCTCCTATGGGCATGGAACCCCTTTCCCCAAAGAGTCAAAAGAAACACTGCAAGCGGTCCTAAACATCAGAATTATATCAATCTGGGGGACCATTATCTTTCCTCAAGGAATTACAAAATAGCTTAATTCGTTCATTAAAAATCTTGATTACTGAAAGTGAGTCACACTCACAGTATAAATGACCAAAACATTTTCATGTACCTGGATTTCGCCCTTTTGCACTTTTGCATGGCAACTTCTTTAAGCTTTTCTTTTAGTTTTACCCATGATGGCAACAAATCAGGAATGAACAAATTCAATTTTCTTATAAATACAATATTTCTTCACTAAAATAATGGTGAATCTACGATTCCTGGACAACAAGTCATGTCAATGATGTCACAAGTTCCTGGGCTTCACATCGTTTCAACGACGCCATTTTATTGTGGAAAAATGCGGTTCAGTCCCTGATTGAACAAGAGGGCCATGATGGCCCTATATCGCTCGCCTGATTATAAATGCCCTGCACAATTTTCACCCAGGGGCATAATTTGAACGATCTAGAAAACCACTTGATGATGCAACATACCAAGTATCAAAGCTTTAGGCATTGTAGTTTGAGACAATGAGATTTTATATGTTTTTCCTGTATAAGTCTATGTAAAACGGTGACCCCAACAGTAGGCTACCCAACAGTGGGGCTAATTTTGACCCAGGGCCATAATTTGAACAATCTTGGTAGGGGACGACCAGATGATGCTACATACCAAATATCAAAGCTCTAGACATTGTAGTTTTAGACAAGAAGATTTTTATATGTTTTCCCTATATAAGTCTATGTAAAAACCTGACCCCGGGACAGGGCCAATTTTGACCCCAGGGCCATAATTTGAACAATCTTGGTAGGGGATGACTAGATGATGCTACATACCAAATATCAAAGCTCTAGGCATTGTAGTTTTAGACAAGAAGATTTTTATATGTTTTCCTTATATAAGTCTATATAAAACTGGTGACCCCCAGGGCGGGACCAATTTTGACCCCAGGGGCATAATTTGAACAATCTTGGTAGAGGACGACTAGATGATGCTACATACCAAATATCAAAGCTCTAGGCATTGTAGTTTTAGAAAAGAAGATTTTTATATGTTTTCCCTATATAAGTCTATGTAAAACTGGTGCCCCCCGGGGCGAGGCAAATTTTGACCCCAGGGGCATTATTTGAACAATCTTGGTAGGGGACCACTAGATGATGCTACATACCAAATATCAAAGCTCTAGGCATTGTAGTTTTAGACAAGAAGATTTTTATATGTTTTCCTTATATAAGTCTATATAAAACTGGTTACCCCCAGGGCGGGACCAATTTTGACCCCAGGGGCATAATTTGAACAATCTTGGTAGAGGACGACTAGATGATGCTACATACCAAATATCAAAGCTCTAGGCATTGTAGTTTTAGACAAGAAGATTTTTATATGTTTTCCCTATATAAGTCTATGTAAAACTGGTGACCCCCGGGGCGGGGCCAATTTTCACCCCAGGGCCATAATTTGGACAATTTGGACAATTACTAAATCCCCCAATGCCACGTACATCCTGGCAAAATTTCATCAAAATTCAGAGAAGATGTCGTTTGAAAGTGTGGACGGATGGATGGACGGCCGGACGGACAGACGAAGAGTGATCACAAAAGCTCACCTTGTCACTATGTGACAGGTGAGCTAATAAAATGATAACCATGGATGGTCAAGCCTAACTCATTAATCCAAAGGGTCCATCTCCACAGTTTCCATCATTTAAAGTACTGTCAAAATTTTGTGATTTTGGTAAAAAACTCATTTCGATGGGACCTTAATTCACAGATTTTATTAACTTGGTTTGCTCAGGTAAATTTATTGTGTTAAGATCACAGACACATCAAAGGTGTAGCATACATTTCATCACAGCAAACTGTATAGGCAAAAGATGGTCAGCAAGGAAGAGTCAGTCTAACCCATTATTCAATATGGTCAATTTTCAATTTTCATCATTTAAAATATTAGCAACCCGCAGCCTGGCCATAGGTTTATATAAAGCTGCTGAATAAATTGGTTTGCTCAGGTAAGTTTATGTTGTTAAAATCACTGACATATCAAAGGTGTAGCATATATTTCATCATAGCAAACTGTGTACAATGATGACAATGTAAGGTCAAGTGTAACTCCTAAAGCAAAATAATCAATCTTCAGTTTTCACCATTTAAAGTAATAGCAACCCACAGCTTGTCCCAGGTTTATAACTGGTCAGTAATTGTGTTTGCTCAGGTAAATTTATGTTGTTAACATCACTGACAGTCATCAAAGGTGTAGCATATATTCACAGATATATATTTAGAACGGATAGGTAACTCTACCACGTGACCCAGTTGAAATCAGTAGAAATCGACTTTAATTCTCGCGGGTTTATGTTTGTCGCGATATTTGGCGAGATTACAGAGTTTTAGTGGCGAGATTCATCGATCCGCCATCTTTGTTATATGTATTGTTTTGCAAGAAATAAATCAGCCAATCCAATTAACATTTCAAAATCAATGGAGAAAATTTTGATGTTGATAAAGAATAAACATACCTTGATTAGTGCGTATGTATATTTCATGGATTATATTGGCTATATGTCCAGAATGGAGTTTGAATACACAACAGTTTCGCGGGAATATCGAAGCGAGAAAACAATTCAGTTCAAATTATGACAAATTTACGGAAGCCCTGGAGGGACATTTATAATTTAACAATTATTAAACAATTATTATCTATTACTTGCCGCTTATTACTTAATAAGTAAAACCTATTATTTATAAGTTATTGACATGCGCCGTATTTTGCGGCAAACAGACACGATGAGCCAAGAGGATATTGAAGACGGACATGAGTTGCAGAAGGTATTAGACTCTGGTTATTTGTATCTTTATTATATATTAAATCATACTACATGTATTGTTGTTAGTATTCGATATAGAATCGAATTTATATATTTCGGCTCGAAATTGGGGTGGACACAAAATCTTGTTTAGGGTGTCCGTTGGCATGCTCCACTGGATTTGTTTTTACTTCTACGACATCTTTGGTGCGTTTTGCAACTATTTTGTACCACCGTTAACACTACACTGCCATTCACAGCTTTATGCAAATGCATCCAATGCAGTGCATGAGGTCCAAGGCATGCTCTATTTTAGAACGTCCTTGATGGGTTCTGGAGCACTCTCAGACTATTTAGGATGCAATAGTTAATAAGCAAACGTGTCTTCTAAACACACGTGCTATTGGTCTGTAAAGTTCATGGGCCTAGATATAGGTTTCTAAGCCTGGTTTGCACAACCGGGATGGTCCTTATCAAGCTTCAGGCCAAAGAGCAATGTGTTAATATTTGGCAGGGTATATCAGTTGAGTTTGGCTTCATTCTTTGTGTAACTCGGTCAGATGTGGCATCTCAACTAACGTTAGTAAACCCTTCCAACCATGACTGTTAATGTGAATAATTTGGCAGGTCATGAGGGAGAAAGGGGTCTGGTACTGGGCCTTCACAGGAAAGATAATTAGGGAATCTGCACATCTGTCTTAAGTGACATTGCATTTGAAATTGCCATTTAAACCAATCAACCACAAAAAGTCAGTTTTTAGTAAAACATTTTAAATAATAAGTTTTAAGTAATACATTTTAAATTATAAGTATTAAGTAATACATTTTAAATTATAAGTTTTAAGTAATAACTTTTAAATAATAAGTTTTAAGTTATAATTTCTAAATATCAGATAAATAATAATAACAAATAAGTACAGTCTTATATATTTTAAATAAATTATTCTGGTTTTTTTAGAGTGTTGGTTCATATAAAAGACGTGGTCTTGGATGGAGAGGAAATCAGAATACAAGGTGCAAATACGCTAGCAGCCTTTCAGGAGAAGTATTGAGGAATGGAGGAGGAAAAATATTGGAAATTGTTGTGAATGAACGTATTGTAGAAGGACAAACATTATACTTTAAGGAGGTTTAATATTTAGAGCATTGACCATATGACTTGTGTTTATGACATATTGTGTTAAAGTGTTTATGTGTCCAAGTATGGTGTTTTTGTTTTAAAAATTAAATAAAATAGTTAGCATCTATTGCTTTATTGTATTTTGTCTCGAAGATTCATCAGTTATACAGGACAAGAATCTTCAAGTGGCTGTCTCACTGTCTCACATTTGACCATAATGGAGTGAAAGAGGAATGTCTGACTCACCTATCACCAGGCGATAAGAAGTCTAAGTTTTCGTGCTGCCACGGCTATACTCCTACATAGCTTGGTTTATATAGCACCATTGGGCATTCTAATATAAAATGCTCAAATAATAGCACCAGGTCATTTTGACACCACCACAGGGAACTGCAAGTTCCCATGTACCTATATTCGGACTAGTAAGCATTGAGGCGGGTGAATATGATTATGGAGTCATAATTTGAGCAATTCATTAAGAAGTCCATTACAATTTTGATATATGGATAATATGAAAACCTATTATAGATGTTATGACTGGGGGTAGATCCACCACGCTTGAATTTGTTGACTCGCAGTTCGCAGAGGCTTTGTCAAAATAAGGGTTGTAAAAAACTTAACAAGTGTGTTTTTGTGCCACAGTCAGCTCAGAAAATACAAGGAACACGCTTCAAAGCTTTTATTGATTCAATACGATCGATAATTAACAAAATAACAATACATTTAGGATAGGTCATTAAACCTTTAACAACATACATCATTATACGACTATGCCCGGTTATTTCCAATCTCTATTTCTGCATGAATGCATAAAACAAATTGTTTCTTTTGTCATATCCACCAATGTGCCAATATTATTTTAACCTTTTGTACAGTTTCTTTGTATATGTGGCATTCCAGTCTTTCATTCAGCGATAGGACATACTAAAATCTTCTAAAACAGATACATTTTCTACTGAGTTGTATTATTTCTCTCTATCAAGTCTCTGGTATTTTCTTGCGATGTAAGAGTAAATATCCACAAATATGTAAAGTATTTACATCAAATGCCGCATTCTCAACAACATTATGTTCACAAATCAGTAGAAGAAGAATTTCACATAACTTAAAACCATCATTAACGTATTCCATCACCAAGTTGAGTCCAGGATTGTGTATTAAATTCACTGATGGCAGATATCGAGGCACCACATCTCCTGTGTGACTAATGCACAACATCAACACCTCTGAGAAAAGTACAGTTCTTCAACTCCAATACCTTTTCAACTTTCCTATAATTAATAATAATAATTTTACAAAATCACATTTATAAAGCCTGTCATCATCACTCTGGTGTTAATACTTTTGAACAACAGACATCTAATAATAATATATCAGTTTATCATTTGGTAATTGGCATTACTATCAGTTATTAATAGAATACTCATTTAAATCGTCCAGATATTGATATTGCCCTGTCAAGTATTTAAACATACCATCATATATATCGTTATAATATATTGAAGGTCATGATATCAAGGATTCACCGTGCCGACGTATGTGCGCTTCAACATCGGAATTTCGATGTCGGATGTCGTACCGTCATTGGGTTTTGGTTGCCGACGTCGCGACATATCATATCCAACGATAGTCACATGTCGGGCCAATGCCAAGTTCCCAGTTAGCTAGTTGTCGGTTGCGAACTTACAGCTCCGTCTAACTCAAACACCTTCGAGATGGACCATTAAATTAAAGCTTAATTAAAGACGAATGACAACAAACATAACTTACCCCCAGTGACTAAGTTCGCCTCGCAATGGATATGAGTAGAACGCCTTTCACATAATTGTACTTGTGTTACGTTGTGTAACGTTATATCCTTCTGACGAATCGACACGAGTCGTATATTTTATTTCCCGCCAGATACAATAGTGTTCAGTAATAAATAATAAACTATAGATAATAAGTTTAAAATGATAAATAATAATTGTTTATAATTGTTAAATAATAAATGTCCCTCCAGGGCTTCCGTACAAATTCCTATCATCAGATTGAAAAATATTAAAATCGTATTTGGTGTTTTACTTGAAACATCTTTCGTAAAATATTATAAAATAAGTCCTGATGATTCTTTTAAAAGATATTTCGCAGACTAAATTGTAATGACGAAGCCTCCCCCATTTTCCACCCGTGTCTCTCGTTTCTTGTTCCAAATCACACGAAATTGTAACTCTGATTTAAATTGCATTGTATATTGCATGAAACACGCATTGTGAATCTTTATAATTTGGTTTTAATTTTGAAAATCGATAAATTATTAATGATAAGGCAAGTTTTTTCGAGGCAGCCATAAAAATTTATGTTACCGATCATTGCCATATTATCGACTTACAGTGTACTGAATACCAAAAAAAAACGATGATTAACGGAAAGGCCGAGTGCACACATTGCACTATGGGCGTTTGCCCGTTCGGCAGAAAAAAATCTATTTATAGAGTTGCCTATCCGTTCTAAATATATATCTGTGATATATTTCATCATAACAAACTGTATAAGACGATCTATACCTGACTAAACTATTGAAAATAATACTGTATTTAATCAAATATGTAGTTAATTGTTTTATCATCATACATCTGTATTTATTCGATGCCGCCAGGAGGCGGCATCGAGTATGAAAGGGTGCAAGCAGATGTCCCAGGAGGATACAAGATTTGATTGGTTATAACGCTGTTGGACTCGCCCGTCAGGGGTAAAATAGGATGATAAATGTTCGGTAGGTACTAAAGTCCAAGTCCCAGGAGGATACAAGATTTGATTGGTTATAACGCTGTTGGACTCGCCCGTCAGGGGTAAAATAGGATGATAAATGTTCGGTAGGTACTAAAGTCCAAATCAGTTCGGAACGGGTGTTTATATAACGGCTACATATGTTGCAATTTGCGGGTCTTAGCAGGGGCTATTAAAAAGTAAAAAAAAACTATTTGCGCGGAGCGGCGATTTTCCTTTCGAACTTTTATGGAACATGTTAAATACTTTCATGTCTGTCAGATATTTTTTAGTTATGATTTTCGATTTTTTCCAGTTCTTAGGTTTTGTCTTAATCTAAATTTGATAAATGCAAGTGTTTTTTTAATCTCTATGTTTCTTTATTTATGTATGTCAGAATAGTTTGTTTTGCCAAAATTTAAACGGGTAAATATAGCTTGCCAACATTGAACTGACACTTCTTATTTACAAAATATTCATATGCGCTCCTATACTCCTGCCAAATGGAACTAGTTCTATGCATATTTTAAACTATGTTGAACGTATTAATTCGCAATAAATTTACTTATCAAGCTCACAAACCACGAAATAACAATGTCCTTTAGTGTCAGTTTCACGTTGTCAGGCTATACCACGTTATTGGAATACACTTTGTTATTTTATGAAACATGCTAAATGCCATCTGTGAAGCATTAATCAATATTATAATGGTGCTCATATTTCTAAAACATGTTATGTTCATTTGAATAAATATTTCAATAGAAAATAGAATGTTTTCATGTTTTCTATTCTTTCCTGGTGTTTCACTGCCTTCAAGTTTTTAACCAGGTTTTCCAAAGGAAAACTCTGGTTATTAGATTGCTGAATGTCGGCGGGCCTTAACAATTTCTTCTGTGCACAACTCCTCCTACATTTCTTCATAGATTTCAACCAAACTTTCAGAGAATGATTGTCATCATGTGACCTGGTGCATATTATCAGGGTTTTATGATTCAACCAATTTTGACGGAGTTATGGCCCTTGAAACAGAAAAAATTGGCCGCTTTCCTTATGTCGCACAGTACTCAAAGTACACGACATAGAGTCATGAAACCTTCACAGAAATGGTCAGGATGTTTTCTCTACACCTGGGGTTTCACTCCCCTTTCAGTTTAGTACATCCAGAGTTATTAGCCATTGAAATGGTGTAAAATAGCCATTTTTGACTTGTTTCACATGCTACTCAAAAAGTATTTGACCTAGGATCATGAAACCTTTATAGAAATGTTTGACAGCATGTACTCTAGTGCACCTGGGGTTTCACTCCCCTTTCAATTTAGTACAACCAGAGTTATTGCCCTTGAATTAGTGAAAAATACCCATTTTCAGCAATCTTAAGTTTTTGCAGCGTACACTCAACACATGAGAATAACTTCCCTTGTGCATCACACATCACGCCGGAATTTTAGTTTGTTTACAAGTTTCTACCAATACCTTTTACTAAATAAAAAGATTTACTTAAAAAGAACTAGCGGCATCTTTGATGCCCAGCATCAACATTTCACTTGTATTCTCATTGGGAAATGTCTGGTCATTGTGCCGTGTATTTGTATACTTAGCAACTTTTCTAAGTCCACACTTATATTTTTGAAGATAACTTTGTCAACCATTGCAAGTAGCCTATTATATTTTTGCTATGATTTGCGTGTATTATAGGTGAGCAGATGAATGTTCAACAAAAAGTCGTGTTTGATTTAAATTTATTGAATGAACACACTCAAAACATAAGAACGAAAGAAAGTAAAAGTCGCAAAGACCAGATTTTGATATATTGGATGAGCATCATGAAGTATGATTTTTCTATTGACAGTCAAGGACATCAGTAGGAAGCATTGCTAAACAAAGAGACTAATTAAATTTTTCTGTCTAAACGCAAAGTTTTCACACGACGTTGGTGTAGTGCGCTTTTACGTCATAACGTCACAATAAATGCTAAACATTCTCGCAATCATTACTGTACGACAAGCAAACTATACGTTTATCTTGAATTAAACACTGACAGACGTATTAATACGTTGAAAATCAACTAAACGTGGATGTTCAGGTAATTATTCTTGATTTTCGACTCAAAATGCTACTCTGTACCGTACTGACGTCACTTCATATTATTTCTGACATCATTCCACAAACAACTGTGATATCTAAATAATTTGCCAACTGTTTTTCATACGAGGTTTGTCATTAGACACCATTTGAAGGCACTCTCAACATACGAGAGGAATATGTAAACACATGGCGTCAAAAAAGCACGAAACATACGTCAATCTTGTGATGAACAAACCTGGTGACATCCTGATCCTGACATTTCGAGACGCGAATTATAATGTCTTTGTTGTACAGACTTCACATGAGAAAGTTTAGTACTTCACTGTATATAACAAAAAAGTTATGGATACAGGGCCTTTTTTCCAAAAAATTGGGAAGGGGCCTTAGCCTGTGATTTAGGGAAATTCAAGCGCGATTTTTAGCCAAATTGGGAAATTCAATAGCAATTTTCGGCCAAAATCAGAAAAGGAAGTCTGACTCTAGATACATCAAAGAGGAAACTGCAGTCCACATACATGTTAAATCATCCAGGACTTTCATGTTCTGTTATAAAGTTTAGTTTTCTTGAACAACAAGAGTCCATTATAGCCAACAACTGTTACCTTTAGTTTCTCTCAGTATTTTATCATTCTTTCTTAAAGTTCTTTTTCCAACATAATATACATTTCCATTGTATGAGCTGTCAATTAATTTTACGATTTTTGTCCTCGATATTTCAATTCTGAACATATTTTCGGCCCGGATACCATGGTACGGTCCCGTACCGGACTTTAGCCATTCTACATAACAATATTGCCGCCGTCAGCGAGTCGCTTTCCACGCTCGTAGATAACAAATGCAATATTTCTTCCGAGCAACGCACTCGTAATTAATTTAAAAAATAAATCGGCCGTTCGTTTAATTGATTAGAAATGTCAAACAAATGATACATAGTTTGTCTTCATTTTAACTGAAGACTTGATAAACGCCGTACCATTCCGTACGAAAATTCAACATATTGGGAATTTAGCATTTTTTTGGGGGGAAATTCTCTTACGAAATTGGGAAAAAAAGAAGCTTTTTGCGATTGGGAAGTCACCGAAGATTGGCCTCTGTTTTAGAAGGAAAAAAGGCCCTGAGATAAATGAAAATGAGGACTTAGAAAAGTTGTTAAGTACCTTAAATACGCAGCCATAAGTCGCATGCAGCCATAAGTCGCAGGGGGACTTTTGAATAAAAAATCAAGGTTTTTGTCTAAACTCTTTCATAGGTCGCATGTATAGTTTTCCATTTTTGTGAAAGCTGAAATCATGTGCTCAGTGTCAAGTGTCGAAGGTAATGTGGTCATTTTCAGCTAAAGTTGGGAGGAATGTGGTGATTTTCAGACAGAATATGGAGGAGTGTAGTAATTTTCAAACAAAGTTGATGGGAATGTGGTCATTTTCAGATAAAGTCAGGGAGATGCGGTCAGTTTCAGATAAAGTCAGGAGTAATGTAATGATTTTCTGACAAAATCGGTAGTAGTGTAGTAAACTCTTCCATAAGTCGCGGGGTGACTTTTTAACTTTTTTGGGACTGTTTTCGCCCGACTTATGGCTGAGTATTTACAGTATATTAATTTGTGGGGGGGGGGGAATTGTGATGATGGTACAGCTACTTCCTATTTGTTTTATTTAACAAGTTCCATTAATACTAAATCAACACTAATACAATACATGTGATCTACTGACCCCAAAGGCTTAGTTCACTATCTGAAATGAGTCGCAAGTCTGTTTAGAGTGTCATAAGCACACACACATACGCACCAAAACAAAGTTTAAACATTATTCTGTTGAAATTCAACAGATGAAATTTCGAATGACCATAACTTTGTCAAAACTTTGAATATTTTCACCAAATAAATTTCATTTTCTTCAGGAAAAATAATTCTTTCTACTGCAGAAATCAGTATCATTTCAGAATAGACCTACTCTGGATCTAAGCACATCTGTAGGTACAAATAGATTTTGACACTTGAATACTCATGTTTGGAAAAAAGAATTGGGTTTAGTTGTATTTGCATATGGATACAAAACCAGTCTAACTAGGCCAGATGTGTTTGTACATACATGTAAATTAAGGGGAAAACCACCTGGCACAGAATTCAGAATATCAACTATTGTTGGATCTCTGTAAAAATTGTGTATACAATGTTGTAAATAGAGGATCTATCAAGAGTTGTCAATTAATATAAATTAATATTAAACAAGTTTGGAAATTTTATCAAACGAGTTTAATATAAATATATCAATTGACAACGAGTGAGAGATTCTTTATATCACATGACACTAAAACGCAAAAAACACATTGATTTATTGGAAAAATAAAATAGTTTATACTACACATGGTACGTATAACTTTATATGCTACGGCTATACGAACCTGGATATAAGGAAAGTTATGTGATAAAAACAAGTACTAACCTTTCTTTCTACATCCTCCACCATACTTTTAATTCTTCCTTTGATTTCATTTGTCAGCAACATTAATTGTTTTTCTAAATAATCTAACTCATTTGCCATTTCTCGTCTTGTGTTTGTAGTTGATTGCCTATCAATAAAAACAATACAATTCAATACATGATTGCACAAGAAATGCCCACTAAAATATATACTAATACCAAGAGCATAGCCTATTTGGAGAATTTATTTGATTTTGAATTGTTGTCCCAGTAGAACAGAAACACTTTCACAACCTAAGCTAACCGAGTACAAAATCACATCACCATGTCACAGTTTGAGTCTGAAAGTAGCCAAAGTTTCAACAAAAACGTGTAAGATATTGATTGTGGATAAGTGATGCAAGTTTGATACCGTTAATAGTTACAGAGAAGGATAGTTGTCACAATGGCTGTTCAGTGTAAGTGCGGACTGGCGTGCATCCGTCCGTCCGTCCGTCCTTCCGTGCGTCCGTCCGATTTTGTCCGGGCCGTTTCTTCATCATTCAATGGGTGATTTTGAAATACATTAGCACAAATGTTCCCTGTGTCGAGGCGGCGTGTCGAGCCCAAGACCAGTACTCCTAGCTTGAAGGTCAAGGTCATTCTTGGAGGTCAAAGGTCCAAAATGGGCATAATACTGCTTGGCCGGACCATATGTTCTTCATTTGTAGGGTGATTTTGAAATACATTGGCACAAATGTTCCTCGTGTTGAGGCGCCATGTCGCGCCCAAGACCAGTACTCCTAGCTTGAAAGTCAAGGTCACTCTTGGAGGTCAAAGGTCCAAAATGTGCATAATACCGCTTGTCCGGACCATATGTTCTTCATTTGTTGGGTGATTTTTAGCTCACCTGTCACATAGTGACAAGGTGAGCTTTTGTGATCACTCGTCGTCCGTCGTCGTCCGTCGTCGTCCGTCAACAATTGGCTCTTGTACACCCTAGAGGCAACAGTTTTGATCCAATCTTCATGAAACTTGATCAGAATGTTGTTCTCTATGAAATCTAGGTCAAGTTCGAAACTGGGTCATGTGGGGTTAAGACCAGGTAAGACCAGGTGAGAGATTCTTTATATCACATGAAACTAAAACGCAAAATATGCATTGATTTATTGGAAAAATAAAATAGTTTATACTACACGTGGTACGTATAACTTAATACGTTACGGCTATACAAACCTGGATATAAGGAAAGTTATGTGATAAAACCAAGTACTAACCTTTCTTTCTACATCCTCCACCATACTTTTAATTCTTTCTTTGATTTCATTTCTCAGCAACATTAATTGTTTTTCTAAATAATCTAACTCATCTGCCATTTCTCGTCTTGTGTTTGTAGTTGATTGTAGTCAATAAAAACAATAAAATTCAATACATGATTGCACAAGAAATGCCCACTAAAATATATACTAATACCAAGAGCATAGCCTATTTGGAGAATTTATTTGATTTTGAATTGTTGTCCGAGTAGAACAGAAATACTTTCACAACCTTAGCTAACCGAGTACAAAATCACATTACCATGTCACAGTTTGAGTCTGAAAGTAGCCAAAGTTTCAACAAAAAAGTGTAAGATATGTGATGCAAGTTTGATACCGTTAATAGTTACAGAGAAGGGTTTACCGTAACCAAGATATTTTATTTTCCGAGGGTGGCCACAATTCTGGCATAGTTGTAGAATGAACCTTGCTTTACTGTATTAGATATTGATTGCTAACAAGTTTGTTTCCTTGGAAAAGAACATCACTTATTTGAAAATATGTGTAAAAAGTACATCAAACATCATATCGCTGGCTTAGAATGAGAATAAGTTCTACGTACTTAATATAACCTTATCAGCCTGATACATATTTAAAATCTGCATCGTAAGGCGCTTCTTATGAGCCTATGTTAATGAAAATCGGAATGTGTTATGATGTGTTGACCAAACTGGAGTTGAAAAAGCTACAAGTTGTTTTTCCATAAGTAAAGAGTGATTTTCAAACAATATTTCTTGTTTTTTTCAAAATATTGATTTTGTAGTTGCTGCCTTCTCATTCTAAAACAGCGATATATACATCATGCTACAACTTACACTTGGTTCTGACTTTTTTGGAGTATATCTTCCATCAATGTTCTAAGGTCAGTGATTATAGTCTTCCCTATATTTGTATGTTGTTCAAACTTTGTACGTACAGCTGATTTAGATAAACATTCCTAAGTACAAGACAGAAAGATAATATAAACAAGAAGCAGTTATACCCATGATAATATATTAAATACGGTAAGTAAGCAGACTTTCCAATAGCCGTGGGACCAGTCCGATAGTTTAGCTCTCAGTCTGGTGCGTCAGACCTTTCCGTCTGACTATGTGTCCGATGGTTCGTAATCATCGTGGTATGTTTGCATTGGGTACGTTTTGTATTGGGTACGAGCCATTTTTCTATCTCTGCGTTCTTGTACTCCTATTGTTTAGAGTTTCATCCAATTTCGCGTGGGAAAAATGGAAAAATATGGATAAAATCGAAAGAATAGCCATCTCTTACCGTGTGTAAGTCGTATTAAAGGGAAATTGAAAATATATGCTTTTTGTGGATTTTAGCGAACAAAAATCAGTCTGACAAATTTCCTTCTGGTCTGACAGTTTCTCCAAGTCCGTCGGATCAATGGTCCGACAGATTGTCAGCGACTATCGGGAATGTACAATCATGTAGGATCACAAGTTTGGAGACAGAGGAATCAAAACCACAAATGAGCAGAATAAGAACAGTTGAATTATAAGTGGACAAATTTTTACCTCGAACACTCTCTCAAAACTGGCAAATGTAAACAACCTTTCCTGGAAACCTTCTTGTAGAAAACCAGCTGTAATATAACTAGAAATTTGTGCCCTCGGGCAAATTATGTCGAGCCTCGGCGCACATTGAAACAATACTCCTAAGAACATAGCCCAGGTTAAATATTTATTCAAAATACAGCCCAAGTTGAATACTCCTCAGAACATAGCCCAAGTTAAATATTTATGCACAAATATAGCCTGAGTTGAATATTCCTCAGAATATAGCCCAAGTTGAATACTTGCGCAAAAGATATAGCCCGAGTTGAATATCCATGAGAATATAGCCCAAGTTAAATATTTATTCAAAATATAGCCTGAGCTGAATATTCCCCAAAATATCAAATAATAAGTGAATATGTGCACCTTACATTTATAAATAATCATTAAAAGTAACCAGCCAATGTATGTGATTTCTTTTGGCATTCCCCAAATCCAAATGTGTTATAACCAGTCCAACAAATTGTATGCAGGTCATGTACAACAACTAAGGTGGGAAAATCTCAAAGTATGGAATAATTCTGTCAACTGACGTGTCACTCAACACATCCAATTTTAGTTGTCTACCCGTCCCAATACACACACATGCAGCTTATATGGTCTTAGAAATTGCAAGTACTGTAATATATTTACACTCAATCGCTTTAAAAACGCACCACTATTGAAAATAATCAAAATTTGTCAAAAATCATTTTTTGCAAAAATTAATAATTAACAGGGTTTGTTCAGTTCATAAGCTTGACCTAATTAAAGAAAACGATTTTGTTTTTATTCGGAATACCCCGTCCCAAGACCTTTTTTTGATTTTGCATGTTTTGCACGTGTAACTCGATCGCGTCGACCTATGTGGTCAATATTGACTTTAAACTGTACACTGATGGTTTACATATTGAAAAAACAACATAAACAGTATTTGCTAATAATATTTTTATGCTGCGAATATCTCGAATATTTGTTCGGATGATTGTGCCTTCGCTTCTAACTGAAAAGAGGATCGGTGCCTTAGCATGGCAGTTAAGCTGCCTCCACACAACGATTATGGGCTTAGAACATCGATTCCTAGCGAATGACACAGTCAAAGACCGACCTGGGTGAAACAAGCTAAAGGTACAGAGCCCGAGCTGTGAGGAAACATGACACAGGTAGTGCCACTGTAATTGGTTCCGGATGGCTGCACACCGTGCCAAAAGAATGTCGGGTGTCAATAAACAAGTCAAAAGTACATTATTGCATTTTCATAACTTTTCTCTTCATAATTGTCAATAAAAAGGAAAATCGTTTTGGTACACTTTTTAACGAGTTTTCTTCCGTTTAGAGCAGAATATCCCAACTTTTTGTCTTCAAGCTCCCTCATAGTGTTGATTTGAGGTGTCATATAAGCACCACGGGGAATATCCTGACAGTCTGATGCTCATTACCAAGATTTCAAGTTTAAATAATGCTTGAATCCATCTTGGGTTCACATAATGCGCATATCTGGACCGCACTTGGTGGTATGGTATAAGCCAGACAGCCAAAGCCACATAACATTTATAATTCAAGTTAAGCTTTGCTTGGATGGTTAGAAACATCACGTCGAACATAAATCTATCCTATTACGTAATAAATTTGTTCTTTAGGAGGAGAAACCACGTACATGCATCAATTTAGCGGGCTCTTATAATTGCTTTTGAAATTGTGACTTTCACTTTCATGCGTCACTGTGTTATCTATATCATAATTTATTTTAAACTCGGAATAATGGCATGAAAATCACACAACTCATTGTGTATAGCCTGAAGATTATGCATCCGAAAATAAATAACCATAGATTGACATTTTCATCACTAAAACCGATATTTCATAGGTGGTGCGTTTTTAAAGCGGTTGAGTGTAAGGTAATTTCATCAGCTGAAATTGAAGTCACGAGTGTGTTATTGTGTCGGAAAACAATTTGATTTTTCAAGTCTGTAATATAATTTTCACCTGAAATCATTATGCTACATTGAAAAATTTACATCTACAATGAATATTTGTAAAAAGAAATAAAAATGCAGTTTGTAAAAAGTGTTTTATAACAAATTGAAAATTGCCAATTTTTGTGTCAAAATCCTGAAAAAGGTACTCACTCAAATTCAATATAAATCACATTTCTATGTTCTCCAATCCATTATCGAGGTGCTCGACTATAGAATTATTGCATATTAATCACATTTTATCCATAAAACACTAAATATTTAACCATGTAAAATTTATAAATCAGATTTGTATTACACATTTGAAGATGACCAGTGTGTAAAACATTTCTGTCCGTGGGATTATGTTGCTATCAAAACAACTCATGGTCAAATCTATTGAATTTAGATGGTCATCTACTGTTAGAATACACCCTACTTACACACTTAAAATAATCAGATATGTGTAAATGTTATTTTACAAATTTGGTTATAAAGTGACCAAACGTTTTGATTCGATGTGTGCATGTCATTAATTAAATTGATAAGTGGAATAGTCTATCACCTGGATAATAAATTGGAGAACACAACAATGTGTTTTATATTGATTTCGAGGGAGTACTTTTAACAGGATTTTGACACAAAAAATGACATATTTCAATTGTAGATAAAACACTTTTTTTTCAAATATTTCTTTTTTTTAAAAATCAATTTCATAAATGTAAATGTATTATTTTAATTTAGTATAACAAGTTTGTTTTGTAATAAGTGCTGTTGCAGACTTGAAAAATCTAATTCTTTTCTGACATGGTTAAACACTGATGGGTTTAATTTCAGCAGGGGGAGTTACCTTAAACCTATTTCAATATGTGCTAAACACAGCATGAACCAAATATATATATATCAGCAAAATTGAATGCATGCCACTCCATTCATATTACAAAGACCACTAGTTTTATAATATAACCATATTCATCTTTGTCAGAATAATTAAGCATTTGTTCCCACTTAGTACGAAAATATTGAGGATGAACATACATTGGGTACGAAAATCTTTGGTACGAAAGATAATGAGTGAAATTGGTCCAAATCCACTGGTATGAAACTTAAAGGGACGAAACTTAACTGTCCCTTTTCTCGTTAAATTTGTTAACAATAGTGAATGTAGCTCTAAAATATTACATAAACCAACCGAGCCAATAGAATAATAGATAATAACAAGAGGGGCTGAAAGGCCCTAGGGCGCTCACCTGTTGCACATTGGTCTAGGTATCAGTACAACCTACATTCTGACCGTATTTCATGAAGATTGGATCAAATAAGTGACCCCTGGAGTGAACACAATGTTTTTCTAAGATTTGACCTAGTGACCTAGTGTTTCACCTCACATGACCCTGTTTCAAACATACCTAGATTTTATAAATAACAACATTCTGACCAAGTTTCATGATGATTGGATCAAAACCACGACTTGACCCAATTTCAACCTTAACCTAGATTTCATAAAGAACAACAATCTGGTCAAGTGTCATGATGATTGGATCGAAACCACAACCTCTGGAGTGAACACAAGGTTTTTCTAAGATTTGACCTAGTGACCTAGTTTTTGACCCGGCATTGGCCTAGATTTGATGCAGAACAACATTCAGACTAAGTTTCATGAAGATTGGAACAAATTGGTGACATCTAAGTGTACACAAGATTTGTTTAAGATTTGACCTAGTGACCTAGATTTTAACCCCACATGACCCAGTTTCGAACTTGGCCTAGATTTCATAGAGTACAACATTCTGATCAAGTTTCATGAAGATTGGATCAAAACTGTTGCCTCTAGAGTGTACACAAGCCAATTGTTGACGGACGACGACGGACGGACGGACGGACGACGGACGAAGAGTGATCACAAAAGCTCACCTTGTCACTATGTGACAGGTGAGCTAAAAATGTGCAATAACCACTCCACCCTGTCAAATTGTTTTGTTGTTCTCAAAGTGAAAGTAGATTACCTCCCCTGTTGAACAATTGTTTGGCTGTTGACGCTCAAAATATCTTGCAAAACTCAATTTACAATAACATATATGACCAAGGCAACAAACAGGTGTGCATAGGACAAATAAACAACACCTGGAAGCATTAAAACACCTACAGGACAATATTTATTACCCGTGAGTTTGTTAGGAGGTTGCATCAATAATTATACACCAAATATGCGTACTCAGTAGCAGGCCCCTTAGAAGGCTACTTTTGAACACGTGTCAAAACGAATAATGTCTTGACCCAATTATAAATGGGAAAACGTCCAACGTCACCAAGAAACTACTTCACGTGGGACTAGCGCTCAAAGCGACTCACAGCTTAACACGCAAAAATCCCGGTGACTGACGAGTTTTTTTTAGGACCAAATACGTCTCCACCCACTAATAAATGGGAGAAACGCCATGTATCGCCAAGAAACAAATTCACGTGGGGCAAAATGCACCATAAGGCGTCTTACGCTGCTCAACACGCAAAAATATCCCGGCGAAATAAATTCATAAATATAATTTACAAATAAGAGTAGCGCTATTCTCCATGCAGTAAAAGTTACTGCACATGGCAGTGGGCGGAGCTAACGAGTATGGCCATTACACGTGTATTTCACAAATGCGAACTCCATTTCTCACTGAACCACAAGGCTATTTACTTGCTCTTCGCATAACCAGGTTCTATGGCAACGCAGCGCCAAATGTAGTAGTTTCTGTGACTACACGTGAGCCACCATAGTTGGTAAAAAGAACGTACCTAGATAAGAGAGGTGATTTTCTACGTCTTTCTAGATAAGTTCCATGTTTGCAAAGAGAACGTCTACAGGTGCGCGCATGCGCAGGCGGAAGTTGTTACATTGCCTCTGATTGGTCGTCTGTGCCTGTGACCTCTGACCCGTAAACACCACACAACACCCAATCCATTTGGCCAAGCTGCAAACCATCAGCTACACGAGGGCAGCCTGCATGTACATGACCTTCAAGTTGAATGTGTAAGACACATTGAATAGTCAAATTGAATAGTGTAAATTGGATTTACTGTGCACATACAATTATCATCACTCGGTCAGTCAACAATGGAAAAACATTTATTTTTCATGATTCTCCATTAATAGAAGTGAAGGCAGAGTTCAGATAAACCTGGACATGGCATGTTACATATTGCTTGCTCTCTTTAAGATCAAGATATAAGATTGAATATAATTTGAATACCCAATGCAGGGTTTTTTTCACTAAGAAAATGACGCCGATTGTAGGCGTCTTCCCTCTGAATATATTTCCCCTCCTAAAACATTTCCCTCAACATAATTAATTTCCCCTATCAAAGTAATGAATAAATACATATTTTATCTACGAAATTAGTGTAACCATTTCCAGTTCTTTTCTTTCTTCGCTAAGAAACATAGAAATAGATCTATCGTAGAGAGCCCTAATATCGCCTCTGACCTTCGATTGACCGCCATTTTGTTTTGGCTCTAGTCTCGCGAGATTTGGATGATGCGCGCGCATATCTTGAGAAAATGTTTACAAAATAGTGTTTTTTTAGCGGGAATATTTTGTCTGAAAATACGAGGTCATAACATGTTATTTTCGATTACTTTCACAAAAAAGCATAAAACTATACCATTTTCACTTTTCCCAAAAAGTCGTGAAGTTGAAATACCCCAGTAAACACTATGTGCAATGTAATCGAATATTTTTTCACACGTCTGCATTGTATACAGTTTCATGAATGAAAGTCACGTGGTCGGATAAATTATTTTTAAGGTCAAACCAAAAATATCTTCGGTCAAAGTTGCTTCCGACCTTACGGTCAGAGTAGCAAAAAAAATATTGAATTCTGTATTTCTGTAGACCATACATCGGCAGATCACACATCACTATCGGCGATTATCTTAAAATTCATTAAGTGATCCACCCCGTAATGGCGATGTAAGAAAAGTTTGTTTATAATGCAGCCAAAGTCTATTTATTACCCATTAGAGACGGGCGTGTGGCACGATCAACCAGAATTAATACATGAAGAGTTAATATCACTTAAAAGTGACAAATATGCTGTTTTTGCAATAGATTTTTTTCTTAATTCGATTTTACAATGCTCAGGCTTAATTTCATAAGTGGGACGTTTATAATAGCTAAAGTGAATAGTTTTGGCCCAATTGATCGCGCGCGCCATGTGACGTAATTAGGTCACGGTCAAAATGGCCGACTTTTATTTACTATGACGTATGCTTTATTCAATTCTTGGAGTATTTTATTATTTTATTGGTGTACATTCGAGTTAGATTAAATGAAAGGAATTATATTACAAGTAAGTGGCTTAATTGTGTGGCAATAAGCCACACAATGTAATAACTATCTTTCAATCTTTCAGCTTTATATATACTACCAAGTTAACGCCTTTATGCCTACACCAATAAATAGTTCTATGATTTGAACAATATTACAAGCATGCTACACAGGTTACACGTATCATTGAACCCGATTTGTTTACATTACGAACATTTATTAATATTAAGACCAACAATTATATCAGACTTTTATTTTTTGAGGATATTTATAGAAAATCATTCCGCATGGACTATATTCGTACTACCAAAGCATGTTTTCACTGGTGGCGGGAAGCTGAATAGTTCTACGTAGATTCGCTTCACGGTACGACGAATAGACCGCTACGGTACGGAGTTTATCCACTCTTCAGTTAAAATGAAGAAAAATATTAATCATTCGCTTGACATTACTAATCAATTAAACGAACGGACGTCAATATTTTTTTAGATTTAATTACGAGTGCGACATCTCAGAAGCAATAATGTGTTTGTTATCAACGAGCGTGGAAAGTGACAGGACGATCGCCGCCATATTTGTTATGCAGAATGGCTAAAGCCCGTTCGGGACCGTACCATACGAATCCGGACCGAAAATACGTTCAGAATAGTGAAATAAATACGGACAAAAATCGTAAAATTAATTGACAGCTCATAGAATGGAAATGTTTATTATGTTCGAAAAAGAACTTTAAAGAAACAATAATAAATTAATCAGTGAAACTAAAGTGACAGTTGTGGGCTATAATGGGGATCTTCTAAACTTCATAAGACCCTTACATACAGTATATAGGGACATGACTGTGCAGTATTGGGGAATAATTTTTTAAGTGAACTTCATTTGTTGGTAAAAGTAATTGCTTTTAATAGGTATTTTTGTAAGAGAAGACGATTTATAAAATGTCTGCCTGTTTATATAAGGAAAAAAGCCTTTATGGGTGTAATATCAAAAGTTTCAACAGTGAACATACTCATTATACAGTCTTAATGAAAAACTATAATGTGTATCGTGATACGTATCGTATCATAAGGTCTGTATCGTGATACGTATCGTATCGTGAGATGAGCATATCGTTACACCCCTACTAGTCCTGTTTCTATAGCAGGGGGATTGCCATCTCGTTTGTTGTGTTTTAATTTTCACTGTTGTATGGAGACTACCCAGTCACTCATCTTGACACCGGCGCTTAGTGTCTTGAGAGCAGCACAAACATTCGAGTGAGTCTGGGCTTTTCAGAGCTCTGACACGGCATGTTAATGCAGCCTTTAATTATTTGATTGGTTATAATGACATCAGTACGCCACACATCAGAACTTTCAGTGCTTTGATTTAATATAAACATGAAGTTTGCCATTGTTTATTGCATGTTTAGCGCTTAAGTAGGCGATTTACGGTCACTCGAGGATATTTAATGGGAACCAGTAATGTTTTGAAAGATTCACGCTGTATTGGACGCCATTTTTTTTGGAATGGTTAAAGGCCATTCCGGACCATTCATAATTCAGATAGGATTTGCCTCCTTTTCACATAGGAAGAACTCACAGACAAAAATCGTAAATGCCTCAGACAGATTATATTTTCATAAATATATATAATCATAATGATGTCAGAAATTACTGAATAAAAACTAAAACATATGATTACCCTTTGGTTACCATTTTAGGCTTAAACTACTTAGATATGTAGATATGTAGGCCTATACATGGAAAAGTTGTTTTAATAAAGTTAAAAACAGTGTTACACTATGTTGTCAATTTTTCCCCAAATTTGCTGTTTTTGCGTGATTTTCCACCTTTTGACCAACGCCCAGCGTCTTACTCTTTTCCTAAAAAAAAACCTGCAATGTTACTGTGGTTTTTGTGAGGCACCTTATCCAGCTTCAACTACACAATGTAGATAATGCAGCCGAAATGTCTGAATGTTAACCTCAATGAGTGGAGTGTCAAACACCACTCCATGTTCTTACAGGAAGGTCAACATCACAGCAGCTGAGGTCAATGGTCATATTTAAGCTTTTCTGACTGTTACTGTATCATTTGATATATTGGGATTCTAAAACTACTTATTGCAAACTTTTTGCTATTATGAGGTTGTGATCATGTTAAATTTATATCAATATCTCAAAGAGCAAAATCACATTTCGAGTTATTTAAGTTACTTTCAACAATGAGCCGGTCCGGGTTGGACGCCATCTTCGCGTTGTTTTGATATTTGTTAACGCTAATTAACGCAATCTACTGTCATATACAAATTTGAAAAAAAGAGAGTTACATTTATTAAGAGTTTGCAGGAATGTGTGTTGAAGTTTTAGTGGTCTTCAATATGTACTTCAGAGTTTTTCTGTTGCAGAAAACCATAAATTGTCATTTGAAGGGTGAGGGGTACATTGGAAGTACTTTTTAAATTAGTAGTTTTGAGCTGTTTAAAACCATTGAGTTGTAATTGCACCATGCAGAAACTGCATTCAAGGAATCTTGCAACTTCAATTGGACATCCTGGGAGTTTTTTCCACAAGCATAAAGTGTTGTAACATCAGCAAACATGTCAGCTTCTGATCGTTTGATATGTAATGGAAGGCCGTTGATGTAAAGTATAAAGAGGAGAGACCAAAGAACAGATCCTTGAGGAACACCAGCTGTTATAAGCTGAAGCGATGAACCAGGCATTAATGCCTTCAATAAAGAAAAAAAAAACACACCTGCATAAAATGATACTGTATAGCGGTGTATATTTCGCGGGGTACAATTTTCACGTTAGTCGGATCCTTTTGAACTCACTGTGTCTTAATTTCGCGCAAAGGGCCTCGACCGTGAAAATAAAACCTTGTTGGTATAAATAAAATTTGGAGGTCCCCTTACACAAGTTTCACAGTGTAAGTACGTAAAAATAGCATTTCAATTAAAGCCTTCAGTAAATGCAATACAGTATGAAAACCGACCGTAATGACGGATTGTTCATTAAGATTTGATTTTAAAATTGCGATGATAATTAAGAAATCACTTCCCATGTTTTTTTTTGCAAAATAAAGTAAATGCTTCCGAATATGTCGAAACATATTAGATCTACATCATATTCTAAACAATGTACATGTATACACCCACGGCGACTGGCTTTAACCGTTTTATCTTGTTAGGGCACACATACATACAATATGGTAAGTGCAGGCTAATAAGAAGTCAGACTTGTTTATATGACTATATAAAAAACCTGTCCAAAGTTATATTTTTATTCTCTCCATCAGTATAATACATGTACGCGTTACTTTCCATCCGAATTTTAAGATTTATAAACAACTAAGATGGTACATGCGTTTTGTATTTAGTAAAATATGTGTTCACAAACAAATAATTAATTCAGCAAACATTTAGACGTTCCACAAACAAAACTTGTTATTAAAATTGAACACGGTTGATGCACCGGCTTAAAATTCGCACCATATAGTAATGAGAATACACGATGTTGATATACTCATACATGCATAGTTAAATAATGTCTAAATATCTAATTTCAATTCATAATTGATACTTGCGCTGTTTATCACGCATAGTTAAATAACGTCAAAATATTATTTCTTGCAGCCCCTTAACGTTTAAATGATAAAATGTAAAATTATTGATTATTTCACTGGGTTTAGATTTTGCGCATATGATATTGACCATATACAGTAGATGGAAAAGGTTGACTTATGTTGAATGGTATCTACTGACAATAAAATTCAACCAGTTTATTAAAGGGAAAAATTGGTTTGGGCCAAATTTCATCAGAAAATCCCCACTAATTTACTACATTAATTTGAAAGTGATCACTGCATAATTATGCTGTAACACAGCAGTCAAATATTTTGAGAGGACAAGCTCAGTCCATCTACATGCAAGGAAGAATTCTCCATCAGTGGTCAAATGTTATCTAGATGAGAGAAAACAACATACATCATCAGATAATCAATAGAAATTAAGGAGTATTTTGTTGAATGTCAAATATTTTGAGACCAGGGAGCATGCCAATTTGTTAAAGAAATGAAATGCATGAATGGCTCTAGAATTTTTTTGTCTAGAAAGCTAGGCTGCAATAAATAAATGATGATATAAAAGAAGAAAGATATACACCGTTTACATTAATGTAGAAGTGATTTATTGAAAGTGTAAATCAATTTAAACATCAGCCAATTTTGCTAATGAGAGTTGAAACAGCTATTTTCTGAAAATATCTACCTGACCCCCATATACTTTAATGCCAGTAACCAATGAGTGGCATGAATAATTAACTAATACAGTATCAAGCTGGTTACTCACCATTGGTCATATCAGAACAAACCCTAGCCGGGCCATGCCAGGGTTAAAACCTCGACCTACTAATTCTAAGGTAGATACCCACAGCCACTATTATGAGCAGAGCGTAATGTCATACACATCTTTATTTGTGGGTTATCCCATTGGAGAAGCTAAATAAATTCAACTTGTCTGTCATTATTCAAAACAATCTGAATGATTGCCAAAAATAATTAGCAACTTTAATTTCATACTTCATAAACTTTGTCCAATCTCTAGTTGATGAGAAGCTAATTAATTTAAAAAAAAAAAATGGAATTCATGAACCTGGTGTTACATGAACCCTGGGAATTAATTTACTTGGGCATTCATGAACTCCAGGAATACTTGAAGTTCATGAGCTTTGTTGATTCATGAACTGCCTCATTTGTAGTTCATTAACAATCATGAATTAGTTCCACAATATGTTTCGTGAACTATTCGTGAAATTCACACACAATGTCCATCTAACATTTGCAGTTCACATCAAGAACAGCCTTTATTTGCCAGTAAGCTTTCTGCTGAATCATGGCAGGCACATATGTTTGTGCCTCAACCCGGACTTCACCCCGGGCAAGCGCACTAACCACTTAGGTACAGACGAACCAAGAGCAGTCTTTAACATCATGTTCTCGGAAGATACTTACAAAGATTACCATTTTCTATCAATGGCATAGCATTATGGTCATGGGAGAAAAGTCCCCAGTGAGAATTCTATAAAAAGTTCATGAACATGTTTAGGAACAAATTTAAGAATGTGAATTACCTATAAATGAGACATTTCATGAAACAACAAAGTTCATGACCTGCATGAATTCCTATAGTTTATGAATGTCCCAAGTTCATGAATTCCAAGTTGGTTTTTATTATTAATAAGTGGTTCTTCAACTACAAATTGGAGAAGAGTTCATGAACTGCATTTTGGTTAAAGTTGCTGATCATTTTGACAATCATTCAGATTGTTTTGAATAATGACAGACAAGTAAGATTCATTTACCCTTGTCAGCGGGATTACCTATTTGGGCAAGTCATTAATAATCACAGATGATTATCATTCTGCTTAATTGATTAAAAGATGAAATTATGAATTGTTTGTTTTTTTACTCATTCCTTGACATTTAACAAGCAATTTAACTTCTTAATATATGTACTATGATAGTATATATATATAAATTAGATCTGGACAATGGCGTATTTATAACAGAAACTGCAAATACACTTAAAGCACCAAAAACAGAGAAAACAATAAAACTTGTTACAATCAAACAGACAAAATATGTTTTTTGCATTTCCCCCCATTTTTAAGATAAAAAGCAAAATTTAAGTCTGACAAAAGCACATCTGCCTATATGTATAGCAAATTTGGCTGGTCATTACAATAAGGGCAACACTTATAAAACAAACACTTCTGCATTAAATTAGAGTTGAATGACCTAGTGACTTCTAGAAAAGTTTATTCCTTTAAAAGATAGTGAGATATGATCTTATTGGGACAAAGATAGGATTATTATGGTTACTTTAAAACATGCAGGAAACATGGCAACAAATTATAGGTGATCAAAAAATACATATCATCCTTTTTTAATTTTACACAGAGTTTGATAAGACAAGATTTAAATTACTTTTACATGGAACATATTAATAATATGTGGATGAAAAAGGACAAGACATGTAAGAGAAAATTAGACATAGAAATAATTCTTAAATGAACCACAGTCCAATTAAAAGTAATAAAAAGACAAAAAAAATCACAGTAAAGCACCTCCCATTTAAAGTTAGACAAGGACTAGCCAACATGTTCACAGTTGAACAGACTTAAGAATGCACGGGTGGAAGAGTAAATTGTGAGCCAGTGCACCAAACTTGCTCAATTCAACAACAGTTTATCCGCGAAATGTATGAATGTTTGTCATGTGTGAATGTTTGTCAAATTAAGTATCAATATACCTAAAACAGCATTTTTTTTTAATACAGAGAAACATACCCCAAGGTTTCATTTTTCATGAGGTCATTAGCACGAAATCAAGACACCATGAATTTAAAAGGACACAATTAAGCGCAAATTTTGTACTCTGTGAAATATACCGTGAAATATACCCGCTATACAGGATCTTAAAATACTAATTAAAAGTACAAATAAATGGCAGTCAAACATAAACTTTATTTTGTGATTCCTTACATGATCAGTTTTATGCTGTTTAAAGTAAAAACTTTTAGGTGAATTACAGGGAAAAGAATTTATCACATAAACACTGTGATATTCAATGCGAGGACAAATTGAAGAACATTGTTCTCCAACAAAAATTTGCATAATTCATACGCAAAATGCACTGAAATGCACCCGCTCTGGTTTCTTAATAAAACAAGTATTTTTCTTTGTTTTGATTGTTTATTGATCAAACTAAGCAGTAAACCATGACCTATATTAGTTCCCTTGTTTCCAACACTGTATACTAGGGTACCAGCTATCATTACACCCTAGAGGGGTTAATTAATTGGCATTTGCTCGGACATTTGCTTGGACATTGACCGGTGCGATGGTATTTTCTTACACGGATAGTTTATCCTCTTAATATTAAATTTTGACAAATCTTTGTCAATTTTCGAGATTTTTCGTCGGCCCAATGGACTGATCATCAAGATTGATTTAAGAAATGTTGATTTAAAAAAATAATCTTGGTAGATCCTATATGTCTTAAAAACTAGACAAGCAAAACAGTTGGTAATTTCCAAAAGTGTCCGGACCACGCATTGACCAATCTTCAAGGTCATGGTCACAGTTGGAGGTCAAATGTAGAATTAAAGCTTGACCTGACCACGTAAGCTCCATACACACACTGTAAGAGACACACTGGAAGCATAGGGGCTATTTACCTAATATCAGGTACATGGGACAAACAACCTCCCCAAATCCCGAATACAGAGTGTGACTCTTACAGTTGATGAATGGAGCACAATGGATGTGTCCACAGAAGTGTCTATTGTAGAAGGTGTAGAATACATGTTGTGCAACATGGATGGCTCTATCACAGATGTAGCACAAAGTTTCGAATCTATAGGGTGGATCTCATACAGGGGATATATAGTATGCAAGCTACAGGGTGTCTCTGAATGAGGTGTAACATACAGGCAGAACCAACAATTTATGTCTTTAACATGGAATGTAGCACATAGGATATGTCACCAAGGTAGGTCTCATCCCCCCGAAAGAGATCTTCTATCTAGACACATTCTGTGTATTACATCACATGTTAGAGACACACACTGTTAGGTAATCCTGTATGCTTCACCTCATTCAGAGACACACTGTAGCTTGCATACTATACATACCCTGTAAGAGATACACCCTATGATTCCGCCTGTGTGTTACATATGTGATTAGAGACATACCATGTTGAAACAATATGCATGCTATACCCACTACAAGAGACAAGCCTGTAGACACATCCCATGTGCTCCATACACCAAACTGTTAAAGTCACACTCTGTATCCAGATTGTGGGAATGCTTGTTTGTCTCATGTACCTGATATTAGGTAAATGCCCCTTTTCTTCCCGTGTGTCTCTTAAAGTGTATGAATGGAGTTTAAATGGTCAAGTCAAATTTTTATTTTACTTTTGACCTCCAACCTTGACCTTTGAGATAGGAATCTGGGGGCTTTGCATGTCACTCTGCCCTGTGATCATTCATGCCAAAAATGCATGGTCCGGACACCCTAATTGGATCTTTGACCTCCAACTGTGACCTTGATCTTTGATACTAAGGAGCTGGGGATGGGGCTAGATGTGGGGCAATCTGCTAGGAGATGTTTTAATTTCTGACCTTTATCTTCATCGCAGATGTGGACTAAAGTGTCATATATATGGAAGTAGGGCAGATCAAATTTTTATTGGCACTTGAAAAGGTGAATGAAAAGTTGTAAATACCATGGAATATATATCATGTCCACGAAGACCAACCCTTTTTCTCGTTATCTGCACCAAAACATCCATAAAACACTCAGCGATTTGTTTGTCCGACAATTTTAACACGACGACGTCGCACTTTTAAATTCCACGACACGGCTATTTGTTGTTAATATGTAAATCGCATATGCCTATCGACCAATCAGAATACTCGATGGAATGAGTTTCTAGAACAATGGAGGATGCTGGGAGATCTTCGGCACTGTTTGGTTTTCACAGTGATGTACACTGGTACGCGTGAACCCAGTTACACTGAGCTCGCTCGGTTGAAACTAAAAAACGAAAAATTAACGAAGATTTGTTGACAAATTGAGCTGATTCTTCTTGTAAACTGATAGTTGATGACTTACGAACAAAATACAATAAGTTATGTTTTCTACTGCTCGCTTAGCGATTCGCACAACGTTAGCATATGAATTACACAGGTTTTGCGCTCATCTATATGGGCGGTATACGCGTACCGGATACTCACAGTTATGTTTACATTGAATTTTCGGAAATTACACGTGCCGATTTATTTATCGATTTATTGATTATAAGGACCAATATTATCAGGTATTCTGTGCCATTTGTCTATTTTTATTATATTTTACATGTTCAATGCCGAAAATTGCTCTAATTTGGCGGAAAAGACAGAATTCATGAAACTCGAATTCTGATCGGTTAAGTGCATAATGGGTCTTGACGAAAGAGAGCAGTAGCCCCTAAGTCGAGATTGTTTGACTAGGGATGGGGCATGACACTCTGCCTCATTGAGGTCAATACTCATGCCCAATAAACAGATATATTTGTCAATGCATGACAGTTATGGTCCAACAACCTTTGACCTCCAACTGTGACCTTGATCTTTGATATTAAGGAGCCTGGGGATGGGGCATGACACTGCCTCATTGTGGTCAATTTCATGCCAAATTAAAAGATATATTTGTCAATGCATGACAAAAGTTAGGGTCCAGACAACCTTTGACCTCCAAACGTGACGTTGGCCTCTGACATAGGAACCTTGGGGTTGGGCATGACACGCCTCCACATTATCACAAGCATCAATATCAAGAGCGCCCTATTTATGTCAAGCAATATTCAAAGCCCTGATGAACTGCTCTATGTTGTATATTAATTACACCAGAAGGCCTATATCATGGGCGTAGGAGCATCTTCAACATTGGGGGGGGCAAACATTTGGCAACTTAGGGTAAAAAATTTTTTTTGCTCGCTTCGCTTGCAAATTAACTGCATTTTGTCCAAATATGACAATACCCATTCTTTACACAATAATACATTCGTACATAACTTGTACTCTTAAACGTCCACAATCCTCCTATGTAATAATGAATTAATGGTTCTGTGGTAATTTGGTTTAGTAATTATAGGTAACTGAAAGTTATTCAGTTCAAGTATAAGGGGGTCCGGGGGTATTCCCCTGGCAAAACTTTCTAAACAATGTATCAATCTGGTGCAATCTAAGCGTTCTGAGATACCTCATTCGGTAATAAAAAAAGGCCTAAATACAGGGAATTTAAAAAGTTCTTACATTAAAGTGTTAGCACATTATTTAAATTGCTAGATTTTGAGATTGAAGCTTAATGTGAAAACTTTTGTTTCAAAGGCTTTATATATAATGGACAAATTCTCAAAGTCGTAACCAAGGGTTGGGGAACGTTAAGAGTATAATTTATGTCACGAGTGTAATTTTTGCAAAGAATGGGTGTTGAAATATCTGGATGTAAGGAATTTATTTTGCGAGCGAAGCGAGCAAAAAAGTTTTTTTTTATACATTTTCACCAAGAACTGAAGGCAAATTGCCTATAACGATATATATTAGGTCGTAAATTATACTTTTCGTCTGAATTATTGGGGGGGCCAAAAGATATGTTGGCCCCCCTGTCCAGATATTGGGGGGGGCCAGGCCCCCCTGCTCCTACGCCCATGTATATGTCAAGCACAATTATTACAAGTTGAGCACAAGTTGAAGCCCATTTAACAGCTGCCAGTTTAACTTGCCCCACTTTCTACCTTAAGTGATCTCTTCACACATTCAGCTGCCTGCGCATGTTATAATGCATACCAAGTTTCACTGAACTTGTAGTGTGAACTTGAACTATGAGATATTTTAATACCATTTTGCACAGGTCACACCACCTTATAATGTTTATGGAGTTTGCTAGGTTATGTTAGAACCCCAATATAGGAAATGAATAAGTTACTGTTCAGGCAGCTAAATTATGACCATTAATCTCATGTGATCATAACTAAGATTTGACGCAAGTTCTGCATGTTGTCTCATCAAGTCACACAATTGGTATAAGATTAGAAACTTAAAAGAACTGAGGATTTTGCATAGATGGTCTGCCCGACTCAAGAATGCAGATATGGAAGGGCAGAAAGTGACCATTCCTTTTAACTCACAACCACTTAGTGATGAGAATTAATTGACAAGTGAATTATAAATTTTATAGGCCAATCAATGAACATTCCTGTCAAATTATTATTGGGCATGCATAGTTTGAGTTTCAATTTTTTTCCAAAAAGCTTTACAAATTAAGTTAAGCCTGCCCTAGCCTGTCATGAGCTTAATGGCCATAAGTTACCAAAACATCTCGAAGAGTCATCAAAGAAACTAAAAGATTAGATGTCTCTACTGGGAATTGAGCCCATGAATTTGTTCCGCTCTATTTCTCAGTAACCATTTGTGTAATTTCATGGAAACTTTCATGATAAACTAGGTTTTACGAACGTAAAACCAGGTTTTACGAATGTTAACCTGTATTTTCGAGCGAAAACATAGGATAACAGTCGTAAACCATAGTTCACGCTCGTGAACATAGGTTTACGTTCGATAAACTAGGTTTCTCGATTGAACTATGAATTTCGACCGTTATCCTATGTTTACGGCCGTTATCCTATGTTTACGCTCGTGAATCCCGGTTCACGAGCGTTAACCATAGTTTACGAACATTAACCTGTGTTTTCGACCGTAAACATGGGTTTACGCCCGTGAACATGGGTTTACGAACGTGAACATGGGTTTACGAGCGTAAACATGGGTTCTCACTCGTGAACATAGGATAACGACTGAAATTGATAGTTATGTCAGAGAAACTTAGTTTATCGAACGTAAACATAGGTTCACGTTCGTGAACTATGGTTTACGCTCGTAAACCCAAGTTCACGCCTGAAAATATAGGTTGTTGTTCGTAACATATGGTTATTGCAAGTAAATTGTCCAATAATTACGTAAACCCATGTTCACGTTCGAAAAACTAGGTTTTTCGATAGAAAACATAGGATAACTAGCGTAAACCATAGTTTACGAACGTGAACCCATGTTTACGGTCGAAAAACTAGGTTTCTCGATAAAAATATATATTTCGGCCATTATCCCATGTTTACGAGCGTGAACTATAGTTTACGAACGTGAACCATAGTTTACGAGCGTAAACCTATGTTTACGAACTACCACCCATGTTTTCGACTGTAAACATATGTTCACGCCCGTATATGGCAAGCCAAATGTCCAATAATTACGTAAACCCATGTTCACGGTCGTAAAACTAGGTTTTACGGTCGATAAACTAGGTTTTACGAACGTAAAACCAGGTTTTACGAATGTTAACATGTATTTTCGAGCGAAAACATAGGATAACAGTCGTAAACCATAGTTCATGCTCGTGAACATGGGTTTACGTTCGATAAACTAGGTTTCTCGATTGAACTATGAATTTCGACCGTTATCCTATGTTTACGGCCGTTATCCTATGTTTGCGCTCGTGAACCCCGGTTCACGAGCGTTAACCATAGTTTACGAACATTAACCTGTGTTTTCGACCGTAAACATGGGTTTACGCCCGTGAACATGGGTTTACGAACGTGAACATGGGTTTACGAGCGTAAACATGGGTTCACGTCCGAAAACCCATGTTTACGCCCGAAATTCATAGTTTATTTGAAAATCTTAGTTTTACGTTTGATAAACTAGGTTTCTCGATTTAACTACTGATTTCGGTCGTTATCCTATGTTTACGACCATTAACCTATGTTTACGCTGGTAAACCCTGGTTCACGCTCGTAAACCATAGTTTACGAAATATAACCCATGTTTTCGACCGTAAACATAGGTTTACGAACGTGAACCTATGTTTACGAACGTGAACCTATGTTTACGAGCGTGAACTATGGTTTACGACGTTATCTTATGTTTTCGCTCGAAAATATGGGTTAACATTCGTAAAACCTGGTTTTACGTTCGTAAACATGGGTTTACGAAATTATTGGACATTTGGCTTGCCATACCCGTAAACTATGGTTTACGAATGTCGTATCTATGATTTACGTTCGTAACTATGTTTTACGCTCCCGTATCTATGCATTACGAACTTGTATCTATGATTTACGAGTTCAGCCAATCGAATCACACCTTCCGTTTTCAGATCCCCACATCGTCCATCAAAGGCAGTTATTCCGATTTTGGCCGGAAAACCAGCACAGTTACTAACAACAAGCTAATTCACATTCAATCAACGTAAATTTACAAATACTAACCAAAATGTAAAAGATATGTACATGTTTTCAATAAAATTGGACTTAAACAAGTTTTCTCAAACCGAAAGTACAAGCGCTCAAGAAATCCTCGATTTATTTTTATCCGACAGTCCAGACATGCGCACTAAACGCCAGTCACGCTAATTGGGGGTCGGCTCAAAACAATTTCTGTTATAGCAATATGACGTCATACAAAAAAAACGATCATATTAAATATTCAAGATAGCTGTCTATAGAACTTTGTTGATGTTCGCACATTCTTATTTTTGCATTATGATACGATGCTAGGCAATTAATAGAAAATTAATTTCGCTGTAGAATCTGTCAAGGGCGTTTTCAAACTCTGTCACAACATGACCATCCAATGATCCGATTTCGAGGTCATTTCCACATATAAAATGATGCAGATCACGCAGTAATTTGGAAACTTCCTCGAAGAAGTCATTTAGTGTTGGTACCGTAGAACGCTCAACTCTGTTCGGGAGCGGAGATTGACTAGGTCCAAACAATGCCAAAATAGCAAGGAGAAAACAAAAATAGTCCACCATTTTGGTCTTCTGAGAAATATTTCTAGTTTCTTGATTCCCATTTGGGAAATACGATGTTTTGATTGGCTTTGCTCGTAAATCATAGATACTGGTCGAAAATCATAGATACAATTCGATAAACCTGGTTTTACGCTCGTAAACATGGGTTCACGTCCGTAAACTATGGTTTACGGTCGTTATCTTATGTTTACGAGCGTGAACCTATGTTTACGAACTGCAACCCATGTTTTCGACCGTAAATATAGGTTTACGAACGTGAACCTATGTTTACGAGCGTGAACTATAGTTTACGGCGTTATCCTATGATTTCGATTGAAAAAATAGCTACATTTGCATTTTCCTAGTTTTTCGACCGTAAACCATGGTTCACGTAATAACTGGACACAAGAAATACATGCCAAGCCTGTGAACTATAGTTCACGCTCGAAAACATGGGTTAGCGTTCGTTAACATAGGTTCACGTTCGCAAACATAGGTTCACGCTCGTAAACATAGGTTCACGTCCGTAAACCCATGTTTACGCCCGAAATTCATAGTTTATTTGAAAATCTTAGTTTTACGTTTGATTAACTAGGTTTCTTGATTTAACTACTGATTTCGGTCGTTATCCTATGTTTACGACCATTAACCTATGTTTACGCTGGTGAACCCTGGTTCACGTTCGTAAACCATAGTTTACGAAATACAACCCATGTTTTCGACCGTAAACATAGGTTTACGAACGTGAACCTATGTTTACGAACGTGAACCTATGTTTACGAGCGTGAACTATGGTTTACGACGTTATCCTATGTTTTTCGCTCGAAAATATGGGTTAACATTCGTAAAACCTGGTTTTACATTTGTAAAACCTAGTTTATCGACCGTAAAACCTAGTTTTACGCCCGTGAACATGGGTTTACGAAATTATTGGACATTTGGCTTGCCATAGTTGTGCGCCAACTAAACAAATCACTTGAAATGATATCCACATATTTTTTGCGAAAAGAGCCATATTCGCATAATTATTGTAAGTCAACCAATATTTTCCTTTAATGATAATTAATAACATAAAATAATCAGTACAATAGTAATCAAAGCGCTGAAGGCACTGAATTTGTTTGGGTCAGAAAATCAGCTGCCCCTCCATTCACAGATTAATTTTATCTATCTAAAAATGTAGTGTGAATTTTAAGTTTGATACCTCCAGAACCTTTTGAGATAAACAAAGGACAAACAAGAAGAACGCTCATGACAATTTTTTTCTAAAATGACTATTAGAGGGCCATAATTCCATGGAAAATCATTCGATAGGAACAAAATGATAATATGCACATCTAGACTTCACATTGATCATTCCAGCAAACTTTCATTAAAATTGGACCACGGGTATATAAGATTTGGAGCGGACAAGATTTTGTGGACAAAAGGGCCATAACTCCGTAAAAAATTATCAAGCGGAACAAAAAGACGATATGCACAACTGGACCTCATACTGATCAGGAGATATGCAGACAAACTTTCTCTAAAATAACCATTAAAGGCCATAACTCAATCAACAATCATCCGAGCAAACCAAAATAATAATATACACATTTAAACTTCATACTAATTATTCCTGGAAAGTTTCATTAAAATTGGACCAGGCGTATATAAGATTTGGAACTGACAAGATTTTATTAACGGACAGACATCATGGGCAAAACCCATATTTCGGGAGACATAATTATGAAAAATTGCCAAAAGAAAGTTAAAGTACTTGGACACTGCACTGTCTCCATTACAATACTATGAAAATTACAATCTTTAAAATATATGGAAAGGAATGCATTTTTTCAATAAGATATATCCATCTGTAGATATATCTGTATAATTGTCAACCCCAAGTATAATGTTTGTTTGTTTTGTTTGGTTTTAAGTAACATCGACACAGTGTAGGTCATAAGGCGACTTTCCAGCTCTAGTGGTGGAGGAAGAACCCAGGTACCCCTTCAGACAGTATTCAGGCCCGAGCGGGCACCGGGGAAGAACCACCGACCTATTGGATGGCTACATCACATAAAGATTTTATGACACCGACGGGGATTAGAACTCACAGCGGTGAAGGGCAAGTGATCTCAAGTCAGCGATTCTAACCACTTAGCCATGGAGAGATAACGCAGCTACCACAGCCAAACAAATCAGAACGAGGCTTATCAGCAGCTACAACAAACGGTTATTTGGGAATTCTTATAAATAATTTTAAAATTTCGATTTATCTGACGCTAATTATGGTAAGATTTGATTATTTGATTATAATTTATTTTTCAGATTTATATAAGTTTGATTTGATGGAAAATTGAATCAATTAGACTAATCGTATGAATCCTTAATCGGAATTTATATTCGGATCTTTGTTCCGAGAAACGATGGTCAGTATACGCCATTACGGCATTAGTATACAAGCCTGAATGGCAAAACAAGTCTGAATGACAAACAAAGCCTGAATGGCAATATGCATGGATGAACTCCGACACGATGAGTGTCAAATATGTTATTTAAAACACTGTCTGAATGACACATGTAGGGTTGAAAACCCAATCCATGTATTACGATGTATGCTGTTGTCTCGTATCTCCATGCTCCTTAACAGTTACAGCGACGCTTGCGCACTAGCCCATACAAGTTTTAAATTATTTGCACCGTTTTCGGAAGAAAAAATGTTAACTCAACTTATAAGAAAAAGAGAATTAAAAAATGATCACGAAAACTCGAAAAATCATAACTTTTTGATGCCTAGGTCGATGCTCAGAATCCTGGTGACTGTTTCTCATGAAATCCGTGCCTCAGTTAAAACGGGTCTGTATTGGGGCCTAAAGTGATGGAATTTCAAATTTGTAGTTAGATTAGATAAATTTGGAGTAGTGCTTATCAAACTGCGTATTCAGTTTGAGTGTTAAAGCCTTAGGTGATAAAAATAATGCGTAAAGAAAACGGGATGCAAAAAACAAGAGGGTCCAAAGGGCCCTGGGTCGCTCACCTGTTTGGCCTAGTGACCTCGATTTTGGCCCAAATGACACAGTATCTAACTTGACCTAGATTTTATAGACATAAACATTGTGACCAAGTTTCATAAAGATAGAGTCAAAATTGTGACCTCTAGTGTGTTCACAAGATTTTTCAATGATTTGGCCTCGTGACCTAGTTTTTGACCCCAGATGACCCAATATCAAACTTGACCTAAATTTTATAATGATGATCAGTGTTATCAAGTTTCATAAAGATTAGGCTCAAATTGTGACCTCTGGTGTGTTCACAAGCTTTTTCAATGATTTGGCCTTCAAAGGCTTGTGACCTAGTTTTTGACCCCGGATGACCCAATATCGAACTTGACGTAGATTTTATAGAGATGATCATTGTGATCAATTTTCATAAAGATTAGTCTCAAATTGTGACCTCTAGTGTGTTCACAAGCTTTTTCAATGATTTGGCCTTGTGACCTAGTTTTTGACCCCAGATGACCCAATATCGAACTTGACCTAGATTTTATAGAGATGATCATTGTGATCAATTTTCATAAAGATTAGTCACAAATTGTGACCTCTAATGTGTTCACAAGGTTTTTCAATGATTTGGCCTAGTGACCTAGTTTTTGACCCCAGATGACCCAATATCAAACTTGACCTAGATTTTACAGAGATGATCATTGTGATCAAGTTTCATAAAGATTAGGCTCAAATTGTGACCTCTAATGTGTTCACAAGGTTTTCCATTGATTTGACCTAGTGACCTAGTTTTTGACCCCAGATGACCTAATATCGAACTTGACCTAGATTTTATTGAGATGATCATTGTGATCAAGTTTCATAATGATCAGGCTAAATTTGTGACCTCTAGTGTATTCACAAGCAATTGTGAACGGACGACGGACGGACGACGGACGAAGAGCGATCACAAAAGCTCACCTTGTCACTTTGTGACAGGTGAGCTAAAAATAACAACAGTTGAAAAATACCAGTTGGAATAATTGATAGGTGTTTCGTTCCTGGTCGTCAAGGTGACAGCTATGGGGTGTCGTCCAAAATAATGGCCTCAATTGATGAAGGATATTTGTTGGATGATTTATTTGGCTAATTTCACAAAAATGACTGTGTAGAACATATTATACAAGAGTTGAATTCAACTAAGCACGGTTTTCATGAGAAGGCAGGAAATTATGAGAAAGAGGTAAATAAGATAAAATTGTACCACGTTAATAAGCGGTACATGTTTATTGTACTTATTGAGGGATTAATTATCCGATTGATGTGGATATATGTACTTTAACCTGGATAGAACAATTGGTAGCACGCTAAAAGTGCGAAATTTAGTTCGGTTTACGCTTGAAGGCTTACATGTTTGCTTGAATAGCATTTTGTAGTTCACATATTTTAATCCGAAATAATGTTTGTTTACAAACAAAGAGTCTGTTATCATGCTTCTAGCCACGTGTGCGGGGTTTACACTAAAAATAACAAAGCGCCCTGAGGTTTTACTTATCCATTTCGGGGCCCCACTGAGCTTTATAGTTACAGCGACGGCGCACAACTATAAATAATTTACATAGCTATTTATAACTCGGTAAACCCTATTATAAAACAAGAGGGTCCAAAGGGCCCTGGGTCGCTCACCTGTTTGGCCTAGTGACCTAGATTTTGGCCCAAATGACACAGTATCTAACTTGACCTAGATTTTATAGAGATAAACATTGTGACCAAGTTTCATAAAGATAGAGTCAAAATTGTGACCTCTAGTGTGTTCACAAGATTTTTCAATGATTTGGCCTCGTGACCTAGTTTTTGACCCCAGATGACCCAATATCGAACTTGACCTAAATTTTATAATTATGATCATTGTGATCAAGTTTCATAAAGATAAGATCAAAATTGTGACCTCTAGTGTGTTCACAAGTTTTTTCAATGATTTGGCCTCGTGACCTAGTTTTTGACTCAGGATGACCCAATATCGAACTTGACCAAAATTTTATAGTGATGATCAGTGTGATCAAGTTTCATAAAGATAAGGCTCAAATTGTGACATCTAGTGTGTTCACAAGCTTTTTCAATGATTTGGCCTTCAAAGGCATGTGACCTAGTTTTTTACCCCAGATGACCCAATATCGAACTTGACCTAGATTTTATAGAGATGATCATTGTGATCAATTTTCATAAAGATTAGTCTCAAATTGTGACCTCTAGTGTGTTCACAAGCTTTTTCAATGATTTGGCCTTGTGACCTAGTTTTTGACCCCAGATGACCCAATATCGAACTTGACCTAGATTTTACAGAGACGATCATTGTGATCAAGTTTCATAAAGATTAGGCTCAAATTGTGACCTCTAATGTGTTCACAAGGTTTTCCTTTGATTTGACCTAGTGACCTAGTTTTTTACCCCAGATGACCCAAAATCGAACTTGACCTAGATTTTATGGAGATGATCATTGTGATCAAGTTTCATAATGATCAGGCTAAATTTGTGACCTCTAGTGTGTTCACAAGGTTTTCCTTTGATTTGGCCTAGTGACCAAGTTTTTGACCCTAGATGACCCAATATCGAACTTGACCTAGATTTTATAGAGATGGTCATTGTGATCAATTTTCATAAAGATTAGGCTCAAATTGTGACCTCTAATGTGTTCACAAGGTTTTCCTTTGATTTGACCTAGTGACCTAGTTTTTGACCCCAGATGACCCAATATCGAACTTGACCTAGATTTTATTGAGAGGATCATTGTGATCAAGTTTCATAATGATCAGGCTAAATTTGTGACCTCTAGTGTGTTCACAAGCAATTGTGAACGGACGATGGACGACGGACGGACGGACGACGGACGACGGACGAAGAGCGATCACAAAAGCTCACCTTGTCACTTTGTGACAGGTGAGCTAAATACGGAGGGGCGCACTAAGGTGCAGTGTTTATGAAACAAATTTAAGATATTGTATATATAAAATGATAAACTGCCCCAATAAACGGCTGTACATTACAGACGGAAAATTCATATAGTTTTACTATATTTTGCGTGAATCGCATTACTTATAAACTATTCTTGACTTGCAGGCAGAAAAAGGCGTAACGGAATGCCCTACGGGCGCCCCGACACAGTTAGACAGAGTGTTGGCACGGGTTGAGGCGATTCTCGACACATTAGAGAAAAGTTTGCAGGAGTTTTCCTTGGTTGCAAGGAAAGTCAGCGAGATCGGGAGGATGGTAGAGTGCCTTTCTACGTACGTTTCCTCGCTTGAAAATTATTGCGCCTGCCAAATGACGGTTTACATCCGAAGAGGCAATTCGAGAATATTTTTTTCTGTTGTTGAAAATTATTGCGCCTGGCAAATGACGGACTACTTCTGTAGACTGTAGTTAGAGGGCATAGACGTGAGAATCATGAGTTATACGTACAACGTGTAGTATAAACTATTTTATTTTTCCAATAAATCAATGCATATTTTGCGTTTTAGTTTCATGTGATATAAAGAATCTCTCACCTGGTCTTACTGAAGCACTAATTTCACACCTCCGAAAAAATGTCAATTAAATCTGTGTATGCTCTGACTGAAATGACATTTGTTTAATTGTAAGTAATGTTCACGCCATCTGTAACCCACTGATCGCTGATATATGCGTTTACAAAGTCAGAGAAACAAACACAAAACAAACATTGTTCAAGCCATGTGTAACTCACTGTTTGCAGAAAACAAAGGAAGGATTTTTTTGTCAGATTTTAAAGAAGTCTCATTAGTATTTAAATATCATTTGCACTCAATAGTCAGATATCCCAATGATTTTGTAATATAAATATGTTTGGTTTTGAAAGTCTTGAACTCGCTTTGTGGAAAAAATTATTTTCCTGAAATTATGAAATTAAAACTTTAGAACGTAACAGTCTGTGAATTTATGAGTTTAAACAACTTGCCCAAATCAGCAAAACAGAATATTTTTCCTAAACACTCTATGCATAATTACTACAGAAGTTACTGGCCCCAATCAATACTTACTTGTCCCTGACAAATGCTTTAAAGTTTATAATCATGGCATGGATAAAAGGCTTATAAGATATACTTGTATACTTACAGCCCTGGTATTGATGTTTGTTTGTAATGCTGAGTCCACGTTAATGCAGACTGTAAGTATTTAATGCAGGTGTTCTACAATTCCGGAATAATCTAGAAATACGGATTTGCTGCTTTTGAAAGAATGATCTACTAAATGACATAAGGAAAGTCCACGGCACCATATTAGGTACTACTAAATGACAAAAGGAAAGTCCACGGCACCATATTAGGTACTACTAAAAGACAAAAGGAAAAGTCCACGGCACCATATTAGGTACTGCTAAAAGACATGAGGGAAAGTTCACGGCACCATATTAGGTACTGCTAAAAGACAAAAGGGAAAGTCCACGGCACCATATTAGGTACTACTAAAAGACAAAAAGGAAAGTCCACGGCACCATATTAGGTACTGCTAAAAGACAAAAGGGAAAGTTCACGGCACCATATTAGGTACTACTAAAAGACAAAAGGGAAAGTCCACGGCACCATATTAGGTACTACTAAAAGGCATGAAGGAAAGTTCACGGCACCATATTAGGTACTGCTAAAAGACAAAAGGGAAAGTCCACGGCACCATATTAGGTACTACCATAAGACAAAAGGGAAAATTCACGGCACCATATTAGGTACTACTAATAGTCATTAAGGAAAGTCCACGGCACCATATTAGGTACTACTAAAAGACATAAGGGAAAGTTCACGGCACCATATTAGGTACTACTAAAAGACATAAGGGAAAGTTCACGGCACCATATTAGGTACTACTAAAAGACATAAGGGAAAGTTCACGGCACCATATTAGGTACTACTAAAAGACATAAGGGAAAGTTCACAGCACAATATTAGGTACTACTAAAAGACATAAGGGAAAAAAAAACTAGCTAGTGCACTAAGCCATTATAAACTGAAGGAAAACTCTCACATCAGGATTAGATGGCCAAAGAACCAATGTACACTATTAAGAGAGGATGTGGTTGTTGTTGAAAGGTAGGAAATATTTGAACATGTAATTCAACCTTTATGCTATAGTGATATGTTTCTATAGCTTGGCAAACTCGAACTGAACCTGACCTTTATGCTTTAGGTACTACTTTATAACTTTAGTAGAAAGTTCACGGCACTTTATTAGGTACTACTAAAAGACTATAGGGAAAGTTTATAGCACCATAGTAGGTTCTACTCAAAGATGTGAGGGGAAATTCACGGCTCTTTATTAGGTACTACTTAAAGAAATTAAGGAAAGTGCACGGCACCATATTAGGTACTACTAAAAGACATCAGGGAAAGTTCTAGGCACCTTATTAGGTACTACTAAAAGACATAACAAATTCACAGCACCATATTAGGCACTACTAAAAGACATTAAGGAAAGTTCACGGCACCATACTAGGTGCTACTTAAAGACATTAAGAAAAGTCCACAGCACCATATTAGGTACTACTAAATGACATTAAGGAAAGTCCACGGCACCATACTAGGTGCTACTTAAAGACATTAAGAGAAGTCCACAGCACCATATTAGGTACTACTAAATGACATTAAGGAAAGTCCACGGCACCATATTTGGTACTACTAAAAGACATAAGGGAAAGTTCACAGCATCATATTAGGTACCACTAAAAGACATAAGGGAAAGTTCACGGCACCATATTTGGTACTACTAAAAGACATAAGGGAAAGTTCACGCCACCAAATTAGGTACTACTAAGAGACATAAGGGAAAAACAAATAGCTAGTGCACTAAGCAATAATAAACTGAAGGAAAACTCTCTCATCAGGATTAGATGGCCAAAGAACCAATGTACACTATTAAGAGAGGATGTGGTTGTTGTTGATAGGTAGGAAATATTTGAAGATGTAATTCAACCTTTATGCTACAGTGATATGTTTCTATAGCTTGGCAAACTCGAACTGAACCTGACCTTTATGCTTTAGGTACTACTTTATAACTTTAGGAGAAAGTTCACGGCACTTTATTAGGGACTACTAAAAGACTATAGGGAAAGTTTATGGCAACATAGTAGGTTCAACTCAAAGATGTGAGGGGAAATTCACGGCACTTTATTAGGTACTAAAGACATTAAGGAAAGTCCACAGCACCATATTAGGTACTACTAAAAGAAAAGGCAAGTCCACGGCACCATATTAGGTATTACCAAAAGACAAAAGGGCAAGTCCACGGCACCATATTAGGTACTACCAAAAGACAAAAGGGAAAGTTCACGGCACCATATAAGGTACTACTAATAGTCATTAAGGAAAGTCCACGGCACCATATTAGGTACTACTAAAAGACATAAGGGAAAGTTCATGGCACCATATTAGGTACTACTAAAAGACATTAGGGAAAGTTCACGGCACCATATAAGGTACTACTAAAAGACATAAGGGAAAGTTCATGGCACCATATTAGGTACTACTAAAAGACATAAGGGAAAGTTCACGGCACCATATTAGGTACTACTAAAAGACATTAGGGAAAGTCCACGGCACCATATTAGGTACTACTAAAAGACATAAGGGAAAGTTCACGGCACCATATTAGGTACTACTAAAAAACATAAGGGAAAGTTCACGGCACCAAATTAGGTACTACTAAAAGACATAAGGGAAAGTTCACAGCATCATATTAGGTACTACTAAAAGACATAAGGGAAAGTTCACAGCACCATATTAGGTACTACTAAAAGACATAAGGGAAAGTTCACAGCATCATATTAGGTACTACTAAAAGACATAAGGGAAAGTTCACGGCACCATATTAGGTACAACTTAAGACATAAGGGAAAGTTTACGGCACCATATTAGGTACTACTAAGAGACATAAGGGAAAAACAACTAGCTAGTGCACTAAGCACTTATAAACTGAAGGAAAACTCTCTCATCAGGATTAGATGGCCAAAGAACCAATGTACACTATTAAGAGAGGATGTGGTTGTTGTTGATAGGTAGGTAATATTTGAGCATGTAATTCAACCTTTATGCTATAGTGATATGTTTCTATAGCTTGGCAAACTCGACCTGAACCTGACCTTTATGCTTTAGGCACTACTTAATAACTTTAGTAGAAAGTTCACGGCACTTTATTAGGTACAACTAAAAGACTATAGGGAAAGTTTATGGCACCATAGTAGGTTCTACTCAAAGATGTGAGGGGAAATTCACGGCACTTTATTAGGCACTACTAAAAGACATTAAGGAAAGTCCACGGCACCATATTAGGTACTACTAAAAGACAAGGCAAGTCCACGGCACCATATTAGGTATTACCAAAAGACAAAGGGGCAAGTCCTTGGCACCATATTAGGTACTACCAAAAGACAAAAGGGAAAGTTCACGGCACCATATTTGGTACTACTAATAGTCATTAAGGAAAGTCCACGGCACCATATAAGGTACTACTAAAAGACATAAGGGAAAGTTCACGGCACCATATTAGGTACTACTAAAAAACATAAGGGAAAAACAACTAGCTAGTGCACTAAGCAATAATAAACTGAAGGAAAACTCTCACATCAGGATTAGATGGCCAAAGAACCAATGTACACTATTAAGAGAGGATGTGGTTGTTGTTGATAGGTAGGAAATATTTGAACATGTAATTCAACCTTTATGCTATAGTGATATGTTTCTATAGCTTGGCAAACTCGACCTGAACCTGACCTTCATGCTTTAGGTACTACTTAATAACTTTAGTAGAAAGTTCACGGCACTTTATTAGGTACTACTAAAAGACTATAGGGAAAGTTTATGGCACCATAGTAGGTTCTACTCAAAGATGAGAGGGGAAATTCACGGCACTTTATTAGGTACTAAAGACATTAAGGAAAGTCCACGGCACCATATTAGGTACTACTAAAAGATGTTGTGGAAAGTTGATGGCACCATAGTAGGTACTACTCAAAGATGTTAGGGAAATTCAGGGCTCTTTATTAGGTACTACTTAAAGAAATTAAGGAAAGTGCACGGCACCATATTAGGTACTACTAAAAGACATCAGGGAAAGTTCTAGGCACCTTATTAGGTACTACTAAAAGACATAAGGGAAAATTCACAGCACCATATTAGGTACTACTAAAAGACATTAATGAAAGTTCACGGCACCATACTAGGTGCTACTTAAAGACATTAGGAGAAGTTCACAGCACCATATTAGGTACTACTAAATGACATAAGGGAAAGTTCACAGCATCATATTAGGTACTACCAAAAGACAAAAGGGAAAATTCACGGCACCATACTAGGTACTACTAATAGTCATTAAGGAAAGTCCACGGCACCATATTAGGTACTACTAAAAGACATAAGGAAAATCCACGGCACCATATTAGGTACTACTAAAAGACATAAGGGAAAGTTCACGGCACCATATTAGGTACTACTAATAGTCATTAAGGAAAGTTCACAGCACCATATTAGGTACCACTTAAAGACATAAGGGAAAGTTCACAGCACCATATTAGGTACTACTAAAAGACATAAGGGAAAGTTCACAGCACCATATTAGGTACTACTAAAAGACATAAGGGAAAAAAAACTAGCTAGTGCACTAAGCAATAATAAACTGAAGAAAAACTCTCTCATCAGGATAAGATGGCCAGAGAACCAATGTACACTATTAAGAGAGGATGTGGTTGTTGTTGATAGGTTGGAAATATTTGAACATGTAATTCAACCTTTATGCTATAGTGATATGTTTCTATAGCTTGGCAAACTCGAACTGAACCTGACCTTTAAGCTTTAGGTACTACTTAATAACTTTAGTAGAAAGTTCACGGCACTTTATTAGGTACTACTAAAAGACGTTGTGGAAAGTTTATGGCACCATAGTAGGTACTACTCAAAAATGTTAGGGAAATTCACGGCACCATATTAGGTACTACTAAAAGACATCAGGGAAAGTTCACGGCACCATATTAGGTACTACTAAAAGACATAAGGGAAAAATCACGGCACCATATTAGGTACTACTAAAAGACATTAAGGAAAGTTCACGGCACCATTTTAGGTACTACTTAAAGACATTAGGAGAAGTTCACAGCACAATATAAGTTACTACTAAAAGACATTAGGAGAAGTTCACAGCACCATATTAGGTACTACTAAAAGACATAAGGGAAAAACAACTAGCTAGTGCACTAAGTAATGTTAAACTAAAAGAAAACTCTCTGATCAGGATTCGATGGCCGAAGAACAAATTTCGACTATTGAGAGAGGATGTGGTTGTTGTTGATAGGTAGGAAATATTTGAACATGTAATTCAACCTTTATGCTATAGTGATATGTTTCTATAGCTTGGCAAACTCGACCTGAACCTGACCTTTATGCTTTAGGTACTACTAAATAACATTAGGAGAAAGTTCACGGCACTTTATTAGGGACTACTAAAAGACGTTAGGAAAAGTTTATGGCACCATAGTAGGTACTACTCAAAGATGTTAGGGGAAATTCACGGCACTTTATTAGGTACTACTTAAAGAAATTAAGGAAAGTGCACGGCACCATATTAGGTACTACTAAAAGACATTAAGGAAAGTCCACGGCACCATATTAGGTACTACTAAAAGACATAAGGGAAAGTTCACGGCACCATATTAGGTTCTACTAAAAGACATAAGGGAAAGTTCACGGCACCATATTAGGTACTACTAAAAGACATTAAGGAAAGTCCACGGCACCATATTAGGTACTACTAAAAGACATAAGGGAAAGTTCACGGCACCATATTAGGTACTACTAAAAGACATAAGGGAAAGTTGACGGCACCATATTAGGTACTACTATGAGACATTAAGGAAAGTTCACAGCACCATATTAGGTACTACTTAAAGACATTAGGAGAAGTTCACAGCACCATATTAGGTACTACTAAAAGACATAAGGGAAAAAAAACTAGCTAGTGCACTAAGCAATAATAAACTGAAGTAAAACTCTCTCATCAGGATTAGATGGTCAAAGAACCAATGTACACTATTAAGAGAGGATGTGGTTGTTGTTGATAGGTAGGAAATATTTGAACATGTAATTCAACCTTTATGCTATAGTGATATGTTTCTATAGCTTTGCAAACTCGACCTGAACCTGACCTTTATGCTTTAAGTACTACTAAATAAAGTTAGGAGAAAGTTCACGGCACTCTATTAGGGACTACTAAAAGACGTTAGGGAAAGTTTATGGCACCAAAGAAGGTACTACTCAAAGGCATTAGGGGAAATTCACGGCACTTTATCAGGTACTACTTAAAGAAATTAAGAAAAGTCCACGGCACCAAATTAGGTACTACTAAAAGACATAAGGGAAAGTTCATGGCACCATATTAGGTACCACTAAAAGACACAAGGGAAAGTTCACGGCACCATATTAGGTACTACTAAAAGACATTAAGGAAAGTTCACGGCACCATATTAGGTACTACTTAAAGACATTAAGAGAAGTTCACAGCACCATATTAGGTACTACTAAAAGACATAAGGGAAAGTCCACTGCACCATATTAGGTACTACTAAAAGACATAAGGGAAAGTTCACGGCACCATATTAGGTACTACTAATAGTCATTAAGGAAAGTCCACGGCACCATATTAGGTACTACTAAAAGACATAAGGGAAAGTTCATGGCACCATATTAGGTACTACTAAAAGACATAAGGGAAAGTTCACGGCACCATATAAGGTACTACTAAAAGACATAAGGGAAAGTTCACGGCACCATATTAGGGACTACTAAAAGACATAAGGGAAAGTTCACGGCACCATATTAGGTACTACTAAAAGACATAAGGGAAAGTTCATGGCACCATATTAGGTACTACTAAGAGACATAAGGGAAAAACAACTAGCTAGTGCACTAAGCACTTATAAACTGAAGGAAAACTCTCTCATCAGGATTAGATGGCCAAAGAACCAATGTACACTATTAAGAGAGGATGTGGTTGTTGTTGATAGGTAGGAAATATTTGAAGATGTAATTCAACCTTTATGCTATAGTGATATGTTTCTATAGCTTGGCATACTCGACCTGAACCTGACCTTTATGCTTTAAGTACTACTTATTAACATCAGGAGAAAGTTCACGGCACTTTATTAGGGACTACTAAAAGACGTTAGGGAATGTTTATGGCACCATAGTAGGTACTACTCAAAGATGTTAGGGGAAATTCACGGCACTTTATTAGGTACTACTTAAAGAAATTAAGGAAAGTGCACGGCACCATATTAGGTACTACAAAAAGTCATTAAGGAAAGTCCACAGCACCATATTAGGGACTACTAAAAGACATAAGGGAAAGTTCACGGCACCATATTAGGTACTACTAAAAGACATAAGGGAAAGTTCACGGCATCATATAAGGTACTACTAAAAGACATAAGGGAAAGTTTACGGCACCATATTAGGTACTACTAAAAGACATAAGGGAAAGTTCACGGCACTATATTAGGTACTACAAAAAGACATAAGGGAAAAACAACTAGCTAGTGCACTTAGTAATAATAAACTGAAGGAAAACTCTCTCATCAGGATTAGATGGCCAAAGAACCAATGTACACTATTAAGAGAGGATGTGGTTGTTGTTGATAGGTAGGAAATATTTGAACATGTAATTTATCCTTTATGCTATAGTGATATGTTTCTATAGCTTGGCAAACTCGACCTGAACCTGACTTTTATGCTTTTGGTACTACTAAAAAACGTTATGAGAAAGTTCACGGCACTTAATTAGGTACTACTAAAAGACGTTAGGGAAAGTTTATGGTACCATAGTAGGTACTACTAAAAGATGTTAGGGATATTCACGGCACTTTATTAGGTACTACTTAAAGATTAAGGAAAGTGCACGGCACCATATAAAGTACTACTAAAAGACATCAGGAAAAGTTCATGGCACCATATTAGGTACTACTAAAAGACATAAGGGAAAATTCACAGCACGATATTAGGTACTACTAAAAGACATTGTGGAAAGTTGATGGCACCATAGTAGGTACTACTCAAAGATGTTAGGGAAATTCACGGCTCTTTATTAGGTACTACTTAAAGAAATTAAGGAAAGTGCACGGCACCATATTAGGTACTACTAAAAGACATAAGGGAAAGTTCACAGCACCATATTAGTTCTACTAAAAGACATAAGGGAAAAACAACTAACTAGTGCACTAAGCACTTATAAACTGAAGGAAAACTCTCACATCAGGATTAGATGGCCAAAGAACCAATGTACACTATTAAGAGAGGATGTGGTTGTTGTTGATAGGTAGGAAATATTTGAACTTGTAATTCAACCTTTATGCTATAGTGATATGATTCTATAGCTTGGCAAACTCGAACTGAACCTGACCTTTATTCTTTAGGTACTACTTAATAACTTTAGTAGAAAGTTCACGGCACTTTATTAGGTACTACTAAAAGACTATAGGGAAAGTTTATGGCACCATAGTAGGTTCTACTCAAAGATGTGAGGGGAAATTCACGGCACTTTATTAGGTACTACTAAAAGAAATTAAGGAAAGTCCATGGCACCATATTAGGTTCTACTAAAAGACATAAGGGAAAGTCCACGGCACCATATTAGGGACTACTAAAAGACATAAGGGAAAGTTCACGGCACCATATTAGGCACTACTAGAAGACATAAGGGAAAGTTCACGGCATCATATTAGGTACTACTAAAAGACATAAGGGAAAGTTCACGGCACCATATTAGGTACTACTAAAAGACAAAAGGGAAAGTTCACGGCACCATATTAGGTACTACAAAAAGACATATGGGAAAAACAACTAGCTAGTGCACTTAGTAATAATAAACTGAAGGAAAACTCTCTCATCAGGATTAGATGGCCAAAGAACCAATGTACACTATTAAGAGAGGATGTGGTTGTTGTTGATAGGTAGGTAATATTTGAACATGTAATTCAACCATTATGCTATAGTGATATGTTTCTATAGCTTGGCAAACTCGACCTGAACCTGACCTTTATGCTTTAGGTACTACTTAATAACTTTAGTAGAAAGTTCACGGCACTTTATTAGGTACTACTAAAAGACTATAGGGAAAGTTTATGGCACCATAGTAGGTTCTACTCAAAGATGTGAGGGGAAATTCACGGCACTTTATTAGGTACTACTAAAAGAAATTAAGGAAAGTCCATGGCACCATATTAGGTTCTACTAAAAGACATAAGGGAAAGTCCACGGCACCATATTAGGGACTACTAAAAGACATAAGGGAAAGTTCACGGCACCATATTAGGCACTACTAGAAGACATAAGGGAAAGTTCACGGCATCATATTAGGTACTACTAAAAGACATAAGGGAAAGTTCACGGCACCATATTAGGTACTACTAAAAGACAAAAGGGAAAGTTCACGGCACCATATTAGGTACTACAAAAAGACATAAGGGAAAAACAACTAGCTAGTGCACTTAGTAATAATAAACTGAAGGAAAACTCTCTCATCAGGATTAGATGGCCAAAGAACCAATGTACACTATTAAGAGAGGATGTGGTTGTTGTTGATAGGTAGGTAATATTTGAACATGTAATTCAACCATTATGCTATAGTGATATGTTTCTATAGCTTGGCAAACTCGACCTGAACCTGACCTTTATGCTTTAGGTACTACTTAATAACTTTAGTAGAAAGTTCACGGCACTTTATTAGGTACTACTAAAAGACTATAGGGAAAGTTTATGGCACCATAGTAGGTTCTACTCAAAGATGTGAGGGGAAATTCACGGCACTTTATTAGGTTCTACTAAAAGACATTAAGGAAAGTCCACGGCACCATATTAGGTACTACTAAAAGACAAGGCAAGTCCACAGCACCATATTAGGTATTACCAAAAGACAAAAGGGCAAGTCCACGGCACCATATAAGGTACTACTAAAAGACAAGGCAAGTCCTCGGCACCATATTAGGTACTACCAAAAGACAAAAGGGAAAGTTCACGGCACCATATTAGGTACTACTAATAGTCATTAAGGAAAGTCCATGGCACCATATTAGGTACTACTAAAAGACATAAGGGAAAGTTCATGGCACCATATTAGGTACTACTAAAAGACATTAGGGAAAGTTCACGGCACCATATTATGTACTACTAAAAGACATAAGGGAAAGTTCACGGCACCATATTAGGTACTACTAAAAGACATAAGGGAAAAACAACTAGCTAGTGCACTAAGCAATAATAAACTGAAGGTAAACTCTCACATCAGGATTAGATGGCCAAAGAACCAATGTACACTATTAAGAGAGGATGTGGTTGTTGTTGATAGGTAGGTAATATTTGAACATGTAATTCAACCTTTATGCTATAGTGATATGTTTCTATAGCTTGGCAAACTCGAACTGAACCTGACCTTTATGCTTTAGGTACTACTTAATAACTTTAGTAGAAAGTTCACGGCACTTTATTAGGTACTACTAAAAGACTATAGGGAAAGTTTATGGCACCATAGTAGGTTCTACTCAAAGATGTGAGGGGAAATTCACGGCACTTTATTAGGTACTACTCATAGACATTAAGGAAAGTCCACGGCACCATATTAGGTACTACTATAACACAAGGCAAGTCCAGGGCACCATATTAGGTATTACCAAAAGACAAAAGGGCAAGTCCACGGCACCATATTAGGTACTACCAAAAGACAAAAGGGAAAGTTCACGGCACCATATTAGGTACTACTAATAGTCATTAAGGAAAGTCCACGGCACCATATTAGGAACTACTAAAAGACATAAGGGAAAGTCCACGGCACCATATTAGGTACTACTAAAAGACATAAGGGAAAGTTCACGGCACCATATAAGGTACTACTAAAAGACATAAGGGAAAGTTCACGGCACCATATTAGGTACTAGTAATAGTCATTAAGGAAAGTCCACGGCACCATATTAGGTACTACTAAAAGACATAAGGGAAAGTTGACGGCACCATATTAGGTACTACTAAAAGACATAAGGGAAAGTACACAGCACCATATTAGGTACTACTAAAAGACATAAGGGAAAGTTCACGGCACCATATTAGGTACTACAAAAAGACATAAGGGAAAGTTCACGGCACCATATTAGGTACTACTAAAAGACATAAGGAAAAGTTCACGGCACCATATTAGGTGCTACTTAAAGACATTAGGAGAAGTTCACAGCACCATATTAGGTACTACTCAAAGACATAAGGGAAAGTCCACGGCACCATATTAGTACTACTAAAAGACATAAGGGAAAGTTCACAGCACCATATTAGGTACTACTAAGAGACATAAGGGAAAAACAACTAGCTAGTGCACTAAGCAATAATAAACTGAAGGAAAACTCTCTCATCAGGATTAGATGGCCAAAGAACCAATGTACACTATTAAGAGAGGATGTGGTTGTTGTTGATAGGTAGGAAATATTTGAACATGTAATTCAACCTTTATGCTATAGTGATATGTTTCTATAGCTTGGCAAACTCGAACTGAACCTGACCTTTATGCTTTAGGTACTACCAAATAACGTTAGGAGAAAGTTCACGGCACTTTATTAGGGACTACTAAAAGACGTTAGGGAAAGTTTATGGCACCATAGTAGGTACTACTCAAAGATGTTAGGGGAAATTCACGGCACTTTATTAGGTACTACTTAAAGAAATTAAGGAAAGTGCACGGCACCATATAAGGTACTACTAAAAGACATTAAGGAAAGTCCACGGCACCATATTAGGTACTACTAAAAGACATAAGGGAAAGTTCAAGGCACCATATTAGGTACTACTAAAAGACATTAAGGAAAGTCCACGGCACCATATTAGTTACTACTAAAAGACATAAGGGAAAGTTCACGACACCATATTAGGTACTACTTAAAGACATTAGGGAAAGTTCACGGCACCATATTAGGTGCAAATAAAAGACATAAGGGAAAGTTCACGGCATCAGATTAGGTACTACTAAAAGACATTAAGGAAAGTCCACGGCACCGTATTAGGTACTACTTAAAGACATTAGGGAAAGTTCACGGCACCATATTAGGTACAACTAAAAGACATTAAGGAAAGTTCACGGCACCATATTGGGTGCTACTAAAAGACATTAAGGAAAGCCTATGGCACCATATTAGGTGCTACTAAAAGACATAAGGGAAAGTTCATGGCACCATATTAGGTTCTACTAAAAGACATAATGGAAAGTTCACGGCACCATATTAGGTACTACTAAAAGACATAAGGGAAAGTTCACAGCATCATATTAGATACTACTAAAGACATTAGGGAAAGTTCAAGGCACCATATTAGGTAAACTAAAAGACATAAGGGAAAGTTCACGGCACCATATTAGGTACTACTAAAAGACATTAAGGAAAGTCCACGGCACCATATTAGGTACTACTAAAAGACATAAGGGAAAGTTCACGACAGCATATTAGGTACTACTTAAAGACATTAGGGAAAGTTCACGGCACCATATTAGGTGCAAATAAAAGACATAAGGGAAAGTTCACGGCATCAGATTAGGTACTACTAAAAGACATTAAGGAAAGTCCACGGCACCGTATTAGGTACTACTTAAAGACATTAGGGAAAGTTCACGGCACCATATTAGGTACAACTAAAAGACATTAAGGAAAGTTCACGGCACCATATAAGTGCTACTAAAAGACATTAAGGAAAGCCTATGGCACCATATTAGGTGCTACTAAAAGACATAAGGGAAAGTTCACGGCACCATATAAGGTTCTACTAAAAGACATAATGGAAAGTTCACGGCACCATATTAGGTACTACTAAAAGACATAAGGGAAAGTTCACAGCATCATATTAGATACTACTAAAGACATTAGGGAAAGTTCACGGCACCATATTAGGTAAACTAAAAGACATTAGAGAAAGTTCACGGCACCATATTAGGTACTACTAAAAGACATTAAGGAAAGTTCACAGCACTATAATTATTAGGTACTACTTAAAGACATTAGGAGAAGTTCACAGCACCATATTAGGTACCACTAAAAGACATAAGGGAAAGTTCACGGCACCATATTAGGTACTACTTAAAGACATTAAGAGAAGTTCACAGCACCATATTAGGTACTACTAAAAGACATTAGGGAAAGTCCACGGCATCATATTAGGTACTACTTAAAGACATTAGGGAAAGTTCACGGCACCATATTAGGTACAACTAAAAGACATTAGGGAAAGTTCACGGCACCATATTAGGTGCTACTAAAAGACATTAAGGAAAGTTCACGGCACCATATTAGGTGCTACTAAAAGACATTAAGGAAAGCCCATGGCACCATTTCAGGAACTACTAAAAGACATTACTAAAAGACATTAGGAGAAGATCATGGTACCATAGTACAGACATGGTTTATTCGATTAAAGTAATCATCATGAATAATAATCGATTACTTTTTTGCATTAATCATCATTAATCAGTAATCATGGACTTTTCTGATTAATGATTAATAATTTAATCGATTAATGAAGAAAAAAGGCTGTAATCATGATTATTATACGATTACTTTATGATTACTTAATGTTTATTATTGAACTGTATATTTGAAAACTGACCAACAGAAATAAATGAACAGGTACAAATTAAAATGTAATATAATAAGTGCAGCTACTGGAAATTATAAGTTGTAAATAAATAAAGTTTTTGGCTGAATTGACTTAATTTAAGTATAGTTGATTCAAATATCTCTATCACAACTGCGTAAACAAACATTCAACCTGGTCGATTATTACAGGTTTCTCGGGATTAAATTCAACCATCACAAATACACTTACGAGGGGTGTACCAGAATTACGTAGACTTTTGTCATAACTTTTTTATTTAGGCATGTATTATCACCAAATTTGCTGTTAAAAAACTTCAAACCTTTTTCAAAAGAATCGGTAAAAATATGTTCTAACAGAATGTTTGAAAGTCATTTAATCCGTCGCCATAGTAACCAAAAGTTGGATAGGCGGGACAGCGAATTTTAAAAACATTTTTGGCATTATTCAACTGCTTATACCTCAAAAATAACAGGTGTAATTTGAACGCGACTTCGTGACATACAAGCGCAATATCATTGGAACGTACACTGTAAATTTCGACTTTATAAAGGTAACCGTTGTTGTTTTATGGTACAAAACAAGCAACAGCTGCTGCGCGTCACCACTGAAAATATGACGTTAGCGAAATACGCTGGAAATTGCATCAACATGAAGTCTTGCGTCAACCTCGGGAAGACGCCAGAATAAACGCTTTAACTGTTGGACCCTGTTAACTCTAAATCTCTTGTATCGAGTTACCTGATTTCCAAACGACACAAGCGTATCAATCCTGGTCGAGACCTAATAAAACGACATGGACCGACGGCGAAAACCAACGGCGAATGCGACGTCACCACGCATTTTCTAGGACAACATCGACCTGGATCGACGTTCTATTATAAGGGTTATATGCGACATTACTGGTAATACAGTGGAACTTTTATCATCTTATAGGTAGTAAATAAACATTGGTAAGTTTTGTATACAGTTGTGTCCATCTTTATAGCTACAATATACACATTTAGGAGATTCACCTATTCTGAAAGTTCCACCGACGTCGTGACGTTCCGTTGACGTGCCCCGCATACCGTACCCCTATCTTCCACCGGAAGCTGCAGAATTTGATCCAAATAAGATACGGCTTTGAAATTTCACATACTTACGCCGTAAATATTATTTGCACTCCACACAAATGTATTTGTTTGTACGATAAATGGTATGGAACGTATGACAAAAGTCTACGTAATTCTGGTACAACCCTCGTATATGATTAAAACTCTAATGGTCCTAAAGTGTAGTGGTTAAACTTACTGCATTTAGCTATTCAGAAATGGAACATTCTGGCGGTTTTGACAGACATCTTTGAATCGACTATACCTATTTAAGCAGAAGAGTTGTCACCCGTTGTTATTACTCTTCAATTGGAGGTAAAGATGGTGAATTCAGCGGTAAACAAAAACTCCTCGCCGTCAGTTTTGCTGCTGTTATGTCGGAAAAATCGAGGATTACCACAATGTTGCACTTATTTTTGACTGCCAACATCCACATACATTGATGGTATGACATTATACTACAATTGAAACCAGTTTGATACATTCTGATCGTTTAAAAGTATCAACAGATCGATTCACCAACTAATGTTTGTCGGTTCATTTCATGATTTTGCTGAATTTCCCAGTTTACAAAGAGATCCAATTCAATTGATAAGTTGCCAGTACAGCAGTAGAAGGCATACACCTTGTACATTTGTGGACGAACGGGTAGCCCGACTGCAGAATAAAGCAGCGAAAGTTCCTAAATGACACTTGTGTTGTAACAGTAACACGCAGACACCACATATTTGCACATGCACTCAGTTTTGACCGCCGCTTAACTGAGAGGTTGCATAAAATGTAACCAGACATTGGAATAAAATGAACGTGTGCTTTGATATGTACACGTAATGAATTATTGATGGTAGCATAATCTTAATTTCATTTCATCTGACATGATTTTGGTTATTTATTTCAGATCTTGCGGATTGTTCACAAGAAGTTTTGTGTGACATCCAGTCATGATGTCACCCGTGATCATCTGTTTTGGAAAAGACTACAAAAAGTCATATCAAATTAATACTCATAAAAACGATTTGTTCTGTATGATAACATTTGGTGATGCTACTGTATGCCTGCGAAAAAGGTAATCATGATAACTTGGTTGTACATAAATATATATTAAATAAAAACTAAGAATGCTGATTGAGCCTGATTCAACTAAAGGTGTTATGATCTTGTATAGCTTCATGATTCCATGCACATAAATCTCTTCCTCCGTGATATCAGAGTGCTCAAATTAAGCATTGCCTTAAAAATATAGCACTTAACATGAGTTTTAAATGAATATCCTTCAAATTCAATTTAGGCAATACAAGCCTTGATTATCCATTTTTTAATCCATAAAGTGCATGAATTTGTCAAAATAACACTTTATCTGCATGAAAAAGCTAGGAAACTTGTTTTTACAAATTTAAAAACAAGAGGGCCTGAAAGGCCCTAGGGCGCTCACCTGTTGCACGTTGGTCTAGGTATCAGTACAACCTACATTCTGACCATATAAATTTCATGAAGATTGGATCAAAACGGTGACCCCTGGAGTGAACACAATATTTTTCTAAGATTTGACTTAGTGACCTAGTTTTTGGCCCCACATAACCCAGATTCAAACTTGGCCTACATTTCATAGAGAACAACATTCTGACCAAGTTTCATGTAGATTGGATCAAATTGGTGACATCTAGAGTGTACACAAGGTTTTTCTAAGATTTGACCTAGTGACCTAGTTTTTGACCCAACATAACCCAGTTTTGAACTTGGCCTAGAGTTCATAAAGAACAACATTCTGATCAAGTTTCATGAAGATAGGATCAAAATTGTGACCTCTGGTGTGAAAACTAAGTTTTCTAAGATTTGACCTAGTTACCAAGTTTTTGACCCCCCGTGACCCAGTTTCAAACTTGGCCTACATTTCATAGAGAACAACATTCTGACCAAGTTTCATGAAGATTGGATCAAATTGATGACACATAGAGTGAACACAAGGTTTTTCTAAAATTTGACCTAGTGACCTAGTTTTTGACCCCACATGACCCAGTTTCAAACTAGGTTTAGATTTCATGGAGAACAACATTCTGATCAAGTTTCATGAAGATTAAATCAAATTGATGACCTCTAGGGTGTACACAAGGTTTTTATAAGATTTGACCTAGTGACCTAGTGTTTGACCCAACATGACTCAGTTTCGAACTTGGCCTAGATTTCATTGGGAACAACATTCTAACCAAGTTTCATGAAGATTTGAACAAATTGGTGACATCTGGAGTGTACACAAGATTTTTCTAAGATTTGACCTAGTGACCTAGTTTTTGACCCAACATAACCCAGTTTTGAACTTGGCCTAGAGTTCATAAAGAACAACATTCTGATCAAGTTTCATGAAGATAGGATCAAAATTGTGACCTCTGGTGTGAAAACTAGGTTTTCTAAGATTTGACCTAGTTACCAAGTTTTTGACCCCCCGTGACCCAGTTTCAAACTTGGCCTACATTTCATAGAGAACAACATTCTGACCAAGTTTCATGAAGATTGGATCAAATTGATGACACATAGAGTGAACACAAGGTTTTTCTAAAATTTGACCTAGTGACCTAGTTTTTGACCCCACATGACCCAGTTTCAAACTAGGTCTAGATTTCATGGAGAAAAACATTCTGATTAAGTTTCATGAAGATTAAATCAAATTGATGACCTCTAGGGTGTACACAAGGTTTTTATAAGATTTGACCTAGTGACCTAGTGTTTGACCCAACATGACTCAGTTTCGAACTTGGCCTAGATTTCATTGGGAACAACATTCTAACCAAGTTTCATGAAGATTTGAACAAATTGGTGACATCTGGAGTGTACACAAGATTTTTCTACGATTTGACCTAGTGACCTAGTTTTTGACCCCACATGACCCAGTTTCGAACTTGGCTTAGATTTTATAGGGTACAACATTCTGATTAAGTTTCATGAAGATTGGAACAAATTGGTGACATCTGGAGTGTACACAATATTTTTATAAGATTTGACCTAGTGACCTAGTTTTTGACCCCACATGACCCTGTTTCGAAATTGGCCTAGATTTCATAGAGAACAACATTCTGATCAAGTTTCATTAAGATTGGATCAAAACTGTTGCCTCTAGAGTGTACACAAGCCAATTGTTGACGGACGACGGACGACGACGGACGGACGGACGACGGACGAAGAGTGATCACAAAAGCTCACCTTGTCACTATGTGACAGGTGAGCTAAAAAGCGTTAATTCCAGCTTTATGAATAAATAGGTGTGAAAATGTGATATGCTGCTGTAACAAAAATACCCGACTTACATTAATATTAACACCAGTTTAAGGCTGAAGAAGCTGGTATGTTTATAATTTGTATATGTGGCCGCGACTGCGATTTTTGGGCTTATGGCGCAAATGACGTCGTTGAATAAACGTCAAAATAAAACGTGACCTAAAATACTCACAAAAGTTCATGAACTTCGACATAAAATATCGTTATTTGACCAGTAATCGCATTTCTAAAATGAATTATTAACATGGGAGACAACCGTTGATATTCACCAACAGTTAATGAGAAAATTGGATTATCGGAATTGGATTTTTGGCGAGTTATCGGCAGTGATCCCCCTTGCTGATTTCCGGTTTAATTTCACGTCTGACAATTTTCGGCAATAAAAACTGTTATTTTGCCGTCTAAGGATCACTTCGAACAGCCTAATGTATAAGACATCATCAACAAGCCTGGCTAGGTAAGTCCTGATCCATTTAAAGCTCGCTAGTTTGTCGGATTAATAGGAAAAACGTGTTTTATCTGGGTTTTTGTTGGTGAAAAAAAACCGGAAGTGGCTCGTTCATGCATTTTACCAACTAAAGTGGGCGCTATAATTCAATTTAATTTGAATCATCAACGTGTACCAATGTTCTAGACTAGTTCATTTATTGAATGGCACGTACACGATAGACATAACCATCTAACTTATTCTTCGAACTATGAATGATGACTGTACTGTATTAGATTTGAAGAATTACTGTATGCTCATGGTGATAAATAAAATGGGGAGCCTGCATTAGCGTAGCTGCCGCTAGGCCATTAGGCCCGGGCCTACACATCATTTCGAGAAAAAATAATATATATGTTTTTTTTAAAGTTTAAATTGAGATTGATCCCCTAAATATACGTCAAATAAAAAAATCCGGGGGAGCATGCCCCGGACACCCTTACTTCTTTCATCTTTACCTACGGGCCTACACATTGCTAAGGTCCTAGCTACGCCCCTGGGAGGCGTGTAGTTTAAATAAATACTCCTAATGCCACTCTTCATTCCAGATCCCCATACTGGATCGCTTCACACTAAGCAAAATAATGAGAAATGTGTGTTGTTAATGGATTGGTCATCATTTGTGCATTTATCAGCAGTCAATTGAAACCCAAAGCCTCCTCCCCCAACCCTGAGGAAAGGTGTGTGAGAGCATTAAAATAGCCCATAATATACTACATTCCTGATGTCCCGCAGTGCCGTGTGAGTGCAACAATTTGGTTTGTTACAGAAACTGGGTGGGGGAATTATTGAAATGAGTAGCTGTGACATAATTTCACTGGTGTATGGTGAATGCTACTTGGCCCCACATGGCACCATGAGGGCAGGGATTTTACTCGCCACTAGTTTTTGAAAAAGCATAAGTAAACAATCGCTTCATTCACTTTGCTTGGGGCGGTAGTAAATTCTAATGACTGATGCATTTATAACAATTTGAAACACTATAATTGGACTTTCTAATTCAATCAGTTTTGACAAGAATGCTAAAAATCTTTTGATCGCCTATAGTATACTTGTTTGCGTCCTCAGTCTGGACACTTTTAACATCTATTTATTCGAAGCAAATGTAGTGAATAGTTAATTCTGCCTGTGGTTGAATTTTCCATTTATTTAAAAAATGTATGTGACATGCCAATTCTGATAAACCAAAGAGGTATTACTAAGAACTGGGTGTATGGCATGTCTCATGATACCATATCCATACATCAAATGCTTTCAGCAACTGGTTCTTCATAGCAATTAAGTTACAACTTACAAATACAATTTTTCTCCTTTTTGGTATGCTTAAGGATCAGACACAATACTATATTATTCCAACACATGGAACATCTTCAATTAGACTACTGCAGTACAGTAGGTTGTGGTTTCCCTAGATTCATACCTTCAACATTTTATTTAAAAACAATTATTATAAATGGTTGTGTTAACTCACTCAGTTTAATTTATTTAAAATCATTTTGCATTCCATTTCAGAAAAATGATAATGGTACCTGATGATAGCTGCATTGATGCAAGTGATTCAGATTGAACATGAATAGGTAGGTATATACATATTACTTATTATCTGTACACAATCATAATAATAATGGCTACAGTTGTTTTTAGAAATTGCACAAGAATCAACATTTTATCTAAGTTAGTTTAATAATTAATGAAATAAATTTATTCTGCAACACATACTTTATATCATTAATACCAAATATCTTTAAAATGTTGATGTCACATGTACATATTTTCACTTTCTTTATTTTCTTTCAGGTACATGTAATAATAATACCTTTGACAGTTTGTGTGCCAGTGCAGGACAATAACAGTTCCACTCAATGATGAATCCTATGAGGTATGCATTTTGTCATTTTTGTAGTGGATAAACTTTATTCTAAAAATTACATTTAATAGAAAAAATTGTCATATCTGCTGCTATATTTTTTATGCATTGTGTTGTATGTTTGCTTGAATATTTTTTTTATTTTATTAATTCTATATAGAATTATAAATATTTTAAACATGACATTTGCACACCAATATTAATTGTGGAATTTAGTAATATGGAAATCATACTGATGATAGATATCATTTAAGTTATGCATGCTGCACATGCATTGCCTTGATAAAGTGTACTGTTGTGTAATATCAGTCAATTTCTTTTACATTTTAGGTTTTCACACAACTTCTGGGAAGTTAACAGATACTACCATGCCTAGAAGATGCAGACTATTTATTATGAATGTGAAACACATACATTAATTGTGCTCATAGTGATGGAATATGATACACATTTAAAATTATTCTGAGTCTTGGGTCAGGTGAAACAGTGATGTTACCATGTATTCATTACAAAAAGTATTTCAATCTGTGGAGGGTTATTAATGGATGTGGCTGAAACTAAACTTCCAGACTACAGGCCTAACATATACTTATGAATGACAATAGCTTCTCAGCACCATGACAATATTTTAGTTAAGATATTGTCACTACTTGATTTTAATTGTCAGACAGGTGTACATTGATTCATTTATATTCATGTTTATTATTATCCCTATGATATTTCTGGAACATATCTGTCATTTTGTCAATTAATTGCAACTATGTTTTTTCTTATTTTAGTTGACTAATGCCCTTTTAACTTGCCCTTTTAACTTGTTTGAAATGGCTATTTAGGTTCCAAATGTTGGTAAAAATGGTTTAATGTGCTCTAACTCACCAATCATTGAATGCCCTTACTCAAAACCACCAATATATCATACACATGTTATCAGGGTTTTCACTAGGATTTTATGTACCCCTGGTTGTATCATACTTTTTGGAGGCCAATTTATTTAAAGATGTCTGAAAAATGCATGAAATTGTGTATGTCTTTCTATTCTTATTGTTGCTATGCAAAAGATTATATAATGGCAAGGAAATAAAGATGCAACCAGTAAATTCTAGTTATGATTAAGATGTTGTTGTTTGAAGTTTAAGAAGGATCTTCTTTGTTTACTTCCCTAATCTGTGTGGAAGCTAAATGGAAATTGTTTGATTATCCATCATTTGTGGAGTGTATTTAAGAAATTTTGTACATGTATACACATCAAATAACATTCCAGCATAAATGTTTTCAAAAAAACCATGTTTTGATTTTGATCTAAACTTCATCCCATGATTGTTACAAATTAAATTCCATTGTTTTTAGCCAGTTTAGTGTTCTGTTAATTTTTTTCATTTTCTCACGGTTGCTAGGCAACCACACATAAATCAAATCAACCTTTTATGTTTAAACTATAAAACTATTGATGATTAAAATAAAAAAAATATCAGAATTATAACATTTGTTTTCTGTTTATTCTGAGGACATGTTTTTCTGAGTCTCAATGATACTAGCTTTTGAAATTGTGCTTTTTGGAGTAAAAACAGTTTTACTTAGTGACAACGGAATTGCCATTACTTGGCAATTATTCAAGAAACAAACATGAAATACTGGTATTCATTGTTTGCAATATGAAGGTTCCCTGGTTACAATGCTTTTAGACACATAATGGTGGTTTTAACCCAGTATCTGGCATCAACAAGTCATAAATGCTGTATTATGTAAATATTTAGCAGTTGCTAGGCAACCAAAATAGTCGCATATCAAGATTCACGGATTTGCAACTCAGAACATTTGCGCTACCAAATGAACAAATCAAGTATATGATGTATTGGGTAGCTGTTAAAGTGTGCTTAAAACATAGCACATTTGTTACAAAATCCTTTTCTGAAAGGTTGTATTTTTGATGGAATACAGACACCTGCAAAGTCTTCACGAATCACTGAATGTTTTAACATATTGACCTGAAATTTACAGAGTTTGTACAACTGGTCTTCATATGTCATTGTGGCGTAAAAGAATTAAAATTTGCATCTTAAACTACTATCACACTGACATCCACTATGCTGAATGATGTATTTTGTACGTATTTAGCAGTTGCTAGGCAACCAAAAAAATAATCGGTCATCATTTTGCACAGATTTACAACCCAGAACCTTTGTGACATAAAACGAAAAGCCAAGTATGATATGATGTATTGGTTAGCTGTATAAATGTGCTATAAACAAAGCATATTTGTTACAAAATTTCCTTCAGAAAGGTTGTATTTTTGAAGGAATACCGGCACCTGCAAAAGCTTCATAAATCATTGAATTTTCAACATATCGACCTGAAATTGTCAGAATTAGTGTGACTGTCATGGCCGATATTCATGGGTCGTTGTGACATAAAATAACTTGAATTTGCAAATTGACCTACAATGATGGTGGCATTCATGTGTGCTGAATGATGTATTTTGTACATATTTAGCGGTTACTAGGCAACCAAAAAAATATTTGGACATCATTTTACTCCCATTTGCAACTCAGAACCTTTGTGACAACAAATAAACAAATCAAGTATGATATGATTTCTTGGTAAGCCAATTAAATGTGTTTAAGACAAAGCCTATTAATTTCAGATTTTGCGTCGGAAATGGCGTAATTTTGAATTAATCGCAAATTACTAGACGTCACAAAAACAGTCATAAATCAGTGAATATTCGAGATATCGACTTAAAAACTTCAGAATTTGAAAATTAACGCTTCAGAGAATAATGTGACTTAAAAAACTTAAAATGTGATTTTTGCGCCATAAGCCCAAAAATCGCAGTCGCGGCCACATATAATCATTAGGATGCCCGAAAGAATGCTAAATACTGTATTTTTGTTTGCAAACAGCAAAGTTTTAAATGTTGTTCAGCTAGAATGAGTGTTTATTGTTATTATATTTCAAATGAATTCTCAATTTTGTACTTTTTGTTTCAGTATACTATGGTGCAGTAGTTAGAAGAGTTAAATGCCAGTCAGACCAATTTAAAGAATTATAACCATAACTTTTCACTTTGCTCTTAATTAAAGCTCAATATTTCAAAAGTTTTTTCAAAGGTTCCTATTGTGAATGGTGATTTACTATTGAGGTTTCACAGTTCCTTCTTTTTATCTCACATACCATGTACATACATGTAGTGATCAGGTTACAAAATTTCTTCGGAATAAGCTAGAGGTATCACTTTTGGCATATTCTATTATATTTTCCAACCGATTCCTAAATTTCGCAGTTTCGTTTCTATTTTTTAAAGTTTTTCCCAATTTTCTCAAAATGCTCAAGGGTAACAGACTGAGAGTGTCATCAACCGGATCCTTTATTCAGAAGGTCTTGTCTACTGAAATCACCAAAGAAAAAAACTTTATACTCCAATGCAAGGTTCAGTCGTTTTTCGGGGATTTCGGGTCGGACTTTATTCCTCATAAAGAATGTCCTTAACTGTTGTTTAAATGTTTCCACTTATAATTTAACAAAAGCCATTCAATTTTATATAGTTATCAGAAACTTATATACTCAAACAACTTAAACTAGTAGATCTAATGACAAACAAGATAAAACAGTACTATTATATATATTATTAGATATTTTTAAGTTTATTGTCAGACAGTATTGACCTAGTTTTTGACCCCATATGACCCAGTTTCAAACTTTTCCATGATTTTATAGACAACAACATTCTGACAAAGTTTCATGAAGATTTGATCAAAATAGTGACATCTGGAGTGAACCAGGGTTTTCTAAGATTTCACCTAGTGACTTAATTTTTGACCCCACCTGACTCAGTTTCAATCTTGATCTAGATTTCATAGAGAACATGATTATGACCAAGTTTCATGAAGATTGGATCAAAACGGTAACCTCTGGAGTGAACACAAGGCTTTTCTTAGAATTGACCTAGTAACCTGGTGTTTGACCCCACATGACCCAGTTTCTAACTTGTCCTAGAGTGTATAGAGAACAACATTCTGACCAAGTTTCATGAAGATTGGATCAAAATTGTTGCTTCTAGAGTGAACACAGGAGAATGCATATTCATTTGTAGTAACAGTGACTTTGAACACACATGTAAAATCATTAATTTTCTTGGGGGATTAAATTTCGTGCATTTTGTGGTTCACTTTCTACCAAGAAATTAACTACTGTAAACCTAGAAATTATTTCGCGCGATTTAAGTTTGCGGTGTTTGCGGTTAGTAAAAATCCGCGAAAGTAAATAGCCGCGAACATGTCCAGGACAAGAAAAACGCAAAAGTTTCTCGTTTTTGAAGGAAATTCATCATTTTGGTAAGACGTTTATAAGACCGTATTATAAGTGCTATTTTGTCAAAATATGGAATGTTAAGTGTATGTACTTTTTCTGAATAAAGCCTTTTATGATCAGGATACAATAATGAAAAACATTCTTGAAAACGTGTTTAACAATACACACAATATATGAACATGCGTGTAAATAGCGCTGTTTATTACCGGGTATGTCATAATACAAAATGACTGACAGTGTCAATAAAACTGTGAAAACATTACCAGCGTAGTTTTCATTTTGTGTAAACAAATACAATAGGTAACTATCTACATCAAAAAGAGTTTGAGATGGTTTAACAAAGGTGAGAAGTATAATTAAGAAGCAATTATATACGAACCGAGCAATGTATGTGACAGGTTATAATATCAATAATTTTGTCACTATGCGACTTAGTGTTTGCGGAGTTCGCGGGAGACTAAAAATCGCGAAAGTTTGCAGCCACGAATATGCTGACAATCGGCAAAATGCAAAAATTTGTAGTTGCAAAAGTTTCTAGGTTTACAGGACCATCAAACAATAACTTTGACCCTTGTATTCATCAACAGGAATGCAAATTCCACAAATTTATGCCCAATCGAAATGGTCTTTTTTACCAAAACCACAAAATGTTGTCCCATCAAAATTAAATGATTTCACAGTATGCTTAAGTGTCTATTTGAGGTGACCTATTCACACATTGAGCTTACGGTACACCAAGCTTCATTGATGTATATAAGCCAATAACATTACTCTGACAAAAACTTAGTTTGGCATAAAACTAGCCAAAAAGAGATCGATCATGTGAATAAAATATAAAAAGTATCAAACAGCACATCAGTGAACATATTATGACTCACTCATTATCACTAGGTTATTTCAATATTTTACAAATTCATTTCAACTTTCCCTGGTCATTGGGCAACCTATGGAAACCTACGTTTGTGTCTCCCTGTGGAGATTAATTGGATCTGCGGCGCACAGGGATAGACACTGCCCACACAGGTACCATTTTACACCATGGTAAAGTGTAGCATGTGGGTCTTGCTCAGAGAAATTGTCCAGACGGGGGATGAACCCGGGACCTCTCGATCCCGAAGCGTGCGCCCTACCTCTAGGCCACGGCTCCCCAATGCTGAATAAAATGTCAGGGTCAAGTTAAATTTGCCAAGCTATACAAAATTTAAAGCTCATACATAATTGTATAGGGTATATTATTACTTTAGAATGTTTTGCTATATTAAACTTTTTATAACAGGTAGTAAATTGGTATAAAGAAGGACTGTGGTTGAGGATTTTTTTCTTTCGCTGTAACAGAAATTTCATAATATGCAAGTCTGTTATAAGTAAGTTCCACAGTAACATTGTTATAGTCCAGACAAAGTAAACAGTTGCAATTTATGACCTATGAACTCAAATTGGGATATTGACCATGGCTTTGTATTAGAAGGTTGTAACAAATCGATATTTTGAGAAAACACGTAAAAACTGTCCAACATTAAAAATCAAAGCACTGAAAGTACTGATGTGTGGCGTACTGATGTCATTATAACCAATCAAAAAAAGGCTGCATCAACATGCTGTGTCAGAGCTCTGAAAAGCCCAGACTCACTCGAATGTTTGTGCTGCTCTCAAGACACCAAGCGCCGGTGTCAAGATGAGTGACTGGGTAGTCTCCATACAACTGAGTACAGTGGTAATTAAAACATAACAAACGAGATGGCCATCCCCCTGCTATAGAAACAGGACTAGTAGGGGTGTAACGATACGATAAGTATCACGATACAGACCTTATGATACGATACGTATTACGATACACATTATAGTTTTTCATTAAGACTGTATAATGAGTATGTTCACTGTTGAAACTTATGATATTACTCCCATAAAGGCTTTTTTCCTTATATAAACAGGCAGACATTTTATAAGACGTCTTCTCTTACAAAAATACCTATTAAAAGCAATTACTTTTACCAACAAATGAAGTTCACTTAAAAAAATAATTCCCCAATACTGCACAGTCATGTCCCTATATACTGTATGTAAGGGTCTTATGAAGTTTAGAAGATCCCCATTATAGCCTACAACTGTCACCTTTAGTTTCACTGATTAATTTATTATTGTTTCTTTAAAGTTCTTTTTCGAACATAATAAACATTTCCATTCTATGAGCTGTCAATTAATTTTACGATTTTTGTCCGTATTTATTTCACTATTCTGAACGTATTTTCGGTCCGGATTCGTATGGTACGGTCCCGAACGGGCTTTAGCCATTCTGCATAACCAATATGGCGGCGATTGTCCTGTCACTTTCCACGCTCGTTAATAACAAACACAATATTGCTTCTGAGATGTCGCACTCGTAATTAAATCTAAAAAAATATTGACCTCCGTTCGTTTAATTGATTAGTAATGTCAAGCGAATGATTCATAGTTTTCTTCATTTTAACTGAAGAATGGATAAACTCCGTACCGTAGCGGTCTATTCGTCGTACCGTGAACCGAATCTACGTAGAACTATTTCAGCTTCCCGCCACCAGTGAAAACATGCTTTGGTAATAGGAATATAGTCCATGCGGAATAATTTGCTATAAAAATCCTCTAACAATAAAAGTCTGATATAATTGTTGGTCTTAATATTAATAAATGTTCGTAATGTAAACAAATCGGGTTCAATGATACGTGTAACCTGTGTAGCATGCTTGTAATATTGTTCAAATCATAGAACTATTTATTGGTGTAGGCATAAAGGCGTTAACTTGGTAGTATATATAAAGCTGAAAGATTGAAAGATAGTTATTTGTAACATTGTGTGGCTTATCGTCACACAAAAAATAAAACTCTTTACTAATGGTAAAACAAACTTTTACAACTTCAGTTTGTTCAACATGACAAGTTCAGATTTTTATAAAAATGGGCTCATATGAAGCGCCTTGTAATGCTTATTCTCAATATTTATGAATCTTAAAAGGTCCTAAGTGGCACTTATGACCTTCTTATTCTAAGCCATTGATATATAGAAAAAGATTTACTGCGTATTAACACAATGATTTCCTGCAATTGCAATAAGGCATACCCATTGAAATATAAAGTATGACAATAAGTCATACAGTGATCAGATTTACATGTGCTCTTAATTGCAACAAGTCATGAATACAAGTAAATTTTAAGGTATCCCAATAAGCCACACAGTGATTTGGTTTTTACGTTGTGCTTATGACCACATAATTTATTCAAGAATCCCGCAAAAAACTAATACTGTAAACGACTTTTGCGTTTTTGCGAATCGTTGGCAAACTTTCTCATTTATAAGTCTTCCTGTATTTGTACTATCCTCTAAACCTAAAATGACTAAACTCTTATGGGGCCCTTGCCCATGTGGAATATCTTGTGGCGAAGATAAATAAAAGCAATTAGCCAGGTGTTACTTCACTGTTTAAAATTATCATATTTTAATTATGTGTTCAAAGACCATATAATTATGCAGCAAATGTGATAGGTAGTTTAAATTTGTGAATAACTCATATAGCATTGTAAATTCAAAATCATTATCACACAATTATACACTAAATAAAAACACTTTTCTACTTGATTGGCAAATCTAGTAGCTTAAATATGCAATTTAAACTTAATATGGTCATGCAAACTTGATACCAAAAAATAATGAATTCTTTCAGAAATAAGAAAGTTTCGCGTTTTACTTGTTCTGAACATTTTCACGGCTATTTACTTTCGCGAGTTTGTTCAATCGGCAAACCTAGTGTTGCTTTAGGAGTATTGATTAGTTTACAACCAAATTACAGTCTTGTCAAATTCATGATCTTTGAACTTTAAGTGTGACCTTGAACTATGAGATGCTGCTACCATTTTTCACATGACACACACCTTGTTGTGGTCATAGGTGGCAGTATCAGTGTTTGGGGGAAAAAATGAAAAAAATCCGTCATTGAGCTAACACACTACATGGATTGTATATATATTGATTGTCTATCTAACTCCATGTACACTATCAAGGTTTAAAGCATAGTATATATGTCTATGTCCAAAGATTGTGGAACATCGCATCTTACAATAGGCTTGGTTCCCAACAATAATTACGATACTGTGACCGCAAAGGGTAACTAGTGCATGAATAAAATGACGTTGAGCAAAGTTAAATAACGAAAGTAACACTGTTTTGCTGTTCGCAGTTATAAGATACAATTGAACGAGATCTTCGGTAAGAATGAATATCTTACAGTTTATTTGAATGACTTGTATAGCGCCCGTATTTTATGCTGAAACAACGAGATGCAATGTTCCACAATCTTTGGCATATAGACATATAGTATGCTTTCTTTATACCTTGATAGTATAGATCTATTAGCTCAGTGACAGATTTTTTTTATATTTTTATATTATTTGTTTTAATCGTTTGCGGACCAAACACTGATACTGCCACCTGTGGTTGTGGTCGGTAATGAGGTGCTTAACAAAGCTAGTTCACAGTGGCATATCAGGTGCCTAACAAAGCTAGTTCACAGTGGCATATCAGGTGCCTAACAAAGCTAGTTCACAGTGGCATATTAGGTGCCTAACAAAGCTAGTTCACAGTGGCATATAAGGTCCCTAACCAAGCTAGTTCACAGTGGCATATTAGGTGCCTAACCAAGCTAGTTCACAGTGGCATATCAGGTGCCTAACGAAGCTAGTTCACAGTGACATATCAGGTGCCTAACCAGGCTAGTTCATAGTGGCATATGAGGTCCCAAACCAAGCTAGTTCACAGTGGCATATCAGGTGCCTAACCAAGCTAGTTCACAGTGGCATATGAGGTCCCAAACCAAGCTAGTTCACAGTGGCATATCAGGTGCCTAACCAGGCTAGTTCACAGTGGCATATGAGGTCCCAAACCAAGCTAGTTCACAGTGGCATATGAGGTCCCAAACCAAGCTAGTTCACAGTGGCATATCAGGTCTCTAACAAAGCTAGTTCAAAGTGGCATATCAGGTGCCTAACCAGGCTAGTTCACAGTGGCATAGGAGGTCTCTAACAAAGCTAGTTCACAGTGGCATATGAGGTGCCTAACCAAGCTAGTTCACAGTGGCATATGAGGTGCCGTTCACAGTGGCATATTAGGTGCCTAACCAAGCTAGTTCACAGAGGCATATGAGGTCTCTAACCAAGCTAGTTCACAGTGGCATATGAGGTCTCTAACCAAGCTAGTTCACAGTGGCATATGAGGTGCCGTTCACAGTGGCATATTAGGTGCCTAACCAAGCTAATTCACAGTGGCATATTAGGTGCCTAACCAAGCTAGTTCACAGTGGCATATGAGGTGCCGTTCACAGTGGCATATTAGGTGCCTAACCAAGCTAATTCACAGTGGCATATTAGGTGCCTAACCAAGCTAATTCACAGTGGCATATTAGGTGCCCAACCAAGCTAGTTCACAGTGGCATATGAGGTGCCGTTCACAGTGGCATATTAGGTGCCTAACCAAGCTAGTTCACAGTGGCATATTAGGTGCCTAACCAAGCTAGTTCACAGTGGCATATGAGGTCCCTAACCAAGCTAGTTCACAGTGGCATATGAGGTCCCTAACAAAGCCAGTTAATAGTGGCATATGAGGTCCCTAACCAAGCTAGTTCACAGTGGCATATTAGGTGCCAAACCAAGCTAGTTCAAAGTGACATATCAGGTGCCTAACAAAGCTAGTTCACAGTGGCATATTAGGTGCCTAACCAAGCTAGTTCACAGTGGCATATGAGGTCCCTAACCAAGCTAGTTCACAGTGGCATATGAGGTCCCTAACAAAGCCAGTTAATAGTGGCATATGAGGTCCCTAACCAAGCTAGTTCACAGTGGCATATTAGGTGCCAAACCAAGCTAGTTCAAAGTGACATATCAGGTGCCTAACAAAGCTAGTTCACAGTGGCATATGAGGTCCCTAACCAAGCTAGTTCACAGTGGCATATCAGGTGCCAAACCAAGCTAGTTCAAAGTGACATATCAGGTGCCTAACAAAGCTAGTTCACAGTGGCATATGAGGTCCCTAACCACGCTAGTTCACAGTGGCATATCAGGTGCCTAACCAAGCTAGTTCACAGTGGCATATGAGGTCCCTAACCAAGCTAGTTCACAGTGGCATATTAGGTGCCAAACCAAGCTAGTTCAAAGTGGCATATCAGGTCCCTAACCAAGCTAGTTCACAGTGACATTAGGTGCCAAACCAAGCTAGTTCAAAGTGACATATCAGGTGCCTAACCAAGCTAGTTCACAGTGGCATATTAGGTGCCAAACCAAGCTAGTTCACAGTGACATATCAGGTGCCTAACAAAGCTAGTTCACAGTGGCATATGAATTGCCTAACCAAGCTAGTTCACAGTGGCATATGAGGTGCCTAACAAAGCTAGTTCACAGTGGCATATCAGGTGCCAAAGCAAGCTAGTTCACAGTGGCATATTAGGTGCCAAACCAAGCTAGTTCACAGTGACATATCAGGTGCCAAACCAAGCTAGTTCACAGTGACATAGGTGCCAAACCAAGCTAGTTCACAGTGGCATATAAGGTGCCAAACCAAGCTAGTTCACAGTGGCATATGAGGTCCCTAACCAAGCTAGTTCACAGTGGCATATGAGGTCCCTAACCAAGCTAGTTCACAGTGACATATCAGGTGCCAAACCAAGCTAGTTCACAGTGACATATTAGGTGCCAAACCAAGCTAGTTCACAATGACATATCAGGTGCCAAACCAAGCTAGTTCACAGTGGCATATGAGGTCCCTAACCAAGCTAGTTCACAGTGGCATATCAGGTCCCTAACAAAGCTAGTTCACAGTGGCATATTAGGTGCCTAACCAAGCTAGTTCACAGTGGCATATCAGGTGCCTAACAAAGCTAGTTCACAGTGGCATATGAGGTCCCTAACCAAGCTAGTTCACAGTGACATATCAGGTGCCAAACCAGGCTAGTTCACAGTGATATATCAGGTGCCAAACCAAGCTAGTTCACAGTGGCATATTAGGTCCCTAACCAAGCTAGTTCACAGTGGCATATGAGGTCCCAAACCAAGTTAGTTCACAGTGGCATATTAGGTACCTAACCAAGCTAGTTCACAGTGGCATATTAGGTCCCTAACAAAGCTAGTTCACAGTGGCATATGGGGTCCCTAACAAAGCTAGTTCACAGTGGCATATGAGGTGCCTAACCAAGCTAGTTCACAGTGGCATATGAGGTCCCTAACCAGGCTAGTTCACAGTGACATATGAGGTCCCTAACCAGGCTAGTTCACAGTGGCATAATTGGTGCCTAACCAAGCTAGTTCACAGTGGCATATGAGGTGCCTAACCAAGCTAGTTCACAGTGGCATATCAGGTGCCTAACAAAGCTAGTTCACAGTGGCATATCAGGTGCCTAACCAAGCTAGTTCACAGTGGCATAATAGGTGCCTAACCAAGCTAGTTCACAGTGGCATATGAGGTCCCTAACCAAGCTAGTTCACAGTGGCATATTAGGTCCCTAACCAAGCTAGTTAACAGTGGCATATCAGGTGCCTAACAAAGCTAGTTCACAGTGGCATATGAGGTTCCTAACAAAGCTAGTTAACAGTGGCATATGAGGTCCCTAACAACGCTAGTTCAAAGTGGCATATCAGGTGCCAAACCAAGCTACAGTCGAACTTCGATGCCTCGAACTACCTTCGGACCGGGAAAATAGTTCGAGCCATCTACTGGTTCGAGGCATCGGGGGTACGAGTATATATGCACTGTAAATGTATAAGTTCGAACGCTTCTCGGTACGTGTACCTGTCAATCGTGTGTAATTGTCGTATTTTGAGTGTGTGTTCGTATTTTATGCATATTCAATGCATTTGTGTCAAATTGTAAAATAGTATGCATAATAATAATAAAACATGATATTGTTTGACAAAATTGGCTTGCAATCGTCGGCTAGCTTCAAAAAATTACATTTGTAAACAAAGTTCCCTGATATCCCCCCGTTACCGGGTCCTTCGTACAGCCTTAATTTGTAGTATATCGTCGTTACTTTTCATTTTGACAATGATAAAATTAATAAATTCCGATCAGGTTTTCTACGAATAATGACCATTCAACATCGTTTTAAAGAACACAAACATTTAAATAATGACAAATTTGTTGTTTCTAAATTTTATTCACGAAAAATAAATCAGTTATACTTTTCTTCATTAAGTAATTAACGGGTATAAAAGTGTTAAGTTTTTTTCACAAACATGTAATACAATACAGCCGTAAACATTTTTTGGGTACAGTAATTGTCACAAGGTGCTAATAACACCTTTCACGGACTTCCCGTGGGCAAACACTGGATTTCAACAACTAATGAAAGGTGCGAAAATTTGCATTGTTCGAGTCATCTACTGGTAAATCATAGCAAGGGACCAGCAAGTCAGTTCGAGTGTTCGACCCTCGTACTGTTCGAGTCAACTATGGTTTTTCTATATGAATAAAGAAGGAACTTTGACAGGACCGGAGTACGAGTTCGAGGCATCTGGGGTGTTCGAGGCAACTACTGTTCGAGGCATCGAAGTTCGACTGTAGTTCACAGTGGCATATCAGGTCTCTAACCAAGCTAGCTCACAGTGGCATATGAGGTCCCTAAACAAGCTAGTTCACAGTGGCATATATGGTCCCTAACAAAGCTAGTTCTCAGTGGCATATCAGGTGCCTAACAAAGCTAGTTCACAGTGGCATATCAGGTCTCTAACCAAGCTAGTTCACAGTGGCATATCAGGTCCCTAACCAAGCTAGTTCACAGTGGCATATCAGGTGCCAAACCAAGCTAGTTCACAGTGGCATATGAGGTCTCTAAACAAGCTAGTTCACAGTGGCATATCAGGTCCCTAACAAAGCTAGTTCACAGTGGCATATGAGGTCCCTAACCAAGCTTGTTCACAGTGGCATATGAGGTCCCTATCAAAGCTAGTTCACAGTGGCATATCAGGTCCCTAACCAAGCTAGTTTACAGTGACATATTAGGTGCCAAACCAAGCTAGTTCAAAGTGACATATCAGGTGCCTAACCAAGCTAGTTCACAGTGGCATATTAGGTGCCAAACCAAGCTAGTTCACAGTGACATATCAGGTGCCTAACAAAGCTAGTTCACAGTGGCATATGAGGTGCCTAACTAAGCTAGTTCACAGTGGCATATGAGGTGCCTAACAAAGCTAGTTCACAGTGGCATATCAGGTGCCTAACCAAGCTAGTTCACAGTGGCATATCAGGTGCCTAACCAAGCTAGTTCACAGTGGCATATTAGGTGCTAAACCAAGCTAGTTCACATTGGCATATGAGGTGCCTAACAAAGCTAGTTCACAGTGGCATATCAGGTGCCTAACAAAGCTAGTCCACAGTGGCATATCAGGTGCCAAAGCAAGCTAGTTCACAGTGGCATATTAGGTGCCAAACCAAGCTAGTTCACAGTGGCATATGAGGTGCCTAACAAAGCTTGTTCACGGTGACATATCAGGTGCCAAACCAAGCTAGTTCACAGTGACATATCAGGTGCCAAACAAAGCTAGTTCACAGTGACATATCAGGTGCCTAACCAAGCTAGTTCACAGTGGCATATCAGGTGCCAAACAAAGCTAGTTCACAGTGACATATCAGGTGCCTAACCAAGCTAGTTCACAGTGGCATATGAGGTGCCTAACCAAGCTAGTTCAAAGTGACATATCTGGTGCCTTACCAGGCTAGTTCAAAGTGACATATTAGGTACCTAACCAAGCTAGTTTACAGTGGCATATTAGGTGCCTAACCAAGCTAGTTCACAGTGGCATATTAGGTGCCAAACCAAGCTAGTTCACAGTGGCATATGAGGTCCCTAACCAAGCTTGTTCACAGTGGCATATGAGGTCCCTATCAAAGCTAGTTCACAGTGGCATATCAGGTCCCTAACCAAGCTAGTTTACAGTGACATATTAGGTGCCAAACCAAGCTAGTTCAAAGTGACATATCAGGTGCCTAACCAAGCTAGTTCACAGTGGCATATTAGGTGCCAAACCAAGCTAGTTCACAGTGACATATCAGGTGCCTAACAAAGCTAGTTCACAGTGGCATATGAGGTGCCTAACTAAGCTAGTTCACAGTGGCATATGAGGTGCCTAACAAAGCTAGTTCACAGTGGCATATCAGGTGCCTAACCAAGCTAGTTCACAGTGGCATATCAGGTGCCTAACCAAGCTAGTTCACAGTGGCATATTAGGTGCTAAACCAAGCTAGTTCACATTGGCATATGAGGTGCCTAACAAAGCTAGTTCACAGTGGCATATCAGGTGCCTAACAAAGCTAGTCCACAGTGGCATATCAGGTGCCAAAGCAAGCTAGTTCACAGTGGCATATTAGGTGCCAAACCAAGCTAGTTCACAGTGGCATATGAGGTGCCTAACAAAGCTTGTTCACGGTGACATATCAGGTGCCAAACCAAGCTAGTTCACAGTGACATATCAGGTGCCAAACAAAGCTAGTTCACAGTGACATATCAGGTGCCTAACCAAGCTAGTTCACAGTGGCATATCAGGTGCCAAACAAAGCTAGTTCACAGTGACATATCAGGTGCCTAACCAAGCTAGTTCACAGTGGCATATGAGGTGCCTAACCAAGCTAGTTCAAAGTGACATATCTGGTGCCTTACCAGGCTAGTTCAAAGTGACATATTAGGTGCCTAACCAAGCTAGTTTACAGTGGCATATTAGGTGCCTAACCAAGCTAGTTCACAGTGGCATATTAGGTGCCAAACCAAGCTAGTTCACAGTGGCATATGAGGTCCCTAACCAAGCTAGTTCACAGTGGCATATGAGGTGCCTAACCAAGCTAGTTCACAGTGGCATATCAGGTGCCAAACAAAGCTAGTTCACAGTGACATATCAGGTGCCTAACCAAGCTAGTTCACAGTGGCATATGAGGTGCCTAACCAAGCTAGTTCAAAGTGACATATCAGGTGCCTAACCAGGCTAGTTCAAAGTGACATATTAGGTGCCTAACCAAGCTAGTTTACAGTGGCATATTAGGTGCCTAACCAAGCTAGTTCACAGTGGCATATTAGGTGCCAAACCAAGCTAGTTCACAGTTGCATATGAGGTCCCTAACCAAGCTAGTTCACAGTGGCATATGAGGTGCCTAACCAAGCTAGTTCACAGTGGCATATTAGGTGCCTAACCAAGCTAGTTCACAGTGGCATATTAGGTGCCAAACCAAGCTTGTTCACAGTGGCATATTAGGTGCCTAACCAAGCTAGTTCACAGTGGCATATTAGGTGCCAAACCAAGCTAGTTCACAGTGGCATGTGAGGTCCCTAACAAAATTAATGGTGGCAAATGAGGTGCCTTTAAAAAAGTTTACAGCAGTAGGGTTAGGCATTCAAATTCTTATCAATCACAACAAGGGCACAGGTAACTGTATCATTCATTTAGAGAAAATAAAATTAAGAATCTTGTAAACATTATAATTTTTCTATAAAGGTATATATTTTAAAGTAGCCAAAATTTCAAAGACCAGAATTGACTATCGATATCTTATGATAAACTAATTACATTCAAACTAAGCACTGCTGAAACTACTTCCATACGAAATACCATCGTATCAAATACGAGGGCCGACGCAGTTAATGTTTGTGAATATCACTTTATCCTGGGCACACTATATTTCTTACCAGTCACCGCCTGAGATTACTGAGATTTAGAAAATGGCCAGAAGTAGTTTATTGCCAACTCTGGGTTGCTCAATCAAACTAAACAGTAATGTTTATTATACTTGGAACGCTTATGATATGACGTAGGAATATTAATTGAAGAAAATCTATTTTTGACAATCCACAATTTCAATAAGTTATCACAAAGTGTCGCGAAAGGGTTAAATTAGTTCACAAATTTATTGATAGGCCCTGGTAGTAAAAAAGTTTTTCTATGACATATAGATACTGTGTCGAAACCATTCACTGCTGTGCATTCCACACAAACCAAGTTGACCATCCTCACAGCATTTTACAAGTACAAATGTACCATCGAAAGTTGTAGGAAAAGTTTAAACAATGGACTATATTAGGTGCCTAACCAAGCTAGTTCACAGTGGCATATCAGGTGCCTAACCAAGCTAGTTCACAGTGGCATATTAGGTGCCTAACCAAGCTAGTTCACAGTGACATATTAGGTGCCTAACCAAGCTAGTTCACAGTGGCATATGAGGTGCCGTTCACAGTGACATATTAGGTGCCTAACCAAGCTAGTTCACAGTGGCATATCAGGTGCCTAACAAAGCTAGTTCACAGTGACATATTAGGTGCCTAACCAAGCTAGTTCACAGTGGCATATGAGGTGCCGTTCACAGTGGCATATAAGGTGCCTAACCAAGCTAGTTCACAGTGACATATGAGGTGCCTAACCAAGCTAGTTCACAGTGGCATATGAGGTGCCGTTCACAGTGGCATATTAGGTGCATAACCAAGCTAGTTCACAGTGACATATTAGGTGCCTAACCAAGCTAGTTCACAGTGGCATATTAGGTGCCTAACCAAGCTAGTTCACAGTGACATATTAGGTGCCTAACCAAGCTAGTTCACAGTGACATATGAGGTGCCTAACCAAGCTAGTTCACAGTGACATATTAGGTGCCTAACCAAGCTAGTTCACAGTGACATATTAGGTGCCTAACAAAGCTAGTTCACAGTGACATATTAGGTGCCTAACCAAGCTAGTTCACAGTGGCATATTAGGTGCCTAACCAAGCTAGTTCACAGTGGCATATTAGGTGCCTAACCAAGCTAGTTCACAGTGACATATTAGGTGCCTAACCAAGCTAGTTCACAGTGACATATCAGGTGCCTAACTAAGCTAGTTCACAGTGGCATATGAGGTGCCGTTCACAGTGGCATATTAGGTGCCTAACCAAGCTAGTTCACAGTGGCATATAAGGTGCCTAACCAAGCTAGTTAACAGTGACATATTTGGTGCCTAACCAAGCTAGTTCACAGTGGCATATGAGGTGCCGTTCACAGTGGCATATTAGGTGCCTAACCAAGCTAGTTCACAGTGACATATGAGGTGCCTAACCAAGCTAGTTCACAGTGGCATATTAGGTGCCTAACCAAGCTAGTTCACAGTGACATATGAGGTGCCTAACCAAGCTAGTTCACAGTGGCATATGAGGTGCCGTTCACAGTGGCATATTAGGTGCCTAACCAAGCTAGTTCACAGTGACATATGAGGTGCCTAACCAAGCTTGTTCACAGTGGCATATCAGGTGCCTAACCAAGCTAGTTCACAGTGACATATTAGGTCCCTAACAAAGCTAGTTCAAAGTGGCATATCAGGTCCCTAACCAAGCTAGTTCACAGTGGCATATGAGGTCCCTAACCAAGCTAGTTCACAGTGGCATATTAGGTGCCTAACAAAGCTAGTTCACAGTGGCATATTAGGTGCCTAACCAAGCTAGTTCACAGTGGCATATGAGGTCCCTAAAGGGAAAGGGTTAAATTAGTTCACAAATTTATTGATAGGCCCTGGTAGTAAAAAAGTTTTTCTATGACATATAGATACTGTGTCGAAACCATTCACTGCTGTGCATTCCACACAAACCATGTTGACCATCCTCACAGCATTTTACAAGTACAAATGTACCATCGAAAGTTGTAGGAAAAGTTTAAACAATGGACTATATAAGGTGCCTAACCAAGCTAGTTCACAGTGGCATATCAGGTGCCTAACCAAGCTAGTTCACGGTGGCATATTAGGTGCCTAACCAAGCTAGTTCACAGTGACATATTAGGTGCCTAACCAAGCTAGTTCACAGTGGCATATGAGGTGCCGTTCACAGTGACATATTAGGTGCCTAACCAAGCTAGTTCACAGTGGCATATGAGGTGCCGTTCACAGTGGCATATTAGGTGCCTAACCAAGCTAGTTCACAGTGACATATTAGGTGCCTAATCAAGCTAGTTCACAGTGGCATATTAGGTGCCTAACCAAGCTAGTTCACAGTGACATATTAGGTGCCTAACCAAGCTAGTTCACAGTGACATATGAGGTGCCTAACCAAGCTAGTTCACAGTGACATATTAGGTGCCTAACCAAGCTAGTTCACAGTGACATATTAGGTGCCTAACAAAGCTAGTTCACAGTGACATATGAGGTCCCTAACCAAGCTAGTTCACAGTGGCATATTAGGTGCCTAACCAAGCTAGTTCACAGTGGCATATTAGGTGCCTAACGAAGCTAGTTCACAGTGACGTATTAGGTGCCTAACCAAGCTAGTTCACAGTGGCATATTAGGTGCCTAACCAAGCTAGTTCACAGTGACATATTAGGTGCCTAACCAAGCTAGTTCACAGTGGCATATGAGGTGCCGTTCACAGTGACATATGAGGTGCCTAACCAAGCTAGTTCACAGTGGCATATTAGGTGCCTAACCAAGCTAGTTCACAGTGACATATGAGGTGCCTAACAAAGCTAGTTCAAAGTGGCATATCAGGTCCCTAACCAAGCTAGTTCACAGTGGCATATGAGGTCCCTAACCAAGCTAGTTCACAGTGGCATATTAGGTGCCTAACAAAGCTAGTTCACATTGGCATATTAGGTGCCTAACCAAGCTAGTTCACAGTGGCATATGAGGTCCCTAACCAAGCTAGTTCACAGTGGCATATGAGGTGCCTAACAAAGCTAGTTCACAGTGGCATATGAGGTCTCTAACCAAGCTAGTTCACAGTGGCATATGAGGTGCCAAACCAAGCTAGTTCACAGTGGCATATGAGGTCCCTAACCAAGCTAGTTCACAGTGGCATATGAGGTGCCTAACCAAGCTAGTTCACAGTGGCATATGAGGTGCCTAACCAAGCTAGTTCACAGTGGCATATTAGGTGCCCAACCAAGCTAGTTCACAGTGGCATATCAGGTGCCTAACAAAGCTAGTTCACAGTGGCATATCAGGTGCCTAACCAAGCTAGTTCACAGTGGCATATGAGGTCCCTAACCAAGCTAGTTCACAGTGACATATCAGGTGCCTAACCAAGCTAGTTCACAGTGGCATATTAGGTGCCTAACCAAGCTAGTTCACAGTGCCATATGAGGTCCCCAACCAAGCTAGTTCACAGTGGCATATTAGGTGCCAAACCAAGCTATTTCAAAGTGACATATCAGGTGCCTAACAAAGCTAGTTCACAGTGGCATATGAGGTCCCTAACAAAATTAATAGTGGCAAATGAGGTGCCTTTAAAAAAGTTTACAGCAGTAGGGTTAGGCATTCAAATTCTAATCAATCACAACAAGGGCACAGGTAACTGTATCATTGATTTAGAGAAAATAAAATTAAGAATCTTGTAAACATTATAATTTTTCTATAAAGGTATATATTTTAAAGTAGCAAAAATTTCAAAGACCAGAATTGACTATCGATATCTTCTGATAAACTAATTACATTCAAACTAAGCACTGCTGAAACTACTTCCATACGAAATACCATCGTATCAAATACGAGGGCCGACGCAGTTAATGTTTGTGAATATCACTTTATCCTGGGCACACTATATTTCTTACCAGTCACCGCCTGAGATTACTGAGATTTTGAAAATGGCCAGAAGTAGTTTATTGCCAACTCTGGGTTGCTCAATCAAACTAAACAGCACTGTTTATTATACTTGGAACGCTTATGATATGACGTAGGAATATTAATTGAAGAAAATCTATTTTTGACAATCCACAATTTCAATAAGTTATCACAAAGTGTCGCGAAAGGGTTAAATTAGTTCACAAATTTATTGATAGGCCCTGGTAGTAAACAAGTTTTTCTATGACATATAGATACTGTGTCGAAACCATTCACTGCTGTGCATTCCACACAAACCAAGTTGACCATCCTCACAGCATTTTACAAGTACAAATGTACCATCGAAAGTTGTAGGAAAAGTTTAAACAATGGACTATATAATATGAAGTTACATGTAAATCTATCTCTTTTCTAATGTTATCAGTGATGCAGTCACCTTTATACAAGAGTTGTTCGATAGCAATGTATTAATAATGATTCCTGTTTCACACAACAACCAAGCCAAAAGTGACAGGTGAGTTTAATAAATACACACCTTAGTTTTTGGCCAATTTGTTTACAACAAAACCATTTAAAGATTCAAAGCACTATTAATCAAGCAGAATGGTTTCTTAAGAGAGAACATGCATTTCAATGCTGGTCTACTTGACCGGAACCCCTCACTTTCAAGGAGTTTCCACACAGCTCAGGTTGAAATATATAGTGCTTCTGTGAGTACCAATAACACCCCTAGCAGTCATTGACCACATTAGGACATAATTGGCACAACTGTATTAGAAAAATTGATTTTGATCCTAGATGCGAAAGCAAATCTTTTGATCGTCACACAAGTGCGAGATTTGCAAAACTTGATTTTTATAAAACACATTTTCACTTTATGTCAAAGAGCAACTATTTTATCACATTCATACTGAACCTTAATCATAAACAATTTAAAAATGTGTACTTGAGTGTACAGTCAGCCCTCATTACGCCACGGTTTGTTCCCAACCAAAATGTTGTTATAGCAAAGTATGGTTGTCATGAAAGGAATCATCATTTTAAATATGGGGACCAAAACTGGTTCGATTCAGTTTCATACTGGCTTATTATCCAGTTAAAGAATTTTGAAATTGTTCTGGTCCTAAATAAAATATAACTATAAAATCAAGCCCAAATATCGTTTTACACAGTATACCGTAAAATTATTTAATTTCGTTGGGAGGAAATTTCGTGATTTTGGTAAAAGACATTGGGACTTGAATTTGTGGATTTTGCATTTCAGGTAATAAAACAAGGGTCAAAATTAATGTTCGTTGGGATTAAAGATCGTGGTTGAAGTGAACCAAGAAATCCACGAAATTTAATCCCCCATGAAAATTTATGATTTTACAGTATATAAATTGTAAGTGAAGCTTTAGACGATTCCTTTGAGAAAAGACGATAAATATGTCAGGTGGGAAAAACAGCCCCAGGTCAGTGTCAGTATATTGAGTATAAATTAATTACTAAATGTAAACTATCAATCCGTTCCAAACCTTTTGGTCTTGGAGTCAGTATACGAATATGACTTGATAACATTGACTAGAAATTGTCCCCAACAATTTATGTTATTAAAAGAAATTCTCGTAAATTGAGTGTTGTCATAACAAGGGCTGACTGTATTTGCAAGAGATTTTGAATAGCAATGCTCAATACCTATCAAAGTTCACCTAAACTCTGCCATCACTTGGAAAAGACAACAAGAAAATATCATTCCATTGTTGACCTACCCAGTGATGATACGTGCATGTACACCTTAAACACAATTTACATGATGACGATCGCATGTGTTGTAACACATCCAACTTAAAGGCCTTGCCCACAGGCTACCCCTGTGCAGCTTGTTTTCAGGTTTTTTTTTCGCTTCACCAAATGTTTGACATGTTATTTATGACACTCAGGCAACAACCATGCACATAAAAACATAAAGCATATTTGTTAAGTATTAATCGAAAACATTACAAAACATAACCACAAAACGTATACAGTAAAGTACTTATCTTTTTCACCTGTTGAATTCCGTCCTCAATTGTCCATACTTACATTCTGGTTTAGTGGTCCATCCCATCATTTTAATTCCAAACGTCCACCATCATCTGTAAAACATGACAACAATTAATATCTTGAAACCCATGCAGTATCTAAAGTTCTAAATTTGTAAATTACACTCAATCATTGAAACATTTGTTTTAAGAGACCAATCCTTTAAGCCACCGTTTTCAGACCTTCCCTTAGGTGGTCACTTAATGCAAGTTGCACTGTAAGTAGAAGTTTGTGCCCTAGGGCGAATTATGTCAAGCCTTGGCACACATTGAAAATAATTAGAGATGGGACCGAATATTAAAATCAGTATTCGAATATTCCAAATTAATATTCGAATATTCGTTCGATTATCGATGTCAAAGTATTCATTCATTTTTTTCACTTTCCTTTTGAAAAAAGTTCCATTTCCGCTCTTATGCAAAGCTACGATATTCGTTAGCTTGGTATTTCGTTTTGAACCATTGATATACATTCAACCTGATTGGAAAGTAATACTCATGTTTTTTATCTATAAATTGTCGTATTTCTTAACCTTTCGGGCTTCAGGGACGTGTGAATAAAATTTTAATAAGTTTCATTGTTTTGTTATTTCGTATGAAGATTGTAAAATTTGTACGACTATGCAGCTTTAAAAATCGTTGTCATCATCCAATGGGTGTTTCACGCTGTTACTGCGGACAATGTGTTGACACTTTTACTAACAACAATAGTTGATTCAAAGATCTCTGTCACAACTGCGTAAACAAACATTCAACCCGGTCGATTATTACAGGTTTCTCAGGATTAAATTCTACCATTATAGAAACACTTATATGATTAAAGCTCTTATGGTCCTAAAGCGTAGTAGTTATACTAACTGCCTTTAGCTATTCAGACATGCAACATTCTGGCGGTTTTGACCGACAATACAACTTTATTCATCTATGCAAACAGCTAATCATACAGTGGACGAAACCCCCGAATTAAAAGAAACTCACACATTTGTCAGGTAATTAAGTTAGCCTGCAAAATCTGTGTTATTACGAAGCTTGGATACAGACAAAATGCAAGCGTTTCGGGTGTCTAAAATACAGCCATTTTACGGAAGTATTTTGGTGAAGTGTCATGTTTATTCAGAGTTTACAGTTAATATATCGATAAATATGTCATAAAAGTGTCAATTAGGGACTTGATTAATTTATAGATATTAAAAATTATGTTGTTATTAAGCATTCGAAAATACTTTGGAATTTACATGTATCAATTTTTTGTAAAATTGAAAAAATTTCTTTATATTTTACGAATTTTCAAATATTCGATCATTTTTCGAATATTCGAACATTCGAATATTGGGTCCCATCTCTAAAAATAATGCACAAACTTTAATGTGCAAAGTGACATATATTTATCATATAATCCAAGCAGGTATGTATAAAGAAGAAAAGATCCTAAAAAACTAACTTCAATTTGGCCTTTGTCTAACAACTGTGGCCTTTGAGAAAGGAACTAGGGATTACTTTACAGTCTGATTTATAGAGGTTAACATCCATGCCAATTTAAGTAAGATTGATCTATGTATGACAAAGTTATGTTCCGGACAAGCTTCAATGTGACCTATGACCTCCAATTGTGACCGTAAAAACTCTGAGATAGGTGTTCTATATGTTGATATTATGAAACAGACTAATACTACATCATCACGCTTTACCATTTAGATATTCAATGATCTATGTTAGGCACTTGTAAAATAAACTTAGTCGTAGAAGCACACTAGTGTTCTCTCTTCTTTGCCTTATTAAACTTGTCATTATAAAACAATAGGAACGTGGGTGTTTGGCATGACCCTCTGTCTCATGGATGCAAACATTAATATAAGAAAGATTGGTCAATGCTGCTGATGATGACAAATTTATGGTCTGATAATGAATAAATCATCTCTTACAAGGGTCAGTCAAGAAAAACTGAGAGTTGGTGAAAAAAATCAGGAGAATTAAGTGTTCGTATATTGTCTACAAATTATCGTGAAATATGGTATCTCATCGATGTAATGACGAATACCAATTTTGGGTATGAACGTTTTATTCTTGTTGCCAGGCAACCGAAGAAGACAACTAGCTGTCTGTAGAACACAATTATGCATTGCTATGGAAACATAAAGTTATATGGAACATTTTTAAATTTATTTTTTATTAAGTAATACATTCATCTATCATATATACTTAATTATGGTTGATTTGTTCCTCCAATACATAAAAAATACTTGATGGAACTATTAATTTTCACTTTATTTGTTGTTATTGCGATTGCGGGGTTCTCGCATATTTTGCAAAGATCGCGCACATTTTCGGCCGATCTACGCGCAAAAATCCCGCATTAAAATACCAAAATTTTATCAAAATTGACAATTTAATTTCAATCACCGTTCGCGTCGTAAACACAACATTTTCAAGGGATGTAACTCTTGTATTACTCAAATAAAAATATTTCGTCTAAATACCAAGGGAGACTACTGTTATTGTAATTAAATTCGTTCGTTGACCCATTTAATCGCTCCATTGCGTCGCATTCGTACAGACGCTGCTACACGATTTAGAAGCAACTTTTTCAACAAATCTGCGACCACGAAAAGATCGCATTCAACTGCAAATTGTCCGGACCCCTCTTCTAACTTATTAAATATTGATAAACAGTCGGGACCCTCTACAAACGTATCAAATATTGATAAACAGCCTGATTCAAGCCCCACCGATGCCTGCATTTGTACTTTAGTCTATACTAATATTGTAGTCTGATCTAAAGCTACTGGTTATTACATCATACATGCCAATTGTAAGACAATTAAACATCTTTGTGGAAAATAGTATTTGGTTTTGATCCCCCCTTGTTTTTGAAAATCCCCCCTTTTTTCAAAAGGACGGGGGAAAATCCCCCTAATTTCTCATTTCTAGAATAGACGCTGAAGCTTATACAGAATGATGTAGCCGAAAAAAAAATTTTTAAATATGGTCTGGGCAAAAAGAGATTAAATTTGACCTTCAGCTGTGACTTTGACCTTTTTTTGTGGATTTTGCATTTGAAATTTTCAGGCATAAATACAAGGGCCAAAATAAGTGCTCAATGGCTTATTATGGGATTTGATTTTGTGGTTAATGATGAACTATGAAATATACAAAATTTAATCTTCCACGAAACTTAACACGTTTACAGTATCTGTAAACTTACAGAAAGTCAAACTGTAAATTTATAGATTTTAGGGCCGAAATCGCAAGAAAACAAGTTTAAGACAAAAAAATCACCGATTACTTCGGTTTACCATGGAAAGTAAATCATTATAAAAGGAAGAAAATGTGCTTCATTTTCCAAAATACTGACTTTTTAGCTCACCTGAGCACGAAGTGCTCACTGGTGAGCTTTTAGGATAGGTGGCTGTCCGGCGTCCGTCGTCGTCCGTCGTCCGTCAACAATTCCTTTAAATGACTTCTTCTCCTAAACCAATTGATGGAATTTAACCAAATTTCACAGGAATGATCCTTGGGTGGTCCTCTTTCAAAGTTGTTAAAAAATTTCCGGTCTGTCGCATAACTAGGTCACACAGGCTAAAAATAGATTTTCACAAAGGAAACTTTAAAAATCTTCTTCTCTGAAACCGTAAGGCCTAGAGCTTTCATATTTGGTATGTAGCACTACCTTGAGGTCCTCTGCAAAGATTGTTCAAATTATGTCCCTGGGGTCAAAATTGGCCCCGCCCCAGGGGCCCTCAGTTTTACATAGAGTTATATAGGGGAAACCTTAAAAAATCTTCTTCTCCAAAACCGCTTGGCCCAGGGCTTTCATATTTGGTATGTAGACTCAGCTAGAGGTCCTCTACAAAGATTGTTCAAATTATGTCCCTGGGGTCAAAATTGGCCCCGTCCCGGGGGCCCTTAGTTTTACATAGAGTTATATAGGGGAAACCTTAAAAAATCTTCTTCTCCGAAACTGCTTGGCCCAGGGCTTTCATATTTGGTACGTAGACTCAGCTAAAGGTCCTCTACAAAGATTGTTCAAATTATGCCCCCAGTGTCAAAATTGACCCCGCCCCTGGGGCCCTTAGTTTTACATAGAGTTATATAGAGAAAACCTTAAAAAATCTTCTTCTCCGAAATTGCTTGGCCCAGGGCTTTCATATTTGATACATAGACTCAGCTAGAGGTCCTCTACAAAGATTGTTCAAATTATTCCCCTCGGGTCAAAATTGGCCCCACCCTGGGGGTCACCATTTTACCTAGACTTATATAGGGAAAACATATAAAAATCTTCTTGTCTATAACTAAAATGCCTAAGAGCTTTGATATTTGGTATGTAGCATCATCTAGTGGTCTCCCACCAAGATTGCGCAAATTATGCCCCTGGGGTCAAAATTGGCCCAAACCCGGGGGTCACCGTTTTACATAGACTTATATAGGGAAAACATATAAAAATCTTCTTGTCTAAAACTACACTGCATAGAGCTTTGATATTTGGTATGTAGCATCATCTAGTGGTCCTCTACCAAGATTTTTCAAATTATATTGTGTCAACACAGGGATGAGTAGATCTGGTGCTAGGCATTTTTGATGGGACATGCTTATCAACAGCTGATGAGACAGATGCTTTGAAAGTAGTCCACATGTCCTCGATGGATTCAAAGTTCTGTGTCATGAATGCCTCCTCAGCCTTCCTGAAGTGCTCCTTGATCCCTTCAACGTCTGCTCTCTTCCACAGGTAAATTCTGCGACGAGACATTCTAGTGAGTTGAGGTGCGTGAGCTGTGTCGAGTAGGATAATATCATGGTCGCTTTCGCCAAGTGGTGGTAGCATTCTGCATCTTATCTTGAAGGATGGATGAGTTATATACATTAATTACAATTTTAAGTCTTTGGTGAACTTGACATGATCCTGAACTTTTAATTATCATGATTAAACAGCCAATATCCTGTTTATATTTGAAAAACCGATATTGTACAATCGATTTGCTTGATATATTCAAAAGGTTATGGGTCAACTCGGCCCTATTACAAAATCGGCCTATACTAACTCGGCAGGACTACTAACTTGGCCTGCCAAACTCGGCCCAGTAGAAAATTAACAATGGTCGTACTCGGTCCGATTAAAGAAACGAAGTCGATATATATATTTTTTTGAAAAAAATGGCATGTGTATAGCTGATTTATATAATTATTATCATGTCACTTTTTCTATTATATATACATCCATGTATACAATTACGACAAAAAGATTGTAAATTAAGTATACCGAAACACTCCACTCAATTTTGAGAAATAGCACAGACACATATGGTTTTACAATTTTATTTACAAATAATTATCGGTATTCCAGTAGCGAGTATGCTCAAGCACATGCAAACTCCCTTAAGCTGAAGATGACAACAACATCGCAACGGTTAGGGTGGCACGGTGGTCGAGTGGTAAGACGCTAGACTCCTGATCGAGAGGTCCCGGGTTCGATTCTCGGCCGGGACACTTGGTCATTTCAGAAATGCTATTTAATGTTTCCCACCCAACTAGAGATGATCCTCCCCTGTGAAAAAAAATTCATGAGTTCATAAACACTTCATGAACTTCATGAAGTGTTTATGAAGTGTTCATGAACAGACAAATGATGTTCATGAACAGACAAATGATGTTCATGAACTTTCATGTTCATGAACGCCATATTCATGAAGTCTCTGTCAGGTTCATGAACAAGATTGCATGAACTTTGAAGTTCATGAACTATCCACAAACATTCAAGAACAAGTTCATATTAAGAGTACATAAAACCTGTATACAATTATATGGACATTTTGAGTGTCTATTTCTTTTGTCATTTGTAACTTAACATGTGGTATAGTTTATTGTATACAACATAAAATACTAGGCAAATCGGACAATTAGACAGGACACCCAAACTAACCCACTCAGGTGACCTGCAACCCGACATCTTGACCCCTGCGAAATGAAGTTCTTATGTCAAGAGCAGTTCAAGAACAGTTCTTAAAACTAAGTAAGTGTTAAAATATTTCCTCATATTTCCTGAACGTGTCTCACCGTAAACAACCACTGATGGCAGCACATGGTTTATCTTCTGTAAGAAAAAACTTGGTTTTGTTTTTCCTGTTTTTATGATGGTGAAATAAATGAACAAAACACCCAAAAGGTAAAATTTATTTGTGGTCAACTTTAACACTTGTTTTAAATTTATGATGCATTAAATCAACAGCAATGCATGTTCCAGTTTGTACTTGAAACTTTCAATATTTCGGACAATACATAGATAATGTACTTTATTTGTACCGAATAATACTTTGATTGTACTTTAAATTTACTTCTGTTTTACTGTTTATTAAAACACACCCAGGGGATTAACCCATTCATAAACTCTCCATTATTTTTCAGGAATGGAGAGTTGTCTTAACAATAACTCTCCATTATTTCGTATACACATTACATTAAATTATTGTTAACCCCTGCGAAATGAAGTTCTTATGTCAAGAGCAGTTCAAGAACAGTTCTTAAAACTAAGTAAGTGTTCTTGACCCGTTTTTAGAGGATTTTAAGAACATTTGTACTAGAACTGTTCAAGAACAGTCTTCAGGAACAGTTCAAGAACTTTTTAAGGAACTTTCCTGTTCTTGAATTGTTCTTAAATTATTCTTGAACACTTTAAGGACTTTTTTTGAACAGCATATACCTTTTGATGTTCTTGAACTGTTCTTAACAATGTTCTTGAATATATGAAGGACTTTTTAAGAACAAGATTTGTTCTTAAAAGGTTCTGTCATTGTTCTTAAAGATATTTAAAGAACAGTTTAAGGAGGTTTTAAGAACATCTTATTTCAAGTACAGTTTAAGACAATATGAAGGACAGTAGTGGTCGGGATACCGTTCATAAACATGCACCTTTTCGGGAAGCAGTTTTTCATTGGGAGGCGGCTGGTGGCCAATTTGATCGCCTCAAATGTTATTTGGGCCAGCTCAAATTTGGAAAAAAAGAAGAGCACCGCCTTGCGGGTGCAGCCGCTCAACTGATATCTGTCAAGGCAGACAACCCAAAGGGGCAATAACTCAGGCATAATGCAGATCAGAATTATGGTTCTTGCTTGACATGGTCAGGTATTGATAGTGAACAAGTGTTGAAAGTTTCAAAGCAATAGCCCACATAGTGTATGAGAAAAGTGGGCCTAAACACAAAACTTAACCAAGAAATTTACTTTGTCCAAAAAGGGGCAATAATTCACGTAAAATGCAGATCAGAGTTATGGGTCTTGATTGACATGGTCAGGTATTGGTGGTGAACAAGTGTTGAAATCTTCAAAGCAATAGTCCACACAGTGTATGAGAAAAGTGGACCTAAACACAAAACTTAACCAAGGAATTTACTAAGTCCAAAAAGGGGCAATAACTCACATAAAATGCAGATCAGAGTTATGGGTCTTGCTTGACATGGACAGGTATTGATGTTGAACAAGTGTTGAAAGTTTCAAAGCAATAACTTATGTAACATATGTACTCCAAATGTTCTGAAAGAAAATCAAGAACATTTTCAGAACCAATCAAGGTCAAACCTGTGGAACTAGGTGGCGCCACCATCTGTATGTAGTTTGGGAGAAAGCATGGCTTTTCTGGTAGAAAATATTTCTTTCTGCTAGCTTGTTTCCTGTTGTTTATGATGGTGAAATGAATGAACAAATCACCCAAAAGGTAAACTTTACTTGTGGTCAACTTTAATACTTGTTATTTTCATTTTATGATGCACGAAATCAACAGCATTGCATGTTCCAGTTTGTACTAGAAACTTTCAAGATTTCGGACAAAGTGGTTTCGGATATTGAATTTTCATTGCCAGATTTTGTACAAAAGTAATTCAATTTATTCTGTGCAGGTTGACGTTGTTTGTTCCAGTTCTATTAATGTTTTTCATTTACCGGCAATCGCGGGTAAATGCACTTTTCTGATTATTACCAATATGTTTTGTAAAACAAATTTTCAACACTCTGTGTTCGTTGAAGTTTTCATTGATTGTTTGTTTGTTTTTTCCATGATGCTTTAAGCCCAAACCCAAATTTGATCCAAGATTGTATGCTTGCTTAAGCAAAGTGTTAAAAGAAAAATTTCCTGGCACTTAAGACACAGAAATAACATTGAAGGTGCAAGCTGTTCAGAAGAACTGTTCAAGTACATTTTAAGAACTGTTAAGAATTTTTCAAGAATATGAGTTCTTGAACAGGTCAAGAAGTGTTCTAGAATTAGACAAGAACTGCTCTTAAAGTGTTCAAGAACTGTTCAAGTGCATTTTAAGAAATGTTAAATTGGACAAATTATTAAGAACTATTGTTCTGGTAAAGTTCTTAAAAGTGTTCTCGAATAGTTCATGATTTGTTCAAGAACAAGAGTTCTTAAACAGTTCAATAAAAAGAGTTCTTGAACTGTTCAAGAACTAATGTTCAAGATTGTTCAAGAACTGTTCTAAGGACTTTTTAAGAACACTTGTTCTTAAGATTTGTCCAATTTAACATTTCTAAAAATGTACTTGAACAGTTCTTGAACTCTTTAAGAGCAGTTCAAGTACAATTCATGAACACTGTTCTAGAACAGTGCAAGAACTTTTCTTGAACTGCTCTTGAAATTTTCCCAGGGGAAGAAAACTCTCTATGCCTGAAAAACATAACACACATATGTAGTGTTAACAAAAAATGGAAGGTTATTTTTATTAAATGTGTTAACAGGTAATGGGGAATTATTGTTAATAATGTATAATTATACACCAGTGAGTTGCATTCATTGTCCGCCATCCCAAATAGATGGGTCTGGAAATTTACTTTTGGGTTACACTGTCCCAAAGGTATTGGTTCGGTGAAAAAAATCCCAACATTTCCCCGGCAGTGCGGGGGAATGTGGAGGGTAAAACACCGCAGCCATACGCGGGAGTTGGGGCCGTGGATGCAGCTGACTGGTGCATCACAAAATGTATGTGTTCACAAAAAGGTCAATACAATTTGCAGGAAAAAGCGGCACTCAACTGAAAGAGCCGAACACAGAAAAAAGAAAACAAAAGACAGATAAAAATGCTCAAACCACAACGAAACTAGAAAATGAAATCAACCCGCTGTTACTAAATAGCTTTTAACATTAATATAATTTCAGCTATTAAGGTGGTATGCGCGCAAAAAATAAAGAAATCAAGATGATGCTAGTGTGATATGATATTAAATACCGTTAATAATTTGCAATTGCACTTTCGCGTGATCATGACCATTCAATAAGTTCCAATTAAAGCTTTTATACGTTCATAAGGGCCAACATTATCACTAAATCATGACACCCGTCTTCAGCATGACACTGAAAATGAAATAATCGACCTTGGCCTACATTAAAATGTCCATAAAGATTGCAACTTAGGTTTTGAGATGATCATATGAAAACTGTTTGAATATAATAGTACGTACAAAGCTAATTTCTAATTGTTTTTGGTCATACAAGGGTTATAATCCAGGAAAACATGTGTCGATTGGACTCCTAAGTTTGAATTAAAGAAGTTTGTATTAATTTTGGATTGTAAGAAAAAAGTTAAGTTTCCAATTTACGAGGACTGTTTTCAGATGTTCAGCCGCTAAATCACTCTTTGACATTAACTTCCCTGATCATTGGACTACCCAATGAAACATTCGAGTCTCACGGGGAGACGTTTTCTCTTTGCTTGCGGGCGTGGCAGCCAACATCGAACTGCGGCGCCTAGGAATATACACTGCCCTCACAAGTATATATACCAATTATTTAGAACATTAATTAATACTGTGCAAGTACAGAGCTAGGCTTAAAAACAACATGTTAAAAACATTGTAGTTATGTCCGTCAAGTTGCATATCAATTATAAATATCCATGTATAGTTTATGCACGGAAATATATCCTCTGACTGAAACAAAGTCTTAATAATGACCACCGTGTTAAAACATCAAGTGACACTGGGTAAATGACCATTGATTGATCGTGTAGCACATAACTCACAACATGTGTTTGCATGGACTACACACCATTATATAAAGTAATGGAGAGTTATTGTATTAGTTCACTGGTTTCATGAAAAAAGCATGATCTTCTCGCTCAGTCATGTTCATATTTTTAATCTTCTATTTATAAGAGGTACGTCAGGGGAGACTTTTTTGGAAAAAATGCATTTTCTTTCAATTTCGACATTTAAAGCATCTTTTCGGAAAATCAAATTTACATTTGACAGTATTGGTGTATTTTAAGTCAGAGAAAATCCGCGTATCTGTCCATTCCTAAGAAATAATGAATACTCGGCCCCTTCGGGGCCTCGTCTCCATTATTTCTCAGGAATGGACAGTTACTTGGACTTTCTCCTTAACATAATGTATTGATATTTTAACTATTATCAAAATGCACAGCATGGCTTTATATACATTCGAGTTTTGGCAGATTATCAAAGGGATGTTAAAGCTACTTGATTTATTAAAATTGAACAGTTGTGTTGGAAAAAAAGGAAAAGAAATAAAAAAAAGATTTGTGTCATTGCCCATGCGAAAGTTTCAAGAGCAGTTCAAGAAAAGTTCTTGCACTGTCCAAGAACAGTGTTCATGAATTGTACATGAACTGCTCTTAAAGAGTTCAAGAACTGTTCAAAAGCATTTTAAGAAAAAATGGCCGCTTCATGAATCTCCAGTTCATGAACTTATTCGTGCATAAGTTCATGAACTTATTCATGAATAAGTTCATGAACTTATTCATGAAAGAGAGATTGGCGTTTCATGAATAAATTCATGAACTGGAGATTCATGAAGCGGCCATTTGTCCTTTATGTACAGTTCATGAATTCATTCATGAACAAGATCATGAACTTGTTCATGAATATTTCATGAACAGTTCTTGATTTTTCACAGGGGCCTGGTTGGTAACCCAGGGGTAGTCTCGCGTGTATCGATGCTTTACACCGGGCATGTTAAAGAACCAAGGAATCTATTCGAAACAAGCTAGGGTATCGCACCCGGATTCCTTGTATCTCGCCTCTGTCTCTAACATTTGCGATAATGCCCCAGAGTGGGCCCTGCAAATTACATGGAAGAAGAAAAAGAAGGTCGTAAATTACCATTAAAGGGAGTTAATGTTGTAAAGTTAGATCTTTACTCCTGCATGTTAGGTAATATTACAATGATTACATGATTAATTCATGATATGCCTTCATTTAACTTTCTATAGTCTTATATACTGTATTGTGTTAGGAATTTAGCCAGTCTATTTTTAGTCATTATGGGTATATTTAGCTAGTCTATAAGGTAGATACAAACATTCATTTAAACCACTCTGTATATTACATTGTGAATTGCTTATATTGCTTTATCTACACATGTACATGCATTTTAACACCATCTTGCAGTATTAATTTGTATTAATACTTTATTGGATATATGTGATGCATTTCATATGACTCATAATGACATTTAATTATTGTAACCATTGTTCAAATATCTATAGATTCTAGAAAGTTCTAAGATGTTGCATAAGTTTAACCATCATGCTGTGCATCTCCATTGTACTTATCAGCCACCAGCTGCATGATCTGTGTATTGCTAGAGATGAAAGGACTCTGTTATACATGTAATACTGTCTGGGGCTTATGTAAACAAGGAACAAGATAATATTGATGCAAAGCATCAAAGTCGCCCCTAAAATGGTTATCAGTTAACATTTCTGGCAGTAGCATACCAGAAACGTCATCACCTCAATACAAGATGATGGAGACATGTTTGTTGTATATTGGCATGTATAATCAAAGACTAAGACCAAGCAGTTCTAGCACATATAATGTAGTATTTTTTTTAAGTTGCTTGATTTGGTGTCTGTAAAGAAATTGATAGTGTATAATTTTACAGGGCTACTTCTGATGTTCATCAACATAAGAAATATTCTGCCAAAGAAAGGTGTAGTCAACTACTGTATGTTTTAAGTGGTTAGGATGCAAATGGTTATATACAATTACATGAGTGGTGTTAAGGCAGCGACAGTTGTGTGCCTTGAATAACATGCTAACAGCATTAGTTTTTTTTCTTCCTTGATCCAGTTGGCTTCTGCTAATTGAGCAGAGGTTATACCGCTATGCCTTTTCAGTGTGGTGTGGTAAAATAGTGAAATAAAAGACACATGTATAGGTATAAGAAGGCAATGTTGGTTTGACAAGTCTTTATTGAAAAATAACAAAAATGTATGTAAATAAATGGTTAGTAAAGGGTTAAAATACTACTGAAATAGAATAGCGATACAAGTAGTTTGTCTTTATAATTTGCCACTCATGTGGTCCAAAACATAGTTATGACAAACATAAGTGTATTTTAAACATATCTGTTCTCATCTGGTTTTTTTAACATGCAGTTGTCATAAGTTCAGTAACATATGTTAACAATAGCAATTATGTTAACGTCATGTTAGAAATAACATATTACATTGTTTAAAAAATGTGTTTAACAAGTTACTTCGTAAAAAATATCAATTTAAAATGTTTTTATATTCTATATATGCGATCCAAATGAAAATAAAGTTTTATTTGTTAAAGTAATGTCCGAAGTTTATTGCAACATATTTTTGATAACATGTAAACTATGTTAGTTCAAAATGATGTAAACATTTGTTAAACATTAACATGAGTGGCAGATTTGCTTGAGTATAAAAACAACAACCTCTCAACAACGAACATCATTTTAAGTTTGTGTTGGTGTCTGTTGTAGAGAGGTTTTACTTTAGTTATTGTCCGTTTGTATTTACTTAGCACTCAATAATCTTTGTGTGTTTTCGTTGTTGTATAATGTAAGAATTTAACTTGTTATAACAAACCTGATAATACAACAGATAGACAAGGAATATCCATGAGTGCCAGGCAAATAATTTCGGACAATAACTGCACGCTAGGTTAGGCTAAGATTGATTGAAAAATAACAATCACAAAACTGACTTGAGCCTAGCAATAGCTGACTGGAGCTTAACGCTTAAGCTCAAATCAGCTGAAAAAATATATATAAATATTAAAAATTAAGATAAATGAGATCATTAATTTATGAGATCATCAATAGTTTGCACCTATAGTGTGGCTACTAAAACCACTCTATCAAATCTATGATACAGTGTAAAGCATGTAATGTATGTTGATACTCCTATGGAGTGAGGCTGTAACATGAATGTACAGAACCTGTAACATGTTTTGCTCAATGAGATTTTGTTTCAAGACTTGTAAATTCATGTTTTGCGTTGTATGTGTGAACAACAAATGTTGATCAATCATGTCAAAAAATACAATTTTTGGTAAAATGATGTAATGCTAATATGGTAAACGAGAGGGCCATAAAATGTAACACCTGAGTAATTGTTCTGACTAAGATTCACAGAAAAAGTGAAAAGGACACAATTGTATACACACTATTTTCGTATTATTTGACCTGGTGACCTAGTTAATTTGCATCTACATAAATATAATAATAAAGTATTTGTTTTAACAATTATCTAAAAATAAATGGTTATTTTTTTTGTAATGATATAGTTACCTGTGACCCGTTGCAGACATAAAGATTAATAAAAAAAATTATTAGACCAAAAAAATAAAAATCAACAGCTTCCGCGAAGATTTGATCCAGGGTCCTCTAGCACACAGAGCAGACATTCTACCTCTACACCAATCAACCTTGTGCTAAATTGATCCTTAATTAAATTATATGAATATAATTATGTAAATAACGCTATGACGTATATACATTTACACAACTTTCATTGGCTGATATACGGAGGCATGTAAACAAAGGCTAAGCGTACTTTGTAGTTTGGTCATTGTATCTACAGTTTCTACATAATACGGCATTATACGAACTAATAAAAATGAATTGTGGTTGTTTTTTTTAAGTTACCAATTGTTTGCTTAAAAACTGAATTTAATTGAGCATAAACAGTCTTCGAAACAGTTTTCGGGACTTTGATGAAATGGGGGTAGTTAGGTTCGGAAACGAAACAGTAAAAAAAGCGTAGCCTTACCGTTTGGGGACAAGCTGTTATAAATATAATTAAACATTTCCAAAACAATGTATTTAAGGTAAAAAAAAATGCATTGTAAATTTAAGACGTTTTCTTTATCACTTAATACAATTTCTGGATCCATACAGGTCAAATCAGGTTGTTTGGGAATTTATTGAAGAATGTATGGCTCTTCATAAAACCAATGTATTCTCCCTAAACGATTATGCAATCACAGTAGACATTAATAGGAAACATCCCTACTCGTCGCCCCTCAGGGGGCGACGAATTAGTTTAGTTTTGGATAGTCAAGGATAGTTTTGTTAGATACTTTTTGATTAGTTAAAATTATTGTAACTGACCAGTCAGAAATAGTTTTATCAAAGACGTCCAGTGTTGGATATCTATGGTTTTATATACTAATTATGAAATAGGAGGATCTTAAATCCTCACTCCAAGATAATTAATTAATAATTAATTAATAATTTAGGTACTTTAGGCATTTATCTTGGAGCTTTTAAGTAAATTGTTGAAATTATTTAAGTAATATTTTTGCATTTAATTAGGTTATTTTATTTAGTAAATTATTCTTATTATTTTAACACTTGCATTTAATTGTATTTTTGGTAATTAATTATATTTTTGTAGTAGCCATTTTAGAGTTCTTTAAGGCTAGCTGCTTTTAAATACTTGTTAAGTTCAGAATCAATAACAATAATATTTTGGCTTGATTTTAGGCAAATGGATGCATTTGTTTATTAGACAGTTTTAATATTGTATTTAATCTGTTTAATTTCATCATTACATTAGGTTATTTTGTATACATTTTATACTGGTATTTTGATCATAAGTTAAGTGTATTATTAAGGATATTTTTGACTAGCTTATTATACTTGTATTTTGACCATGACTTTATAGAGTATTGTTTCAAACATTGTTTAATTATAACATCATATTTTGTCATGGTTAGTTTAGTAATAATAATTTCATTGATTGCATTTTGTAACTTTTAATTCATGACATTGTTTGTTTTCATTGCATTAAAATGTTTGCTTAGTTCATTAAAATTAGTTTAGTTGATAAATTTAAATCATTTTTGTTATAATTTCTCTGTTTTATTAAACAGAGTGTGGTGTCATCCTGACGTGTCAGTAAATCTGACTGTACTTTGAGTTTCTCATATAGAAACTATTATTTGCTTTGCACATGAGTTCCTACTAAGCCAACTATAGAACGATGCGCAAGGCGCAGAGCCGAGTGAGGCTATGGCGCTAGCGCGCATTTTCGATTCCACAACATTAACAAAAACTAACACAGAAAGACTCATATGCGTACTTCTTGTATATTCATGGGTACAAATAATCAGGATTAATCATAAAACATCCATTCAGTTCAATATAAACAGGTATTACTATACAATTACTACAAAGAATCAATAATATTAAATTGAGGCAGAGTTGGACCTGGCCGAGTTTGTATTCGGGCCGAGTTGGGCCGGCCAAGTTGGTAAGTGGGCCGAAGAATACCGGGCCCAGTTCGTTACTGGGCGGAGTTGACCCTGAATCATTAAAAAAGCAAGAACCTTGCATAGATATATTGCAGTATTCATGCATAATGACCCCATTTAAATACATGCAAATCAGTGTTTATGCATCAGTTATTTGCATCCATGCCCAATCCAGCCTTTGAAAGTTTGGTCAGAATTAGCAATTAGCATATGTGATCCCCGGGGATTTAGACAATAAGCATTTCCACAGGGCGTGGATTAAGACATCAAATAATTAAAAATGAGTAATTCCCCCGTGTCAAATCACCCCTCCCTCCCCCAGCGGTCATTACACCGTTGCTTATGCAACAGATACAATATGACCGCCATCATAGAAGCAAAATGTATAAGAAAATCTTCCGTACCGTGGCCACTTCGGTATAACGTACACCGGATATTGCTAGCCAGATGAGTAATATTATCAATTTTCGCGACATTCTAGTGTTGACAAGGGTAAGTTCAGAGATGATTGTTAGTTTTTCTGAGTGTTTTAATGTACATTTTATACAAAACTATCTTCTCCATAAATTTTCCTAGCCTGTGCAACCGGTAAATTGCCAGGAATTTCTTTAAAGGGTGATTAAAAGACCAAACTCGTATCGTTACTCACGCAGAAAGTAAGCTCGATCGGTTGAAATAAGATGGGTTTTTTATATTTTTCGTTAAAATACTCAACTTGAATCGAGTGAATTGTCATTCTTGTTACAAAGATTATATTGCAAATGTAGTATCCGAAACTAATAGTAAATGACGGTGCATTGCGAGAATAAATGCAGGTGTTAGTGTACAGAGTATTGCTATATAGTTGCTCTCTGGTGTATGGAGTATTGCTGTTTTGTGTACAGAGTATTGCTTTTACTTGCAGTGACTATTTGTCACTCAAATCGAATAAATACAAAGTATAAGCAGCGTTATTCTATAAAAAATAACTTATATTATATATATATGTACCTATTAGATTGGATTGTATGGACTGCATGAAGCAATTAATGTAACAAGCTAATCCTAGCTCCAAGTCCTCCCTGAATTTTAACGGAAACTTCTATTAGTAACCGTGTATTTCACATACAGTAAAGAGTCATAGCTGAGCAATTGCATTTGACAAACACAAAACTACTACAATGTCCAATACTTTGAATTAGCAATGTTGAATGTAAATCATAGCAAAGGAACCCCATTACAGTATCCGAAATAGTTGAGAGATTATAAAATAAACCTTGGTGTGTACATTTTGTATACATGGATATGAATGCCCTTATTTGCCATTTGACCATAAGTATGACTTTCAAAGAATTGCATATATCCAAGCTAAATATCACATTTGTACTACTCACAAGAACACTTTATGCCTAAAATTCAGCATTCTATATTGTTAATCGCATTCATCTGCCTGACGGTTGAAATATTTTAACATAATCATTTAAGAATATTCTTATTGTATCGTATAACCCATAAAACATGACCATATTTGTGAGCAGACGTAATAATACGATAAAACTGTCCATTTACATACTTTATTTACACATTTTATTATGCCATACTCTCCCTCCGTATACTTACATTGAGCTTATGTGCAATACTCCGTACACTAAACGGCAATACTCCCTACATGCACACGTATCTGTTTTGGGGTGTATCTTAGTTGTTTTTCAAACAATATCAATGAAATTTGGTCACAACATTTTGGAGTTCAATATAAACAAAATGGCCAGTCAGGGGCGTAGCTGGGCATATTTTCAGTGTACGCACATGATAAATGCAGAATTGCTAGGGGGGTCCGGGGGAATGCTTCCATGGGGATTTTTTATTTCTACGATGCTGGAACGTGCATTCTGTTTGGAGTAGTTTCAGACCATACTATAGCGTAATATATGGCATGATAACTCTGAGTTTTATTTTTTAAATTAAAACATAATTTCGTTTTATACTCTAGTAGGCCTAGTTTATGATTATGTTTTGATGTATCATATTAATTAAAGCGAGCGATGCGAGCTCTAAAATAATACAATGTAAATAATTTTCCTCCTATGAAAAACAACTTTGACTACGTTCGCATTCAACGCACCCCCTAGATATGACCACTATTATTAATAGTTAAGGTTATTTAACGAGCGAAGCGAGCCAGAAAAAAATAAGAATGTTATAAAGTGAAAATATATTTCACCTCCGAAATAGGCTATGTTGGCATTCGCACCCAGCGCACCCCCTAGTTACGGCCATGAGAAACCGTGATACTGCCTGGCATTAAATTGTACACTAATGGATTAAAGTGGCCTAAGCTTCATTGTAACGTTAAAATGCAAATAAACGATAAATTGTAAGGCACCAGCCAGTTGCATCCATGGCACCCACATCCCCGGGATTTTTACTTCCTATGCCTATGGGGATAGCTGATGTAAAATCTCCGGTATTTCCCGGCATCTGACAACTTAATATTGTCCCCGGGTATTGGTTCGCAATGCCAACATGTCCCCGGCCCTGCAGGGGAAGCTGGAAGGTAAAACACGACCGTATCCCCCGACTATCCCCAGAGATAGGTTCGTGGATGCAACTGACTTCTATAAAAATTAAACGTGGGTATCTTCTCATCACAGCGATATTTACAGCAACAAAACTCTAGGCACTAACATAAACATCTTGTCTCTTTACTTTAGATACGAACAATTTTGCGACATATGTGTACATTAAGTTCATTGGTACATTTGCATTGACTGACTGGAGCCGTCAGTACATTGTCGTGCAATCTCGACAGTCCGGGGACATACGTCAAACCCCGGCAGGAGCGTAGCCAGGCGTACGCCGGGGCGTACGCATCATTAAGAATATGAAAAAACAAACTGACTCAAAAATGCAATAAAAATCGATGCCTCACTAGGGTTAGGCATGAAATTTAATGTTGGAGGCGGTCCTTTTTGGATCCAGGGCATATTTTAGAAAAAAACGAGCTCGCTTCACTCGCTAATTAGTTTTCAAAATGAATCATCTGATAGAGATCGTGCCTGCCAAAATTATTTTTTTTGTAGCTCACTACGCTTCCTCAATACTTTACTGAGCATACAAATGGCATGTATGGCCTCCTGCTCAGGTATAATCAGTATTTTTTCTAGCTCGCTTCGCCTGCTCAGTACTGTAATAAGTAAAAACAATCAAGTAAAGAAAGTGTATGTATGGCCTGCTGCTCAGGTAAACAGTATTTTTTTTCTAACTCGCTTCGCTCGCTCGGTATTGTAATAAGTGACTGTCATCAAGAAGAGGACGTGTATAAATGGACTGCTGCTCAGATAAACTGTATTTTTTCCAACTCGCTTTGCTCGCTCAGTACAGTAATAAAAGAATGTCATAAAGGAGGAAACGTGTATGTATGGCCTGCTGCTCAGGTAAACAGTGTGTTTTTTTGTAGCTCGCTGCGCTCGCTCAGTACTGTAATAAGTGAATACAATCGAGTGCAGAACGTGTATGTATGGCCTGCTGCCCAGGTAAACAGTGTTTTTTTCTAGCTCGCTGCGCTCGCTCCGTACTGTAATAAGTGAATACCACCAAGAAGAGAACGTGTATTTATGGCTTGCTGCTCAGGAAAACAGTATTTTTTCTAACTTGCTTCGCTCGATCAGTACAGTAATTAGTGAATGTCATAAAGTAAAGAACAAGTAAATGTGGTCTGTTGCTTAAGGTTATCAGTCACTATGATTTCTTCTAGCTTGCTTCGTTCGCATAAAACCCTTATTAGTTTATTTTATCACGTGGTACATGTTGCTGTATACTCCCAAAATATATCTGACAACGGGCGTACACTCTGAATATACCCAGCTACGCCCCTGCCCAGTATATCAACGAGCTTGACGACAGATGTACGATTGTCACCAGACCTCGCACGGCAGTTACACTGAATACACGGGCACATACTGTGTTGATCCGAGATTAACCCTGACTCCCGTCCGAGTTATTCCCTATTCTCTGAAGTGCATATCCGGGACAATCCTTGGTCAGCCCAATGTGAGCCTTGTAGATTGTGTTTTGTTATCTTTTTTGCGACATAAGCTCGCTCGTGTTGCCTTGTCACCACCGCATTGATAGTCGCAAAAGTGAAGTAGATGAAAGGGTTTAGTGGAGGGGACATTTAGAGCTATCCATTCTTCTAACAGAGGATGTGACTCAGTGCCCACAAGAGTATGGTAAAAACACAATATACCTAAAGGACTTAGCACACACAAACATTAATATGTTAAGACAAAATTCAGTGTCATGTAGTGAGGAACTAGACATATGTCAGGAACTAGACACATGTACGTATGTATGTCCATGATTTATCACATAAAAGTAATCTCTACAGGCCTGCCATTTCTCAGGCATTGCGCCGGTAATTACCGGCATTTTCGTCCGAGTACCGGCTCACCGGCAATTCAGTTCAATTTACCGGCAATTTCACAAAACTGCTCGTAGAATTTTATATAATTTTTTTTTTAATTTTATTTTTTCATAGACATGACAAGGCTACCAACAAGCTGGCTACCAACTCTCAACAACTTTCAAGATATTTTAAATGATGTAGACAGTAGATCTCTGATAAAACCTGAATATCACAAAACAATTTCATGACTTAATAACAATAATTGAAGTAATAATGTGGTTTGCATGATTGAATTAAGGTGGCTCCCGTGTTAAGCGACTTGATTAAGGCGGTTCGCGCGCTTAGCGCAAAATATTGAATTTTCTCAAATTGCACGCTTTGATTTTGGGTTTGGCTAGAATCTCAGGCTTTCGCATAATTTTATTATGGCAGCCCTGTCTCTACTTGATACTATACAGCAATAAATTAATTGTGCGAGCAAAGCAAGAAAAAAATGCCTGATTTATACCGAAGATGCTTTTAATAGTTTTCTATATAAATTACATTTCATCATAAAATTATGGAAAATATGCCTCACCCGGGTTAGGCATTGAATTTTATTACATTTTTATATCACTTAAATTTTGTCAGTTTTTCAAACAGCGTACGCACGTGCGTATTTGCGTATAGCCAGCTACATCCCTGCCAGTTCAAAAAATCTACAATTTGGTATTACAGCGGTTCCAGAAGCTTGTAAAGTCCTGCTGTGAATATTTGCGAGTGAGTAACGGCATAATGCTGGTTCATTTTAACCTTTCTGTCAATATCTGATTTACGATAGTGTGCTATAAAGTTACCAAAATGCCCGAAGAATTAAAACTCAATTGGGATGTGCATAAGAAGTCAGTAATTTGGAAAATTTCGTCTCTAAACTCACCCTGGTCTCCATTTCATGTCCTTAAAATTGATAATATTACTCACTTTACGAGCAATATCCGGTGTACATTATACCACAGTGGTGGCGTGGACTCCAAGGTCAGAAAAATCCGTGCTCAATGTGCCCAATGTGCTCAATGCGCGCAATTAAAGACCTGGATTTTGGCTCTGAGCCAGCTAAATTTGGTCACTTCTTTCTCAGCATGTGGTTCCAGATTTTTAAGATATCTGACCATATTGTACCCTATTACATAATATTATGTAACATTGCACAGCATGTTAATTAGTTTACAAGAGGCCCTAGTATTAGATAATAATACAACAAGGGTTCTCTTTATGACAGGAAGTTAAAAAATATGCTTATAGAAAAACTAAAAGCAGGAGAAACTCTGATAAAATTACTGGAACAATAGTTGGTACCGGTGGAAGTGGAGCATATTTAGTAGCTCACTGTGGAATCATGTTCATGTATCATAATACATGTGTGAAAAAACCCTGAACCATTAAGATTGACATATCTATTGTGTTGCTAGAAAGGAGTGATTAGACACAAATGCATACAATTAATGTCAAGTTATAAATGTGTGAAAATCTGAACATATACATGTAGTACGCAGTATGCCTCAAGATTAACAAGTCTAAATAATGTATTCCTTGAAATGAGTGAATTGATATTATTCATATAATAAAAATGTTATTTTTGATGATTTTGGTTAAAATGTTATAAATATATAAAAAAAAACATTAACTTGATCTATGTGTATTATGTTATCTTACATTTATTTAAAAAAAACTATTAGATATATTCACAGACATATATTATATTCAATTACAATAGATATACCTCTGTGGCATAGTTGGTTAGTTTTATTTCTATCTTGTATTAAATTATAGCTCTTGGGGAATATTAATAACTAAATTATGGTTTTTACACACTCAAACCAGATAGAAACAAAAGTAAAATAAATATATCTAATTATACAAATTAAACATACACACAATATAACATATACTTTCTAGGGTACTACATACAGTAGCACATTATTGATTATCAGTAGCTATATGGGCCTCTTGTCCCTTACACTGACCAGTTACAGTGTTATATGACCCCAGATAATCACTGATAGTGATCTCATGCTGGCACAATGCTGGCATCATGCTGATCCCTCTATAAAGTTCTGGACCAGAAGCAAAGAAGGAAAAATGTACCCCATCTTACAAATACTTTTTCATCTAGAACATAAGAAAAAATACCCATATTATTTAAAGATGTCTGTTCAATACCTGTTTTACTATTTATTCAAAGTTTTTAGAAAAAATCTCAGCCAACTGGGGGGGGGGGCACGGGCCCTCGTGCCCACTGCCTGGATCCGTGCCTGCCCCTTTAAATAGACGTTAGTGTAAACATCGTAAAACTCTGGTTGCATGTTGATATTGCATGTAGAATTTACATTTTCAACTAAAATCCATAAACTATAACTTTACTTACATCGTATTTTCCAAAAACGTAGGGACATCACAACAGTTCGAAATCTGCATTTTCGCTTTATGGTAACCTTTGACCGGAAACACTAGAAATGCACCAATCAAAATGAATAGTTTTCCGGATTAAAGACAGAAACACCCGATCATCATCATCTGCAGGTAGTCATGCCCGAGGCAAAAAAGCTCGTGATCTGCAATTGTTCGCATAACAAAGCTTTGAAAGACGATTTTAGTATAGATCCAGGCACAGTTATGACATGTGTTCACCTATTGCATAGAGCATCGTGTGAACATTGAATAGCCTAACATGGGCGTGGCCAGGATCAAGGTCACAGAGTGACAGATCTTCTAGCCATGTTCAGGACGACAGGCGCGTAGCTGGTGCAAAATGAATGTTACGGACCAAGGTAGGGGGGTCCGGGGGTATGCGCCCCCGAAAAAAATTTCCTGTAGAAGCCCTCAGACGGCATTTGAGAAATGAACATGTACACATGACAATGATTGACAAGTTTCGTAAGTAAATCACAGTTAATTTGTGGTTTTGGAAAAGCTAATATCAAAGACCTAATCGTATTTTAGGTATTTGCTAATTAATACCAACGTACTTAATATGACATGGAATTATGTTTTTTTTGCATTGAACATATCGCCTTCATTGTACGTCGCTCGGACGAATGCCATAGATCCACGTTCGACAATTATAAATTTATTCCCCAGTAAACTGAGCATTCTGGGTATGTTGCTGACGACGATTTGATGATATACCAATACAACATGTAAAGGCTTGTGGCCAAACCTCAAAAAGTGGCCTAGAAATGGGTGCAAACCCCTCCCCATGGTAGAACATTTCACAACCTGGTTTTTTGTTGAAGAGTGGGTTTTGGGCGTTGAAAAACGATGGTTGTGAATCTGGGGTCAATGTAGTTCATTTTGAAAATCGACATTTTATGTGTGTTTTTTTATTATCGTTTTGTGAGGCAATTCTATGCCATAGTTTGTCCATGTACAGAAAAAGATAGATACCATAAAATTAGCTGATTATGTTGTGTTTGGTAAGAAAATAACCATATAACAGACTTTTTGTTGCGTAAAAAACAACTTTTTCAGAAATATATCATTCCCTATCCCCTCGACACCCCTTTGTTGTGGTTGTGGGTAGTACAGGTTACACACCATGCACCATGCTTGAGTAACCACTGACTGGGTGGATGTCCAGTATACACACCAAGCCTGAGTGACCACAGCCAATCAAGGCAATGTGAATCACCTGACTTCCAAAGCATGATTCTTGTATTCTGTCTCTTTGATAACCGGTCTCCCTAAGGAATAGATGTGCTTTTCATACACTCTAGTCCTTAGTGAGCTTTCTCTCTATAGTTACTAAGTAGCTATAGGGAATTTCACAATACCTTGATAACGATTTCTATTGCATTTTTTCCATTATTTTTACTTTATTGTTTCGTTTCTCGTGAAAAACTTTACGCACGTGCGTACGTGCGTAAGCCCAGCTACGCGCCTGGATGAGTCATTTATTTTCAGGTGGCCTGTAACATGGGCGGATCCAGGATTTCCGGTTAGGGGGGCGTAAGAAATTTGCTGGGGTCCAGAGCATACTCCTGCATGGGCGTAGGAGCGTCTTTAGCATTACAACACTTCATTCATGGAAGCGTATTTTGGTTATACATTGTATCTATATACTGATATATAACAACTGAGTTTATGATTCTCTTGCAATGTTGTTATTATGGGTACTGGAAGTTGATCATTTGAAATAAGGGGGACCGGGGACCATGCTCCCCCGGCAAAATTTTCTCAACAAAGGATCAGTCTGATGCATTCTGGGCGTTCTGAGATACCTTATTTTGTGTTAAACAGGACACGTTTTATTATTTAATACAGAACAGTACTTAAATTAATCGTAATGAAGTGTTTGCACAAGTGCCCGATTTTGAGAAGCCAGTTTTTTTTTATTAATTGATTTTCGGAATTTTTTGTGATATATATGTTATTTAATTAAACAGCTAGTGTCTACAAGCAACAGAAATATTGAAATTGGTGCATTCAAAGAACATTTGAGTTAAGCCTTACTTCTGACATCTCTTTAGTGCCCGCTATTTATAAAATGTTGTACCTTGAAACATTATTAAAAGAAGTCATCTATCATTTTTCTTTATTTTATTGTTTAATGCCCTACTTGAAGGACCTTTACTGGGAAGAAATCTATGTTAATACTAACGTTAGTCATATTTATCACAAGACTATTTTAAACTGTCAAATTGACTAGAACACAAAATGTCATATATAAACGCAAAACACTAGAAAACCATATAATACATGTATGTTTCTGACTAGACTTAAACTTTTATACCCCGAAAGAACACTGAACAGTCACTTGTTTTGCTTTTTAAAGGGCCATATATAAACGCAACACTGGAACACCATATGTATGTTTCCTGCAAAGGAGGTTTTGGGGGATCTCCCCCAAGAAAATTTTGATTTCTTAAGCCTTGAATCCTGCATCCTGGTGAATTATGAAGATATTTTTTCAGATTTGTTGTTACCAAAAAAAATATTTTTATATCAATGTGACAATTTTAAGCAGCTTAATTATTTTGTGGTTGATCCTAAACCTATTACTGAATAATACAATCAGCATTCGTGATACCCAGAAAAAATATCAAAATTACAATGACGTCACGTCACAAGTTGGAGCTATTTTCATTTTCGCGTAGCTTATTTGTCAAATGATGCAAATGTAATTACGCTTGATTCAATAACTATAAAATGTTATATATCAATCGAACGAAGAAAATCAGCACAATCGAACTGAATGTATATTATTTTAGTTTTCTTACAAAATCCCACTGTTTTAGGGTTTGTAATAACCAGAATACACTGAAATGTCACTGTAGAAATGTAACACCCAAGCTCGTGTCGCTTGAGAAAAAAATGTATGGAGAGCAAAAAGCATACGCAAACTTTCTATATGTTTGCGCAAAAGAATAGCTAAACGTTAAAAATTGATGTCATTAACGTAAAAGAAAGTGACATCATCAGAAAGTCAAATATTTTGAATCTGTGTTGCGGAAACAGTTGTGTGTAGAGATTTCAAAATTGCGGGGAAATAAGTTGTTATTACACTCATAAAATTATCCTACATCGGTTATTTTTAATTATTTCTCTTTGAAATTTCTTATAAAAAATACGTTTTTCCTACATAATTAAACACGGCATTCATTTTAGATTTTGATTCAAGAGATAAAAAATAATTCCAAATTTTCTTTGTCGACATAAAATGTCCCACCCTGTGCTTAAAACTAATCAAAGTACTGAAGTACTGTCGGAAGGCGATAATTCCGTTGTATGTAGTGTAATAAACATTTATACGTGGGGTGTTCCATAATTGATAGGTCTTTTATCATAGCAGCACGGCAAATAATAAATTAAGAAAACTCGCTATAAATCAAACTACTTTTTCTATGGTCTGACCTGTATTAACTTGTAGGTTCATACCTTGACGTTCGTCACCAAATGCAAAGCTTCATATTTAGAATCAGTATAACAGTTAATCATGTATTCAATTCAAAATATGCCGTGAATGCTTTTCCAAACATGTCTAAATTTGCATATCTACGTACATATTAGTTTAATCATGAATCTATATACATGCGTACCACATGTACGCTCTCGATGACGTTATTTTAGTCAAAACGGAGATCAAAGACTTCTCTATCTCCGCCGATCGCGTATTGATATATTCCAGCTGTAACAGTAGTACTACCGCATACACTCTAAAACATTTCATGAATGTGTATTTTTTTTAAATATAATGTTGTGTTAGTACGATGAGTATATGCATTCATTCAGCACATGGAATACATGTACATGTATATTGCACAGTTGTCATAAACTAAGAGATAAAAAGAACACATAGATGTATAGACAAGTATTTATGTGTACACATAAGATATGTGCACGCGAATCACGGACATGTCAATTCATTTTACACTGAGCATGAGCGGATCCAGGTTTGGTGAGGTGGGGTCCAGGCTTCTGGAATGTTGGAAAAATATGGCCGTCTTACATTAGGAGACGAGTACGTCTTGTGTTATGTTATGTTCTTGTGCTAGTCGGACCTAGCAAAATAACCGGTTGGACATCTTCATAATACAATGAACGGTCGGCGTACATTTGGGCTAATTGGCTGAAGCCAAACGTTGTCATGCTGCAGATCGGGGAATTGTGTAGCATCGAATGACGGCGGCCAGGGTCATTTAAAAGTATATTAAAAATATACGTTGCTACTCATCGGTCGGTGTCTGCGCGATCATCAATAATCATCGGGTTCATATCGGATACACGGGAGGATGGAAGAGACAGAATGTTAAACGGCATGTGGGACCCCTAGCATTTTCGAATGTACAACATGGTTTCTATAACGTTTTCGGTTTAGACCACTCTGAGTTTACCAACTAGTCCATTTCTAGTTGGGTGGAAACAATGAAATGATTTCCGAATGACCATATGTCCCGGACGAGATTAAAACCTTTGATGGACTTGTCGATCCGTATTCTAGAGAACTACCCACGCGACCACAGTCTGCGTGTCACCCGAATGGTTGATTATACCACATGTTAAAAGGCTTGTTGACGTACTTACATGTTTAGTCTTCTTAAAATAATTTAAATACTTCTTTCAAAAGCTAGTAGCGTCATTATTATAATATAACAGCAATACCTTTATTTTAAGAGACAACTCGGTTGGAAAAGTCCAGTCTTCCCTGTAGACCTCTGCTCATACCTGATTATATTTTATAAACAATCATACAAACAATGACATATAAAGTTACTGGGTGCCGAACATGCCATATTGGGTGGCCAGACTTGTCACATCATGGATAAACCCGGCCACCTAGAATCATAGACCTACACGCATTAGTAATCTGTCAGCACCCTGTATTTCGTTCTGGATACTAGTATGCTAACCAATCATTCTCCCCCCCCCCCTTAGCTTCAACCAAAACAAACATAAGCAATATATATCAAAGTATTTAACGTTAGTCGTTTTATTTATTTTTTTCTATAAATATACTAATCATTACACTAAATGTTTGTTTTGTATTAAAAGCTATATATTAAAAAAATAGCAGATGTTAAAATTGAAGGGCATAATTATAATTATGTATTAAATTTGGATTTCATTACCTAATTTATGTTTTGTTTTTTAAAATCGATACGTTTTCATTATCTAATAATCTTTGTACCGGATCTTAGATACTGGGTACAGATGCAGCATTGACACAATAGCAGTTAAACACACGTATCATCAATTCGATATTGAAAAATGTGTCGAAATTTCAATATATTGTCTATAACATATTGTTACATACACATAACAATTAACATTGTTGACATAACTGCTGTCATACTGTTCACTATCTAATCCTATGACGTTGACCGTTAAAGTCCCGTGCGAAATACGTCTGACTCAAAATATATACGAGCTCGTAGACAGCTCGTAGACAACTCTGGAGCTCTGTGAAAAAGTTTTACCATGTCGACGAGACCTCTACGAGTCGAAAAAATCCGTACGATACTCGTACGAGTATCAATATCCATACGAGCACCGTACGGACGTCGTGCGAGTTCAGCAAAATCAACTCGTTCGGAGCTCGTACGGAGCTCGTAGGACAAATGTGACCGTAGCATTACTTTTTTGCAATTTAATCGAAAAAACAGTTCATTTACCAGGGTATAAAATTTAAAATCAAATATTTCAACTGCAATGTTTCAATTTAAACAAAAATCTAGTCTAGTTTTAAACTTATCTAGCGTCTGTTTCAATACAGTGCATAGTATGGAAGCTCTGGCGGGACATTTGAAATTAATACTTAATAATTCTATCTTGAGAATTAAAATTTATTTCTCTAAAAGTATTAATATTGAATATATTGGATATAACGTCATGTAGGGATAGCAAGCTTAGCTTCGTAGGTAATGAACGCCACACAGCACCAGTTCAACCCCCAGTGTAGCATCAGTACTGGCTTTATCCAAAAATACTTTTAAATAATGATTCACAAAAAATAATATTAATTCAATGGAAATTGAACAAAGCATTGGTGACTGACTGTATTTTATGTACTGGAAAGGGCCAGGAATTGAGTGAAAATGTGCGTTTGAAAAATAAATGAAATATGTTATCTGTATTTACAGATTTATATTCGAAGGGGATAGGTTAGAGCCTCACACTGAGCAACGTTTTGCATTAGCAAGTTGTCTTGCAGTGGCAAGGGTGTCTTGTACATGTAATGGAAGGCCAGGAAAATAAATTCATATTTTAAAACAATCATAAATATTATTATTAAAATCTTAAAATTTAAATCTAAAATATAAATATTTAAAAGTTAAATGTGAATTATAAAGATATTTTAAAATATTTAAATATAAATGTATAACTCCAACGCGATATTCTGCAATGTCAATATAAACAGAAATCACTGATCAATACATCGATTTAGGGAGAGCGGAAGTTTATTTTACCTGCTCACTTCTACTCACCAAGTAAGTTAAAATATCGGTAAAGCTTGGCCACATTGACATGGGCCTGACCGATTAGCATAATTTAACAATCGATATATTGTCTACCTTTACAACACCGAGTGTATGTTTTCATAATCGGGGAGTATCACGGAGACGCTCGAGATGTAATACAAACACAAATCTGAAATACCGATATTGCACGATTTGCTTGCGGAAATTGATATATTCAAACATTGTAATATATTATTGCATAAAGGTCAGGCTCACGTCAAAATAGCCAAGCTATACGCATTGAAAAGATAATCCCTTTTCCAATATCCTTATGTTGTCATACATACTTTGCCTGTTTACTTTAAGTGGCACAGGTCCCAATACCGCGTTAGAGTTATACATTATTATTTGTTTGGTCGTATTGGTCGTGCCTTCATTTAGTGCCGTTGTATACTATTTGACGGAGAACATTATTCCTGGCCAATCTGAACTAGACACAATTACTTCTGCACGGCCTTACAAACTTTCTCATAAAAAGATTTTCTGACCAGAGCTGCACGAACCAAACAGTTATCCAACAGAGCATTAAAACTAACATTTACCAAAACAGTTACCACCCTTTCTTGTTATTAAACATACCTGTTTCAAATCGTTTTTAAATAAAACAAAGTTTGATAACGGGTTATTTGTCTTCTTATATAACTCTGTTTAAGACTTTTTTGCGGAAGACACTAGGCAACCAGTATAAATTACCCTTACAGCTGCAAGATATTGCAAACATTCACTTATAACAAATGTTGGTTAGGACTCATGGGCAAGAATCCACAATCTTGATATCCATCAGAAAACAATTGCTCACACCGACATTTGCAATAACATAAAGGGTCACTTCTCGTGGCTTACAAACATGATTAAAGTAGAACGAACAGGATTAATACATGCTATCATTCGCGGTAAAATGGCATGGACCGCCCCGAATATAAGGGAAAAGGAAATCCATTTCCCTAAACTGGACCAGGTTGTCAAACATGAATACTAATCGTACAAATAAGCGAATTGCACTTTGGTCCTCTGCTTTGTCAAGTAGATTATGTTCAAATTGGTTTGATACTGTAAAGAATATGTTGAAAAATTGTGATTTAGAACAGTTTAATGATATTAATATTGCTTTTCATAAACATGCACTTGTTGATAAACTTGCATCTGCTTTACATGTAAAATATTGTAATGATTGGAACCAATCAATCGATGATGTCACTGGACCGTCGGGCCGTGGTGGCAACAAATTACGTACATACCGATTATTTAAAACTGACTTTTCTGTTGAAAGTTACTGTAAAATGATTATGCCACCACGACACAGAGCTGCCTTTAGCAAATTTCGATGTGGGGTGGCTCCCATACGTATAGAGACTGGCACATACGAAGGCATTCCGATACAAAACAGAAAATGTCCGTTCTGTCACATCATTGAGGATAAGAAACATGTAATTTTAAAGTTCTTACTCAGATTTGAGACAAACACTGTACACAAAAGCAACTTCAATTGATAATAATGTTTTGAATAGGTCAAATATGGATACATTAATTTTTCTTTTCAATAACTCTAGATATGAGATGATACGGATAAGTGCAAAAACCTGTTACAATATTTTACAGCGTCATTCTTTTATCTGTGTAAATAATGTACGTATTTGATTAAATTATAATATTTTATTTAATCTGATTGGTCCTAAGTAGATTTCGTAAGTCATTTGTTAAATATGCGCACTAGTGCACGATAACTCTCAGTGTCCTAATAATTTCTATTTTTAATTTATACTTTAATAAGGATTAACAACTGTTTTTCAGTTTTAAACATATAGCTATGCTAAAATGTGTAATGTCAGTTTTTATCCAAGGTCCATGTACCTTGTGAAAATTGGATGTTTTATTATAATGTAGATAATGTCTCTTATAACTCTAAACAAGAGTGGCTATATATGATTTGTGTTTTATGTTGTGTGTGCAATATAATTATGTTGTAAATATACATGAGACTTAAATAAATAAATGAATAGGTCATATTATATTGTCCAAGTTATCCTGACCATAGGACACATGCTGGTAGATGATGATTAGGAAAGATATAACACATGTTAAGGCTGACCCTCACCGATACCAGTTTTCACACATTGTCATTAATGAACAGCCTGCTGATCCACTAATTTCACACGACGTCACATGTATGGGTGATATACACCTGACATGTAAAAGAACCAGGGATGCTTCTGGAATTGGGACATCTTCTGTATTATGCACTATCCCCAAAAAACTAAAAGTACTAAAACTCTTCTGGGGTCTCGCCCATATGGATAATTCGGTGACGAGGATAAATAAATGCAATAAACGTAACAAATTCAAGAGACATTTTACGGAAACCGTCAATCGTAATGTACCTGTAATTAAACCTACTACATAAAATACAGTTATTATATATTTAATAGGGGATTAAATAGCCAGCAAAGCAATAATGTCCACGTGCGTATCTTCGTCGAATCTCTGCAGGTACTAATGCTTTCAGAAAAAGTTATTTCCGGTCAAAACTTTCAGGCAGTTTTCCGAGGTGAATGGTCCTTTGAAAATAAAAAAATAGTAATCTGTAAACGGTTGCCCCCTATCATTTTCTTTCGAATTATAACCATCTTTAAAAATATTCAATAAATAAAACAAACTATTTAAATAAGCATATGGAAGTAAGAAATACGCTACTGTACTGGATACACGGCGCCAATACAAGACGTGATGTCATGACGTCACAAATAACAGGAAATGACGTCATACCAAAAGTACGCCAAATAGACTCATGACGTTACGTTGCAATGTATAACAAATCAGTATAATATAGGTAAAACTCCAGTATAGGGATGCCTACACTTATTCCAAACATAAACCACAGATACATAGCCAATCTTAACTTTTGAATAATTATTATTTCTGGTCTTAAATTTAAAGAGGAAAAGTGATCAGTTGCTGATCAATAATTATCTTTGTATAGGCCTATTGTATATATTTAAACATCTAAATTCAACTCATATTTAGTAAGTTTCTATCTGAAACATAGCTTAGCAGATATCCAATGTGTATTTAATCCCTCATTTAGGCGGTGCCTTAGTTCATATTATGACTTTACTGAGTATTGTTTAATATCTCGTTAGTGTACATAATATCATTGAACATTACACTATATCGCTGGCGTTTAATGAGAACGTCGTAAGTGCCACTTACGACCTTATAAGACTAATGCATATTTGAAATCTACACCGTAAGGCGCTTCTTACGAGCCCATTTTCATATAAATTGGAACTTGTTATGTTGACTAAACTGAAGTTGAAAAGGCTTATTTTACCATAAGTAAAGAGTGGTTGTCAGACAGGTTTTTTTTCTTAAAATATTTTGTAGTTACGAACTTCTCATTCTAAGCTAGCGATGTGTAGGTTTGAGCTCTTCAGTAATTCGCTGGCTTAGAATGAGAAGGTCGTAAGTACAAAATCGATGTTTTGAGAAACAAGAAAAACCTGTCTGAAATTTACTCTTTACTTTTGGTAAAATAAGCTTTTACAACTTCAATTTTGTCAACATAACAAGTTCCGATTTTCATGAATATAGGCTCAAAAGAAGCGCCTTATAGTGAAGATTTCAAACATTTATAAGTCTTATACGGTCGTAAGTAGTAGTTACGACCTTCTCGTTTTAGCCATCGAATTGTTCATTGGTATCAACTGTATAGATCTCGATTTGCTCCAATGTCGTAATTATACAGATCTTTTAAAAATAGTGACACAGTTTGTAGCTAAACTGTACTGACGAAAAATAAAAATATATCTTTATCGAAGCCATTACATTTGCGCTGGTCTATGTGTATCCAGGGATTCTATTACTATATACACTGCTTTCTCGTGGAGTCGAGCCCCTTAGGGCTAAAAGCCTTACATGTACACTTCCTACAGTCTATTCTTTAACCAATTTTATTTTTACTGACAGAGAAATTACTTAACTTTATGAAATCAAAATAGGTTTGCCATTAAAGAGTTTTTGTTGTAAAATATTTGCTATAAAACAAGTGCCAGTCAAGAGCCTACGTCATTCTGAAACTTTCTCATCGACTCGAGCCCTCTGATTGGTCAACCTCTACTTAACCCAATGACTGAAAACTCTTCACAAAACACAGTTGTGAAATAAAGTTAATTAATCTTAGATGATATTCACCGACTTTAATCAATGTGAACGAGCCTGTTGACAAATAAATCGTCAATAACATAACCCATGGTAAAACGCTTAGGCATTGATGCTTACCAAAATGGATGTTCATAGTTGGATGCTATTAGTGATCACAGAACGATTGCAAGTTGTTTTCATTCACATTTGTTTTGCTGTTGTGACAGAAATAAGACTTCCAGCAGATTTTAACATGTTTTGGATCAGAACCATCTCCGCATGTGTGCATATTTGACCCAAACAATTAGGGCTCGAGTCGATGAAGATGAGAGAAGATCCTGGTTTATCATATTACCAAAGCTTCTAATCTATAAGGGTCTTCATTGTTTTAGAATCGCACGTGTGTCTCATGTTTTCGTGATTTTTTTAAAATGGCAACGACACGGTGTATCATTTTATAAAACATCATTTTATGAGATTTGGTTCTTCCACTCTCATAAATCAGTGGTTAGTCAAGTACCTGTTGAAAAAACAAACGCTGGTTGAACGAGAATGGATAAAACGACATCTAGTCAGAAATTGTTAAGGTCACGATCACATTCAACAACTTACCGAAACAACTCGATTGGATCATCTTCTTTTTAGCTCACCTGTCACATAGTGAGCTTTTGTGATCACTCTTCGTCCGTCGTCCGTCCGTCGTCCGTCCGTCGTCCGTCCGTCGTCCGTCGTCCGTCAACAATTGGCTTGTGTACACTCTAGAGGCAACAGTTTTGATCCAATCTTCATGAAACTTGATCAGAATGTTGTACTCTATAAAAGCTAGGCCAAGTTTGAAATTGGGTCATTAGGGGTCAAAATCTAGGTCACTAGGTCAAATCTTAGACAAATCTTGTGTACACACTAGATGTCACCAACTTGTTCCAATCTTCATGAAACTTAGTCAGAATGTTGTTCTCCATGAAATCTAGAACAAGTTCGAAACTAGGTCATGTTGGGTCAAAAACTAGGTCACTAGGTCAAATCTTATAAAAACCTTGTGTACACTCTAGAGGTCACCAATTTCACCCAATCTTCATGAAACTTAGTCAGAATGTTGTTCTTCACATTATCTCGGCCAAGTTCGAAACTGGGTCATGCCAACATACGCAATACAATATACATTAAAACAGTTATAAAACATGCATACAATACTATCGCAATGACCATCAACATTACATGTAAAAGAAGAAACTAAAAGAACTACATGTAGTGCTTATTTCCATTGAGGTACTTTGAGAAACATGTTATCAAACTATATGCCAATTTGACATAAATATATATAACAAACAACAACTATTTATAACGGATGTGACTAGAAGATGGTGTAAATATAATGTAAAACATCGTTGTGCACAAAAATTATCCAAATTAAGTAGGATTAAAATAACCTGCTCACAACATTTGAATTTTATTTAAATAGACTAGTGTTGTTTTAAACTATTATCAACTACAACTAAAAGTTTATTTCAAGAGAGTTTTTATGCGCTAAATTGCGTTCAGCTATTAGTGGGTCGTATTCACAGCGCTTTCAGACCAAACCTTACTTTTTATATAAAGTACCGGTATTATTTAAGACGATAGAGGAACATATTGAAATATTATATTCAAATTGATTAATTATAAACCAATCAGCGTTCTAGAGCACAGAATATTGGCGCGGTACGGAGCAAAAATGATTATTCTGCAATTATAAAACATCAATACTTGAATTAATCGGCGTTAATTAATAGAATAATACCAAGATTGGGGATGAAGTTTATTTGATTGCAGAACGATGTTAACAATAATTGGATTTTAATTTTCGTCAGTCGCATGCAATATTAATTACTACTGCTGCATTTATAAAGGTATGAGAAAATCCACTAGGGACGGTAGCACTCAACCTAACCAGCCGAACACAGAAATCAGAACAACTACAACACAACTACCCTCAGCAATGCCCACACATTAGCCAAAGAAAGAATAAAAAATCCAAGTCCCCGCCGAAATAATGCAGGATGGCCAAATTTCCCAAAGAAATAATAGAATCGCGGTTATTGCATGAGATCGAATGAAACGCAGCCAGGGCTCAATCAAGTTCCCCAAGGCCCACTGCATGGCGACAAGCTTTAAAGCACAAACCCATTCCAAAACGGCGACCAAATGAGGCCGACACCGGGGCGTGACCTTGTTAAAACACTTAGAACAGTGACCTTACATTATGCGACCTAAAGAGGAATAACTACGACTTGACCTAGATTAAAATAATGGGCAAGGTAGGAATGGGGTGGGAAATAACATTACATTTTTCTAGCAACTACACTGAGCAATGTCCAAACATAAGCCGAAGAAACAATTAAAAATCCAAGTCCCCACCGAAAAATGCAGGATGACCCAGTTTCACAAAGAATTATATAATAGCGGTCATTGTATGAGACCGAAAGAAACATTTTTAAACATTATAAAGACATATGTGTGCACACTTTCTCCTGACAAATTATGATAATTGATAGTGCTTTGTACATTTAGGTCATTCAATGTGATAGTAGACAAAACATGCTAGTTATACGAAACGCCTCTTTAAGTAGTTTTCTAATTTAACTACTAAGTGGACAATGCATACATAAAGGAAGGTTGTCGGTGCAGTTTTCGTCTTGGTACGGACAGCGACAAGTGTCACTGGGGGCTTAAACTATATTAAGATGCACCAAACCTCACACTTACGTCATAGATAACCTTATCAAACTGGATAGTGTAAATTAAGGTTTCCTGTCATGATAGTGACAGATAAACTGTAAATTGATCCACCATTAAGTCCTTTACTGTCTCGATAAACAGATCATGAAAGTGGCTATGACCTAGAATATTTCGAAATTGGTAATGCACATCAACATAGAATTCATACATGTTTAATACACTTCAAAAGTTAGTAATTTAAATAATAATATTTGTGTGGAGTGTCATACATATATATCTACAGTCAATCATTACAATTTTGTTCGTTTATACCGAGTTCTAAATGCCTACATGTTTAATATTTTCTATGTTTCATTGCTCGATATGCAGTTAAAAGTAGCATTGGCATTTCTCAAAACCTTTCTTCTATCATTTGCACTAATGTTTTATTGAAATGATTGTGTTCCCAGGCTATCTTTATTGTTATGACCATGACATGTGTCATTCTGTTCTACGTCGATTGATTAGATACGTATGTCATACTTTGAATTAACTAAATGGAACTGCATAAATCTATGTAATAAGTTCATGTTGAGGGTCAAACAATGACATATATTGATATACAAAACCATTCAGAAAATTACATCTTGTCTCAAGACATATCAATCAGAATGTCCTTAGACGTTTCATCAATTTCAGATAATATACTAATGAACACATACGTGAAGGATATTTATACTATTGTCTGCAACTTCCAATACACTTGATTGTTTCTATACTAGTATTCGATCGAAATGTATCATAGACTTAGTGAGTCCAATATCAAATTTGTAAATACGTATGTGTTCATTTAGCAATTCCCGCAAGTTGTAATCAGTTGTCAGAAAAGAGTAAAACAGTCAACGAACTTAATAAAGAGAATGATTATCAATTTTTCACAATGTCAACGAATTTCTTATGGATTATTTGAAAGGAAGTGTGGTTACTCCTTGACAAAATAGCCTGTTTGCTGGCGATAGAGATGCGTTTTTGTGTATGAAACTGTTAATCAAGTTCTTCAGTTTGATCAACGTCGGTCTATTATATCACAAACGTATACCGTCCTCGTTTCGTTTCTTCGCGACAATGACATTTCGGTTATGTTAGATTGGCGCTAAGACATTTATCTTTGGCACAATATCGTTTCAATGGCAGCCATAACTAAGCATATTAGCCGATATAATACATGTAGCCTCAATTCCAGTACAATGCTAAGACAATACTAACATACAATGACAATGATAGTGCGTAAAGTCGGTTTGAGATTTAGTTACAAAGCGGAGACATTATTCTTTAAACATTTCCGACAATTCATAATGAGATAGGGTAGGAAAAACATCACCCAACAACAGAATACAAAAACACACATCACAGAGACAATAGTGAGAAAACTGAAGACACAATTCGTTTACTAGTGAACTACACAACACAAACAGAAACTAGCGACATTGAGAGCCACCAAAACGTCCAAGAAAACATGGACTGGCACATCGACATAAAACGCAATAGCTCACTAACAGTATGCCGGCTGAAATAACTAAAATACACAAAAAGCTTAACCACAAAAACAGCAAAAAGTGAACCACCAAAACGAACAGAAAACATAGAATAACAAAGTGACAAAAATACAACACCCCAACAGTCGGCGAAATCTTTGGACTACTCTTCTATCGCAAAATACCTAGACAAATTTCTGACAAATGTTCTGAAATATTGACACACAGTTAACAGTTTATGGCATCAAATAAAAAATTCTGATAGCTGAGGAAAATCAGATAGGTCCAATATTTCAACGCTTGATAGTGTACAACTAAATTAAATGGTAAATGGTTTATTCATTCCCAGAACAATTTGAAATAGGAATTGATGTGCGACTAGCTACCATTGCACGTTCATAACAATACTTTATGCACCAATATATTACCGTTTTATTGCCCCTTAGCTCGAAATCTACTTAAAATATTTCTGAGAAACTGTTCAGTAACCGATTAATATGAATTGGATTTCAACCGATTACAAAGTTGATGGACCGATGGATATCACAAATTGTACGTGTCTTAGATTATTCCCACGTGTCACAAAGTTAGCGATATTAGAAGTCCAAACATTTGAAACGTTGTTAAAGTATTGTGCAGAAAGCGATAGTTCTATTTCTTTGTGTTCATTCTTGGCCGAAATTTATGCTTATGGAAATTGTATCGAGTTTTGTTAATTCACACAAATCCACGATAAATCTCCATCACAAATACAATGCATTCTCTAACTGATCGTTTGATTGTACATATCAGCACAGTTTGGTAATGCATCAATCAGGCATATCTAAATGTAGGAATAAAATATTCAGTATCGTAATGAATTGTCCTCTGCGTTCACTCTGGTTTCTATTATGTCTTAATACATCACATGATCTGTCTTTTAAACACTCAATATTGTCCGAAACGTAATGGGTGGTGATAGCATAAATTGAATACTTTAAACAAATAGTTTTCCAGAAACGAGGAAGAATACAAGAGTTCACTGACATGCAGACGTATGTTTCGAAATGGACATAATGGCCGCATTGTTTGTGATGGATAAGAAATCAACATATGCTCAACTTCCCCAGAAATGTAACATTTTAGTATTGGGTTTGACATATATTTGTCACACGCATGTCCTTCCCAACGAACGCTGTTTTAGCTGATTCTTTGGAACCATTTCAAGTTAGAAAATATGATGATACAAATCAAACCAGGCAATACATCGCTGGCTTAGAATGAGAAGGTCGTAAGCATATTTGAAAGTTACATGATAATTCGCTTCTTATGAGCGTATTTGCATGAAAATCGGAACTAGTCATATTGACCGAACTGAAGTTGAAAAGGCTTGTTTTACCATAAATAAAGAGTGATTGTCAGAGAGTTTTTCTTGTTTTCTCAAAATATTGATTTTGTAGTTTCGACCTTCTCTTTCTAAGCAAGCGAAATGTACTGCTGTTTTTGCGAAGCCAGCTTTATAGAAGTTATTGCTTAATAAACATAACTTACTAGTCTACAAGTCGCAGATACGTAAGCCATTGGTAAACGAAATGCGTCAGAATTGCATTTAAATGTTATAGCATTCCATTGGCCATCAGTAGCGATTAAGCCGATCGCATTCATTAACGATATTGCAGATTGTCTGAAGATATGCTGTATCCAATAACCGTAAAGAATTTGCCAGCATGCGCTTATGGGCGACCACGGACCAATTTAAACAAGGATTCAGAGTTAATATTTCTATAAGAAATTGAACAGCAAAAAAAGTTAAATCGTGCACGGATATATACATGGCATTTACTTTTTACGAGGTGGATGCCAAATGTTCGCAGACCATGGCATACAATCAAAATACACCGACGTACACTACAGCAAATGTCAGTTACACGCGCCAACTGGTAATTAGTTTTACAGTCATTTACACTCAACATAACCTCGGTGGCGTAGATTTCACAAGAACAACTTGTAATTACTTATTCGCCAAATGTTTGACGTTGCTAATATGTGTGTATTTGTTTTCGGATAGTATGCCTAAGGCATAGTGCCATTGTTTTGCAACAGCGCTGTGTTGATTTATTGTTATTTCAACTGAGCGTAGCGGGGAAAATATAATAAAGTTAACGAACATTGTTTTAGAGAAAAATCAAACTAACACACAAATAAATAACAAAATAAATATAGGTCAATTTAATAAACCTTTACAGATAGAGTTAGAAAAAATACACCTAGAATTTAGAATTTACACAATCTAGAATTTACATGAAATAAGTTTGTCAGCGTTTGAAAAAGCTGTGTTATATGAGCTATTATCATAGCAAAATATTTGTCAAGATCCCATTACATGTAGTCTGGCGATAAGCCTTTTACTATCCGTCATACATAGCCTTTATTTTCCAGTAAGTTCTGCTTAATATGGCAGGTATATATTATGTGTGTCTCCGCCCTGATTTTAACCAGTATCACAGGATTATGCGGCTAGCGCGCAAACCGCTGAGCTACGGAGACCACAAATGCAAACAAACAATGATATTTTATTGTACATGAAATTATATATTTTCTACATATGTTCCTTCCCAGATATGCAGAAATGTACTTGGCTAAATTTATGAGACAAATAATGCTATAATTAACAGACCTGTTTGGATTTTTTCCACTGCATCATGACTATTCTGAGAATAATGAATCCATTTTGCAGATTGTACCTGATCGTTTTTTACGCATACAATAGTGCACTGGCTTAGAATGGGTTAGTATTAAGAACAAAATAGATATCTTGAGAAAACAAGAAACAAGTTTTTACTTATGATAAAATTAACTGTTTAAACTTCAGTTTGGTCAACATGACAAGTTGCGATTTTTATAACAAGCGTCTTGCGTTGCTGAATTTAAATATTAATCAGTCTTATAAGGTCATTCTAAGCCAGCGAGTTGTTAGCATATCTATAGTTATAAATCATTACATTTCACGTGATTCGTCTACACATATGACATAGCTTGTTAGACTGGTGAAGAATGTATGGAGTAATGCTACAATGCATCCCATTTTAATGCAAATATGTTCTTCAAGAAGATATATAACTTAATTGCATCCATTTTTAAGAAGAGCGATATTCATCTACGAGATTTCTCTCTATGGATAATTTCCCATACATGGCAAACCAGTGACAGCTTATGAATGCATGGCATTATATAACAGAAACCGTTTACTACTTATCCGAAGCCATATAAATTCAACGACCGACAAATAGAATGATTGGGTAGGTCCTGATCTCGTTTCAGTCTTGTCGATTTCGACGGATAGTAGACTATAAGAAATACTTGTTACAGGATTGGAGAATGTCGTGTGGTATGAACGACTATTGTCCTGATGTACATATTATAATAATAATAATAATAACGACTTTATTTTCGGTGGATTACATAATTGGTGAACCAATTTTCATTATGGTCCAAATATTTATACTAACAGAATTCTGCGCTGTTCCCCTTATGTGTAAATTACCCATTAAAGGAACTTCCCAATCAGGAATAATGGCCATTTGTCTAAATTTTAAAGTTTGGTCCCTTTTCAACAATATATCATCTATTATGTCATAGACAATTATTAAGACATTTAAAGGTCTTATGAGAGTTCCCATATTTTCTAAGGACAACCCCGAGGTTTCACATAGACACCGATGACCTTATTCCCTATACGTTCCGAAGTAGTACAACATGGACATATTTGTTAAAGTTGAAAAATGAATAATGCTGAGGTACGTTACCTGATTAAAAATAAAATGTATTTGTGAAGACTTAAAGGCTGCCTGTAGGATATAATGGTATTAATTTTTCAAATCGCTTAAGGCAATCTTAAAGTTACTAGTATGCTCACTGTGAAATCTTTACGTGAATACTTATTTTGAACTAATACAAATTGTGGTTGTGGGATCTCTAATATCATTAATTCTTAATTAAATTGATTCAGTTCCTTTTAAAAGAGAACACAAAATTAGACATTGATGGGAGCACTTAACCTAGATGAAAGCAGCCGAACACAGACGACAGTATTACTGGCGACATTCAAATCATTTACTTCAACTATACGACCCAACCTACAATACACTAATAAGCGAGTGTAAAGACATTTGTCACTGTGCAATACAAAGTGACATTCATCAATGTGATTTTATGAATGAGGCTGTCTCGATTTAGAGATTTAATTCGTTTTAGTCAAAGTGATTAGTAGTCTAACTGAATTATCCAGTGTCTGTCTAGATGATTCCCTTAGCACACTTCGTTCATCTTGTCATGATGTATCGATTCCGTCATTAAGAGTATATCTCATTCAAACTAGTAGGCTAGTATTGTTATATTCTTAAGACAAACTTTGATACAAATTCAAAGACAAATTATATTATTTATTATTCAATACAAAAAGCCCTTCATGGATGTTGGCAAAGTGATCATATTTCTATAAATCTATGTATCTTTACTCTCTTTCTTTAACTCTATCAAACTACTGTCCCTACATGGCTCTCTCCCTTAAATATCCCATAGCTACATCCTCCCCTCTGTTTACATCTTCCTACAGTTACCAACAATAACTGCTATCCATAAGGAACGAGTTTCTAAACAAGCTAAGCTTACTACTCAATCCTTGATTTGTATAAATAAGTTTATGTATAATATTTTATGAAATAAATATTGTTTAAACCAAGGATGGTATCATACTAAGAACACAAATAAGAGTCATACTGTGTGTTCAGAAATGACGATTCCACAGACACTAAAAAGTTAAAAGTATGACGTAAGCGTGCAAGCTTTGGGCTAAATTAATTATCTGAAGCTAAGTAATTTCCTAACTAAGCTGACAAAATTGCATCGTCTGACATAAGTTTTGCAATTTAAACTCGCAATCAATTAAATTAGATTAACATCTGTATATACACGTAAACACACCTAATGGCATCATTCTATCCGATACTAGTAAGCCATTAAGATGTGCTGATTGGAATCTTAACGGACTTCATCTAAAAGTCGCTTCTGTAGTGACCTAAATTAATGAAGTTTACATTCCCAAAGAATAAAACCAATTAATCGTTGTTAATATTATTCCGTTGTCCGAACGATTCGGAATTTCTAAAGGATATAAAAGTGGCGTAACTATCTTTATGCACGTTTTCAGTACTCAAGCGATCGTGTTATTTGATACATGATTGCCTTCGTTAAATAAATTTAGAGAAATGAATTTAATACCATCATGTTCTGATCACAATCTAATCTCGTTTGGCATTCCTATTGCTACTCGTCTGAGTATAGAAACTGTATGACCATGGTTTAAAAGCCAAAGCATGTAAAACGACCGTTCAATTCCAAGAAATTTACGTATCATTTCGTTTTCTAAAAAGCCTGATGTTAATCAGATCTGATTGATTGGCTGGCTGGCCTGACTCACTCACTCACCGTCATAGAAAAGCTGATCACTGTACTTATTATTGCTGTATCAATCAACGTGTATTCCTTATTGCAATTTGCGACAACCGGCTCATTATACACAATGCTACTTGGTTATAGTTAGAAGGGCTAAGGGTGACAATTAAGATATGTCCGAAAAACAAAATTTTAGAATATTGGCCATATTCAACATACAGAGCTAATTTTGGTCTTATTGAAAATATACACAATTGAAATTGTATACACCATAAGTGAATACCCTTCATGATTCCATTGGTAACGCCATACATTCCATAGAATTACAACAAGGATAACACGACATAAATTACAATGTATCAAACGTACGAATCTTTTAATTTGACATTTTCCCACATTGATGACCAACATATCCAATGTATCCCGATAACTTCCACGTGCCTTCTGCAAAGCTAAGTAGAATTAACTGGTACGAGTTTGAATTCTAGTGGAGCATTAAAACCTCCTACATAATAACCAAGGAAGATCCTAACTGTGCAGATAGATGAGAAAATGTAGAAAATATGCCAAGTATATTTAGAGGAAAGCCCTACATATACGTGGGTGAATCAAAAAGTAAGTAGTAAAATATCATTACTCACAAACCACAGCTTCAAATGCTTTCAAAATTTAATATAACGTGATCATAAGTATAACATTTGTTAATTTCGTATGTTTGCATTATTACGTGTGATGTTACTTTTATAGATGAAAGTGGGAAATCATTAACTAGTGTTGCTTTTTACGGTACATTGTATGAGGCGGCTCCACCAGAATAGTTTTCGATACTGTAAAGCAAACATTTTACTATCGACCGATTTCATGGAAAACCACCCACCCCTCATTCATCCGACAATCATTGCTTGTTTTTGTTGGTATACGTTACTGGGGAGTTAGGCTAATGAGCTGCAAACTAATGGCATAATTATTTACATCATCCTTTCGTCAAGAAATGCGAATACATGTAGTTTGTTGTTTGAATTTGTATGTATAAAGCTAATATCCTAAACTATTTTAAAGATGATATTGCATTTTGTTTTTCGTACACAGACGTATAAGTTGTCACCCTATATGTAATGTTTAGCTTACTGTACATAGAAACGTATCAAATCACTTCACGATTCCGCATTGATACCAATTAGAAATGGGTACAAATATTTACAGTGAGGTTTAAAAACAAGCGCTGTCGCTAACGCAAAGCTGAGCTGGATCTGTCAGACAAGTTGTCGAGTGGGAGCTTGATTTAGTTCGTATTATACCTCCAACGGACGTAGGAGATCATAACATAAATCTTTGAGCAAATCATTTCAGTAAATTAATTAAGAGAAAAATCCTTAACATACTGAAATGGTGTTTTCATAACTCAACCTATCGGAATATTAATGTTGACACATATTGTGTATTGAAAACAAATTTAATATATTATGAAAGTATTACTGTATTCGCGTTTTAAATCTCTGTTCGTGTCAATTAGTTATATTATTAGACAAGTTTCCTTATCTCTGTAAACTTATTTCTGTGTATGTTTATAATAAAGCGATTGGTTGCAAGCTTATCTCTCGCTCGTCATTATTCCCTCCAGTTAACGTACTTCCTTATTTGCACTGAGCAGCCATTGGTCAACAGCTGAATTGACGGGCATTATGGAATAAAGTCACGTAATAGGAACATATCTTGTTATCAAAATTAGAAGGAACTAATCACTGGCTTTTTGGAAGCAAGAATATAAGTTCATACTCATATCGCGGTCATTTTCAACCATGGTTAACGTGAATATGAACAGTTCGGGTATTTACAAAATGGTGTTTATTTTCTCGGCGATTTCGATATGTAGTTGTGCAGGACCGACAAAGGTTTTTAAGTGGATACATGATGAAACATTTGATGGATATTTGCCGACAATGATGGTTGTAGGTACGGAACAAGTGACGTCACTGATGGAGTGCATGTCATTATGTGAACAACATGGTTCGTGTTCTAGTGTCTATTTTACTAGCAAGACGAAGACGTGTACTATGGAATCCATGCACTTGGTATTTTCCGACGGTCTACATCATGGAATCAAGAGTCCGACAACGCGGTTTTATAGTCGTTCAAATCAAGTATAAAATATCACGATTTGAATGAAATCATGACGATCATGCAGCGACATACTCGTAGACACAAACTCAAATGTTTCTTATTGTCTGTGAAAGTGTTTGTATATAGTTATGTGCCAATGTTATAACAGAACTCTGTGAAACTACTTGTCAGCATTTGGAATAAGAGTCAACTATGTGTTATGACTACAGTTACAAAGCAAGCACTTAAGACTTATTTAAGAATTGTTGTAGGCAAAGACTTTTAGCTTCTTCCAATGATACTCATTTGCAGAAATATTTGATTTAAATATTCTTCCAAAAAGATCAACTGTTTTCAACATCATTGAATTGCTCATAAAATGTACTGTTCGCTATCTTTGAAACTCTAAGCAAATTATTTTAAATTCACTGAATACATGTACATTTTGTATATACAACTGTCATATGTTTTAATACTGTGTGATTAAATCAATTAAAAGTTCAGATTAGTCGATTTTAAATGACTACATCGCTGTCTTAGAATGAAAGCTACTTATGAACTTAAAAAAAACCAGAAACATATTTAAAATCAACATCAAAAGGGCGCTTCGTATTTACAGGAAACTTGTCATGTTGACCAACCTGCAGTCGAAACAGCATGTTTTACCATCAATAAATAGTATTTTTCGGACATTTGTTTTCCAATATCGATTTTGTACTCGAAAAGTCGTATCACTGTATGTTGTCGTATTGTAAGTTTGAAATGTCTCCATTTTCGATATATGCCTTTTAATGTATTACATACCATATTGTTTCGACTATGTGAGACCTGTATATTATGAGTTGTTATAAATAAATTTTATTCATGTTTTGGTTGATACATTTTTGTATATGCGCCACATTAAATTCAATAATTAGTAACTTCTAGTACATTGACAACCGTCAAATATTAAGCACTACCACTGAATCTCGTTGTCACACATCTGTCAAAAGAAAGCTCCAAAACCACGACAAGCTCCTTTAATTCCAATATCCGTTTTTACCAACAATAATGAAATGAAATCAGGAACTTATCCAATTACCACTACTTCCTTGCGAACATATCCTTGTGTTAAGCTGTCGATTTGAGTGCTATAAAAAGTTTTGTGCTAGCCTATGATGCTATTTTATCAATGCTGACACACTAAAAGACTCTGAAAAATATATATGAACTGTTCGTTGGATAAAACGTTTTGCTTCTTCCTAGTAAATTCTAAGCTTTTTGGTAATTGACATTGGCAATATTTATGTTTTTTTAAGTAGTGAATGACCGTTGATGCTATTTTTAAGGCTGTCCGTTTCCCTTCTGTAAGTAAACTTACAACGTTCGCCTCTCTTTTGCTGTTTCATGTCTGATCTGTTTATTTTCCCGTTGATTTAAAATCAACTTCTTGACATTTTCAAGGTGAGTTATTAGAAATATCATGAAATGTTGCCTTATTTAAAATGATGACGTCATGTCCTGTTTTGAATCGCCATCTCTTTTAACCGGTACCCATTTCAGAACTGGCGATCACTTTCATGAAAGTGAATTTTCATGATTCGATGATAACTAAAATCCCTGGATAATTTAGTATTTACAAACTCGTTTCAAGTATATATATAATGCATGATTGAAGACAATCATTAAAAAGCATAATAAAGTCTCTTATAACTGCTCAGTTAATTGAAAATAAGTTGTTAAATAATAATCATAAAAACTATCACTCCCAAAGGCTTGATTATTGAACAGTTTGCACTAAAGTTCGATAAATGAAGTGATAACATCTATCCACTACTGTACAAGTACGAAGTTCCAATAAGCAATAACACAATCCTGTGAATCAAGGTATAGTCTCGCTTGAACATGTTTTATATATGGATGGTTCGTATAGCTAGTGTTTTTTTTAAAGATTTCTGAAAATCTATTCATCAGATTTTGGTAAAAAAATACACAGAACTACAATAACTTCCTACCTACTCCCATTTTGAATTTCATAATTTTTATTCACCAATTAAAAGACATTTATTCTATATTACATATTGAAATTACACGCGTATTTACAGTTTAACGCAGGGAGGTAATCTGGTATTCCATTGATGATTTACTATCAATTATTTAACCGTTACAATCCGTGATCGGCGGGATCTATATTGCTGTTATAAAGACAAGACTTAGGAGGCCCTTGTGATTCGGTTTATTTAGGTGTGTCGCTTGTAAACATTGTACAACAGTAACATGTATTTCGTCATATTCACAGACGGGCCTCGCATGTGTTAAAGTAAATAAGTTTCAAATTCGTAAATATACCGTTATGCCTATCACGTGACCGTAAAATTGGCTGTTACAAGTATCAAGTCTTCAAACTTTATATTTCATACCAAACTACAAATATGTTACATAGAACTTATGAACATACTTTTTTTAACTCATTTCTGATGTTGCTGAAATTTCAGTGTGTATTAGGTAGATATATTTCATTTATCCGTGTAAAATTTCATACTTGTAGGTGTAGTAATTACAAAGAAATATTTAAAAACACGATTTTGTCTATCGCAAACTAGCTATACTATGTCTGTAAAAGGTTTGAGGAAAAAAGGCCGGGAAATCAGCAGTCAACCTTAACCAACCAAACACAGAAATCAGTAACAATACAACAAAACTTCACTGAACATTGCCAACACATAAGCAAAATAGGATAAAAAGTCCAATGTTCCGCCGCAAAGATGCAGGATGACTCATTTAACAAAGAATTTACAAAAAGCGGTGATCTCAAGAGACCTAATGAAACGCAGCCAAGACACGACTCGTGTTTGTGTGGATTAGTGTAGTCTGCAGAAAGGTGTCAATTCACAAATAGGGATAAAGTTAAGATATATACCGTCGAATACCAAATTTGTAAACAACAGAGATATGTTTGGTTAGAAAAGACACGTCGATATTCAAATACGTCGTGTATTAAGCATTTATCCAAATTGGTAACTGAGAAGATCTACCCTTTTCATGTTCACTTGAAGCCCTACAGTCGACCATTTAACACTACCTAATAATCAAACAGCCAGTAATTTTCGTTTAGAATTTTTCAGTGGATAAAATGATGGTACCTGAAGAGAAGATGAGGGCACAATTAAGTGTAAAGGAATGCAGCTACATGTATGGTTGTATTAATTAAATGAATTAACAATTCCATATGTTTAAACTTATATACAATTAAGCTACGACTCATTCCTACCTTGCCCATTATTTTAACTAGGTCAAGTCGAAGTTGTGCCTCTTTAGTTCGCATAACGTTAGGTCACTGGCCTTATAGTGTTGTAAACTAGGTCACGCCCCGGATTGTTGTGCCTCATTTGTTCGCCGTTTTGGCATGGGTTTGTGTGGGCATTGCTCAGGGTAGTTGTGTCGTGATGTTTCTGATTTTTGTGCTCGGCTGGTTAGGTTGAGTGCTACATTCCCTGTCTGATTTTCTCATACCTTTTTATTATATGTATGAAACATCGCTTGTATCTTCACCTGTACTTTTGTCGTTGAAGTAGCCAAAGGTACCGAAAGTGCAGCAATTGATATGAAGCAATGCAATAGAACATTAAATACAAACATAAAATATTTTTAACCAAACCAAAGTGTTGAGACGTCCTCAGACTATCTTTCATTTGAATTTTATCTTATTTATATTCTACTGATCTGTATACCCCAAACCCACTAAACCTTAACCAACCTAATATCCAACGTGTTGAGATGCTCAACAAATTCTGTTTTAGACGACTATTTCGTTATTCATATGGCTGTTTTATCAACAGACTTGCGGAAATTCTAAACTTACGATCAAATTTAAATTCTATATATTTCTTTAACAACTGCAAATTGGGGACGGATAGTGTTTGTAGGAGTTCATTAACTGAATCTTGATTAGCATTGCAGCTCCATTTATTACTCTTTATAGTTGTACAAGTATAATAAAACATTAAAATTAGATCGTAATTTTAAGATTTGCATAAATGCTTTGATAAAACAGTGCCATGCTACGGATCTATGCAATTATTGCATAAAGGTATAAATTCACAAGTATGTAGAAATATGTACCATCCGATACCAAATTTGAAAACAACAGGGGTATGGTAAGTTAGTAAAAAGGTATGAGAAAATCCGACAGGGACTGCAGCATTCGCCTAACCAGCCAAGCACAGAAATCAAAACACCACGACACAACTACCCTGAACAATGCCCACAGAAACTCATGCCAAAACGGCGACCAAATGAGGCACAACAACCCCGGGGCGTGACCTAGTTTACAACACTAAGGCCAGTGACCTAACGTTATGCGAACTAAAGAGGCACAACTACGACTTAACCTAGTTAAAATATGGGCAAGGTAGGAATGGGGCGGGAAATAATATTATATATTCCTAGCAACTACACTGCTGAGCAATGCCCACATATAAGCCGAAGAAACAATTAAAAATCCCAAGTCCCCGCCGATAAAATGCAAACTGACCCACTATCACTAAGACACGTGTGATTAAAATAAGCATTAGCGGCTATTAAGTGGTCTTTATAAGAAATGAGAATTTGTGCAGCTTGAAAGACAAAACTAGGTAACTGGTTTAGACATTTTTGTAATTTCTACTATATTCGCCTGACCTGACATTGTGTCTGCACTGTGAACACAAGATATAGTTCATTTTAGTATAAGTGAATGTAGCTATTTCTATATGAAACATTCGGTAAATAAACTGCTATGTTATTATTTGTACCATATATAAACCATCCCCGAATGTTCAGCTGTATCAATAAATCGCTTAACGTACATAAATTGACGTCAATGTCATGACACAATGCCTTAAAATAATGACAACAAACCTGCAAATTATACTTAAAACCAATACAGAAGAACTATGTGTTTGAGACATTCAACACATTCTGTTTAAGACGACGATAGTCTTACTCATGTGCAATTATCAAGGAATTTATAAATTAATGTAACTGATCGTATATGTGATATGGCTGTTAGCCTAATGCAATAACATTCATTTTATTGCCATTAGACAGCAATCAGCCAGCAGCCAGACAAATTACGTTTTCAGTCAAGCGGAAAAGGCTATTCGTAGGAGCGTCTGTGCCAGATCGCGTCAGTCGGAAATGCAACGGAAACACTGAATTATATGAAATAGGTGAGATTATTTATACTTGTAAAATTATATAATTATAGTGTTTTGGCGTTTGTGGAGTGGTGTGTTCGATAAAGAAGACCATCAATTTCATTTTATGTTACAACTACACTTGTGTCAGCTTAATGTTTTGGCATGAGAGAGAATAAAGTACACTTGCCTCATTATTTCAATAGATTTCTATTTTTATTTGTAGAACTTCGACATAATTGTTTGAAAATGACGTATGTAAATTTAGCAAGCGCAGTTTTCATTGCATCGATGCTTCCAACCCACATCCTCGCTGAGACTGACCTTAATGTTAAAGCATTGTTGACTGATATATTCACTACACGCGGCTACAATAAAAAGGTCCGGCCAGTGACTGATCAGACGAGGCCTTTAAAAGTGTTCATGGATTATTATCTGAGCTGTGAGTACATATAAAGTTATCTAAGTTTGACATGTTCCAGAATATATATTGTATCAATAATAATCGCAATAAATCTTCACTTTTGAATGTTTTTTTTTACGTTTGAGTCGTGTGTCACAATCGTAAACAAAACAAACTGACGTATTATTTTCATCTCCAAGATAAGCGGAACGTCAATTGGGCGTTTCTACATATTTTTATGCATGACTGATTTTGACATTCTGCCAGGGATCAACACGTACCAAATGGGTGTTTGAAAAGCATTGAAGAAATTGACAAATCGTGAACGTGCCAAGTGGCATTTAGTAAGGCCAATAAAATGAACCAAAGCTACATAAAATGTGATGGAAATGCATTAAAGCATGCCAACTAACTCTAGAAAGGTTGTTTAACACATACCTATGTACGAAATTATAAAGTAGATATCAATTCATTTTTACTGTCAACATTGCAATATGTATGAAGTACCCCTCATTTAATACTTTCTGATTATAACAAAATCAATTGAACCGTTTTATCATTTATTTATTTTTAATGAGTAATTTACGAGTATGAATCCAAGATTGTACGTGACGATTCCTAATTGCAGCGGTTATAGACTTTGATGAAAGAACTGAAACATTAAAGACAGCCGGATTCATGTTAATTATTTGGACAGATGAACTGATCAAGTGGAATGAGACTGACTTTAACAACACGAAGTATTTGTTTGTTGTAAGTTCTTATATTCTGCCACTGAGCTTGTATGTTCGGTGTTGCGGCCGATTAAAAGATTTCGAAATAATATTTAATTTAGTTGTAATAAGCTGACAATTTCCATTGGGATGTTTCTGGTGTTTTTTTAACAAAAAGCTACGAACGAGCATCTGAGATATCACTGTCACATTCCCGAAATACATGATCCGGTTTAGATTTGAGTTTGAAGAATGCGCTCAAATATGAGTATGAATTAAGAATTTCAACTCGGACCCGTTTCTGAAAAGATTGAAAACGGTATATGATGTTTGCATTTTCAAATTCTTAGTTAGATAATTTGTGTAAGAGAAACCTACAGTAATGATGAAATAATAAATAGTTTAATAAGGAAAATAAACGAATGAGTAATAAAGTAATACCATATACAATTATACGGAGCCTATGGTTAATGTTTTGACGTGGTCTATGTGTAACATGTTTTATGCCTTAAGAAGTGATGTTGTACACAATCTGTAACGCAAATACATGTGATGTCATTTGACGATGGGTCAGGCGAAGCCATAGCCATAAATCAATTCATTTTTACAGTCGAAGTTTGCCATTATTTTAACTAGTCAAGTCGTAGTTGTGCCTCTTTAGGTCGCATAACGAATGGTCACTATCTTTAGTGTTTTAAACTAGGTCAAGCCCGGGGTTGTTGTGCCTCATTTGGTCGCCGTTTTTGCATGGGTTTGTGTGTGCATTGCTCAGGGTAGTTGTGTCGTGGTGTTTCTGATTTCTGTGCTCGGCTGGTTAGGTTGAGTAATACCTTCCCTGTCGGATTTTCTCATGCCTTTTTGCAATCTTTATGAAACAATTGAACCGTTTTAGCACTTACTTGTTTAACATAAGCAATTAATGATTAAGTATGCTCTCAAGTTTTTGATAACACAAGATTGTACAAAATGTTTCCTAATTTCAGCGGTTATAGACTTTGATGAAAGAACCGAAACATTAAAGACAGCCGGATTCATGTCAATTATTTGGACAGATGAACTCATCAAGTGGAATGAGACTGACTTTAACAACACGAAGTATTTGTTTGTTGTAAGTTCTGATATTCTGTCACTAGGCTTATCTATTTACGGCGTTATGGCCGATTAATAGATTTCGAAATATTTTTAGTTGTTACTAGTTTAACATTTTCATTGTAATGTTTTTGGTTTTGTGATAAAAGAGTTACGAGCATCTGAGATACCGCTTTTATCTAAATCCCTGCAACAGGGGTCTATGCCCTGATTTAGATTTTAGTTATAAGTTTTAAGAATGCACTCAAATGAAGAGAATGAATTCAATCGTGACCGTTTTTCGAAAGATTGTAAAGGAAACATACTGTTTAAATTTTCAAATTCGTAGTTAGATAATTTGTGTTAGAGAAATCTAGATTAATAATAAAATAATAAATATTTTGCAGTATTTAAACATGCTTTAGTGTGAGAAGCATCATTGTTTATTTGTTGCATATAAAAAAGCAAACGAAAAAGTAATAAAACATGTATCGTATATATATGTATGCCCACATAATCGGAAACGGTAGATATCTTTGAATGTTCCATGTGAGTAATGTGTACATTTTATTTAAGCCACAAGACGATCTTTGGAAGCCAGGCGTAGCTTTGGAAAATTCCTTTAAATCATTTAGGGGACTTGGATCATCGTTTCTCGATATCCAAGTCGATAATGAAGGACAAGTTACGTGGAATCCATACCAGGTATAGTTTGGTTATCGCCCTGGGTAGGAATTCACAAACATCTTAAGTGAAAAATATTTTAATTTAAGTTTTAAGAATTGAACTGTACATATTTCGTAGGAAACTTAGTATAGTTAAATTTGTATTGGTGATTATTTTAATGCTCTACATTACAATTCAAAACACTATAAAAGACAATAACCTTAGTGTTCCGGCTTAGCAGATACTCTTAAGGAAATTGTAAGATTGTGAAGTAATTCTAAGTTTTCACTAAATAAATTTAAATAAATGGGCTAGATCCACGTGACAAAGCCGAGAAAAAAAAGAAAGTTTTCACTAAATATTCTTTGTGAATACCACCCCTGTTTATACGATATGTATATTGTTCAGTATATTATTAAAATGAATGTCCTATGTAATGAAACGATACTTACCTTGGAACAAGTACATGTACCAAGTCTAACTATCATGATGGCAACAAGTTCTAAGTTTAAAGTGTATAGAGCTATGGACAATCCTTATAATTTCAACCGTCGACTTAGGGTCTTCTAGAACACTTTCGTATGAAAACGGACAATTCGCATGTCAAATAAATCACAGAGAGAGTTTCTGTTAAAGCTGAAGCGAAAAATGACCTAATGGATATGAAAGCAAAATTGTTTTTCAGTTTTTGATTTTTTTTTTAAAAAGTCAGATATAGCTCTATACACTTTTATAGTTAAAATGTACTGTTAAATGATCGGAATACAGACGCGTCATTGTCGTTGTTTACGCATGGCCTCTCATACTGTATGTTTAATGCAATTATCACTTATAATTACCTCCCTTTATGGCTAATTATGCACAAAAGTCAAAGCCTGCAGTGTGTCATTCATTGCGGAGTGAGCATATAAGACTCGCTTGAAGCATCCATTTTTGGGTATGTGGATGCTTGTACTATGTCTGACTCTTGTGTGTGTGGCTAGGTGCTGCCGTCGTAGCTGTGTTGCTTTGGTTTGTGCCCTACTATTCATACGATGGTTTTGATCCTTTATGATGAGGCATGATCTTGTAAGTGTGGATGACCTATGATGTCTTTAAGACTTAGTCTTGTATATCAGGTTTTGGAATCAACGTGCGCTGTCTCAATAACATATTTTCCGTTCGACGAACAAATATGTGACCTGAAATTCACTGCTTGGAGTTACACAAAAGATCAAGTGTCAATGCTCGTGGGTGATACGGGTATTCTGCTTACTAATTACGTGCCAAATCCTTCGTGGGACCTCATTTGGACATCGTCTGACGACAGCAAAAACTCAACAGACTTGGAGGTTATTTTCAAAGTAAAGCTTAATCGTAAACCAAGATTTTACATCATCAACATCATAATTCCATTAATCTTTCTGTCAATACTGAATGTTTTTACCTTCGTCTTACCTGTCGTATCTGGAGAACGTGCTGGTTATTCTATTACGGTGTTTCTGTCACTGGCTGTATTCCTAACGATCGTTTCTGACCAACTTCCTAAAAATTCAGAAACCACATCAATAATGGCTGTGTACATTATGTTGATCACCGGATTGAGTACAGTAAATGTCATGTTTTGTATGATGCAGCTGCGTCTGTTGTCTTGGAATGATACACAACGACCGGTCTCCAAATTTTACAGAAAATTTGTGAAAATGCGCAATTGCTTTCGCTGTAAATCAAAGAAGCAGTCTGTCGCTCCAAAAGACGGACCTTCTTCAGCAGAGAAGCAGAAAAGCAAGGATAAAGCAGTCGGTCTGGAAGGTGACATTGTTAACGAGCAAAATACAGTCACATGGCTGCATGTCATCAATGCCATGGATTTCATACTCTTTTTTGTTTCTTTTCTGTATACATTCACATGGACCCTTGTTATTGGTGTTGTCGCTGTGCATGGCGGTAATTGATGTATAATTAATTGTGATTGAGATACCCACGAACGGAGACAATTGAATACCTAGCATAACATACAGGTTTCCTTTTAAATAATGTAGTGGTGTCCTTACAACATGTTTATATTATAACTTAGTTTTGTACGACCGACAGGAAGCATAAAACTGTTTGACATGGAATGAAATACAGACATTACATTATCGTGTCTGTTTTATTGAATCATTATAATAACGTTTTATACGTATTTGCCATACATGTTGCAGGGTTTAAAAGCGATGTAAATGTCTAATGTTTTCTTTAACATGTACACGGACAGATCTGTATTTGTGTTGTGATACATGGACTGTGATCAGCTTAGTTGGGTACTGCATTTCCTGTCTGATTTGTCATTGCATAGTATAGTATCACAAATGTAAGTGTTTTCATTGTAATATATATGTACTTATATCTTAATTATATGGGACATTTCATTTTATTTTAATTTTTCATTTTATTTTTTTTGGAACCGACCAATGTCAGCCTGTTAATGTTTTAATTACAACAATAACAACATATGCATACATATATCATAGTAATGAAAAGAACAGTAAGCATGACATTTCATTTTATATATCATTGGCACTTTTCAATTGACGTTTAGTACGTAGAATATGTAAGCAGATATCATAGCCAACATGTTTTGATATACTATTCGTACAATTTTTGTAATTGCATTTCAAATGCATTTAGTGTACAATCATGTTGGGTTTTTTTATTACGTTTGTATGAACGACTGTGTGATTCATGTAAATATGCTTTATAACAAATAAAATGTTATTTTGATTTGGTGTTTATACGCATTTCTGTATGATTTTGTACCACTTTTCTTTTACTGCAAAAACTACTTTTATAATAACGATCATCTTAACCTTGGCAGTAGAACTGGATCTCGTTTCCATACTGCAATCAACGAAAGGCTACCATAACCAGAATAAAACTCCTCTAATATCCGTCAATAGCAACAATGCGGAAACGAAATCAGGAAATTATTCCATTATCCGATATCACAGTCATTGCATTCGATATGGCAGTAACCGTGTTCAGTTTTATTCTATTAAGTATTGCTTAGTTCCCGAGGTATTTGGTTATAATACGTCAGGCACAAACCTCAAATTGAACAGCACGAACTGGAGTTTACTGTCGTCAACAGTTTGGTTCATTTGTGAATAAAAAAACAATTCCACACACAAATGTTTTACTATATCAATCCAAGTATAGTCCGCTGGTGATAACGCTAGCCTTTGTTGACAAAATGGAAATAAAATTAATTATGCCCAATGTTGCTCACTCCTGTGCATAATTACTTTGATTGTGTGGTCTTGTTCAATCTACGCTAAAGATAAGCACCCAGTCTTCCGTGGTTTGTTGTATTGATAGATGTGTTGTTGTATACAAGGCTAAAGTTATCGTCGGAGAGCTATGTACATTGATTCTATTATTGATTGCTATGTCTTAAACAAATGACTTTGTTTGCGTTCAATTGCGTAACCACCCGTAAATGTTTGAATCATGAAGCTGCACCATATGTTCATTGGATTTGCATATCTATAATATAAATGCTAACAATAGCATTATCGTAGTTGGTCTAGTGGATGCCTAGCTGGTCTGCCACTCGATTCTTTACTCAAGCCATTTTATATAATTGCTTTTAATGTTTAACTGGGTGCCATATTGAGTACAAGGGCTGCCCAGATCATAGAAGTCGGTTACGTCTTCCACACCCATTCACTGTTTTTAAGAATAACAGTTATTCTTAAACAGTGTATGGGGATGGAAACATATGGAACCCGTCATATGGCAAAATTTGTGTCCCCGTTGTAAAAATGCTGGATGACCTCGTTTCACAACGAAATAACAACAAAAATATTGATCCGAAAAGACCGAATGAGTCGTAGCAAATACTCGGCCTAGTTCCATAAGTCCCCGCTGCAGGAAGACATAGTTTCACAAATATAAGCCAAAACGGTGACCCCAGGCGAACAAAAGACGCATGGCCTAAAAACCGCGAAATCTAGCAACAAAACAATCTCCACCATCGATCGGATCACTTTCACATGGCATACAGCCAACTCCAGTGACCTTACAAGTTCCTTCCAAGTGTCCTAGTGATAGAGGCCACAAATCCACGACAAAATGGTAACCTACAGTGAGCGTACACGTCTAACTATAATACAATCATAAATGTTGGCCAACAAATGGTGACCTCAATTAGTAGCAACCAAACCAGGTCGTTTCATGGAGAAAAGGCATCAATGTAATGCCAACACAATAAATTAATTTTTAGTTCCTCTTCCAGCAAACTTGTCAAGCTGCAATAGTAAAAAGGGGGAATATCATTAACATGATACGTAGTTCGCAAGGACTGAAAAGTATATACCGCACCATTTAAAAGGTAACGGACAACCAAGCAAACCATTGTCATAGAAAAAACTAGCCACAAAAACTACTACATACATAACACTACACGGGCATTTAAGTATATGAAGGAACTTGAAGTGTGTCATGAAATGGAATTTACTCGAGGAGTTTATGTTTGACGAATAATGTTGATACAATGTATAAAAATGGAATGCAATAGTCCATACATCCTACAAAACAAGTAGAAGTTTAATGTAAGTGTCATTAATCCAATACGCCTATGGACTATTCACTGCTGTTTTAAATGTAATTATTTATGCAAAGAGCATACATGTATATCAGTCTAGTTTTTTCGAAGTTTGAAAAGGAGAATTACAAATCGTCGGACAGTCTTAAATAGAAAATGCGAAACACGAAAAGCACCAAAACAGCACACATTCACAGACACAAACATAAAACTATGAAACTAAAACGCTATAATAAACTTATTTATTCACATTTAATTTATCGGTTGAGTTATCATCATCAAGAACTGACTGTATGAAATATGTCAACATCAAGAATATAACCCCTTGTACTCCAAATAAATTTAGTTCATACACCTTTGCTGAATATTTCAATTGTGAAGAACAAACAAATGATAATATTGCTTGATCAAACCATTTCTTTCCACGTCAATGACAGGCAAGTCAGTGTGATATTGGCAATCGCTATGTATTTATATATATATTGATGTGTCTTTCAAATTGGCCGTAATATGTCTGAAAATATGAAGTTTCGTTGGTACAGACTTATTGTTCTCACCTTTAAGCGTTTTAAGGGTTCCTAATATAGTTTACAGTGTCAATAGACTCCATTGTACTCCCTCTGTAATACAGTAAACAAGATAAAATATCCATTGATGCAATTGGAATATTTTCTAACAAAGATATCTCAAAATTGTCTTAGGTTTTGAATCTGTACTTGGGTGCAAACAATTTGAATTATGTTGTCATTTATTTTTCAAGTTATAGCTATAGCCTTGAGCAGACGTAGCTCCGTTGATTCATGACATTATGACAATGGTAAGTTGTTTGTCATTTAGATTACCCATGGCTCTTCTTTACTGTTGTTTGAATTGTTAGTCATGTAGGTGAATACATGTCAGTTATGTTTGCAGTAACAAATTGTTACGTACATATATAAATGCACGAGCCTTTCTCCAGGAAAACCGGTTTTATTGGCAAAACTGTGATACTATATCGTTAGAAAGACAAGACTCAGTTTCTGCAAATTGGAACAATGTTATAGACTTTTTAAACCATGCACTCGCGCCTACTTTTTGAGTGACGACACAAACGTCATTCAAACGTTTTTGACGTAACACTAACTAGAAAATTCTCAAAAACAATATCTCATAAACTATTGGCGTAAACTTTTGAAAATTGTGTCACATTTTAGAATCACATTCTTACTTTATCAAATCGTGTCAAAATTGTGAGTGTTTGCTTACTGAAAAAGGAGCAAGTGTTTTTAACCACTAACTTGTTGTTTTTCTTTTTGTTTTCATTTTTGGAACCGACCAATGTCAGCCCGTTTATTTTTTAATTACAATAAACAACATATACATATGTCTCAGTAATGAGAAGAACAGTAAGCATGCATATTGATTGCACAATTTCTACATCATACCTATCTATTGGTGTCTATGTGCATATATTGGTAAGATGCGTTTATGAATTTTGTTTCTCACGGAATGTTTGTAGAAATGAGCAGGGTATTCTGTGTTTATTAAAGTAGTTAATTAAAAGATTAAGTTCCTCTTATAATAAATTATTGATGTCACATCTGTTCGTTCTTTTTTCACTATATATATGGAAAGGCCAATATATGAGAGAGTGTTTTAACCACTAACTCGTTGTTTTTCTTAGTATGGGTACCTTTTAGAAACTGATGACCAAAGCAACGACACAGGTTATTTTAGCATAATATATGAGAAAAGTTAAACCTTAGAGATGACACTATACTATTACTAAAATATTAGAACAGAAAGCATTATTTTTCGCATTTAAGACATTTTGCTAAATAGTGTTGCATAATTAGTATATCTTTTTAATTAGCCCGGTTTCCATGGAGAACGACTCATACATTTGCAAATGTTAATAGAGTCATATGCGAGTAAATTGGATTTGCTTCTTTTTAAGATAATAAACTTGCAACATGTTTTGAAACCAATCGGCTTTACCTACAATAAATAATTTAGTTTTTCCAATGGCGGTGAATTGTACAGTTCAGTGTTTGATAATTTGTTGACAGATGTTCTACCCTTGAGAAAGTAACACCCAATGTATTTCTCTATTTTAGTGGCTTCAAAGATTCGCATTATGTGGTACCTTGTTTAGATTGTGAACAGCTATTTGATACATTTTGTTGCAAGTTATTTAGTATTTATAAACTTGTTTCAAATATACGTTCAATACATGGTGGATGCCAATCATTAAAAGCAAATAAATGTTCTTATCAACGATCAGTAAATTGAAAGTTAGTCGTTAAATAATAATTTAGAGATGTTTGTTCCCTTGATAATTGAACTGTTGTGACTACATTACAAGAATTTACTAATACTCGTACATGTGGTAAACAGTAAACACCATAAGTAGTTCCATTCAAACTGGGAATCAGGTATGTAGCTTGTAACATCCTTTGAGGATACGTCAAATGTACGTTCAATGCATGACAGATGCCAATCATAAGTTCATATCAATGCTTAGTTAATTGAAAGTTAGTCGTTAAATGATCATTTAGAGATGTTAGTTCCGTGATAATTGCGTTGTCTTGACTACATTACAAGAAATGTTCTGATACATGTTAACTTGTAAGCATTTTAAGTAGTTCCAATCAAAATGGAAACCAAGTAAACATTCTCTGAGGATATGGATGTCTCGTACCATGTCTGACTCGTGTGTATGTAGATTTGGATTGTCTGTGTTATAGCTTTATTTTAATAATCGGAAACCAAATTTGAAAAACAGGTGCATGTTAAGTTAGACAAGACACTTATTTATAGGCTACTGATCTTGTATCCAAGACCCAAAAAACCTAAACCAAAGTCCAACGTGTTGAGACAATCAATCCGATTATCTAGGAACCTAATATACGTTATCGTAACTGATCGTGTAAGTGATATGGTCGTTAGCCTAATGCATCAACATTCCTTTTATTTTTATAACGAACCTAACGTTCTAATCAGTCATCAGCGGGACAAAAAGCATTTTAATCAAGCGGAACAGGGTCTTCGTAAAAGCGTCGGAGCCATATCACGTCAGCCATAAATGATTTGGATCCCCTAAAAACGTGAAGTAATAAACAACATTTATATTTGTAAAATTATATAATTATATATTGTTGTTCGTCACGGTGATTGTGGAGTAGTATGTTGGGTAATAGAAGATCACACATTTCTTTCATGCTACAACTACACGTGTGTCAGCTAAGTGAATAAAGATACATATGCTTCATTTTTTCAATAGTTTTCTGTTTGTTTTTGTAGAACTTTGACAAATTTGTTTTAAAATGACGTATGTAAATTTAGCAGGCGCAGTTTTCATTGTATCGGTGTTTTCAACACACATTCTCGCAGAGACTGACCTTAATGTTAAAGCATTGTTGACTGACATATTCACAACACGCGGCTACAATAAAAAGGTCCGGCCAGTGACCGATCAGACGAGGCCTTTACAGGTGACAATGGATTATTATCTGAACTGTGAGTACATATTATATTATCTGAGTTTGACATGTTCAAGAACGTACATTGTATTAATGAATAATAATCGCAGGCACAGCATATTTGCCGCTGTTTGTACAAATCGAGAAGGTCGTTACTACTACTTACGCCCTTACAAAGACTGATACGCATTTGAAATCTGTACCATAAGGCGCTTCCTATGAGCCTATTTTCATGAAAATCGGAACCTGTCATGTTGACCAAAAAGATAGTTGTAAAAGATCATTTTACCATTCTAAGTAAAGATTGAGTAACTTTCAGACAGTTTTTCTTGTTTTTCAAAATATCGATTTTGTACATTACTTACGAACTTGTCATTTCTATGCCAGCGGAATATAAACATGTCAAATGTTGAATTGTCCACCATACAATTAAGTTGATACATCTATCAAAATCGCTTTGGTTAATGTTTTGACGTGGTCTATGTGTAACATGTTTTATGCCTTTAGAAGTGATGTTGTACACAATCTGTAACGCAAATACATATGATGTCATTTGACGATGGGTCAGGCGAAGCCATAGCCATAAATCAATTCATTTTTACAGTCGAAGTTTGCCATTATTTTAACTAGTCAAGTCGTAGTTGTGCCTCTTTAGGTCGCATAACGTATGGTCACTATCTTTAGTGTTTTAAACTAGGTCAAGCCCGGGGTTGTTGTGCCTCATTTGGTCGCCGTTTTTACATGGGTTTGTGTGTGCATTGCTCAGGGTAGTTGTGTCGTGGTGTTTCTGATTTCTGTGCTCGGCTGGTTAGGTTGAGTAATACCTTCCCTGTCGGATTTTCTCATGCCTTTTTGCAATCTTTATGAAACAATTGAACCGTTTTAGCACTTACTTGTTTAACATAAGCAATTAATGATTAAGTATGCTCTCACATTTTTGATAACACAAGATTGTACAAAATGTTTCCTAATTTCAGCGGTTATAGACTTTGATGAAAGAACTGAAACATTAAAGACAGCCGGATTCATGTTAATTATTTGGACAGATGAACTCATCAAGTGGAATGAGACTGACTTTAACGACACGAAGTATTTGTTTGTTGTAAGTTCTTATATTCTGCCACTGAGCTTATATGTTCGGTGTTGCGGCCGATTAAAATATTTCGAAATCATATTTAATTTAGTTGTAACAAGCTGACAATTTCCATTGGAATGTTTCTGGTGTTTTTTTTAACAAAAAGCGACCAACGAGCATCTGAGATATCACTGTCACATTCCCAAAATACATGATCCGATTTAGATTTGAGTTTGAATGATGCAGCTCAAATATGAGTATGAATTAAGAATTTCAATTGGGACCCGTTTCTGAAAAGATTGAAAACGGTATATGATGTTTGCATTTTCAAATTCTTAGTTAGATAATTTGTGTAAGAGAACCCTACAGTAATGATGAAATAATAACTAATTTAATAAGGAAAATAAACGAATGAGTAATAAAGTAATACCATATACAATTATATGGAGCCTATGGCAAACTGACATCATTCAAGAACGTATCAACAAGCAGTATTATCAGCCATCGTCACATTGCGTGTGGTAGGAAGTGTCATACAGATTTTCTCTTGAAAATGCCTGTCTATTTTTTTAAATTTTATTTAGCGTGTTTGGTAGATCTAAGCAAAATACTTCACAAAATATGTTCTGATATTGAATTTGATTGATTTTGAACATTACATGAAGTTCAATGTCAGTTCCATGTCAGTAATGTGTACATTTTATTTAAGCCACAAGACGATCTTTGGAAGCCAGTTGTGGCTTTGGAAAATTCCTTTAAATCATTTATGGGACTTGGATCGTCGTTTCTTGATATTCAAATCAGTAATGAAGGGCACGTAGTTTGGACTCCATACCAGGTAACGTTTCACTATCTCATAGGTAATCGTTAAACTTTTGTTACTACTGTAAGGATCCATATACCAATGTATAAGATATGTATAGTTAGAATATAGATCGTGATATACCGGCCAATATATCACGGTTTGGAGTTCATATGCGTAGGAATTAATTATAATAACAAGGCATCAGAATGATAAATCGTGATATATTAGCCAATATAGTGAAACCCCATGAAGCCGGTGTATCCACGGTACCGTTGTATGTAATTTTGTCATGAAATTGTAGATTCTTTTTCTCCTGAAATTGCCTGCATGATTGTTTACAATAACTGACGAGTAAATTAAAAAAATAAATACGAAATGGACCAATTTCTGAATGAAATCACAACAAAAACTTAAACCATACCTTCACTACGAGTAAATCCTTATTTAATTGGCAATGTTTGACATGCATGTATGCAATGCTCGCTTGTTTATTTATCAAACATAATTTTGACAGCTATGACGTCATCCTTTGATAAAAAGGGTCGTGTGCAACTTTAAGCGGGGAAAAATCTACTTGTCAACAAACTGAACCAAATTTACTTGGAAAAAGTTATTGTTGCACCGGTTACATGAGGTCATCTCCCTTTCCTGAAAATTTGACATGGTGTTTGTTTACATGTATTTTTTCCGATTCCAAAGGTCATTTGATGTGATTTTGCAGTTTTATTAATGATTAAAGGTCATTTTAGCAGTTTCCAACAAAATATGTGTCGAGGAGTTAGTGATTTTTATTCCATGCTTACCGGTGGTTTACGGCGGAATTACGGTGGATTATTCCCCGATAATATCACTGTTCATAATTTCACTGTTCATAATTTCACGGCAAACGGACTATTTTTTAAAATCTAATTTCCTCGCCGTCAAAAATAAAATAATAAGCATTTTCACTTGCTCTCTTAATCTTTAACAAATAACAGCACATTATATATACATAAATGTAAAACAAATGGACGAAATTGAAGCCATTGCAGAAGAACTATTTGATTGCAACTCGACGCGTGCATGGCGGGAAAACGACGTCACGCAAAACATTTGAGGTATATAGTGGAGTATTTCCATCATTTAAGCTATTTGAAGCATGAAATAAATAGAATATTAATATTTTACCGTGTATGATCGTTTGATAATTCACCTCGTGAGCAGCTGACTTATATTTTCACTCGTGGCTACGCCACTCGTGAAAATATTACATCAGCTGCTCACTCGGTGAATTAACAGCCGATCATACACGGAAAAATACAAATATCCTCTATATATTTATTTTGTGTCAATTTCGATTGATACACCGGATACATGAGCTTCAAGACTATATCACGGAAAACTAAGATACATTTATATTCGAATTCTATTTTATGCATAGTCATACGTTATCGTGTTGCTAATCAGCCTATAGAAAATTTTCGTTTAAAATATAAATATCCACCCCTGGAATTTCATTTTTGCTCATTTTATTTAAACTTATGCATACTTAGAGCTCATTCTGAACTATGTATTGCATATAAACGCAAATGAATCGATACAAGCACGTAATATTGCAAGAACATATAATGTAGATGTAAAGATAGAAATAAATAAATAACGTTACGCAACGACTATTATACTTGAGAGATAATTCAACAATCCAAAAGTAGTACGGAAATTTAATCACGGAACAGTCCTATACGTTTACATAGGGTAAAATACAGACAGTGTCAGAATGTTCGGTATAATTAATATTTCGTTAAAATTAATATCGTATGTAATGAACCAATACTTACCTTCGAAGATGTATCGAGGTTTACTATCACGATGGAAACAAGTTACAATTTGTATACGTTTTAGACTTAAAATGTACTGTTAAATAAACGAACACAGACATGTCATTTTCGTTGTTTCCGCATGATGGCTTCTATATCCATGTTGTATTATTTATAAGCTGCTTTTGATACTCTCTGAAGAGGCATGATCTTGTAAATGTTGATGACATAAAATGCCTTAACGCATTAACATATTTTTCTTAAATATCAGGTCTTGGAATCAACTTGTGCTGTCTCAATAACATATTTCCCGTTCGATGAACAAACATGTGACCTGAAATTCACTGCTTGGAGTTACATAATAGATCAAGTTTCAATAGTCTTAGGTAATAAAGGTATGATGCTTACTGAATACGTGCCAAATCCTTCATGGGACCTCATTGAGACATCTTCTGAAGACACCAAAAATTCAACAGACGTGGAGGTTATTTTCACTGTAAAGCTTAAACGTAAACCAAGATTCTACATTATTAACATCATAATTCCGATAATCTTTCTGTCAATACTGAATGTTTTCTCCTTCGTCTTACCTGTCGTGTCTGGAGAACGTGCTGGATATTCTATCACTGTGTTTCTGTCCCTGGCTGTATTCCTAACGATCGTTTCTGACCAACTTCCGAAAAACTCCGAAAACACATCAATTATGGCCGTGTACCTAATGTTGATCACCGGGTTGAGTACAGTGATTGTCATGGTATGCATGATGCAGTTGCGTCTGTTGTCGTGGAATGATTCACAACTACCAGTCTCCAAATTTTACAGTAATTTTGTGAGAATGCGCAATTGCTTTCGCTGTAAATCAAAGAAGCAGTCTGTCGTTCCTAAAGACGGACCTTCTTCAGCACAGAAACAGAATGTCGAGGATAAGGAAGTCAGTCTGGATGGTGACATTGTTAACGAGCGAAATACAGTGACATGGCTGGATGTCATCAATGCCATGGATTTCATATTCTTTTTTGTTTCTCTTCTGTATACATTCATATGTACCCTTGTTATCGGTGTTGTGGCTGTTCATGGCGGCAATTGACGACTTATTTAATGAGAATGAAATGCCCCAGACCATGCGTTGTAAATTATGTGATCTGTTGGCGAAAAGCCTGACGGAACATTTACTATGGTATTGCTCCTCTAAAGAGCCCGACAGACTTGCAGTATGGAAAGATCTATCAAACTCGTAGTTCAATTTGTATAATTATAAGATTCATATGTTCTAGCAGGCTCACATTGAACATTGCTACTCATAATGGTAGGAATCTCGCACATGTGAAGCTTGCTAAGCTAGTGTGCATGATGTTATGTTAACAGTATGTCTGTAGGCTGCGCGACAGAAGCTTGTACTTAACAGTCTTAATTTTCGAATTTTGTTTAAGGCAACCTACTATTAAGCTTTTAAATATGACGCAACACAACACAGCACCACTTATTGCTAATGTACATGTCTTTGAATACTGTATTTGTCATAGATGAGTGTGATATTTGCTTTGGTATTATTGTAACCATTAATCGCTTTAAATGTATATACATGTACATGTAAATCCTTCGTTCTGTTGCATGGCATCTTTTGTAAATATGTTATGATCTGTACAAATGTTTTGCCCTCCTTATCGGAGGAATGCAATATTTATATTTATCTACGACCTAGAACAATAGTATACCAAACATAATACACATATTTTTCATTTAAATCATGTAGTGGTGTCCTCTCAACACTTTAATAGCAATGTCTTATCAATTATGATTTTAAATCATGTAGTGATGTCCTTACACCACATTTATATTATAACGAGTGGTTTTCAGTCTTCGGTTCAGGGAAGTTACATTTGTATTTACCCTTATAACTGTTCCTTAATGATAATATCGACGGTGCAAAACCAAAACCCCGTAACTGCAAAAAGACTTTTCAGGAGACGAAAAAAGGTATTTACTCCGATGAAATAATACCGACGTCTTGTAACGAAATGACACACTACCTGGTCCTATTTTGAACCATAATGAACTCCGACATGTACAATAATATGTTGACTTGTACTAAATCGGAGTTTTTACTGTCATATACGGGATTTTCGACTAACCTTTTTGAATCCAATAAAAATACGGTATTGAGTCACCTGACTGTATTAAGGTAACGCGATTGGCTATTTAGATGGCGACCAGACAGAAATGCGCGGGAAAACTAGCATATGCGGATGCTGCAAAAACAGGTTTTCGCGCCATAATTGAGTTACGGTGTTTTGGTTTGGCACCGTCGATATGCTAATTTCGGAAATGTTGTGATGATGTGCAATTGCTTTCGCTGTAAATAAAAAAAAGAAGTTTGTCACTCAATTATTATGTGTCCTATACTTTGAATATCTTATACTTTGGATTAATGTCCAGTCTTTTGTTAAGTGAAGTTATTATTTGCAAATACCTCCCTCGCGATAATGTGCTAATTTCAAAAGTCATGCAGTGTGTTATTCACTGAATTGGACAGTATATTATCTTGTTTAAGGTATCCATTGCGTGAAGAAACAGAAGGATTTGGGCTGCCGCATCTTGCTTTTAGCTTATACGTGTATGTACTCTTATATTACCATATTTAATAAATCATTATTTTTACTAGTCAATTTAACTATCGTTCATATCACATCAGCCTTTAAATTTCAAAAAGCTGATCAACCGAACGTTTTATAAAGATATGCAAAACATGGCTACATCAAACGATCATACAAGTTTTTACTATAATTTGACCAATTGACCCTGTTTCCGATACCTGATGACCTCAAATAGCATGCAAAAACTACGACAGTAATCAGGCCCGGTGATTATAAACATTCGAGTACGTACTCCATGCTCCAACTTATACTCCGTACTCCAATTGGAGCATTTCTTGCTGACAAAAAATGCTGTTACTTCTTTATTACTGAATGGAAACATATGGAACGGGGGTTCATTTTCTTAATTTAATTTAGGTCCTTTGCTACAAGTTGGTGTTAGTTTTGATGCAAAAAATCTGCAAAAAGCTGTTTTTCAAGTTAGATCATGGAGTGTTGAGTTTGAGTATAAGAATGAAAAATGTTTATAATCACCGGGCCTGGTCGCTGCATTCACAAGGGAACGCCACTTTACATAGATGCCATCGGGGAACATTGGCTTACAAACAGTAGTAGGACGTGTGTTAGAGTCATATGTCAAGTGCAAGATTTACTAATTTGGTCATCCATTAAATGTATTGAATTTATTTAAGGTAAGAACTTGCTTTTTATGAGCTATATTTCAACAACTAATAGAGAGGTTGACAAGTACTTGAGGGAGAAAAAGAAAGTACTGTACAGATGTGTTCTTTGAGAAAAATGTTTATGTTAACTTCTTGGAGTACATGAATATTACTCAACAATAGTGACGAACACTACGAACAACTGGGATAATAAGATTGTTTGATAATATACTACACCAATTACTGTTACAGCTTATTTGTCAATAAATAACATAACTTTCTGCAAATCCAATACATAAGCAATTTATCGTGTAGCGATGCCCTTTCATCCAGCCGCTGGCAAACTAACAGCAAATACATTTGACAATATTGGTTACTTGTACAACTTTTTATATCCTTGCCTCGTTAGTGTACGACTACATGGCTATCTTTGCAAAGAATACTGACAGAAATGTTCTGTGAAGTATTGCCGAATGGTAAACCTATTGATATATTCTATTTTCTTAAAGGAACTTGTTTCGTATTTATGGTTGTGTTGTCATAATATCAATCAATCACGCAAGTGATGCCTGTTATGCCATCATGCCAATCTAGCCAGTTATGGGGGTACATATGAGGGTTATCCTAGTAAATCGTTTACTTCACACATGACACAAATAAATGACGTGTATATTTAATCATCTTTCATACCTTTCTCTTTGCAGCAGCTTATAGGCCAAGCTTCACTTAAGTCTAATGCAGAATTTTCCTTATTCTAATGTTTTACATGCAGGTAAGTCGTAGAACAATTATTGATCGACCCAAGCTCATTTTAAATAGGAAAACCTCATCCTCGGATACAGAGTTTCAGCCGGCGACCCCGCTTTAAGAAGAAGTTCGTCAGATCACGTGATGAGGTGACGGTTTATTGCAAGTCACATGACCATTTGACGGTTTATTGAAAATGTTATCCGACACCCTGTTATCGGGCTGATTTGGCCGGAAGTGACTGGATAAATGCTGATATGTGTTGCCTCCACATGGTCGTGGATTTCTCGTGTAATAATTTAATACATTTCCTCTTTTAAGTTATTAAAACATTTTGTAGAGAATTGCTCGTTTTGCCTACTGGTGTTTTATTATGGTTAAGTTTGAAAGACATGTGTTTCCCGAAAACAAATTTATTCGACACATTTTTTAAGTTTAAAATGAGAGTGGTATTTCCTCGTCTATCTTGAAGGAAACGGTCACAAATGCTCCAACAGATGTACGCACACCAAATATGGTGCATAGAGATAAAAAATCAATTATATATAGGCTTTAATAAAGTATATACGAAAACGAACAAGACTTACGAAGATTTTTACATCATCACATCAGAGTGCTAACACGATATAAATAATTAATATAAACATGATTGTACTGTAATAAGATGTACATGTAATTGATCAACTGAAAGCGTAAACAAAACGTAGATATACCTTTATCAACTTCTTTTTTTTTCAAAATTATACCTAGCTAGTTCCCCTTTAATTAACTTTCATAAACCATACATTACCATTTGGCAGTAGCTCCTAGACCTTACTTCCTTTTAACCTCGTGTCGTATTGTTCTTGATGTAATTATGCACATGTTAGTGGTGTTTCTCAAGGATATTTGCTGAGAGGCGTTTCCTTGTGATCGTGTTTGTCTCATGTTAAATTTGAATAACGTTCTCCCTTTAGATTGGTTACAAATTAGCGCGCGTGGTACTTCCCAATGTTTTATTATGGTTAAGTTTGGGAAGATACGTTTTCGGTGAAAACAAAAATATTCAACGCATTTTTTATTGTTTAATTAGAAGTACGATATTTTGGTAATATCATTTCCGCGTTTATCTTGAAGGAAATGTAAGGGCTCCAGATGATGTACGATGTATTTTCAAGTGTTTGTCCTGTACAGAATATCAGATCAGTATTTACGAACACAGACTTATGGAGAAGGGCGATTTAATAATACACAGTCACCCTGTGGAACAGCCTGCCAGTAGTTAAACTTAGCGGCATTTCTAACGCTACTACCTGATTTAAAGAGTGCCCGCTTATGGTGAGTTTTGTTCTTGTTTATATTGTATCATTATTGTGATCGTGCACTTTATATGAATATATTATACAGCTTAAAGAACAACTCATTTATGGAGCAACACTAGACAATTACCAATTTGTTCTATCTTTAGCTGTTGTTAACTGACGCTCGACCAAATTATTACACTCGGTTGAAAACTGCATTTGGTCAAGCATCAATTAACAACAGCTAAAGATAGAGCGAAATCGGTACTTGTCGGATATTCTTACATATACTGGATATTTCTGTAGGCTAGATAATATAACCATATTAAATGCACGATCGTTATAATCAAGAAAAAAACTCACAGTTAGCTAGCAGACAAAAACGCAATCGTTCAGAGTGCGAACGTTATTCATTTGATCACATGATTCTCCACACTGTCACAGGTGGGAGACGATCGGGGAACCATCCTCTTCCCATCATACAATTAGGCATGAATATATATCATATATAATTTTGTAGTTTCATATTCACAATCCAAGGGGAGCACCTCCAGTAGCCTGATAATTTAAACAAGGCAGAGTTCCTTCCCGTAAGTTGTATTCGTTATGTCTCTTTGTTGGTTATTTTTACATATTGTACAATTAGCTTCTCTTCGGCGGGGTTATGGTCGTCTATGACTGCTTCTTGTATTATGGTGTTATTGAAAATAGTTCAAGATTGAGCCTTGTTATCTCAGAGGTATATTGCATTGCAAAAACAGAGACAGGATCGTCAGGTTTATCCTGGTGAACTTTAAGTGAGGGACAAATATGTTGGTGATCGAAATGGCGGACTATCGACAAGTTTAGGTGTTGTTTTTTCGCCCGGTAAGGAAATGTTTCCTTTTAAAAATTAAACTGGGATTGACCTTACGATCCTCCCCTGAAAAATACCGAAGTGATCAAAATGCCACGAACGGCTAATAAACTGTATATTCCGTGTGAATTCATGAACAACAGATATCTTCCGTCGCAGTGATCTGGGTGTTCCACTTTGGTAGTAATAAACCAGGACAATGAATACTTATATCAGGTAAATATAAATGATGGTAAGCAATGATGAATATGAAACACAACGTAATGATCGTATTTTATTTCATCTTGGTCTAAAGGTGTAAAACGATACAACATTTTATTGTTGTTCAAGATTTTAATAATTAATATTTCTCCAGTATTTTTATAAACTTAATAATAAAAAATATGGTATACGTCTCTTTAAATGATCTTTCTAGTTCAAATGTCGGAATGTTGAAATGGCTTGGAATAATTTCATGCAGTGGTGTTGTTCTCGGATTGGATCTGTTATTTTTCGAAATTCTGCAAAACATTAAGAGTAGATTATTTTATGACATTTCAACATAATTTGATCTCACATTATGTCATAGAAGATTGGGAAACCAAATGTGTAGCCTTAAATAATGTCTTTGCTTACTTACTTAATTGCTTAAAAAGCAGGATAATTTGTTGAACTCATATATCAATTAACAGAATCGTTATAGAAATACTAGACGCATGCATTATACTGCATTTTCCCCTTATTACAAATTGGTATTACTGTTAAATTTTGGGAGAAACAAGAAAATAGGTAGATCTATGTCCTTATTCCTTAGACATATTATTAATGACATATCTACAGAACAGAGGATACCATTTATATTTGCATTTATATAATGATATATTTGACGACGAATCAATAACGCCACGGTATGAGACCAATAATATCGTAATTTATAGAATCAATGACGTCACTATAGGATACCCACCATATCGAAATGTATAGCATTGACGATGTTGTTACAAGAGTCCAATTAAATCGACATTGATGGAAGTGATGACGTCACAAGAGCGGCAAATCATATAGACATTTATTGTGTTTATGAAGTTACGATAGGAGACTAGCCATATCCACATTTATAAATTTTGATGAAGTCAATGAATGCGCTTAAAACAAAAAACCGCGCTTGTTAACTTATCATTTGAATTAAGAAACACTGTGGTTATTTGTATAAAGGTTGTAATTGGAAATGTTTAAATGTTTATAATGAGTTATTTGAATGATTATAATCATTACACATTTGTTGTGGATATCAGATGTAATGTACTTACAACTCCGTCTTGCTCTTCGGCACACCAGCCTTCTATTCATCTCAACACACTTGCCACGAAACCCTGTGAGTGTAGTGCACGACAGTCCCTAAAATAGTAAGATAAAGAACTATAAAAGCATTGAAATTTCATGAAGGTTTATTATATCTTTTGTTATTGGCGACTCGCTTCAGCGAGTCGTCTTATTGGTGAGCTTTTATTTTTTGCCAATGGAGCATTCGGAATGCTTTTGTTCAGATACGTTATAAAATCCGTTCATACCGTTATCATATTTTGTAGTGATTATCTCCCTTAAGAATTAGGTCTGAATGCAATTAAATGCGTTTGAATGATGCAGAATATTGACTAATGCGTAAAAATTTAATAAATAAAAAAGATTTTACATTTGTATTGTTTAAATTATAGATTAATACATTATTATTATTTATTCGTAAGTAAATTCCCGTCGAGAGCCCCGATAGTTAGATATTAGCCGGTCCAGTACCGGAATGAATCATTGTCGTTAATATTGACTAATGCGTAAAAATTAATTGCCACAATATAATAAATAAAAAAGATTTTACATTTGTATTGTTTAAATTATAGATTAATACATTATTATTATTTATTTGTAAATAAATTCCCGTCGAGAGCCCCAATTAGCCCGTCCAGCCGGAATGAATCATTGTCGTTAACAGTAAGTAGTGCGCTGTTTGTTCACGATGCACATTTTTAATAGATAAAACGATGTCATGGTAGTTAATGTTGTTAATTGAAAATCATTGTTATAAACATTTTAATAGTAAATGAACTTCATAATTAGTGTCAATTAATTATTGCGTATTTACTATCGTAGTAGCGTATTAATTTTCCATATGTTTGTTTACATGCGAATCGTTGATTTGATTGGCTAGTTTTAACCACGTGATCGTGGGACGCTATCGCTGGTTGGCCTGCAGTACGTAAACAACGCAGAAGAATTTGTGGACGCCATATTGTTGAATCACGTTTCCAGAATGGTAAGAGGTTTTTTAGGGAATATGCATCAAGGATGCCCAGTTTTTTTCCATTTAGTGGGAATCAGTGTAGTGCTATGGCCCTGATTGCTTTGTTAGCATTTTTTCAATAAAATATTATTGAATTTTTAACATGTAAGACAGGCTTGAAAGTTATGGTTTGAAGATAAGTAATGTTTAAACATTTTTTGCTTATATATTTGTCAGCTTTTGCCAGCATAATAATCATAATGAACTTGTATAAGTGCTATAAATATATACAGTATGTTTTACCATGAAATTGTCACTGATTGTGCCAAAATGTTACATAGTTGGGTAAGCACATGAAAGGCATTGTCCATCTTCATTACAACAACATAGTTTGAAGAAAGTAATAATATATCATATACTACAGTTTACCAAGGCAAATATTCTATAATTGCAATTTTTATGTGGGTAATTCATGGTAAACATCACAGAATCAGTTATAATCTTTATGTTTTATCATTTAATATGTTATTGCTAGTTGTTAGTGTACATATATGTCGTCTATGTTTTCTTTTTATGGAATAAAACTCTCCCTATAGTAATTTGAATATAAAAATGACGAATTTATTTTCAGTATAAATCAGTAATAATTGGGGTATATCAACATTTGTTCGTCATAAAAATATTTTGATGAAAGAAATACAAAAATATTATATATGTGTTTGTTTGAAAATGTATTATATATCATATACATATGTACACTCACCTTTGAAGGGTCCAATATTTTCACCACCATTGCAATAGACATTCTCAGGTTATTACTATTTAAATATTTCCTTATATATTTTGGTATTAATAGATTGTATTGTTATGAACTTTTACAAAATTAATTAATGTTTGTATGAATGGTACACACATTAATTTTTCGTATGTTCATTTATGAGGAGTGTGTGTAACATTATGTCACTAGTCATAAACAACAAAAACATGTTGATACAACAATTATGTGTGCAAATTGTTTTAAACACGTTCCTGATGTGTATATATATTTATTCTTTATTTCAGTCTCATCTATATACAACAAATATTGCACATAAGCATAAAACATATCCAGATATAGCCACTCTTATTAAGAGTTCTAAGAGACATTATATGTGTATGTGTATGTTTATCGATTATTATTTAATTTGGCTTATTAACAAAATGTTAGCATTTCAAGACATTTTATTACTTAAAACAATTTAATGCCAATACATTTTAACATCATTTTAAAGAAACATAACAATTACAACATTTGTTTATATTCATAAATTATGACCTGTTTTGTAATTTTAAATGGTGCTATCAAAGTGTTCTAATGTGTTTTCTTGCAATACATATGTTGTGTACAGTTTTCTTACTTGTTAATAAAACATAGTTTATTTATCCACGTTTTATTGGTTTCTTATGCCCTTCACTTTCTGGAAAGTTTTTACAATTCCTTCATTAATGACACGTTGTAGTCATGTTGTTGACTTTACATACATACATACATACACACATACACACATACACACATACACACATACATACATACATACATACAAGTGGCGTTTTAACATTAATGATATTTGGCTGGTATTATAGTATACATGTGTTACATACATCTATTGTTATGCATTAAATATAATCATAATGGAATTGGCAAATAAAAAATCTTATTGAAGCAGTGCAACTATTTAGTTATAAGATAACTTATATAATCTAAATGCAATTTCCTTGTAGTGAGGTAATTAATATTTCATACATTTGAAATATTTCAAATTGATGGTATGACAAGTAAACAATTTGTTATCATATTGCTATCACACTAATTTGAGTCGCCCTTTGATGCTTTGCATCAATGGTTTTCTTGTAACAATATGTAATGACATCTCCAAAATCAATGAGCTAGGCTAGACCAAGGCTATCAACAACAACAACACATCTCATTTCTCTCAATTCGTGCATAACATGAACATATGAGGTTCTCCTGATGGTTCTCTCGTAGTAGTTATTTTTCTCAAACAATTTAAACGAAGAATGTATGAAAAAATAAACTACAATACAATATATCTATTGCGTTAAACACAATTACAATGTTTATAGCACATAAACATAAATACAATTCAATACAGATGTGAAATAGACAAATTTTAAAATAACTTACGGCTTTCGCAGCTTCTCCAGCACAGGTATTGCAAACCAGAGGGCATGTAAGTCCTCCAGTACACCTTTTTCTCTGACATTGGCCGCTATCTCCATTTATAGTGCACTCCTGCAAGTAACACATATTAGTTATACACTTTTAGAGCATCAAGAGAAAATAAACCTCAACTTATCTCACATTTGATATAATATTAGACAACCGGTCCAAAATACTCTCTTTCTACATTAAACGTTACACCTGGGAATAGCAATATTATAACAATTGAATTGTAATATACAAATATAATTACAATCCGTCGGTGAAAATATAATTACAATCCGTACGCCTGGTAGTGTGTGGGGTATAGGCGTACATTCAAAAGCTGATATAAACAAAATAACGAAACTACAAAAAAGATCCGCAAGAATAATAATGAACAAACCAGTTAAATCAGGGTCAAAGGAACTTTTTCAAGAATTAAATTGGCTCACATTTGAAAATAGATGTGTTTATCACATAGGAATAAAGGGGCTAACTCCTTTTCGATGATAAAAACACCTTTTGTAGACATTTTAAGTACAAACCTATGTTTTATGAATACATAAAGTACGCTTACAATAACATCACGATCAACGGAACTATTGGTGAAAACTGTCGAACATGTTTTACCGTCCGTTACGGCTTTTCTCAACAATTAGACACTCCAACGTTAAGTGTGGTGGGTTTAAACAATATTTATTTCCATAATTATGCATTTTTATGTGTTACATAGACAGATTTTTCAAGATAAGAGGTACATATACAATAGTTAGTAACGGGTAGTTTTATGGTACATTTGGGTAGAAATTGGATTTGTAAACAAGTCTTATATAAGACTTATGTTAATATATTTCCGAGGTGATGAAAATAATGGCTGCTTCGTACAGTTAAAGTAAAATGCATATTTAATTAATAGGGGATTAAATAGCCAGCGAAGCTGGCTATTGTAAATACCCATACCAATAATGTCCACGTGCGATTCTTCGTCGAGTCTCTGCCGGTACTAATGCTTTCAAAAAAAGTTATTTCCGGTCAAAAATTTCAGGCAGTTTTCCGAGGTGAATGGTCCTTTGAAAATAAAAAAATAGTAATCTGTAAACGGTTGCCCCCTATCATTTTCTTTCGAATTATAACCATCTTTAAAAATATTCAATAAATAAAACAAACTATTTAAATAAGCATAGGGAAGTAAGAAATACGCTACTGTACTGGATACACGACGCCAATACAAGACGTGATGTCATGACGTCACAAATAACAGGAAATGACGTCATACAAAAAGTACGCCAAATAGACTCATGACGTTACGTTGCGATGTATAACAAATCAGTATAATATAGGTAAAACTCCAGGTTAGGGATGCCTACACTTATTCCAAACATAAACCACAGATACATAGCCAATCAAAATTTTTGAATAATTATTATTTCTGTTCTTAAATTTAAAGAGGAAAAGTGATCAGTTGCTGATCAATAATAATCTTTGTATAGGCCTATTGTATAACATCTAAATTCAACTCATATTTAGTCAGTTTCTATCTGAAACATAGCTTAGCAGATATCCAATGTGTATTTAATCCCTCATTTAGGCGGTGCCTTAGTTCATATTAGAATAAGATATAATAAATATTAGAATGAAGGAAAAATGGTGTTGGTGAAAAAGTTTGGTTGCTGCACCCTATTAAAATCTATCTTGACCATAAAAATAATCGTCAAGAGTTGTGGGTACTATCTAGCCAGTGAGACTATGCCATGAAACGTCGCGTGGCGACAATATATTGTTCGACTCGGTGGAAGATATTGGTGTTTTCGTCAAAGGTCAAGTGGTCTGTGAGTTATTCTTGATCAGAGAAATTATCCAATGATCCAGACGGGATTGAACCCGGGACCTCTCGACCCATAAGCGTGCGTCCTACCTCTAGGCAACCAATTTCGACATATTTTAGAAGCATTGTGTACACAGCTATAATAACTGCAAAGACAACGTGTGTTATTGTAAGTTTCTTGGGAATTATGCACCTTTTACTGTATATTTAAAGGGACTAAACTCCATTTTAAAGATAAAAACACCTTTTGTAGACATTTTAATCACAAAACTATGTTGTACGAATACATAACTTACAACTTACATTGCGATCAACGGTGCTATTGATGAAAACTGTCGAACATGGTTACCGTCCGTTACGCCTTTCCTCGGTTTTTTTACACTCCAACGTTAAATTATATATCTTGCTGTGTTAGTCACGCACTAGGGGTTGAAAAGGTATCAAACCGATATTATGTGATTACTTTTCTTCTAGATGAATAAGTCAAGATTCTTATATTAATGCATTATAAAGGTGGTCAAGCCAGAACAATTGCGATTTTAAGAGAACATTTTGATAAGTTTTGCTATTTACCAACTGGAGTTGAGTCCCTTTAAAGTACAATTTGAAAGTGAAAGAGAGTGAAATGTAGTATGAGCCTGTATGCTTACGCACCCTCCTAACGCAACACCTACATTGTTCAGGGTTTCTCAGTTACTAAGGGACTTCAAACTTGGCATGTTGTCTTTGCAGTTTTATAACTGTGTGCATAATGCTTCTAAAATATGTTGAAATTGGTGGCCTAAAGGTAGGGCGCACGCATTTTGGTCGCGAGGTCCCGGTTTTAATCCCATCTGGACCACTGGATAATTTCTCTGATCAAGAATAACCCACACGATACACTCCACCAAGTGTAAATATGCTCCTGTGGGGCAGTGTCTGTTCGTGGGATGTTGGCTGCCACACGCACAAGAGATAGATAGTCTCCCCAGTGAGACACGAACGTAGATTCCATGGGTAGTCCAATAGCCAGGGGAAGTTAAAATTAAAAGGGTGCTTGAACGGCTTTACAGCTGAAAAGATCCCTAAAAAATGGTAACATAGCTTATTTACTCTTGTTCGAAGTTTTAAGATTTTTAACATGCAGATGTCCCTTAATATGCATTACTAGTTTTAATGTTACATTTGTTCTGTTCCAGTTAGAATGTAGCTGCAGATATACTAGTAACAGAAACGTATTACAACATTCGATTTGTCAATAAGGAAAGTACGTGTTTACGTATAATGATACATGCTTACATCGTCCGGAGCAGCGCCTTCAGTCGAGCATGGTGGTTCAATCTGAGCAAATGCCAGTGTTACCAAGCTAACCAATACGATCTGAAATGGAAAATGCTGTCTGTATAGAGAATATTGTATGCGTGCTCAACACATACGATTTTTATTAAACGAGAAAACGAGAGGACAAAATTAAACTCGTGTGTAATGAACACGAGTGTAAGATGCTTATAAAATCTTACAAAACGCTCAATGTCGTTCACATTAATGATTGCGTACTCTGCATGGGTTTAGCAAATTATAGCGAACAATACGTGCAGATGACGAATGTATTATTCTGACGCCCATAGACCAGTCAATGTATGGATCGGCTACCGACAAATCGCTGGCTAAGAATGAGAAGGTCGTAAAAACGTATTACACATTATTAAAATCAGCATCCCAACGCGTATCATATGAGCCTATTTTCATTAAAATCGGAACTTGAGTTGCAACAGCACGTTTTACGCAATAAGTTATAAATATAAAGAGTAAGCTTCCGACAGTTTTTCGTGTTTTCTCAAAGATATATTATGTATTCAAAGTTTGCGTGTCAAAATGTCTAATCGGAGGGGGGCACTAATTGGTCGTCATAACAGCCATGTAATTTGTTGGTCATCACAAATGAAAAAAAAACAATATGGTAAGTATTCAGTTGGGCAGAATTATTTAAACATCGCAGTTACTTAGTTTTTTTTTATTACTGCCACGAACATGATTTGGCCGACATCCCGTATTTTTTTTTAATGACATGGAACTGCAAAGTTTAAAATTGGGCTTGTGACGCATTAATATAATTATACATTAGTGTATACACTTAACCACTTGACTAAATGATCACTTTTCAAAGCCCAAATAAATTGTGATAATATTATTTTGTTTGATAATGTTTTTGCATACAATCGTTTTAATTTGTAAGAAAAACGTGTGCCGAAATATGTCTGTATAATAACAAAAAATATATTCAATGTTTCATAATAATACATCTCGGTCAACCTTTCATTCAACAACAACAACTAGACCAATACGACTAAATCATGAAAGGTACATTTTCCTCTGTAAAGGACGAAAAGAAGAGTTAAAATGTAGGTTTTTTTGTTGTTGTTTTTTGCTGAACGTATGTGTTTCGTAGCATTGATACTATAATTAATTTCTAGTATTTTTCAGCTAAGTGTGGTTTTTCGACATACATCATTGTGGTCCCTTTTTATTTAGTGAATTTTTAGAATTTTTAGGGTTTGAAAATAAACCAATTAGAAAAATAGATGCAAAATGGTACCAACAGTACGGAAAGCAACATTGAACATAAACACGCAGGCGTAGAAGCACAATAATCACACGAAAAAGAAAAACGCCCGAGTACATGTCACAATGACAATTATGAAAATGAAACAGAAATTCAGAAAAAAATGTTACAGATGCAAAATCACTATATCCCACTCGGACTTAAGTCAATAATGCATGCGAGACAAATATAAGCAGCTGTTTTTTGCCGATTTTTCAGAGCAAAGATATGATAGATGCATATATACAATATGGTTACCATAGTTTCGCAACGAGCCCTCAGTACGTTTTAGCAAATTTAATGTAAATTAAAGATTTGGAAATTTTTTATTTGGCTTGATATAAGTTAAATGTATTTGTCGACATCATAGTTTTACAAATTTCCAGTAAGAGTTATTATTATTATTATTATTATTACACGTTATTACAAAGGAGATTCGATTCTACACATTCATAATTTAACGCCCTAAAAACAACTTATTCGATAATATATTGTACCAGGGATTTTAAATAAAATAGAGAAGATCCTGATTGTACTTGTAATTAGCAAAATGCTGACAGTTTGTCATTTAATCGCGAAAATCATTTTAGTAATGAAATATATCAAAAAAGGAAAAAACAAGAAAAATTGACTTACCGCAACAAGAATGCTTGTCTTCATCTTCAGAAGTTAGGTTCGTTTTGAAAGTTCAATAACGAGTGATTCCAGTCAGGACGGGTACGTAGATTTAAACTCTACCTTTGCGAGGTCACGCCCATCGCCTTAAAACAACCATGTGACAGCCATCCGATGAGCATCTCGCGTGACTGAACTATAAGCCGTATCCATTTGTTGAGGCCTAGATACAAAATGAACTTGTTAACATACCAATGTGAGTGCATATAGACCATAACAGTTTTCCGAAGTGAATAATAAACAGTTTATGAAGTTATTCATTTGTTTATCGAGTTGTTGTATTTTAGTCAACCTGGTCCATGTACAGGTTGGGCGTTCGTAGTTGATCGTTGTCCATTCTCCACAAAATTTGTCTGTGAACGAACTACATGTAAACACACAATTTTGGCTTAATCGTTATGAAATTTGGTAGCAAAGCTTACTACTATAAACCTTCACCTGGTTTTCGTGACCAACATAATTATATTTTCCATTTATTTCCGTCGCTCATCCTTCCTTCTATGTTCTACTCCATGCAACGTTACACAACCTACAAGAACAGTAAAAATTGTTCATTACAAAGCATGTTTATGTACGCAAATTTTCCGCCCCGAGTTCACAAAGGATCAATATCAGGATCAAGATCAGATCAACTGATCCTCATTTTTAGGATCAGCTGATCTTGAGCTTTATTTTGGTGTTCACGAAGCTAAACTTGATCCGGATCAGCTGAGCCAAATATCGGGATCAACTTGATCCGCATTTTCCGCGTTGTAAGCGACCCGGAACCTGTTGCTCTTCAATCGGAGACTCATTTACACGATGTTTTCGTCTGATTTTGACAGCTGCTTTGTTTACAAGTGGAATTTCGTCGTCAATGTTCACATTGCGCACTATTTATCGAACAGAATGGATACCGAGTCATAGGTATGATATTTCACCATCAATGCATTTGTTATAACTGTGCATTTTTCGCCGAAATGGAAAGGAATACACGCTAAAACTTAACGGTGAATCGCCGTAATTTGGCGGGCTATTTTGCATGAACTTGTTTGGCATATTTTTAATAATAATTTTATCGATCTGAGCTACCTAAGATCGTATATAATCTCTACATAAACCCTGTCCGTGTAAAGCGTGAACACGTAGATCTACAGCCTGTGTGTCACAGATTTAGACAAGGCAAACCTACGTGTGCATTTGTCGAGATAATAAACTGATAGTGACGTTTCACTCAGCGCCTCACACAGTGGGACATGCCATAAATTACAGTACAGGTCTTTGCATCATGGACCTGGTACTATCTTTATGTAATAAAAAATGACGTTCGTTCATGTAGCATGGTCTTGGTCACATTTCTTTTAGTCACAAAAGTTTGTTGACATTAGACTGTTAGAGGTAAAACCCGTTTTCCTGAATTCTGGATTTTGCATCACTCATTCAATGTGCTACTCAAGCAGCTAGTTGAAGTAGGTTGATTCCCACGGTCAGGAAAATCATAAATACCCTAGTGTCTTATTTCAGCTGTAAACATGAAATCTCTGAATGGCTTCATTATTTTGATTTTCACCCATAAGTGTCTGCCATTTCCTATACTCCGTAAAGAAAATACTCAAGACTGAAATAAAATCCCAAAACCGGTCCAATATTCACAATTATTATTTGGATAAGACAAAAATATACTTGTACACAAAGACTACACATAAGTCATAACACTATTTTATAATGTTGCTGACATTCCTGTTTTATAAATAAATTAATATGTTTAACTTGGAAACTTTTTCTAACACAAGTTTTGATTTTAAAAACAAATCAGCTATTGTATTAAATTTATTACAATGCTAAGTGGTCTTGTTCCTAGTTTTAATACTGTTTGTTTCTTCTGAATGCTCTTGATTATTTGTTCCCCAGATTTAATACAGCAACTTGATTCAGAAATATTTCTGTTTTCAGCCATAGAATTATGCACGGCAGCATCTATCAATGTTTTACCCAATGGGACACAGGTCATTTTACAGAAAACGGGTTCTGATAGGTGGGATTTGACACAGCAAATGACACTGCAAATGAGTCCAGATTTTTGGGATTTAAGAAACCGCAAAAAATCAGACAACCAATGGTGAGCAGAACTGCGGACAGTATATTAATTTATTATTTCAAACTACTTGCCTGAATAGACAAATTTTAATATTTTTCCTATAATTTTATAGTCTATGCTAATTACTGCAAAAGTTACTTGCTAGAATCAACAATATCTTGTCCTGTACAACTGGACAAGGTCTAATTTTGCAGACTGACACTCTGCAGACCTTAATTGAATTTTAAATGTGTACTATAAGTGATATCAAATTACCAACAGGACCATATCTCTAGAAAAATACTAAGGGGAAAACATAGTGTCTTTTAGGGGAGTTTTGCTCTAGAAAAGTACTTAATTACATTTTAGTGATTTCCCAAATCTTCACCTCAGTCTGGCCACAGGCTGACCTGTATATTGTAGGTCAGGGTCTAATTTAGCCCATACAAGATTATGGTCATAAATACTGCTTTGTACGAATCATATTTATACTGCTTCAATTGACATAACTTTGAAAGTTCTTATTAATAAAATTTTGACAGCACTTAGCACTGAGGTCGCTTTTAAAAAATTTAACTGAATTATTTTAACTAAATGTATGTTTGTGTATCTTTCAACTTACCATTTTGTGTGTGTTTTTAACTTTCAGGAAGGTGAAAGTACCATCATTATAAAGAGGTTCAGAACAATCAGACAGCTACATATTTGACTCAATGTGTAAGTTAACCACACCACTAGACAAAATAAGAATTAAAGATGGGTCCATTCTTATTTTATTACACTACCCAAGATTTTAATTAAACAATGGAAATGATGGAACTGTAACTCACTTGGTCGCTTTCATTACAGTGATTTACTTAAACCAGAATTCCATGTATTCTGTTATAAAAGTGTTGACTGGGTAAAGTCATTCTTGTGTGATGACCACAATCTCCCAATTTTAAAGATTATTCCATCATTTCTTTTGTTTGGCTATTGTAGTGGATTAATTTGTTTGTGCATTTGTGTTAAATCCAGTTTCCTGGACTATATCTTAACCAGCAGTCCAGCACTAACTAGTCATTCTACAAAAGGAACAGCAACTACTCCACATGTGGAGGAAGACATGGTTCTCAAATTTCCATGGAAAGTAATGACCGGTTCACATGGTATCATCAAACCAAGAACACTAACCAGTTAACTACAGCAAGTTTATTCTTATTTTGGTCCCCATACCAACAGTAATAATGTAAACACTATAAAACTATTTGTTGTTTTTACAGGTTAAAATAAGAACAAATACAGTCATGCTCTGATATTTCATGATCCATGCGTAAAGTGAATTCCTGTAGACGCAGATTCCAGGTTAGTTAATTTATGGTTGGTTGTAAAACAAGTTTTTCCAACTAATATTAACCATTCTCGACACCTCAATCGTGATGTTATATATCCATCACCACGAGGGTATGAGAGAAGAGAAGCTAGCTTCCCTTATATGCTGAGCATCAAGCAAGAGGATTTCTGGTACCATTTAATTTCGTCTTTAGTATGACGATCTTGGGACCTCCCACACACAAAGCGGAGGCTATATCACTAGGCTATCGAGGAGGCCGTAATAACTCTTGATACCTCATTGCTGAGGATATGAGGGAAGAGAAGTCAGTTCAATTTTAAGCTGAGCATCTAGCATGGGAATTTCTAATACCATTTTTGTTTAAATGTTTTTCGTCCATTTTCCTCGAACTAGATGACCATACATACATATTCACATTAATGATAAGTTGATCATTTATTTTCGGTGAATAGGCTACTGTCAATTCAATAAGTTATATTAATGAGGGAACTTTCCCTTTCCAAATAATATAGAGAATTACAGTGAACTCTGTTACACCCAGATAAACATAGTTAACTTCACAGACAAGCTTATGTTGTTACTGTTCTCAATTAATTTTTAATTGGACAGTAACCACGTTCATTATGATCCACAATCATTGTCCATCAACACCAAGATTGGACTGCATGATTTGGTTGCATCATTTTTATTACAGGTTTAGCCATCTTCCCAATTATAGTAGAACATAGATTAGAATGAAACCTAGAACTTCATCAAAATCAGCAGCAATATGAAGTGGGAGCTACAAGCCAGTTGTGATGTCGGGATATGTGTTTGAAAGTCAACATTGCTGCAACACAATGAAAACAAATTATGTAGACAATAGAAGTTAGTTCCATGAAAACAGTTACTGCTGCTTTTTTAATTTAAACTTTTCTTCTTATCAATGTATATCATTAAGGTGTTGCTATCAATTACAATTCAAGGGATACTATTTGTTATAAAACTCCCTTTGACATTTAGTGTTAAATTAATGTGAAATTACTCCATGTCTCAATTTTTTTTATTGCGAGAATTGGTACTTCTTTATGACATTTACCAGTGACCAAGCTTACAATTCACTCATAGACTAAGGTAGATAACTTATGCTTAAAACTTTATACAGATTATTACCCTTGGCCTTTAAAATATTCACATTGTTGAAGTATAAGTATGCTCCCCATCTAAATCTCATTCCAAACTAAAGCTATCAATGATTGGAAACCAAATTGTCGACACTGCCAAAATTGCCAATCTAATAACCAAATTTTTCCGTTGGAAAATCTGGTTAAAAGTGCATTTATTGTAATTCTGTACAAACATATTGAATGAGGGGTTGAAGTAAATAAGCTTTGTAAAGCATTGAATATATGTCTATGATAGGTATTCAGTAAATTCAAAATGTTGTATTATTGTATTAAGATTTCAGTCAAATGATGTGTGACATCAGAGTAAGATGTTCTGCATAAGGCTTAAGCACATGTGTCTGTGATAATTTATGTGTATAACTTTGATAGTCATTGAACTTTTGTTGCCTAATTATAGCGTGCACAGGATAACAAGAAAGGTGGGAAAATTTTGGAATAAACCACAAAGATGGAAACATCAAGTGTGCTCGATTCATCAATGTTATTTTAGTATATTGTATATATAATTGACCGTATGTGTTTATTATAGTAACCAATTTTGCAACAGTAGACCATCCAGTCAGTGTTTGTAAACATCACATTATCCTGGGCGCACTATAGTCTGACGGTTTGTGTGGTATCATATGTTATAACTTGACCAGATTAAACTGAGACTCATCTATGTCCGTAAGCTCGTCCGGCTATATTCAATTCACATGTTTATTTACTTTGTAACGTTATGTCCGTGTAAGGCCATCTATTATTGTGAGTATATGTTTAAAAACTTCGGAATTTTCCGGACTTGAACGAATTATGCAAGGAGTCTCAGTTTAATCTGGTAAAGCTATATCCATTTGGATGTCACCACTATTGTGATTCTTTCAAAACAATAGCAAATACGAACTGCTACATTTGTGTGTATTGACTTCATTGTATGTATACAGGTATACTTAATATACAGTTAAACCTGTGTCAGTGACCATATACAAACCCTATTACTATCATTATTTCAAAGTATGTCTGTTAAGACAATCATTTTCATACCTCATCACATTTTCAATGATGTTTAACCTGATAAGAGTGACCACCTGTATATAAAGAACATTTTGCTGCTCACATTGGTGGTTTGACTGTATATACATGTATATTAAAAAGTGCTATAAACAGAATTAAGTGCTTCTTTGTTTATCTTGTAGCAATAGTAGAGTGTAAATAAAAATATGAAAGTGTTCACAGTAGTTTGCAGTACATTTCACTGATGACCAACAGAATAGTACTTGCTTAGAAATGTTTCAACATACACATGTTATGTTGCTTTAGACACATTTTTCCCAGAATATTTAAAAGGGGTTGAGGATATTGTTTGAAAAACATTTACAGTTATAGTGAGGTGGTCAACAGTCAAAATATCAGGATTTAAATGTACTAAAATGTGAAACAAAAGGAAAATAACTTTGATGCTGAAACAAAATTTATTATGATAACTCGCTTAGTCACATCAAAATTGGATTTCGCAATTGTATAGAAAGGTTTTGTGCATCATCAGATTGTCCAGATCATCTGTCAGCTGCTTCAATATTTGATCCTGGAAATCCATAGTTAAGACAGCAACTTGTACAACATCTACCAGTCTTCTGCAAATATATGTAAACAATGGATATAAATTATATTACAATGGTAATAATATTACAGAAAAGTACCTATTGAATGACACATTTAAGTGCCTAAGTCAATGCTGAGTTTGTTCAATGTACATGTAGACTAACAACTGAAGTTTTGGTTCAGTTTTGATTCCCAGAAAATTCCAAGAAAACTTGACCATGTCAATTTTCCACCACATTTTGAGATGGCTTCTTGTGGAAGGGTAAATAGTATCGGTTAGGATGCAGTTTACGGTGCAGTCAAGTATAACTGGTAAGGTGAACCAGGCTAAGGCGCGATTTAAAACTGAAATCGTTGAGAAAAGCACCCTCTTGTATAATTACACCAGTCATCACTTTTAGTTTATCTTAGACTGACGTCACTCTGATAAACAACATCTTTAAGTAGTTGGTAGTAGCTATAAGGATAAACATTCCTCATTGTGATTTTTTTGTGGAATACAATAAAAAGAATCAACATTTGTCGTTTCATAGTAAACTTTCTTAAACGAGGCCATGTCTCTATATAAATTGACAACTTTGGACTGGTCATCTATTTATGTAAAATTTAAATAAACAATCTAAATATTTATATTACCTGATAGTGTCATACATTTTTCTGCAATACACCATTAACCACACATAAATAGTCCTCAAACACTATGAACTGTTGTCCAACCTCATGTTGGCACCCAACCTCAGTTAAAATCATCCTTTTGTGGAAAAATCATTCAGCATAGATCTGTAAAATACATATTTGTATAATATAAAAATTAGTTAATTTATTGCGTTTGACAGAGACTGTCATTATCTCCAAATTGTGATGTAATTTGGTTTACCCCTGCCAAATTGGCCAACGACAGTCACCTTCAGGTCTGAAGGTTGAGACAGAAAGTTTGTGTGATACAAGGAATCCGGCCAAGCTGACCTGGTAGCTCTTTCACTAGTAGACTCCTTGGTTCTTTAACCTACCCGGTGTGAATAGCACCAATATACCTCTAAGCATTTCTGAAATTTCTTGTGTCCCAGCTGAGATTTGAATAAAGGACCTCCTGATTGGTAGTGGATAGCCTATAGGGCTAATCATAATAGATGGAATGTGTAATTTGACATCAACTACAGTAGCCAGTTAGTACCATGTCAATTGTTTTCAGTCGTTCCTGAACACTAGTCACGACAAAGCAATACAACGACCTGATACACTGCGCGAAAAGGCCATACTGATGTACATGGATGTTTGACAATGCGATTCGGCATTCATCAAAATGTTAATACATGTCAAGTTAATTTTGGTGCTATATGTCACATGCATTGCCGAGCATTATATCACAGTGTCTCAATGTCATATCACATTGTTCAGGGAAGCATGTTGCTAAAATAGATCATTACAAGACGCAAGACAATGTGATATGCTGCTTACGATATCAAACTGAAACGATTGCATGACGTCGACAGCGTGACATTTTTAAGTTTTAGTCAATTTTACGAACGTCGTATTCCGTTGTCTTCTGTCAAACATCGTCCTAACACCCTTGGTTTGCATTGTGTATGGGGGCGGCGGACAACATAATATCAATCACTCTCAATTTCTCAACACCTCATTACTGATGGTATCATTCAACATAGAATTTAAGCCCCTCATGACAGAGAAGCCAGCATATTCCTTCATGAAACGAGTTAGATATAAACATGTGTTGTATGTTTCATGCTGGTGAGGGCCCAGGTGCAATCAATAATTTGAATAAAACGTCCTTTTACCGAGTCTGAAAATCGATCCATGGGCATGGATGAAAGAATTAATATTTCAATTTATTTGATGTTTGTGGTTGGCTGTTCCCGTTGAGTTCTGCCTTCCCTGTCCGACTTCTTGTATCTTTTTTTAAGATTGGGATTACCTATTTTGAAAACAAAGGTGAATGGAATCAACGACACCCCACAAACCACCTCACAAGCTTCCTACTGAGCATGTTTCACCATGAGATCTCATTCCTTACTATAGTCATTTAGAGAAAGTATCTTCTTTACTGTTTTAGTAACACTGACCTTTACCAACCCTTGAAATGGATGAGGTAATTATATTAGACCAAAATTGATTATACCATTTTGTATCTGGGCAATACAAATAAAGTACCAAAACTGACCATTTTAACGTGTTTAATCATTTAGATTGTAGACATCAATTAAAAATGCCATACATGACATTGTATTTGAACATCACCACCAATTTGTTAGTTTCAATGTAATTATAAAACAAATGTATACACAATTCTTACAGTGCTGATGACTCTGAAAACGAAATTCTGTGACCTAGTTTTTCTCATCATAGTTGTGTCAGAATAAATGTGTTACTATCTGGCGAAAGTTGAACAAATATGGGATTCAACCCGTTCCAGTGTCCTTAATCGATTTCCAATTTGTTATAACATTGTTTAATGTACCATGTTATCAATTTTATTTTATAATATCGTGTCACCCTGAATGAGAATCATCACATGGGGGAATAATCTTTAAACGATGTATTTATTAACAAAAAATGATGTACAACTGATAATAAGCTATTGATGTAATATGGGACGCCTTGTGTTTAAACAGTCCATACATCGTGGGAGTTAACGCAACTACATATATGAGAAATTAAGATATGAAATATGACTTCTCACACTCGCAAGATTTTCTTTAAAATAATTATAATTGCACAAACTAGTTTCTCCGTATATACCGCTTAGAGTGAGAAGATCGTAAGTACAAATTGATATTTTTAGAAAACAAGAAACATCTGTCAGAACTGTACTCTTTACTATTGGTAAAATAAGCTGTTTCAACTTAAATTTGGTCAACATGACAATTTCCTATTTTCGTGAAAATAGGATCATAAGAAGCGCCTTGTGGTGCTGATTTTAAATCAATGTACACATACAACATTATGGATTGCTTATAAATATTGTATGTGATTGTATGTTGCTGCAACTAGGTCACTAAGCTTTTCCTAATGTGTTTCAGCCTTTGGGCGACTGGGGTTTTCGACTTTGATAGTTGGAACATGGTCTTGCTCCGATAACTTAATTCAGTTAAAAACGACACTAGTCATATTTCCCACACATCGAAAACGCAATTCATCTTTTCTGAGTGATTAAAATAGCTGCTTGAATAATGCCTTAAAACTATGTAAACAATCATTTCTCGTTTTACTGATACACTTTGTGAAAACCACACCTTAGATGCTTTCGAAATATCACCCTAGACAAAAAAGTGTTTTAATAAAGTGTATTTCTATATCGCTTGCTTGGAATGAGAAGGTCGTAACTACTACTTACTACCTTTTAAGATTCATACATATTTAAAATAAGCACCACAAGGCGCTTCTTGTGAGCCATAAAATCGAAACTTGTCATGTTGACCAAAACCAAGTTTAAACCGCTTGTTTTAGTATGTGTAAAGCGTTATTATCGGACAGTATTTTCTCGTTTTCTCAAAATATCAAGTTTGTAGTTACAACCTTCTCATTCTAAGCCATCGATATATTGAGAGATCTAGAGAGAATCATAAAGGTGTCTTGTTTATATAGATTGCCTTTAAAATGAATAATATATTTTACCAAATTATATACAATTATGTTAAGTTTTGTTTTTTTCATTAATGTATCGCTTCGTTGAATGTAACTTGCTATTATCTTAAAGCCCCTAAGCCATTACTAGTATATAACTACTTCAAAGAACATTTTAATTGCTAAAAGTTTCTTCATTAAATAGCTTTATCGTGTTATTTTATACATGGCTATATTTAGTCTTATATAATATCTGAATTTTGACCGCATTCTAAAATCAGGTCATGCCACGTATGTCACTGGTTACGTATATGTACTACAGCAAATTGTATAAACAAGTGCTTCTCAACTAGATTTATATTCATTTATAATATTTTTGTCTTAGAATAGATGTAATTCGATGGCTTAGAATGAGAAGGTCGTTACTACATAATCGATACAATGTATTGAGAAAACAAGAGAAAACTGTCTGTAATTTACTCTTTACCTATAGAAAAACAAGTTTTTAAAACTTCATTTTGGTCAACGTGACAATTTCCGATTTTCATGATCCTGATTGTAAATATAAATCAGTCTTATAAAGTCGTAAGTAGTAGTTACGACCTTCTCATTCTAAGCCAGCGAATTGTTTACTGTAACAATGTGCAATATTTATGTACTATGTTATGCCTATATGTTGAATAATGCTGTATGTATTGTAAGAATGAGGATAATCGGCTATATGATGGTTCAATATACATTTTATTAATTGTTAGTTAAGACGTTATACCTTAATTCACTTCTTACTTTGACATTGATACTCCTATGTTATTTGTGTTTATTTGTGTTATTTATATTCATTAAAAAGATGTATCATGTACTTTTATAAGAATACATGGCTATATTTAGTTTTATATAAAATCTGAATTTTGAACTCATTCTAAAATCAGATCATGTCACGTATGTAACTTGTTACGTATATACTACAGCAAATTGTATAAACAAGTGTTTCCCAACTAGATTTGCATTCCTATATACTAGTACGTGGGGTGATCTCAAAGTAATGAGACAAACGCTCTAAAATTATCATTTTTCGCGATATAAATAAGATACGTTTTTATTTTAAATAAAAAATGTATCCTCTCTCCGTCTGCAGAGTTTCATAAATTTCCATCCATCACTGGTAAAGACATCCACTGTTTTGCAACCCTGGGTTCAGCAACTCATCGCACATTAACGACGTCAATGATGTCACGTAAGTAAATTGTATAAACTATTCAAACGTCTCATTACTCCGAAAAATCGCTTATGTGTCTCCATAACTATTGGATATATATTTACTTATTATTCAGTATTTATTTAGAACAATTGTTCACTTGTCTACAAGAAATTGAGTTGTTATAAAATATCACGCAAATGTTAAATAATTATTCGATCTTTTTTATTCTAAAGTTGTCTCGTTTACGACGCCCGTCAAAAAAGTGAAAACTGACCGCTCATCTAATTATTTTCTTATCTCGGCTTGATATAATAGAGTTTCTTTCCCGTCACAAACCATTTTCCACTAACGATACATAAGTATAAGTCATGCAGACTTCTGTCCGGTGCTAGTTTCCTCATTTTAAATGTTTGTTTAGACCTTAATTCGAGTTTGTGGAAGATCTGGATATTTTCGAGATGTGATTTTTGCCAATATATTGCGTAGTTTTCAAGTCGTACTGATAGTTTTCTCGTCATATTTTATTAAACACTTACATTAAAAATGTTTTATCCCCAGTTCTCCAATGTTTTAGAGTCATGTCCGGTTAATCGGATAAATATTCGAGGTATATTTAACAAAATATATGCCGACTTCGTTTCCTTACCAGACGGCGAAAAGGGGCGACGTTTTGATGTGCCGCGACTTAGAGCGATACCTTATATTTGACGTTACATTAGCAAAGAACTACCTATTGTGTAACATTGTATTTTATACGTAAACATTGGCATTAAATGCAGCAAAATTAATATGATATTTTCATGGTTCAGATACGCATAGAAATTAATAGTATATTACATAAACTTTATTAGTGAGACCATTTGGCTCATTACTTTTTGATCACACCACGTATTTTCCTAATATAGATGTTATTGTTTACTGTAACATTTTGCAATATGCATGTATTATTGTTATGTATACACTGCCCTCCAAAAGTTCCTTCACACTCTTCAAATTATATGATTGACATCGGTTGATTAACACCAAGGTAAAATATATCAAATAAATATATAATGCTGTTATATAATGTCATAATACTGAGCAAGTAAGAAAATGAAAAATCGGAAGAATTTTAAATGGCTTGAAATAAAATCATGCGGAAAACGACATTATCCATAAATCAACGAATAAGGCGTTATATGCCCCAGAGTGTGGCCCTGCAAATTACACGAAAGAAAGAAATAACCAGAAGCTGTTCAACTGCTCCTTCCTGAAAGGACACAATGCAATCAAAGTGGTCGCAAAGCAGAGGATAGAGTGGCGTTTGTTGAAACATACAGTTTTTTATTTACAATAGATCTGGACTGAAAGTGCTCATGAAATGCATATCGGGCCCATATGGGTCCCATTTCTGAAGGAATCAAAGGACCCATATGGGGCCCATATTGCATGTCCACGTGGGCCCCTTATGGTGCCCCGTTGCAAAGAATTACGGACGTTTCGTGTATTTACGTGTTCGTCACACTGATAAGATAGAGTAAACCTTCGGTTGTTTCGTGTAACTGATATTATAGTGTAGCATATACTTGACCTTATTTTTGTAACATATTATAATAATTTAAAAACAATAGATGGTATAAATCAAATGATAGTTGGAATACTGTCAGATGTTGAAATATATTAGATCTATTGTTGGTATAATATATTAATAAATGTTGTAAATTATTAAAAAGTTTATATTATATGTCAGACGGTCTTACAATAGTAATCTGGTTGACTTTGCTTGTGACTGATCTGTTGCATGGTTTTAAATTGTTATATTGTGTTGAATAATGTATTAATGCATGTTTTGTAAATTTGTGAAATGATTAGCCTACGTACGAATTAATAATAATTATTGGATAATGAACAAAACAGAACTATTGAAATACAAAATGTATACATGTTTATCCTAGATTTGCCAGTTAATAATTAGCTTATTTTTATTTTTTGTAGTAATACGTGACTTTATTTATACACAAATATTTTTTGTTGTTGAAATGTTGGATATGATATGTGACAGTGTAGTGTGTACGAGGTACGGGGTCAACAGCATGCCGTGTAATTTTATGGTACCGTTATATAATTAAAGACAACCAGATAGCTATTATCATTGATTATATACCACATGCCATAATCCATGTGTCACATGCTGTGTATAAGATAATCACATAATTAACACTCAAATGATTAATTGGCCATGTGCAATTAACATACTGTTAATTCAGAGAATGCCAGACGATATATATACATTTTATCTTGAACTTTTTTGCATTTCAATATTGAACTATTTACATCAACTCCGTATCAGTTTGCATTAGAAAGTATTCACATATAATTGTATTAGTGTTTATTTTGAATATATTATAGGTGTTCATACTAAAATCAGTTAAAATGGAATAACAACGCTCTAAGAAAAGGAAAATTAAGATTAAAGAACACTAATCGTTTTGGCCGTGTTCAATTTGTAGACTGAATTGTAAAGGAACTAGCATTTGCTAAAATTAACATCTCCTTGATGAGTGGTTATCATATTCCTGATACTAGTAATATGATTTAATCAGAGGCATGATCCGTCCCAAATTATATAATAAGGTATGATTTATTGATATCATTTTATGATAATTACGCTTACTTACGCACTGATTAAAAGACGAAAAACTGTATCCGTGATGCTGCAAACCATTTCAATTTATACACGGAACGAAAATGCGCAAAAAATCGTTTACAAAAAAAACGCGCCGATAAAAATGACAACATGCAATATAGATTCGGTCTTATGAAGAGAAGATGAAGAGAAATTTTATTGTCAACTAACCACTCACTGACTGAGTGCAAGTCCTCACTTAAACACTTCTCAACAACTGAACGGTCCTTGTGTGAAACTAAAATTGTGGAATCATCAGCAAATAAAAGTAATTTGTTTTTGACAACAGCTGCCATATCATTGACATACATGAGAAATAACAGTGGACCAAGTATAGATCCCTGAGGAACGCCACAAGTGACATTGGCTGACGATGACCTGGTCCCTGATAGTTCAACTAGTTGTTGTCTGCTCGACAAGTAAGAATCAGATTATTATCAGACAAATGTACAAGACAAGTATCTGTAGAATAACCCGCTCGGAATCCAGATTGGAAGTTGTGTAACAATTTTTTGTCCTTAAGGTATGATTCAACTTGGTCATAGACCACCCTTTCAAATATTTTTGATATAACACTAAGAAAAGATACTGGACGGTAATTCCCTACTTCAGTTTTGTCACTTTTCTTATATAGTGGGACCACTCGTGCAGACTTAAGATCATCAGGGACAGTACCTTGGATAAGGGACAGATTTATTATATGAGCTAATGGGTTAGCAATCAATGGGGGCACTATCTACTACAAAGCGAGCAGGGATACCATCTAGTCCTGTTGCTTTGTCCTTGCTTAAATTCTGCAAGTACTTGAGAACCTTTACTTCTGATAAAAGTGGAAATGAATAATTATTATGTACAACACCTTAAGAAGAATAAAATTGTGAAATGAAATCCCTACCGTATTTGAAAGACGGACGTGGCAATTTAAAACAAGGTTTGCTGCAACCGTTACATAGAAGTTATTAAATTTTTCAGCTACTTTAAACTTGTCAAAGCACAATTCACCATCAATACTTAAGCCTATATTTTGGCAAGATGCTTTGTTCTTTTTGGAGGGCATTCCTAACCCTTTTAAGTAATTCCAAAGAGACTTGGGGTCCTTTTTACTATCCTCAGTGGTAGCATAAAAATAATCAGACTTGGTTTATTGAATAGTGTATTGAGTTTCATTTCTCATTTTTTTGTAATATTCAAAGCTAGCATCAGACTTTTCTGTTTTAAAAGAAGCAAAAGATTTGTCTCGTTCACGGATACTAGTTATACAGGTGCCTCGTATTTCCGTGGCACTTAACTATAAACTTAAATAAAATGTTTAAATCAGCAATACTAGTAACAGCCTGCCACTGAATAATAAAATGTACCTTTGGTTTATGATTTATTCTAATTAAATGATTTTATCCGGCAAAACATAAACAAAATTAAGTTTTTTCCATAACCTACTCCTTTCTACACTTGGAGAGCGGATGCCTCTATTTCCACAGTATCCAATGAAAACAGATCTTAGTGTCGCCTACAAGACATGCACCTGTCCGAAACCAAGTAAAAATGTTAAGACAGATGTTGATAACTGTAGTAGACAAGTTAACATAAGATGTTATCTATACTTTTGTTGCTAGAGGTTTAGCAAGTGACCTACTCTAAAAACACTAGAAAATTTACTCTTTACTAGGAGGAAAAGTTAATTCAGCCCAAAAAGATTGTTTATTTACTTTTTTGTCTACTTTGTTATTAATTTGTGAGATTTAAGTGATAGTGCACTTATTTACAGGTATATTTCGTATGTATGACACACACAACTGTTTATATCCAATACCACGGAATTAGGGGTACCACGGAAATACGAGGCGAGGCTATAGAACTTCAGCTGTAATCCATGGTTCAGTGCGTGCCTTGGTGCGAATCTGTTTGACAGGGGCTAAAGAATCAATTACATTTAAGAAAATTGTTTTAAAAATATCCCATGCTACAGAAACATTATCATGAGTTAAAACAGGAGTCCCTTGGTAGAGTGGTTCATGCTCTTTTGATTATATTTTACATTCGGAACGATACACAATTGCATTCACAGGGTTGAGTTGAAGGAGTATTACATACATGTATGGCATGATGATTACCAACCAGGTATTATGAATGAGATTCATCACTAAATCTTCAGATACGGGATCGCATACAGCACCTTGTGTCAGAGAACTTACTGATTCGGATACACAGGAAGAAGTATGCGGGTATCCATGGGAAGCTGTTCGATGCGTGGGACAAATACGAGGAAGACGAGATAACGACCACGCAGCTATTAAGGATTGCCAGCCGGATCGCCGGACTGTCTCCTACCATCCCATCACACGAGATCCACAGTGTCAATGAGGCATACTTTAAATTTTCATTCATTTCTGTAATTAAATAATACGTTTACATTGGTTTTAATCAAACAATCCAAAATTGCAAAAGTCACATATTTGTCACATTCATTATTTTGTGTAAGCATTTTGTGTAAGCATTTTAAATATCCACGATATAGTATTTGTGATGCATAGTTGTGGGATAATGTTTCACTCACGAATAAAGACCTCCCACGTGCTGTAAAGCCTAGAATAACATAGACGAAGTTTCAAATCATTGTTATTATAAATATATTGTTTATTACCTACCAATTGCGAACTACGAAACTGTACATGTATGTCGTTGGAAAAATGCACTAGGAAACTAGGTTTTTTTACATAATAATATTATGTTAATGATACATGAATTTAGTTTGTGTTTATGATACTGCTGTTAAACTGTTCAAAAGGTGTGACGTTTATTGGCTAAACATAGACGACTTCGAAGTGTATCGTTGTCGTCATGTCTGTAAAATGTAGAGAAAATGAATCAAAATGAACGTGCGATATTTTTAAAAAGGAACTTTATTTTTTCAAACAAGTTATCATTTTGCCTACTCATGGGCTCTTATGTAACCTAGCTTTAATTCTGGCTGGCCGGAAGCGGTTTCTGTGATAAAGCATGCGTATGGTCCCGTCTTGTCGTCTAGTGGTTTTCCTTGGTTTCCCTTTGTGTTTGCGGTTCATAACCGTTCCAAATGCCTGTAATCGTTCATGTAGCCATGTTATGGTTGAAGGGTGGTAATGAAATTAGCCGACAACACCAGAAGGACTCGAACCAATTTGGAGCAGTCCGACTGCTTCAGACCTTGTGTGTGCAGGCAAATATTGCATGTTTAACTTATTTTATAAAAAAAATATGCTTTTATTTGATGAGTTTTCATAAGTGTTATGGATACACTGTCATTCGGTAATAAAAATGTTCCGCTTTGCGATTTTGCACGTTCTCAATGAGCACAAAAATGGGTTTTACCATAAACGGGTAAAATCCGTTTAAAAACACATTTAATTATGTAGAAGAGTGCTGAGATGTCAAGGTTGTAACCCATGTATCATTTACATTAAACGAAAACAATATATCGCACTTATTTAGAAAATTATGACCCCCGAAAAAGTTTTGCGTTTCTTTTGTCCCTGAGTGAATTTATGAACTACATAACTCGTTTTCAAGTTTTATTTTTAATATTTGTCACAAACTATCTATTTATTTGTAAATATTCCAAAAAATATGAGTGTTATTATTAATTTATTATGCAACCTAATAGATAGTTTGTGCCAAAAGTATTTTTTTCCAATTTGAATTTAGTATTTCAAATTTCAACAATATATCACTATCGTATACAAAACGCTTATCATCAACATCAATATCAACGATTTGACAATATATCACTATCGTATACATACTATACAAAACTCCTACATCAACGATATGTTTATTACACCTATGACAAAACTCCTACATCAACGATATGTTTATTACACCTATGATACCACATACGGTATTTATACAATACACTATATATTATCAATTACACGAAACGTCCGTAGGTTTACTCTATACTATCAGTGTGACGAACTGGTAAATACACGAAACAACTGACATCCGTTGCAAATCATGTGTGGGTCCCACATTGGGTGCCCATGTTGGACCCATATGGAAACTCAGATGGGGCCCTCCTGTGTCCCACATATTTTGTTTGCTGTGATGGTGAGGCCAATTCGAAATTGTCAAAAAGTTATTAAGATGATAGTAATGATTAGTGTATCCTTCTTTCCTATGATTTCGCCAATGTCTTTATTAATCACACGCTGCTAGCACAGACCAAAGACCTAAATTACGGGTAATTTAGATCTTTGCAAAGACAGAGGGCATAGACAGGACCATTATTATAACTTTGCGATAAAAACATTAACTTTGCGCTCCTTGTGTCACTTTGGTATACGAATTACACTTTGTTTCATCCAATTTCATTGGTTTACAGTCACATTTCTAACCAATGAAATCCCTCGGTTCATTCCGTACATGGAAGTAAATTTCCCAATATGGCCGACTATTTTGATTGACTCAGTGTCTGTCTGTAAAAGTATCGATATTTATCGATTTCAGGCTGTTTTCAATGCGATGCTTTGCTCAAATTGTAGAAGACATTTGAATCTTTGAACTACTCACTATTCTACCTTCTCCCTTTCAAGAAAATAAATTTATAGACATATTCCAAAAGTTTCACTGAAACTTGTGATTATTCGCAGAGGTCATCAGTGAGCGGCCTTATCAGTTTGTCTATCTTTGTGAGTTAACATCCTTTGTTATGATATTTTATTTTTTCTTGTGTAGTGTCATGGTTTTTTGTGGGTTTAATCAGTCAGTTGCATCCACCCGCAGGATGGGCTGGGAGTTTTACTTTTATGTTGTCACAAATCCCCTGCTCTTAGTCTTACACTGCTGATGGTAAAATCTCGGCTATATCACCGACCCCTTACAACTAGATATTGTCCCCAGGGTATTGGTTCGGGGAGGGGGGAAATCCCGACATTTTCCTCGCTGGAAAGTAAAAACAGACTGTTTCTCCAGAAGGGTGGAATGGTGGATGCAACTGACTGCTGTATAATAACATATTGCACATGCAACCTAGTGGTAGCCTAGGACGTCCACTGGCCACTCATCTCCTAGAGATGCCAGGTTCAATTCTGTGGGGCGTCAAACCAAACTTCCATTTAAACTTAAATTAGACACAATTGTTTGAAACAAAAATGGAAACATAAATTTCCTTGCTTGACGCACAGCATAAAAGAGAAACTTGCTTCTCTTTGCTCATACTTTCGTTCCGATATGAGGTGTCAAGAGTGATAAATATAATTTAAGTTGGAAAAATTCTCAAGTCAGAACTTTAGTCAATGAACAGTCTTCCGGATAGTCGTTGAGAGACTGTCGGACCAGAAGGAAATCTTAGATAAATTATTCTAATTGAACTGTTAGAACATGGTCAAACCAATTTAATCGAATTATCTCATATAACAAAAAATAATTATTGTTTCATGAATGTTTGTTTTCAGATCATCAAGCTGGACCAAAGTGCTGACATCGTTTACTCCAGCGATGATGTTGTTTCTCTTAACTGTGATGAAAAAGGCACACAGTGTATGATAAGTGGTTGTGAGGGAGGCGAGAATACCAGAGAAGTAGCAATTGTTACAGGTAAGTAAAACATGAATCAGGGTCATACAATTTTGGAATATTCCTAATACAATGCCCTGAAAATTTGAAAATCTATATTTGCTGCACTAGAAAGATTTTTTTCTTCAGAAAGTGAAAGTTATTAGTATGAAAAAGTCATTTGAAGTTTCATCACCTGAATTTTTCAAATAGAAGTTACAACAGGCTTCGCGAAATTGCCAAAATCCTGCCGGTCCACAGACCGACAGACTTTATAGATCCGTCGGTCCCGAAAAAATCTGCCGGTCCGAAGGTGTTTTGGAGCGAAATACCCCGGGACGAAAGTGCTGTTCTAAAATGATAACACTAGCTAAAATACGAATGCAAAGTTATGGGAAAGTTCATGTACAACATTTATAATGATATAATTACCACGAGCATTACTAATCGTGATCGTAACAACAAAATAAAATTATGACCAACTGACGAAACCGCAAGGAATCGCCGATAAATCATTCTAGATGAATGCAGCGAATGATTTTATCCATTTATCGGCAATTCATTACTGAATTAAAACCCGTAAGGTTTTAATACCCGCTCTGGTTTCGTAATAAAACAAGTATTTTGTTCGTTTTTTATTCTTTATTGATCAAACTAAGCAATGAACCATGACCGATAAGTTTCCTTGTTTCCAACACTGTATATATATGCTACGACCATGTGCTTGGGTACCAGCTATAATTACGACCTGCGCATGCGCATCGTGAAATTACCAGAAATGATGCTTCGTACCGACAAATTTCGTACCAGACAATACGAAAATTTTGACGGACACTCGGACCGGCGATCTATAACTTTTGTCGGACCAAACTGATTTTCACCGGTCAGGACCGGCGGTCCGGCGACTTTCGCGAAGACTGGTTACAATGTTGAAATGTGTGGTGTGTGCATTGAATCAAAACAGACTTTCTATGCATTTCTTGATCAGGCTTTATGCCTCAGTAGAAGCTCTGTTGAAAGCTATGTCACAATCACACTTTCATACCTTAGTATCTAAGAGGTAAATCAATCAGACAGGAAACACAGGATAAAGTCCATGTAGCTCAAGGACTCTGCAATTCCAGAACAGGTGCATAGTTGCTGAACTGTAGTCAATAGTTGATATCCAGAACTCTGTGTAAGGTGTTTTCCCCTTAATTTACATGTAGGTACAAACAACTCAGGCCTAGTTAGACAGGTTTTGTATAATTCATATATGCAAACACAACTGACCCTAAGTAGGCTTACTCTATTGACCAGATATAAATATTAATATTCAAGTGTCACAAGGATTATAACGGTAAAAATATATTTGTACCTACAGATAAGTGGAGATCCGGAGTAGTAATATTACACACATATGCAACATGTAAAAAAATCAAAACACTGTGTGGCTTTTGAATTGTCAGTACCGGTATGCTACAGCATTTTCTTATATTGTTTACAGATATCTGCAATGATTCGGACCTACCAGAAGTTGAGATATTGAGTTTAGTTGAAGAACAGATTCCCAGGTATCGCCTGCGGGCTGATACTATCACTGATTTCACCGGCTATGGGAACCATGACTGGATACAGACCCCGGTTCTTCCTGAAATAGATGATTTTGATTTATCCCCGGAACTTATTGAAGAAACTTTGAAGTACTTCAGTAAGTTTTATTTCTAATACCATTATTATAGTTTTATTCCCCTGGGCAATATGTACAAGTACTACAAACCAGACAATATTGCAGTGTTTTTTCATACCCCAGCATCTACTGATGCAGGAGGCATATAGCGATGCACCTGTGTGTTCATCAGTCCATTACAAAATGTTGAAACTCCAATATTTTTTTAATTCCATTAATGTATTGCTTTCAAACTTGGCATTCTTGTTTACCATCATAAACACATGACATTATAAAAGCCATGTAACACTATCAAATATTTGAACAAAATTATAAATAGCCCTGAATGACTTAGCTATTTGTTTGTTAAGTAAATGACTTCCACTGTGTTTACTGAATGCAGTCTGGTTTCGGGTGATTTTATAGCCAATCATATATTTTCCAGTTTCAAGCATACAATTCCCAATTCAGAGCGAAATAAAATTTTGAGAAAATCAACCAATTTTCCTATAAAAATAGCATTGCTGCTAGCACAACTATATTTGAGTATACCCCCCGCCCCCTTTAAAATGTCATGTGATTAAATACAAACATTATTATTTTATTGTTTATCTTCATGGGAATTAGGTTTGTACTTTTCCCAGTTTTGAACAATTTTGACAACATACAAATGTATTTTGTTTACTGTAGCAGAGTTTTCTCCAAGGGAGTTAACACATACATTGTCTTGTAACCTGCCTAATTAGAGTTATTTCCCTTTGTTGCAAAATATGACTGTACGTTATAGTCTGATGTTTATAGAACTTGTGTTCAAATGTAAACTGAATTATTCTTTAAAAACCTACACATTGGGGCCAGATACATGGTTTGTAACTGAATCATGATTAATATTGACGACACTTTTAAATACCACAATTTATAGCAGTTATACATATTTTTTGTAAAGAATGTACATTTTGAAAGTAAGTTTTTAAGATTTCTGTAATTGCTTTGATAAAACACTACCATGGTTACTTAATAATGCATAATGTTTTGTTGAATGTGTTATCTTTAAGATTGATACCACATGCATGTTGCAGGGCGGCACATGTTTGTTCATTCAAGTTAGAAAACTTTGCATACTTATTCATACTTATTGTCACTTGTTTTCAAAAATATTTGGTTGTTTTTTTTTCAAGGAAAAAAGAAAGTCTTTTGTACTTAATTCTCTTGCCAATTTAATTTAAATATCTTACCTGCTTGAGTCATACTATGAAATAAGTTTAATCCGCTACAGAGGTAATTTTGTAGATTTTTAATTTTACTATTCATAGATAAGTTCTACACTTAATCAAGTCCCATACCACACAAAAAACTTATTTCAAATTGGAATTAGGAAAATTTTGAAGGTTTTATTGAAGAGACGTTGTTGCTGTACTCTGCTGAGGTCTTACTGTATATGTGCTTGGTATTCACACCTTGCAAAAAAATTGTAAAAAAAACATTGCAGTTGGCATGATGCCAAATTATGACTAAATGGCGGAGGTGTTAACCTCGTAATCAGATTAAAAATATTGACAGATCATTAAACGATTGACCCGGTTGTTGAGTTTATAATTTTATTCCAAACATTCGGTGCATAACTGCTCTATCTTTCTGCCCGTTTAATCCTGATATACAATTCTTTTGCGCCAACCACAAGAATTTAAAGAAATGTCGTTTTAAATAAATTTAAATTATGATTATAAATTAGGTGGAATTAATTGATTCTCCGGGTCAATACCAGGTGACTTGTAAATAGATTCGGGTCTTCATTCTCAATTCATTGTTACATTCATTGGTAATTGGATTAACTTGTTATTACATATTTATTTATTTTGCACACCGGTAAGTTTTATTTTGTTGAATTGTATTTTGAAATTTCTTATTTTGTTTACAAAACCATCCCACTATTGTTATTTGTTATTAGTAAGTTATTATATTATTTTGCGTACCTGTAAGTATTATTTTGTTAAAGTTTGAATTTCATTTTGAAAATATTTATTTGGTTTACAAAACCATCCCAATGACTCTATGGTAGTTTAGTCTATATGAAGTGCGCAAATTGATATATCTGTAGCAACTATAGCGTCTGAATCAGTAGGGTCATTTTGATACTTTAATTTTACCATTTTTTAGGCAAACTATGGAATTATACCTATGAAAACTACCCTTTAAACCAATATCTTAAGGTCCACTCAAAGCTCAAAATCCCTACTCCCGAGTCAAATGCCCCTTCAGAATTAGAAGCTAGTGGGCCTTCAGTGATATATATTTACTATGTACATGTATTTATAACTCACTTTAATGAGAAAAAAAATAGACATTATCATATGATACAAAATGCATTAAACTTGTGATAGATAATTTAAAACTTACTTGTCATGACGTATATCAGATGCACAACCATCTTCCTTTAATACACATCTTTCTTGACAGATTATTTGCACCTTGACATCTCGACCACTACACCTAGTGCTATGTCCTGTTGAGTGATTATTTTGATCTTGACCATTGCACTTCTAGTTCCTGTTGACAGATTATTTGCATCTCAATCATTACACTTATATGTCCTGTTGACAGGTTATTTGCATCTCAACCATTAAACTTCTATGTCCTGTTGACAGCCACTGTCCTGTTGAGAGGTTATTTGCATCTCAACCATTACACTTCACTTTTCCTGTTGACAGATTATTTGCACATTGATATCTCGACCATTGCACTTCTTTCTTATGTCGACAGATAAGTGGCAAGACTATAAGTGCGTCTTCATCTCTGCTGTATTACTTGTGTCAACTTCACCTTCTTACTTTGAAGTTGTGTGAAATTAATGAGGTATATTGAAAGTTTAAAATGCTTGTCTTTTCAGCTGTATTTATCATATTTTACTCTAGTTTAATCATGTGACTTTGATCATGTGCCAATATTTAGATATACTTACATTAATTTTGTACCAAGTGATCAATCGTCAGCTTAATTATGCATAGTTGCATACTGATAATTTCATTGTTTTAGTTTCACAAGAATTTATAAATAACCTTCAAACAGTGAAATTTATTATCTCTTCATCTCAAGGATTATGACGTAAAAAATATGTTCTTTTTCTCGTAATGATTTGTGATGTATAGTCAGTGCACCTGCACATGCAAATTACTTTCATTAGAATTAACTGAGGGTAATAAATAAAGATAAATATCTATAAATCTTTCATGCACTGATACATGCATCATTATGTGGGTACCAGTATTTGTGCATTGTAGAATATTAATGTGAGGCCGGGCATCGTTGAAAATATAATAAATCATTAATGCTCATTTAATTAAGTGAGATCGTTCATGATACTAGACTTAATCAAGGGAGTTCAGTCTATTTCATTTAAAAAAGGGAGAGCATTACATTTCACATATTTGACACTAAAATGCATGTATCGGTGCTATACACCGGGCACGTTAAAGAAGCAAGGTGTCTCTTCGGAAAAAGCTAAGGCAGCGCGCCTTATTTCAGGACACCTTATATCACACCTGGTGACTGTCTCTTCCACCTGCTGTCCCTTCAGCAAAACACAGGACCCCATTGGAAATAAGTGCTTGCACTTTCATGGGTTATCCTTGACTGAAAGGTTTAAATAGTTACACACACACAAAATCGGGTGAGATCATTTTGATTTAACAAACAGTCAAGGTAGACCGAAAGGTTTGAATACTAGTTACACACACACAAAATCAGGTGAGATCATTTTGATTTAACAAACAGTCAAGGTAGATCATGCTTAAATTCATCACAAAAGGGTTCTAAGATTCCTGAATAAAACGGAAATCTGGATGTACTGCATTAGGAAGAATGACCTTTTCTGTACAAAATAAAAGTAATATGGCGAAAAAATTCAGAGAATTGAAAAAGTTAACACCATTTGAAGTTCCATTATCTAATTTGTCACAACAAACCAATGTTTGAAAGGTGTAGGAATGTGTGTTAATTGCACGCAAAACCAACTTGCAACTTCTTACAGGATTGGGCATTACACCTCAGCAGAATATCCCCTGTATAGACACCCCTCCCTAGGTCGTGTTGTAATAGAGTTCTTGGCTTTTTCACGTACTTTAGGTGCAGCACAGAGCCACAGATACATATAAAAAAAAACGTAGCCTTTAGGTTACCAACAAGTTCATAATTTCTATAGTTTGTCGAACACACTGTTATGATAAATAATGAAATTGTATCATTCAAATAAAAAAATTGTCATTATAAATGCAAACGTGGAGTTACAATTATTTTGATTGTATTATGTTAGTTGATGGATCATTGTATCATCAATTTCTTTGTGTTTAATTTTATTTTTGGCTTGTGTTTCTATTTTGGATTGCAACTTTCATCGTTTATATTTGGCTTGATTTGCATAATACATGTATCATAACTAAGATACAAACTTTCCAATTTTGTAGAGAAAACTTGCTCAAAATTTGGAACGTGACAAATTCAACGTATAAACCCTTATGTTCAGATCGTTAAACCATTAAGATTTTATGGACGTATTTTGTTCCAGCTTAATCATTCGTTCAAAGTAGATGGGTAATGTCAGAAATAATGAAGCTTTACCTTTCAACCATTCCCCGTTCAATATATACACTTAAATTTCCTTGTAAATGTGTCCACAAGATTCACTTAGTGAAGGTGAAGAAAATTGCCAAGTTTTATGAAATTTGAATCAGTACCAAAAAAGTTATGTCAAAAAAGGAGGAAAAAAATGTCATGAGTGTAACAAAATTTCGTGACATTTTTGAAAAACCTTGTTTTGTAATACTAACTTAGAAAATTCCAGGTCTTCAATCATGAAAATTGCAATTGTTTCGCATTGTGGAATATGTTGGCTTTTACTACATATCCATTTCCATGTTCAGATAGTTATAAGTAAGATTTAAGCGACATGATTATAAAGTTGCTGCTTCGGGAAAAACACCTAAATTTTGCTTTGCATTTTTACTAATATCACAATTTCTTCTAATATATGTACAAGTTAATCCTTTGCATGTTTCAAACATTTTCTTTGATGTATCTTCTATAAAAAAACGTTACTACTTTATATGTTGGACTATCGTTGTAGACTAGGGGACTTATAATATAAGTGTACATGAAAGTGTCATGAGTGCAACATTTTGAGTTTAACAGGCTATGTTGAAATCAGACAACTCATTATACAACGTTCAGCTTCCTGACATAGTAGTTTGTATCACAGAGATGCTATCAGTAACAATAATTCATGCTTTTACCCAGTATATATTTTTCTAACATGGTCTTGGTTTATGTCATGAGTGAAACGCTGAATTTGAAGTTTTGTGTTGTTTCTTTATTCCTGTCTACCGTTTATACATTTTTGATTAGCATTTGACTTTCTGCATTTTTTATCAGGAGAGGTGTGGGAATTTAATTAATTCATGATAAAAACATGATTAAGTGATATTTTATTATTTATTTGGCACTGTAAAATAAAAATGCCCATTATCACAACAAAAAAACAGAGAAAAAATGAGAAATTTTCAAAACGATTTCCCATTGTTGTAACTGGATTGTTAAAATGTTGTCCAGTGTACATAAAAACGCACATGGAAACTGAAAGTGTCACACTTTTTATCTGTCATGATGTCATTTCTTAGTCTATCTGTAAGTGTTACACTCATGACATTGTTTTATAATTTCTTTGTTTGCTAAATTTTAAACTTGTGTATGGCTGCAAATTTTAACATTTAAACTACAACAGGACGGTTGAAGTAAGATATACTCTTTCCGCTATTCAAAAGTCAAAAATATCACCAATAGCCTTACTTCTATAGATACGAAAGTGTAACACTGCTCCCATCAACCAAATCTAATAACTCATTAAATATTCACTAATAATTGAACCTCTATATTTAACACAGCCGTAAATAACAAATCAAACCTTGAATTTTAAAGATTACAGAAAATGAAATTCACCGATGATTCCGTGATTTTTCTCCCACTGAAAGGGAATTTCTCCTGACTATTCAAGGTGTTCGGAACTTAGATACACCCGAAAATATGACATCTTGCCTCGCCTTACGACCGTACCATTATTGCAAAACTCATTATTAGTGTGTATCTCACAATTCATAAATGTTGCTAACAGTATATCTATTCTATAAAGACAAGCGAAGAAACCAGCAGTAGACACATAATCATGTTCTTTGAAATTGGATAAAACTCCCCGACAATTCCCTGATTTCTGCCCAATTTTGAAATTGTAGAATGTTTTCCAGAATGGAATTTGTTGACCATATTTTCCATTGAATGAGATGTTTGTAAAACTCATACAGGTATGCCACATGGCAGCCAAATAGTCTAAAATGGTAAATGCCACAATGACCATGATCTTTGATCTGCTGACCTCAAAATACATAGGGATCATCCTCTTGCTGACCAAACTCCATGTAATGTTTAATGATTCTAGGATAAAGCTTTCTTAAGTTATTGAACAAAAACAATTGGTCCAAAAATGGTATAGGTCTAATAGACCTTTGACCTACTGACCTCAAAATAAATAGGGGTCATCTTGTGTTGTTTGGGAAAATCAGTCTTGAGTTATTGAACAGAAACCATTTGGTCTATTTACGGAAATACAGTTAGAGACAGACTGACGGACCGTTACACATGAGCAAAGCAGTACATTTATAAACCGATACCAAAGATGAGGGGGGGGGGGGGGGGCATAAAATAGTAACCATACTTTTTTTCGAGAATGTGGCACACCTGACAATGTACCTAATCAACAACTAAATATTCATTTTAATTTTATCAGCAAGTGGATCACCAATAGCCAATCGGTGAATGCTTGCCTGGATGACTATAACTGTTATAAATTTGTTACATCATCAACATCAACCAAACAAATCACATTTTCTAATACATTAGCACATAAATATCTACATAAACTATCATCGTCATTACAGCCACGTTAATTAAGAGTGGCACTTTCTTTGAAATACTATAAAGGAACTTTACATACAAAACTATAACTGCATAATAAAAACCAAGCCATAAAAGTTACAGCATCTATCAACACATTTTTACCAAGAATCCAACGGACAAACAAGTTTTTTTGTTTTTAAAGTGTTGATGACACCATGTCATTGATGACATCACAACTGAAATTTATGACATATTTGGTTGGCAATTTATGACTCCACAAAATGTATTGGTGTTGACAAAACACAACTCATGGTATAAATGCAATAAACTAGAACTTTGATAAGAATACTAAATATATCATAAACCCAAGTTAAGTAGTTAGAATGAAACAATCATAATTGCATACTGTACACTCATTTAATGTTATAAGTACACCAACACAGTGCATAGAGTTACAGTGCAAATAGTCGGTTTGTCGACATGCCGAATGGTTTTTCAACAATAAATCCAAAACGATTCGACCTAGGATTCTAAAATTTTAATTGGAGATTATTCATTCTCCACAGACGGCCCGACTAAATTTCAAGGTAATTTGGATCAAAGGTCAAACTCACCATGACCTTTGAACACACAACAATCATTAGTCCACACCATAAGAAATATTGGACCTTAGATCGTAAAACTTTACAGCGAGGTTGCTAATCGTCAGATGTAGGCTCCTACTAATTTTGAGGTCGATAGGTCAAAGGTCAAGGTCGTGGTGACCTTAGCTACACTAGGCTAATTACTGCCACGAGACGTGTATGTTTCACAAACCTCTCTTGTACGGTCTGTTATCGTAATTCTACCGGTTTTGTGTTTTCCTGATGTGGGTATTGATGGACAATGTGTATGCAACATTTTTAGAGTTCTTGCGAAATCATTTGTTTTTCACGTGCATTTTGCATAATTTGAAAATTCACGGTTCATTGCTCGCAGAGTGCACATTATAATCGTCGAATTATCGGATATTGCTGCTATACTACTTGCATGAAGATATGCAAAAAATAAACATGATATCATGCAAAATAAAAAAGATATACGCATTACATGTTGGTGTACTTATAACATTTAACAAGTGTATATCGCTAGACATTTTAACTCATGCTAAGCATATAAACACATTCTACAATTTTTAGTGTTATAATGAGCTTTGCATTAAAAACATGTATGCATCAATACTTTATGCTCATCAAAATATGGCTACATGCCAACAATATTTAGATTGAGCACATATTGTATTTTGACATATTATGCATGTACAGATTCCAGTAAAAATGTCGGAAATCAAATTAAAATGTTTGATTACAGTAAATGATATATTTTACATCTTTGGTTTGCAAAGAAGTCCGAAAATCCCATTTTTGCATAATATTTCATATTTGAAGTGTCATGAGTGTAACAGTTACATGCTTACAAAGTAAGTTTCAAAGTTTATGAATACATGTAGTTAGATTATTTTTAACATTGGATATTTAACATTAGTTTAAAAGTTGTTAATACATGTAGGAAAGAACGATAAGGTTACATCCAATTATTGGTTTATATCATATAATATGTAATTGTTACCCTGGTAATTTAAAACAACGATGTGCACAATTTTATGTTTCTTATTTGTAATAAAATAACAATTTGGCTATGTAAATAAATTATCATGCTTATTTAATATTTGTAATGATGTTTTACAACAAAACCATGGTCAATGACAGTAGTTCATATAAGTTTTTGAAAAATCTTAAGTTCAACTTTATTATGTCATGAGTGTAACATTTTTTTTTAAATCTTAAGATTAAATTTGACTCGCTGTCATTTTCTTTTGAATACTAGCAGTATTCAGAAAATTTCAATACATGTTCAGTTATCATCAATAAAGGTTAAAACAAGTTTTTATTAATTTTGTGTGAAAAATGTGTCTTTAGAGACAAAGTTTGGAAGTATAAACAAAATATCAGGTTCATAAAAGACACAAAATTCCATTTTTTTCTCAAACAATAACTTAAATCGATGTAAAAATGACATTTTTAGGAACCTTTATACTATTTTAGTCAAAATAAACCATAAATACATAATAACTGGCTTTGACCAAGAAATTAACTTGATCACATTGTTTCATGATATTTTGTAATTTTTTATGAATTAGTTTAAAGTAAATTTTAAATAATTAAAAACGTGCAGGTTTATTACAAAACCATATTATCGTACATAAACTGCAAATACTATCCATTTGCTTGGAACAAAAAATTATTGACTCATTTCATTTTGAAAATATTCACTCCATGTCATTCTTGGCTTCATTATTTCTGACATTACACAGATTAAGATGTTCTTAAATTTTGACAGAGTGTGGAAGATTTTTTAAACAGTGCGCACAACAATTTATTTTAATTTATTGATGGTAGTTGTTCACTGATTTCTTTTAAAGTGCAATAATTTAAAAAAAAAAATCGAGAATATTAAAAAACAAGATCCTGTTGGCAAGAATTCATTAAAGTTTCAAGTACAGGGTATTAATAAAGTTTGATCTCAAAATTTATATTCAGGAAAAGTTTTATTTGAGCTTGTTATGTACACAGTAGACAAGTTAGATTTCTTGCTTTAATAGCTTCCTTTAATACCAGAATGATGAGAGCAATCTATAGTAGAATATATATAAGAACAATGGTAGATTTTACCCTCTAGATTTTAGCTTGACACTTTCAGTCTTCTGAGGTCAGAGGATAATTAAAAACTCAAGCATTGAGAATGAACTTTTTTAACCCCCTGTACATTGGTTAAACCATCTTGATTCTGAGGTCAGAAAAATAAACTACCGGATATTGAACTAAATTTTTGGGAATGAACATTTTTGGCACCCTGTATATTATTGAGATAGATCCGGGAATTAATATGTCCGACATGGCTTCAGGATCTGTGCAACGACGTGCAATACTGAATGTATGTACAGTAATAATTTATGGCTTGATAGATTATAATGTGAATTTCATTATTTATTCATGTGCTGCTTATTGAAATTCTTAAAAAAAGTCTATAGTTGGAAATGTGTTTCTTTCATTATGACAAATTGGTTTAAGATTAATTACCATATTATTTCAATTAAATGCCCCTTTTGGAGAAGCATTTTTTGTGTGTAAAGTAAACTCAGAAACGCCAGGTATCGACTCATGTAGTATAACAATCTAAGCAGTTGAGTCAGTTTAGAGAAAAATTTTAATTTTAAATTATAGAAAACTTCACATTTTTGACATGTCAGGGTCAAGTATGTCCTATTAAAATCAGTCAAAGAAGAAAATTATTCATATATTAAATGGTTGTTCAGGGCTTGACACTAACTATTTTTGGTCACTGGTCCCCCAGCAAAGAAGCGTAAAATTTGTAAATATAACAGTAACTGGTCCTTCAAGATTTTTACTGGCCTTGGACCAGGGGACCAGTGTCGGGCCCCGTTGTTTTAAACTTTGTGTTTAATTATTTTTAGTTGCATTCTTAGCTAAAAATTGTCTCACATACCACATATGTCCGCACTGACAAACTTCGTACCTTCCAAAAAGATTACCTTACAAAATTTATTTGAAATCAGGACTTATATTGACTTAATAAAATGGTGCATATAAATTATAATAACTTGTATTAACATTCATTTATATTCATGATCAATACATCACAATTTAGGAAAATTAAGTGCATGCTCATCATGCAGCTAGACCTTGACCTTGCTGCATGCATTTAGTTTTACAATGTTTACATTGATTTACATATTCAATATTAGATTTTCAAATTTAGATTGAAAACTTTCAGTGATTTGTGATTATGAAGTTATAAATATAAGTATATATATATAACACATTACCGTATGTGATGGCTGTTAGGTGAGAGTTTTTGTTAATGTATTGAAAACAGTAAGTGTTGTGTATATTTAGGATATTAAACAATGGGTGAAATTAACAATAACAATGGTGAGTTTAGTTTTGCAGCTCATAGTGATTGGTATATTACCCAGCCTGGTGATTATAAACATTTCACATTATCATACTCAAACTCCAATCTCCATGCTCCAACTTGAAAAACAGATTTTTTTTAGAATTTTGCATCAAAACCAACGCCAACATGTTGCAAATGATCTAACTAAGAAAATGAAGCCCCATTTCATATGTTTCCATTCAGTAATAAAGAAGTTACAGCAGTTTTTGTAACTAAGAAATGCTCCATTTGGAGTATGGAGTATGAGTTGGAGCATGGAGTATGTACTCCGATGTTTATAATCACCAGGCCAGATATTACTTACTTTTTAGTTAATCTTACAATAATGTCTTATTTTATCATAAAACAAACATGTAAAAACTTAAAAGCTATATTTTGACCCCCACCCGCTATCATGGAGTCCCTGTTATTATAATTATTTACAAGAGGAGATGTTTGTAAAACATGTATGTCCCCATGACAGCTTAATAGTCAGAAATGGCAAAGTTCACAGTGAGGGATCATCTTCTGTTGGTGGCTGACTTCCATGTAAAATTTGAGGCTTTTAAGGGGCATAGCAATTTTGAGTTACTGAACGAAAACCATTTGGGCTCTTCACCAACCTTCCAAGCTGACCTACCTTCATGTAAAGAGCAATAAACCCCCTGACCCCCTCATCTAAATGGGGGGGGTCAACTATAATGGAGTTTTATTTACCGTATCATATTTTTCAAAGAAAAATTTGGTTATAAATATTAGATTGTCAATTTTGGCAGGTGGGGGCTTTCACAATTTGGTTTTCAATTGATAACTTATGAGTCATCATGACAAAACGTGCTCCTGTGTTAGGTAGCTTATATTAAACCCTGCTGGGGATTTAAAGTTGGGCTGGTTGGGTCAAGGTCACTATTACTATAAATAGAAAATAATATCTACAGTACTCAATAATGTTTGGCTGCCTTCAAAATCATTTTCATGGAATGTTCAGGTCTTGTATTTGATCTCATTTCATTGAGTACATATTAACTAAACTTTCCTAAAATACATTCCCTAGAAAGTGACATAAATATCAAACAGTAATGTATTAATAGTCTGGTTGCTAAGGGTAACCTATTAAACAACTCAAGAGATTGACTATAGATACAGAATGTATGACATTGCTTTGATTGTGACATGTCCTCAGAGTTTCAATATAAAGTCAACTTCCATACAATTATCAATACTCTATGTACAGAGTTGTCATTGAAAGTTAATGAAACAAAGCCATAAATTGTTCCTTTAGCGCAACAAGGTTGTATCTTACTATATGTTATATTGTGAGATACAACTTTTTTAAGCAACAGAGGATTGAATAGTATATTCAAGACAGAATGGTTCTAACTCATTTTATAACTAAAAGCTGCCCTTTTGTTCACTTTGTGTAAATGCTTTCTAATGTTTAACCATTTTTCCCAAGGTATACTCAGTGAGTGTTATATTATTGATTGCAAAGGTTGCTGTCACAGGTGCTGGTAAATTATAATGTGACATGATGATTTTAATGTCATTAGTTAAGCTTTTAACAGATAGCTGCGTTGATTTTGAACTCTGCTATGTTGAACAGTTTTAAAAATGAGCATGAATTGTATTGATTCAGAGTAAACATTGTAAATGCAAAATCGAATTTAATAGTTAACTTCATACACTTATTTTTATTAAAAGATGTCAGCTTAAGAATAGTTTGAATTTTCATGTGCATCTTTTTCTGACAAATGTCACGAATGATCTCCCTTGATAGGTCAATTCTGGAATAATTCATCCAGAAATCAGGTTTTGCTGCAATAGAAAGAATTACCTTTTCTGCACAAAATGATAGTTAATTATTTCATGAAAAGTTTCCTATCTCAAAGGTCACTGTTGTAGGTCAAAGATCAAATTTGAAGTTTGTATGGATCATTTCTTCTTTTAATGATGCATGATGGGATTAGATGTAACTTGGCACATTTAAGTTTGCGCTGAGGCTCAACATAATTTGCCGGAGGGCACAAGTTTCTAGTCCTGCTATGTAAATATTTAAATAAATATGGATATGTTTGCGCTGGTAATTAGTTAATTTATATAAATACTATGGCCTGATTCTCTGGAAGCAACTTATTGATTTCATTCTATTAGACTTTACCTGGAATTTTTTATCAATAAACGAGATACGTTGACTTAGTTTGATTGTCACCCGTATGTTTATCCCTCACTGATTGGTCACCTGTTTTTCTACGCGTGACAGAAACCAGGGACATGATATTGACGTTAACGAGAAGTTTTGTTTTATCTCTCGGTATATGTCGATGTTTGTGGTGTTCAATTTCTACTGATGAGTTGTATAATGCATTGCAGGGTGTGTTTGTGTGTTTTAAATGGATGTGGAATTCCTGTGTTTTATAAATTGAATACTCTGTCATAGACTCATAGTTTTGCTGGAAGATATTTTGTCATTGAAATTTTGAATTTTAGTATGATTACAGTGTTTAGTGAAAATTTCTGATTCATGATTTAACGTTTTGTTAAATTTTGCTGAAGAATAATTTGGTGAATGAAATAGATTTAAGGTATTTGCTGCTATTTTCAACATTTTTGAAATTCTCAAATCTGATTGGATGAATTCAATTTGATGTTAAATTTACTTGCATGTGATTGGATAATAACTCGATCTGATAGGATTATTCAAATGTGATGTTGAATTTGATTGGATAATAAGTTTATGATATCATATGATAGTTATGAAAGGTCTGTTTATGAAATGCATGACGGTTTGATTATTATACTTTGACCCAGACCTTAGAAATTGGATTTAATTCAGACATGAAAGAATCTGTGTGCCATGCATTAAAAATAATATTCAAACCATGTCAGTTTTTGCAAGATATTCTAAAAAAATCCTAAATTGTTGAAATGTGTAAACATTAACCCTGCAAAAGTTAATACATTTTATTAGCTCACCTGTCACATAGTGACAAGGTGAGCTTTTGTGATCACTCTTCGTCCGTCGTCCGTCCGTCGTCCGTCCGTCGTCCGTCCGTCAACAATTGGCTTGTGTACACTCTAGAGGCAACAGTTTTGATCCAATCTTCATGAAACTTGATCAGAATGTTGTTCTCTATGAAATCTAGGCCAAGTTCGAAACTGGGTCATGTGGGGTCAAAAACTAGGTCACTAGGTCAAATCTTAGAAAAATCTTGTGTACACTCTAGATGTCACCAATTTGTTCCAATCTTCATGAAACTTGGTCAGAATGATGTTCTTCATGAAATCTTGGCCAAGTTCAAAACTGGGTCATGCGGGGTCAAAAACTAGGTCACAAGGTCAAATCTTATAAAAACCTTGTGTACACCCTAGAGGTCACCGTATTGATCCAATCTTCATGAAACTTGGCCAGAGTGTTGTTCTCCATGTAATCTAGGCCAAGTTTGAAACTGGGTCATGCGGGGTCAAAAACTAGGTCACTAGGTCAAATCTTAAAAAACCTAGTGTTCAGACCAGAGGTAACAATGTTGATCGTATCTTCATGAAACTTGGTCAGAATGTAGTTCTCTATGGAATCTAGACCAAGTTTGAAACTGGGTCATGTGGGGTCAAAAACTAGGTCACTAGGTCAAATCTTAGAAAAATATTGCGTTCACTCCAGGGGTCACCGTTTTGATCCAATCTTCATGAAATTAATATGGTCAGAATGTAGGTTGTACTGATACCTAGACCAATGTGCAACAGGTGAGCGCCCTAGGGCCTTTCAGGCCCTCTTGTGATCATATTGTAGCTCTATATAGCGGTGGTCACAACTGGATGACGTGTCTGCCTACACATACATTCTCCATATTTTTAGAAAAAAAGTTACTAAGCGACCCGTAGCCTTGCAAAAGGTACGTGCTAAGAGAACATGCTCGTACCTTAAGTTAAAATTTTATCATTATTATAATAGTCATAAAAGTTAAATGGCTGGCTTGTAACCATACCCCACTTAATAAAATCTTGAGTATGACACAGTCTGCCTGTATATTGTATGTAAACTTATTTGATAGATAAAATGCACTGATTAGATAATAATATTTTATTATAATCTTGATAAATTTTCATTAATATGTCATACCAGTACATCACATTGTCCTTATATGTGCATTGTATTTGCAATATTATTTATTTTGTCACTTAAACATCAGGCTTGTGTAGAAAGGATGTGTAATTGTGGAATAATTAATTTGTAGAATGATTTGATGTCATATTCAACACTAAAAATTGAACATAATTTACTTCAATGAAAATTCAGGAAAATAGAGGAAAAAAATTAGGTAGGCCCCATTTTGATTTTTAAGCTTCAATATAAAGGTCTTTTATAATGATCTAGGTTTAAAGTGTATCATTTTCTGGTAACCCCCAAATATGGATAATATCGCTGGCTTAGAAAGAGGAGGTTGTAAGTACTTCAACTTTACGACCTTATAAGACTGATAAAGATTTAAAATCGGCATCACAAGGCGCTTCTTATGCCCCTAGTTGCAAGAAAATTGGAACTTGTCATGTTAATTAAACTGAAGTTGAAACAGCTGGTTTAACCATAAGTTGAGAGTAATTTTCGAATAGTTTTTTCTTGTTTTCTAAAAATATTGATTTTGTACTTACAACCTTGAGACTCATTTTAAGCCAACGATACACTCCACCTGTGGGGAAGTGGAAACTTGGCCTGGGTTGCTAATCCCATGAATATAAAACTTATATTACAGTAATGTCATGCTATTATAGTATTTAGAACATATTTGATCCCACAGTGTAAGGTATGTTGTTCCTCACTGCATGGAATAGGTATTTTTATTACATCAGTAACAATTAACAATGGTTTTTACGAACTCAGCATTTTTATTGTAATTCCATTAGTCTGATTAACTAGATGTAACTCTCTTATTCACTCTCTAATTAACTTGTTAATGACGTGTGTTACGGTGCTCAGGTGAATGACTTTATGTTGCATTTATTGGTAATAGTTAGTTAACTAACATCAAGGCAACAATCGAGTAGAACTTTCTGTGTTTTATTCCTGGGTCACGTTTATATCAAAACAATTGATTTCCAGTGCTTGGACGGTGTGGACGAACTGGACGGTATATCTTTTGCCCAACCATTTGGGCATTGTACATAGAGTGTCTAAGGCAGCAGCCAGACTTATTTTAAATTTCTATTGTAATATTCATTGCCATTTGCCAACTGAATATTCAAGACAATTTTGTTAAAAATGGTAAAAATTATACTTTTCCATTAATTTGACATGCTTATATTGACTTTTAGCAAGTACATGTATCTATTAAATAATTGATACAACACGTCTCTGTATGACGCACATGTATACATGTATATGTATGCATACTATACTATCGAGCTGTCAAACGTATGTATGTATGTACATGCATAGTGATTAAATTATTTACACTTGCATTATGTTAACATTTGTATGACCAACATATATTGAGTAGGTAAAATGTTAACACTCTTAATATTGGCTTTTTGTCGTTGTGCGATAACATTACTGGCAGTTTAAATGTATTGAACTGGCAACTGGTAAAATAATGTTAGTCCATGTTTAAACTTAGTCCATGTAAACCATTTGTTAAATAGTGAATAGTGAAAGAACAGAAATATCGTATTTATTCTTTCATGGTAGATTTATTTAAATTCTATAACTCGACCGTCGATACTGTCTAGTATGCTTGACAAGCTATTGAACCTTGTTATCGATCAATAATTGATCAGGGCTTGCATGGCACAGTTTATGCTTACAAGGCTGTTTATATGGTATTTAAAAATCATACAATTGGATTAGATTTGAAGTTTTTAGCAATTAGGTCAATTTAAAAATGTTTAGAACAAGTTAAAAATTTGATGTGAAAATTTACTAATTGGGTCAATTCAGAAATGTTTGTGACAATCAACGATTAACGTTCAATAATATTTGTCTCGGGTACACTCATATTATTTGGATTAAATGGGTGCAGATATATTATTAAATTGGATTTGATTTGAAATTTACCAATAAGGTCAATTAAAAATTTTGTGACAATGAACGATTAAATTTCAATCATATTTGTAGCAGGTACAATGCCACATGGATATTTGGATTAAATAGGTGCAGTAATATTGGTTGGACGTGACTTATATAGTTTTTATACTGTATGTCAATCTTTTTGTTTATTGTCATTTAATGCTGATCTATGTCATGTTGTAAGATCTACAAGGTTTAAAGAGCTCGCGACCTCGATCAAAGTTCGTACATCAGAGATTGTATTTATAAAGAGTGTGAAATTAAGCGATATTTGTTGACAAAGCTGTAAATATCTGCTGATATTAAATGAAAAACGGAAATTTAAAGATTTTGCTTTGTGATCAAGTATTTATTGATTCATCATTGTTTGTGACTCGTGAATTTTTACTGAATTGAATAAAAAGGGATATATATTATATTTAGTTATAATCATATAAAGTTGTCTTAGAAGTAGTGACAAATGTACAAATTTGGTTCTGGTTGATAAATAACGAGCAGGTTGCTAGCTGTGCACATATTTCAAACGATGCAATTGGAAACAATTCTAGATATTGGTTACTGAGACACGCCTGGATTTTAATGTTGCTGCAGAGAAATAATAGTGTGATATGGCGAACTGTCATGTTTGAGTATTCATTCGAGGTCTGATTATTCATCGACTGTTTTCATCAAAACTTTGGTAATGCAGCCCAACAACATTGAGGATGATTTAACAACCATAACTTATAATGGTAAGTGTCAATATTCAGTGGCCACCATAAATAAGCCTACACTGTAGCTCACATATGAGCACTAATTTTGAAGTGCTCGTGACCACCCATTTGTCTGTCGTCCTTCTCATGTTCCAAATGACGGATATTGCATGATTTGCTTATGGAAATTTATGTATTCAGCATAGGAACCTAAATGAATAAATACGTGGGTTGTCCCAGAATACCGTATAATCCTTTTATATCTTAAAAACTATCAAGTAATGTATGCCCAAATTATTATCGTCATTTAGAGAAATTATTTCTTGACATCCTAGCCAAGTTTCATGATATATCTTCCAAAAACATTCAAAGTGTGTACATTTGACGAGTACCAAGTGACGCTTTACGGCCCACAGAACGTCAACGTCAACACTCCCCAACGACGTCACGCTACCTCAGTTTTTCCAAAGAACTCCCATTCGGGGCTTTACTCTTTAAAAATTATACGCCGAAATTGTTATCAACTGTTTGGAAATATATTTCTTCACGTACTGTCAAAAATTCATTAAATGTTTTTCAAAATGGCCAGCTTGAGCTGACATTCTGTGCGGATAGTTTAGGAAGCGATCTGACGTTTGATTTTGTTTTGATTGGTCTGTCTGATCACTTTTGTTCCGCTTCCTTTCTGTGCCAAACAAAACGTCGAGAAACTTAAAAACAACTGCCGAATTACCCTGATGTGTTGTGCTGTGGATTTTACATAATTTATCGTTCCGCCGGATACTATTCTATATTATATACGGTATAACACAATGCTTAGGAAATGGCAGTCACTCCGTAACGTCGTCTGACGTCGTGATTTTCTTATATCGTAACGCTAACAACCATGCTATATAACTTCATAAACCCATCAAATATGACATCATCACTATGAATCATTGTATAATAAACTCGCCAAAAGATGCCAATTATTCTTATATATATTATGGCGCGATGCGGCTAAAACTGCTTAAGTATTATTGTCATTAAATTCATTTTTGTGATACATACTTTTTTCGTGCTGGCCGTAAACCGTTACCATGGGTTACAAATACATCCATTTATCGAATACGAAGTATACTGATATAAAATAAATTCGTCAAATACACGTGCTATGGTTGTACAAATGTCCATGCAAAATTATAAAACTATATCATTATGTTAGAGTAAATAAATCAAGAATTATACGCTATTCTGGGACAACCCTCGTATATGCATGCATTAAGGTCATGATACTCTTGTGTGCAAAGTCGGGAGAAAAAATATTTAACGCTTATTTAATATGAATAAAACAATAGTAAAACAATTTTTCAATATTTAAAAAATATATTATCTGTATTTTACTCCTTACATATCATAAAGCAATGAGTGGTGTTGTTTTGCTCTCACTGTTGTTGTTATATTTTGAGCATCTGGTGATTTCGAAATCTCCTCTGCCTTGATATTGATCTGTTACTTGGCGTACATGCTTTGACGTGTGAAGCTATCTTACAAGCGGCTTTAACTATACCATATACAGGCTTTCACTATACCATATACAGTGTTCTCGGGTTCTGTTTAGACTTATAATAATCTACTTATAGTATACAGTACATACCTTGTTCAGGTTATTCTAGCGACATTATTTAATTGACATTATTATTGATCTTTGATCTAGCAGTGTGCATGTGGAGTTATTAATATTTCTCGGTAATTGTGACACAGTTTTTGTTGTCGGAATACTTAAAGCCTTGGAGTTCAAAAGATGAATGTATAAATTTCATTATTTTTTAGATTATTTTGCTACTGTCTTAAAAAGCGAGGTTATATTTTTGCTCATGTTGGTCAGTACACTATATGGTGGTTAATTTCGACCTGGGGTCTGTAAATTGCCTGCAGCCCCTTTATTCAGTAAATACCTTCATTTCTTACTACAATATGGACGGCATAGATTACCTCCCTTAGGAAGCGTTATGTAGTGTTTTTAGGCAATTTAGTCAGAGGTCATAGCAATACTGAACATGGCACTTGACTGGCAGTAACAATATTGTCTCGGCTAAGTCATGATGCCCCCTTGCTTAAACTTGGCTTCAGGTCTTAATTAAGGGCAGGGCAGTTATTATTTAACCCTGTGAAAATTGTGCTAGAAATGAAATGCACCAGTCACTACATTACATTAAAACATGCAATAATAATTAATACACTTGAGTATCGTATATCTGTCATATACAGTAATATGTTTGAATTATTTAAATAGTGTAACATTAGTTTGATTGTACTCAATATTCAATATAGATCTTACTTGGCTTAAGGATATGGACAACCAATCAGATCATACCATATTGAACTCGATCTTGGTCTGTAACAGGGTTAATAATGATTGGCTATTTTATTCTCTAATTAAATAAGATCAATATTGAATAACAACCCTGACCCAGTGTTCAAAGCCTTGGATACAATGATCATTATGAAGGTAAAGCTGCTTATTTACCACAGGTGTATTTTTTTGTTGATCATAATTGTCATTAATACCCTTTGACTGTAGAACTAATGGTTAATTATTTTCATTGGTACACTTGTTAACGAGTGTTGAGCATCAACTTCAGTGGTGGAGTCTTGTTTTTGATCATAATAAAAATGTTACATGTAATAAATACCCTTTAGACTGTAGAATTAATGCTTCGTTACCTTCCTGGTACACAAAGTCTTGTTAACGAGTGTTGGCATCAGGACAGAGATTGATAATTGGTCATGAGATAGACGTTAATTGATGTTGACAGAATTTATATAAATCATAATAAACAAAAAAATAATTATTGACTTGCCCCCCTGTTTGTTTTATGAACTACTGTAAAACAAGCAGATTTATAGGGTATGAAACCTGCCAGATATTGGTGAAACAGTAAGTTGGTTGGTTCTTAAGTTTGTGGATTAAAATCATTGAAAGAGAAATGGTTTGCTATAAGTTTTTTGAGGCCTTTTTTATAAATATTCAAGGGGATTTAATTTTGTGATCTTTTTCATCGGAGAAATTATTGAAAAATTATCTGTCTCGAATATTAATAATTTTACAGTTACGTCCATTTTGTATGTACGTTGTGTATTTACTTATAGCTGGGATGGGGAGTGGGGAGTCTGGAAGATTTTCCTCTATTTTGTTTGTTATTGGAAAGTTTCATTTCGGTACCATGAGAGTTACTTTGTGAGGGAGATAATGTACATGGAATAGTGATTCAATCTTAGAACTATTGCATAAGGCAATGTCAGAATGTTCTTCAGGAAATAAATTTATGCTTCTACGAAGTTCTTTGTGCATGCCCATATATTAATGGAAGTGTTTGTTAAGTTTAGTTTAGTTTCGTTTCGTAATTGGCGTTGTGTTTAAATTTCATAGTGGATACTTTGTTAAATATCGCAGATTCGTAATGCCCATAATGCTAAATTATATATTGGACATAATATTATATAGTGTTAAATTTCGTAATGGTCAATGAATGTGAAGCTTTGCAGTGGACATAAATAATTTTAGTATTCAACTTACTGAATTGTCCAATTATGACAAAATTTCAGCAGATTTAATTTCATAATGAACATTATTTAAGTTTTTCACAGACTTAATTTCGATACATTTCGAAATTTACGATATTGGTTAAACTTATAATTTGCTTCAATGTAGTGTACCAAAATGTTTTGTCAGAATTTAAAACATTAATGCTCTGAGAGTTGCACATCAGGACAGAAGAGTTTCGGAAGAATTGAATTTCAGGAATTTAAAGCTAAAAGTTCTGCATAATTGGATGGAATTTTAGACTGCAATTGATGGAATATTGTTCATTAATGTGTTTCATGAATCAAGCTGTCTGATGTATTTGGTTTTCGGTGAATGTTTTCGCAGAAGGTCTGTAGGTATGTTATATACTTACTGTATAGGTACTGCCCAATAAACGTTCCTGGGGGCCACGCATTTTGCATTTTTCAAATTTTATTTGAAATTTATTGGTAAACACTTTATTTCAAACAGTAAGAGTTAAACTAAATTATTTGAATTTATTGGCCATGCATGATTCATTTTGTCCAATCCCAAAATATATACATTTTAGCTAATATATGTACTGTATGTGTATATATGATTACAAATTAGGTTTTTTTTGGAAATGAGACGTTACCACATTAACGGTGACTGTTTGTGGTTAATTTCTATACAGTTCCCACAAAAAATATGTGTACACTTTATTACAAACACGGAATTTTATATATTTTTTAAATTATTCAATATCTGTTTATCAGATGGTCACAATAATAAAGTAATTTTGAAGCTACAGTTACTAAACAAGTAAACAAGGTATAAGAAATCAAGATGAAATTGTTCTGAATTAAAATAACTATTGGGTCCAGTTTTGGCTGAATTTTCCTTTCTTTATATGACCAACGCAAATTGCCTTTCAGGACTGACGATAATCTATTAGTAAATATTTTGCATCTAGGGAATCAATCACTTAACAAACAAAAAAATATTCCTGGTCTTTAAAAACATTGTTGCTTCTCAGTTCTGCAAAAAGTGTTTTACAACAAGTAAATGGGGAAATAACCTCTGTATTTGTGGTGGATATTGTTACTATTGTACATTAAGGTAGATTGACAGCTAGACATGATTATTGTTGGCGACTGATTCACCTTTATATAAGGCCATGTGTCGATTACCGGGTGAAATATATACAATTTATGCGTACTAAAGTTGATCCGTCTACTGTTTCTTGTTATTGTCAGTTTAATGATCGCACAGTGTGACATGTTGCATGTATATTTAATGTGACAGAAAATCTGGGGGTTAACTGTACTGTATGTTGGGATATATTATTCACAATGTTTTATTTTTCATGGTTGTTTGCGAATTGAGTTCTGTTCATTAATCGGTGTAAAGATAGAAAATTAATATAATTTTTATGTTCTTAACATATGAAAACTTATTCTGGAAGTGTGGGAAGTGTGAACTGTGATTAATGTGTGGAATATTTTAGCCTTTTTTCCGAAATGTCAAGCTTATTTATTGAACATAAAGTTTTGAGGACACCCTGTACATGATGGAATTAAAATGGGTATACTAATTTTCTACTTTCAGTATTATGCAGTGATTTGATGACACCTGTGCATGGTTGTTTTATAATGTGTATACTTAAATTATCTACTTTCAGTATTATAATATATATACTAATGTTCTACTTTCAGTATTATGCGGTGATCGTTTGACACAGATGACTAAAACATATAATGATATAGAAGCTGTTACACGATTATTGGAAGAGGTATGTTAAACGTGTTACTTTCATTTATCTCATTCTGTGACTTTTGAAAGAAACATTACTTTGGGTTCAATTACTTTACAGTTCAAATTCGAGGATCTTATTACTTTGAGGTCGGCCAGCACCAGTCGATGACATCAATTGAATCTGAGGTCAGTAGGTCAAAGGTCAAGGTTGCTGTGACCTTTACCATTTCTGAATTTTGAGTAGCCATGGTGTTCATTATAACTTTTTCTCAGTATTTGCCTTTATAAATATTAGGGCTCATAATTATTCCAAATGTTATGTTTTTGTTGGGGAAGTACATTGTAATTTGTCCAATAAAGGACAACAAGCTCTAAATCAGGACCCAGGATCAATATTAAGGGTGCCTGCAGAAATTCAACAAAGACTCTCATGTCTCATGAATGTTTCAAGCATGTCCATCACTCAAGCTACGTGCAATGTTTTGCGTTCCAGATATTTCATGTTATCAGGTTGTTTTCATGTGTCTTTATCATGCGACTGTTCTATATACCCATATTTACTTAAAACACTCTGGGTATATGTAGGCCTGCTGTAAACCCAGAAATTATTTTGCTCAGTGTAAGTTTGTGGAGTTCACAAATGGTAGCAATTGACGAAATTAAGTAGTCGCAAAAGTGTTCACAAAACCTTAATTACCAGGGACATTGCAGTAGACTTAAAACCTCGAATTTGTAGTCACCATTATGCCGAAGGTTGGCAAAACACGAAAATTAGTGTTCACAATCATAGTGAATTGGTTTACAGTAATTATGCATTCATTTGACATACTGTAAAATCATTAATTTTCGTGGGGGATTAAATTTTGTTGTTCATCTTTTACAACGAAATTTAATCCAATGGAACAATAGTTTTGCTCCTTGTATTTAGTACTTGAAATGCAAAATCAACGAATTAACGTCCCATCAAAATGGTCTTTTTTACCAAAACCACGAAATTTTGTCCCATCGAAATGAAATGATTTTACAGTATACAATAACCTGGCTGGCTATGAAGGTTGGTATGTCATAGTTTCATGTGGACATAATGATAAAATTGTTACTGTGTCCAATGACTTGTAGCTGTTGGTGATATACTTTTATCTTTGTACATAAATGAGGTTAGGCGAATATAAAACTTTTTGTTATGCTTACTGGTCAGTCTTTTTATTCCCCCTGTATCGATAGATTGGGAGGCATATAGTGATTTATCTGTCCGTCCCGTTTGTACGTCCGGCCTGGCCTGGTTAACCCAAATTGACCATTTCTTCTAGCATTAATATGGCTTGCTACAAAGCTTTCAAACTTACATGGATGTTGTATATGACCACTCTCCACATGCCTGTATCACCTGACTCCATTTTGACCTTCACCTTGACCTAATTTTGGACTTAGACTTATTGAAATGGCGTCCACGGAGGCATAAGCGTTTATTAAACACGGTCTTGTTTCATTCGTAGCCGGTTATTAGATAATTAGCATTTTGGTGCTTTAAGAATCATACTCTTTTAATGACGCCAGGTTTGACGTACACAGATTCATGAGAACACTTTTTGACGCATTCTCCATGATGAGGTTTCAAGGCAAAGTGACAGAATAAAATCAGATTCTGTTATATTTATGATTAGAATCCTGTCACATGATGCATTATTTTTACAACTACATGTATTAATGTGAAAGCTATTCGTATTGGAGGATTGGAGTGAAAAAAAAAACAGATTCCCCAATGCCCCATCCTCCATCACTATGACAGTATTTGAGAAACGATAGTATGTACCATTCATTAACTTACTGAAATTAAGGTCACATAAACTTAAACACATCTAAGTTATAGAAATAATATACATGTAGTAGCTGTACTCTAGTAGTTGTACGCCTAGTTGACATAGTATTTAACTATTTATTAAAAATATGGACGACATTGAAATTTAGTTTTTGGCCTGAATTGTGTTTCATTTTGCTGCCTGCTCGCTATATGCCCTACTGTACCCCAGTGAGAGACTGTTTATGTAAACAAAAGCTCATGGATGATACAATCTCAACATTTCTGAACTCTAAAGTTGCTGTCATTTCATTACAATTTATTGAACTCTGGATAGATAACAATTGGGCTGATAATTTATTTAAATCCTGGATATTTCTGAAATTTGATAAATATTTAACTACGTAGAAATTCTTAGTTTCTCATAGTTACTACAGTAATAATATTACTTTTCTACTCAAATTTGACAGGAATTCTGTTTGTTTGTTAAAATTTAAAAGTGTTTTGTTTTCATGTTTAAAATTTGACAGGAAATTTAACAGGAATTGCGCTAGTGTGTTAAACTTTGACATGGATTAAAAAACTGTCTTAAAAATTTGACAGGGATTTATTTGTGTATGAAGAAGTTGACAGGGTTATGACATTCTGTGTGCTAAAATGTTGACTGGATTTTTCTTGTGCAATTGTGTTCTGTAAATTTGACAGGAATTCTGTTTTATCGTGTACAAAATTTCGACAGAATTATTTCCTTTCATATTTTTAAGTTTTAAAACTTTTTCTATGATTCTCTGTATTCACAATGTGTTCAACTTCAATTGTGTGATAATATAATTTGTTTTCTTATTGCAAAATCAATATGATTTGTGTAATTTGACAGTTGGAACAAATTTGGATGTTTTATCGATATGCTTGTATTTGTTTGGGAGTCGGTTAAACTTAAAGTGTAGTAAAATTGACATATTCGGTTATTATTGTTTCGGGGAAATTGGTTAAATGCTATATTTAGACATGTGCAGAAAAGATATTATTCTGGGAGAACGGCCTTGATGTAATAGTTGAGAAACATTTAAGCGGGCGAAGATGTTTGTTTTAGTTGTGCAAATTCAGGTTTGACTGAATATGAATTTAACATTAGAAGATCACTGGATATGTGTCTATAATCTGTGCATGAATGTTTTGGATTTTTCATTACCTTGAGATTAATTAATGTACAATGCCTGCAGTTGATTTGGAGTTGCTGGAAAAATATTTTTTGGAAACGGCTGTTGAAAGTGTGAGTTATTGCTGGATTTTTTTTATTGTTTTCATTGTTTTCAAAAATATTTGCAATTGGTAACAAATTAAAACTGCTGAGCATAAATTAAAACTGCTTAGCATAAATTAAAACGGCTTAGCATAAAGATCTAAAGAATGGGCCTGATCGAGAATAATTCAACAACTTTTTATGATCGTCTGTTGTTATGAGGCATTGAAATGATAATTATATTTTATGTCAATTTTAATAGACAAATGGTGGTTACAGATGCATATTTCTCTGGCTAATTCTATTGATCTTAACCAAAATAAAACTTGTTTTGAAAAGCTCAATAAATGTGTTTTAACATGTAAATTTGTATCCTATTTGACCAGGCAGCTATGAAACATTTATCCTTTTGAAATTCATGGAAAGTTGTGACATTGTGTTTTCCTGTTTCTTTTTATATGCTCTGTGCGTTCCAATACAGTTAGTTACATCATCAAAGTTTTTTAACAAGCCATTTTGATAAATGACAGTTGTGGATAAAGTCCTTTGTGTAGTGAGTCCGACCTGTTACGGATTGTATAACTGCCGGACTGTATCAAATCTGTTGGACTTGAACATTGGACAATCACAGGTGAATTTTGGGATGTCATAGTGTAAAATCATTAATTTTCGTGGAGGATTAAATTTCGTGGTTCACCTTCAACCTCAAAATCAAATCCCATCGAAAAATAATTTTTACCTATGTATTTATTATCTGCATGAAAAATCCACAAATTAGCATCTGATCGAAATGGTCTTATTTACAAAGCCACAAAATGAAGTCCTATCGATATTAAATAATTTTACAGTATATGGCCTTCACAACCCTTTTATGTGTAAAATCACATTAAGTAATTGTCTCATTATCTGGAGTTTTTTATGTTATTATAAATTTATATTTGCAGAAAGAGAGAGATTTAGAACTTGCTGCAAAGATCGGGCAGACACTTCTCGAGAAGAACAAATTCTTCGAGGAGAAAAATGAGGAGTTGGACCAGGCGCTCAACCAGGCCAACGAGAAGCTTAGTCAGCTGAAACATGATCTGTCTATGAAAGATGAGCTGCTGAAGATCTATACACAGAATTACGATGGCAGCGATATCAGCTCGCCCGACACGCCGAGCAGCGACAATGGAGCGCATGTTCCATCGTTGGAGAAAAAGATCAAGTCTTTGGAAGACGAGAACTTAGATCTCCACATCGAGACCTCGAAGCTGAAGTTGATGACGCAGGATCTAGAAGACAAAGAAGAAAAACTAGTTCATGATTGTCTGCAACAGTTAGGTAAAGAACCAGTCTATATTATGTCATTTGTAGCCTTGTGATTGGTTGATTTTGAAACTGAGCCCAGAATGAACCAATCACATGCATTGATTTTTTGACTGGTTTACAAACCATTATCTTATTTTACATTCAATTATTAAGTATCCAAAGTCTTTAAGATGTGTTATCATCAGTACTTTGATTTGTCAAAGTTCACAATGGCACAGGACAGTATGAATATATGTGCAAAAGGGCATAATTACACTCATACATCGTCTGAGATGGTCTAGTCTAAAATGGTGCTCTTAATTTCCAAAGACGGTAGCCACATCGATCTCATATTGTATCATTACAAATTGTGATAAAATGTCACTCATCTAACAACAACCTCAGAGCAATGGCCAATATTTGCAGCCTCCAAAGTGTGTTGATCTACAGAGGTTGTACTATTTCTATAAAAAAAAATTGGAAAATTTATCGGAAAATATTATTGGATCCCTTAGTGAGCTGTCGGAAATTGATTAGTATTGTTCGAGATTGTTGACAATATCCTGCGTGTAGTGCCATACTTAATGTCATTGTTAATGTCAAACTTCATGATAAGTTGACTCGAGTATGATGAATCTTCATGTCCTAGGGGGGGATTATGTCTAACACCGTAGAGTGTGGCTGGTATTAAAATGTTCCAAGTCTAGATCTTGAGGTTCCAGAAATATGTTTCTGAATAAGTAAGTTGTAGTCGTTTCAGCATTCTGTTGTTTCAATAAGTAATACTTTAAATGAGGGAACTATCCCAATCGCAGGAATAGTGGGGAATACCCTTAACTCAGGTATACCCAGTTAAACCTTGATAAGCATAGTTTACCTGATGGATGAGCTAATGCTTACAACTGTTATCAATTAACTTTGAACAGACTGTAAATTCTTGCTGTATTAATTGGCAATTATTTAATTGAAAGTTTATATAAAATCAATACCCATGTTGCTATGAATTTGGTAATATAAATTTATTGGTTTAGAGTAAACTATACAGTGAATTAATGAGTTTTGACAGGCAATTGAATTGAAATTATATTAATTATTTATAGATGTTGTTATTACTATGAACAGCATATCGGGCTGTTATATTTGAAAGTGTGATAGGGACTAATACAGAAAATCATTAATTTTCATGGGGGGGGGAGGGTAAATTTCATGGATTTCGTGGTTCACCTTTAACCATGAAATCCAATCCAATTGAACAATAATTCTGGCCCTTGTATTTATTACCAGAAATGCAAAATCCATGAATTAAGGTCCCATTAAAATGGTCTTTTTTACCAAAACCACAAACTTTTGTCCCATCAAAATTAAACGATTTTACAGCATGGTTGCTGTGCTTTCTGAAATCTGTTCTTAAGAAGGAAAATGCGGTCAACGGGTAGTCCTGCAGACATTTTATTGGATGCCTCGTTATCATGGTTCTGTCATTTAAAGCCCAATTCATATACTTTAAAATTTGTAAAAAACTGTATAGGGATGATGTACGTAATCAAACTAGTATCTAATCAGGATCCAGAGGATAAGGGGCTGATAAAGTAAAGGGTTAGGATATAATATATTTATAACTAAGATTTATTGCATAAAACTCTCAAAATCTTATCATATTGATATTTGCATATCTTTTATCCGCCTTCTTATTTTGCCAAACACTAATTATGATCAAACTTCAAAGAGCGAGTGTGTGCAACGGATTTAATGATCTCATTTGGTCAATGTTGTGAGATCCTGTTTACTTCAAATTTCCCAGTACTGAATTGTACATATATTTGCATGTTGATATCCTGTTACCCTCGCTGGGTTGAATGCTAAAAACATATTTATGGCTTTATATTGACATTTCATTTTGCACGGATAAAAGTTCTCACTTGTATGCAGTCATAACTTTCCCTGTAAGAAATCAATCTATTTTTCTAGGACTTAAAGTTTTTCAGAACGTCAAATGTTCACCTATACAGTTTAATGAATTGTGACCAGCTATTTTATCAGGAAGAGGTCACAGCCAGTGGTCATTTGCAAAATATGCAGGGATAAAACCAAATTGCCATACACTACAACTGTCTCTATAAAAAAAAAGAAAGTGGTTCAACAACCTTATTTTGAAATTTACTAAGGGGTGTCCGATTAGACTCTAGACGATGACAATGTCACTTAAAAAGTATGACTACACAAAAAAAACATTTTTTGCTGCACTCCCCCTGGTCCACCCACTCCAGATAGCCTAATGTATGTATATATGTCTTTGTATTCTTCAGAGGATATTCACAAAGAACGAGACGAAGCATCCCGTGAGTTGACAGAGAAGACAGAAGAAAATGTTGTACTTAGAGAAGAGAATACTACGCTACTTCATCAGATTGTTGCTATACAGAAAAAAGCTCGAACTGTAAGTTGTTCTGTCTATTGTAACAGAAAATAGCAGGGCTCGACACTAAGGACCAGTAACTGTTTTATTTACAAATTTTAAGTTTCTTTGCTGGGGGACCAGTGAGCAAAAATAGTTAGTGTCAAGCCCTGAATAGTTCAAACTTGTTCTAGGCTTCACAGTTATATCTCATCATTAATAAACTGACAGTTGTTTTGCCTAGTGTAAGTTTGTAACAGAAATATTTGAACTGAAAACTGATAATATATTTAAAAATATAAGAAAATTTGAACAATATGCCTCTATACATATTCAACGAAAAAGCTAATTATTTTCTGCTTTGCTTCCCCAGCCTATATGAAGTTACATGTATTTAGCCAGTCACTTCAGGCAAAATCGGCCCGATAACAGTGTGCTGGGTACCATTTTCAATAAACCGTCAAGTGGTCATGTGACTTGCAAGAAACGGTCACCCGATAAATTCCTCTGCCTTGGCAGATAGACTTACTCATCCACGGCACTAACCTATTATTCTCTATATATTACTATTATTAGAACTAGTATAATCAATTTATTTGAAAATAACCTGAAAATATTACATGCATGACAACAGAATCTTTCATTGTTCATTAGTTGTTGGTATATAGTTTGTATATATGTTGTCTCTTATTTCAGCTGACTGCTGACAATATGGAGTTAAACAAAACATTGGAAGCAGCTTATGATTCACAGAATTATCTAACTAGAGAGGTAGGTGACCAGTCTACATTTGCAGCCTCCTGATTGGTTGATTTTAAATCTGAACCTAGAAACGACCAATCAGATACATTGATTTTGTGACTGGGTTGCAAAATTAATTTGCTACTATTTGCTACTTCCTGAATTGGAGTTTTTTTTAGCTGAATTATAGTCCTGATTGACTTCTATGGCTAATTATTATGGAAAAGACTTCCATTATGGCATAATAAGTGATTCTTGAAAACAGTGTTGTATAAACATTTGTTCAATTAGGCAGAATACGGACAGTTTTTACTTGGTTCTCAGTTATCAAACAATTTCAACTTTCCTTAAAAACTTCTGACCCTGACTGTTTGACCCTGACTAATTGAGCAGTTTTTGGATGATGTACAAATTTGGACAGTTTTGACTATGTTCTCAGTAAACATACAATTTGCATTTTTCGTAGATCCACAGACCTTTTGGATTTTGTCAAATTGGATAATATTCGGATTCGGACAGATTTGAGTCAGTTATTCGGAATTTCTGTAAAAATGTTTAACACTCCCGTGATATCCATAATAATGTTTAGAACACATTTTGTGGCTACTAAATTTCGCCAATTTCTGTTACTTGTGAACACAGGTATTATTGATTAAGACTAAAACGAAAAAAAAATATAAATTTTCCAAAAAAAAAAGTTTTTTCGTTGTCATTGATACACTACTGTGTTTTTTAACTAGATGCAAAATTAAATGGGCCAAATGGAATTATTGGTTTACTTGTAATTTCCATTTTTCCGTAGATTGCCGACCTTAAGGAAAAAAACGAGGAACTGATAGCATTGCTTGAAGAAACCCAGGAAGAACTGAGGAGATTTCGTAGTCGAGAACGTCCTGGTGCCATGCGTCACAGCTACATGCCTTCATTAATGAACTCAACCGGAGAATCTCTGGCTTCGGAACTTGAGAACTCAATGCGAACTGAAGTCGACTATCCGAAGGGCTACTCTTCGATGGAGAGAAAGTAAGGTTAAATTTTAGGGGATAATGGGGCCTTAAGGACAGATCCTGCAGTTTCGGGACTTAAAATATTCAGTAATAGAATTGGCTCAAAGCTTGGCTTAAGGCGCAGTGTCTTGTTCAAACAGAATTATAAGGTATTAACAATCTGCTTACCAATTATGCCATGGTAAATTATGTCTTATAGTCATAACATGAATGGCCAAATAAGTCAAAATTCAATAACAAAATCAAAATATTTTACCGAAAATGATTTGAACCCAGGCCTTCTTAATCTGTATTCAAGTGTGTTGTCCACTCGACCATTACACCACCTTACAGTGACTTTCAATATTCATAAGACCTTATTTTGGAAACACTGAAAACATTTCAGAAATAACCAATTAAAATCAAATGTGTTATCCACTTTAACACAAAACAACCTGATAGTAATTTATAATATTCCTATCAACTCATTTCAGGAAGCATACATGGAAAATTTTCGAAACTGCCAAAGCTGCCAAAACTCCCAGTCGTAATCCGTCTGCTGGTTCCCATAGTGCTAGTATGATAGGTACCAGTATGTCAGAAAACGATGAGTCACGATCCGTGTCACAGAGAAGCTCAATGTACTTTAGTGACACAGAATCTGGTGTTAGTGGTGTCGGTGTAAGTGAAGCTTGTCCTCCTGGTGACCTTGACACATTGTACGGAGGGTCAGGGTCAACGAGACTCGGTCGTCCTGGTGTACCGGGATCTAGCGACCTTCAGCGTGCTCTACGTAGACTCTCCATGAGACGAGCCAATGAGCTAAATGAAATGGATTACGCCAAAGAAGAGCGGGAAAGACAGCATCGGGAAGAAATGAAACGAGAACGGTTAGTTCACTACTGCAGTATCAGGGGTCCTTCAAGTCCAAAAAACTCTGGAGCTCTGAATTTGCTGCACTAGAAAGTATGAACATATCTGCTGAAAACGAAAAGTTATTTCAGGGAAAAATTCAAAATAATGACAAAGTTTTGGTCATTTGAAATTGCATTGTCTGATTTGTAGCAAAAGAACTATGTTTGAACTCAGTTTGGATGTAGGAATATGCACTAATAGCACTTAAAACAGACTTGTGACTCATATTCAGGATTGGGCATTATGTGTCAGTAGGACCTCTGTTGTATACAGTTAAGCCTGAGTTAACCTGACCACTTAAGACCAAAGACTTCTATTACAAACCTGTCTATCAAGTCCATCATTATTTAATCTCCCATCATTCAATGATCTGTAAAGAGAAATAATCTGCCAACAACGGTCACTCCAAAGCATTCTTGTCAATACATTCATTCATATAAATTTTATCAATTTAAATATTATTTTAGCATCCTTCTGGAATTAATCGCTGATTGGGCCACAATAACATTTAGTGGTCTGTTACCTCAAACTGTGCTTACGTTTCCTAGGGCTGCAGTACTTGTGTGAGAGATTTTAGTCCACCTTGTTTAATTTTATCTATCTTCTATTTTATTTATTGCACAGGAGTATGAGTGAGATGTCAGAAAGAAGTGACACAGAGTCACAGACAGGGGCTAGATGTCATACACCAGACAGTACCATATCAGGCAACAGTGGCTACCTGTCTATGACCGGTAGTAGTGGGAACCCATACTATAAAATGCCAGAAAAACTGAGGATTGTTAAACCACTTGAAGGTAAGTTTAAGGATTTTTTAGGGAATAAGGCTCTAATAAGGCTTTTCCCCCAAATTTTGTGACTTCGGAATCCGCTTTAAACTGACCTATACAGATTTATGTAATTGTAAAAGTTTACTGCCTTGATTTCTCCCAGTTTACTTGGTAAAAATAATTGAAACTTTTTTCTTCAATTTTAGAGTGGATAAATTTTGTAACTAACCAAATTGTCTTCTATGAAGTTATCAATAATTGGAAATAAAACCGATTTGATTGTTAATTTAGTTTTTACCGAGAACCTTTTGTCATTATTAATGTGTGTATTTTCAGGTTCAATCACCTTACGGCAGTGGCAACGACTGGCTACACCACATCTAGGTGGAATATTTGAGACACGACCTGGTGTCAGAATGAAGGGTGAGGCTAGGTTAACACTAGGAACAGAAGCCACAGAGGGATATACACTCAGTGACTATGAGGAAGATGGTAAGCTTGGAGAAATTTACTGGAAGATTTAAAGATAGTTTTACAGGTTTTTTTCGAAAATATTTCGAAATTTTACTGATGAATATTAAGAACATTAAATTAATTTTTTCAAAATTTCTTCTGACATTTCTTATTCTTGAACATGTTTTACGGAAAGATTTCGAAAAAAGTTTATGAAAGATTTTAGAATCTGTACTGAAAATTGCAAAATCTGAGAATTTTTACTGAAAGATTTTGAAATTGACTGAAAGGCTTAGGTTTTTTATCTGAAAGATTAAAAATACTGAATGGTATGAAAACTTACTATCTGCATTAGTTTTCTTGTCTAATAATTAAGGAGCTCACCCCTGTGTTGAAATGCTAGGCAGCCATGATATCACCAGGGAAGTCAGGATTGGTCTGGATAGCCCATAAAAGAGGTTTAAAGAGGCATTCCCTATAACTAGCATGTTTTTCTCTACTATCACATTAAATGAGCTGAATGTACAATGCACTATCAATTATCATAATTTTTCAGAAAAAAGTGCGCGCAAATATGTCTATAATGTCAAAAATATATTCAAATCACCTATAATAATTTATCACTTCCAGCAATTTATTATTATGTGGTCAAAGGGAAACAACTTCTGACTATTTTTGCTCGTTAAGGAACTATATTTTCATTTTTTTTCTCGGTAATAAATGGGAGCTTTTTGTTGAAAATTTAAAGAGTTTAAGCAATAATGATTCTCATTTAATGTATAATATTCCTGAATCAATTTAAACTATCAAAGTTATAGGCAAGGCCTCTTTGAATGCTACATAGTACAATATTTGATTGATCGTATTTATATCCACAGATGATTTGCCTAACTACCCGACAAGATTCCAGGAAAGTACCGGTGTATTTACCCTGACAGACTCACGTGTAAGACACCCATCAGAAGCTGCCAGGTGTGTATATATGTTTGCCTGTTCATAAAATGTCAGGTCAACCTTGAAAAATTGTTCGTTTTACGACTCCCTACCCAACAGGTAACTGTATCATTGATAACATAAAAAAACAAAGTATAATTTATATTTGTCTGGATAGAAAAATATAAATTTTACAAAAAAAATTGTTTTCGTTTTAGTCTTTACCAATGATACAGTTACTTGTGCCCTGCCAAGCCTATTAAGACTTTTTTTGCTCTTCTCGCTGCAACATGTTGGTGCCCCTACAAATGTAGTGAGTGGCGGAAAATGAGCATTTGGATTGCCTCTGTTGAAATGTTGTAGCTTATAAATTCCCTGCTGATTAATATTATTATTTCTTTAAGTTACTTGTATTTGCATGTCTGTATTGTAATATGAATCTCTGGCTTAAAATGAGAAGGTCGTAAGTACAAAATCTATGTTTTGAAAAAAAAAAAAAAAACTGTCAGAAAGTTACTTTTTACTTACGGTAAAAACAAGCTGTTCCAACATCAGTTTTGTCAACATGACACGTTCCGATTTTCATGAAAAAAGGCTCAAAAGAAGCGCTTATGATGCTTATTATAAATATGTATCTGTCTCATAAGGTCTTACGTAGCACTTACGCCCTTCTCATTCTAAGCAAGCAAAGTATAATACTTTTCTAATATATTTTTTATGTTATAGCATGTATATACAGCATGTATTTTTTTTTAAACATTGTATTTCTTCCCTACTTTGATGCAAGATTTATTATTGACTACAGTGATGTTGACATGGAAACAGAATCTGTTTCTACATTAGAAGACCAGGAGTAAGCATGCCAGCGTGTTTTAGTTCCAATCACTTCATCCCCAGAATTCATTTTGTGTGTTATTTTGGTTTGTTTGATGTGTTCAATTCTGCCTCGCTAATTTGTATCATGCGCCTCAAGGCTTATAAAGTTTTTTTAGGTTTATGAGAATTTTTGAAAATCTTGCTCTAATTTTTGCGGGGAGGGAAAATTAACAAAATTGGCAATAACCAGTGCCCTACTCATTCACCAGATATAGTGTGATTGACATAGGGCCTCAAAAGGGCCTCTCATAACTTTTCCTTTCCCAGCTCCAGACAGCAAATTTTCAAAAAATTACTGAAAACCTAAAAAATAAAAAATGGCATAAAAAATGGCATAAAAGAAAGCATTGAGCTTCAGAAACTGCAGGCTTTTGGCACCATTCATCATTTTAGTAGATCATTTCACCACTTAACATTGCTTTATATACCCCCTTGACCAAAATGATAACTGTCAATCATATGATGTATTGATATTTTCTAAGTCATGTTTTCATTTGCTAATTGATAATTGGTTGATATTTTCTAAAACATATCCTCATTGGCCCATTCATTTATATAGTGATTTCATAAACATGTTTTCATTTGCCAATTTCATGAACATGTAGATAGATACCCAGGAATAACCTGCTAGTACAAATTCAATTGCATACTGCTTGTTAGCTTATCTTATATATAAGGAGATACTATATGGAGATATTTGCTTTTTGTAGACTGTCTTGTCTGCTTTATATCAGGTTACTAGATACATGTTAGTGGTTATATAATTACTTTACATAGAAAAGAGCTTGAATAAGGTTTTGGTTCAAATGTTATGATACAGTTGATTATTAAACTGGTCTAGTTCTTTTTACTGCATATAAAAGCTTATCTATTAATTTCCGAAGAAAGGTTTTGATACTTTATTATACAAGGGAAGTCACTATGATTGTATTAAATTCATTAGATTGTCTTGGATTATCGCCCTTGGTTTGTTCGTTATTGTTGAATGTCTTGTGTGGATTTCAAAAGTTATTTCTTCTTGTTTCTTAATATTTTGTCTTCTTTGCATGCTAGTTATTTCTGCTAAGCTGTAGTTAGGTACCCCCCAAGTTTTCTATTAAACGCACACACAAGAGTTCATGTGTTGACCTCATTATCCATAAATCACTTACTTACATACAAAACTAATCAATATTAATTAATAACAGGACTGCTGGATGTATATATGAAATAAGCAATTGCGTTGGTTTTATTATCTCATGTAATATTTATTAGGGATGGCAACGAGTACCCGGGTACTCGAGTACTCGTTCAAACGTCCGATTATCGAATAGTAAAATCAGTATTCGAGTACTCAAAAAAATGTAAATCCTGTGTAAAACAGAAGGCGTCTGGTCAACTAAAATTACAATTAACAACGTGTCATAAATCCTTAATCGCCGCCACGAGGTCGACGCTAATTGCAAGAGTAATCAAAACACAGACCTGTCAATCATCGTCTGTTAGTTAGTTTATGACACGTAGCTAGGGGTTCTTTCGTTGACATCATCCCGATTAATTGTCATTAATTTGTATTTGGTAGTTATTGTTTATTGGGGTGATAATTGATTAAGAAATGACAAAAAAAACCTTTAAATTTTAGTCGTTCTCGCGCATATATGAAGGAACGATTACTGCGTGAATTGGTCACGCTTTGTAAATATTATGTCACCGGTTGATAAGAGTAGTCCCCCTTAGTTGTTTATTTGTTATTATTTGATATTCTAGCGCTATTTATTAAAAGTTCTATTGATTTTACACTGTATTGTTTTTTTTGTTATATGTTTTTATTATTGTTTCATAGTACTTCTACCGATCTAGATTTGATTAACAACTGCGCAGAACGAACTGGCAAATGCGCTGTTTTATTTGAGGTTGAACACGCACGTTTGCACTACAAAATTTCTATTTCCCAAGAATCATGGACATTTATTGTTTTCCGAGTACCCGAGTACTCGATAGGAAGAATGACCGAGTACTCGAGTACCGATTTTGGTACTCGTTGCCATCCCTAATATTTATAAATGTATAAAACTTGATCTAAAATGTGGTCATAGAATTCAAATGTTTCCAACTGTTCTTGGTGCATGATCCCTAGTGAACTACTAAGTCTTGATCTCCAGAAGCATCTCAGTCCAAACTAAATCTTACCTCAAAAACATGCATATATGGTCACAGATCTTTTTGTTAATTTCCATTTGACTGGACCAAGAATTAAAATTGAAAAACGGAAGCAGATTTAAATTATTGAACTATTAAATGTTTTATTAGCTTGACATGATGAAGAGTAAGTAGAGCTATTGTACTTCATCCGGCGTATCTTGAAATGAAAATAATGGGTCATGGTCACTAAAGACTAAAATTTGAAAATCAGTTTTGGCCAGAATCCTCTTTAGGAATGGGACATTGTTATGTAATAATGAAAGGCAGCTATGAAGACCTTGCTTTGGAAGCAGGTCTGATTCAGCAGGGTATTATTAGATATAAAAATCAGTGTCTGACAACTTACCGTAGTCGAGCGTGGTGCTGTCCTGCAACGGTCTTTGTCTTTCGATAGCTTTTTGCCTCACACTATATCCATTTGAGGGAAACTTGTAGTTTTGGTGCTTCAAGAGATCGGATACTGAACAACATTATCATGTTCATTTATTCAGCCTTTTATGACAATTTTTGTTTCATATTTTTCAGAATGTCGACATCATTCACCTCCTCAACACCTCGTATGGCTGCTGGACGGCAGACCGAGAATTTCGGAACCAGCACATACAGTATGTCACTCGGTCTGGCGTCATTACTTAACGAGCGTGATCTACAACAAGAGTCAGCTGACAATAAACTAGATGAGTCGGCATCTTCTATACGGAATGCACAATGCTCCAATCCAGCACGCTTTCCTAGTCTAGTTACAGAAACTCATTTCAGCGTCGGGAATGTCATGTCGCCGACGACAACCTTGACATTGCCGACAAACTCTTATAATCTGATACCATCTCCATCGACTGTGTCACAAAGGTCGGAGCGAGGTCTTGACCTTTTAGGGTCAAGGTCACAACAATGGGGTCATGATGTAGATGAATCTTACAATGAAGGCGTGTCACTGACTCGACCAATCAAAATCCAGGATGCCAAAGCCTCTGATTCAGGAAATACTAATGATTCTAGTGCTTTAAATGTAATTAACAAATTAAAGAACACAGGTTTCTCACTTTATGGTTATATAACAGGAAGTGGTCTAGGTGGCGCTGTTAATGGTGGCGGTGATAATTCAGAGCTTTTACGACCTAATTCTTTGCCATTAAACTCAAGTAGTGTTTCAGGTTCAGTGACACATGTTTCGCATTCTGCTTCTAGCTCGGTTACCATGGCAACTAGTTGTTCAACCGCCATGGCAACAGGATCTGTTAGTTCAACAGGATTAGCGACTGCTGGAACACCGACGTCGTCGTCGACGCCAATGAAGTCACATTTAGCGTCTATATTGACTCGTAAAACTGCTGGCGGAGTGATAGGTGCTTTAACACAGTTGCGCAGAGATGGTGCTTTGTAGAACAGTGTAGTCTATATAATAATGTCTGTTATGTTATTGACTAATTGTGTAACTTTCACCGTGTGAAGTATAGTCTAGCTATAATGTGATATCTCAAGTATAGGCCTCACATTCATATAGATTGAAAATGTATAAAAAACATTTGACTCGTATGCATGTCATGAACACTTATTTAAAAAAATGACATTCTGTGAAGTTCATCCTTTGGAAAAAAAACTTTTTTTTCAAATATGTCTGAATTTACCTCTGAATAGACCAGATGTACTCAATTCATACAAAATCTACAAGCTTTGTAATTTTTATAGTGAATCTAAAAGTAGATTGAGTATAGTAGATTAAGATATTTTGCAAGTGGAAAGTTTGTAAATTGGATAAATTGTTAAAATGTAGACCAGCCATGCTATTACACAATGTGCAATTTTAGAAATCTTTGTTAACTGTATTTTAAAGAATTTCTTGATGAATCATTCTTTGGAATTGGAAACTTCTCCACTTTGTAAGATGTTTTATATATAATTCAGAAACTGCTGATATTGGGGACGTACCTAAAGGTTGTAAGTAGTGAGAGAGTTGCTCATTGTGATATATACTAACAAGAAAATAATGTACAGAACAGTTAATCTAGACCAGTTTGTTGTCTGTTTGTTGTCCGATACTGTGTTTGCTTCGGTATTTTGCTTGCTTAATAGGATTTTTATGTTAGTCCTGTTTTTGTTCACTAAATGTTCGAAATAAACAACTTACCGATTTGATACATGTACATGCAAATGTCTTTGTACTGTCCAATGCTACAGCATCTTATTCAGAGAGACCACTTTCATTGGCTGCCACGTGTGTGCATTAGTTGCTTTCAAAGAAATCATTATGTCATGTAATAAATTTTCTTCTGTTTTTCTCCGGTGAATTTGTTTTGTATTGCAGAATGCCTGCATGGACATCATTAACTATCATTTCTGGTACATAGGTTTTGTTTTGTTTGGGTATTTTCTGTTATAAATCAATTTAATTGACGTCTAATGCATTTTTGCTTCAATCAATGTTGACCAATTCTGCAAGCTTTCTCCTGTTCAAGCTGGCTCTCCTATAGGACCAAAACTTCATGCGTGCTTTGTATTTTGAATATTCTGGAAACATGTTCTGTCTGTCTTGTCTTTCTTTGTTTGTTTCTCTGAGTTTTAGGACCAGTCTAGAAACACAAGCTTCCGATTGGTTAATTTTAAATCTAGTAGCTCAATTGACCAATGAGAAGGCTGTATTTTTAGACTGGTCTCCATATTGAGTGTTCCAAAGTTCCAAAGTTTTGCCAGTTAAACATACACAATACATGTAAATGAGTAGTATTAAATGTCCATAGTAACTAGAAGACATCAAATGTGAATATTGGCTGATAGAATATGAAAGTGTTAACTTTATTGACTGTCAGAAGTTAAAATACTAGGTGAATAGGTGAAGTGTTCTTTGGTAATAATTTTTTAATTTGTTTTGTATTTAATGTACCCCTTCAAGTCTTTCATTTATTGACATTCATAATTTAGTTTATTGTTTCTTCCAAGTTTTGATTTGTTTTATCAGTAAATAAATAATTTTCATGTAGTTAGTTATATTTATTCAGACTGTAGTTGTATTTTCAATTATGTTTGTTTTAGTTAGTTACTAGTGCAAAGTACTGGGAACATTTTGAGTATGAAATAAAAATGTTTTATAGTCTTTCAGTTATATAAGACCTTTCAAGGGAGTGATGTGAAAAGTTGATTAAAGTGATATGATTTTAAAGTTTGCACTCAAAACATCATTTTCATGTCTAAATTTGAACTCCTACTAGTTAGTTTTAATGTTTAGAAATTTGAATACATGCATAGATGAGAGAATAAATTGTCAACTTTTCTCATAATAAACAACATTAGAGGCCCTTGCATAGGTTATATTTCAGTAATTAAAATTTTAAAATAATTTCTATATATTATAGATTATTTCTCCAACTGATGTGTAAAGTTTATTGATATGGATATATTATTCCAATTGATGTGTTAAGCCTGTATTGACTGTCTATGCATAAGGAAGTTGAATTGAACTTACTGGCAAAAAGTTAGTGCTCAAGCTTACAGCTGAAAGTGGTTAATTAACCCTTTAGTCCATTGAGACTTGTTGTTATGTAAATCAACGAAATATAGATACAAACTATCCTGTAATTGTATATATGTGTGTAAATTGTTTTTATTTGTATATTATAGAACTGTATAGTATTTAAATTATTTAAAATTTTTTTTTTTTTTTTTTTTTTTTTGGTCGCTGCGAAAATAATTGAATATTTTGAGGAATTGTAAGGAATTGAAGTGTAGTTTATATATGGGAATACTGCAGACAATAGCAACGGATTAAGTTACGAGCAAATGTTTTAACTTTTTCATTCCATTTGAGAAGTTTGTGAGTGGAAGACGGTTGTGTATTGGTTGTGTATTGGTATTTTTTCAACATCGGACTTTTTTCATAACACACACCATATTTGGGCGATAGAGGATTATAGCTCTGCGTGATCACCGAGTGAAGAACAGTGCTCTGTGTACACAAACGTGTAGCATTGGGGATAAATTTGCAAAATGCCGCCAAAAACTCGTGACTCATCCAGTAAATCTGATAAACCTGAGCAAGCTAAATTAGACACCATGGTCACGCTTATCAACAAGGACTCCAATATCAGTGAATTGATTAGCACCATGAACATGTTTAGTCAGAAATTGAATTCGCTTGCATCTAAGGATTATATTGACAAGAGTCTAAAAAAAATTATGTCTGCCGACGTTGCCAAGAAAATGATTAATGAGCTCCGAGAGGACATAACGCAGCACATCAAGTCCGAGGTGGACAAGGTTCGAGACCAGATGGCAAAGTTTAAGACCATGTTGGATGAACAGGCAACCGAAGTGACTGAACTGAAGAACGCCCAGTCTGACACAGAGTTAAAAATGGAACAATTATGCAAGGATAGGGAACTGTTATTAAAAAACAACAAAGAGCTAAAGGAACAACTTGACCAAAAATCTGTACAACTAAAAAAACACGACGTCGAATTGAACGATTTAGAACAATATACACGCAGGAACAGTGTTAGAATTTATGGTGTGGAAGACCTGGATAAAACCGAAAGTTCCAAAGAGACAATTGATTTGGTCGTTAAGACCATTAACACCAAACTTGATGTTCCAATCTCATCTCACGACATAGACACGGCCCATAGACTGGGGCAATTCCTCCCAGATGGCAACCGACCAATAATCTGCAAGTTTGTGTCCAGGGAGTCTAAGTTCTCTGTGATATCGGCTCGTAGGAAACTCAAGGGCTCTGCAACGGTTATCAGGGAGGACCTGACCAGCAGAAATGCGAAGCTTCTAGAAACCGTTTCCCGGAGGGATGACGTAAAAAACGCCTGGTCCGCCGAGGGAAGGATTTTCGCCCTTTTACACGACGGGAGGAAACTCAAAGTGAAACTCGACACCAACTTGAACAGATCTCTTACAGATCTGTAATATTCTGACAGCTGCGTATATTTGTGTTAATTGTGTATTTTTGTTGCAAATTGATAACGCGTCCCGCGCCTTGACTCAAGCCTTCATCGGCTTAATATCATTCTGACAGCCACGTGTTTTTGTTTATTTTGATATGCTAATTACCGCGGTCATCACGTGATTCACCTGCATAGCCAATGATTGGACACTCAGTGACATCATTCGCTACACTGGATTTGCTACACAACAAGATCAACTGAGTATTACCTGAATTGACTTTATTGTTTATTATTTCTATCATCTAGTAAAAAAAGTCATTATTCATATTTTATACATTTTACAAATGATGTGATCAATCCCTGCTCATGTACACTTTGTTTATGTCTTTGTCCATGCTCTAAGCGGCACATTATTTGTGGCCTTTCGTCAACATGGTACGGAATATCATCTGATCTTCGGACGGTTTGAGGTTCCGTACGGTTCTCCGAACACACTTAATATTGTCTTGTTGTTGCATTGTCCACCATTGTACGGCATGAGGACTTTTGGCATATATAAATACCAAACTGTCAGTGACATAAGCAATACTTTTTTTTTTTTTTTTTTTTTTCTAAACCCTAAGCGACTCAATGTCATTTCGCTGTATACATGTATATTTTGTAGGTTTACTTTCTTTTTCTCTGACATTAAAATTGTTTATGATGGTTTGTACGTTGACACCGTATTTCTTAAGGTAAGAAATGCTTGTGTTTCTTTCGTCCGACTTACGCTGTATATATTGCATATTGATGCGACTTATAAAGTAATATGTAATTGAATACTAAGTTTTCAGGAATGTGTTCATATTGCACACGCCAGACACGGACGCTGTGTCACTTGGTGTCTGTTTGACATTCCATTATAAAATGATACTTATTCTGTTGTAATTATGCAGTTGTTTACTCGAATATTACATAAACATACGTGGGTCTACACTCGTTTTCTCTGTGTTAATTTTGTAGTTGTTTTGCTATATTACATGTACATACGTGGGTTTACTTTCGTTTTTCTCTGTTGTAATGATGTAGTCATTCCAATACTATGTAGTATGTAACATGTATATACGTCTAATTTCTTTTTCTGTGTAAAACTGTATACATGTATATACGTGGGTCTACTTTCGTTTTATATATTGTAATTATGCAGCCTTAAACTGTATACATGTATATACGTGTGGTCTACTTTCGTTTTATATTTTGTAATTATGCAGCCGTTAAACTGTATACATGTATATACGTGGGTCTACTTTCCTTTTCTCTGTTGTAATTATGCAGCCGGTTGCTGTATAAATGTATATACGTGGGTAGTTTCTTCTGTTGCAATTGTGCAGTACACTCACTTTTGTTGTTCATTACTTTAGTCACCAAACCAGTACTGAAACAATATTGTCATTAATACTGCATCCATTTTGATTGTGGTTGACATGCTTTATTATAAATTATAGACATACAATGGTGCGACTAATTTATTGTCAATGACAATTGCTGTATGTGTGTATATGTATGTGTGTAGTGGAAGAGATATGTGTGTGTGTGCGTGTGTGTGTGTGTGAGTATGTATACATGCATGTATAGATATAATATTATATATGAAGACGCTAAACATGCCAGTTTCACTGTGTCCGTAGGTGTACATGTACATCTCTACTCTATATTCTATTCTATTGTACATGCATATATATTTCTGAGCCTACTTTCATTTTAACTTTATGAGTCAATTGACCAGCTGACCTAAGCTGTTCACGAAATGTTCCTTTTTTGTATGTTTTGTTTTTTGTCTGCGCTGATGCGTTGTATTATTTAACCTTCTTTATACCGCTATCCGGCTTCTATGCCACAAACTTCTCAGTTATTAACTGAAATGAATAGTTACAGCCAAATCAGGATTTGGCTGTGCAGTTTATATGTTGTTTTTTTATATTCTTACACTGTAACAAATCTTCCACATTCAATAAACGAGGGTCGTACTAGTTTTGACAAAGTACTGTGTATCTTAAGGGTATCCGATATGGAACAGTATTCTTTCTACCATTGCTGTTGTAAGACATTTACAATCCACAATATGCCCCATGAATAGTAAGCTAAATATTATTTCCATGAATGTACAAGGTCTTGGTGACAATAATAAATGTAGAGATGTCATTAACTTTCTGAAAAGTAAAAATCCAAACATATGCTGTATTCAAGATACTCACTTTACTGATAAAAACATCCCATTTATCAGAAGCCTCTGGGGCTATGAATGTTACTTCAGTAACTTTAATTCCCAATCAAGGGGTGTAGCAATTTTTATAAATAATAATTTTGATTTCAATTTTTTACAGTCAGAAAAGGATAATAATGGTAACTATATTATGATTAATTTTACATCTTATGAAAAGGTAGTTTCACTTTTCTGTATTTACGGCCCAAACAAAGATGACCCGGAATTCTATAACAAATTAAGAGAAAAAATAAGCAATTTAGATAACCCTGTAATCCTTGTTGGTGACTTTAACTTAGTAATGGACCCCGATAAAGATTATCAAAATTATGTAAATGTAAATAATACTAAAGCTCGGGATAAACTCTTAGAAATAATGTTAGAATTTGAACTAGTGGACTGCTGGCGTGAAGACCATATAGAAGATCGTCAATATACTTGGTTGAAAAAAACTCCTTTAAAACAAGCTAGGCTAGACTTTTTCTTGATATCAGGTACACTTTATTCAAATGTTGAAGATAGTAATATAAATCCAGGCTACAGGACTGATCACTCAATTATTACATTAATTTTATTGATGGATGCATGTAAAAAAGGAGCGTCATATTGGAAATTCAATAATTCTTTACTGAAAGACAAAACATATATTCAAAAAATTAAAGAAACCATAATTAGAACTAAGTTACAATACGCATCAACGATACAAGATTTTCAATTACCCTTAGTAGAAATTTGTAATAAAGATATTAAGTTTGATATTAACGACCAACTATTTTTTGAAACACTTTTATTAGAGATTAGGGGTGAAACTATATCATATTCCTCTTTCATAAAAAAACAGCGTGTAAATAGACAAGAATTATTAGAAAAAGAAATAAACTTAATAAGAAATGAATCAGTAGTTGATACGAATAAACTTGATGAAAAAAATAAGGAATTACAAGAATTAAGAAGGATTCATTTGGAAGGCAAATTTGTACGATCAAGGGCAAAATGGATTTTTGAAGGTGAAAAACCCACTAACTATTTTTGTAATCTAGAAAATAGAAACTATACATCCAAAATCATGAATAAATTATACTCTAAAAGCGGAAATTTACTCACTAATCAAACTGATATTTTAACAGAAACCGCTAACCACTACAAAACGCTGTATGCTAACTCTGAAGTAGAGGAAGTCAACTTAAATAGTATTTTAAACAAAGAAAATGTGTATGCTTTAAATCAAGAAGAACAACTTGAATTAGATCAGCCACTTATGTATGAGGAATATCTCTCCAGTTTAAAAAAGATGTCCAATAATTCTTCTCCGGGTAGTAGCGGTTTTACTGTATCTTTCTATAAATTCTTTTGGATAGATATTGGTCCTTTCCTGACACGATCCCTTAACCACTCTTTTACTACTAAGGAACTATCTATTACCTTGAAACAAGGTGTTATAACATGTATCCCTAAAGGAAATAAAGATAAGCTACATTTGAAAAATTGGCGTCCGATTTCTCTGCTTAATGTTGAGTATAAAATTTTATCAGCCACAGTGGCAGCGCGTCTAAAAAGTGTCCTAACAAAATTAATCAGTGAAGACCAGAGTGGTTTCTTACCTGGACGATTTATAGGTGACAACTTAAGACTTATTTATGATATGATGTATTACACAGAAAAAAATAATGTACCAGGTATGATTCTCCTTCTTGATTTCGCTACCGCTTTCGACAGCTTATCTTGGAATTTCATGTTTAAAGTACTTAAATTTTTTAATATTGGCCCAAATTTAACACAATGGATAAAAATATTTTACACAAATATAGTCTCCTGTGTATCTGTTAATGGAAATTTATCAGACTGGTTTTATATTCACAGAGGTTGTAGACAAGGTGACCCTATCTCTGGCTACATTTTTATTTTATGTGCTGAAATCTTATCTATCCTTCTAAAACAGAACAATCAGATAAAGGGCATCACCGTAAATACAGAAGAATTTTTAGTATCTCAATATGCTGACGACACATCTCTTTTACTAGACGGTTCAGAAAATTCTCTCAGAAACACCATGCTTGTTTTAAAATTTTATGCGAATATTTCTGGTTTAAAGATAAATATTGAAAAAACTAAGGCCATTTGGATAGGTTCATTGAAAAATAGAAGAGACTGTATATGTCCAGACTTGGGGATAACTTGGGAGGATGATTCTTTTACTCTTCTTGGAATAACTTTTAAAAAAAATTTAACAGAAATGATAGACACTAACTTCTTACCAAAATTAAATGACATCCATAAGTTATTAATACAATGGTCAAAACGAATTCTTTCCCCCATAGGTAAAAACGTTGTTATTAAAACACTTGCACTATCAAAAATTAACCACCTGATCTTGAGTCTACCAAACCCAAGTATAAATATTATTAACCAACTCCAAAACATGACATTTAACTACCTATGGGGAGGGGGACCGGACAAAGTTAAAAGGAAAATAGTGACCCAAAATTACAATCAAGGGGGACTTAGGGTAATCGACTTTAACAAATTCATAACTGCATTAAAAATTACTTGGATAAGAAGATTACTTACTAACAATAACAAATATTTTCGCCTTGTTAAGGTTATATGCCCATGTATTAATAATGTTGGAACGTTAGGTGCTGATTATTTTAAATCAAAGCTAAACAATATTGACAATATATTTTGGAAAGATGTTGTCAAAGGGTATGTAGAATTATCGGGCTGTCTTGAAATACAAACATTCTCCGATTTTACTGAATTACCTTTATGGTACAACAGTTTATTAAAAATTGCTGACAAAAGTTTTATGTTTAAAAATTTCTTTGACAAGGGAATAACGTTTGTTAAAGACCTCCTAGATGAAAATGGGGAATTTCTTAATTTTAACAATTTGGAAAACAAATATCAAATAAATGCAAATTTCCTACAACTAAGGAGTATAACAAATGCTGTTAAGTCAGCCCTTACACAATTAAGAATTGTCCAGTCCCCTCAGCAAATATTTGCACCAACAAGGCCATTAATTATTAAGTATATTACTTTGTGTAAGAAAGGATGCAGAAATTTATATGACATTTTGATAAAGAATAAACTAACCCCAATATCCCAAAACAAATGGTCCGAAAATCTCAATTTAAATTATGCTTTAAACTGGAAGTTCTATTATGACATCCCGTTTGTATGTACTAAAGATCCAAAATTACAATGGCTTCAATTCAGAATTAACCATAGAATTTTAGGAACAAACCATCTTCTATATAAAATGGGAATAAAAAACTCAAATGTCTGTTCTTTTTGTGAGCAACATGATGAAACTATAATTCACCTGTTTTGGTCCTGTTCCCATGTTGAAACCTTCATAAATTTGGTAAAAACTTGGATAAATAACAATTTCTCTGATACGAATATCATCTTGCTTAAAGAAGATGTTATTTTTGGTAGTAAAAAATTTTCAAAGGCAATTAACAATGTTATATTACTGACCAAACAGTATATTTACAGTTGCAAAATGAAAAATTGTTCACCTGCTTTAAACACTTTTAAACAAACGGTAATGTCATATATCAAAACTGAAAAGTATCAAGCAAGAAAAACCTGTACATTAAATCTTTTTAATAGAAAATGGCACCACTTTACAGCAGCTCTGGATGAAGATACCTAAACCTTTGACTTCACATATAAATATATTAAAATTATTAGTAATTTTGTATTAGATCCTTACAGTACAAAGTCAAACTTTAACCGAAAAGTCTTCTTTGATACAGAAACGACCCTCTTTTATTTATGTTACTAAACTGCTATCAGGACACAACTTTCATTTATAGCCTATGATCTCCAATATGTATTTGATATTTAAGTTACACTTGTTATAAAATACTATCACATAAAACTAAAAAAAAAAAAAACGTTTTCCTATTTGTGCCTTATTTAAAAAAATGTATGATATGTAAATATGTATTTTCTTATTTGACACATCATGATCTATGTACCCTGTGTTAAAAGTTATTAATTCTGCTTAAATACATTGGAATATAATAAGGGAGGTAATCCAAACAACTTTACTAAATATGTTAAACGGGAATACTCCCCCTTGTGTTTATAGATTAAAATAGTATCTAGTATCATCGAGAGTATATATTAGAACACCCTTGTGTTTATAGATTAAAATAGTATCTAGTATCATAGACAGTATATATTAGAACTTATCTTTTATCAGCTAGTGTACATTGTATTTTTCTACGACGTTGAACTTATATTTTATCAATGCACATTGTTCTACGTGTTATTAATTTTGCTTAAATACATCGAAGATAATAAGGGAGGTAATCCAAACAACTTTAATAAATATGTTAAACGGGAATACTCCCCCTTGAGTTTATAGATTAAAATAGTGTCTAGTATCATCGACAGTATATATTAGAACTTATCTTTTATCAGTGTACATTGTATTTTTCTACGACGTTGAACTTATATTTTATCAATGTACATTGTTCTACGACGTTGTTATACTGGCATATGATTAAATATTTTCTTGTTAAACACATCAACCAGTTCATGTTTCATGCAACATAAGTTTTTAAGTGCGCAAAAGAGTTACGTTCAATCACAAATTTTCTAGGGAGTTTATAAGGTATCCATCGACTAATGAGTATTATTATCTTCCTTGATGCTTTGAACAATTTGTGTAAACTATTTTTCGCATATCATGAAATTATCATATTGTACATATTGTATTAATAGTATGTTGAAAATTGGAAAATAAAAAGAGAATTACAAAAAAAAAATTATTTAAAAGCCTTACGTTTTTGCTGCCTATGATACTTTTATTCCATGTGCTAAGTGTATTAATTTTAGAGATATAAATATGGAACAGAATATTATAAAATGAGCCAAATGTACTTTTGTACAAGGTAACCAGAAAGTTATCATTGAAAATAGGAGTAACTCCACTTAAATAGGAGTACTTCCCAGGCATGTGTTTATTGATTAATGTTTCTGATTAACATGTTGGTGTGACTGTCTCAAACTTGATTCTGTGTGAGTCCTGTTGTATTATATAATCTTGCCAATGTTATTGACATCATTCATGTGATTACCATTACAGGAGATAAATAACCTAGATATTTGTATTGTCTTTGAAATTTCTTTTTTTCGACTTGTTTCTTTGTTGATATATCTGTAAAAAAATTTTTTATATATCTGTTCAAATTCTCACTGGTTTTTGGTCATTTCTCCAAGACATTAATATCCAACATGTGATTCAACTTCATCATTGGTATGCCATCTACTTATACATTTTGTACTTCCCTGATTAAAAAAATAATGTCTTTAATATTTAGTGCATTATCTATATACCAGTTAAGTCTTTACTTTATACTTGTATGAAAGTTAAAGATACAGTTTGAAAGGTTGATGCCCTTTTAAATTGTTTCTTTAAATATGGTGCATGAGAGAATCTCAAGTTGTTAATAGCTTGAAAAGAAGAAGTTTAATATGGAAAGTAGTCTTCAAATGCTAGCTTCTGATTGGTTTATTTGAATTGACCAATGACAATGTTGCATTCTCAAGACTGGTTTCCCAGGTTTTGATTGGTTGATTCCAAAACGACTCAATCACGAATTTTGAGACTGACTTTTAACTCTCGTTTTTCAAGCTCAAGACAGATTGATCATTGTGGATAAGCGATTTATAATGATAAATAAATACAAGTGAATTATAATCATGTTATAGATATACTCTTAAAAGCTCAAGTGCCAACTGCATAATTTTCCCTCCATAGTATTTTTCTAGTATATTTGCTCATTTATTTGCTCTGAAATTACGGATCTGTCCTTTCTGGTGCAACAAGGTTGTATCTCTTTATAAAGTGAGATACTACCTTGTTGCACCAATGGGATTAACTGTTATACAATCATACAGCGCTATTACAAGTGTTTGTATGAATGGTGTAAGTAGAAAGGAGATATATTGTATTTATGTTTCTAATATCTCTCTTTTAACTATATGGCTGTTATAATATATACTGGTATGTGTGGGTGATGGTCTGTATCGCACCTTTATTCAAATATTTAAGTCAGCAATGCTCAGTGATTCTGGCCACAGGTCAGTGAAAAGTGTCCTAGGGCATCATTATATACATAGTATAATTCGATGCCGCCAGGAGGCGGCATCGAGTATGAAAGGGTGCAAGCAGATGTCCCAGGAGGATACAAGATTTGATTGGTTATAACGCTGTTGGACTCGCCCGTCAGGGGTAAAATAGGATGATAAATGTTCGGTAGGTACTAAAGTCCAAGTCCCAGGAGGATACAAATTTTGATTGGTTATAACGCTGTTGGACTCGCCCGTCAGGGGTAAAATAGGATGATAAATGTTCGGTAGGTACTAAAGTCCAAATCAGTTCGGAACGGGTGTTTATATAACGGCTACATATGTTGCAATTTGCGGGTCTTAGCAGGGGCTATTAAAAAGTAAAAAAAAAACTATTTGCGCGGAGCGGCGATTTTCCTTTCGAACTTTTATGGAACATGTTAAATACTTTCATGTCTGTCAGATATTTTTTAGTTATGATTTTCGATTTTTTCCAGTTCTTAGGTTTTGTCTTAATCTAAATTTGATAAATGCAAGTGTTTTTTTAATCTCTATGTTTCTTTATTTATGTATGTCAGAATAGTTTGTTTTGCCAAAATTTAAACGGGTAAATATAGCTTGCCAACATTGAACTGACACTTCTTATTTACAAAATATTCATATGCGCTCCTATACTCCTGCCAAATGGAACTAGTTCTATGCATATTTTAAACTATGTTGAACGTATTAATTCGCAATAAATTTACTTATCAAGCTCACAAACCACGAAATAACAATGTCCTTTAGTGTCAGTTTCACGTTGTCAGGCTATACCACGTTATTGGAATACACTTTGTTATTTTATGAAACATGCTAAATGCCATCTGTGAAGCATTAATCAATATTATAATGGTGCTCATATTTCTAAAACATGTTATGTTCATTTGAATAAATATTTCAATAGAAAATAGAATGTTTTCATGTTTTTTATTCTTTCCTGGTGTTTCACTGCCTTCAAGTTTTTAACCAGGTTTTCCAAAGGAAAACTCTGGTTATTAGATTGCTGAATGTCGGCGGGCCTTAACAATTTCTTCTGTGCACAACTCCTCCTACATTTCTTCATAGATTTCAACCAAACTTTCAGAGAATGATTGTCATCATGTGACCTGGTGCATATTATCAGGGTTTTATGATTCAACCAATTTTGACGGAGTTATGGCCCTTGAAACAGAAAAAAATGGCCGCTTTCCTTATGTCGCACGGTACTCAAAGTACACGACATAGAGTCATGAAACCTTCACAGAAATGGTCAGGATGTTTTCTCTACACCTGGGGTTTCACTCCCCTTTCAGTTTAGTACATCCAGAGTTATTAGCCATTGAAATGGTGTAAAATAGCCATTTTTGACTTGTTTCACATGCTACTCAAAAAGTATTTGACCTAGGATCATGAAACCTTTATAGAAATGTTTGACAGCATGTACTCTAGCGCACCTGGGGTTTCACTCCCCTTTCAATTTAGTACAACCAGAGTTATTGCCCTTGAATTAGTGAAAAATACCCATTTTCAGCAATCGTAAGTTTTTGCAGCGTACACTCAACACATGAGAATAACTTCCCTTGTGCATCACACATCACGCCGGAATTTTAGTTTGTTTACAAGTTTCTACCAATACCTTTTACTAAATAAAAAGATTTACTTAAAAAGAACTAGCGGCATCTTTGATGCCCAGCATCAACATTTCACTTGTATTATATATACTACGTATATAAGGATGCCCTAGGACACTTTTCACGAGCCTGTGATTCTGGCCCTTTAAATATGATACCTCCATCCAGAAATGATATAGAAAGAAAAAGCCTTTGTTTAAATGATTAAGATTATTTATCCAAACATCTGTATTGCCAGGTTTTTTCTAATGAAAACCTTTTTGTAGTAAGGGCACACACAGATGTACATTCAATACATTAAATACACAATATCAGCCTTTTATATGAAAGTCACTGTGTCTATGTTTGATTCGTACCTGCTCCCAATTATATCACAAGTACATTTGGACAACTTACTAGAAAATCCAGGTTTTGACTTCTACTGGTTACATATTGCTGAGCTTTACATTGCTACATGAATGCAATCACTGGTATAAAAATATGTACAGACACATTTATGAATATTTACAAATTTATACTGCCTCATTTTGTATACATGTAACTGTTTAATTTATGCATCTATAACCAACTACTGTATCTTTGTTTTCGTGTATGTCTTTGGTGCCCCGGAAACTTTATGTTCTTGTTGCAAACTTTGTCTGATTATTTTGTTATTGTCTGTGTTAAACTGTTTATATTGACAATTCGGTTATCCGAAACTTCTAACTTTCATAAGAAGGAATGTAGGAATGATTTTATGGTATGAACCAACCTGTCACTCACGAATGTTCAGGTCTCTACCCATAATAATAAGCCAGTATTTGGTTGGTATTGCAACATACTGAAAATAGACCACTTTAGTTATAACATTATTCAGACGTTTCATGTATCAGCTTAAAAGATGTGTCTAGTACTATCGTGTGTCTCTAATCGGTAAAGCTGTTCCATTTCCAAGTTATTGGTGGTCAAGGGTATTTCACATGCCGATTATACCAATAAAACTGATAAAATTTCGATTTTATTCAGATATAAAATTTGTGAATTTCAATATTCTATGAAAATCATAGAAGAAATATTTTTTAAGTGCATACTAAAAATGCATCAAAAATTGGTTTCCCAACAATTGTTAATGCTGTTTTGTTACATACTGATTTATGTTGTATTTGATAGAACATGATGTTTGTTACCCTAGCTAGCTAGCATGTTTTTGTTATCCCTGTTTTTGCAGATTAAGCCTCAGCATTTTGATGATCCATTGACAAATTACGAAGGTTGTCTGTGAGACTGTCTTTACTGAGTATAATTAAAGAAGAACATACAACTGTCTTGCAGACAACCCCCGAAATATAAATAGAGAACATGTTTTTATCTTGTTATGCAAATTATTCTATTCATGTATCCTGCTTTTAGGTACATTTGTATTTATGTAACCCAGATATTAGTTGATGACAAATAGAATGTTGAAAATATTCTAAAACTTGTGTTTGTTCTTTTTACACAACTCCAGTGATTTAGAAGACCTAATTGGCTTCAGCACTGACCACAGTCTTTGGTAGTTCCTCACGACAGCCTTTGGTAGTTCCTCACGACAGCCTTTGGTAGTGCCTCACGACAGCCTTTGGTAGTTCCTCACGACAGCCTTTGGTAGTTCCTCACGACAGCCTTTGGTAGTACCTCACGACAGCCTTTGGTAGTACCTCACAAAGCACATAAACCAACTTGGTATCAAGATGTTACTTTGTTGCTCAAATAAAGCATAGTTAGATCATGTTACATGGTTTTGAGTATTTGCCAAATCCTTTTTGGTACACAATTGAAGAACAACATACAGAGGGGCGCTAGCGCAGCTGGCACTTTACCTGGGTAATCACAACGGATATGACGCCACGGAAGCCGTTGCCCAGTTTTTCTACTGGTTTCTCAGCAAACACTGATGTACCAGTTCCTGAGATGGCATATCCATTGCAGCTAAACATGGTCGCTGCACAACCTCTTTATATAGGGTTCCCTCTGATAATTTGAGACCAAATGCTTATGAAACCAATATCGTTCTAGATTCTGTTCACACATCTAAAAATTAGACTTCGCTTTTCATGAATGAATTCTGCAGCATTAGGTTTTTCGTGGTGCGAATTGTGTGTCGAGTCTCGTTTGGTACTAAAATTAATCACGATAACTCGTGGAAGTATCATATAATATGTGCATATACAAATGTAGGTGAGCTTGTCTGAAAAATTTCCTTGATCCTAAAGTGACCTGACATAGAATATACTTAAGGTTACTCTTCCCAGGAGAGAAAGTGAGGTTACTTAACAAATAAAACATGGCTTTGAGGTCAATATGCAATACTATTGACCGGATGACGTCACATTGAAATAAAAAGGGACTATGCAAATGAGGTATAGTGTACTCTTTTAATAAGGGGATTATGATCCTGTTTACAACATGCTTCTTTAGGGGCTATCAATCCCTGAATATACTTATAGAACATACATCTAAAAGGTTCCCAATCGACAATGTCCCCATATAGATTTCCGGAACAATGTGTTTTAACTTTTAACAACTTGAAGCGAGTCAATGCAATTACACTGTATGTTGAAATGAATATTAGTAAGACTTAGCAATATATTGGTCTGATGATGAACAACGTTTTGTGTATGGGTACAATGTGGGTGCTTCACCGGCAACACTATATATTGCAGCTTATTTTCTGGATTTGGAATCATACCCCTGTAAGACCTGTTTAATAATAAATAATAATGATCAACTAACAACATGTTCGTAGTCGGATTTAATCAAGAAAATAATAAGAGTTTAAGCACAATACTATGTTGGTAGATACGGTATTTGACTAAAACAACAATGCATGAGTGAAAGTTTTCAGGCATATGTGCCTGAACTTCGGGTTTTTGAGTGAATCAAGATGTCTGCTTTTCTCTATTTGCCCTATATGAATTGACAATTTTTATAATTTCAGGTTTTTTAAAATTTCTAACTTTCAGCCATGACAATCTAGCGCATACATATTTCAGCTTAATTAAACCAAGCACTGATGTCAGGATAAGAGGCGAAACTATGAGACAGATTTACACCAGTCTATGTTGATTGTGCCTTTGCTTTCTTCCATAGTTTGAACAGTAGTAAGCCCAGCAAGAGGCTGGCAGCATTGTTTCTCTTACGATGTTTCAGTGACTCAATGTAACATTGAAAATCTTTAGTTGGCCAGTCTTCTTGTTCACAACATTGTCCGAGTAAGTTGAGAGCCGTCTCTTTATGACCAAGATTAGGTTCCGTGTTTATGCTCTCTTCAAACTTGTGAAAAGCCTCAAGTTGTTCTTTCATTATCTTTGGATGTGTGTTCCTTCCATATAGCTGTAATAGTGTCCTGTATTGCAGAAAGTAAAAATAAGGAATAGAATCAACAAGTATAAAGTCCAGACACAGATCATCATGACAATTTCGCATCTTCAGTTCATCCACGTCAATGTAAGGTCTAAGGATTTCATATCGGAGTTCATGTGGAATACAGTTCATCCCACATTGTAGAAATCTAGTACAAAGTGCTACACTTGACTTTATTGCTTTTTCATTATGGTGTTCAAAATGGTCTAAGCCTACATCTTTGAATACTCGTGATGCTTTTATATGGCAATTGCATACTGTGTGAACTGCTAACATGTTAATCTGTGTTTGAATGATCCTTAATTCATGCTCTGCTCTCTCCATGTCTCCTGTACTGTACAATACAGAGACAAGTTTCAGTCTACCTGACAGTGCATCCGATTCTTTCCCTGCTTCTAGATAGGTGGAAGCTTGATCCGAAATACATGCAGCTGTTTGAGTATCTATATCTCTACACGCTATCACAGTACCCAATGTTGAACTCACTAGTGGTAGAAGAAGGTCACTAGCAGTGTATTGTAACTTGCCTTCATTTCTATATATTTCCAGAAATGAACAAGTTTCAAACAGGAACTTAAGCGTCATTTCTAAGCTTTCTTGTCTTATGGCATATAGAACGCTTATTGTGTTGAGATTTAATTCTTTAGTGATAGCAAATACACACTCTACTGATATCCTCTTTGAAATATCTGAAAGGGACAGCATGTTTGAACAATCTGATATCATGTTCAACCTACTCTTTAGTCTGCTACCTAGATCATCAATCTGTATAGCAAACAACGAACGATCTTCATTTTCCATCTGGTAGTTAATAATATCCAGTAGTTTACGCCTCTGTCCTTCAGTCATATGTCCAGCCAGTAAGTTATTTTCTCGGATTATAAAATGGGGACAGTTTCTTTGTTCAACACATTCCTTTAACATGAACAAACACTTGTGTAAGTATGATAGTAAATTGCCTGTATGCCAATTATGTGATGAGTTAGCTATACAGTACAATAATACATTCTTACACATGAAACTTGTCAGAACATCTTCAACATGTGGATTTATGTGAGTTTTCAGGATCATTTTCATCAAGATGTAACACATTAATTGTGGAATATTCAAACTGAACATAAGATATCTCTCTGGTAGACTGGTGGATATTCTCCACTCAGTCTCACTCTCTAGTGTATCAGGTGCGTGCACTTTACTTCCAACTCGTACCACAAAACATCCAGCATCACTACAATCTTCCAGTACACCTTTTGTTGGCCATTTGCAATTTCTCTATTTCCGCAACCATGATGTTACTTGATACGGTAATGATTCACAACCGTAACAATAAACCATGTCAGATGGAGCAATTCCTGGTGTACCGGGAAATGTAAGAGCTGGGCCATGTTTTTCAACACCTTCAAATGAATGTTCGAAATCGGTATTGTTTAATAGTACTCCCCATTCTTGACCAATTGATTTATCAGATATATCATGTATAGAGGCAGGTAAAGGAATATCTGGTCTAATACACTGTAGATAACAGTAGCCAGGCGATATATTCTCATTTTGTATGAGCATGGCATTAAATACCTCAGGTTTCCACTCTCTTATATTTTGGACAACATTAACATCAATATCAGACGCTAAAGTATCACTATCTGATTCCAATCCTATTGTTGTTGACCCTTCAGACTTGCTGCCGAAGTGATAAGCTTTACGTCTTCCGAAATATTGGATACATATATTGTCGATATTCTCCACCAACAACCATGTCTTTCTCCTTTTCGATACAAATCTTTCATTCACTCCAATATCGTCCATCACTTCACACAGTGCCTCTGACATCCTGTACCTATAGTCAGGTGGTCTTGACATCATGCCTTTATTCCTTTAATTTGTAGTATATTGAACAATACGATTCTTATTCAGTCCAATTTTACCCATCACTTCAGAAACATTTTCTGCACTGCATTGGTATCCTGCAATTGTACAAAACACATTCTATCTACAGGAAAATTGCTTCAGATTCTACATTTGAAGTTCATACTAATAGATGAATTTATTAAGGACTTTTCTCTCAGGTAAATTTTAACCAATATGATGATGGCCTTAAACCTTTGCACAAACATAGTTTGCAAAATGTGAAACAAACGCTCAACGTTTAAATACTGTGAGTAGTATAGGCAGTAGAGGTAATAATGTATTAACTAGATGCTGGAACATACATATGGCGTTGGGGTGGCATATGCCCTCATATGCTTTGTGACTGGAAAAAATATTTTTCTGACGACAGGAACAATCCCTGTTCTTCCAGTGCCATCGGCGCTTTGATTTTCTGTACAGACGTTGGCCGTTATATCGATTAAATGGATCGGCTATAATGTATGCTTTGTTTTAAATAAACTGTCTGTTCTGTTCTGTTCTGTTCTGTTCTGTTTTGTTAAATACCTTGGATACAAGCCTGTTAATTTTACCTGACAAAATGCCGTTGTTAACAAGGAGAACGACTCTGTTAATATTTATCTCTTTTACTACAGAAAAACTAGTTCGAAAGTTGCTGCTTTAGTTTGGTAATATCCGAATTGGCGATAAATCTCCGTATTGAAAATGTGACTTCATATACAACATTAACTTTCATGAATTAGTTCATGACAACTAATTAACGAATCACGCAGTGACACGTATTATTACCCCCCCCCCCCCCATTTGATGACATGTAAATTCCTAAACGCTTCATCCTTCCGTGTTGTGAAAATTTATGGTTTTAAATTTTAATATAAATAGCGTTACATTTGTATTTAGATAAAAGAAAATCTTCGGATCAAAGAAGCGAAATTAAAGCTCATAGAAAGATATTGAGCTACATCATCCCTGCGAACTCTTGATATTCAAATAATGTTTCAAGTAAATTGGTAAATTGATTCGTGATTCAACTTTCAAGACTATACATATCACAATCTCTTGACGATCGAATTGGTACAGCACGATGACAATGTTGTTAATTCCAGCTAATAATTTCTGCTGATATATAGAGGATATTTATTTTTAACTAATATCAGTGTGGTCATACCACGTGATCATGACATCACAAACGGCTATAAACCCAAGTATTTTTTATTGGTTTAAACATGAGTCTTCAGGCATATTATTAAAGCGGATAATTTAAGAAAAACTGAGCGACTTGGCAAAGTAGTCCGCTTTCACATAACTCAATCAAAGGTGTCACCGAATGTTTACAAGAATGGTCCAGCTTCAGATAGAGCCACTATATTTCGTTGAAAGCTAATACTAGTAATATTATGCTTAACATGGGCTATATGTCATAGAAATCGATGAAGAAATAAAATACTTACGCCTGTTTTACTTTCCACACTGAATATGGTGTCGCATATCAAAGACCTAAATTACAATTTAGGTCTTTGCGCATATCTTTTCGTGTAGTTACCATCTCTAGTTTCGTCATAAAATGAAATGGACATTCACATGACATTTGAACGAGTACTCGGGTATTATTCTGGTAACCGCCGCCCTCCTTAGTTAGAACATTAAAAAATACTGTTTGATCAAAACTGTCGCATGTCTATGGTCAAATGGATGTGGTACATGCATTTGTAATAGAAGATGTTTTGAGTTTGTTGAAGCGGTTGCTTGGTAACTATGATGCGAGCGTTAGATCAGGTATCATAATGTTCTACCTGTATTTCACAGCATTTCACAAAGACACACCCAATTGTAAAAGATGAACGCACGGGGATATATAATTCTTAACGCATGTACGTTATTTAAAATTTAGCTATTATCTTTATTCATTGTTCTATGTGTGGATTAACAATTATTTTATTATACATTTTGTTGTTGTTTTGTTTAGTAAAATGTATTTTTCATTTTTGAAGTTACGAATTAATGCGCATTAATTATTAGAATGAATAAGGCCAAAGTGCATCTAGGCTTCTGGTCAGTTTATATAAATTTACATTTTTTAAGATACCTAGAATAAATGTGTATGTTTAATGTCGTCGAATGATATTACTACCATTAAAACCTAGCTTTATTTACTTATGAAAGCAATGGCAAGACGCTCTGCAGCCATTGTTCTCTGTAATCAATGTTTGTTTATTATTTATATGTAACTATATAATATAGTTTGTTGTAAATTAACCAAAGGCTTAATGATACTTTGTCAATTTTGCTAATACAATTGGAAACTTTATTGTACATTGTGTTACATGATTATAAATGTATTTAAGAACTAAGGTTTTAAATGAAAGAGATGTAAAGTGGAAACTGTAATAAGTTTTTATGTACTGTTAATTGGCATAATACAGTTAATCGGGCAGTAACAGATCACATATGTCTATATTTCGTATTGTGTTTGTATTTCTGCCAAAATAAATATATTAGTTTCATCGAGTAAGTCTAAAACCTTGCTTGATCCGGTATACCCTATACACCCTTTCATTTAAGACCGTAATTAAATTGTCTCCCTTTGATGACGTCAAACGAGGGCTCAAAGCGAATACACGAGCCGATTACCGTTAGCGTGTAAAGGAAATAAAAAATGTGTCAACTTTAAACCGCTGTAAATCACGTTTTACTCTGTCGATTTTTAAAAGATGAACACTTACGAAAACAAGATCGTATAGACTTTTTAATAATGTAACTTTTGTTAATGTATTTTCAATAATAAAACATAAAAAGCCATGTTTTCGGAACGAAAATTTCAAGAGCGAGAAAATGTAAAAATAAAGAACTGAATTCAATACTCAACAATTGGCATTTAACTTGCTCAAAATGTTTATTATTTGCAGTTTTAAGAACTGTGTGACTAAGCTTTCCAACAATTATAGTATTAAAAGATATTATTAAAGTTTTTAAAGGAGAGCCATGCTTTTCGAACCTAAATACAATGCATCACGCGCGCACAATCCACTCATTGAAACCTGACTTACATTTTATACTAGCATAAAAAAATTGTGTATTTTAATAATTCATCACACATCATAAAAGTATAGAATATTAGCTATATCATTTCAAAAGTACGACTATCCAGCCAGAAATTAAAACGTTAATTTACACAGGAGGAAAATTCTTTCTAGATATAGTTTGTACTAAAATCCGGGCGGCATGATTTTACATGTCCGCATGTGCTTACTTGTTTAGTGTTAACACGAGTACATTGATGTGTTGTTTACTGCAATCAAAGAAAGTAAGGAATCACCGGAAAAGTTCACACGACGAATAACTTAAAATCAGAATCAATTCTATGTAAAATTTTGTTGTATGTAGGTAAAACTAAATTGTTTGGCAATACAATGTAGTCTGTTTCAAATCTTACTCTTCCATCATGAAACCTTTGTTCATTTGAAATTCATATACAAGTAAATGAGAAAAGTGCTTTATTTATTTTAAATGGTGTCTACGTGTAAAAATATTGCAATAAAATATATTTGAAACATCAAAATGAGCATTGTAGCACAAGTCATACAGGTGCATGTCCATTAATTTACACTTTTTGTTCGGAGACGGAATTAGAGAGACCTCCGTGGTTTGGATAGACATAATTCATACTTTTTTATAAAAGTAACCCAAACGTTGATTTAAAAGTGTCAATCAATGTCAATCATTTAAGGTAAAACACTGATCAATATACTGTATATGACAGATGGTGACAACATAGTACTGATTGGTTGTATATTAGTACCCTGCTGTGAAACTAATTGAGAGTATGGTCTTGGTGGCTTATCTTGATATTAGGGGATCCATGCTGTTTATTGTAAATCATTATATAATTATACAGCACCTAGAATTTATTTATGCGTTAGGGTTTTAGCACCTTATCATCTGACAAGATTTTATTTATGCATTAGGGTTTTAGCACCTTAACTTCTTAAGTATCTGTCTCACTTTAATTTGTTATGTTTTTCCCATCACTCGAATTGCAGTTCAGGTCACTTTTTGTGAATTAAGATTTACAATTCTTATATTAAAAACAAAATATTGTTAATTGTGATGTTAGTTTGAAGAGCAGTTGTATATAAATAATGTATTTTTTAAATTAATTTATAACAATCAACTGATATCATAATCGTCATTTATACAGCTTTTTAAGCCGAATTTGCCCGAAATGGCGCGTATGTAACCAGATAGGACATTCCTATAAATCGTTGTGGCTCTAATATACGTGTAGTTTTATTCAAAGGCCTAAATAATTATGTCTTTGTTTTATTACAATCCATAATAAACAACACATAACTTGTGAATTGTATTGGTAAAAAGAAATGAGACATAGCAATGATCCAGAGTTAACTAGGTCTAATGGCGGTAATGATGTAGTATTGGAAGAACCAGGTGAAAATTCTTGCGCTTTATATTCCCGGCAAAATATACATTTATCAAAGTACAAATATACACTGTATCTTAGCACTAACGCTCAATTTAAAATACGAAATGTGCATGACAATCAACCGAATTACAAAACAACATTAACACAACTACAGATCTTTTTGGAAATTAACGCCCGATAATTGACCATTGTTGATAGAAAAAAATCCGAGAAATCACACGTTTCCTCCACATCCATAACATGTAACATATTATACATACATTGTTAGTACATTATAAACATCTTTATTGAAAAAACAACAGCTACAAAACATGCAATTAACGAAAAAAGCGATTAAATAATCTCTTCGCTACTGCGTTTATAGTGTCGTTAATTTGTAGAGCCCTCGTTTGACGTCACATCCGGTTACGGGAGGTAACTCTGTACATACGATTATCGCTTAATTGAAAGGGTCTATGATCCACCTTTTATCAACCGTACTATTCAATTTTAAACCCAGAAATTACTACAGCGTGATCGGTAGAAATCCGTTATTTATCATTTTGAGTACTTCAAAATGAAAATGTAAATAGCTGGATATAATTGAAACAAATTTCACTCGGTTTGTTTGCAGGGTTAATGATACTTGAGTCACAAATTGGACTATCATGGAGTACAACAACAATAACAGCTGCAGCAACAACAACAACAGCAACAACAACAGCAACAGCAGCAACATCAAGTTGGAGTCAACTCAGTCAAGTAAGATTTATTATCGTTATTAAAACAGACTGACTCGAGCTTATTACAAAATACTGTTTTTAACCAATTTGATACATGTACGATATGCGCTTTAATGTTCTTACTTTGACGTCACTGTGTGTCGTACTTGCATACCATGTGTATTAGTAATGTTAACTGACAATTTGTGTCTTGATATACTTTGAAGAAATTTAGGATGCCCTTTAAGAACATATTCATGAACCATCAGTAAAAATTTGAAACAGATATTTTAGACACTTTTTGTGTAATGAGCAAAGTACACGATTACAGCTGTTAAAATCGAATATTTTTCTTTCGTTTTTTTTTCTGAACACTATTCGGGTTTCTCAATTATCTAGCTAACAAAACAACAGTGAACAATTCGACTAACCTTGCACGCTTTATGTGTTTACGGAAGCATGCATAGATGTATTATAAAAAAGTTGATTCAAAGATCTCTGTCACAACCGCGTTAGCAAACATTCACCCGGGTCGATTATTAAAGGTGTGTCAGGATTAAATTCTACCGTCAATAATACACTTAAATGATTAGAACGCTGATGGTCCTATATCGTAGTGGTTATACTTGCTGCAATAAGCTATTCAGAAACGGAACATTATGGCGGTTTTGACAAACATCTTTGAATCGACAATTTGTTTAATACGTGGTCCTAGTTTCTTTACATTTCAGAATCTTACTCTTGAGTGTTACAAGGCAGAATGCATTGAAGTATTTGCCGATATAAACGACACCGGTGCATGTGACAGTCCCCCCAAGGAAACAACAATCGTTACCTGTTACCTTCCTGAAGAAGTTTGTTCTGTAAGTGGTCGCACTATATGGGATAATGGTCACGTGACGTTACCGTTTGTGATTATTGTGTGACAATTTAGCTTATTCAGCTTTTGGGAATTTCATTTTCTCGCTCGGTTAAATGTGTGTGCACTGTTCAATGTAGTTGAGTTATGTGATTGTTTTCATGTTGTCTGTGCTCGGTTGGTTAAGTTGAGGGCTGTCTTTCATATTCCATACTTTCATACATGTATATTTCAACTATTGAGATTTCACCTGACTACACATGCTGTATTTTTAGATAGACTTAGGCCTATGAATAAAATAAGGCACATGGTTTCAGTATTTGCAATGTCCATGAAGTCCTTTTTTTCCATAAACATTGAAGTATTCTATAGACAGAAGGTAGTAATCATTGAATGTTGTTTGATTTTTTTAGATGACAATGTTCGAGGACGAGACTAGCCTGACCATAGAATTGGGATGTAAAAGTGAATGTAAACCTAAACGTAAAGAAACGAAAGACACGCTTATAATCACCAAATGTTGCAACACCGACTTGTGTAACGCCGAGAAAGATAACCCAGACAACTCTGCTGTACCCGTGACGTCACCAACGTTGGCCATCGTCTGTCTGGTAGCGCTTTTAGAGATTTTGGACACCTTCGTTTAGGACCTGTATCGGTTTAGTTTCCTTTTTGTGTTCAGTTTTAAAATAGTGTTGAGCATTGTGACGGACGCTTCCACTGAGTATTCTGTGTTTCAGTTGTATATTTTGTGTATCTTTTGCTGCTTCCACTGTCCGATATTTTAGTATTCTGTTTATGATGACTGTTGCCTTCTTTGTCCTCTGTGTATAAGTGCTGCTTCCACTGTCCGATATTTTATTATTCTGTTTATAAATGTTGCCTTCCTGTCCGATATTTTATCATTCCGTTTATGATAAGTGTTGCCTTCCTGTCCGATATTTTATGATTAGGTTTATGATGAGTGTTGCCTTCCTGTCTGATATTTTATGATTATGTTTACCTTCCTGTCTGATATTTTATGATTATGTTTATGATGAGTGTTGCATTCCTGTCTGATATTTTATGATTATGTTTATGATGAGTGTTGCCTTTCTTTCTGATATTTTATGATTATGTTTATGATGAGTGTTGCCTTCCTGTCCGACATTTTATTATTCTGTTTATGATGAGTGTTGCCTTCTTTGTCCGACATTTTATTATTCTGTTTATGATGAGTGTTGCCTTCCTGTCAGATATTCTATTTATGATGAGTGTTGCCTTCGTGTCTGATATTTTATTATTCTGTTTATAATGAGTGTTGCCTTCCTGTCCGATATTTTATTATTCTGTGTATGGTGAGTGTTGCCTTTTTCCGATGTTTTATGATTCTGTTTATGAGTGACTTCCTGTATGATCTTTAATTAACATACCTGTAAGAGAGTTGAAATATTGTGAGTAAATTTTTATACCATTTATTAAAGAATTTCCATTTGCATCTGGTGTCAAGTTTTCTTTTCGATGTTATATTATTACACAATTTATTGTTTGTTGCCATTAAGAGTGTGTTTTGAATGGTTAAAATAAGAGTGTATTTTTTAATCTTCCTGTACTGAGTCCCTTATGGTGTTTCTTTTTATTATATTGACCCTATACTTTGCGAAAAAAAGTGTCAATATTTTGGCAGCCATCTTTGTTAATCAATTTGGCTCATTTACACTTACAATTGAACAAGATATATAGAGTTTAGTAGCCCAATCACAAAATTGCACATCCAAGATGGCTGCCAAAATATTGACATGAAAATTGAAGGGCAAAACTTTTTTCATGTACAATGTAGAAGGTTAAAATAACATAATTAAATAAAAATCTATAGACTTATAAGAGAACAGGAAAATTTAAAAGTAATTCGCCATTTGAAATTGACTGTCTTCTGTATTATGCACAATCCCAAAAAACTAAAATGACTAACCTATCTGAGGACCACACCTATATGAGGATAAATAAAATAATATATAATATTTCCACTCCCATACCCCAACTGGAGTTTTGCCAAAATGTTTTGGGTAAGTGTCCAGTCTAGAAGGGTGTCAAACCGTGTCAATTGTGTTGTTAAACATGTATTAACAAATGACGTCAGCATTAGCAGTAAACAAGGGGGCCTATTGCACTCTATTGTCAACAACCTGTGGAAACTTACATATATGGTGACTTATAAAATCATTGCAACTTTTAAAAATTGAAAAAATGCAGCCTAGTACAAAGATATCATATTGCCTTAACCATGCAGCGACCTTGTTATTTGCGACCTCTGGAGTACCCTACACATGGTTGTTCGATGGTTTGAACCTGTGACCTATTTTTTGACACCAGATGATCAAATATGAAGCATACCTAGATGTTGTTGAGATGATCATTGTGACCAGGTCTCAGAATGATTAGTCCAAATCACAAACAAGCAAATGGACGGATGAAGAATAATCACTGAAGCTCAAATTGTGACCGGTGAGATAAAAAATAAAGAGAAAACATTTTTTCTATAATTTTATTTTAATTATATCTCAACATAATGTCAACAATTTAATGAGAATAAATACATACTTTATACAAACCCATTGCATATAACAAACATAAAACAAGCATATAACAAGCACATGCATCATTTACATTCATAGCAAAAACCTAAAATACGATGTACGGTTATACCTCTGTAGAGCAACACCATTTGAGAGCTGCATATAATTGCCATTATTTAGAAGTTGTTGCTCTACCAAAGTTAATAATGTATAATAAATATCCTCATATGGACATTTTTAAAGTGTTGTTATAGGCATAGTCACCGAGTCCATTCGATTAGTGCGTAGAGACGGCTAAGAACGCGTGTAGAGACGGCTATTTACCGATAGAATCACAATTGTAAGAAAATCGATAGTCATTTTTGCAATTAAACCTCTAGCCGATGGAGATATGGCCGAGGATGATCTCTTATATAATCCGTTTTCATATTATTGTCTTGAATAGTATCAATTCCTAGCAGATTTTTAGAACATTCGCGTCAAATGCTCTATTAACAGCAATTTTTGCGTACGTTCAACATTAAAGGTCATGTTTTCTGGTTTATGTTTTTCATTTTTTGGCAATTATATTGTTTATATATGTGTTTGGTTCTATTGCGAGACTTCAGAAATGATCAAATCTGAAATAAACGGCCGATAAATGTGACCAATATAGCACCGTTCAAAAAATATCTCCCGAGTTACTTCCCTTTTTGTGACGTCATCGATGAACCTACCCATAAACGCTTGCTGTCCGCCATTAACAGAGATAAAAACAAACAAAATTCGTGTAACCTTTTAAAATATTAGCGCTAATAGATAACAACTGTTGATAGACCATGGACGATTCGTTCGAGGAAAGTTTCTTTGTGGTGAAACCATACCAGTTCGAGCCAGAAGCTACGAGTAGCGATGAATCTGACTGCGAGTGTGGAAGTTTATCCGGGTCTATCTCACTGAAAAAACACATTTTCAAAACTTCCGATACAACTACAAGAAAGATGGACTGCAAAGGCCACAGATTACAAAATGAAGCATTCTGTGACCTACCCACCATATGGAGTCTTTGTGGAATTTACCGGCTATAATTGTAAAATGAGAAACGATCCTAGTTTTGTATATGATGCCAGCAAAGAAACCGGTAGTACATCAGTCCAAAGACGTCAGAACACCACAACGTCTATTTCGTTACAAGAAGTATCTACAGACACAACTTTCAAATGCCCTTTGCATTGCACCGGTTCCCACACTCCAGTAGCATGTAGAAATGTCAAAAGAAATGCTACAATGGAATCTTGAAACGTATTTAGAAAATAAAAAAATGTTCTCGTTGAAAAAATAGACGGAAGTCTCCGACATTTAACATCAGTGAATCTAACAAATGCTATAATGGAATCTTGAAACGTATGTAGAAAACGAAAAATGTCCTCGTTGAAAAAAATAGACAGAAGTCTCCAACGTTTAACATCAGTGAATCTAAACAAATGCTAGAATGGAATCTTGAAATGTATGTAGAAAACAAAAATGTCCTCGTTGAAAAAATAAACAGAAAACTCCAACATTTAACACTAGTGAGTCTAAACAAATGCTAGAATGGAATCTAGAAATTTATGTAGAAAAGGAAAAAACAATTCTCGTTGAAAAAATGGACGGAAGTCTCCAACATTTAACATCAGTGAATCTTAACGAATGCTAGAATGGAATCTAGAAATGTATGTAAAAAACGAAAAATGTCTTCGTTGAAAACATAGATGGAAGTCTCCAACATTTGACATCAGTTAGACTAAACAAATGCTAGAATGGAATCAAGAAATGTATGTAGACAAACGAAAAATGTCCTCGTTGAAAAAATAAACAGAAATCTCCAACATTTAACATCAGTGAGTCTAAACAAATGCTAGAATGGAATCTAGAAATTTATGTAGAAAAGGAAAAAACAATTCTCGTTGGAAAAATGGACGGAAGTCTCCAACATTTGACATCAGTTAGACTAAACAAATGCTAGAATGGAATCAAGAAATGTATGTAGAAAAACGAAAAATGTCCTCGTTGAAAAAATAAACAGAAATCTCCAACATTTAACATCAGTGAGTCTAAACAAATGCTAGAATGGAATCTAGAAAAATGTATGTAGAAAACGAAAAATGTCCTCGTTGAAAAAAATAGACAGAAGTCTCAAACATTTGACATCAGTAAGTCTAAACAAATGCTAGAATGGAATCTAGAAATGGTATGTAGAAAACGAAAAATGTCCTCGGTGAAAAAATAAACAGAAATCTCCAACATTTAACACTAGTGAGTCTAAACAAATGCTAGAATGGAATCAAGAAATTTATGTAGAAAAGGAAAAAACAGTTCTTGTGAAAAAATGGACGGAAGTCTCCAACATTTAACATCAGTGAATCTTAACGAATGCTAGAATGGAATCTAGAAATGTATGTAGAAAACGAAAAATGTCCTCGTTGAAAAAATAGACGGAAGTCTCCAACATTTGACATCAGTTAGACTAAACAAATGCTAGAATGGAATCAAGAAATGTATGTAGAAAAACGAAAAATGTCCTCGTTGAAAAAATAAACAGAAATCTCCAACATTTAACATCAGTGAGTCTAAACAAATGCTAGAATGGAATCTAGAAATTTATGTAGAAAAGGAAAAAACAATTCTCGTTGGAAAAATGGGCGGAAGTGTCCAACATTTAACATCAGTGAATCTTAACGAATGCTAGAATGGAATCTAGAAATGTATGTAGAAAACGAAAAATGTCTTCGTTGAAAAAATAGACGTAAGTCTCCAACATTTGACATCAGTTAGACTAAACAAATGCTAGAATGGAATCAAGAAATGTATGTAGAAAAACGAAAAATGTCCTCGTTGAAAAAATAAACAGAAATCTCCAATATTTAACATCAGTGAGTCTAAACAAATGCTAGAATGGAATCTAGAAATTTATGTAGAAAAGGAAAAAACAATTCTCGTTGGAAAAATGGACGGAAGTCTCCAACATTTAACATCAGTGAATCTTAACGAATGCTAGAATGGAATCTAGAAATGTATGTAGAAAACGAAAAATGTCCTCGTTGAAAAAAAAGACGTACGTCTCCGACATTTAACATCAGTGAATCTAACAAATGCTAGAATGGAATCTAGAAATGTATGTAGAAAACGAAAAATGTCCTCGTTGAAAAAATAAACGGAAGTCTCCAACATTTAACATCAGTGTATCTATCAAATGCTAGAATGGAATCTAGAAATGTATGTAGAAAAGGAAAAAAACAATTCTCGTTGAAAAAATGGAAGTCTACAACATTTAACATCAGTGAATCTTAACAAATGCTAGAATGGAATCTAGAAATCTAGAAATGTATTAAGAAAACGAAAAATATTCTTGTTGAAAAAAATAGACGGAAGTCTCCAACATTTAACATCAGTGAATCTAAACAAATGCTAGAATGGAATCTTGAAATGTATGTAGAAAAGGGAAAAAATGTTCTCGTTGAACAAATGGGAGTCTACAACATTTAACATCAGTGAATCTTAACAAATGCTAGAATGGAATCTTGCAATGTATGTAGAAATCGAAAAATGTCCTCGTGGAAAAAATAGACGGAAGTCTCCAACACTTAACATCAGTGAATCTAAACAAATGCTAGAATGGAATCTAGAAATGTATGTAGAAAAGGGAAAAAATGTTCTCGTTGAACAAATGGAAGTCTCCAACATTTAACATCAGTGAATCTAACAAATGCTAGAATGGAATCTAGAAATGTATGTAGAAAGTGAAAAATGTTCATGTTGAAAACAAGAGCTGTCTCCATAGGACGACACATGCCCCCGTGCATGCTTTGATAGTAACGTAACGTTAAGATATCAGCACCGTCACAGATGTGTCATAATATATTGGGCAAATGTGATATTGACATATTTTTCTTTGTGTAAAGGGCCATAACTCTTAAGCGTGTAGGTCAATTTGAAATCTTGTTATCTAACATGACCTAGATCTTATGGCCGTACACCTTTTCATGTTTCAAAAGGTTTGGTGAAGATCAGATGATAAATGCTTGAGTTATTGAGCGGAAACCAAAAAAAACGCCATTTTCCTACGTGTCAAGGGCCGTAACTCTAAAGTGGCTACGTCAATTTGACTGGTTATCAAACCTGACCTAGATCTCATAGCCTTTCACATTTTCATGAGGTTTGGTGAAGATCCAATGACAAATGCTTAAGTTATTGAGCGGAAACCAAAAAAAACGCCATTTTTCTATGTGTCAAGGGCCGTAACTCTAAAACGGCTAGGTCAATTTGACTGGTTATCGAACTTGACCTAGATCTCGTAGCCTTACACATTTTCATGAGGTTTGGTGAAGATCCGATGACAAATGCTTGAGTTATTGAGCGGAAACAAAAAAAAACGCCATTTTTCTATGTGTCAAGGGCCGTAACTCTAAAACGGCTAGGTCAATTTGACTGGTTATCGAACTTGACCTAGATCTCGTAGCCTTACACATTTTCATGAGGTTTGGTGAAGATCCAATGACAAATGCTTAAGTTATTGAGCGGAAACCAAAAAAAACGCCATTTTTCTATGTGTCAAGGGCCGTAACTCTAAAACGGCTAGGTCAATTTGACTGGTTATCGAACTTGACCTAGATCTCGTAGCCTTACACATTTTCATGAGGTTTGGTGAAGATCCAATGACAAATGCTTGAGTTATTGAGCGGAAACCAAAAAAAACGCCATTTTTCTATGTGTCAAGGGCCGTAACTCTAAAGTGGCTACGTCAATTTGACTGGTTATCGAACTTGACCTAGATCTCGTAGCCTTACACATTTTCATGAGGTTTGGTGAAGATCCGATGACAAATGCTTGAGTTATTGAGCGGAAACCAAAAAAAACGCCATTTTTCTATGTGTCAAGGGCCGTAACTCTAAAGTGGCTACGTCAATTTGACTGTTTATCGAACTTGACCTAGATCTCATGGCCTTACACATTTTCATGAGGTTTGGTGAAGATCCAATGACAAATGCTTGAGTTATTGAGCGGAAACCAAAAAAAACGCCATTTTTCTATGTGTCAAGGGCCGTAACTCTGAAGCGGCTAGGTCAATTTGACTGTTTATCGAACTTGACCTAGATCTCATGGCCTTACACATTTTCATGAAGTTTGGTGAAGATCGGATAAACACTGCTTGAATTATTGAGCGGAAACGAATCCGGACGGACGGACGGACTGACGGACGGACTGACGGACGGACTGACGGACGGTGCGATTTTAATATGCCCCCGAACCATCGGTTCCGGGGGCATAAAAAGACGGACGTCTCCGACATTTAACATTAGTGAATCTAACAAATGCTAGAATGGAATCTAGAAATTTATGTAGAAAAGGAAAAAACAATTCTCGTTGAAAAAATGGACGGAAGTCTCCAACATTTAACATCAGTGAATCTTAACAAATGCTAGAATGGAATCTAGAAATCTAGAAATGTATTAAGAAAACGAAAAATATTCTTGTTGAAAAAATAGACGGAAGTCTCCAACATTTAACATCAGTGAATCTAACAAATGCTAGAATGGAATCTTGAAACGTATGTAGAAAACGAAAAATGTTCTCGTTTAAAAAAAGACGTACGTCTCCGACATTTAACATCAGTGAATCTAACAAATGCTAGAATGGAATCTAGAAATTTATGTAGAAAACGAAAAATGTTCATGTTCAAAAAAATGGATGTTAGTCTCCTATATAATATCAGTTACTCTTAACAAATGCTAGAATGGAATCTTTGAACGTATGTAGAAAACGAAAAATGTTCTTGTTGAAAAAAAATGGACGCAAGTCTCCAGATATAATATTTAACATCAATGTCATAATGATATGGTCTACAAGGGAAGTGGACAACGAAGGCCTATGCATACAAGCAGAAAAACAATGATTCATATCCACTGCTGACAGTATTGCATGAATTTATCATGGAACAGGCTAGAATACAGAATGACCCGGCTTTTCCGTTCGATAGATCTGCTGGTGAACTACTTAGGAACTGAAAGCTGCAGAAAGTGTACAAAATCCCGGAAAGATAACCAGTACCGAAAGTGGTCGCCTACGGCTAAGGACCCTCAATGAAAATACAAAATACAATTCAGAACAATCAGTAACTCAAACATATAATAGAACGAGATATAAAATTGTGATGCATTGAGTTATTCGGGGAAAGGACAAATGCTTCCTCATAGAGATGGAGGTTTTATCCGTAAAAGGCCTACCACCATTCATTCATTTATCCATTTTATGTACTCTATATTTCGGGCCAGTGTCCACGTGAACGCCATGAAACGAGTGTAGACATGCTATGAGCTATAATGGTCCAAAGCAGCATCAGCGGATCTGATGGAAGAAGTAACCATAATGAACCCCATCGATGACAAGCAGTTCCTTAACCCTTAAGGATCATCGAAACCTAAAGCGGATACATCCACTGGCCGCAGAGCCAGGTCCACATCTATGCCGGTAACACGTCTAGTGCTTGGCAGTGTCAATCAGCTGTTCCGGGGCACGGGCCTACTTTCTTTCGTGTGCATATCAAACAAGATGCCAAAATGTCACAAAATACGCCCGTCTTGGTTGTGCTAGTGAAAAAAATATTGATTATGAAATAAAAGCCAATATTATGTCAAAACATTTTTGAACAATCATCTTTAAACTTATCTTGGCCTAGATATTACACCCATGAGCATCATCAGAAAGTTTGAAGACGATGGGATGAAAATTGTTTGAGCTAGAGTACAGACAAGGCCAATTTCACATTTATTTTGGTAAAAGAAGGACCATAACCCAAGAAGGCCTGCACCGATTTGGCCTATAATCGAACTTGGCCTAGATATTACACCCTTAAGCATTGTCAGCAAGTTTGAAGACGATGGGATGAAAACTGAATGAGCTAGAGTACAGACAAGGCCAATTTCACATTTTTTTGGTAAAAGAAGGACCATAACCCAAGAAGGCCTGCACCGATTTGGCCTATAATCGAACTTGGCCTAGATATAACACCCATAAGCATTGTCAGCAAGTTTGAAGATGATCGGATGAAAACTATTTGAGCTAGAGTACAGACAAGGCCAATTTCACATTTCTTTTGGTAAAAGAAGGACCATAACCCAAGAAGGCCTGCACCGATTTGGCCTATAATCGAACTTGGCCTAGATATTACACCCTTAAGCATTGTCAGCAAGTTTGAAGATGATCGGATGAAAACTGAATGAGCTAGAGTACAGACAAGGCCAATTTCACATTTTTTTGGTAAAAGAAGGACCATAACCCAAGAAGGCCTGCATCGATTTGGCCTATAATCGAACTTGGCCTATGTATTACACCCTTAAGCATTGTCAGCAAGTTTGAAGATGATCGGATGAAAACTGTTTGAGCTAGAGTACAGACAAGGCCAATTTCACATTTTTTTTGGTAAAAGGACCATAACCCAAGAAGGCCTGCATCGATTTGGCCTATAATCGAACTTGGTTTAGATATGACACCCATAAGCATTGTCAGCAAGTTTGAAGATGATCGGATGTAAACTGTTTGAGCTAGAGTACAGACAAGGGCAATTTCACATTTTTTTTGGTAAAAGAAGGACCATAACCCAAGAAGGCCTGCACCGATTTGGCCTATAATCGAACCTGGCCTAGATATTACACCCATAAGCATTGTCAGCAAGTTTGAAGACGATCGGACAAAAACTGTTTGAGTTAGAGTACAGACAAATATTGGACGCCGCCGCCCGCACGCCCGCCCGCCCGCCCGCCAAGGGTGTTCACATAATACGTCCCGTTTTTCAACGGGCGTATAAAAACGGGATTACTTTCAGCCTCTTACAAGTGTTCAGATGATACAGATTATGAAGGTAAGCTGAAATTACCATATTTTTTAGTTAAAATCCAGCTAAAAAAAACAGCACCCAGATGGTGCTATTCCGGTATATTGCCGGACAGTGAAAACTGTGAAGGTGTTTATCGCAGCTTCCTAAGAACAAAACTTAACATTCATGATAACATTTTATTTGAAACTGTACACCATACCAAACAAAATTCAAATAAGCCCAATGCCGCGTCTAATTATCACTAAGTTCAGTTTCTTCAGTGACATGGAACGAGCTCGCAGGTCAGACAGAAACCTAGCAGGAACAAACCCAACATTAATGAACAATTCCCTGAAAAATAGAATCCAAACACGTCTGCTATACCTAATATTACAACAGGTAAAGAAAGAAATACTTAAAGCAGCATTGGTCTAGGATCGACTCTTTTGTTATGGAGGGGAGGTCAGAGCTGAGAGCCTATCAGTGAATGATGGCAACAAGGAAAAAACAACATAGGAATACCATGGTGACAATGGACAAACTCAAACTCTGTTCTATCAATGTGTGCTTCATGTGATTCATGTGACTGTAATGACGAATGTTGTTAATGGATACGACAGAAGGACCGGTATATTTACTGCATCAATATCTGGACTATACATGTTTCATGATACGACAGAAGGACCGGTATATTTACTTCATCAATATCTGGACTATACATGTTTCATGATACGACAGAAGGACCGGTATATTTACTGCATCAATATCTGGACTATACATGTTTCATGATACGACAGAAGGACCGGTATATTTACTGCATCAATGTCTGGACTATACATGTTTCATGATACGACAGAAGGACCGGTATATTTACTGCATCAATATCTGGACTATACATGTTTCATGATACGACAGAAGGACCGGTATATTTACTGCATCAATATCTGGACTATACATGTTTCATGATACGACACGAGGACCGGTATATTTACTGCATCAATATCTGGACTATACATGTTTCATGATACGACAGAAGGACCGGTATATTTACTGCATCAATATCTGGACTATACATGTTTCATGATACGACAGAAGGACCGGTATATTTACTGCATCAATATCTGGACTATACATGTTTCATGATACGACAGAAGAACCGGTATATTTACTGCATCAATATCTGGACTATACATGTTTCATGATACGACAGAAGGACCGGTATATTTACTGCATCAATATCTGGACTATACATGTTTCATGATACGACAGAAGGACCGGTATATTTACTGCACCAATATCTGGACTAAACATGTTTCATGATACGACACGAGGACAGGTATATTAACTGCATCAATATCTGGACTATACATGTTTCATGATACGACAGAAGGACCGGTATATTTACTGCACCAATATCTGGACTAAACATGTTTCATGATACGACACGAGGACAGGTATATTAACTGCATCAATATCTGGACTATACATGTTTCATGATACGACAGAAGGACCGGTATATTTACTGTATCAATATCTGGACTATACATGTTTCATGATAAGACAGAAGGACCGGTATATTTACTGCATCAATATCTGGACTATACATGTTTCATGATACGACAGAAGGGCCGGTATATTAACTGCATCAATATCTGGACTATACATGTTTCATGATACGACACGAGGACAGGTATATTAACTGCATCAATATCTGGACTATACATGTTTCATGATACGACAGAAGGACCGGTATATTTACTGTATCAATATCTGGACTATACATGTTTCATGATACGACAGAAGGACCGGTATATTTACTGCATCAATATCTGGACTATACATGTTTCATGATAGACAGAAGGACCGGTATATTTACTGTATCAATATCTGGACTATACATGTTTCATGATACGACAGAAGGACCGGTATATTTACTGTATCAATATCTGGACTATCCATGTTCCATGATACGACAGAAGGACCGGTATATTGACTGTATCAATATCTGGACTATACATGTTTCATGATACGACAGAAGGACCGGTATATTTACTGCACCAATATCTGGACTATACATGTTTCATGATACGACACGAGGACCGGTATATTTACTGCATCAATATCTGGACTATACATGTTTCATGATACGACAGAAGGACCGGTATATTTACTGCATCAATATCTGGACTATACATGTTTCATGATACGACAGAAGGACCGGTATATTTACTGCATCCATATCTGGACTATACATGTTTCATGATACAACAGAAGAACTGATATTATCGTATATTTACTGTATCAATATCTGGACTATACATGTTTCATGATACGACAGAAGGACCGGTATATTAACTGCATCAATATCTGGACTATACATGTTTCATGATACGACAGAAGGACCAGTATATTAACTGCACCAATATCTGGACTATACATGTTTCATGATACGACAGAAGGACCGGTATATTTACTGCACCAATATCTGGACTATACATGTTTCATGATACGACAGAAGGACCGGTATATTTACTGCATCAATATCTGGACTATACATGTTTCAAGATACGTCACAAGGACCGGTATATTTACTGCATCAATATCTGGTCTGTACATGTTTCATGATACGACAGAAGAACCGGTATATTTACTGCATCAATATCAGGACTGTACATGTTTTATGATATGACAGAAGGACCGGTATATTTACTGCATCAATATCTGGACTATACATGTTTTATTATTATTATTTTTTATTTATTATACCATATTTATATAGCCCTTTTTTCATGTATACACATGTTCAAAAGTGCTGTACAATCATGACTAATACATAGTTAAAACAGTATATAATGTACATAAAATATAAAAGTAGGACCTACTAAACCCAGTAAGCGGGGGCTCTACTTAACCCAGTAGACGGGGCTCTACTTAACCCAGTAGACGGGCTTCTACTTAACCCAGTAGACGGGGCCCTACTAAACCTAGTAGTAGGGATCTATTGAAGACAGTTGACGGAGCTCTACTTAACCCAGTAGGCGGGCTCTACTTAACCCAGTAGACGGGGCCCTACTAAACTTAATAGTAGGGATCTACCAATAGGTGGATGGGGCTTATAGTCATAGCACATGTGGGTCGTTGGGCCCAATGATAGGGCGCCAAGTTAATCAGTCAGCATGAATAAGCTCTATTAAAATAGTGCGTTTTCAGCGCTTTCTTGAAGGACGGTAGTGTTTTACTGTCTCTGAGCGCTGTTGGCAGTGCATTCCAGAGTTTGGGTGCAGCAGCTGTGAAACATCGGTCACCGTAAGTCACAGTCCTCGTCCTTGGCACAACTAGAAGAACAGAATCATTTTGAGACCTTAGCTGTCTTTGTGGAGTGTATACTTCCAACATACTTCTGATGTAGCCAGGCGATTTTCCATGTAGTGCTTTGAAAACATGAGTCAAGACCTTGTACTCTACCCTGTACTGTACAGGTAGCCAGTGAAGATCCTTCAGCACAGGAGTGATGTGATTGTAATGTGGTGTCCGTGTGATGAGGCGGGCAGCTGTATTTTGAATGATTTGTAGTTTATTCAAAATGTTTTTAGGGGTGCCACATAGTAATGAATTGCAGTAATCCAGTCTCGATGTTACTAAAGAATTGATCAGGGATTTTGTTGCATCAACAGTTAAGTATTGTCTGATTTGACCTATTTGTCGGATCTGCATGAAACACGACCTTGAGACAGAGTTTACATGTTTGTCCATGTCCAAATGCGAATCCAACATGGCCCCGAGGTTTCTCACCATCGACGTTGGTCTGATCACAGCATCACCAACTTTTACATTGAGATTGTCGACTGAACTGGCATTCCTTTTCAGTACAAACAAGATTACCTCTGTTTTTTCGGCGTTAAGTTTCAGCAAATTTTCTTTCATCCAGTGCAAGATATCCTCCAGACAAGCTTTAATTCGTTGCAGTGTTTCATCTCGCGAGACACAATCTTTTGGTTTGAATGCCATATACAATTGGGAGTCATCGGCATAGAAATGATGTTGCAATTGATGTTATCTACAGATTGCACCTACTGGTTTTGTGTACATAATGTAGTTCTTCGGACCAAGCACAGAACCCTGTGGTACACTGTAGTTCATTAGTACAGGTTTTGAAAGTTCTCCATCTATACAGACAGTCTGGTAGCGGTCACACAAATAGGATTTCATCCACTCTAGTGGCTTGCCTATTATACCGAAATGATTGTCAAGTCGGCGTAGTAGGGTGTTGTGATCTATGGTGTCAAAAGCTGCTGATAAATCCAGCATTACCAGGACCGTAGCTTTATTCTGATCTAGAGAGCAAAGGATGTCATTTTGCACACGAAGAAGAGCCGTTTCAGTTGAGTGGAATTTTCTGTATGCTGACTGACGTTCTTCGTGGAGATCGTGCAGTGTTATATGCTCTTCCAGTCGAGCATCGACTACCTTCTCGAGAACTTTGGAAATGAAAGGTAGGTTTGACACAGGTCTATAATTTTTCAGTACATTTTGATCAAGGCCTGGCTTCTTTATCAGTGGTCTTATTCTGGAGCTTTAAAAAGCCTTGGGTACATAAGCACTTTTGAGTGATGCATTGAATATTCTTGTTAATAATGGCAGTAGTTCATTCAAGCAATCCTTTAACAGCCATGTTGGTATTGGATCAAGTTCACATGATTTACATGTTTCATGATATGACAGAAGGACTGGTATATTTACTGCATCAATATCTGGACTATACATGTTTCATGATACGACAGAAGGACCGGCATATTTACTGCATCAATTTCTGGACTATACATGTTTCATGATACAACAGAAGGACCGGTATATTTACTGCATCAATATCTGGACTATACATGTTTCATGATACGACAGAAGAACCGGTATATTTACTGCATCAATATCTGGACTATACATGTTTCATGATACGACAGAAGGACTGGTATATTTACTGCATCAATATCTGGACTATACATGTTTCATGATACGACACAAGGACCGGTATATTTACTGCATCAATATCTGGACTATACATGTTCCATGATACGACAGAAGGACCGGTATATTTACTGCATCAATATCTGGACTATACATGTTTCATGATACGACAGAAGGACCGGTATATTTACTGCATCAATATCTGGACTATACATGTTTCATGATACGACAGAAGGACCGGTATATTTACTGCATCAATATCTGGACTATACATGTTTCATGATACGACAGAAGGACCGGTATATTTACTGCATCAATATCTGGACTATACATGTTTCATGATACGACACAAGGACCGGTATATTTACTGCACCAATATCTGGACTATACATGTTTCCTGATACGACAGAAGAACCGGTATATTTACTGCATCAATATCTGGACTATACATGTTTCATGATACAACAGAAGGACCGGTATGTTTACTGCATCAATATCAGGACTATACATGTTTCATGATACGACAGAAGGACCGGTATATTTACTGCATCAATATCAGGACTATACATGTTTCATGATACAACAGAAGGACCGGTATATTTACTGCATCAATATCAGGACTATACATGTTTCATCATACGACAGAAGGACCGGTATATTTACTGCATCAATATCAGGACTATACATGTTTCATGATACGACACAAAGACCGGTATATTTACTGCACCAATATCTGGACTATACATGTTTCATGATACGACAGAAGGACCGGTATATTTACTGCATCAATATCTGGACTATACATGTTTCATGATACGACAGAAGGACCGGTATATTTACTGCATCAATATCTGGACTATACATGTTTCATGATACGACAGAAGGACCGGTATATTTACTGCATCAATATCTGGACTATACATGTTTCATGATACGACAGAAGGACCTGTATATTTACTGCACCAATATCTGGACTATACATGTTTCATGATACGACAGAAGGACCGGTATATTTACTGCATCAATATCAGGACTATACATGTTTCATGATACGACACGAGTACTGGTATATTTACTGCACCAATATCTGGACTATACATGTTTCATGATACGACAGAAGGACCGGTATATTTACTGCATCAATATCTGGACTGTACATGTTTCATGATACGACACAAGGACCGGTATATTTACTGCATCAATATCAGGACTATACATGTTTCATGATACGACACGAGTACTGGTATATTTACTGCACCAATATCTGGACTATACATGTTTCATGATACGACAGAAGGACCGGTATATTTACTGCATCAATATCTGGACTGTACATGTTTCATGATACGACACAAGGACCGGTATATTTACTGCATCAATATCAGGACTATACATGTTTCATGATACGACAGAAGGACTTGTATATTTACTGCATCAATATCTGGACTAGACATGTATTATGATACGACAGAAGGACCGGTATATTTACTGCATCAATATCTGGACTATACATGTTACATGATACGACAGAAGGACCGGTATATTTACTGCATCAATATCTGGACTATACATGTTTCATGATACGACAGAAGAGAAGGACCTGTATATTTACTGCATCAATATCTGGACTATACATGTTTCATGATACGACAGAAGGACCGGTATATTTACTGCATAAATATCTGGACTATACATGTTACATGATACGACAGAAGAACCGGTATATTTACTGCATCAATATCTGGACTATACATGTTCCATGATAGGACAGAAGGACCGGTATATTTACTGCATCAATATCTGGACTATACATGTTTCATGATAGGACAGAAGGACCGGTATATTTACTGCACCAATATCTGGACTATACATGTTCCATGATAGGACAGAAGGACCGGTATATTTACTGCACCAATATCTGGACTATACATGTTTCAAGATAGGACAGAAGGACCGGTATATTTACTGCACCAATATCTGGACTATACATGTTCCATGATAGGACAGAAGGACCGGTATATTTACTGCACCAATATCTGGACTATACATGTTTCATGATACGACAGAAGGACCGGTATATTTACTGCACCAATATCTGGACTATACATGTTTCATGATACGACAGAAGGACCGGTATATTTACTGCATCAATATCTGGACTATACATGTTTCATGATACGACAGAAGGACCGGTATATTGACAGCATCAATATCAGGACTATACATGTTCCGTAATACGACAGAAGTACCGGTATATTTACTGCATCAATATCTGGACTATACATGTTTCATGATACGACAGAAGTACCGTTATATTTACTGCATCAATATCTGGACTATACATGTTTCATGATAGGACAGAAGGACTGGTATATTTACTGCATCAATATCTGGACTATACATGTTTCATGATAGACAGAAGGACCGGTATATTTACTGCATCAATATCTGGACTATACATGTTTCATGATACGACAGAAGGACCAGTATATTTACTGCATCAATATCTGGACTATACATGTTTCATGATACGACAGAAGGACCGGTATATTTACTGCATCAATATCTGGACTAAACATGTTTCATGATACGACACGAGGACCAGTATATTTACTGCATCAATATCTGGACTATACATGTTTCATGATACGACGGAAGGACCGGTATATTTACTGCACCAATATCTGGACTAGACATGTTTCATCATGATACGACAGAAGGACCGGTATATTTACTGCACCAATATCTGGACTATACATGTTTCATGATACGACAGAAGGACCGGTATATTTACTGCATCAATATCTGGACTATACATGTTTCATGATACAACAGAAGTACTGGTATATTTACTGCACCAATATCTGGACTATACATGTTTCATGATACGACAGAAGGACCGGTATATTTACTGCATCAATATCTGGACTATACATGTTTCATGATACGACAGAAGGACCGGTATATTTACTGCATCAATATCTGGACTATACATGTTTCATGATACGACAGAAGGACCGGTATATTTACTGCATCAATATCTGGACTATACATGTTTCATGATACGACACGAGTACTGGTATATTTACTGCACCAATATCTGGACTATACATGTTTCATGATACGACAGAAGGACCGGTATATTTACTGCATCAATATCTGGACTATACATGTTTCATGATACGACACGAGTACTGGTATATTTACTGCATCAATATCTGGACTATACATGTTTCATGATACGACAGAAAGACCGGTATATTTACTGCATCAATATCTGGACTTACCATGTTTAATGATACGACACAAGGACCGGTATATTACTGCATCAATATCTGGACTATACATGTTTCATGATACGACACGAGTACTGGTATATTTACTGCATCAATATTTGGACTATACATGTTTCATGATACGACAGAAGGACTGGTATATTTACTGCATCAGTATCTGGACTTACCATGTTTAATGATACGACACAAGGACCGGTATATTTACTGCATCACTATCTGAACTATACATGTTTCATGATACGACAGAAGGACCGGTATATTTACTGCATCAATATCTGGACTATACATGTTTCATGATACGACAGAAGGACCGGTATATTTACAGCATCAGTATCAGGACTATACATGTTTCATGATACGACAGAAGGACCGGTATATTTACAGCATCAATATCGGGACTATACATGTTTCATGATTCGACAGAAAGACCGGTATATTTACTGCATCAATATCTGGACTATACATGTTTCATGATACGACATAAGGACCGGTATATTTACTGCATCAATATCTGGACTATACATGTTTCATGATACGACATAAGGACCGGTATATTTACTGCATCAATATCTGGACTATACATGTTTCATGATACGACATAAGGACCGGTATATTTACTGCATCAATATCTGGACTATACATGTTTCATGATAGACAGAAGGACCAGTATATTAACTGCATCAATATCTGGACTATACATGTTTCATGATACGACACGAGGACTGGTATATTTACTGCATCAATATCTGGACTATACATGTTTCATGATACGACAGAAGGACCGGTATATTTACTGCATCAATATCTGGACTGTACATGTTTCATGATACGACACAAGGACCGGTATATTTACTGCATCACTATCTGGACTATACATGATTCATGATACGACAGAAGGACCGGTATATTTACTGCATCAATATCAGGACTATACATGTTTCATGATACGACAGAAGGACCGGTATATTTACTGCAACAATATCTGGACTAGACATGTTTCATGATACGACAGAAGGACCGGTATATTTACTGCATCAATATCAGGACTATACATGTTTCATGATACGACAGAAGGACCGGTATATTTACTGCATCAATATCTGGACTAGACATGTATTATGATACGACAGAAGGACCGGTATATTTACTGCATCAATATCTGGACTACACATGTTTCATGATACGACAGAAGGACCGGTATATTTACTGTATCAATATCTGGACTATACATGTTTCATGATACGACACGAGTATCGGTATATTTACTGCATCAATATCTGGACTATACATGTTTCATGATACGACAGAAGAACTGGTATATTTACTGCACCAATATCTGGACTATACATGTTTCATGATACGACACGAGTACTGGTATATTTACTGCATCACTATCTGAACTATACATGTTTCATGATACGACAAGTACTCAGGTATATTTACTGCATCACTATCTGAACTATACATGTTTCATGATACGACAGAAGGACCGGTATATTGACAGCATCAATATCAGGACTATACATGTTCCGTAATACGACAGAAGTACCGGTATATTTACTGCATCAATATCTGGACTATACATGTTTCATGATACGACAGAAGGACCGGTATATTTACTGCATCACTATCTGGACTATACATGTTTCATGATACGACACAAGGACCGGTATATTTACTGCATCAATATCTGGACTATACATGTTTCATGATACGACAGAAGTACCGATATATTTACTGCATCAATATCTGGACTATACATGTTTCATGATAGGACAGAAGGACTGGTATATTTACTGCATCAATATCTGGACTATACATGTTTCATGATAGACAGAAGGACAGGTATATTTACTGCATCAATATCTGGACTATACATGTTTCATGATACGACAGAAGGACCAGTATATTTACTGCATCAATATCTGGACTATACATGTTTCATGATACGACAGAAGTACCGGTATATTTACTGCATCAATATCTGGACTATACATGTTTCATGATACGACAGAAGGACCGGTATATTTACTGCATCAATATCTGGACTATACATGTTTCATGATACGACAGAAGGACCGGTATATTTACTGCACCAATATCTGGACTGTACATGTTTCATGACACGACAGAAGGACCGGTATATTTACTGCATCAATATCTGGACTATACATGTTTCATGATACGACAGAAGGACCGGTATATTTACTGCATCAATATCTGGACTATACATGTTTCATGATACGACAGAAGGACCGGTATATTTACTGCATCAATATCTGGACTATACATGTTTCATGATATGACAGAAGGACCGGTATATTTACTGCATCAATATCAGGACTATACATGTTACATGATCTGACAGAAGGACTGGTATATTTACTGCATCAATATCTGGACTATACATGTTTCATGATACGACAGAAGGACAGGTAGTATCGTATATTTACTGCATCAATATCGGGACTATACATGTTTCATGATACAACACAAGTACTGGTATATTCACTGCATCAATATCAGGTCTAGACATGTTTCATGTTACGACACGAGTACTGGTATATTAACTGCATCAATATTCGGACTATACATGTTTCATGATACGACAGAAGGACCGGTATATTTACTGCACCAATATCAGGACTATATATGTTTCATGATACGACAGAAGGACCGGTATATTTACTGCATCAATATCTGAACTATACATGTTTCATGATACGACAGAAGGACCGGTATATTTACTGCATCAATATCTGAACTATACATGTTTCATGATATGACAGAAGGACCGGTATATTTACTGCACCAATATCTGAACTATCCATGTTTCATGATACGACAGAAGGACCGGTATATTTACTGCATCAATATCTGGACTATACATGTTTCATGATACGACAGAAGGACCGGTATATTTACTGCATCAATATCGGGTCTATACATGTTTCATGATACGACAGAAGTACCGGTATATTTACTGCATCAATATCTGGACTATACATGTTTCATGATACGACAGAAGGACCGGTATATTTACTGCATCAATATCAGGACTATACATGTTTCATGATACGACAGAAGGACCGGTATATTTACTGCACCAATATCTGGACTATACATGTTTCATGATACGACAGAAGGACCGGTATATTTACTGCATCAATATCAGGACTCTACATGTTTCATGATACAACACGAGTACTGGTACATTTACTGCATCAATATCGGGTCTATACATGTTTCATGATACGACAGAAGGACCGGTATATTTACTGCATCAATATCGGGACTATACATGTTTCATGATACGACAGAAGGACCGGTATATTTACTGCACCAATATCTGGACTATACATGTTTCATGATACGACAGAAGGACCGGTATATTTACTGCATCAATGTCTGGACTATACATGTTTCCTGATACGACACAAGGACCGGTATATTTACTGCATCAATATCTGGACTATACATGTTTCATGATACGACAGAAGAACCGGTATATTTACTGCATCAATATCTGGACTATACATGTTTCATGATACGACAGAAGGACTGGTATATTTACTGTATCAATATCTGGACTATACATGTTTCATGATACGACAGAAGGACCGGTATATTTACTGCATCAATATCAGGACTATACATGTTTCATGATACGACAGAAGGACCGGTATATTTACTGCATCAATATCAGGACTATACATGTTTCATGATACGACAGAAGGACCGGTATATTTACTGCACTAATATCTGGACTATACATGTTTCATGATACGACAGAAGGACCGGTATATTTACTGCATCAGTATCGGGACTGTACATGTTTCATGATACGACAGAAGAACCGGTATATTTACTGCATCAATATCGGGACTGTACATGTTTCATGATACGACAGAAGAACCGGTATATTTACTGCATCAATATCGGGACTGTACATGTTTCATGATAAGACAGAAGGACCGGTATATTTACTGCATCAATATCTGGACTATACATGTTTCATGATACAAGGACCGGTATATTTACTGCATCAATATCTGGACTATACATGTTTCATGATACGACAGAAGGACCGGTATATTTACTGCACCAATATCTGGACTATACATGTTTCATGATACGACAGAAGGACTGGTATATTTACTGCACCAATACCTGGACTATACATGTTTCATGATACGACAGAAGGACCGGTATATTTACTGGTATCAATATCAGGACTGTACATGTTTCATGATACGACACGAGGACCGGTATATTTACTGCATCAATATCAGGACTATACATGTTTCATGATACGACACGAGGACCGGTATATTTACTGCATCAATATCTGGACTATACATGTTTCATGATACGACACGAGTACTGGTATATTAACTGCATCAATATCATGACTAAACATGTTTCAAGATACCACAGAAGGACTGGTATATTTACTGCATCAATATCAGGTCTATACATGTTTCATGATACGACAGAAGGACCGGTATATTTACTGCACCAATATCTGGACTATACATGTTTCATCATACGACAGAAGGACCGGTATATTTACTGCATCAATATCAGGACTATACATGTTTCATGATACGACAGAAGGACAGGTATATTTACTGCATCAATATCAGGACTATACATGTTTCATGATACGACAGAAGGACCGGTATATTTACTGCACCAATATCTGGACTATACATGTTTCATGATACGACAGAAGGACCGGTATATTTACTGCACCAATATCTGGACTATACATGTTTCATGATACGACAGAAGGACCGGTATATTTACTGCATCAATATCAGGACTATATATGTTTCATGATACGACAGAAGGACCGGTATATTTACTGCATCAATATCTGGACTATACATGTTTCATGATACGACAGAAGGACCGGTATATTTACTGCATCAATATCTGAACTATATATGTTTCATGATACGACAGAAGGACCGGTATATTTACTGCATCAATATCTGAACTATACATGTTTCATGATATGACAGAAGGACCGGTATATTTACTGCACCAATATCTGAACTATCCATGTTTCATGATACGACAGAAGGACCGGTATATTTACTGCATCAATATCTGGACTATACATGTTTCATGATACGACAGAAGGACCGGTATATTTACTGCATCAATATCGGGTCTATACATGTTTCATGATACGAGAGAAGTACCGGTATATTTACTGCATCAATATCTGGACTATACATGTTTCATGATACGACAGAAGGACCGGTATATTTACTGCATCAATATCAGGACTATACATGTTTCATGATACGACAGAAGGACCGGTATATTCACTGCACCAATATCTGGACTATACATGTTTCATGATACGACAGAAGGACCGGTATATTTACTGCATCAATATCAGGACTCTACATGTTTCATGATACAACACGAGTACTGGTATATTTACTGCATCAATATCGGGTCTATACATGTTTCATGATACGACAGAAGGACCGGTATATTTACTGCATCAATATCGGGACTATACATGTTTCATGATACGACAGAAGGACCGGTATATTTACTGCACCAATATCTGGACTATACATGTTTCATGATACGACAGAAGGACCGGTATATTTACTGCATCAATGTCTGGACTATACATGTTTCCTGATACGACACAAGGACCGGTATATTTACTGCATCAATATCTGGACTATACATGTTTCATGATACGACAGAAGAACCGGTATATTTACTGCATCAATATCTGGACTATACATGTTTCATGATACGACAGAAGGACTGGTATATTTACTGTATCAATATCTGGACTATACATGTTTCATGATACGACAGAAGGACCGGTATATTTACTGCATCAATATCTGGACTATACATGTTTCATGATACGACAGAGGGACTGGTATATATACTGTATCAATATCTGGACTATACATGTTTCATGATACGACACGAGTACCCTTCTGTAAATCTGCCATGGAATTCCATGGGAAAAAGAGCGGAAATCGACGGAGTATTGGAACGAGGGATTTTGTGGAAATTGATGTAAAACAACGGAAAATGGGAAAATGAGGGATCAATTTAAGATATTTCCGCTTTTTTACGTGGATTTACACCAAATGCCATTGATGATGGCAAACCCTGGAATTTGATGGTAAACGACGGATTATTGGAACGATATTCCGCTCTTTTACGTGGATTTACGCCAAATTCCATGATGATGGTAAACCACGGAATTTGATGGGAAACGACGGAGTATTGGAACGATATTCCGCTCTTTTACGTGGATTTACGCCAAATGCCATGATGATGGTAAACCACGGAATTTGATGGTAAACGACGGAGTATTGGAACGATATTCCGCTCATTGACGTGGATTACGCCAAATGCCATGATGATGGTAAACCACGGAATTTGATGGTAAACGAAGGATTATTGGAACGATATTCCGCTCTTTTACGTGGATTTACGCCAAATGCTATGATGATGGTAAACCATGGAATTTGATGGTAAACCACGGAATTTGATGGGAAACGATAGAGTATTGGAACGATTCCAGCTAATATTGATTCACACTGCACGCTTGAGTCACCTTATGCCTATATATAGAAAGAATTAAAAAAAATTATTACATGAATTATGGTCAATATTTTACTTATGTCATTTGAATCAAAATAAAAGGTTTTCCAAAGCAAGACAATGCATTTCAAGGCTATTAGCAATGTCCCATTCATTGAAAATAAAATAAACAACAGCTTCAATGTTTTGTTCCGTTCTCAAAGTTTTGTTGATGATCTTATCACAAATTCTCTGGAACATATTCTTCATGTTCTGTATCCATGGCATTTTTTTGTTTGTCATTTTGAATTGTCCTCTCATTAAATTGTCTTGCACCATGACTGAAAATCAAATTTAACAGTTACATATACAATGTATCTTAATTTAGAACCAAACGGAAAGACATTGAAAAGAATGCTCATTTTAATGTTTTATATGTTAATTTTTATCAATACACATATTTTAGTGGAGGATTTGATAGTGTTTTCAAACAATAGAAGTTCACTGTTCAAGTATAATATAATATCATGAAACTCAGTGTTACATTGGGATGCTGAGTTACATAATGGATTAAATTTATTTGACCAACTCCTCTTAAACTCAATGTATTTTACCTTTTAAAGGAAAAGTATAAATCTCTGCAATGTCTACAGTAAACTTGGTTAGTACTGGCTGCCACAATACTGAAGAAGCTAAATTCCCGGTCAAGCCTGCAGTCATGCCACATTTGTATCAGCTAGTGGTACCATCTGAGTTTTGACCTGAAATGTATTATAGAAAATTAACTATAAATTATAAATGTGGCATATTTTTCAACCTGACACATTGGTTTTATTTCTTCATACTGTTGTACTAATGCAAATTGTTTCATTCTGGAGGTGCAAGGCTGAATTTACAAAAAAATGTACTTTGCAACACTATTAAAGGACACTGTGATTAAAATCCAGCATAAAAATTACTGATAAACACTTTCGTAATGGTTGCATGCACACTGAAGTAACATGTGGCTTTTATTTCCCTTAGTCTTAGTGCATGGTTGATTAAGCCAGCTTTATGTTTGTAATTAAATAATATAAGAAGGCAACACATACAAATATAACAGCAATGTCTGAATTAATTATTAAATATCAACACATCTTACCTGGTGTTTAATTGGGCTGCAATCCCTTTCATTCTGTTCTCCAGATTTTCACTGATTGGAATACACCATGGAATGTCTCCCAAAATGTTGTTAAGTCTATTATTAACTGACATAATTTAGTATCCTGATACAAATAGTTTTCCTGTGATCAAGAATGTTGATTTATATACATGCCCTCAGAATAAAAGCACTGTACACACATACACATATTTGTTTAGTCCATCACACCTTCAAACATTCAAATCTGGTAACATGTGTATGGACCAGTCTCCAGCCAATGGCTAATCAGATTCAGTTACAGCTGTGAGGCACACTTGGGGTGAAATGGTCAGTTGGTTATTGTATACATACCAGCACATGTATTATTCTGCCTATTGGTGCCCCTCTACTCATGTTACAATACTACAGAAACTGGCTTATCAGCAGATCTAATTTTAGAACCTTCTCACATTGACCAGCAGGGTGTAATAATCTATAAACATGTAAAGGTTACTATGATGTCAATCCTAGAATCAGTTGCTCCATAGAATGTAATTGAAAAATCAGGTTTATGAAATAGGTATTAAAACAATTATCAGCAATTCTGAAATAGGCATTTCAGTGTATCTTTTTCTTTATGACCAGTACATAATTCTTTTTAAATTAGCATAATTAATGCTGTTTTATACTTCATGGTTCTTATGGTTTTTATTAATTATGCCTTATTTAGTCTGAAAATCAAGAAATCAAATTAATATAAGTTTTAGATTCTTCATTTTAAGTTCTTTGTTTTGAATCCCATTGTGCAGTGGAAAATAGTTTGGATTATGGCTTTATGAATTTTTAAAACATTTTTCATGTTTTTGGACTTAGAATTTTTCACTCCCACCACTGGATAAAAACTTCTAAGTACAAGTCTGATAAAAATGTTTAAGTGATTTCCATCGATTTCCGCTCCTGAAAATGACTAAGTTCAACTTTCCATCATTTTCCATGCAAAATCCATGGATTTTGATGGTATTTGAGGGAAGAAATAAGGGAAAAGAGCGTAAAAATAATTTTCCACTCTTTTCCACTGTGTTTTACATCAATTTCCATGGATTTCCACGGATATCCATGTAAAATGAGGGTAATTCATGTAATTTGATGGCAGATCTACAGAAGGGTACAGGTATATTTACTGTATCAATATCTGGACTATACATGTTTCATGATACGACAGAAGGACCGGTATATTTACTGCATCAATATCAGGACTATACATGTTTCATGATACGACAGAAGGACCGGTATATTTACTGCACTAATATCTGGACTATACATGTTTCATGATACGACAGAAGGACCGGTATATTTACTGCATCAGTATCGGGACTGTACATGTTTCATGATACGACAGAAGAACCGGTATATTTACTGCATCAATATCGGGACTGTACATGTTTCATGATACGACAGAAGAACCGGTATATTTACTGCATCAATATCGGGACTGTACATGTTTCATGATAAGACAGAAGGACCGGTATATTTACTGCATCAATATCTGGACTATACATGTTTCATGATACAAGGACCGGTATATTTACTGCATCAATATCTGGACTATACATGTTTCATGATACGACAGAAGGACCGGTATATTTACTGCACCAATATCTGGACTATACATGTTTCATGATACGACAGAAGGACCGGTATATTTACTGCACCAATATCTGGACTATACATGTTTCATGATACGACAGAAGGACTGGTATATTTACTGCAACAATATCTGGACTATACATGTTTCATGATACAACAGAAGGACCGGTATATTTACTACATCAATATCTGGACTATACATGTTTCATGACACGACAGAAGGACCAGTATATTTACTGCATCAATATCTGGACTATACATGTTTCATGATACGACAGAAGGACCAGTATATTTACTGCACCAATATCTGGACTATACATGTTTCATGATACGACAGAAGGACCAGTATATTTACTGCATCAATATCTGGACTATACATGTTTCATGATACGACACGAGTACTGGTATATTTACTGCATCAATATCTGGACTATACATGTTTCATGATACGACACGAGTACTGGTATATTTACTGCATCAATATCTGGACTATACATGTTTCATGATACGACAGAAGGACCGGTATATTTACTGCATCAATATCTGGACTTTACATGTTTCATGATACGACAGAAGGACCGGTATATTTACTGCATCAATATCTGGACTATACATGTTTCATGATACGACAGAAGGACCGGTATATTTACTGCATCAATATCTGGACTATACATGTTTCATGATACGACAGAAGGACCGGTATATTTACTGCACCAATATCTGGACTATACATGTTTCATGATACGACAGAACGACCGGTATATTTACTGCACCAATATCTGGACTATACATGTTTCAAGATATGACAGAAGGACCGGTATATTTACTGCACCAATATCTGGACTATACATGTTTCATGATACGACAGAAGTACCGGTATATTTACTGCATCAATATCTGGACTATACATGTTTCATGATACGACAGAAGGACCGGTATATTTACTGCACCAATATCTGGACTATACATGTTTCATGATACGACACGAGTACTGGTATATTTACTGCATCAATATCTGGATTATACATGTTTCATGATACGACAGAAGGACCGGTATATTTACTGCATCAATATCTGGACTGTACATGTTTCATGATACGACAGAAGGACCAGTATATTTACTGCATCAATATCTGGACTATACATGTTTCATGATACGACAGAAGTACTGGTATATTTACTGTATCAATATCTGGACTATACATGTTTCATGATACGACAGAAGGACCAGTATATTAACTCCATCAATATCAGGACTATACATGTTTCATGATACGACACAAGTACTGGTATATTTACTGCATCAATATCAGGCCTAGACATGTTCCATGATACGACAGAAGGACCGGTATATTTACTGCATCAATATCAGGCCTATACATGTTTCATGATACGACAGAAGGACCGGTATATTAACTGCATCAATATCTGGACTATACATGTTTCATGATACGACAGAAGAACTGGTATATTTACTGCATCAATATCTGGACTATACATGTTCCATGATACGACAGAAGGACCGGTATATTTACTGCATCAATATCTGGACTATACATGTTTCATGATACGACACGAGTACCGGTATATTTACTGCATCAATATCTGGACTATACATGTTTCATGATACGACACGAGTACCGGTATATTTACTGCACCAATGTCAGGACTATACATGTTTCATGATACGACAGAAGGACCGGTATATTTACTGCATCAATATCTGGACTATACATGTTTCATGACACAAGGACCGGTATATTTACTGCATCAATATCTGGACTATACATGTTTCATGATACGACACGAGTACTGGTATATTTACTGCATCAATATCTGGACTATACATGTTTCATGATACGACAGAAGGACCGGTATATTTACTGCATCAATATCAGGACTATACATGTTTCATGATACGACAAAAGGACCGGTATATTTACTGCACCAATATCTGGACTATACATGTTTAATGATACGACAGAAGGACTGGTATATTTACTGCATCAATATCTGGACTATACATGTTTCATGATACGACAGAAGGACTTGTATATTTACTGCACCAATATCTGGACTATACATGTTTCATGATACGACAGAAGGACTGGTATATTTACTGCATCAATATCTGGACTATACATGTTTCATGATACGACGCGAGTACTGGTATATTTACTGCATCAATATCTGGACTATACATGTTTCATGATACGACACAAGGACTGGTATATTAACTGCATCAATATCTGGACTGTACATGTTTCATGATACAACAGAAGAACCGGTATATTTACTGCATCAATATCTGGACTGTACATGTTTCATGATACGACAGAAGAACCGGTATATTAACTGCATCAATATCTGGACTATACATGTGTCATGATACGACAGAAGGATCGGTATATTTACTGCATCAATATCTGGACTATACATGTGTCATGATACGACAGAAGGACCGGTATATTTACTGCATCAATATCTGGACTATACATGTTTCATGATACGACAGAAGGACCGGTATATTTACTGCATCAGCATCTGGACTATACATGTTTCATGATACGACACAAGTACCGGTATATTTACTGCATCAATATCTGGACTATACATGTTTCATGATACGACAGAAGGACCGGTATATTTACTGCATCAATATCTGGACTATACATGTTTCATGATACGACACAAGGACCGGTATATTTACTGCATCAATATCTGGACTATACATGTTTCATGATACGACAGAAGGACTGGTATATTTACTGCATCAATATCTGGACTATACATGTTTCATGATACGACAGAAGGACCGGTATATTTACTGCATCAATATCAGGACTATACATGTTTCATGATACGACACGAGTACCGGTATATTTACTGCATCAATATCTGGACTATACATGTTTCATGAAACGACACGAGTACCGGTATATTTACTGCATCAATATCTGGACTATACATGTTTCATGTTACGACAGAAGAACCGGTATATTTACTGCATCAATATCTGGACTATACATGTTTCATGATACGACACAAGTTCTGGTACCCGAGGTTAAACATCCTTCGTCTACCAGTTTAAACCACATCGTATATTTACAATTTCAATGTAAGTCACTTCCAATCTTACTCAGTATTAAAAGACAATTTCATGGATATACTTGAAATTTAAAAAATAGAACAATACTTAAGGAAAAATCCTGGTTATAACAAAGTACCCTTGTACGAAAGATTAATTATTCTTAGTGACAGTAAGGGAAGAAATACTAAATTAGGTCTAGAAAACTTGGTCAAAAACATCCACAAATTATGAGACAGGGAAAAAAACAACAGTCCTATTTTGGCACTTCACATGTGACTTAACTAGCAAATTTGGACCACTTATCTACAAAAAAAACACCAAAATACTATCGATCTGCTTAACCATATCAACCCAATTTGAGTGAGAGTGAGACGGAAAGTGAAGTAGACAGTGACGGGATTGAGTGTTTTCAGGAGGAGAGTTTCTTAGGAGTTAGACAAGCTAGAGGAGGAAAGAGAGGAAGAAGGTAGAGGAGAAGAAGAAAGAGGAAAAAGATAGGAGGAAGACCGAGGAGAAAAGGGATGAGGAACAGAAAAAAGAAAGTAGAGCTGGAGAAGCAGAAGATGGAAGAAGAGGAGAAAATGAAGGAAGAATTGAAGAAAAAGAAACAAGAAACAATTGAAGAAGGAAGAAGAGAAAAAGAAGCTAGATGAAGAAGCAAGAACAAAGGAAGAATCGAAGAAGAAGGAAGAAGAGAAAAGAAGGTTTAATTTTTTATATATTGTTTTAAAATTGTTGTTAAGAATACTGCTATATAATGAAAACTGATAAAATAATGAAAGAAGACGTAGGATGTATAAGCATTGACTTTTAAGTATCTTATTATTATTTAAACAAGAGAACTTTAGTAACTATTTCATATGTTGATAATATAACTTTGTAATTTAAAAAATAAATATATACATTAACATTTAATGTGCCATACTTTACAATTTTTATAACATATCTTTATCATTGTTTGTCTTTAGAGATTATTATATAGCGGTTTATTGTATAAACACGTTGTCAACACTTGTATGGTGAAGATTGTAGCGGAAGTGCGGTAAAACGGCTGTAGTTGACTTTCAACCGGGAAAGTTGTGCATGGGTTTGTATGCAGAAATTGCTTCGTTCCTTTATCTTATTTGTTTGAATTGAATGTCTTTGTGAACACTAGTTATGGTGTATTCTGTGCTAGTGTTGGGCCATTTGTTTACGAATAAACTGCAACAATGGTGTATACCCAAGAAGTTGCATAACATGAATTTGGACCCGGGCCGTATACAGATCTGTTGTCATGGTATAGGGGGCACTGTCATAGCCCCTGATGGTGCTATTAATCTGTTAGGAAGGAAAAAGATATGGTTTGTGACCTAGATATTGATTGTGTTTTTCTGGATATTGGCAGCAATGACTTATGTAACGTTTATGTGCCGCAGATGGAAGTGGCTGACAATTGTTATGGTTTACACTACAATAACTTTAGTATAAGTTCTGCTGTACATGCAGGCTTTGAGTATATGTTATCACTTGCAGTTAGCAGTTTTTCATAAGAATTAAGTCAGCTGTTGTACAACTACTACAAGGATACCAACATTCTGGTAGGGTGGCCGAATGGCCTGCTTAAAGTCAGCTATAACATTTAAACTTGTACTAGTTGTAAGGAGCAGGATTTCAGAATACTTTCATTGTATGACCCACAGTTTGAAACTAAACTGTTTATATCTAGTCTGTAGTATGACCCACAGTTTGAAACTAAACTGTTTATATCTAGTCTGTAGTACAGAGTAAGCATATATCAAAGTGTGTGTATAATTGTCACAATCAAGGGAAGTTTCTGCAGCTTGCTGGTTTGTGGCTCCGGAAATACTGCTTCATGGTGTCTGGTGGCAAGTTGCCCACTTGGTTTGTACCAAAGCTTGTGGGTGTCAAAATTTATGTTGGTTAAGTCAACATTTACTTGTTGGTTTTCTCCATGCATTTCAGGATGCCCAAAACCACCCATCCAAATCAAGGACAGGGAAGAGGAGGCATGCCCTAGGGGACAGACAGTACCTGCTAATGAGCAAAATGGCTCAACAAATAGAATAGCAAACTTAATTGCTGAAGCCATCGTTAAGGACAATCAAGTCCTCACAGAAATCGCGTCCTTGTTGCCGTCAGGCAGTGGGAGGGAAGATAATTATTGTGCCTCTTGGTATATCATATATACTTGATTGCATTTTATGTATTTATTTGTATAATAATTAAAGAATAAGGCTCATGTAAAAAATACATAGTCTGATTATTAAATTCATGTTCACTTATATTTGAGTCTGTTATTCATCTGATATGCTCATTGGCGTCCTAACAATATACATGTTTCAAGTAATAAGGACGATCAAAAGATCAATATACAGTACAGGATCTAATAGTGTTGTTGCTTACATGAGAATAGGACCGAATGCTGTGAATGCATCTGTGATAACGTCAATCTATATAGTACGTGATCACTGCACATAAAGGCAAGAATAGTACAGGATCTAATAATGTTGTTCCTTACATGAGAGTGGGGCAGAAAGCATCTGTGAGAAAGACAAGGTGTAAAACACATAAAATGGCAGTTGTCATGATGAAGCCTCCTGATGAAAGCCCTTGTCGCGGTTAAATGTACCCCCACCTATGTATTGATAGTAAAATGTATTGTGATATGTTATATTGAAATATAACTTGGTTTGATGTCGTCATTTATATTAAATGACATGTACACAAACAATTGTTGTGTCTATCCAAACTTATGAACGAGAGACATGAGGCTTTTGCATATGATGGTTGGTGGAAACTGAGATTCAAATAACATTATAATATTTTAGGTCTTTGTGTTGAGAGACAGTGTAGGGAACACTCTTCCTAGTAAAGATAAGGATAGGAAACGACCAACAGGCTATTTTATACATGTTTCACATGACTGTAACAATGTTTAAGGATGATCAAAAGACAAGTGTGAATGGATATTTTAAGATCCATGTTATTGCACATAAAGGCAAGTATAGTAGGACGTCGCTTAGTTCATTTTCAATAAAAAAAAATGAGAATAAACTTGATGAGATAGCAAGAAAAAATCGACAGTTACTTAGAGACAGTAAACAACTTGTCAAAAACAATCTTAAACGCTGACATCCACAAACGAAACACTACAAGCTGTCAGAGAGAAAAACCTGAATTCCGTCGAAAGGTTTGTCAGAACAATTGAACATTACAATTAACAAGAAAATTTCGGCACAAAAAACTAACTCTGAACTATGTACCAAAGTGTCTAATCAGAAACCCCCCTTGTCTGAATCAAACGGCACATAAAGACAAGTATAGTACAGGAACTAATAGTGTTGTTGCTTACATGGGAGCGGGACAGAAAACATCTGTGAGAACGATAAAGTGGTTGATAGACTGCACTGTATGGAATTATATAAGTTTTTTTTGTTTTTAAGAATTTCGAGACAAGGCTCTGTGCTTAAAGTGTCACTACAAAATATTGGAGGTCTGCAACAGATGAAAACATCAACAAATTCATCGAAAAACTGGAGTAGGTAAAGACGCATCCGGCGATTGCAAGTTCAAGAGTGAAGACCGCGAATTGGTGTACAGGACAAAGAAGTATCTGGCAGCTCATAAAAGGGGAAAACACTAGTCTCATAAGGCCTAAAAAAATTAGATGTGGTTCAGGTAACCTGACCATACCTATAAAATCGGCCCGACCCTAACGTTTTTATTCGACAGGCCGACCTGAAAATCCGTTACTAAGGATGATTCAATTTTTCAGCATTTTAGTATCTATCGGCTATTTGTCCGCGTTTTAGTATCGATGGGCAAGGCGCTTTACGTAACAATATAAAGCGCTTTCGCGGTTTCGGCACGATGGTTCTACTTTTTAACGTAATTCGGAAAAAATCTTGTCATGCTCTGGAGCTAAGGGCATTCGAAACATTTGCTGCGGATATGTCATGCAGAAAGTTAGAATCAGTAGGGACAGCGCCAGTCTATCCGTCAATCAAGGATTTGATCTGCACTGGTGGCAACAGCTTTGCTTCTAATCAGAAAAAATCACTGTTGCCCCAATGTTTAGCCCCTGCAATGTCCTTATATAAATTCAATTATTCACTTCAGAAATAATTGCCGTTATTTAATAAAGTTTGTTTACATATACACTGCCGAAACTGTTCGTAACTACCGCTTCCCCACCCCCCCTTCATTCAGACAGTAGCCACTATATAAAGGCCTCGCACGTGGCTACCCGGCCTTTCAGTTGTCAGCCGTCATTCATTCAACATTAACTATGCCAGGAAGAGGTAGAGGTCGAAAAAGACAGGCGGATAGGCCACACGAGGAGGCACCACCAATGAGAACAAGAGCTCGGACACGCTGTAATGACCCGGCAAGAATAGAAAAACCAGACAGGGGTGAGAGCTTTGTGGATCTTGAAAACATTTTAAGAGATGCACAGTGCGTGCATATACCTGAGCAGCATCAAGAGGTAGCTCAAGAGGTTTCCATTGTGGAACGGGGCCATGTTCTACAAAGAACGCCGGCTTTCGGTACGCAACCAATTGTTGTGCCTCCATTAAACGCATCATCCAGGCTATTGGATGGGTTTGGGCTGATGCCCGAAACATTCCGGTCCGCTAGATTATAGCAGGGAGTGAAATTGATGAAGGTCCAATGACAAGTACCCCAACCAAAGAGAAAAACAAGTCAACAAGAACTTGTGAGTTTTGTGGAAACACATACAAAACTTAATATGATTTACGTAGTCATTAGCGTGGGAAGCACACATGGGTTAATAGGAATCTGGCCAGGGCAAAATTGTGTGTGAAGACTGTGGATAGGCGTACAGGACAAAAAAGTATGTGGCAGCTCACAGAAGGGGAAAATACCAGTCTCATAAGTATGTTTGTGAAGCATGTGGGAAAACATATGCTTGGTGTTCATCTTTGTAGAAAGAAAGTATGTTTGTGGAGCATGTGGGAAAACATATGCTTGGCGTTCATCTTTGTAGAAAGAAAGTATGTTTGTAGAGCATGTGGGAAAACATATGCTTGGCGTTCATCTTTGTAGAAAGAAAGTATGTTTGTGGAGCATGTGGAAAAAAATATGCTTGGCGTTCTTCTTTGTAGAAAGAAAGTATGTTTGTAGAGCATGTGGGAAAACATATGCTTGGCGTTCATCTTTGTAGAAAGAAATTATGTTTGTGAAGCATGTGGGAAAACATATGCTTGGCGTTCATCTTTAAAGAAAGAAAGTATGTTTGTGAAGTTTGTGAAGTATGTGGGAAAACATATGCTTGGCGTTCATCTTTGTAGAAAGAAATTATGTTTGTGAAGCATGTGGGAAAACATATGCTTGGTGTTCATCTTTGTAGAAAGAAATTATGTTTGTGAAGCATGTGGGAAAACATATGCTTGGCATTCATCTTTGTAGAAAGAAATTATGTTTGTGAAGCATGTGGGAAAACATATGCTTGGTGTTCATCTTTAAAGAAAGAAAGTATATTTGTGGAACAGTTAATTTTTGAAGAAGGAGGAAGCTGATTTTACACTGTTATTTTCTTATATAATTTCACATTTTTTTAACAGTACTTAATAACTGATTAACCTGTTTTATTTAGGTCACAAACCACCAAATAGAGTTGTTCTTTAACTCAATGTAAAGTGACCTAGGTCAGCCAAAAAAAATGTCAACTTTTTGTCCATGGGGCCCTCTCAAAATCTTTTAATCAATAGAAATAGCATCCAGCTTGAAGAAAATGAAAAAAAAGTAGGGGGTCATGTATCATATAAGAAAAATTTGGTTCGTCAAACGCGGTGAACAGATTTTCTCACATGTACGGATTTACCCACTGGCCGTTAGCCCCAACCTTACTTTCACTTTCATATTTAAGCCAGAATACATAATATTTCTTAATAAAACCAATTCACTACATCACATACATGCATACAAAGCATTTAACACCAATTTCATGATTCTGATGCTGATTTGTCAAGACATACCCCCATTTCCAGTCGCTTTAAAGTTTTTTAACGGACTATTTGACTGTATCTGAATTTGGTCCGCGTAGGCATTTAGTGGTTATTTACCTTAAGGCAACCCTTTTTGGATTGTTTAAGTGTTTTTTGCACTTTTTTCAATGCTACTACATATATGCAACACAAAACAATCAATTCTAGACAGATTGGGCATGAATTCCAGAAAAAATTACAAACCCGCATATGCGCCTTTAAGGAGAAATTTGGTCAGCGCCTGTCAAATGGTATGAATAGTGACATGAAATGGGGTTGTATTTGTGCTAAAATGATATTCTGAACCGCAATGTTGCTTTAGATGCCTAATAATATGTCTATTCTTCATATTTAATCACAATTATCCTTGTCTGGTACTAAAATAAGGGCAACATTCACATAAAAATGTCAATTTAAGAAAAAATAAATCTGAACTTTTCTGGATTTTTCATGATAAAAATCTAAATTTTCACTTTTTTAGACATTTTACACTGATAAAAGTGGTTAAAACCCCATCTTGAGTGCATTTCCATTCATTTAAATGCAAACAAATGAAAACATGATTTTGAAGGAATTTTGCATGTCTTTAGGTCACAAACCACCAAATAGAGTTGTTCTTTAACTCAATGTAAAGTGACCTAGGTCAGCCAAAAAAAATGTCAACTTTTTGTCCATGGGGCCCTCTCAAAATCTTTTAATCAATAGAAATAGCATCCAGCTTGAAGAAAATGAAAAAAAAGTAGGGGGTCATGTATCATATAAGAAAAATTTGGTTCGTCAAACGCGGTGAACAGATTTTCTCACATGTACGGATTTACCCACTGGCCGTTAGCCCCAACCTTACTTTCACTTTCATATTTAAGCCAGAATACATAATATTTCTTAATAAAACCAATTCACTACATCACATACATGCATACAAAGCATTTAACACCAATTTCATGATTCTGATGCTGATTTGTCAAGACATACCCCCATTTCCAGTCGCTTTAAAGTTTTTTAACGGACTATTTGACTGTATCTGAATTTGGTCCGCGTAGGCATTTAGTGGTTATTTACCTTTATTAGCATATTATCCTGAATTTCCTTTAGATTGTGTTTGCAGACAGTTTTTCACAGAGTTTATTGTTTTGTGACATATTTCGCTGGACGGTGCGATTTCTTAGTGTGTTTTTAACTTCCAAGATGGCGGAGTGACCTGGAAATTAAAACGCAACAAACTACAAATGGTTTTTAAAGTACAGATTTTTGGACATTCCTTCGTCACGAGACTCAAGTTCGTCTTATCATCAAATAACAATTTGTTATCTTTTAAAATGCCTCTAAGGGATTTTTAAAAACAATTTTCTGGGTTTCCCGGAGGGAATGTTCGCAGCTTGGCTCGCAAAATTCAGTGTTCAGTGACGTTAATCCAGACATTGTTATTATTTTCATTGGGATGAACGATTTATACACTTTGGAGGCGGTGGTTACGTTGAATAGTATTATTGACCTTGCTAATAACTTGTTAGGAGTCAGAGTTTCTCGCATATTCGTGTGCCAAACTACATACAGAGTCAACCCTTCTGTGTTTACACGGTTTCCAGTGAATGCGGACTATTTCAAGTTGATGAACTAAACCGCTTATTAGGTGAAAAGCTGCAGAATTGTGCTACTCTGTTGAGGTTGAAGGGTTTCTGGGCACACTCATGGAGTCGCTGGAAACTATATTTGCCCAGGATGGTGACCACCTTTCTCGGTTCGGCAACAAAATTTTTTCAACAACATAAGAGCCATCATCATATCTGCATTCAGATCCATCGGCCTAGAGGCTGTGTGCCAGTCAGTTTAGTATTAGATTTCTCATCAGCAAAATGCTGTCATCTTATTCAATACACAATTAAAGCCTGTTGCTATAATATATTATCTGCATTATTTCAAATGAAGTCATGCATAAAAGGCTGTGTATTTTGAATTACTGATATGGGTCCAGCTTCAGTTATCTGACTCAATTGCCAAGACATAGACCGGTAAGTTGTCGTTTTTCAGTCTTATTGCTTTGTTTGAACAGATTGTGCCAATTTCCGAAGATAACTCTGAGTATCTTCCGGGTATGTGCCCGAAATCATCAGGTCATTTGTCTTATTATTTCCTATGAGGGACACTGATATTGCTAGGGCTATAACCCGCTGGCCTTTGTTGGATTAATGTAACTAGTGCCTTTTTGCGGAATTTTTATCCGAGTTTCCTCCGGGCTAGTACCCGAGTTCAGGGCTATTTAGCTGTTGTGATTGTGGGATAGTTCAGTAAACACACAATGCACCATGCTTGAGTAACCACTGGTTGGGTGAGTGTCCACTGCACACACCAAGCTTGAGTGACCACAGCCAACCAAGGCCAATGTGAATCACCTGACTTCCAAAGCATGATTCTTGTATTCTGTCTCTTTCATAACCGGTCTCACTAAGGAATAGATGTGCTTTTGATAGTCAATCTACTGCTTAGAGAGCTTTCTCTCTACAGTTACTAAGTAGCTATAGGGAATGTCACTGCAAGCAACTGCCGAAAATATCAATCAAACTTCTACTTCCCTTTTCAAGGTAAGTCTCGTTTAATTTTCCCATTTTAATTGAAAAGAGCATGTGAAGCGAATTGTAGTAGTGAGAATTTGAAGGTGACATTTTCGTTTTTTGTCAATATTGACAGCCATTTTGTATTATTTCTCTTTTCTCTACGGAATATATGTAAATTGGTTCCTACACGGGGAAACGTGGACGTTGCTAGAACAGAAATTTGACGCATAGAATCGTGTTATTATTATTGCCAGTAAAATGTACACAGTTTTTTACCAAAATTTCATTTTGCAACTTCCAGTTAGTAATTTTTGTGAGAAAAAATAGTCTTTTTTGTGTTTATTTCAATATCTGTGACCATCAAGTTCTTCACAAATTCAGTATTTATTGTCTTTTGTGTAGCCTGCAATTTGAAACATCGGTGGACCCCATCCATGTATGTATTGATTACTTATATTGTTTTTATGAAAGTTTATGTCATTTTTGGTTGTTATCAATTGGATACCAAGTGTCTAAGCATACAACACAGTCTAAATAATTACTGGTATTTAATATTCAATTAAACAACGATTGGTTGTTGATATATATTGGCACCTAGCGTCTCCCTGTGTTTAACTTTAACACAGACCAGTGCATCTAATGCATAAGCATTTCTGACAGACCCAAGTATTAGGGAACTCGGCCCCAAAATTTATCAATCCGTATATACACAGAGTCGGGTACCGAAGCTAGTGTTGCATGTGCGGGCTATGGGATATACATTCAAACCCCACTGGCAGACCCATGGTGCCCCGTTTAGAAGTGCTATGTCTGAAGGTTCCAAAGAACCAAATACTCTAGGGTATAGTTCTATAAATGATAACTCCATTTATAAAAGTTCTGCCAGACAGCAATTGGATTTTGAAAATCAAATGACTGGCATTATAAAGAATTTTCAGGCAAAAAAGAGAGATTCAAAAAGGGGAAAGGGGGCGCCATGGGTGATCAGGTTAAGGCCAAGGCAGAGCCAAGGGGTGGATCAGGACAACCCATAGAACCTATCCATTATCAAAATAATTAACAGCCACTCCAGACAGGCTGATATAATCACAATACGCCTACCCCTGAGGCAGAATATAGAAAATTAAGTGACCGTCAGACTGCCTCCCCTACCGGATTAAACATAAGGGATGATTTCATTCTGGATATATTGCGGGGAACCGCAAAAACAAATAGACTTTTGGCGGGTTTATGAGGGAGGGTTTACAGAGGGGCCCTACTCAGGAAAGGAGAAACCCGAAGTCAGTCGAAGTCCCTAAGGCCATGTTATACAATGGGTCCACTGAGTTTAGGATGTTAATTCATAAATTTTATAGTTTTGCTAGATCCAATGTTTTTGACTTGGTTAGCCGAGCATTTCCAGAATTCCCGGAGGCTAAGATAGAACAATTGGCAGTCACCAGACTGTGCCAAAGTCGAGATCAGTAAAGACCGTGGCGTTAGACCCCCCCTCATTACAAACTGTCGAACAGGATGTGGAGGGTGCTTCCGTCATGGCTGTTACTGATGTATGGAATACGTTAAGACCCATGTAGCAATATACCTTTTCTGTCGATTGAGAGTAAATTTGATGGCAATGCTTCCAATTGTCCATGTTAATGAAGCTCGGTCTAATAATGGTATTTATATATATTATGTTAGTGTTGACTATAAGCAGACAGATTATCAGCTTGTTGCTGTTGTAAACAGTAAGCTTTTATATTTAACTCTAATCACAAGGTTATTTTTATATTTGACCGGTCTAGTTTGCCTGCATGGTAAACAATTATAGCTTTTCTACCTTGTTTTCTATTAATAACTATACACTATTTCAGATACGCCAGAGGCTCGCTTAATAAAATTTCCGAAACTCGTTTAATATAAATTTATATCAATTGACAACTCGTGATAGATCCTCTATATATCACAATGGACAACAACATTTATGCGGTCTGTGGCAATACATGCCATAAAACTCCATTTAGATACCCCAGCTTTAATGAAATATGGCGAATTGGTCAGAGATTTGAAAGCAAAGTGTAAGTGTAAGAAAAGTGATTGTGAAAGAAAAATTATATGTTGTCCTTTTAACTCTGTAGTCAGGTTTATACTATGTTATGTCTAGAACTCACCAGGGATCTGATATTAAATATGTTCAAATGTTCAATTCCAAGACAACTGATAAGGTAAAAGAAGAAATAGGGAAAGACATGAGTGTAAGCAATGGTACTGTTAGGATTCTTGTAGCACTTCTAGTGCTCCTGGTATGGGAGTCAATTTTAAAGGGTTGGACAGTATTATTAACTTTGGACTACCTAAAGACCTGAATAGCTTTATACAGCAGTTTGGCCAGGATGGAAGAGATGGGTATCAGGCAATGGCACTTCTTTTATTTAAGATGTATGTAGCGAAGCGGAGGCACAACTGTGGGCATCCGACTATGCTGCGTCTGTGCCGATCAAAGAATCCATGTCCATAACTGAGTCATTTTAAATGAATGAGTCTGTGTCACTTCCCGATTTGTCATCCGAGTCTGTGTCACTGAATGAATCAGAATCTGCCATTGAGTCCATATCCACTAAATTAAATATGAGTCTGAAACTGAGTCTGTATCCACCAATAAGTATTGCAATGAGACAGGGATATTTAAATTTATGAACTGATTTAATTTCAGTGAGGCATGTATCGATTAAATTCAGAGGAAAAAATTGTTCACAAGATTAAAGGATTAAATTCCGTGGTGAACCATAGCTGTGGACTTAATTCCATGAACAGCTGATTTGTCAAGAGGGCAAAATAAATGACAGTTTCAAGTATTGAACGGTTCAAGACGGACGGAAACTGTTCTAGTCTTTCAAGTAAATGGAAAAAATGGCTAAAGTCCCAACTGATTCAAGGGATATAATCACCGATGTAACTTAGTCAGGACATTACAGATACAAACGTTTGATTTTTGGTATCTCGTGTGCTAGTGAGATGTACCAAAATTTGCTTCAATAGATCCAACACACAGAACATAATGGATGACATTATCGTCCATGGAGTCACACACGTCAGGAAGAACATGATCAATATCTGGCTATTGTGCTTAAAGTGCTGAGTGAAAAGGGGTTTACTCTACATAGTGAAAAGTGTCAATTCAATATTTTGGAATTATTGTTCGTGGGAAATGTGATGTCTAGCACAGTGTTGATCCAACGCAATCTAAGATGCAGGATGTACCGGACGTTAGAACGCCAGGTAACTCTTTCGAAGTTTGTTCCTTCTTAATTTCAACGCACAATATATATGTGATTTAGCTAAGGTATCCGAGCCATAAGAACTCGCAAAAAGGCAAACTTTCACTTGGGTCAGAGAACAGACTGCATTTGATGAGCTGAATAAAAGCCTTGAAAGAGCGGTAATATTAGGGTTTTACAACAAAAATTCAAAAATTTATAGGAACATTAGTATTTAGGCACATTCATAATGAATAAAAAATTTGGAAAAGACAGGCTTATTGACGCCAACGACATAATTTGTTACGACAAATAAGGAAATCATGTTGAGACCAAAATGATGGAAGTTTCCGACAAATTTCTGACATACTTTCAACGAAGACTGACAACAGTACTGAGGAGAAGGTTAATCTCCAACAACTACAGCATGAAGTAATACGACATTGGACAAACAACGATTGTGAGAGAATGAATCATGTATTGATATATAGTGTTGACTGGAAATCAAAGCCTCTACTTGACATAATGACGCTTATACATAACTTGGTAAATGGAAAATTGACACTGGGTGGATTCAGACTGACTAAAACAAACAGACAGCTTGAAAGACCAAAAAACGACTGGATGCAAAATGTTGCAGAAGTTCAAGAAGTCATATTGAGTAATCAGAGGGATGACAGCTCAACAAGCTCGGACAAATAAGAGTCATACTTTGCATCTGTGAAGGACACCGGAAGTAGACCATGAATGGTGAAGTAATCTGTGGAACATATACCTATAACATTCAAAATTGACACTGAGGCTGGTGGCACATGTATTTCCAAGGACCACCACAAGCTGCTTGGAACTATTCCTTTAAAGAGAAGTCGCAAGTCTTTATATGGAGCAGGAAATAGGAAATTATCAGTGCTTGGAAAGTTTCAGTGTGAAATAATAATAATAATGATTAATAACAATAAAGACTTTATTTAAAGAGGCAACAGAATTGCTACTTTTTTGCTAATTTATAGAGTTTTGCTAATTAATAAAACTTTAATTGATGAAATCTAAAAGACAAAGGTCATACAAAGGATTGAATAGTTAATCTATTATTCGCTCACCAATCGCTCACCAAAAAAAACCAACAAATTTCATGACAGTTGATCTTTGCCGCAAGGGTCTTATTTTTGTTGAACAATGGAATACCAAGCAATCATGATTGACGACAACCCAGAATTAAAAATTCTGTTCGACCCCAACACTATGGACAATACTGACCAATCATCGGAAAGTAATGATACGAATGATGAATTGATTGAGTATAATCACCTAGCGTCATTGTTTAGTGACCTACCTACTGACTTGTTAATTACAACAATATTGAAAGAGCAGGGCTTGAAACTAACTATTTTTGGTCACTGGTCCCTCAGCAAAGAAACGTAAAATTTGTAAATAAAACGGTTACTGGTCCCTCAAGATTTTCACTGGTCCTTCTTGATTTTCACTGGCCTCGGACCAGGCGACCAGTGTTAGTGTCGAGCCCTGAAGAGTACTCTAACTGTGAATCAAACCTCAGTAAAACAAGGTCTATGTTGTTTTGCATATTACGTGAAGGCGACGAATATACCCAATCAGCACAGAAAGTGACCTTAAACGCTGTGTGTGGACAAAGAAAGGGGAACCAGTGACAGTCAAATTAGCTACTGACATACACACTATATCTTAAGTGTCCTTGAAGGTGATGGATAATTTTACCCTTATCAAAGGCATCCTTAGTGCCTGCACACGCCAAACCATGAGCACATCCACATCCAGTGATCTTCCTAATGCGAATACACCAATTAGATCACTGTATTCAGGAGGTGTATGTTATTAAGCAATTAAAAGGGGCTCTTCTTAGTCGATTTAACAGACATGGAGACGATCCAAGAAACTTTGAAGAAATTCGCTTTAAAAGCCGGTATCATACAATAAATAGGCACAGATCAAATGAGACGAGGCTGTATCATGTATTGTTATTAACCTCTTAACTGTCCAGGCCATGGAGTTTAGTTGTCATGTTGGAATATATAAAATATTTATGAAAGAATAGTTTCACTTTACTTTCATTTTGAAAACTATGTTGCATTTCTTAGTTATTATATTGCATCTGTGAGACTGTGAGTGTGTGGATATATCTACATCCTTATTTAATTAATTGCAAGGTCCTGTGCTGTAAACTACAGCAGAAATTCACTGCACTTTCAAATTTGTGAAAGTTGCGAATTAATTGGATGATGTAAAGTTCACATCGACTTAGCCCCCATGCGTAGTGTGGTCAGATCCTATATCAGTGCAAAGTAGTGGAGCTAATATTGGTCTGAATTAAATAAGATTGCTCCTGTATGAGGAAAACATAACTAAGTAAAAGAACTTATATCCTCAGTGGTGTAGGGGGCGCTGAAGAGTAAGTGACGTCATTAATTAAGGGATCTGACAAGGCAAGACAAGTAGTGATTTTGTAGAAGGATTTAATTTAGGTAATGTATGAATATATTCATAATAAAATAAAAGCCTTGGTGGCTTATAAGTACCTGGGTGGTACTGCGCTGTTTGGTACAGCTTTTTACTGTGGATGAGTTCCACATCACCCAGGGGGGTGAAAGAATATATCGTTTAGGTGACGATCCAGGCATCATTTAGGTGGCCATGTTTTCTGACCAGGGGTCAAGATTGAGTTTTATTCTTCTGACCGTAGGTCAGTAATGATGTGATACTTGCAGTTGATAGTATCTTTGTTGTTTTTCGTAATTATGGAGATCATATAAGATGATATTATATCTGGATATACTTGTTATGTATAATCGAATTAACGTTTATTATGCCAGTTCACAGTCCAGGTCATTTATTTCGCTTATTTCTGGGTCAGTTATTTATAGATAACTGTTATTTATAGATAACTGCAGAATCTCTGCAAGCTAGGCTGCGGCTTTCAGTCTCCCTGCTATCAAGGGTAATCCGGACCAGATTTTTCACGGTCCTATAGCGCGCTCCATGCTTGACTGCAGGAGGCGGGTCTTATCTGATATCAGGGTCTAATAGTGTATTAATGATGTTAACTGGACTTTGTAGAGATAATTATCTGCGAGTATTGCAGGTGTATTTGGTGGAGTGAGGTCCCATTTAGCATACAATTTCGTAACACGTAAGCGATTCTCTTTTCTGAAAGGTTTTTAAAAATGGTCCAGCCTACTGTATTAAAGAGAAGACACACGTTGAAAGGAACTAATCTGCTGGCATTGGTCAGGAAAATAAGGAATGTCAAATCAAACCCGAAGGGGTTCACCAAGATGATTTCATCTCAGCCCCTGGAAGATTTGTTAATAGAGGTATTACAAGAGTGATTTATTAGGATATGGGCAAATTATCAGCAATTGGTTTTTGGCATATGCATAATTAACAGGTCATTGAATAGTCAATATTTGTTTTTAAACCGATGTTTGTGTTTAGATTGTTATATTTTATTGTTTATGAGAAACTACAGTCGTATCGTGAGGGTCGAAGTGTTTGACCTGAAATTGGTATGTCTTATTGTGTAATGACATTAAGAGTGATATTATCGTCTTTTACAGGACATTAAGGCAGGTTTCCTAACCATAACGGGGGGAGGACATTGATGATGTAATAAGGATGGCAGACAAGGAGACGTCCGCAAACAATGCACGAATAGCCTTGCATTCCGCGATAATACTGGCGAATGAAATTGGTGCGCCGAAAGGACAACAACTCGTGGATGATGAGGTGACTAGTTGAGCTGGCTTAGAGTATCTAAAGTCATATCTTTAATGATTTATGCAGTGTAACAGGGTATAACGCATTATGAAGGTCCATTATTTCCTTTTTCAAATCTATCAGACAGCATGTTTAAGGGGAGGCTTTTATAATTATATTTATAGTAGACATATGGAGTAGATTACTTGTGTTAGTTTTACACATGGTGCATTTACCGGGGTTAGGTACATTGTACATAACGAGTCTATTTTGTGTTATAACTATTTTAACAAATGGACGCTTACATGTTTCTTCTAGACATGAAACACTTAGGATATACTCACATCAGAAGAACAGCTACAAAAATACTTACAACTTCACATCCATGACTTTGGCACTTATGTAAACACACAAGGGGCTGCTACTAACCCTGACTTATTTTGAACCTTACAAAAATCAAGCAAAAGTTAAACTCGCAAGGGGCTGCTGCTAACCCTAATGTGACTCATTTTGATCCTAACAAAAATTTAGCAAAGGTTACCAGATATTTTCCTATGTGTGATGGATGCTTAACTTTCAGGAACTTGATATACCCTAGCTCATCTGTGAGTGAAAATTTGTAGAGAAGCAATGGCAGAAGAGGATACTATCTAATAAGTTACTCTAACAAAAACTTAACCAACACAAGTCCAAGCAGAGGATTATATCAAGGCCATTCTTTCAGGAAAAAGCAAAAACATGCAGGGCTTTTTTCTTCTATAGCAGGGACCGTTTACAGAGAAATTCTTTAAAATCATTTACATAATGTTTTTGCTTCCCTTTTGCAAAAAATATCAGTTACTGTTATTGTTTCCCAAATTGAAAGAAAAGGCCCCTTCCCTGAACATTTAAAATAAGCCCTGACATGCAATATCATCAAAATAACCCTTGAATAACAAGCAGCCCCTATTGAAAGCCGTGTACATTCTCTTATAAGTTGAAACAAGTTCTACATAAATCTAACCATTCAGGCACACATAAAGTGTTCATTCAACACTTTCAGTATGTATTCAGCACTTTCTCCATGAGGTTTAACCAGTGCCTGATAATCTCTATTCTGAACAATATCTTCCAAAACTTCTCTTATACGCTGTACATCAAACAACACATAATCAGTGGCCGTCCATTTTTGAACTTCACTCTTCAGTTCTCTCACCTCTTTCGAATTCACATCTTTATGTGTATTACGTGCCAAACATTCATCAACTTCATTGCAACCGCAACTCTTTACATGATCAGACAATTTAATATTCTTGTTACCTTCAAGTATTTCTTTTCCTAAATTATCAAAATTTTTACTCATAGATTCAAGCTCTTCATCAGAGTCACCATTAGTATTTCTAAATGCCATACCACGTTTGGAGCCTTTGGTGCTATCACAGTCACCATTAGTATGGTTAAACTCTACAATGCATTTGGAGCATTTGTCATTATCAAAGACGGCCTCCATATTTTGTAAATCACTTACACCACATTTGGAGCTTTTGACACTATCACAGTAGCTGTCCCTTTTTTGGAACTCATTCATACGACATTTAGAGCCTTTGTCTCTTTCACTAACACTATTAGTCAGTTTGTGATACTCAGAAATTCTGTGTTTGGCTATTACTCCCAACATATGAATAAACTGAAGATAGTCCATACCTGCTGTAGCTTTCAGAATCAACTGAAACCAATAGAATTATTACAATCATTATCAAAATCACAAGAGATGTTTGTAAAACATGTACGCCCCATGGCCGCCAAAAAGTTTGAGTGGCAAAGGTTACAGTGACCTAAAATTGATATGTGTTGTTTGCCAACCTCCATGTTAAGTTTCGGGACCTTGGGAAAAAGCATTCTTGAGTTATTGAATTGAAACCATTGGGTCTTCCGCCTGATCCAGGGATCAGCCAACAGACCAACCATCATATACAAAGCAATATACCCCCTCAGCAAAGATGGGAGCATAATAACAATACAACACAGACATTAAAACATATAGACAAAGTCATCTAAAGATTCCATAAAAATTATCATAGGCACTTGGAAAAAGATAAGTTTGCTTGTAAGGCTTTCATTTTGGAAATAATAAAATAATTCGGTTGGGGGTGAAGAATTGAATAGGCTGTAATTTATTACCTGACATTGTTCTGTCCAGCCTTCCATTTCCCTACAATCAGCAATCTCTGTTTGTACACTAGACAAGTTATCTTGTAGATGTTTCCAACATATATCTATATTACATGCATTCAGCCAATTATGATTGATCGATATTGTGTCTTCCTATAAATAGAAATTCATGACATCAATTACTTCCCCTGTCAGATAGAAACACAAAACAGCGTTTAATTAATTATTACATACATGCCAAGTTTTGCAGACCCTTTTGTGTGAGATTAGTGTTGGAAATGCTTAAGATTTCATTAAAATGCATGAGGTTTTCCTTGCTCAAACTTCAAACTTAAATAAATGAAGATGCACTTCAGATATAGAGACGGTAAAAACAAACCAATACCATCAATAATAATTAATAATTGCTTACCATGTTAAAAACCTGATGATGCCAACCACTGGGTACAAATATAATCTGGCCTTGACCTTGTATGACCACTAACATTTGACCTTCGACTTTAACAGCATTTGGAAACATTTCCGTGTTTTCAAGGTTAGGTGACATGACATCATAAACCAGATTTCCGAGTCGATCGTTCAAATTCTCCTCACACCCTGAAACAAACTAGCAACTGCAATTTTTTTTATGGATGAATAAAATTCCCTCACTGAAGAAGTTTGCCATCTTGTAACAATTAAAATTAATGTATATATCAATTTCAGACTGAAAAATAAAACAAGAGGGCCATGATGGCCCTATATCGCTCACCTGATTATAAACCCTGCACAATTTTCACCCAAAGGAATAATTTGAACATCTTGGTAGAAAACCACAAGATGATGCTACATACCAATAATCAAAATTCTAGGCAGTGTAGTTTTAGGCAAGAAGATATTAATATGTTTTCCCTATATATAAGTCTATGTAAAACGGTGACCCCCGAGTAGGGCCAATTTGACCCCAGGGGCATAATTTGAAAAATCTTGGTAGAGGACCACTAGATGATGCTACATACCAAATATCAAAGCTCTATGCAGTGTAGTTTTAGACAAGAAGATTTTTGTATGTTTTCCCTACATAAGTCTATGTAAAACGGTGACCCCCGGGGTTGGGCCAATTTTGACCCCAGGGGCATAATTTGCACAATCTTGGTAGGGGACCACTAGATGATGCTACATACCAAATATCAAAGCTCTTAGGCATTTTAGTTATAGACAAGAAGATTTTTATATGTTTGCCTATATAAGTCTAGGTAAAATGGTGACCCCCAGGGTGGGGCCAATTTTGACCCGAGGGGAATAATTTGAACAATCTTTGTAGAGGACCTCTAGCTGAGTCTATATACCAAATATGAAAGCCCTGGGCCAAGCGGTTTCGGAGAAGAAGATTTTTTAAGGTTTCCCCTATATAACTCTATGTAAAACTAAGGGCCCCCGGGGCGGGGCCAATTTTGACCCAAGGGGCATAATTTGAACAATCTTTGTAGAGGACCTCTAGCTGAGTCTACATACCAAATATGAAAGCCCTGGGCCAAGCGGTTTTGGAGAATAAGATTTTTTAAGGTTTCCCCTATATAACTCTATGTAAAACTAAGGGCCCCTGGGGCGGGGCCAATTTTGACCCCAGGGACATAATTTGAACAATCTTTGCAGAGGACCCCAAGGTGGTGCTACATACCAAATATGAAAGCTCTAGGCCTTACGGTTTCAGAGAAGAAGATTTTTAAAGTTTCCTTTGTGAAAATCTATTTTTAGCCTGTGTGACCTAGTTATGCGACAGACCGGAAATTTTTTAACAACTTTGAAAGAGGACCACCCAATGATCATTCCTGTGAAATTTGGTTAAATTCCATCAATTGGTTTAGGAGAAGAAGTCATTTAAAGGAATTGTTGACGGACGACGGACGACTGACGACGGACAACGACGGACGACGACGGACGCCGGACAGCCACCTATCCTAAAAGCTCACCAGTGAGCACTTCGTGCTCAGGTGAGCTAAAAATGGAATATATTATGCCCACACTCAAAATACAAAAGCTTTTATACCAACATACAGATACTTGTAGTAAAGGATGTGAGTTTCATTAATGTATTAAAACAATAAGTGCATGTAATCTGATCGGAATTTTGTTGGATACAGTTTCCAAAGACAAATCTAAGGTAGTGAAGCATACTTATTGACTGGAATTGAGTGAAGCATGATAAAATTGAATTTTTACAGACAGATAAAGCCAGGGGAGTTATTTACCAGGGGGATAAAATATCCACTTCTTCTTCCCACAGATATTTGCTGACCAACTGTATGACCTGAACACATCGGCATGGAACGGCGTCCTGAATGTAAACATAAAATATCTGATATTCTGCAATAAAATATTTCAGTGTCCTCGGGTTTTCAACTTTTTAAAAAAATTTGATCACCACCTTACTGCGGCTAGATGAACTTTGAAGGAATTTTTATGCTTGCATTTTATTCTGTAAGCAGCTAGAAAATTCTCCACATGCAGAGGACATTACTGTAAACATCAAAAGTTATCAGGAAAACATAACCAGATCTTGTTGAGCAGCAAACTTGCTAGATCTTCCGGGTGACAGATCTACCAATAAAGCAAAGGCTAGCAATTGAATTTTTCACCTGGTCGAGATTTAAATGAAGCCTATTTTATATCTTATTTTATCAGTGAATAAATGGTAAAATTTGCCTATTTCAGATTTTTCTTTGTGTAATAAATTAAAGCATCTAACAACTAGTGTAACTTTGATTTTTTTAATAAAAGATCAAAACTAACGCAATAACTCCTACCATGTTCCTTTAGGACCCATGTATACAAATCTGTAGTCATCATTAGGTAAAGTATCCCAGTATTCATTTAGCCAATCAGACTGGAAATATATCGGTGTACTGTATGCTTCATACTCTGGGAACTTCCTGTAGGTAAAAAAGCAACTTATCAACTTCACTAAAACAGGACGCAACTTGTCATAAGTCATGTTAAAACTTAAAAGTCTTCATCGATCATGGCATGAAATTATTATTAAACGTCAATAAACAATAGCTTGATAAAGCTAGACCTTGGCCACAAAATTAAATACCAAAAGCTGAAAAGCAAAGATCTCATTATATTAAAAAATTCTAGTGATGATCGTCATAATAATTCATGACAAAACTTCAGCATCAGCATATTTTTTTATAATATTATACACAGTACAACCTTCCAGCGTGACCTTACGTAGAACAACAACATATCTTGATAACCACAACTTCAAAATTTCCCTAAGCCTATGTTTACAAGCAAAATTTTAAGTTCCATTTATAAGGCTGTTGGCTCTAGTGTACTGAGGTTTTATTCATGCAAATTGTTCATACTTAATAAAATGCCAATCTTTGAGGTACAGACAATCCATATCAGTGTTGTATCCACTGTGTTTGTACTTCTGCCAGTAATCTAAATATTCTGACATCAACATTTCTGTTTTACAATGTGAGCTGTATTCTTCTTGCTTACAGTTAGCTACAGGCACAACTGCTTCACCTAAAAGTCAACAAATCATAGAATGAAGGGATAATCATATAGTATTAGTAATGTAATTTCATTCTGACAAAAACGCACCAGTTGCATCTCATGATTTTCATTATTCAGCTCAATTTCATTTTTTTCATTCCATATTATATATAAGTATGTATCGATGTTGGTTCCACATTGGTCTGATGCTACTCGATAATAGGGCTGTAATGGTATGACGTGGTACACGAAAGACTGCTGACTTCAGTCCCACACGGTTCACCGTACAATAGTTGCAAATTTCGGTACGGTTTGGTATAAGCTTTTTTATAAGCAAAATGACATTCAGAACGAAAATGTCTGAAAGCCCTCTGATTATGTATAATTACTATGTATCACTCGCCTTAATTGTATTAAAATATATGCTTCATATTGTCGAAATTCATTTAAAATAATTGATAGTCACATAATAATTACTGTTATAGAATCAACAAATTCATTGTCATTTAAAAATTATAGTATTTAAGCTGCCGTTAGAGAATACTGTATCATACCCAAATATACCGAACCGTTAGAAAAAAATTTTTTTTTTAAATGATGGTACATATCATAAGAAATTTCGTGAGGTCAGCGTACCGTTACAGCCCTACTCGATAAGAGGCCAGAACTTTGTAAAAAAGCATGTTGAATGAACAACAGTCAGCTTAATCCGCGACTTTTCATCAGAAATACGAGGGTTGTCCCAGTAAATCGTGTACTTTGCTTATAATTTTCTTATTTGGCGTCACATGATTATGATTTTTTGTAATTACCTTTATGAATTCATTGTTGATCTGAATCAAGTGGGAAAACTGAACAGATATGTGTATGCTGCACATTATCGGTGATTAACCAACCCCATGTACGCAAATGCGGCGCAACCCATAAAACGCGCCGTGATTCATTCAATGTATGTTCAATAAAGTTGTACTTCTCATATTTTCAATAAGTTATTGTGCATAATTTTCACTTCGGCATTAAGGACTGCCTGTTTAATGTCATCACAGTAAAGTTCAAATCAATTTCATCATTTGTGCGAGAAATACGCATGTTTAAATAGCAACACTAAAAATTAAAACGTGCGAGAATTTTGACGTCAGAAGAGGAAACACCCGTAGAATCATAGTACACTTTATATTTGTGGTTGCTATACCGTCGAAAAATAGTTTAAGACTCTCACCTAATACAAGAGGATATAAAGTAATGTTTCTAGAACACGTATGCATGAATGACTACGAATATTTTATTATGTTTGGGACATCAACGGGTTGTATTTCACTCTCATCAAATGTGCCATGCACCACAGGGCTTTCACTGTTCTCGTAGTAGAAGGGATATGTTCGGGCTGGTTTTTATCCCACCATGAGAGTTGGTTGTTTCGATCAGACAGCTTTTCTATGGTGCATTCGAATGCAATTGGTTCGCAAATGCGTATCAGGAAAAAGTTTAATGTCATCGTAAGCAATTGAATACAAGGAACATGAGCTTAAGATATAGAGAAAAATGGTTCCGCGGTATGACGTTCTTACTTTGACGTCAGTGTGCGCCGCACTTTCATACCATGTGTATTAGTAATGTAAACTGACAATTTATTTCTTGATATATTTTCATGAAATTCCGGATACCTTTTAAGAACATATTCATTAATCATCAGTGAAAAATTGAAACAGTTGTTTTGGATACTTTTTGTGTAATGAGCAAAGTACACGATTTACTGGGACAACCCTCGTATATATTATTTTGCTTCATCAGCGCTGTTATGAGTGCTCGGTGGTACTTTCTCAGTGGCACTTCAGCAGTCTCCAACTTTAACGGGTTGCCCGAAGTCCGGGACAAGTAAATTGCCCTTTCGCACAAGTCAAATTTAAACGAAACGACGCCCGAACGGACAAGTGAAAATTTTGGCGAGTAACGGGCAAAATGGCAGTTAGTTATTCCAATTATCCAGACTGGTCCGCCGTATCACGATCTCAACAGACGCTTATGATTATATAGAGCGCTCCGTAGTAACAAGCGTTAATTACCTATTTTCGCGACCGAAAACAAAAATATTCTAAAATACGATATCGTCGTTTTTCATCTATGACAGACGATTGTTTTTTGTTGAAGCATTAGTGTTTTTTCCAGGCCCTTTCAGCATGGCGCATGCGCCATGCCCTTTTCTGCCGAACTAACGATGCGCCATGCTGCCCTTATCAAAGGCCTTTTGCGCCAAGTGCCCTTTTGTCAGCTGCTAATTGTTTATTGTGCCCTCTCAATCGGATGTAGACTGTCCTACATCCTGTCGTATCATGCCTTGTCACCTAGGATACGACGTGTCAACGTGTGTATTACACAACGGGGGTCTCGGCAGTCGGGTGAAAAAATCACGTGACTGGTTGCTTCTTTATCTTGAAAAAAACGTGTGAACCAGTCAATGTTTTTACAGAAGAAGAAATTTGCAGTAGACTGGTTGCATCATGATTTTGCATAAAAAAGCATGAACCAGTCGGCAATTGACTTTTCACGGGCATAAAACACGAACCAGTCGCTATTTTTTCAATTAGTTGTCGAGCGTCGGCAATTAACAAATGAATGTTTTTCGCAAGATTAATCCAATTAAAAATAAAACTGCCGACGATGATTGCCTAATCAAAATTTTGATATATCATAAACTATTTAATATGCTCACGTGCGTTGTTGATATCCAATTTATGTTACGACTGACGCGAAGTAAAAGTCTGTCACAAATGTACGCTCCGTGAAATTGGCGATTAAAACAGTAATCCAGTGGACGAATTTTTATTATAAATCGCATAAATCCATATAGTTTACGCTTTAAAGTAATTAAAAGTAGCCTAAACACATTGCACATTTATCTTGCGAGAATTTGTGAAAATATGCCGACATACAGGTCACGTGACGCGCGTGTTGAACTGTTCTGCAAATATGCCGTGTCGAGAATGTAAACAATTCTGCCGATGACAACGCTTGTATTCTACGAACTTTTAAGACGATATAAGGGCATTTAACGAGTCTATAACGGTTTAAACGCATTAATAACGAAAAATGGTCGAATTTATCAGGTCAGTAATACTGTGAGTGACGCAGATTCGGATATTCACGTATTTTCGGATAAGTTTGTTTACGTTGATTATTGGCTACACTCTGGCAGATAAGACTACACAATATGATTAAATCTTGCCATTTATTGCTTAGTCCGATATGTCAGCTACCAATTGCAATATTATACAGGGTTCCCACGGTCAGGGATTTTTTCGAAGTCAGGTTTTTTTTGTTCTCACAAAAAGGTCTGATCACTCCAAAATGTCAGGAAAAACTGCTGTGTTGTCAGGGAACAGTCTGACTGAAAACCTATTGCTTGATATATGGATTCTATAGCAGGGTTACCTTAGAACATTTGTGGGAACCCTGATATAGAATCCATATGTCCAGCCTACTGATGCCAACAAAGTAGGCCTGTTATTATAGGCTATATATCCTCCTCTTGTAGATCTATGTGTAAGGTTGTAAATAATAAAAATGAAATAACTCAATTGATTTGCTCTTTTAGTCTTCATAAACACACACTGGAGATGTGTATGTGGCATATCCAAAGTGTTTGTTGCTAACTTGGCAATCATTTGCCAGAAAAGTAAAAAATTCATATGTAAGTCTTAGTGTCTTTTAATGGTTGTAGCCCCACACTTATTTGTGGGAAGCATATAACATTGATGCTGTCTGTCTGTCAGTTTTTAACTGGTCTTATATGAAAGACTAAAATACTGGTTTAGATCCAGGACTCAATATTGCATGGTTCCCCAACTTCCCAAAATGTACTGGTGCTGAATTGCCAGGAACTAGGTGGTTGCTTTACTCAGAAGGCCGGGTGCAACGAAGTGCCCTTTTTCATAAGGTCGCGTGCAAAAAAGTGCCCTTTTCTCAGAAAACGCCATGCCCCTGAAGGGTTCTGGAAAAAACACTAAGCATGAAAACTTTTCTATCTGCAGTCCTGGCAGACCATTACCGCGTTTCATGCTTCAATCAATGACAATAGACTCTCTGTTTACACAAAATCGCTCGTTCAACTGTCTTTTCTGGTGCAAAACTTTGGAAAAACATCGCTTTTTCAAGTATTTACCAGAGTAGTCACTGTAACTATATCGTAGATTAGAATCACATTTGACTAAATTATTAACACTTTGATATTATTAATTTTGAACTATGGCTACTGTACTCATGTTGTAAAAATGTTTTTTTCAATATTCACGTATCTTATTCTACATTGAACATTTGAACCCAATTTCATTCAGGCAAGTGAAATGCTTTTCGGACAAGTGATTTTTAGATGTTGCCTGCCCGAATGTGCGAGTGATTTTGAAAGCTTAGCATGAAGACTGCTTCAGTCAGGAAACCAAGTAAAAAGATTCACATGATTCAAAAAATGATAGGTGACCAGGAGCCTGTTGCAAATAGCCAAGGCGCTATATCATGCCCTTTTTGGTAGCGTTTTACTACATCTACATTTTCGCTTTTTAACACTTTGAAAGACGAGGGCTATCAATCACGTTCTTATGCAACAGTCAGCTTTGATACGCAACGATATATGCTAGCCCTAGCATGTGCTCCCTGGTAGCATATAAATTTTTCTCTTCGTTCGATATGAAGAGCTTTTTTGAAGCAAGTCGTTCCTTAGTGTAGCGCTACGAAGCGCTCGATGGCGCCTTGCTTATGCAACATCGTCCAAGTCTTCGCCACCGAGTGGCCGACTAGTCTATTGACTAACGGCTGTTTCACGGTATTTTACACACAACTGTAACAAATTAGTCAAAAATTCAAAATGTTTAATTCCTTATGGCTTGTGAATTTTCCAAACATACTATATCCAAAGGTGCAAAGTCTGAAAAATCTTTTTGTAATCTCATTTAGTTTTCTCAAAATCGCATACAACATACCAAGCTCTCATGTGTTCTGAGCACATATATGTAAATGGTGTTATATAAGATTTTTTTTTAAATTATAGACTAAGTTAAGCTTATAAAATTTGATTTGTCTTTAGCCAAAGTGCTTACAGATAAGTCACCAGAAATTTTAAGTATAACATTTAAAATTGATAAATTATTGAATTTTCAGCCGTTTCATATCATGTGATAAAATTGTATAAACTTAAAACCTTAACTGTTCATGTAAATAGTTTTGGACTTATATCAATAATGTCACCTTATTTTGACAAATCTGCTATATAAAAAAACAGTACTACAATTTATTGCATTCCTGTTCGAAAAATAACCAGGAATTCTTCAATCCAAGGAATTAGATGAAAACGTTGCGGACACTACATATTTTAAAACTGAAGATCATACAGTTTAGATAAGCATGATTGTCTCTATATATGTATCAGTTATTTTTAAAAAGATCAATTTAAGTTGATGAAGATGTGTTCAGACATATAAATACTAAAGAGGAATAGTAATTATACATTATTTTACGTTTTATAACATACAGGAAAGAAGTTTCAAATAGGTGCACCTTGACCTGAATTACAAAATTGTAAATTTATAAACTACAAATACAAACTGTGCACTTAACAAATGTTTTACCAAAATATCAACATTTTATAGTATTCTAATTAATAAAACTTCAGATAAGAAAAGTCACTGTATAAAATTGATTATAATTATAAGATTAAATGGTTTGTTAGGTTACTACAATGATGCAGACACTACAATTTTAAAAACAGTCTAAGATGATTTTGTAAACTTGTTTATTGTAATGTTTTGTACCTAATAATAATTTTTTGTACATAGTATATATGCAAGACAATAGAATAAAGTTTATGTCTTCTACGGCATATTTATATGATAAGCAAGAAAATAAATGGAGCTGCCATCTATATGTAAATGTACAAACCAATAATTAAATGACATAGATCTGATATGAAATTTAATTTGTGATATTGATACATTTTACATGCCTGTCTCGAAAGACTGCAGAATTGTATCATGGGAGCACCCAAGGTGTATGGGTGATTCAGGTGCCATAAAGATTTTGGCTGTCCACTCTCGTACTTGGAACCTTTTTCTTCTAATCAATAGCAAAATTGATGAAAATTAAATAGCTCAATATCAAGGACAAGTTTGAATACCAGCAAATTCAGTCCAAGTTGCTTTCACTTTAAAACGATTTTTGTCCCTAGAATCAATAAAACTTTTAGTAAGCATTTTTCAACTTGAACATACATGTATTTACAGCTATTCTCACCAACTTGATGGAGATATCAATGAGCATATTGTATCGGACAATATTGATACCCAGCAAAATCAGACTTGTCTTGCATTACTTACTGGATAATGTAAAACTGACAAGAATTGCATTTCCAGCTCTTACTTAATAATTTTTATTGTGATCCTCGTTCAATTTCGTGAAAAACAGGATATCTATTGTTTTTAGTAAATATATAATATCTTGAACACTTTCATTGGCTCCAATAACCAGGCAATTAGGCCTTGGATATTTGAAAATGGATAAGAGTTTGTAAGTAAGTTTATCTGGAGTCTTTTCAATATTGTATTCTCACCAATCATAACTTGCAAATGACAAAAGAAATGGATTAATGATATTTATGTTTTGATAGCCATATTAGAAATAACTTATTTACTACCTTAAATTTGATAGATTATAAATTGTTCTAGAAACAATTAATGCAAGGTTATGTACGACAAAGTATCTACTTTATATCTATGTGTACATATAATTCTTACTTTTTGAAGATATGTGATATTAAATCAAATTAAATATAATTGATACTTATGCGTATGTTTTTGTACGGAAACGTTTTCTTACAAATTTAAACAACAGTGAATATAATATATTAACTTAGATTTATGGAAAAGTTAGTAGTAAAAATGTTTTGTTATTTCCAAAATGTTGCGGACACTACACATATTTTATTGAAACAGTAGAAATATATAATCATTGATAGACAATAAAATACTTTATTGAAGGTCATGAAAATTATCAATTAGGTTCAAATAGTCCCAAGAAACTGTCAAAATCAATTGAAACCTAATTTATTAAAAGAAAATACAAATATACATTTTTGTAAAATATGTCTATATTCTGTTGGTTGTTACACTACAGTTATTTTCTAGAAAGCAGTTAACTTACATTTCTTCAACATGAAAAATACCTAAATAATCTGAATTTTGATTGTAAATAGCTTTTTGATCCAAAAGACAACAATACAAGACTGATAAATGCTATTTTAATGGTCTGCGTTGCGGACACTACAGGCGTTGCGGACACTACAAGTGAGGTTTTTTGTTGGCCAGCAAAAAGTTGGCACAGCAAAGCTATAACCTTTGGTTTATGTTTTTGTGGACATGAGATCTATTCACACACAGAATTGTACAGGAATAGCTATAGTAGTTTCTGAAATACTATGGCGTTGCGGACACTACAAAAAAAGTGTCTCAAAAAACACCTCACTAAGAAAATGACTTTTTTCAAATTTGATCCGTTATAATAACATTTTGGTTCTTTTTTCATCCTAAATATATATTTTTTGAAGTATTAATGAATAAAATGACAAAAAATGGTATAAAAGCAATATTCCACACCTAGTTATATGAAGGTAGGATGCTCAGTTTCCAAAAAGTATAACGTAAGAGTAGTTTGTTGTATTTAACAGTTTTTCTTTATTTTTTGTCCGATTTATACCAAATAAAAAGCAAAATGCAGAAGAGATAATACAGTATTAATTTCGGGTCTTTTTAAGGGGAATGTGATTATTATTTTGTAAGATTTTGATCTCCAAACTTTCTCATTTTTAGAATGTTACAGCATAACGCCTAAAATTGCCATTATATGGGGCATAAATGGCATAATTACAAACTTACAAGTTGAAGGAGCAAACTTATTTTAACTGTAAAAGTTGGACATTGACCTTACACTGTTTTTAGTACATTAATACCCACATAACAATTCAAGAAGTATTGTTTTTGAGCATATAACATAGTGCAAGCAATGGTGCGTAAAATACCGTGAAACAGCCGTAAATCATTCAAAATTTAAATAATTCTGTGTTGTCAACGATTTTTAAGCATGGTGTGTAAAAGAAAAATTGCGTACTTTAATAAAAAGCCAAAACCGATATACTCTTACCGAAATAATCATTCAGGAGGCTGAAGTTGGGATGGCCTTCTGCAGTCACCCATTCCTGTCGACTTCTCCACGACTTCGTGCATTCTGGAGAGAATACACATGGTTTGTTTGGCAATAAGTACTCTGAGAAAAAATCAGAGTAACTCAATACATCAACATTTTCAAAATTGGAGCAATTATAAGCGCGCCTTCTCTCAGAATTTATATTTTTTGATAACATTTTGGACGGGCTCATGGGCGCCGCCATATTTGGTTTTAATTATAATGCATTCACGACTCAACAAATATCGTCGTCGTCTAGGATGTCCAATCGCCCATTTTATAATTCATTATCAATGTTACTTTTTACAAATTAAAGCCCAAATTGAAAAATATTTAATTATAATAAAAAATATATCAGCTAACATCATAACACTACTGCATTACTTCACAATTCCTCTACGATATAGACGACAGCGATATTTCAATAAGACATTCGTAATTATCTACTTTCGGTTTCAAGTTGTTGTGACATGTAGGAAGAAAGTCTATGACATTTCAGGCTTATTCTTGCACAACACCAGAATATTTTACTGTGCAATTAATTCTACATAATTGACCATGTTCACCATATTATTTGGATGTCATTGGGTAAGCTATTTTCTTTGATAACCTTTCCAAATCAAGTTCTTAAAATTTGAAAATAAAATACTTCTAATTTAATTAGTAATTAGGCTTAGTTTTTGTTTTTCTGTATTAAATCTTTCAATATTTAATGCTTTGTGCCACTTGTTTATATTCAGCAGCTATTTATGGCTATGTAATGTCTCGCGCGCTAGTCGAGTGCTTTAAATTAATTTTCCTATGTGGCTCTAGGCCACTGTTAGATGTGGGGCAATCTGCTCGGAGATTTTTTAATTTCTGACCTTTATCTCCATTGCAGGATAGTCGCTAAGTCGAGATTGTTTGACTAGTCCACTGTGAGTGAGTTGAAATTATAGACTCCATATGCCCCGGCCCCCATATGCACTGCATATCCTTCCGTATAGTGAAACAAACCTGTGCATAGGGTCTTAATTATTATAAGGACTAATAGGGCTCTGATATTTCTATCTAGTGCTTGCTGGTACGTTACAGTGATAGGCAATAATTAAATGTTCCTATTCTTCTCAAAGGCTCTTTGTGTTGGCAAATGCCATTTGAAATGGTTTGTAGGCCTAACATATGATATAAGAGTGGTTTGTAGTGTTTTGGCAGGCAAGATGTGCACTCAGATGTCTAATGAATATATAATAACAATTTTGATAGCTTCATGTCCAGATAGATTGTTGGATTGTGGGGGGTTTCTCCCTACCCTTATCATGCGTCTCATGCTTAAGTGAATCTCTCGGGACTCACATTCCCTCAGATATAGAGTTCATGGCAGTCATATCCAGATTGCAGGCTGTCCTGATTAAAGTATTCAAAAATAACACAATGGATCACACAAACAAATATAACATGATATTTTTTACATTTACTATACACAGATTGTGAGGCAGATAATCGTTTGGCTGAGAGGTCCAGAAAATGTTCTACGCTTGGAAGATAACAACCTGAACCAGAATTCCTTGCAACCGTCTGTAGTCGACCAATTTGCTAAGCTTTCAGTGAAACCATTAGAATCGGACAAGCATGTTACATCACATGGTACGTCACATGACGACACAACTGATGGGCTTCATCATTTTGCATTGAAAAGGAAGCATTTACCTGATACACATGCGGAAGAGGATGATGAAGACTTCGAAGATGACATTGACAATGATGATGTCATCATTCCAGCAAAATCATCAAAACTGTCAGCAACTGTAAATGACGTAAAGAGGGACGCACCAGTATTTGATGTAAGTAGATGTACACTAAGGGTAACAACGGTAAAACCTCCGTACAGCAACATCCTTTGGCTGCTGCATTTATTAGCCATTGTATTGAGGTTATTGCTCTTCATCTTAGGTTAAATCTAGAGTAAATCTAGAAAGGAATTTGATGGACACAAATCTTCCAGCTTTAAAATGTACATGTATTGTCTTTTACTGGAATTTTGGTTTAAGAAAGTAAGAAAACTCACTTTATTGAAAAGGTGAACAGGGCTGAAATTCTGCCCCCCTCCCCCAGTAAATCAGGAGCCCTTGTTATCTACATCCCCTGGGTCAGACATTTTTTACTAGATATTAGCAATTATTTTATAAACTTACATGTGTATCAATTACTAAGTACTTCATGCTAAATTACAACATACAACACATTTTATAAACTTGAGGGAAGTGTATGTATGTAATTGATAGCTGCTATTCTAAATATTTAATCATGAATCTTATTTGTTTAGCCAAATGGTAAAGTTTTGTAACTACTGTCTCACATTATTATACCCTTCTGTTTGATTTATAGTGAGTACTGTCGATTTCAAAAGTAATACTAATGAGGGAACTTTCCCATTCTAAAGAATAGCGGGGATTACCATTAACTCATGTTTACCCCGTATAACCTAGATTTGTAAACATAGTTTACCTGACAGACGACTCGATGTTAACAACCGTTATCATTTGACTTCAAACAGACTATGCCACAATTTTTATTTCAAAAACTTTTCTGAGTGAAACAAAACTTGTCAAGTGTACAATGTTATGTATAAATTTTTATTTAATATGATTTTCCTTGTATCCAGGTTAATATAGCCAGTACGTATAAAGTTATACATACCACGTGTAGTGTAAACTATTGGATTTTTCCAATAAATCAATGGTTTTTTGTGTCATATGATATAAAGAATCTATCACTTGTTGTCAATTGATATATTTATATTAAACTCGTTCAGGAAATATTATTAAACTCGCCAAAGGCTGGCTTAGTAAAAGTTCCAAAGCTTGTTTAATATAAATTTATATCAATTGACAACTCGTGATAGATCCTCTATATATACATACATGTTGTTGCAAAGTACCATCTTGGACAAAATCATGTTATGAGTAACCATAGAACTAAAAGAAATTAATTGAAAACAAATGCAAAATTTTTAAATTTTACTACTTTGGCAAAAGCGATCATCAATTTTTAGTAAGAATTAAGTGAAGAGTGTGAAATCGCATGATTATGCAAAAAAACCTCAAAGGGAGATAATTTGGAATTTAAGTAGAAAGTGCATTAAATAAACATAAACATAAGTCTTGAAATACATTAAATCAGAAGTGATTTCTCATTTAAAGATAATGAACTGCATCAAGTTTACTGAATCAGTCTACTAAATATGACAGTTAATGTTATACTCCTAGCCATCACAGGGTACTTGAAAAATATAATAGATTCTAGGGTCAAAATGTACCAATTGATAAAAGCCCTGAATCTCTTTAAAGTTGACAAATGAAGTACTGTAAAATCTATAATTTTCGTGGGGGATTAAATTTTGTGGATTTTATGGTTCCCCTTCAACCACGAAATCAAATCACATTTTTTACCCTTGTATTTATTACCTAAAATGAAAAATCCACCAATTAACATCCCATAGAAATCATAATTTGTTAACAAAAAACACAAAATGTTGTCTCATCCAAATTAAATGATTTTACAGTATGGCCTAATTTGCCTTAGACTAAAGTAGTCACTGTCAATGAAATTTGATTCAAATATGGCTGTTTAAAGTGGGTTGTTGTTTAAAACAGGTGTTTTAATATTAAATGATGCAGTGTTACATTTCTTTAGTAGCTGAACATCGATTTAATAAACTTGCATGAAAAAAGAAACTTGGGGCGTAAATTAAGCGCATTGGAGTGCGCAGTCAGCGTATCGGTAAAATCGATATTAGGATTACATCACTTCCCTTGGTTGAGATTATGGTCAAATTAGCAGGTTTTCGTTGGAACTAGCTCATGATATATTTTGGGCCAGTAGTCTTAAATTTACAGCATGTAATAAACTTGCACTTGTAAACTTGTCAAATGCAATAAGGTAGTACTTGTTCAGTCTTTAACTGCTGAAAAACAACCAGATAAACACTGTAAACCAAGAAATTATTTTGCATGATTTAATTTCACAATGTTCAGGGTTCTTCTTCTTCTAGTTTCTTCTTCCATGTAATTTGCAGGGCCCACTCTGGGGCATTATCGCAAATGTTAGAGACAGAGGTGAGATACAAGGAATCGGGGTGCGATACCCTAGCTTGTTTTGAATAGTTCCTTGGTTCTTTAACATGCCCGGTGTAAAGCACCGAAACACGCGAGACTACCCCTGGGTTACCAACCAGGATCATCTCTAGTAGGGTGGGAAACACTAAATAGCGTTTCTGAAATGACCAAGTGTCCCGGCCGGGAATTGAACCCGGGAGCTCTCGATCAGGAGTCAAGCGTCTTACCCCTCGGTTCTCAATAACAGCAGGCTACATGCCAATTTGACTGCTTAAAAATCATTTTGGGCTGGCGAAAAATTTGAAATTTGTACACAATTTTAAGAAAATAGTTTCACTAAGGACCTTACTAGCCTGTTCAAGGCTGTTGGTTAAGCATTTCGGCCTGCTTGGTTAAAACTTATTTAGAACCCTTGAAGTTTGCGAGTGGTAGAAATTATTGAAATTTAATAGTCGCGAAATAGTTCAAAACATTAATATGGACATAGCTAGGAGTTTTGAAAACGCGAAAAATTGTAGTCACAAATAATTTTTTGCCAAATATCGGCAAAAGAAAAAGTTTGTATTTGCAAAATTAAATTGGTTTACAGTAAATTTAATTAGATATATACTGCATTGTATGCACATGCACACCTTACGTTGTTCAGTCTAGGTTGTTATACCTTTTACACTCAAATGAAGTAAGACACTATAAACAAGTATATATAGTTTTAAACGATTTTATATTGATTATATAACCGTTGCACAATGTTAAACTGTGCCGCACTTATCAATGCAGTTTGCACATACTGTAGTACATAAAATTCAACTTTGTGCAAGATAGGTTTATTTTCAACAGGAAGTTTTTTAACAACTTTATGATGGTAAATATGATAATAATTTGCATATAACATTGTATTTATATGTCTTCCACTTATACTGTTTGGGGGGATATTGATTTTGTGCTGAATGTCTGCCTGGAAAGATGTTTCAAAGTTAGTCTGTGCTGGTCCCTTCAACAACAAGTCTGATCTCAATGAAACTTCTTATGAATGCTTAAAGATGCCTTAAAGATGTAGCAAATTTCTTAAAAAAGTTTAATTTTCTTACCAAATCAAATATTTATAAACATGTAATAGAAAGTTGCTGACTGTTGCTTTTAAGAAAGATTTATTGCAAATAATCGATTTAAACCGCACGCAATATTGCGCATTCAGTGTAATTTTTTTCTTTAAAAAACAGCGCAGATTTTTTTTTCAGCATGCGATATGTACTAAATAATTACAAACTCCTTATGTTTAATAAGTTATATTTTCTATCAGTGTGCTTGTTTGTGGGATATGGCATTTCAGTATGATACCAGAATTAAGTGAATATTTGACTATTTTATTTTATTTTTGCAATGCATAATGCCTAAATGTGATGCAGTCCCTTTAAGTATCAAGTCTAATGCATATTGTCAGGAATTAAAGGGTGTATTATAATTGCTTAGAGTTATAGCCCTTTGTAGACGACATATGTTTTTATGTCAAATTATTTAAGTATTAAATCTTAAATAATTCAGTATAATTAGTTACATTGATGGTCATCTAGTGACCAGGCCCCGATCTCCCGAAACTTATCAATATGAAAAATATCTCATCTCTTAATACTTGTCAGCACAGGGTAGGATATAATTTAATAATATTTATAATATTTATTGTGCAATGGCAACTTTGAAAACCATTTGCTTCACTCAAACCTAATGATTGAACTTGTTTAAAATCAGTGTATCAAAATTGCCCTTGTTTAAACTAAAATAATCTTGTGATGCTTATGCATAATATTGCAAAAAAATAGTTTTAAATACTTAGTACATTGCAATGATAACAAATTGTTGTCCTGTGATTCAAAATAATCTTGACCTGCTGATCAATTTTTTTTATGTAACTGTTTCAATAATTATTTGACTAAGTGATAAAGTTTTCAAATGTCAAATTTATGATATTAATGAATATGAGAAAACATTGTTTGACAATAAACCATGCACTGAAATAATTACCAGTAGCATATCATAGCAGGCATAATTATGTTTGTGTTTATGTCCGACTGACTCCACAGGTAACAGTATCATTGAAAAAAGAAATTGGTAAAAAATGAAATTGAAAAAAAAAATCACCTGAATTTCAAAGAATTTTTTATCCATTTTCAAAAAAAAAAATTTTCCTTTTCAATGATACTGTTACCTGTGACTGCCTCTACATGTAAGATGGTGAGCCCTCTAGCAATTTATTGTGTGTCTTATTTCTGAGCGTATACTGTATATTCTATCATGGTGACTTTACTAACTTCCAGGTGACATTAGTGCATGGATACGATGAGTTACCCTTCCTGAGTGATACAGACACAGTGGATTTCATCAAACATTCACACACACTCTTCATCATGCGTGGTCTACCCGGATCTGGTAAATCCACTGTGGTGAAAGGTATACAGGAAGTGTATAAAGATATGACTGTTGTCTGCTCAGCTGATAATTTCTTTATGAAAAGTGATGGGACTTACAAGTAAGTACGCATATATGTAACAGCAGGACCCGAAATTACAACCAATACTTACACTCTGCACTCAGCACTCAGAAATAGAAAATGTTGTTTAATGAGCGATTATTTGTTCTAGATTGCTAATATAGGTGGGGAAATGTATAGAATTATTATTTGAATGTCGAAAATAGCATGTGAAACATTTTTTTGCTATTTTGTACTATTTATGAGGTAAAAACGTAAGTATTGTATCTGAGTGCACTCAGACTGGTAAATTACACTGATAGCTTACAAATACACTAAATTCCAATTGGAAACAAGCAAATGATAATATTTAGCACCTATTCATCATAACTCGAACTTCTCGTTCTCAAAAAATGTCACTTTGACCCTTTAAAGAAGAAATTTCAATATTTGAGTGCTGAGTGCAAAGTGTAAGTATTGGTTGTTATTTCGGGCCCATGTCTTTTACTCTTACATTTCCATGAAAATTTGACGAAAACATATAATTTTCCTCTCGGCCAAAATTTTGTCTCAATATCCAGTAAAGCTGGATCTGGTATATCCACTGTGGTGAAAGGTATACAGGAAGTCTACAAAGATATCGTCTGCTCTGCTGATCATTTCTTTACGAAAAGTGATGGGACGTACAAGTAAGTAGGTGTACTCATCCTAGTATCGCAAAAGGTCATACATTTCCGTGAACACTAGACAAAAATGTTGATTATCTTCCAAATTTGTTTTGAAAATATGTGGATCAAAACAAAAATTGTTCATGAAACTTGATGACAATCTAGTCTGTCTCTGTATCCAGGTCAAGTTAAATATTAGGTCACTAGGACAAATATATATAAAACCATTGAAACACTCCTGCTAGAATAATCTTGAAGAAATTTAATAGCATTGCTATTTTTTTTTGCTCTTTTTAGCTCACCTGTGATCACTCTTCGTCTGCGTCCGTCCGTCCGTCCGTCGTCGTCGTCCGTCAACAATTGGCTTGTGTACACTCTCGAGGCAACTGTTTTGATCCAATCTTCATGAAGCTTGATCAGAATGTTGTTCTCTATGAAATCTAGGCCAAGTTCGAAACTGGGTCATGTGGGGTCAAAAACTAGGTCACTAGTACACTCCAGATGTCACCAAATTATTCCAATGTTCATGAAACTTGAACTGAATGTTATTCTCCATGAATTCTAGGCCAAGTTCGAAACTGGGTCATGCAGGGTCAAAAACTAGGTCACTAGGTCAAATCTTAGAAAAACCTTGTGTTCACTCCAGAGGTCATGGTTTTGATCCAATCATAATGAAGCTTGATCAGAATGTTGTTCTCTATGAAATCTAAGCCAAGTTTGAAACTGGGTCATGCTGGGTCAAAAACTAGGTCACTAGGTCAAATCTTAGAACAATCTTGTGTACACTCTAGATGTCACCAATTTGTTCCAATCTTCATGAAACTTGCTCAGAATGTTGTTCATCATGAAATCTAGGCCAAGTTTGAAACTGGGTCATGTGGGGTCAAAAACTAGGTCACTAGGTCAAATCTTAGAAAAATATTGTGTTCTCTCCAGGGGTCACTGTTTTGATCCAATCTTGTATGGTCAGAATGTAGGTGATACTGATACCTAGACCAATGTCAAACAGGTGAGTGACCTAGGGCCTTTCAGGCCCTCTTGCTTAGCTCACCTATCACATAGTGACAAGGTGAGCTTTTGTGATCACTCTTCATCCGTCGTCCGTCCGTCCGCACACACAAAAGCTACCTTAGGTGGTCGGAAGTGTGGCCTAACACAATAGAAATCTATTCAATTCATTCCGTGACCACTTAATTCTTTTGTCCTTTAAGTGGTCGTTCCTTTGATCTTAAACAATGGAATGATCACCTAAGGTAGCGATCGTGGGGGTGTCCGTCGTCGTCCGTCAACAATTGGCTTGTGTATACTCTAGAGGCAACAATTTTGATCCAATCTTTATGAAACTTGATCAGAATGTTGTTCTCTGTGAAATCTAGGACAAGTTCGAAACTTGGTCATGTGGGGTCAAAAACTAGGTCACTAGGTCAAATCTTAGACAAATCTTGTGTAAACTCCAGATGTCACCAATTTGATCCAATCTTCATGAAATTTGGTCAGAATGATGTTCTCCATGAAATCTAGGACAAGTTTGGAACTGGGTCATGCGGGGTCAAAAACTAGGTCACTTGGTCAAATCTTATAAAAACCTTGTGTACACTCTAGAGGTCACCAATTTCATCCAATCTTCATGAAACTTGGTCAGAATGTTGTTCTGTATAAAATCTAGGCCAAGTTCGATACTGGGTCATGCCGGGTCAAAAACTAGGTCACTAGGTCAAATCTTAGAAAAACCTTGTGTTCACTCCAGAGGTTGTGGTTTTGATCCAATCATCATGACACTTGACCAGAATGTTGTTCTCTATGAAATCTAGGCCAAGTTTGAAACTGGGTCAAGTGGGGTCAAAAACTAGGTAACTAGGTCAAATCATAGAAAAACCTAGTGTTCACACCAGAGGTCACAATTTTGATCCAATCTTCATGAAACTTTATCAGAATGTTGTTCTCTATGGAATCTAGGCCAAGTTCAAAACTGGGTCATGTGAGGTCAAAAACTAGTTCACTAGGTCAAATCTTAGAAAAACCTAGTGTTCACACCAGAGGTCTCAATTTTGATTGTATCTTCATGAAACTTGGTCAGAATGTTGTTCTCTATGGAATCTAGGACAAGTTCAAAACTGGTTTATGTAGGGTCAAAAACTAGGTTACTAGACAAGTCTTAGAAAAACATTGTATTCACTCCAGGGGTCACTGTTTTGATCCAATCTTCATGAAATATGGTCAGAATGTAGGTTGTACTGATACCTAGACCAATGTGCAACAGGTGAGCCACCTAGGGCCTTTCAGGCCCTCTTTTTAGCTCACCTGAGCACGAAGTGCTCAAGGTGAGCTATTGTGATCGCAAAATGTCCGTCGTCCGTCGTACGTCGTACGTCGTACGTCGTACGTCGTACGTCGTACGTCGTCAACATTTTGACTTGTGTGCACTGTAGAGGTCACAGTTTTGATCCAATCTTCATGAAACTTGGTCAGAATGTTCTTCTCTATGAAATCTAGGCCAAGTTCGAAACTGGGTCATGTGGGGTCAAAAACTAGGTCACTAGGTCAAATCTTAGAAAAATCTTGTGTACACTCCAGATGTCACTAATTTGTTCCAATCTTCATGAAACTTAGTCAGGATGTTGTTCTCCATGAAATCTAGGCCAAGTTCGAAACTGGGTCATGCCGGGTCAAAAACTAGGTCACTAGGTCAAATCTGATAAAAACCTTGTGTGCACCCTAGAGGTCACAGTTTTGATCCAATCTTCATGAAACTTGGTCAGAATGTTCTTCTCTATAAAATCTAGGCCAAGTTCGAAACTGGGTCATGTGGGGTCAAAAACTAGGTCACTAGGTCAAATCTTAGAAAAATCTTGTGTACACTCCAGATGTCACTTATTTGTTCCAATCTTCATGAAACTTGGTCAGGATGTTGTTCTCCATGAAATCTAGGCCAAGTTCGAAACTGGGTCATGCCGGGTCAAAAACTAGGTCACTAGGTCAAATCTGATAAAAACCTTGTGTGCACCCTAGAGGTCACCGTTTTGATCCAATCTTCAAGACACTTGGTCAGAATGTTGTTCTTCATGAAATCTAGACCAAGTTCGAAACTGGGTCATGTGGGGTCAAAAACTAGGTCACTAGGTCAAATCTTAGAAAAATCTTGTGTACACTCCAGATGTCACTAATTTGTTCCAATCTTCATGAAACTTGGTCAGGATGTTGTTCTCCATGAAATCTTGGCCAAGTTCGAAACTGGGTCATGCCGGGTCAAAAACTAGGTCACTAGGTCAAATCTGATAAAAACCTTGTGTACACCCTAGAGGTCACCGTTTTGATCCAATCTTCAAGACACTTGGTCAGAATGTTGTTCTTCATGAAATCTAGACCAAGTTTGAAACTGGGTCATGTGGGGTCAAAAACTAGGTCAATAGGTCAAATCTAAAAAAATCCTTTTGTATACTCTAGATGTCATCAATTTTATCAAATCTTCATGAAACTTGGTCAGAATGTTGTTCTCCATGAAATCTAGGCCAAGTTTGAAACTGGGTCATGTGGGGTCAAAAACTAGGTCACTAGGTCAAATCTTAGAAAAGCTAGTGTTCACACCAGAGGTCACAATTTTGGTTGTATCTTCATGAAACTTGGTCAGAATGTATTTCTCTATGGACTCTAGGCCAAGTTCAAAACTGGGTCATGTGGGGTCAAAAACCAGGTCACTAGGTCAAATCTTAGAAAAACCTTGTTTACACTCTAGATGTCATCAATTTGATCCAATCTTCATGAAACTTGGTCAGAATGATGATCTCTATGAAATCTGGGCCAAGTTTGAAACTGGGTCATGTGGAAAAAGTTCCAAATTCAATAATGCTTGATTCTACACAAGTACAACTAGTCGGTACTAAACCCATCAGCAGTCAAACCAAAGTATGTATTTCAGGAACTCTACTTTACCTACTACTCACAAACATTTTAGTACAAAATTCAAATCTAGGCCACATAAGTATTTTGAGTTCATACTACAACAATCTTGCTAACAAAGCCAACATTGCAACAAACTCAGGTGAGCGCTTAAGGGCCAATGGCCCTCTTGTTTCTTTAGACATTTCAATGACCAAGTTATTTCTACTCCCAAGTCAATATCGCTGAAATGTTACAGTGTATTCATAGAAAGATGTTTTACAATACGTTATGATTTGTATTTTCAGGTTTATTCAATCTAAATTGTCTGAAGCTCATCAGTTCTGTCAGGGTAGAGCTGGGTACCACTGTGAGAAGGGCACCAGAGTGATTGTCATTGACAACACAAATATTGCACGCTGGGAAATGTCACATTATCTTAAACTGGCACAAAGCCAACATTTCTATCATGTGATCATCGTAGAACCATTGTCACCATGGCGATACAATCCTGTAGAACTTGCGGAGAAGAATAGTCATAATGTGGAGATGGAACTCATTGAAGCCAAGCTTAAAACTCTCCAAACCAATGTGCTGAAACCAATGTATTATGGGTGAGTTGCTATGGTGATTGTTTTTACCCCCCCCCCTCAACCACCCTTGCCGAAGTTTATCATGTTTTAAAGACAGTCCATTAGAGGTCAGCTACACATTTAAGGTCAAGGTCACTTGGTCAACAACTTCATTTCTTGAGCAATCTTAACCAAACTTAAAATCTGTACAATTTATTTAATTCAATTGTAAGCTAATTGTACAAGACATCTTAAGGTTTCTGCTTACTCCTTTTTTATCACAGTATGTATGCTTATTTGAATATGTACATACAATGTGGGGTAATACATTTCATGGATTTCATGGTTCACCTTCAACCACAAAATCAAATCCCATTGAACAGTAATTTTATTAACTGAAATGCAAAATCTACGAATTAACATCCCATCGAAATTGTCTTTTTCCAAAACCACAAAATTTAATTCCAGTGAAATTAGATGATTTTACAGTTATCATACAAGTTTGAAATAAAATATGTCTACTAGCAAATTTAAAACTTCAATGTACCATGAGTATTTCAGGTGGTTTTTGAACAGAGATGACTCCTCTATGTTGGTATGTAAAGCTAAGGAGGTATTAAAGCAATGTATGGAAGAGATGGCTGATTCTGATGACTGGTTGGAGTCTGGCAATCCTTATTTAATAGAAGGTATGTCAAATTGTTATTGACATGTTCAGTCTTCTTTTAGTTCTTGATTTCCGTGCTCGGGAAAACGTTCGAGTAATGATTAAAATATGATTTTAAATGGCTTGAATAATCTGGAATTGTTTAATTGGTCAGACAGCCTGTGAAAATTTTAACCGCATGATAAATACAGGGAATTTGAAGCCAAAGAGAATGGAAATATAAGATTTAAGGCAGTTTGTTCTTACAACATACAATATTTTTGTCTGGGAGAATTGTAATTAGGTATGTAAATGATATGAGGGTTTGAACTTGAATGTTTTAATTTTCCGATTTACTCATGATATAATTTAGACTTAGCGGGCACTTAGGGGGTCCCCATCTAGTTCTGTATTTTTGGAGCTTACAGGAATGAAAGGTGTTGTTGACTAGTCATTGCTGCCATATTTATGTCCCCATCTTTGTTGAGGGAGTATATCGTTTTACACATGTCTGTCGGTCAGTAGACCAAATGGTTGAAATTCCTTCAATAACTCAAGAACACTTTGCCCTGGGATCTTCAATCTTTGCATGGAGGTTGGCCAGCAACAGATGGTAACCCTTGTGGATTTTGAGGTCAGAGGACAAGGTCACTAGGACATTTTCCATTTTCGACTATTGGGCTGCTATGGGGGGGCATATGTGTTTTACAAACATCTCTAGTTTCTGTAATTTCAGTTTGACTTTGAATTGTCTGTGCATAAACAGTATGTGATTCATTCATTTGTTCTAAAATTTTCAGAAATCTCCAGTAACCTTGACGATGGATACACAACACCATTGCCTATGTTACACTGTACTGCTGCATACTTAGCACGAAGGGCCAGGGACCCCTATCATACCTGTGAAAATGTAGCAGACGCCATGGGCCGCAAATTTTCTTTACACATCTCCGGGTTTGTATTCAGCAAGAAAGCAATCAGTGCTAGGGTCGATCTTAGGACCAAAGGTCAAACATCATCACAAGGTCAAACAACATCACAAGGTCAAACTGCGTCAAAAGGTCAATCATCAAAAGGTCAAACAAGCAGTGATATGATGTACCGTAGAACGCCCGGAACTCGTGATGAAAATAACTGGTTGCTTCACCTGTTTCTCAAGGAAGAGGAAGAAACGCTACAGGAGAAGTATCGAGACACGTACACAGAGGATAATAAGAGCAAACATGTGGTGTTTCAACACGGAACCAGCGCTCATATAACATTGTGTTACGCCAAGGATGGGCAGTCCAAACATGCTGGAGATGATATTTTGAACATTTGTGAACTTGAATTTTATGGTAATGCTCGTACTCATGTGACCAAGGCGGGAAAATTGTCTGTTTATGGTAACAATATGTTTCAAGTAGAGTTAGATTCATGCATAGATGTAAATACCTTGTTCCATGCATTTCATTCATATAGATAGAGGGTGAACTCCTCCTTCATTGAAACAATTTACTGAAGAAAATCATTCCAAGTTCATGTTGTAGCCTGCCTTTGCTTATTATTATGTGGCATTATATAGAAGGCACAGTCGTTGAGCGAATACCCCTATTGACTACTGGTGAGAGGTCCCTGGTTCGATCATCAGCCAGGACACTTGGTCAATTCCGAAACGCTTTTATTGTTTACAACCCAACTAGAGATGAGGTACCAGTAGTCTCTGGTGAATCAATGCTGTTCACATGGCACGTTCAAGAACAATGGAGACTGTTCGGAACATGCTAGGGCAGTGCTCCCACCAATGGCTTTACTACTTGATGTCCCTTCAGTAAAACATTGGAAATAAGTGCTTGCACTCTGATGGCACATGTCTTTTGCAAAGAGTGGGGAAGATATATTTTTTTGTTTTGAGAGTCTTCATTTTTAGCTTACCCCTCCTGACATAACTGTATGTATGTGCCTCTGTCACATTCATGACTGCATCATTTCTTATCACGATTGACAAGTACTTGATATATTGAGTACTGGTATGCTAGTTTTATGTGTGTTTGTTGGGGGATTGATTGTCCCGTATCATTGATCTCATGTTTCAGTTTATACTCGGACACAAAGTGAATAATTGTAGTAAATGCATGTAATACTATGTATATAGTGTTATATAATTGTATATGCTTGATAATAACTTGTGTGTATATATTATTATATGACTATATGCTTGATAATGTCTCGTGCCTTTTTGTGTTTGTATGGTTTTTTATGCTTGATAATGGCTTTGGTGTATATAATTATAGATGGCTTAGGACCAGAAGGTCATAACTACCTCTTACGACCTTATAAGACTCATACATATTTGAAATCTGCTTCACAAGGCACTTCTTATGAGCCTATTTTCATGAAAATCTGAAATTGTCATGTTGACCAAAATGAAGATTTAAAAACATGTTTTCCCATAGGTGAAGAGTAAATTACAAACAGTTTTGTCTTGTTTTCTCAATATATCGATTTGGTAGTTACGACCTTCTGGTTCTAAGCCAGCGATATCGTTATATTACTATATATGCTTGATAATGTCTTGTGCCTTTTTGTGTTTGTTTGGATTTATATGCTTGATAATGGCTTTGGTATATATATTGTATATGATTTTATACGCTTGAAGTTTCTTTAAAGATGTGTTAAAGTTTATCTACTATGCATATTTTATATATTTTTATTTTTAAATACTAAAAACTTCATTCCATTACAGTAATCTCATTACAATGTACACAACAGTTACATACTAACAACATGCACAATACTGTAAAATCATTTATTTTTAAGGAGAATTAAATTTTGTGGTTCACCCTCAACCACGAGATCAAATCCCATCAAAAAATAATTTTTACCCTCATATTAATTACCTGAAATGCAAAATCCATGAATTAACATACCATCACAATTATCATTTTTACACAAACCACAAAATTTTGTCCCCTCGAAATTAATTGATTTTACAGTAGCAGATACATGTACCGTTCATAATCCATTTCAAGTTTAGATCTCTTTCATTATTATAATGCCCCCGAATCTTTGATGGTCGGGGGGGGTATATTGCTTTGCATATGTCTCTCTGTCGGTTTGCCTGCCTGTCTGTCTGTAGACCAAAATGGTTTCCATTCAATAACTCAAGAATGCTTTGCCCTAGGATCTTTAAAAGTTTATATGGAGGTTGGCAACCAACAGTAAATGACCCCTATATATTTTGAGGTCAGTAGGTCAAAGGTCAAGGTCACTATGACCTTTACTATTCAAAACAATTAGGCTGCCATGGGGCATACATGTTTTACAAACATCTCTTGTTTCTATGAGAGATGGTCAATAAATATATGGGAAAATGTTCTGATATCTTTATGTGGATAACAGACTGAAATTACTTAATTTTAAATTTTATGTGAAATGGTAGTCCGGCAAAACTTTCAGATACTTCAACCTTATTAAGGAGTCTGGTTTATTTCTAGAAAGTTGATTGTTTACTTTATAAAATGTAATGCCATATCTATCTAAGAGCTGTATGAATATCTGTTGCTTCATTTGTATTACCGGTACATGGTGATTCATGGTCACATGCTTCTTATATATTTTGAACGTGATTGTGCATACTGATGATGTTGTACCTGGTATACCAGTATGTTTAGCATAGGCTTGACTCACCCAGATGTGTTACACGGGCATCAATTTCAGGTTTGATTCTTCCTGATGTGTTACACAGGCATTCATTCGGTCCTTCAGCATGCCATGGTGAATAACCTGCCTTAAAGCCACAATAAGGTTCCGGAATGACATATTTTCTATAGATAGAAAACACAAATCTTTGTTACTGATTTGAAGACTGATAAATAATTAACACATCAAGCTATTTAAACACGCTCTTACTGTCATATATGTGAAATAATCTTCCCTTGAAGATTGGCATAACAAGCCCGGTTTGTTTACAAATACGGCATTTAACAGCATCTCCGTCACTTTCCGGAGACTACCGAGAATTTTTCGCCAGTTTCTTATAACCAATGGATGGATAGCACACTTATTGATAACGAAGGGCTCACACTATAACCCGGTTCTACCAGTACCTTCCGGTATCGTATATAGTAGCCCTAATCACGTTGTATATTGCCTTGTATATTGGCATTAATCATGTTGTATAATTGAAACATGCCAGAGGCGGGGAATTAACTATGCGTATGCAATATAGATAGTGCGAATGGCTGTGTGCAGATGTATTAATGTCTCCGATAATTATTAGATTTATATTTTCATGTACAGTAGAATCTACAATAAAATAATAATTGTTTACTTGTAAGTATGTAAATGTGCATGTTCAATATGTGTACACGAATGTTGTGAGTTATTTAATTTTCATAAACACGTGTCAATCATTATGTAGGTCAAAGAGGTGGCCTTTGCTTTTAATATAAATATAAATCGCACAAACATGATCATATGAATGGAAAATTAAAATATATGTTATATCCAAACGCCCTCAAATTTTCCTATGCATATGTATTTAATTGTAGCTAGCTACATTTTGTTTATTGTCTGATACAACATAATCTGTAATAAAATATAAAAAACTAGATGTTTTTGTTTGTCCTTAGAATGAAAAGATCGTATCTACAAAATCATATTTTGAGAAAATAAGAAAATCTATCTGACAAATTACTCTTTACTTATGGTTAACAAGCTTTCATGAAAATAGGCTCATAAGAAGCGCCTTGTGATATAGATTCCAAATATGGCACTTACGACATTCTCATTCTAAGCCAGCAATATGTTATATATCATGGAATTAATGTGCTTGTCTATATAATTCCATGATTATATTAAGTGCTATATATTCATTCACACTTCTCCACTAATCCTTTAAATGGATTATACCAAAGACCTAAATTACACAGATTGGGAACCTGTGCAAAGTCTCGCGATATCTCGTGGCAGGTCTTCTGAAATCTCGCGAAATCTCGTCTGTTTTAATACCTTATATGTCATGTTCTAATATACTTATGAAAAAACTAACCATTCTATGCAATAGATGTATTATTCAGCTTTAAAATGATACCCCACTTATTGAAATAATTCAATTAATAAAACAGTAGACCCCGAAGAGCCAGACCTATTTTCATCAAATTAATGTAAATTCCAAGTTTATCAGAAAATATCTGATTTGCCTCATTCAAATCCTGATTTTCTGTATTTTATAAGAGGTAGACAAAATTGAGCTACTTTATAGATATAGATATAGATAATTTATTTCAAACATAAGGCTTGAAGCCCAACAGTTTACAAGTATGTACAAATATAAAGGATAAAATGCAGTATATACAGTAAATGTGACTTAAAGCATATTCAAATAGATTATGACGGTAATGGCAGTAAATGATCATTCAGCAAAATATTACACAGTAATAACAAAACAATATTACAGTATAACAGAGAAAAGCATATATATGGTTACACAAATACAGTACAGTCACGTAATTCAAAACTTTTTAATACAAAAACTGACAGTTGCTTGATAGTACGATGATTTTCTGATGTTAAAAGTTCAATAAATGTATTTGGTCTTTGCCAAATAGTAGAAGAAAAGTATCTCTTCAAAATGACACATTGTCCATTAAAATTGGATGACGAAAAATAGTTTTATGCACAATAACTGACTCTGCCGCCTGTTATTTTGCGTTTGCTCTAAATTGTCAGTGGAGTGTCCAATCTGTGTATTTTAGGTCTTTGATTATACCTAACAATTCAATTAGGTGTCAGTCGTGATAAGAATACACGAAGACCTAAATTACACAGATTGGAAACATTTACCAAGTCTCACGATATCTCGTGGCAGGTCTTTGAAATCTCGCGAAATCTCGTCCTTTTTTAAAACGTTATATCTCCTGTTGGAATTAACTTACAAAAAATCTAATTAGTCTATGCAATAGATTTATTATTCAGCTATAAAATGATACCTCATTTATTGAAATCAGTCAAGAAATAAAACAATACACCCCGAAGAGCCAGACCTACTCTCATTTTCATCAAATTAATGTAAATCCCAAGTTTATCCGAAAATGCCTGATTTGTTTCATTCAATTCTTAATTTTCTGTATTTTATAAGAGGTAGACAAAAATGAATTAATTCATCTAGTAGGAGAAATTTGGCTCTTCAACATGATACATTGTGCATTAAAACTGGATGACTAAAAAAAGTTTTATTCACAATAACTAAATCTGCTGTCTGTTATTTTGCGTTTCTCTAAATTTTCAGTGGAGTTTCCAATCTGTGTAATTTAGGTCTTTGGAATACAATACCACACGCAATATACAATACAATATAGGCCTACAACAGGGTACCGGCAGATACCGGTGTACCGGGTTTTGTGCGTATACTTCCGATCATTGACGAAATCTTCGGAATCGTTCGTAAAATTTAAACGTAAACACTATTGAGTATTTTGTACGGAGGACAAAATACTAAATAGCGTTTTCAGTTGATTATTTCTCATTGAAGGAACAGCGACCTGAGGTCAGATATGGGTCCCTTCTAAACCATTTTAGTACAATTTAATATCTCAATATTTCAATATTCTTTGTAGATAGAAAATACTACGATTTTAAACCTTATTGGGGCTTTAAACCACAGGTAAATGCATCATTGTTTGTAGGATAATAATGTTTATTCTAGTTTATGTAAAAAAATGATACAGTTACCTGTGTCTAAAACCATAGGTACAATGTGGTGTACCAATCATGTGTGAGTAATATCCCGATGTGAAGATTTGTACGGTCAAGTTCATTCATGGTGTTATGTTCATACTTATTTGCTTATGTGCCTTGTAAAGAATGAATAAAAAACTAACAACAAAAATTTCTTTGCTTGATTGTTTCTTTTTTTTCCCTTTTATGTAGGAAGAATCAAAAGTAATATCACTGGTGTTATTGATTGACTATTTTGACCTGAGCCTGACCTTTATGCAAAATATATAACAAGGTTCTTGCTTTGAATACATCAATTTCTGCAAGCAAATATTTGTGTTTGTATTACATCTTGATCGTCAATGAGATACTTCCAGATTATGGAAACACACAATCTGTGTAAACGTAGGCAATATATTGACTGTTAAATTATGCTTATCATAACTACTATTTCCTACTAAGACAAACTCTGTAATATATTATCTGAACGTGTCTATACACAAAGATGTCATTTCTGTTACTGTACATGTATAATGTCATTACCATGTCTATTTCTCTATATATACATTTTACTTATATTTTGCCTATTTATATAGATCTAATCTAATGTATTGCAGGTCTATATATTTTCATAATACCATGTTTGTTTTCTTCAGTGTTTGTTCGTAATATACTATGCATATATCATAACTCATATACATGCATTTACATTAATTTGTATTTTGGGCCGGTGGCCTCGTTACAAATAAAACATATCTTATCTTATCTTATCTTATCAAAAGGTCAGGCTTGTGTTAAAATCGCCAAGCTATAATAAACTGTGCACAATGTATGTAATAATATACAATATATAAACATGGGTGGGCAGGTTGAAATATAGATTTGAGTGAGTGAGTGAGTGAGTGAGTGAGTGAGTGAGTGAGTGAGTGAGTGAGTGAGTGAGTGAGTGAGTGAGTGAGTGAGTGAGTGAGTGAGTGAGTGAGTGAGTGGATCCACAAACTTTACTTAGCTGGAGCTTGTTAAATATTATCTTTCATGAGGCCTATAGATGGCTATGCACCTGTTTATTCCCGTGTGAACATTTTCTGTGAAAAAACAAAATAAACTAACTAATCCCAGTTGATTCACAATGTGTTATAATTTAGATGTTTAATGAAACCCAACATTTGCTCAAGTGCTAGTGCTACTCAGTTACAGAAAGTCCAAGGGAAGCAACTGCTGCAAAAACAACGATTTTACAACAATCACAATTGCATGATGACACCGGTTTCTATTTTTAGAAAACGGAAATTCCGTAGGAAATTCTCGATATCAAAGATGTTTTAAGAAAATGTGTAAATTAGTTCATCTAGCTGCGAATATTTTCACAAGATAGGTAAGTTTATAATATAATTTCATGTAGATCAGTTTGAACGACAAATATCTAAAACTGCCCACGCTTTCACTTAAATTTGTCACTTCTCTTGTTTTTCTGAACTGAAAACGAAAGTTAGAATCTAAAATTCTGGAGATACCATAATAACTAAAGTACCTTTACTTACTTACTTTTGGTTACTTTTGGTGTGCTGAGTCTGGAAGTCTATGACTTGTTAACTCCCCCTATATGAGTTTCTATTAATGAGCCCGGTTGATATATTATATTCACATTAAAACGTTCAAGTCTCCATTCTTTATCCAGTTTAGATTTAAAACTGACAATAGTATCACAACAAACTGTACTGTCATTCAGGTCATTTCAAGCATTTATGCACCTAGCAGGAAATGAGTTCAGCTTTTTGGATTTGTTACATCCTTTCTTGTCGATTTTGAAACGGTGGCCTCTTGTTTTGCCGATTTTAAACTCGAAGAACTTGCGATAATCTATATCTTCAAAACCATGAATTATTTTAAACAAAGTTATTAGATCGTAGCGGTTGCGCCTATAGTTGAGTGTTGGTAAATTTAAATGTTCTAAGCGTTCTCTATATGACAAATTTCTTAATGCTGGCACTAGCTTTGTTGCACGACGTTGCACGTTCTCGACCATTCGTAGATTTTTCTTAGACCATGTCCCTGGACTCCAAACAGAACCCCCATAGTCCAATATAGATCTCACTTAGCTTTTGTATAACGCAATAAATGTCTTTTATTGATACTGACGTCGATCTTTTATGAAATGGAATGATCATCCCCAAAAAGTTTGGACTAAATGTAAGACTAAACCAAAGACATAAAGCTTTTGGCCAAACTAAAGTAGTGAATAATACACTTTTTAATGTTTGGTGCATGTAACAGTCAGTGAGTCACTGCAGTCAATATTATTCTGGCCGTGGGGCTTATAGGGCGAATAAGACAGACACATCCTCATAAAACAACTCCTAATCAGGGGAAAAACCATGGACTGTTCGATTTTGACAGAAATTAAGCATCATCTCCACGGTGGGGATTTAGATGTCAAAAAAGTGAATACGTCTAATTCCCACATACTGGGTTGCCTGCTGGCCAAATGTCTTCAGTGGCTAAAGCAGTCATCCTGAAAGCAAATTGATCGAGGGTTCCAGTCCTAGTCAGACTGCAAATTTGGCACCTAATGTGGGACTATTTATACGTACCCATGTACTGTTGCTTAAAAATGAAATATACTTATGCTGACTGAATCTTTCTCATTTGCATCAAAACTTCTAATTACAATTGTATTAAAAATATACTGTAAAATCATGCATTTTTGTGGGGGATTAAATTTTATGTTTCACCTCACAAATTTAATCCCATCAAACAATGATTATGACGGGTCCTTGTATTACCTGAAACGCAAAATCCATTAATTTACCTTCCACCGAAATGGTCTTTTTTACCTTAACCACAAAATTTCATCCCATTGAAATAAAATGATTTTACAGAAATATGATTTTATTTTTTTATTGTAGATTATAGTAAAAAGTTAAAATGCCGGTTGAGGGAGACAGGGGTGGCGATGAGGACGTACAGTTTGATTCTATGGGTGAGAATGGTTTCAATTCTGGTGAAGATATGATGGGAATGGCAGATTTACATCAGAAACTTATTGATATTGACGAGGAGATAGGATCTGATGAATTTGAATCCTTGAAGTTTCTGTGTCGTGACTTTATTCCAGGTAGGATCATCTAGCAGAGATTTTGTATTGGACTTTTTTTCAATAACCTAATTTTGGAGAATGTGCTCCTAATTGCTCATGCCCTATAAAAGTTGATATCCAGAACTCTGTGCGTCATGGTTTTCCCTTTAATTTTCATGTAGGTACAAACAAATCTTACATCGTTAGACTGGTTTTGTATTCATATGCAAATACAACTGACGCCAACTCCATTGTCCAGATAATAATATGAATATTCAAGTGTCACAAGGATTATACTGGTAAAAATCTATTTGTACCTACAGATAAGTGGAGATCCAGAGTAGGTCTATTTTTAGGGGGGGGGGGGGGATATTGACATTACAGCAACATTGGGACCTGAGTTGTTCTGCAGCAGTAATGTAATCGGATAACCTTCATATTTCAATTTTAGGAATGATTATATTCCTGGTGATGTGCATTATACCAGGGATTTTCCTGATGCAGGTTTTCTGCGTCCCTGATGCAACTTTATGGCTTGGGACCCTCAATTCTGCATTACTATGCATCCTTGGGACCCCCAATAGGATCCCTCGAATAGACATTTTCATTTCAGCTAGAATATTTTTCTTTCTGCTATTTATTGCACTAAGTCTTGTGGTGCATTGAGCAATCTGAATTTGCTGTTTTATTTATTCGTAATTTCGATACTCACTAATAATGAACTTGAAATGCATTACCGTATAATGAAGGGACCCCAAAAATTTCTCAGGGACTCCCTAAATAAAAGACTTAAGGGTCCTGGGACCCTCGTATAAAAATTCTTAGGGAAAACCCTGTATACTAGCCATAACTGTTAAACTGTAAGATACTATAATTGGTGAAGGGTTGATTGGTTTGATATTTAACACTATATATATATAACTATTATAAGAGTATGAACCATACTAGTGTTTAATAACTATTCCCTATGGAATTAAATCAGAGATGGTTTGATATTGTTCTAAGTTATATTTTGATGTCATTATTATCAAACAGTGTACCTTACTATAAAAAAATTGTGATTTCTTCTAGAACTAACTTACATTCATTTTTGTCACATTATTATAAAATTAATATATTATAATGTTATAAGATCCTGTGACCAATTTTATGTAAAGGGAGATAATTCATAAGCCCTTTAACATTACTCTTGTTTCAGCTGCTCGGTTACAGAAATCAGATGCACCATTAGATGTGTTCATGGAGATGAAGAAAATGGTTCTCATTGATTTTAACAATGTTGACTTCTTATTAGAGTTGTTGGGACGTATCCATAGGTACGATCTCATCAGAAAACTCAATATGGACGTCGCTGAAGTTCGCAGAAGATTGTCAGCATTCAAGAAACTAGATCCATTTAGGTAAATATAGAAATCCTAGAGCAAACTTTGTCTAAATCATGTACGTAAAACTATTGGATAATCATTTTAAGTTATAAAAAATGTGTCTGTTCCACTTCAACTGTCTGTACATTTGATATCTAGACCATGGCTAATTGCTCACTGAACCATCAGCATCCACAGCACATGGGCTTTTGACCCTCGCAGCATCGATTTTTATACCTGAGTAAAGTGGAGCAATGTGGATTGAGACAGGGATCGAACCAGGGACTTCTTTATCCCAAACCAAACATGCTTCTTCTACAGTCTTGTCAACATACATCACTCAAATAGGTTTTCATTGGCTCACCACCCTCAGCCATTTTTAGCACATATTTTAATCAGCTCATATTGTCATTGTCTCATCATTTTATCATTTTGTTTAAATAATTTTTAAAGTAAATGTAAGTGACTGGAGTTCCTTGCTAAAATTGGTAGTGTGGAATAGCATGACATCAACTATCTATATTTTCAGATCCTTGCTATTTACTATAGCAGAGGACTTAGATGAAAAAGAGTCGGAAAAGATCAGATTCTTTCTCCGTGGCAAACTGAGTAAGAAGATGCTAAATGAGCGGCAATCTATGCTACAGTTGATGATATTTATGGAACAAGAAGGACTGCTGGCTAGTGACAATGTGGAAATGTTGACTAGTGTGATGGAATCGATCAGGCGTGGAGATTTGATCGACAGGATTCGTGAATATCAAGGTAAAGATCATAATTTTCTGAAATTGGTCACCATGGCGATGACTGCAGTTGTTGCAATATAGTTCATGAGAAAAATACCCCCAATACATAGTACTATCCAAGTACTTAATATTAATTCAAAGATCTGTCAAGACTTTTTCTCAAAGAGCTTTTTCTAAACCCTATCACATAATTACTTCATAATGTGACTATGCATTGTTTTCCGGAAGAACTGCTCATTATGGGTATATATTGCTTTGATAAGTCGGTCGACAAAATGGTTTTCATTCAATAGCTCAAGAAGACTTTGCCCTTGGATCTTTCAGCTTTACATGGAGGTTATTCAGCAAGGGTAGATGACCCCTATTGATTTTGAGGTCAGTAGGTCAAAGGTCACTGTGACCTTTACTATTTTTCTGACCATATCTTAGACCTTTATATATTGTATAATATTTCAGGCTTGGAACCCTTGCAACGCAATGAACCGGGACTAGCCCCTATCAGACAGGGTAACAACACACCTATGGAGCCCCCAGTATTACCCCGACCTAGCGGTATATAACTTTCTATTCTCTTGTCTTACTGGTTCAAATACTCTTAAATCATTACGTTTTAAATGTATTTTATTACAATTTTCCTTAAAATTCCTTAAAATTCCCATTAAATTAGATATAAAATATCTCTTGCTTAAATTTCATTGTATTAAATCTCAAATGTTCCCTGAAATCACTTTAAATAGCAAAATACCTCTTGATAGATTTTTAAGTATAATAGATTTTAAGTATAATAGAAATCAAGACAAACTCCAATTAATTTCCAAGGTTTCGACATTAATTAGTCTTCTTCACGGAATTGTTGTGATGTTATGTTTTGCTTGATTTTTAGACGGAATGATCCGGCAGCAACCAGTTCAAAGTTCAAATGAGAACAATGCTATAAATAGACCTATAGACAGATCAGAGAGTGCAGGCACATTGAGTGTTAGCAGTGATGAGAATATTGTACAACCTGTAGGAGGTATATGTTTAACTTATACCGGTAAACCAGTGTATGAGCCTTCAAACTACAAAAATCATGTAGCTTTTCTGTTCTTAAAGCTTTTAAGATTTTTTTATCTCCTTATGTGCATCCCCCACCCCCCAGCAATGAAAGAAATTCGTAGAAAGAGTTATTTGAGTTCAAAGGGATGTGGTGTGCTGTCTTTTGCTCATACATACAGATTGATTCAAACTTTGTCAAATTTTGAAATTTCCTCCCTTTGAATAGAAGTAAAAGCATAAAATTATATTTTCTTTAGGTCTTTTCAAATTATCTCCCTTTGAATTAAAATGAGATCATATTTTTTAAGGTATTTTCAAATTATCTCCCTTTGCATTAAAATGAGAGCATATTTTCTAAAGCTATTTTCAAATTATCTCCCTTTGAATTTAAATAAGAGCATATTTTCTGTTGCGTTTGCAATTGATTTCCATTGATCTTGTCCCAATTTTGTTTGCTGGTTCCACATGTGGAGGAGTAAGTTAAGATACAGTCCAGGAAAACCGATGAAATCCACAAAATTTAATCCCCCATGAAAATTAATGAATTTAAAGTAGGTGATTGTTAGACTGAGAGTACCTAATAGTATTAGTGATGATCATAATTGACAAGCTTATCCAGCAAAAAGAGTCAACTTTGTATAATTTTACTTTGGTAAATGTTTTGAAAAAGGCCTTAAAAGTACAAATTATAAAAATATTGTTTTGTGCATATATAATGTTCTTGTTCATTGTACATTGCTGTATATATATTATGTTAATGTGGACCATATTGAAAATTGGTCTAGAACCAAATATGTTATCCACTATAAATAAAGTCGTTATTATTATTATTATTATTATTATTATTATTCCTTCAAAAAACTTTGCATTTAGTTGTGAGAATTGTGTATGAACCATTAACCATGATATTTTCAGGTCTGATACCAGAAGATGTGTTGCAGCAGATAGCGGTTGGTATCAATGATTCGGATGAAAACCTGGCGATAGAGCTGGGGTTCTCTAACGAACAGATTGTACATTATAATCAACAATACTCTGATCGGGGACAGAGAGTGAGTAGGTTAATACTAGACTGGCAGGCCAGACTAGAAGATAGAGGCACGGTAAGTTACTTGTCACTTAAAATTGAATGCTGGAAGCTTAACAAGACATTCCATATAACTAGCATATTTTTCTCTAATATCACATTAAATGAGCTCAATGTACAAAAAACTATCAATTATCATAATTTGTGAGAAGAAAGTGTGCGCAAATATGTCTCTATAATGTCAAAAAATATTTAAATCAGCAATAATAATTTATCGCTTCCAGCGATTTATCATTATTTGGTCAAAGGGAAACAACTCATGACTATTTTGGCTCGTTACGGAAATATGTTTTCATTCTTTTCTCAGTATAAGTGGGAGCTTTTTATTGAAAATTTTAGGAGTTTAGGCAATAATGATTTTCATTTAGTGAATAATATTCCTGAATCGATTTAAACGATCAAAGTTATAGGGAACGCCTCTTTAAAAAGTTTTGAATGAATATTACACACTTTTTTAAACCTTTTTCAGTATAAATGATCAAATATACAGCAGTGGGCTGTATTTATCATTAAAGTATTTAATATCATATCAAATATAACATAGCAAATAGTGTGCACTTTACTGTCTAGTAAGACACAATTTGGTTGAAATATAATTTTCTTTTATGTTTTTTTTTTACTTTTTTTAAAGTCATTTGATTTCGATGGGACACAATTTTATAGTTTTGGTAAAAAAGACAATTTTGATGGGACATTAATGTGTGGATTTTGCATTTCATGTAATGAAAATAATGGTCAAAATTATTTCTTTTTGGGACTTGATTTCGTGGTTGAAGGTGAACTACAAAATCCACAAAATTTTATCTTGTACAAAAATCAATTATTTTACTTTTCTAAGTGACTTGATTCTGTGTATTTCAGATTGCATCCAGACTTTTATATGCTTTAAATAAACTTGGCTGTAAGATGCCAGCACAAGTGGTACAACAGTGGATGGCTAGTTTTGATGCCCGACAAGGTAAATATTTCGCGAATTATACTTTATTTCCAAATTGTGCCTTTAGCAGAAAATCTCTCGGCTCCATAGCTCAGTGGAAGGTGCCCTTGATGTCTAATCTGGTAAGCCGGTTTCCAATATTGATGGAGGCCTGCCTGCTATATTTCAGCAGAAAGCATACTGACAGATGAATGGCATGGTGAGCTTATTGACAATGAATTTTTGTGATCAACCGTTGTCAGTGTGTTTAGTTATATATGTATAACAGACAAACTAGTATGTTGACTACAGTAACACTATCATGATATTGAGTCACTAAGCTCTGGAACTACCCTTATATCGCTAGCTAAGAACTAGAAGGTTGTAACTACAAAATCAATATTTTGAGAAAACAAGAAAAACTGTCTGACAATCACTCTGTACTGCTGGTAAAACAATCTTTAAAAACTTCAGTCTGGTCAACATGACAAGTTCCAATTTTCATGAAAATAGGCTCATAAGAAGCGCCTTATCAGGTGGATTTAAAATACGCATTAGTCTTATAAGGTCATAAGTGGCACTTGTTTCTCATTATTATGGTGTTCAGTATTCAGTATTATTAATATTGCAGCATCACAGATGCAAGCTGGTAGTCACGGGGAATCAGAAAATAACTACTCCAGTTGTAAGTTATTTCCTTATAATGGATTGTATTCAGTAAATTCTGAACGCCATAACAACCTCCCCTGATGCACCCTTTAGATTTATATGGGGAAAAAACCCCATAAAATATATTTGAACTAATCCCCAAACTCGACACATTGGCTGCGGGATTGCCTTCATATCATTCAGAAACTCAGTTGTTCCAAAATTGCGCAGGCCAAAGGGATCTATGTTGCTTATGACTATTACATATTATGTGGAGGTTGAGTCAATCCCCATTGGAGTGCGGGGTTGTGGTGTTGTCAGAACGAATAGCATATGCAATGATTGTGCAGTTGCTGCAATCTGTTTTGCTGGCAAGATATGTTGAGCAACATGTTTGCTTAGATCTAGCTTGGCTACCAATATGCTTTTAGTCCATGCTTATCCCCAAAATCCTGAAATATATTGATGATACTTTCATGTTTCAGTACGACATGCCATGCCACCGTCAACTCAGAATGAGGTTCAACCTCCCTACACTGAGGAAAGACTAATACAAGACTTGAGCCAGCTTGGTATTGTGCAAGAAAATATTCCTCATAACAATGACGTTAATTTTGTTAACAACGTGGCTCTGTATCAGCTTGAAGGTCATATCGTCGCTAACCCTGGAATAAGTCAACGTCTTACACCGATGCCTGTCACCATAAACCCTGTACCGCCCACGCAGCAGCGACCTCCCGTACCCATGGTAAACACGGGTACCAGCGCACAGATTATAACACCGGCTACAAATGAAGGCTTCCCTAAATACAGAATGGATAGAAAACCAAGAGGTTTGATTTTCACTGTTTTTTTTCTTATTCTATTGTGCTTATTCTCGTCAATTCATCAGTTTACTTGGAAGTATACCTCTGAAATGTTGAATGAAAATCAACTGTGTTCTAAACTCACAAGATTTGTTGCATTAGCAATATTCCAGGGTGTAATGTTTGGGCTTGATTCTGATTTTATAGTTGCCGTTATGTCTTGTCATTCGTTTGATTTGACGATCTTAAACCATGGTCCAGTGGTTAGTGTCCTGGATTTGTACCTCAGTCATCCTAGTTCAATTCCCAGTTGTGGCAAGACATACCATTCCGAGAAAATTTGACAACAATTAATTATTGTCAATGATGGTTTTCATCCACATGTGGGCAAGTTGCTGGTTACTTTTGGAAGGGTACTAGTAAGTTAGTACAGATTAGTTAAATTGATTTCTGGATATCATTGATGAATTGTTGGGAATGGTATTTAACTTGAACAAACAAAATTATCTAGCTAACTGAACTTTCTCCTTAAATCAGGATGGTGTGTGATAATTAACAATGAGGAATTTCTCGTGGATACCGGAGACAGAGAAGCCAAGGAAATGCCACCTAGGAGAGGCACTGAACGTGATGCAGGTTTGAGTCTTTCTTAAATCATTTCAGTTTGATCAACACTTTTCACACAGATTAAATTTATCATGCCCCAATTGTTGATGAGGGGTATATTGCTTTGCTCATATCTGTCGGTCAGTCTGCCTGTCAGTAGACCAAATTTGGTTTCCATTATGATTCAATAGCTCAAGAATGCTTTTCCCTAGGATCTGCAAACTTAACATGAAGATTGGCCAGCAACTGTAGATGACCTTTACCATTTTCGACAAATAGACTGCCATGGAGATTATACATGTTTTACGAATATCTCTTGTTCTTTTTGTCAATGATAAGAAGCATTTAAATCAATTAGACATTGGGGTTGTCTAGGCTCACTTACTTCTCAAATATGCTGACAAATTTAATATTCTTATTTCAATAGTTTTCTTTGTCATTCATCATAGCTCAGATGGGCATATTGTAAGACACTTCTGTACTTTTCTTTTTCAGTTAACTTATGCAATACTTTCGGTAAGCTTGGATTTATTGTTCAACGTCATGACAACCTGACAGATGTTGAAATGATGAGCACATTGGTAGATGTTGCTCATAATGTTCATCACGATAATTTCGACTGTTTCGTGTGTTGTATTCTGACCCATGGTGTGTTGAACAATCTATATGGTTCCAATGGAAAGTTAGTGTCCATTAAAGACTTGACCACCACATTCCAAACTAACCGGTGTAGATCTCTAGCCGGAAAACCAAAGTTGTTCTTTTTCCAAGCTTGTCAAGGACGGGATAAAATGACAGGTAAGAATGAAAGTTATAAGGTTATGCTCATGTGTGTAAAAAATTTTATCATTCACCATAATCAATCAATTTATGTTTATTACATGCTTCAGTTGCTAAGCAATGAGTGTAAATAAATATAGAAATGAAAAAGAGGTCAATAATTATTTAGACTCAAACATGTCCGAATTTCCCTGGAAATGATGAAATATCTGTAGCTCTCACTGAAACATATCTGGATTTCCCTGGAAATGAGGAAATATCTGTAGCTCTCACTGAAACATGTCTGAATTTCCCTGGAAATGATGAAATATCTGTAGCTCTCACTGAAACATGTCTGAATTTCCCTGGAAATGATGAAATATCTGTAGCACTGAGGGAAAGATGTCTGAATTTCCCTGGAAATGATAAAATATCTGTAGCTCTCACTGAAACATATCTGGATTTCCCTGGAAATGAGGAAATATCTGTAGCTCTCACTGAAACATGTCTGAATTTCCCTGGAAATGATGAAATATCTGTAGCTCTCACTAAAACATGTCTGAATTTCCCTGGAAATGATGAAATATCTGTAGCTCTCACTGAAACATGTCTGAATTTCCCTGGAAATGATGAAATATCTGTAGCTCTCACTGAAACATGTCTGAATTTCCCTGGAAATGATGAAATATCTGTAGCACTCAGGGAAACATGTCTGAATTTCCCTGGAAATGATAAATATCTGTAGCTCTCACTGAAACATATATGAATTTCCCTGGAAATGATAAAATATCTGTAGCTCTCAATGTTTCACTGTTTAGTCAGAAATTTCTGTGAGGATTTGAGTTTTCGCTATATTTACAAGTTAAAAAACTTCACAAAATATTGAAATTAGAGAACTGCTCTAAATCACAGAAAGTAGTTTTTTGTGAAGTTCAAAATAAGTGAATATTTAACTTCACAAATTATTTCGGAATTTTTTGGCCTTTGAAAACATATGATTTTAGAGCAATTGTTGGTTTTCTATAGGTGTAGAAATTGAGCGTGATGGACCACAGGATAAGGAGATGCTCCCTAATGAAGCTGACTTCCTGTTAGGATTCGCGACAGTACCTGGCTACGTGTCCTTCAGAAGCCGGAATCAAGGATCTTGGTACATTCGTAAACTCTGTGAACTTCTGGATAAACATGCACACAAGTAAGTGAAAGTCATATTAATTTGTGCCATTTATCAATCAGATTCTCTAATGTACGAATTTTACTCATTTACTTGTATATTTTCTATGTTTTCTTGTCCCACTGTTCAGTAATGCAAATCTCGTGTGTTGAACTCCTCACAAAATGTTGGCATCATTTCTTCACTTTCACAGATTAACAGCCTTAATGTAAAGTTGACCACGAAGGATGGATTTTATGCTTGGTCAAATTTTACCAGACTTACGACCCTTTTGTTACTTTTGCTATATACCCCAATGGGGGTACCCGTGTCCTATGGAAACATTCTAATGTTGTACTTCGGAATTGTAATTTATATTTTGGTATTAACTAAGACACAGAATTGTAAATGCACCTACTCAATCAAAGCAAGTCTAGATTTTCAAGGTTTATTTATGACCCACGTTTCATCTTTCAATAGGGTCTTTTTTAGATAGGGATGTTAGGAATTGCCTTGGATGTCATACTATTATGATAACAGTTCTTGAGGCATAATGGTCCAACCTGTTTTCATGAAATTGAAAACAAGTGCTTTCATTATACTGTAGAATTATTAATTTTCGTGGGGGACTGAATTTAGTGTATTTCGTTGTTTACTTTTAACCACAAAATCACATCCCATTAAACAATAATTTGACCATTGTATTTATAACCTGAAATGCGAAATCCATGACAAAATCCACAAATTAAGGTCCTATTGAAATCACTGGTAATTGTATCAATGAAAAAAACCCCGAAAAGTATAAATTTTACCAAAACAAAATTTTTTTCATTATAGTCTTTGTCAATGATACAGTTACCTGTGATTGAAATGGTCTTTTTTACCAAAACCATGAAATTTTGTCCCGTGGAGACTAAATGATTTTACAGTAGTCCTGAAAGACTCAATGACTCGATGTTACTTGGAATATTGCAGAAACAAGTTTCAGCAGAGTTGTCTGCCTTGTTTGAAAACATTATTGAAATTTACAACTTTCTTGTTCTATTTTTAGATACGAACTAATGGCCATACTAACTGAATTGAATCGGGAGATTGCTAATGCTAATGCTAACATGGACGGTGCTATGTATAAACAGTGCCCAGCGCCGATGGTAACATTACGAAAACGGCTCTTCTTCATGTGAAAATAGCGTGACTATCATAAATGGTAAAAGTTAAAATTTTCATGAGGATTAAAATTTCATCATATCCACAGACTATACAGCTGGGGAAAATTATCCTTGATTCAAAGTCAAGATGGATTCAGCTTTTACAATTTTGCAAATATTAAACCACTAGCAAACATTCTCAAAATGTCGAATTTTTTAAATTAGTACCCAGTGAAAATTATGGGCTTTGACAGTATTGTGTACATAGAGAGTACAGTAATTCTTCATGTGAATATAATGATGCTCTAGTGAATTCAGGACCAGAGCTACATATAAGGTTTTGGTATAATTGGGTATTTACTCCTAACATTTTAAATATATTGGGTATTCAACATTCTTAATTGTGTAAATGATAAAATGTTGTTGGGTAAAATGTATTTTCCCATGTACTAAACATAAAGAGTAGGTTTTTCAATTGAGTTTCAAGATTTGTATTGGGTACATGTGACTTTAAACTAAGCAAATTGTGTTTGGTGTTCAAAACATTCAGACATTTGAGCTGATGTGGGGAATTTGGATATTCCATTCAACCAGTGTTCAGTTAATTGCAATTCAAGGAATATGTCAACTTAGAATTCATTATTTATAAAGAAGGTGGTATTTTAATGCAGGAATGGTGTATATAAATAATAATGGTCATGTGGTATCTAATTATTTGACTGTTTGAGACGGATGGTTCATTAATTTAGAGGTGACCAATAAGATAGACAGTCATAAAAAGGTTTGTTAAGCAAATTGTGCTGATTTTAATTTTTTCAAGAAATATGAATTGTTTGCCTGATAGTTTTGTATTCATATAGAAGTAGTGTATAAAGAGTTATCAAAGTACATTTGAATATTGATTCTACAGTTTGCAGATAATAACACTAGCGTTTGGTTACAAATGAAAATTGACACTATAGAAACTGCACAGTTAACATGCTGTTAGCTTCTGGTTTAGTCTGAAAGCAAATCAAGGGCTCAGTGCAAAACTATGGTAGCTACATCAATTTATATAGACACATACCATAGTTTTGCACTGAGTCCTCGAAATACCCTGTTGAAGTGATTATGCACAAAAATAGAGAAAAAATGTATATTGGAAATGCAATAAGTTGTCATTTTTATTTGCAAACGAAGACAAGTGTTATTTCTGGCACACTATAATAATATTGTGATATTTTGTAAACATTTTGATCATGATTATAAACAGAATGATACATTATTGTATGAAATACATACATATATTTTCGCATGTTAACTGTCATTATGTACATTTTTGTGTGTATAAGTTTATCATTCTATAGTTATGTTATGTTACCAGGCAACAATGTAGGTTTTCAGTTGAATCTTTTTATTGATATGTCTCCTTTTGGTGCATGTTGAGGGCAATTGTTTCACACAGTAAATGGTTATTTTGAAAAAAATTACCCCCCCCCCCCCCCCCTTGAAGTTTAGAAATACCAATAAAAATCTCAATATTTTTAGATTTTTGAATTTGACCTTATATGTCAAAATCAAATTGACCAAACAATAACTTGATTTGCATGTATGTGTCAATTTCTTGTACAATTGACCCATTGTGATTTTTCATGGTTCAATGAAATGGTTTTTTTATTGTGAAGAAGAAACAAGCTGATTTACACTACCCGCATGTACAGGATTCACCCTCGTTATTAAATGTCTACTTGCAGATTTGATAAGTTGCTACATTGAAGTTGAAGATTTGTTAAGTGTACATGTATATGTCTATGATAACTCTGTAACATCCGATTGATGGTTTGATCTGTGAATCATTAGATTAGGGAATTAGATCCTTTCAACAATTATTGGACAATCCACAGCCCTAATCATTGTAAAATTTATCTATGACATAAGAAAAATTGATTGATTACAAATAAAGAGAAATTCAATACTTTTCTTTGTATTGTATTTGGGTGTTTTAAAATTTATATGATGTCTAAATGTGTATTTAACTTATAACATGCAATTTGTTTTTAGCTTATATTTTAAATGTATGAATGTCGAATTGTTTTCATGTTTTGAAATAAAATTTAAGTAATTTGTTTCTTGTTTCCTGTCTTTTTTCCTGGTACAACTATGATGGAGCAGCAAAGTCCCATTTTAAGTACAGGTTCTACTGTATAATATAAGCCTGTGTTAGTATTGAATATTGATCTTACTTGACTTAAGGATAAGGACAACCAATCAGATCGCACCATACTAAACTCTTGGTCAGTAACAGGCAATATGATTGGCGATCTTTATTCTCCAATTAGATAAGATCAATATTTTGTTTATACCATACCTGGTTTCAACAAATTATCTCCCTTGGAAAACTGCATATTTTGAATAAAGTGCAATTTCATGCTGCTTTCTGCAAATTAAAACTCTCTGTGAACACCATTACATGTGACTGCACAATTCAAGTGATAAGTCGAGATCTTCACACTCACATTTACAGTAGATCAAGTACTGTGTAACAAGAGGATGTTACTACTGGTACTAAGAGGAAGGAGGCGTTTGGTGACACATTGTAAAGGTTCAGCTATAGCCTCATTAAGACCCTTCTGTGATAATTTCACTCTTACTTATACACACAAAAACAGTGCTTTGATTTCTACGTCCATTACTAAATTTATATAGTAAGAGAGTATTATCACAAGAGGAGAGTATTTTCATAAAATATAAAAATCTTTATTCAAACAAAACATTATGAAAACACACCGTGTACATAAACACACTAGGTGGGTATGATCCACCTTAAACATTTTCAAACTTTAAACATTTATTTCAGCAAAGTTTCATTATTTTGATTTAAAAATGTGCGAATTCTATGTAATTAATTGGACGGAAATGAACAGTTCTAGTCTATAGTGCTGGGAATTAGTTTTTAATTATGTAGGCATCGTTTTCTAGAATATGTACAATGCACCACCAAAAAGTACTTATAACAATAATGTATTTTCCTCCGTTGTTTGAAATGTGACCGGCGGGTATGCCTGTTACTTTTGGTCAGGAAAAATAATTCCATGAAAGCTGTTCAACTGATCATTGTGTACTAGCACCACAAAACGATGAAAAAAAACTGTCAAAAATGTGATGGAAAACTTTTCTAGGAATGTAACTCTGTACAAGTATCTCCACTTAGTCCTGTGATCCTTGGTATATTTGCTTTTGTTCGTTAGACTGACTCGGTACCAAATGACAGTTTAAGCATCCTATGGATTATAAATCCGTGCATACTGGTCTGTGGTTACATCCATGTGTTATTTTCAATGTCACCTTGGTACACATGCGTCATATCCGGCTGTACTCTTGTTGTGACGTCATTGGCTACGTCATGCTGACCGTACGTGTGGTATTCCACAGGTTTAACATGTGCTTGTGTGTTCCTTCTTTGTTTGTGTAGATGTGACCTTGGAGCTTGTTCTAACCGCGTTCCCATCTCGACATAATACGGATTGTATTGCACGCGCTCCTCTCTGACGTCACTGACATCTGCACCGTCACTATGATCGTACATAAACCTGCCAGGTTCACTTTGTCTTCTAGGCACTGTGTAATGATTAAACAAATAAGGAACATCATCATCAAAAGATAAAGCAGCCTTTCTGGTTGCACTTTGTTCGTATGTTTGTCGTTTTTTCTTCAGTTTCTTTCCCTTCGATTGCACATCGCCTAATGATTCTGCTTTGAATGGTAACGGCGGCGCTCTTGAAGCCAAAGGTGGTTTGTGTTTAATTTGAGCAAGATTTTCAGTGTTTGTATCGGAAGCGTTAATCCTAAAAGCTGTGCTGTCATAGTCATTATTTAAATGTTTGTCAAACACTGAATCGTTTTCCTCTGATTCGTTATTTAGTTGACGTTCGCTGTTGCCTGCAAGTTCTTTAGACTCTCTACCAGTGTCACTATCGGGAGCATTGGTGTGAACACTTGCAGTGGCAATACTGTTTGGTCGTGTTCTATTTTTAGAAAATCCACGAATTTCCGGTAGGTTACCATAGTGATTGGAATTGGTCTGCGTGTATTTTTTCTGTAGTTGATATTCTGTATTAATCATGTAATCAATATCCTCGTCAGTTCGATCATTGTAATCAGCAGCCATTGTATTTGTACGTTCATTAGGGTTACCAAATTCAAACCCTTCATTAATGTAAGCATTAAATGGATGGTGGGACGCCCGCGATGCCAGAAGTTTTGCGCTGAATGCATTGATCCTAAAATACAAAACATTTACACTGTTAGTGACCATTTAACATTTTGCACGATCGAAGACCGAATGAATGACCCATGATCACAGGGCGCTATATACTTATTTGTAATGCTAACAGTTATATTAATACATGTACGAGTATTAAGAGGCATTGTGCTCATAACCTGAAGGTTTGCAAAATCACAACTAATAAATGTCTTGAAGTTTCTTTTACATGCTTATCAATCGATTTACTTTGTATGAAACGGACTAATCATCGTAATCATTTGTTGGCATATCAACGTTAGATTTTTTGTTAAAATGTGTCCAAATAATATTGTTTGAGGTTGAGGCCGATATGACACTATATTAAATATACAAACTTAAAGTAACAATACTTGCGTGGCTCGTGGTCGTTTTAATCCTTTGGAATCAAGGTCCGGGCGGTATATCCGCACAAACTCTGCATACTCGTCTTCGCGCGCTTTTCTAGTTGCAAGGCGACGATGGTAACAGGCGAATGAAAAGGACAGGAAAACGAGAAGTCCGAACGCCGTAACGGTTGAAAATATCCAACCGTAAGCTCTGTTTAATATGACGCCATTTCCGCCTTCATTTGCATCTCCAACCATCTAAAATTAAAAAAAAACTAGTTAAAACTGCTACAGAAATAAGCCACCATGTATCTTTAAAAGTAATCAAATGTATTTTAAAATCTTTGTTTACGTTATAATTGACCAAATCGTAATCGATACATATATATTTGAATTTACGATTGCACTTCGTATAAAAAATAGCACAAACCCTATCGATATGATGTCAAATTACTGTAAGGGCTTACTGATAATTCGACATTTTCTTCCGTGATTGTCTATTACCTTACATTGTCAATTTCTACATATGAGTATCGATACAATGTTAATATCTCTACAGATAAGTTGATACATTGTCAATTTCTCTTCAAATATTTCGATAGATTGTCAATTTCTCTACATATAGTTCGATACATAGTCAATTTCTCTTCAAATATTTCGATAGATTGTCAATTTCTCTACAAATGTTTCGATACATTGTCAATTTCTCTATAGATATGTTCGATGCATCGTCATTATATACAAAGATTTCGACACATTGTCAATTTCTCTACACATGCTTCGATACATTGTTAATTTCTTTAATATAACAATATTTCAAATCGCTTTCAATTTGTCTTTAAATAGTTCGATAAATTGTCAATTCCTCTACACATATTTCGATCGTTTGCCAATTTCTCTATGGATTACATGTGAACTTCGATGCAATGTTAATATTTCTCAATCGATACTAATAATACAACGTATGTCGATAAATGTATATGGACAGAGAACTATGCTTTCCCAGTCAGTGATGTTATTCAGTATTTTGTCAGTACCAAAGTTGTTGTTGATTTTTATTAGCTAAATATCAACACTTTAAAGGCATATATACCCTTTAGCAAAACACAAAACAGCCAAAATGCTGCGAAATGTGCGTTTAGCCAAATGCAACCCCTAGTAGACACAGAAGGAAAGTTTAAAATGCTTATAGTACTTACATTTTACAAACTTTTAAATAATCCTTCAGATTTGTACATCGACTAGTAATTAAAGAAATAATATAAACTAATGAATATTATTCATAATAATATCAGTTTATTTGATTACTCCATGTTCGCTCAGAAACTTCTGTACTCTTGGTGACATATTTTAAATAATGAGTTTAAACGGGTGACTCTCAGACATCGATTAGTTCTGGTACCCGGATTTTTGCGGAGTTTCTCAATAATAATGAACATGAACACGGAACCAACTTCCGGCGAAGTTAACAATGGCGGAAATTGACAATATGATATTTATTATAAATTGTAAATGAACGGTGGCTTGATTTGTGAAGAGTTTGTTTGAAATATAGATTGTTTCATTGTTTGAAGCATGGTCTCATCTTACACAGAGTCACAATACTTTGTTCAAGGTACACTCGACTATTTGTTAGGAAATCATTTGAAATGCAACAGCTATGGTGATACGAGTGTTTACTCTAATGTATAATTAACTATAGTTATTCTGGGAAAGTTTATCAGAGAAGAATAACCATGTCCATTGAATTGTGTTGTAAATATTACTGTAGTCATGTGCTTAAAGTGTATAGAGCTATATCGGAAGATATTTTTTTTTAAAGTTTCAAAAACTGAAAAAAAACAATTATGCTTTCATATCCATTAGAGCATTTTTCGCTTCAGTTTTTACAAAAAATCTGTGTGTGATTTATTTGATATGCGAATTGTCCATTTTCATACGAAAGTGTTCTAGCACACTATGAAACTATAAAAATCGTCTACTTTTCGACGAATGAATAAAAGTACACGGGACCCATCCAAAGTTTTGATTTGCAATTAAGGTAGTCTAGTATCATACTAAAAACGATGCAAGTAATTATTTTGACATTGAATGACTGTTAGAATATAACTCTATACACTTTAACAGCATAGAGTGTTATGGGAAAGGCTTGGGCCATATGGGCCAAAGTAAAGTGTAAGCAATCTTATTCCTCGACTCTGTGGACATATTATGAGAAAACTATGGACCTTCTGTTATATATCACTAAGAAAACATGCCGTTTTTGGGGTTCTGAACCTTTGCAAACCCAATCATAAAATGTAACCAGCTTTGTGCCAACTACATAAGTATGAATCACTATCTAATTGATTACAAATTGTTATTGTGCCAAAGGAGCACTTTATTGACTATTTTAACTTTTGTGGATATGGTAATGTCCACTGCGTGTGGTAAGGCTAAGAATGTATTGTAGATTTTTTACTGTTGGGTTGTCAAAACCATCGCCCTACCACGGCCCCTGACAACTAAATATTTCCAAGGCAGTGCTGGGAAGCTGGAAGGTAAGACACGACCGTTTTCCCGGCGACCCACAACCCATCCGAGGGTGGTTGCAATGGATGCACTGAGGAAATAAATTGATGGACAGGCGGAACGAGCGAGCATGTCCGGTGACCATCCTTCCAGCAACTGTGCCGTCCTTTGTCATTTAATTAGCTTTCCTGACCGTTGGACTATCTATGGAAACCATTTCGGGTCACTATGCGGAGGCTATTTCTTTTTTGTGTTTAGAACTTTAGATACAGTGCCAAGGAATATCGGTCATGTACTGACATTCAATTCACCTTGGTCGAGTAGATCATAGTGGGTTTTTTATGCACCAGACAGTTGCATTCACGCCCCACCTCGGGGGATAGCCGGGCAAACGGCTGTGTTTTTACCTTCCAGCTTCCCCGCCCTGCCGGGGAAATGTTGGGACCCCCACCCCCGAAGTAATACCCCATAGACAATATTTAATTGTCAGGGGTCAGGAAATACCGGAGATGTTACCATCAGGTGGCACATATTCTGCCTGAAGAGAGATATCTGTATGCCTCCGCGTATTGATCATTGTCTTTATCAACAACACGCTTCATTAATTTTCTCGTTTCGTTTTTTTAATTCCTTCTCTTTAAACCTATCTTGACAAATTAAGATAGCAGGAGGGTTTATTGATTTCTCGTCAAGCAATACGTCTTTAATTTGTCCGCAGTAATTGATTGTGTTTTTATGTAAGTGTTTCATCGGGAGGTTTTAGTTTCAGTCAATAGAGAGGTTTCGAACTGGATGATTTAATCTGATGACTGGAGTCAGTCGCCTAAGTAAAGCGATACCAAACGCTTTCATTCAGTTACCTCACGTTCAATTAAATATAGAAGGTATGGATTGATTGCCTCATGTGGAAAGCGCTTCGTAGCGCTTTGTTTAGGCAACATACACCTTGACCCAAAATGTAGGCTAATAACGACATGCGTACGACCTAACCATTTCCGTAAGAAACTCCTACCCTTGTGGAAGATATGCACGTAGCCAGTGAAACATTAGAACAAGGATGATATAATGCACATGTCAATTGAAACCCTGTCATGTACCCGAGTGGGGGAGGACGGGGTATTACGTCCCGCACGCACACGACAGTGCTTGGAAACCTGAAACATAATAACACTGTCCAGACTGTTCCCCACTATCCCATGCCCTTCCCAATGGTGGGACGTGTTTTCATTTGACTGGGCATATGAACAATGAACATACATGTATGTATACTTATAATTATGTTGCTTTATATTTGTCGTTATAACGAAATCATGTCTACATGAATATTGACAACAAGGCTTATCTTAATTAATTCTAGTTCAAATAGATATTGCCATATTAGGTCAATATCAATATAAATACTTCTGATTCATTAGGTTATATGTAAATAACTTGGTCATTATGTCAGATAGTAGAAAAATGCCATTAGCACTCCGTAGAATCCAATTAATTTACTATCTGATCCTAAGAGAAACTTGGTCAGAATAAATTGTGAACATTTCTGAGTGACATACAGCTGCTTGGCTAGAAGCAAAACAGCTACCGTTTGTAGTTTTTAGAACGTGCGATTGTGGAATTTTTGGACTTTAAAATGTCATTTTGACCATAATTATATTTTTTTCTTTAAACATTAATGATACACACGTGCGTATCATTGGCTATATGTCCATGTTTACAATACTGTTGATGATCTTTTCCAAATGGTTGCATTTGGCATCGATTAGTTTAACGAAACTGTATACGAATATTGCATCAGTGTGAACAGAGTGTATTTAAACTATATTGATGTACATACTAGCGTTAGTCCATTGTTGTTCATGCACAAGCATAATAAGCAATATATATCATGTCGTTACTCGATGAATAATTAAAACGTGTGGATTGACATAATCTACGATATACACAGTGTATAAACGCGTCGACTTGTCTACCGGTTATCACAATAAGGCATATGTTGAATTTTGTAGTATCCCAATACGTCGTACAATGATCGTAAATTACATGCGTTTCTCTCGATCTCATGAAATCACCGTTATTCTATAATTCCTTTGTGAAATTGGATCAGCCTGCATCTTTTCGGTGGGGACTTGGACTGTAAGGGATTTCTATGCTCGGTTGAGTGCTGCCTTCCATGTCCGATTTTCCCATACCTTTTTTGATAGCAACAAGTCATACAAGTTGGATTGTATAGTATCCCAATAAGTCATACAGTGATTGGGTTCATATGTTGTGATATCTGTACATACGCACAAAATGTACTATTACATTTTATCATTTTTATGACATATTAATGCCCCAAGAAAATAAACAATACAGACTCGCCGCAACCCGTAAATTTATGAAACACAGGTACAACATAGGCGAGCTTTTACTATCTTGTCTCGTAACTTGACGTATATCGAAGATTTGCGACAAATATCCTCGTAAATAATTCATAATAAATATTTTCCGACTGCTTGATCAATTTGGCAGTAATCCGAGACTTATGTCCTTGATTTATGCATTATGCCATACGTGAGCGTCTATTATGCTGTGTCATTGACTAGATCGAGGATTGGAGATGATTTTGTGTGATTAGAAGTTATTTAATATGCACTGGGGGACAACGCAAAAGGTCGCAGTAGTATTAAATATGCATATACGTTTTTTTTGTATTTTATTACATATAAAAAATGTATGCATATTTACAGACTCAGCACATTCTTGCCTTCTAGTTATATAACGCATTACTAAGCATTATTTATGAGGTTGAAATCTTTGAATATAGTCAAATATGCATACATTTTATTTCATTGGCTGTGTAATAAAACATTCAGCACATTCTTTTTTTTAGTTATTTAACACATTGCTGATCAAAGGGTCTTTAAGGGTGAGGCATTATTACTTGTGTGGAATTAAATATAAATGTTGAAATCTTTGAATATGTATATATTTCATTTTATTTACAACATATATTATCAGACTCGGCACAATGACATTCCTGCTTTTTAGTTGTTTAACACATTGCTCAGAATTATTCTAGAATGTGGAATTATTACAATGTGTGGAATAAAATATAACTGTTGAAATATGCCCCTTGTTGCAATGTAACATATTTGTACAGGCCTTTTCTCATTCCAATATGTGGAATTATCAGAACAGAACAGAACAGAACAGAACAGAACAGAACAGAACAGAACAGAACAGAACAGAACAGAACAGAACAGAACAGAACAGAACAGAACAGAACTTTATCAAAGGCAAAGCATGCATAACTTATAGTCTTAATTATATACAGTTTCAGTAGTTTCAGTGTTATGATATTTTGCGACACTTTTCAGTGGACCTACCATCTTTGCCCAGCTACTAGTCATCGTCGATTATAAGAGTATTGACCGGCAAAATACGATTTTTGCATAGACCCTCGTTACCATAAATTATAGTGGTTATAATTGGGTATATGTTTATGGAAATCAGTAGATCTAGTCCGATGCCTAAGCAAAGCGCTTCCTACCGCTTTTCACGGGAGATAATCCATGCCGTCTATGAAGGTAAAGTGTTTGACGTTTGAGACACCTACCGGTATTTTTTTCTTGCGCACAGAACCTCCCGAATCCCCTCTCATATTGCCGGGCGCCTGGCAGAAATGGGCCTATTATGGTTGCCATTCTTTAACTAGCTGGTGGCTCACCAACCGCTCGCATCAGTTCTAACCCAGCTTCCGCCGGGATTCAAACCTTCGACCTTCCGCTCCGGAGGCGGACGCCCAAACCACTAGGCCACGGTGTATTTAATTGAACGGGGATACAAGAATGTTACTGAACGAAGGCGCTCGGTAGCGCTTTGCTTATGCAACGGGCAGCAGTTTTACATATAGACTGGTACCGCTAGTCTCATTTTAGTCACCGTTAGAAGGATCATGGTACCAGTCTGATTGACTGCGATACGAGCATAGTACACTGTACCAGTCCCTAAACATACAATAATTGTCATACACTGAGCTTATATCCACATTGACATCCGTCAAAAAGTAATATAAAAATTGTCAGATTTCGATTTAATTTAGTAAAAGGAAATCATAATCTGAAAGTTACAATAGGACAAACTCTGTCAGTTACGATAATTGATTGGTCGGGAGAATAAGTTACGTTGACTTTGAAGACGAATTCGACTAGGAAATCGAATTTACCAAATGTCTATTTCTCTGATTGGGAAGCAAGCGCGTTTGTCATTTCAAAGCAGGCGAGATGAACAGTAAGAATAATGTAATTGTGGAAACTATATTGTATTCGCCATGTAACCAACACCAACGAAACTTTACGCTCCGTGCAAATGGATACTTGGGAGATAAATCTTCCGAGCATGTTAGGCGGTCAATTCTCGCCCCACGGTGGCAAAAATACTTTTGTAGAAATTTCGTATTGCCCTGTCATCGGAACGATGCAATCGGGATATCAGGAAAACATATTTTGCAAACACCAACAGAATTTAACGACCCGAGAAAATTAACAATCTTCCAGAATAGTATACATAATTATGTATAAATCTCGGAATGCCCAGCCATGTATACAATAAGCCATACTGTTAGGACAACGTATATGTGTTGTTTCAAACACCATCAAAATTTAACAACCCGAGAAAAAAGACAATTTTACAGTACTAGAACATGTATAAATCTCGGATTGCCAAGCCATCCATATGATCAGAATTATGTATCGGAATCTGACGCTGACTTTCAATGATGTATTCGTTTTTCATCGTTTTTTGTTTGGTAAGTGGAGAAATTCCGGATATTAAATACCCGGGATCCTGTGAGGTTTTATTGATTAGGGTCGTAAAATATTTAGGTGATCAGAAATTAAAGATTACAATATCGTAATTATGTAAATTATTATCTGTTCGATTAAACATTGTGAGAATGAGTACAGTTTAAAAATATGATGGTTTGATTAGATAAATAGCGAAAATTAAAGGTTGGTTATCAAAGGTAGGTCATGGTCATTCTCATGATAAATGGTATACGGAAATTGGTGATAGGCAAAGTGGACTATTACCCCCAGATCACTGCTATACTAGTAGTTGTATGATGAATTACGTTTCGATGTCGTTTGTGTGTTTATCACGACAGAGGTGAAGGCAGACAAGCGACTTTAATCAAAACTTACTATTTTTACCTGGCCCTCATCTTTATGCAAGAATATATTATGTACAAGGTTCTTGCTTTGAATACTAGTATATCAATTTCCGCAAGCAAATCTTGCAACATCGGTATTCCAAATTTATGTTTGTATTGCATCTTGGGCGTCTTCGTGATACTCCCCGATTATGAAAACATACAATCGGTATTGTAAACGTAGGCAATATATCGCCTGTTAAATTATGCTAATCAAAAGGTCAGGCTCGTGTCAAATTAGCCAAGCTATATACAGCGTGTATCTCTACACAAGCGTTTATAGAGCCTTGAAGGTTAAGGTCATCTAATGTATTTGTAATTATAATAACTGGACAGTTCGTAAATGTTATAAAAAATAGGCAGTCCCTTAGTTCATATTAGTGTGTCATCCTCATAAGCATGGCACACAATCGATAATGCCAGTCAGTGTGACCTATAAGTTACATTTCTTTACGATCACGTCTGGCTTCTCTTGATTATTTATTTATAATAACACATATATCTTTAATATAGGTTATTCATATTGTAACAGAGTCCATGTACTTCCACTATACACGCCATAAAGGTGCTTAAAGCGGCACTTAATATTTCAGTCCTATTGCGTCACAAATGATGTAGTCACATGACAATTTCGCATACCTATAATATGTTTCGGAGATGCAGCTGATCATTAATTCATTTGACATTTTTGCTGCTAAACTAGGTGCATTCGGCGTAATGCGCATCGGAGCATTTTTGCCCCAAAAATCCACTCATTGCTCTATATGTACGATTTCATATACAGTTTTAGTAATTTTGTGATTTTGTAAAATATACCTCATTACCTAACACGCCTGTCACGACTAACATAACCGTTTGTCTACCAAAATATAATTAAACTAAAGTATTGGTATGCAAATTTGCATGATGGTACTGCACATGCTTTATGACACAAACTGATTAGTGGCGTGTTCATGGGACTACAACCTTTGGGTAGTGTAAGTAAATATTCAACTCATCTGACTAACGGGGGAGGGGGGTGGGCTTTACTGATAAAAGTTCATAAACATGCCACAACCTAGATATTCACGTATATAATATTGAATCAACTTTGACTAAATTGATTATTTATATAAACTTCCCATCAACACTGTTGAATGGTTGTCCTTAATGTTTTATTTAATGATGGTACATTGTCAAGTTCTCTGTCATTTTCCGATACGAGTGTGTTTCAACTTTAACTTTATGCAATCAATTTTTTATACAATTCACCCACATCAAAGCGCATGTCGATATCAGTTTTATTGGTATAATCGGCATGTGAAATGCCTTTGACCATATATGATATCAAGGCTACATCGAATAGTAGGCCTATATCAAGGTTAGGCCTAGCTACTAGGTATACTATTATACCTGCATGTGAAATGCCAGGTTGTCAATTTGTTAAAGAACACAAAATTGCCGGTCTTTGAAAACATCATGTTGACACTGATTCCAAGAAAAGACTCCCCTGACTCCATGGCAGGGAATTTTGCCCTTCAGTTCAGCATCATGGAGGATAAAGTTGTCTCAGTAAAAGGGATTGCTTACCGTCCCTCACAAGTGGACCCTAAATTGGTAGCCGTATAAAAATATAGCTCTTTTACACTGGGTACACCCTCTATTTTTAGAACAGGAAAAACGGTTACCTGGGACGGGTGACTTTCTGTTTGAACGAGGTAAGTAAGTAGTAAGTTAGTAAGTAAGTAAAGTCTTTATTTTACGAGGCTAACATATTTACAATAATGCAATCTTCCATATGGGCCTCAATATCCGATTATCTATCTAACAACTAATGATCAATAAACCTCATCGAGCGCATCGTATGCCTAAAGGGTTGCCACGTACAGGTTTTCATCATTTTCTTTGAAACGATTCTCCAATTAAACAAAATAGCCGGTACCATTTTTTTATTTGAAAATTTAAAATTTGTACCGGCTATTTTATTTAAACCAGGAATCGTTTCAAAAAATCGATGACAACCTGAACGTGGCAACCCTTAAGACATACGGTGCGCTAAATCACAAGTTAGTAGATAGAACATCACTACTTACCAGGAAAGTACCCGTCCCAAGTAACGGGTTATCCAGTTCTAAAAATAGAGGGTGTACCCAGTGTTTTATGGGTTTATGTACCGTCATTGTAGGGTTAACGCATGCTTTTTTGTGCTATTACATCTGCAGAGTCCCGAGGGACGGTTGGTGCCCAAGCCCGTCAGGGCGAGTGCACCAACACTCCCGAGGGACTCTGCAGATGTAATAGCACGAAAAAGCTTGCGTAAACGCTATTATAGCATAAAAACAACACTTTATGAGTGTATTTTGTTTTAAATTATGACACTTTGGCGGGAAATTTTGGGCGACGTCGGGAAAACAAACGCGACGTCGCTTAGCAAAAGTTACGTCACACATAAGTTTTTGTTATGGGCGTCGACTTCCGGTATCGCCAAATACGAAAAAACAGTGATATTGGGGGTTTGTTTACGTTATTTTTTTACTACACTAGAAAATTGATTAGTAGTTACAATTAGAATGTGAATTACAGTTCACACAACGCTGTAAATCATTTATTTTCGTCGGCTGGGTTCTGAAATGAGCATACTTAAAACTGAACACCAACACCGCGTGTGCGCGAGAATCTTTAGGATAACGTACCTTTTTTTCCCTGTTTAAGTATGAGCCAAATCACCGTTTTTATGCTATAATATAAATAAACGAAGGCATTTTTGTGACGCAACGTCAAAAAGTGAGGCACTCTCTAAACCGCAAACGATTTTCTATGATTATTTTCGCAAAAGTCGGCTTAGAAATCTGTATCGTTTTATGAAAGACATCTACAATGTATCTCAACCTCAGACCTAGTTATAAATCGTTCATGACTCGTGGACATTATTGAATAGACATTTCTAATAAATGAACAATCGACCGTCTTCGATTCTGATCGATACGTATTGTTGATAAATCTGTTAATGGCGACATTGATACACGTGTATCAAGAGACGCTAATCAGTCGTATACGCGGTCCCCTGGTGCAATAAAGAAAACACATTGACACGAATCGTTTTAATTAATTGTCCACAAAGATGAAAAGGGCTAGCGCCATGGGGTTGGGAATATGAAGATAATGGGGGTTTTTGTTTGTCCTTGTGTTTGTGCTCTAATAACGTCGAGGATAGATAGAAAACAAGTATAGTTAAACCATGTCTTGTGTTTTGAGCCGTGAGGGAAGATTACACCTTTTAGGCATGGTATGTGAATATACATGTACCTGGTTAAAATCTTTTCAGAATACGCACGTCGTTAGATATGCACCAGCCCGTTTAGCTCAATCGGTAGGTAGAGCACGAGACTATAGTATAGATCTACAACGACCTTCGAAATATGACCCCTGGACGAGTCCATATGCCAAGGTTGAAACGATATTTACCGTTATTTTATGAAAAAATATGGATACGGTGGAAAAAAACTCACTTTTCTTCTAGTTCGCAACGTGGCTTAGTGGATAAACTGTTCTCTTGTCAGAAACATACTTTTAATATGGGCTGTGGGTTCGAGTCCGCTGCTATATACTCTTTTTCAATAATTAAATTTCTATAGTGTATATTTTAATTCTTAAATTTTGATAAATTCACGTTTTATAACTAATAAAAATGATTTGTTTCCTTTACATTGATTTAGTCTGGATATTGTATTTATTGCTCATTTTCATCTTCATGCTCTGGTGATATATACCCGTAAATACTCAGTCATAAGTCGCATGCAGCCATAAGTCACTGGGGGACTTTTGAATGAAAAATATAGGTTTTTGTCTAAACCCTTTCATATGGCGCATGTATAGTTTTCCATTTTTGTGAAAGCTGAAATCATGTGCCCAGTGTCAGTTGTCGAAGGAAAGGTGGTAATTTTAAGCTAAATTTGGGAGTAATGTGGTGATTTTCAGACAGAATATGGAGGAGTGTAGTAATTTTCAGACAAAGTTGGAGGGAATGTGGCCATTTTCAGATAAAGTCAGGGGATGTGGTCATTTTCAGATAAAGGCAGGAGGAATGTTATGATTTTCTGACAAAATCGGGAGTAGTGTAGTAAACTCTTCCATAAGTCGTGGGGTGACTTTTTATTTTTTTTCAGGACCTTTTTCGCTTGACTTATGGCTGAGTATTTACAGTAATTGGATTCAATTACAAATAACTCGAGTCATTGGCTTCGCTGCAACCAACATTTTAAGAATGTTCTGTAGAAACGTCAGAATAAGCTTATGGTTTATCTTGTCAGTGGTTTGGGTGGTGTACATCGCTTCCAATTGTTTAATTTCTTCTTTCCAGTGTGAGTTCGGACCCACTAACGAACAGTTTTTTTTATATTTAATAAACTTATGCTTAAATGTAATGCTATATGAATTCATATCAATTATACAGTGTGTCAAAACCAGTGTGAGTATCAATTGAGTTACAAGTTACGACGCTGAGACAAACTTATGTGCTTATATGCTATCTCTTGTCAGTCGGGCAACCCTCCCACACACTGACAAGCGAAAACAGTCCTATTTCCTTCTCCTCCATACAAAACCTAAGTACTTTCTCGATGAGATTTTTCGCGTGGACGCTAAATCTGTGTACCAACTATGACTTATATCTTATGTGCTTTTTACACACTGAAACTTTTATAATTATGCATCTCGGTATAATTAGACAAGCACGAAACATATTTGCTGAGCAAAATTAAAAAAATATATATAGCAGAATGCGATTCGAACTCATTCGTTCAGTTTAGAAGTACAAGTACTCGTATTCATAGTAGCTTAGCCGACTGCGCTATGCGCACTTCTTGATAAGACCATTCTAATGCATGCTTTATGGGTAAATACACCCCTATAACCTGGTTAACTCTAATGTTAAAAGTACAGTTACGCCCGAGTGCTTGTTGTAGATCTATAGTCACTACTGATCCCTTTTAGGGCAAATCAAGCGTCCTGCTAAATAAGTCACGGCTCAAAAAACATGGTTTACCTATTTTGAACCGTGGTTGCACTTGTAGCACTATATTTCACACGGTATGAATCGTGTTACACAACTTCTCAGTTCCGTAAGAGAATTGTTCTGTTTTCATATGGCTATGACGGAACTGAAAACCGACGTAACGCTCTGACGGAACTCAAGAGACATGACATTTGAGTTGCGTGCGAGTGTTACTTCAGTTTCCAGTTCCGTCAGAGCTATATGAAATCAGAACAATTCTCTGACGGAACTGATGAGTCGTGTAACACGATTCATACCTTGTTTCATAAAGTGGATACCTAAAGGATACCAATCAGAGGTCGGATGATATCTTTTATATACATCTTCAATTGATTTTTATCGACAACTGCTCGTTGATTTATCATGTTTATTGTTGATGTGATATACGCACGTGAGCGTGTAGGCACGCGATACTTTCTCGCCATCGGTTATTTAAGACTCCAGACATGGTGACGAGAGGTCAGAGATTTGTATCTTAGAAGGGGTCCACTAAGATATAGGATGTTTGTGGAACCTACTATTAGCTACGTGGTAAGTGGGTATCCTATTCATACCTGTCTTGCACACATAGTATTAAAATATGGGAGTTTTTGTGAGGTACAGAACGGAAAACAATGCCTGGGACCATTGTAAATTGGATTTGTTTACCAGATGGTAATTGTATTGAGTTGACAAACAGTTATCTAGTGCCAATGAACATGTTAAAGGTACAAAAGGCCGGCAACCACACATGGCAGACACGACCGTATAATTATAAAGTAACTGGACCACCGAGTCAGTTTGACGCTCCTTAACAAACCGTGGTACAGGGTGTTACAAAATATGTGTTACAGTTTCGTGAGTTAATAGCTTTCTTAATGAATGCACCTATTTAAAAAAAACGAAACACACAGTTGACATTTCAGAAGTTTAATTCCATATCCAAAATCTGCTTTATTTCAGAAAGGTTTTCTGTATAATAAAGTATTTACTTCAGTACCAGTTTGAGGACAATTTTTAATTATAACTTAACGCCATTCCTTATCAATAAAATAGTATCGTATTGACACAACACGATTTGAGCGGTTGCAACTCGTAATATTAGTTCGATTAATTTATATATCTAATTTTCAGTTCTGTTTTCAACTTTATCAAGTGAAAATCAATGAAATACAGGATGTTCGTGTTTGCGACAACTCAACAGTAGTCTGAATTATTTGTAACAAGTGTAATTGCTTAGGATTTTTTTAAAAAAAGAAAAATTAATACATGCACATAAAAATATATATTAAAACTAGAAAGTATTGGTCTCACTTCACTATTACTCTCCTGGCTATAGATATCATCAGGAACGAGGTGTCTAATGTGATTAATTGAAGTTCTTGATCTTGTTGAAATCACAATTGACTTAAAATTAGATGAATGTTCTTAAAGTTCATATATTCAGTATACTAAATTATATTAGATAGACTGCATATACCCAGTGGTTGCTTGGCAATTAGGACTAAATAGGTGTATACTTAATGAATTTCTGAGGGTCACTAGTACTGCGCGAGGACACGTGTGTTAAGTTTCAAACATAACCACGATTTTTTCTCGTTTGACAAAGACTTACACTTGAACATTCTAGAACCCGTGCTGGTGCTCGTTTTTACCCAAGGCCATACTAAATCGTTTCTTCGATTAGCGTCCGAGGACAGATAGGTTTGAGCATCTTGGGAAAGAAAAAACAACGAAATTTGCAATTCAAAATCCATTGAGATATTGCTTTCATACCCATCGTACTTATTCACCATCATGACCCAACCCCTACACAGCAGTAGCTTCTACACAAACATGTTTTAAGTTATGTCAGTAAGTTTTTTATGATTGACACTGCTGGATAGCTATATATATTAGCCATATGCCCACATGTATAATGATGATGATACAAGTCATTATGACTTTTTTTCGTGTGTTTTGTTTTTTGTCTCAGGATAGCTAGATAGGCTATCGAACTTAGGGCGGACGCTAAACGAAAATACGATTTGGTATGGCCCAAGAAAACTTGACGAGAGCATAACACCAAATGAAAACCAACATATTGTTCCAACAGAAAGTACTGCATGTATTTAATAATTAACAACTTGGCTAAGTAGCTGATCATAGATTAGCCAACAAATCGTTACCTATCTAAAAGACTTGTTAAAGACTAGCACTTACCGTTCCGTCAGAAAAATTCGTACTCGGAAGAGTTTCGTCCATCTTTAAATTCCCGAATGATTCCTAGAATTACCCGTCAATTTTTTTTATTTTATTTATATGAAAACACATATCCATTGTAATAGTTGCAATCGTAACACTTATGTTTCCTTTAATGTACAATATGATACACTTCAAAGGTATTTTCTACTGAATCCCAATAATCGATGGTCATGTGACTGCATGTCACGTGACATATTCCAATCACAGTCACGTACGTAACTGCGATTGGATTTTTTTTATTAATCGGAAACGTTTGATGAAGGCAATTGTTGCTCAGTTAATTGTTGCTGGTGGATCATAGATTCCTGGAAATCTGTTGAGGACACAGTACCTTCTGAAATTAAACATCTGAGCGCAAATGGTATTTTTGATAAAGGTTTTAGACGGATATCAGGTTACAAATTTTGAGCAATGGCTGCATGGATATAATCAACAAACAACCGACCCTGTAACCACACGATTCAGCTGGGCTTGCATACTATTTAGCAAAGCATTTACAGAAATCTTAAACTTACGATCACATTTAAATTCTTCTTAATACTTTAGCAACTATATCATTCTTTATTTTGCATAGTTTTTTTTTATATTTAGTTCACTGTTCATTGTTGAGGATCATATGGAAGATTGATTTAGTATATTGTCAAATATAGCTGCATTACTAATAAAGATTGAGTTAATGAATTACGACTAACAATATCATTATTTCCCTACGTTGCAGTTAATAAATAATTATTAATAATTTAAATATTGAACGCTAGTTTATGATTTCCATAAGTGCTTCGATAAGACAGTACCCTGAAGAGGAATTCAAAATTGACCTCACTGGACTTGATGGTAGTTACATGTCACGAGTGGTTTTTCTGATTTCTGTGCTCGGCTTAGTGGGGTTGAGTGCTGCCTTCCCTGTCGGATTTTCTCATACCTTTTTTGAGGATAAGGACAACCGATCAGATCACACTATGATCAACGGTTGGTCAGATACAGGCGATATGATTGGCTATCATTATTCTCCAATTTTATAAAATCAATATTGAATACCAACCCTGGTATTTAGCTCGGATTGAGCTTAATCGAGATATGAAATTAAACGAAGACTTAGCGTTGGGACAACGTCTACTTAGATAGTATTTATGTAAAATACAGATGTAGCTCAAGTATTTTCGGAAATATAAAAAAATATACGCGTATTAAAAAAATATAAAGAATCAGTATTGCGAAAAGCGTAACTAATGTTCATCATCTCTATCCATTAGCTCGAGTTATTCATTGATGTCTAAAATTACTCTTCTAAACGTGACACCTTTTCACATTCAGTAAACAGTGTGTCATGTCTTTACCAATTAGGTTTGGCTATAGTGGAAATGATATAACAAATTGTGGCGTAATTTCAAAAAAAAAAATTAACAGTTCGTTAAATGTGGACTGTTAGAATACCGTTAGGGCCATCGTGGTTACACATTAAAATCCAGAGGGCGACAATGCGATAGTGCGATAGTACGATGGCGACAATGCGATAATACGATGGCGACAATGCGATAGTACGATGGCGACAATGCGACAACGCGATAGTACGATGGCGACAATGCGATAGTACGATGGCGACAATGCGACAACGCGATAGTACGATGGCGACAATGCGATAGTCATATCGTACTATCGCCATCGTACTGTCGCATTGTCGCCATCGTACTATCGCGTTGTCGCATTGTCGCCATCGTATTATCGCATTGTCGCATTGTCGCCATCGTACTATCGCATTGTCGCCATCGTACTATCGCGTTGTCGCATTGTCGCCATCGTACTGTCGCATTGTCGCCATCGTACTATCGCGTTGTCGCCATCGTATAATCGCATTGTCGCCATCGTACTATCGCGTTATCGCACTGTCGCTATCGTATTGTCGCACTATCGCATTGTCGCATTGTCGCCATTGTACTATCGCATTGTCGACTATCGCCAATCGACTACTGAGTCCAAAAACTAGGTTTCATCGACTCAATACAAGGAATAATCCTGTGAAGTTTGACTAACCTTGCTCAATGTAAGGTCATGTGACCTTGACCTTTTGCTTACTAACCCCAAAGTGTAGGTTTCATCTACTTAATACAAGCAATCATCCTATGAAGTTTGAATACCTTAGGTCAAAGTAATCTCCAGTTATTGAGCCAAAATCCTTTTCTATCATAAGGTCACAGTGACCTTGACTTTTCGACTGATAAGTATCATCTACTGAATATAAGCAATAATGCTATGAAGTTTCACTTCCATTGGTCAAATTGTTCATTAGTTATTTAGCTGCAACTGTGTTTTAATGTAAGGTCACAGGGACCTTGACCTTTGATCGACTGATCCCAAAAACATTAGGCTTCATCTACTTAATACAAGCAACCATCCTGTTAAGTTTGACTACCCTAGGTCAAGGCAATCTCTAGTTATTGATCAGAACAAAAAGGTCTACGGACCGGCCCATCAACATTTGCAAAACAATATACCCCACTTCTTTTCAGTTATTATTCACAGAGTTATCTACTCGCGCCTTTTGATGGGGAGTGTGATCATAAACACGTATGCAAAGTTTCAAGGCAATATCTTGAAGGACTTGAATTTAAGGACAATTTATGTCAAATATCTAAGGTCTAGGAAATGTAATTCTGGTGAAGATTTTTAGTTTTTCCCATCCGAATCCAGAGATGCCCCGAGAAGGGGTCTATCTGATCCCTGTGGTTATGATTTAATCAAACTTCAAAATTGGTAGAGGTCCATTAGACCATGCTACATGTCAAATATCTAAGCTCTGGCTCTTGTGGTTCTGGAGAACAATTTTCGAGTTTTCCTATACAAAACCATGTATGCCGCGGGGCCAATCTTACCCGGTGGTCATGATTTTAACAAACTTGTCCCCTAGACAATGCTTCACACCAAATATTCAAGCTCTGGGCCTTGCTGCATCGTAGAAGATTTTTTTAAAATTTGGCTGCCATGGAAACCAGAGTTCCTCATGAAATTCCATTTTTGAACAACTTTGAAATGGGACCACCAAAGGATCATTACTACCAAATTTGGTACCAATTGACCCAGAGGTTTAGGAGAAGTATATTTTGTAATTTGAGGCAAAATTCTGACGGACACAAAAAAATAAGTATTTTAATTAACAAAGGACAATTACTCAACAAGAGGGCCATGATGCGACAATGCGACAATGCGACAGTACGATGGCGACAATGCGACAGTGCGATAGTACGATGGCGACAATGCGATAGTACGATGGCGACAATGCGATAATACGATGACGACAGTACGATAACGCGATAGTACGATGGCGACAATGCGATAGTACGATGGCGACAGTACGATATGACTATCGCCATGGCCATCGTACTATCGCATTGTCGCCATCGTACTATCGCGTTTTCGCATTGTCGCCATCGTACTGTCGCATTGTCGCCATCGTATTATCGCATTGTCGCCATCGTACTATCGCATTGTCGCCCTCTGGATTTTAATGTGTAACCACGATGGCCCTAACGGTATTCCGTAGTTATATCAAGCGACGCAGAGATACGCGCAACTCGTCACAGCGTTTTTTTGACGTGATTTTTCTTTGAAATGAAAATAAATGAATGTTCTGTAATTTCCTTGAAACAACTATTGTTATTACAATATTGCTAATAAAAGTACCGTTCTAACGTTTGAAACTTTAATATTTCTCCAACGGTTGAATTGAAAATGGTTAATAACTCTTAGTGACCACCCGAAATTCATAAAACGTACGGGTTTCGTGCGTAACGACTATGCTCTTGATACGGGTTTTGGCATATAAACGAATCATTTATAATTATGTAACAGACTAAGAGGGAAACCGTAGAATATTCAGGAAATAAACTTTACAATTTCAAATCATTTGTCCACATTCAACATTGTATCGATTCATTTTACAGTGTACATTTTACGTAACATAATCTATCACGTACATTCGAGTTAAATATTCATGAACCGTCAGTTGTGTGGAATTTTATACAACAAATACAATGTTTGCTGGTTACTATTTGTTGTAATATTTAATCATTCGGTTCCATGATTAAACTGAAGTCGGCTTAAATGTACGGTGTAAAGTTCATTTTCAATGCGGTATTTCAAACGCACTATTTTCAGTTCATTAGCATAAATAAATGTCTGTGTTTCCCCTAGGGGTTTTATCGATTATCATTAATTTTCATTTTCTGTTTCAAGTTGTCAACAGTTTTCATTTTCGGTCATATATATATTTACTAGAAATGAACCAGTTTTCCTGGAAATTCAAGAACAATCGGCATCAAACCTACACGGCCAAAACTTATATTCCGATCACCTTGTTTTTTTAATGCACTGCAAAATAGTTACCGGAGACAAACGGAAATGACCGAGCTTTCAGAATTGGAGAACTCTTCACACGAGGATAGCATGATTGGTGTGAAGTTTAATGTATGCAGCAACTTGCCAACATGTTCAAACTTCCCTATTTGAAAAAATGTGATAACAGCTTCGTGTGCCTTGATTTTGAAATTAGGCTCGTATTGATTTAATAAAACGCTGGCTTAGAATGGGAAGGTCATAAGTACAAAATCAATATTTTGAGAAAACAAAGCTGTCTGGAATTTACTCTTTACGAATGCAAAAATAAGCTTTTACAACTTCATTTTGGTCAACCTGAAAAGTTCCGATTTTCATGAAAACAGGCTCACAAGAAGCGCTTATGGTACATATTTCAAATATCAACCTGTCTTATAAGGTCGTAAGAAGTAGTTATGACCTTCTCATTATAAACCAGCGAAATGTTAATGTTATTAAAGCATTTCAGTCTCTGAAACGAATCATTTTGATTGCTTTTGCCAGTGAATGCTTGGAATGAATTGATGCGCCAATATATCAAGGGAGAGCAAGCAGTTATTCTCGATTTAAAGTTAAAGCGATTTACTTCCCCTGACGCGACAGAGACACGCTTGTATCCAAGTTCGTTAACAATTGTGTCGTGGTTTGATATTAATCGAGTTTAAATCAGAGTTACGTCCCTTGATTTAGTAAGGCCATGATTTCGCTCCTTGATTTAGTAAGAACGTTGTTACGCTCCTTGATTTAGTAAGAACATTGTTACCCTCTTTGATTTAGTAAGAACATTGTTACGCTCCTTTATTTAATAAGAACATTGTTACGCTCCTTGGTTTAATAAGAACATTGTTACGCTCCTTGATTTAGTAAGAACATTGTTACCCTCTTTGATTTAGTAAGAACATTGTTACGCTCCTTGATTTCTTAAGAACATTGTACCCTCCTTGATTTAGTAAGAACATTGTTACGCTCCTTGATTTTGTTAGACCATTGTTAGGCTCCTTGATTTAGTAAGAACATAGTTACACTCCTTGATTTAGTAAGAACATTGTTACGCTCCTTGATTTAGTAAGAACATTGTAACGCTCCTTGATTTAGTAAGAACATTGCCGTGCTCCTTGATTTAGTAAGCACATTGTTACGCTCCTTGATTTAGTAAGAACATTGCCGTGCTCCTTGATTTAGTAAGAACATTGTTACGCTCCTTGATTTAGTAAGAACATTGTTACGCTCCTTGATTTAGTAAGAACATTGTCATGCTCCTTGATTTAGTAAGAACATTGTTACGCTCCTTGAATAAGTTAGAACAATGTTACGCTCTTTGATTTAGTAAGAACATAATAACGCTCCTTGATTTAGTAAGAACATTGTCATGCTCCTTGATTTAGTAAGAACATTGTTACGCTCCTTTATTAAGTTAGAACAATGTTACGCTCCTTGATTTAGTAAGAACATAATAACGCTCCTTGATTTAGTAAGAACATATGTGGGGAGCGGTAGCCTAGAGGTAGGACGCGCGCTTCGGGATCCCGGTTTCGATCCCCTCTGGACCACTGGTTAATTTCTCTGAGCAAGACCCACAGCTCCTCCCCACCATGGTGTAAAATGGTACCGGTGAGGGCAGTGTCTATTACTGGGCGCCGCAGATCGATGTTGACTGCCACACCACAGGAGAGAAATAGTCTCCCCAGGGTGTAGGTTTCCATATGTAGCCCAATGACCAGAGTATATGTTTCCATATGTATCCCAATGACCAGGGGAAGTTGAAATGTCAAAGGGTGCTTGAGCGGCCTAACAGCTGAAAATAGCCCAAGAAAATTGGTAACTTTTTTTTAATTTATAGTTACGCTCCTTGATTGGCATTCTCGTTCATTCAGCGTATTTGTCACGTGAAATATACATGTACAATTCGATATACGTGTAGTCTGGGGACTTGACTAAACACTGATTCATGAGGGTGGGATTTGGTGACAACAGGAAAAATGCCCCCGTTTAGGACATGATTTAGACTGATACGCAGTGAACAGTTACTATCTACAACAAACTCAATTTGATCACCAAGCTTGTTTTGCCCCTTTGCTCCTTTGTATTACTACATTTAAACAGTCATCACCTGTCCTTCTTCAAGGCTTTCAATTATATATGGAAGTTTTTGTTAAAGACATCCCTATACTGATTAAAATACTTTAAGCTTGAGCATGGATTTGAGTTGATCATGAAAACTCAAATTATAATCAAGGGGACTGGTGTCACTCAAATGTTAGCATTGCTATGCAACAATTTACGGACACGAGATTAATATCTTAGTGAGATAACCTGCTGACACGAGACTTATTACAATTCGGTCACCGTTTTCTGATTATAGTACAAAATGAACTAAAACTGTCCCAACGCTGGACTCCAGCGATTAGAAGTTCGGTCCAAATTTGTGACCAAAATTATCAAAAGTTAGATTATGTAAGTCCGAACTCATCGCATTTGTGAACCAAGAGATACAATAATTTGACCTGTAGCGTTATCCACAGACTGTACATGTCTTGATCTAGTGTGGATTTTAATTTTGAAAACATTTCATTTGAGTGCAGACAACTCGCAACTTCTAGTATTCGACGGTCCTGTAACCCCCAAAATAAAATAAACTCTCCACTAGACGTACTTCACGATTTTATTTGTTTTTATCCGCCACCTTTGTTTACGTGCCTCACGCTCACCTTGTATATATCAAAAGTACGTCGACGCTCCAGAGTGAGCCCTGTACTTCAACGGGAAGAAGAAAAAAAAGATAATAAAGTGTACTCATTCGTTGCAGTAGCGTACTTGGGGAAACACAAGTAGCGAATAATGGTGTCCATTGCCTAAGCAAAGCGCAACCTGGGGCTTTCCATGGGATGTAACCCATGTCTTCTATATTTCATTAAACGGGAGGTTTCTAGTTTCAAGACGGCGCTCGGCAGTGCTTTGCCTGGTAGGCATGCTCGAGCCTTGTACACCAAGTGTGACTGCTTAACCCATGTGCTTGTTTCATCAATAAATAAACGAATGTGGTTTAATATTGGTTGCTGAAGACAAAAACAATTAACTGAGGTTTTACTGTAAAATTACATATTTTATGCTTATTATTTTGAGCGTTATACAGCCTGGTCAACGTTATACCAGCACTAAATGTACATATGATATATGAATGTACGTGAACCAGTCTTAATCAATAGAAATCATCATATCGATATGTGAACAGATGTGAGACGTTCAATGACAATATGCATGAATGTACAGTTAACTATTTACGTTATGCATTTTTATTAACTCTTATCAATATAGTTCATATGTAAATAGTACGCCCCGCCCAGAAACCTACTAGAATATTAACCTAATATGGATGCGACTTGCAAGCCAGTTATACAGTAGGTTTAGTCACAGGCCTACGAAATTATATCACAAACTACAGTTTTGACTTCGGATTTCGCTTTTCATGGATCGTAAATACATGATACGGATGGTTAATGCCTTTATTTGCCTGTCAGCTTTCTGCTGAAATATGGTAGGCGTGTCACAGTTTGGGTTTCACCATGTGTCAGGTTCGCGTCCGTTCCACCGTTTGACCGACCGTCCCGAGCCCCGGTTATATAGTAGTTTTAGTTATAGGTACATCATAGTACAGTAGTGACTGTAAGACCATGTCATGTCATACACCCAACACTATATATGAGTGCTTCCATCCGGATTTGAACCCAGGTCACCGGATTCGGCCGAAGGCGCGTTAACCACATGAACATGTGATACATAATTACACGTTTGCATTTCAAAATAAAGTGCACCTCTTGACTGCATGCTACTTATTTATTCCGGAAGCATCAGGCGTATCCTATAAATAATTTATTTATAAACTTATCATATGCATCATAAATGCATATAACGTACAAAATGCAAGTGTATGAATCACGGATTTCAATTCTTAACATTATTCAACCAATCGCTGCGTTTTCACTGCACGAGGTTTTTTGGTGAATTCATCTCAGGTGTTGACCTAAATAATTTAAGTAAACATACTCAGCATTGTGCAATAACCTCCCTCGAGCAAGACATCGTGCTGGCTAAGTGCACTATCGATTTGTATGAAAATCAGACAATGGTTATTTAATAAGTGTTTTACTGGGAATTTGACATGATCCTCTACTTTCTAGGAGTGTATTTAAACAGTTGAAATATTGTCTACATTTATAACCCCGAGTATATGTTTTCATAAAGCGGAGAGTATCACGAAGACGAGGTATACATAGCGCGCCCAGGATAATGTGATGTTTACTAACATTGACCGGATTGGTCTACTGTTGCAAAATTGAGTAATTAAATAAACGGTCAATTATATATTTACTAAAATAATACGCTCGATTTTCCACCTCTTTGGCTTATTCCAAATTTTCCCGCCTTTCTTGTTATCCTAAGCACACTATAGTGCAAAACCGATATTACACGATTTGCTCGAGAAAATTAATAAATTAGTTAGTGCAATAACAGTGCAATAATGTTATTAATCTATAAAGGTGCGGATCAGGTCAATATCTCCGTATGTCATATCCGGTTACGGCGAAGTTTGTGCGTATTGATTTACCTATTCTCGCACATAGAGTGTGTCGCCAGATACGCGACTGGTGAGACTTTGTTTATTCCCCTTTATAGGTTCAAGGACTTATGGTTTAGAGATAGAGTAAGGATACCACAGCGCATTTAAGTGATAAAACCAACTCCAGTATCGTCGTGTTTCGGTCACAGGGACACATTTGTGGAGTATAAGTAGGTAGGTTTATCGTGTATTTCATGTATTTGCTATTTTCTTCTGTTTTCTAATTTCATCCTTTTCTGGCAAAAAATCATTGACTATTTATAAACAGCGCACTACGCCAGCGACGTAGCGAGGCGCGGAAACCTGGTGGTGAAGGAATCATTAATTTTCCTTTTGTAGAAATTATTTTGCAACTTAATATATGGTGATGCATGTCATTGTACTCTACAAACCGACACAATAAAACAATTTTAGTTGCATATGTTTACCATTTGTGCAATCGCATTGCAAAGTCAATTGGGGAAAATAACACAGGTAGCTAACGCTATTCTTATTTTCCGTAACCAATCGAACAACCAAAGGGGTTCAAATGTAATACCGTTCTGGGGAGGGGGGTCTGGACCACGAATTATACATGGACATACAAGTATATGGATATATAAAATGTACATGTTTATAGTAGCTAAAAGGAACCTACTGTCACGAATTTGTTACGTTGTCACGTTTCAAATGCTTTACTTTTGAAATACGTTAAACATATTTTATATTTTGTCGTCTTTTGTGTACATCAATATTGTATTTGTTAATTAGCTATGACCTTTTGTTACATTTATATACATGCATAACACATAAACTTATTTAGAGATACAAATCGATGTTAAAGTATGTATTGTAGTAATTGTACATGTGTCTTCAAGGTAGCATGCTTCGATTCCACATTGTTTTTTTTTTAATCAGTAGTTAAAGTTTTGAAATTTACAAAATACATGTACATTGTATTGTGAGTCACACAAAGGCACTAAGTGGTGCTTGCTTCGGTACATATTCGAGAAATTACCATACATTTTGAAGAAATAAGCCGCCTAAAATTATGTGTCTCAAATTTATTTTTGATACTACATGTATCAATGCATTTTCAAATAATTTACTATTTCTATTATCCCGCTATGTATATCATCCTATAATGTACCTTTATAGTATTCAACGTGCGTGATTTTGGCGGGTTTTGTATAACGGAAGTGACGTCATTGTAAATTATTGAAGTTTGTTGTTTTTAAGTTTCATGGTGTGATTTCTCCGGCCTGAAGAATAGCAGCGTTGTTACACATCGATCAGGGTAGCCAAACTTGTCTTCAGCAAAAGTCATTGCACTACATATATCTACCGTTTTATGGTGTGCTAATAATTTCATTTCAGATCTAAATACCGTCTACATAAATAACAGGAATCATGTCGCAGAACTTCCGGTTTATGCGACGATATGTCGGAAATCTGAAAGCCGCCATCTTGGATTGGAGCGGAACAACCGCGGACAAATACGTCATAGCTCCAGCAGTTGTATTTGTAGATGTGTTTGAAAAGCATAAGGTAGCTATTTTGATTTTATACATATATTATTTCTTGACGATTTCATATTGTACGACCGTCAAGTGTCACCTATCTGGCCGGTTTGTACAGCGAAAGTCTTTACGTTTCACCTCCGATAAATGATCGAACCGAACAGCTTTCTACTTTTTAAGGGTAAAATTTTGTATAATGAGATCCAGGTTAAACTCACGACGGAACGTCAGTGTTTGGCATCGGTCATTTTGTTCCGAGCCTTCTCTTGGTCGTTTTGATAAATGCTTTGATATAAAAAATACAAAATGGCGGATAAACTCCTTTATACATAACAATACAAGATCAGTATACATACATTACAGTCTCGTATTAGCTAGATCATGTACTGGAAAACTGATACATTTCAGATTCAGCAGTTAAGAGATCATGATTATGTTAAAAACTTAAACGCATGTAGTATAATTATATCCCTAACAGGGGATCACAATATCGTTTGTAGCAAAACCACTCTAGACTCAAATTTGAGTCTAGGGTTAAAACTTAAAAGTATTATTTGGTCCGATTAATTGGCACAGTCACATAGCGTATATGATATTTGCTTCTGTACAATGTATCAAGCATTTCTGTAATCCCACTGCTGCCACCAATAAGGGCAAGCCCGAGTAGTCCAAGCGCTGGAAGGACTTATAGAAATTTTAATGCAAAAAGACAATGCCGTTCTTGGAACTAAATACATGTACACTAAGACATTTTGTATTTCCTTTTTTAGACACATGCTATTTCATTTCGAGACAATAGATCAGAACTCACCCATTATCAGTCAATAAAAAACCATTATGGAACCTGGATTAAGCACGAGTTACTTCTTTGTGGTGGCAGCTACCGCAGTTGATACGAGTCGTGCTAGCCACGTTCATTTGAGGAGGTTTCCCCAATGATGATGACAGTATTAGCTTTGCTTTAACCTCTTAAGAATATACTATTCAACATGTCTTGTCCAGAGGTTAGACACTGGGCTGGAAATTACAATTGTTGTCGTCTTGCTATGGATTGAATTCTTAAACCATTTTTTCAGTGTCCTATCTCTATGAAGGAAGCCAGACTACCAATGGGTCTCCGTAAAGATCTTCATATAAAAGCTATTACTGAAATACCGGAAGTAAGAGAAAGATGGCAATCTGTATACGGCCGGGAACCAAACCAAGGTAAGGGAACGATGGCAATCTGTAAACGGCTGGGAACCAAACCAAGGTAAGAGAAAGATGACAATATGTATACGGCCGGGAAACAAACCAAGGTAAGAGAACGATGGCAATCTGTATACGGCCGGGAACCAAACCAAGGTAAGAGAAAGATGGCAATCTGTATACGGCCGGGAACCAAACCAATGTAAGTGAAAGATGGCAATCTGTATACGGCCGGGAACCAAACCAAGGTAAGAGAAAGATGGCAATCTGTATACGGCCGGGAACCAAACCAAGGTAAGAGAAAGATGGCAATCTGTATACGGCCGGAAACCAAACCAAGGTAGGCGAAAGATGGCAATCTGTATACGGCCGGGAACCAAACCAAGGTAGGAGAAAGATGGCAATCTGTATACGGCCGGGAACCAAACCAAGGTAAGAGAACGATGGCAATCTGTATACGGCCGGGAACCAAACCAAGGTAAGAGAAAGATGGCAATCTGTATACAGCCGGGAACCAAACCAAGGTAAGTGAAAGATGGCAATCTGTATACGGCCGGGAACCAAACCAAGGTAAGAGAAAGATGGCAATCTGTATACGACCGGGAACCAAACCAAGGTAAGAGAAAGATGGCAATCTGTATACGGCCGGGAACCAAACCAAGGTAAGAGAAAGATGGCAATCTGTATACGGCCGGGAACCAAACCAAGGTAAGAGAACGATGGCAATCTGTATACGGCCGGGAACCTAACCAAGGTAGGCTGACTTGTGTAGCTTGGTATAGCTTGGCCAATTTGACATGAACCTGACCTATTGATTAGCATAATTAAACAGTCGATATATTGTCTACAATGACAACACCGATTGTATGTTTTCATAATCGGGGAGTACCAAGAAGACGCTCGAGATGTTATACAAACACAAATTTGAAATACCGGTTTTGCACGATTCGCTTGCGGAAATTGATATATTCAAAGCAAGAACCTTGTAACATATTCTTGCATAAAGGTCAGGGTCAGGTCAAATAGCCAAGCTATAAATGTTCTTAGGGTTGTAACATTACATGTTAGTCCCCATCCTCGAACACCCATCGGTGACTCCACTCCTGCACTCTCTACTAGACGTCGATTTAGCGAGGTCAGGAGGGGAGTGTCGCCTGGGTTTTCGAGGATGCTTATAACCAGTTACATAGACGAAACCGAATAGAATGAATTGTCGATAAAACACCGCTACAACAAATAATCACTTATTTCCAGAAATAACGTGAAGTAGTGTTCCGATGAAGGAAATAGTGCGTTATGTCTGAAGTATCCATACACTTAAAATAGAATTATTATCAGCTACAAAAAGTCGTATCTGGTTTTGGCCATTTTAAGATTTGTACAGCGGTCAAGTATCGGATAGCTAACCCTATTGTTGGGCAACTTTGTCTTTAATGAGTCGGTTTAGTTGATATGCCGTTCATTTAGCTTGGTACATCCGTATATATGTATTTGTGTATCAGTCTATGATAGAATAAGTATTTGCTTTATTTTTATAATACCAACCTTTTCTAAAAAAAACTTGTCGGCTTTTATGATTATTGTTATAATTTCATAAATCAACCTTGTTGTTTGGACCGATTTTCTCCTTTTCACACCTTGAAAATATTTCAGTCTCTTGCAAGGTTCCACAACAGCGTTAATACATTTCATGTATAAACTTATTTATTACATGGCCTTCTAATTAACATATATAAACACACATCAGTAAAAATAAAAGACACAAATACAAATCAATAAAAAAAATACATGTACACCCGACAAACACTATGAAAAACATACAACTAAAAATATCTCTTTCAATTTGATAGGAACATGTTAATCATTTTAACATTCAAATTTACAATAGTATTTACTATAGTATGGCATAAAAAGGTGGCATTTAAAGAGTACTTTTCATTGAATAAGGTTAGGTTTTGCATCTGTATAAATAGCAAGTGTCTTTTAAATTTATGTATTAGTATTTATGTAATTTGGGGGATCGATTTATCGTAGACATTGGCTTTGTGCTTCAGTTTAACGACTTAGCTTTATCAAAGGTTGAACTATAGCAAGCCTAATGTTTGACCTATTTAGAGTATTGTCCGAACTGCTAGGTTTATATTTTTCCTTTAGAAAAAAGGTAAACATTTGACACCAATGTAAACATAATGCCATATTCAGCCCAGTTAGGGTATGAATAAGGTGCCTCATTGGAACAATCCACTGTTACGGTGTAAAAAAAACAAGTAAAAAGACTAATACCAACATCTCATTGCTAAACTAAGCTCTTCTTATTTATGCAATGGTTTTAATCGTTTTGGTTACACATAAGCGATGACGTCACTGTCAAAATATCCTAACTGGACTTTACACTGACAACGCAATGTACATTCTGTTTCAGCTGACCTGCATTAAAACCCTTTAAAGGGCACCTGCGTCCCTTAACAAGCGTGCAAGACATTGGTCACGTGATATATCATGTAGTGTGTGATGTTGGTGTAGCCATGTCAGATAGTTGCAAATCAGAATTTGAATAGAAACGCGTTAACTATGGAAGCCTGAAAGTTCCATTCCTTCTACATGTACATTTACTGGGGTGTCCAAGAATTACGTAGACTTTTGTCATAACTTTTTTATTTAGGCAAGTATGTTCACGAAATTTGCTGTAGTGTACACAGTAGATGAAAAACAACGACAGAGTCCGAGAATTCCGGTTGTAACGGACCATACTGTTCCTCAATTATTTCTCACATTTCAGGTGACGTAGACAACATGTTTAAAGATTTCGTGCCGATGCAGCTCGGGTGTTTACGGAAATACACGGAACTTATTCCAGGCACTGCTACCGCTGTCAATACGCTGAAAAATGAATTTGGTAAGTCATTAAAAAATAATGCACTATTTTCTGGTGAGATACATGTATATTAATTGTGATAGTGGTTCCATAGTGACCTTTTACTTATTCCTTGTTAATGAAAATAAAATGGTATTTGAACCGTAAGTATCAATTTTCATCGATTTATAAAAATCTACTTGACATTTTCGTTTGTTTTATGTTCATTGAGCACGAACATTATATAAGGCTATAGCGTGTTGAGAGAAAGGGCGCTCGTGCTCGCATGAATTGATACATACAGCACACGTCTACCGTCTACTCAAAACAACAGTGTCTCTCGCGGCCATGGTGGCATAGATTCAAAAAGTAGCTAGTACGATGAGGAAAAATCGAAAATTCGATGGTGAAAAGTTGATAGTACGATTATAGTGAAATGTCGCCCTGGCCCTAACAGAACACCGTACTATACTGCCGTGATAGCTTCTCATGATAAGTGTTAACGATATAGGATATAAATAAAATAGTAAAGCACTCTAAGTTAATTGTGATTGTTTGATTAAACAATAGAGCACTTGTGAATGAATATTCATTGTGCAGTTGTAACACAGTAACTACCATTTTAAATGTACGAAACAGGCTGTACACATCGCTGCGGCTAGGAATAAATCCGTTAGTTTACGCGAAACGCTATTTCGATTAAACAAGAAAAGAACTCTAACTACAAACGTTATTTACTTCTATAATGGAAAATTTTCGAAAAACAAGTAAATTAGTTTCTACTTAAGTTTTGTCAACATGACCTGTAAAATTCTGGCGATCATGTCGACTTTCGGTCTTAGGCTAAACAAACATTTTTTCTTGTTTGTATATTTTTCATTTGAGTATACATTAGTAACAATTTAAAGATACATTTTAATCACTAATTTAAAAGGATACAGCGACATCCTCTTTAGCTGACTGAATATAATACGTAATTCAATAAATATTTACATACTCTTATAAATACTGGTTTAGGAAGGAAGAATACATGTACATTTGTACATAATAATATTGTAAATTGTATATCAAGTGATTACAGTAGGGTAATGTTTAATGGTTTCAAAACACTATGCTTGTACACCATTATACATAAATTAAGTGAATTGCATTCACATACTATCTTTTACTATAATGTCCCAACAAAATAAACTGGGACTATAAAAACGCATAAGGTCTATTGAACTTGACGAATTTACATAGATTAAAACAGGATTCAATGTCTATTTATAACAAAAGGTTTCACATTGTGACTTTGAATAACTTATACAAATTATATTCATTGCACGTTACTGATGCCTATATAATGGTATTGTACGCAATTGTCGCCATAACGACATGATATAGTAACAAAGTTAAGGTATTGTACATTATGTATAACAATGAAGTACTATATATATACCCAATATAATGCCTTTGTCCAATTGAGCAACTTTGGCATCGGCGTTGTAGTCCCGATTTGAATGAATTCGCGTCGAGAATGGGCATCGAGAACAGGGGTATAGCAAGTCTTCTAATGATTACTCCCGAAGCTTTCCCTAGATCACAAATACCCTTTTCCCGATGCCCCCCTATGCCTATTCTTACTAAATCGGGAGTACATCGTCGAAGCAAAGAGTAAGGCATTAGGCAACTTCTAAAATATGTAGATGGGTAATTATTCCATGTCAGATTCAATACGCCGCCATAGCTAACTCTTCTAAATAAATTGTCTGGAGTCAATGGAAGCTGAACTTACGACTTAAAGCCCTTTGGAAATTCCCTTCAAGCATGAGCATTGTTACCGAGTGAAACTTTTGTAAGTTGTGACATGTAAATATCAAACACATGAACATTGTAAACACAATTACACGTCAAAACAACAATTCAACAGGTACTTCGGATATGTCGAGCACCAGGTTTATTTCGAGCACATTGCTTGTCCCGAGAAGTCCTCGAGATAACGAAGTGTTATTGTGTACGTCCTTGTGATAAAAATCCCATTCCTAGTAATAGTTGAAAATGATGTTTATTTAGATAGATATGAACAAATAAAATCAGTGCAGTACTACTAGTCAGTCATGTACTATTAGTCAGTCCTGTACCACTAGTCAGTCATGTACCACTAGTCCGTCCTGTACTACTAGTCAGTCCTGTACTATTAGTCAGTCCTGTACCACTAGTCAGTCCTGTACCACTAGTACGTCCTGTACCACTAGTCAGTCCTGTACCACTAGTCAGTCCTGTACACTAGTCCGTCCTGTACTACTAGTCCGTCCTGTACCACTAGTCCGTCCTGTACCACTAGTCAGTCCTGTACCACTAGTCCGTCCTGTACCACTAGTCAGTCCTGTACCACTAAACCGTCCTGTACCACTAGTCAGTCCTGTACCACTAGTCCGTCCTGTACCACTAGTCAGTCCTGTACCACTAGTCAGTCCTGTACTATTAGTCAGTCCTGTACCTCTAGTCCGTCCTGTGACCCTAGTCAGTCCTGTACCATTAGTCAGTCCTGTTCTACTAGTCCGTCCTGAAACAATAGTCCGTCCTGTACCACTTGTCCGTCCAGTACCACTAGTCAGTCCTGTACCAATAGTCCATCCTGTACCACTAGTCAGTCCAGTACCATTAGTCAGTCCTGTTCTACTAGTCCGTCCTGAAACAATAGTCCGTCCTGTACCACTTGTCCGTCCTGTACCACTAGTCAGTCCTGTACCAATAGTCCATCCTGTACCACTAGTCAGTCCTGTACCACTAGTCAGTCCTGTACCACTAGTCAGTCCTGTACATTGGTCAGTCTTGTACCACTAGCCAGTCCTGTACCACTAGTCAGTCCTGTACCACTAGTCAATCCTGTATCACTAGTCTGTCCTGTACTACTTGTCAGTCCTTAACCACTAGTCAGTCCTGTACCACTAGTCAGTCCTGTACCACTAGTCCGTCGTGTACTACTAGTTAGTCCTGTACCACAAGTCAGTCCTGTACCACTAGTCAGTCTTGTACCACTAGTCCGTCGTGTACTACTAGTTAGTCCTGTACCACAAGTCAGTCCTGTACTATTAGTCAGTCCTATACCACTAGTCCGTCCTGTACCACTAGTCAGTCCTGTACCACTAGTCAGGCCTGTGTCTCTCTTTTCAGGTATGAAAATAGGCAGTACAACTGGATTTGTACGTTCAATGGTTGATGTCTTATTGGAAGATGCAAAGAAACAAGGATTTGAACCTGATTGTACCGTTGCAGGTAAATTTAGATGAGTCTTGTCATAAATCTCAGGCTAGATTACATTAAATTTATTGCAATGATTACCTCCCTTACATGTTTATTAGAGAAAAGTTTACATAGTTATTTTATTTTTATAAAAAAAATGGTTTTGATATTACTGTCCTCTGTGTAAAGGTTAGAAGGACAAACTATGAAAAGGCATACGTTCAATGACACTAAACGAGTGAGTTGACTTAAGTCAACAAAATACATTACAAAAAGATGTTCGGGACAAAAGTCAATGATACCACTTAGAATAGCCTGAACTTTGCTTTGGCATTGCGTTCATTTAATATACTCTATCGTGAACCTTGCATCAATATGACGAACGGTTATAAAGGAAAAGAAGTAAAAAATACGTATTAGAAATCTAATACAAAATGCGATTTTTGTTCAAGTAGTAGTAACTAAGTGAACTCACGCTTACAACGACGGTCACATGTATGCGCTTGTAAACATACTAACACCTCGCGGTTCAACAGATAACCTCATAAGTACAGTACAATAACCATTTCTCAAGGATATGTTCAGTGGTGTGTTCGTTATTATAAGTGCTATCAGAATATTACGAAGGACCACTTCGAAACCAAGACCACATAAAAACTAAAATCACTAACATCTAAGTCCACCATATTAAGAACACAATTCAAGTCGACTCTTGATCTGGGGTTAAACTATGCAATTCCAATGATCAATTGGTGTTTTTTATTTAGGTTTTATTGTGAATATGCCATCTTGTATTTTGACGATCTATACGGATGAATGAAATCAGGCGCGTATTTAGAGTTATTTCAGAGGGGGTCAAACCTGCTATTTCTTTTAGATGTATGTCCTGTTTGGACGTTTAGCAAAATCCTAATATTCCTAGTCTGGATTACCTCCCCTAGATCACTACGTTAATTTTTTAAAACTATAGTACGACAGGGAACCAGACTAAACCCTATTCGTGTACATGTTGAACCATTCAAGTTGTATGATACACTATATCAATAACTTTCCTTCTTATTTTGCATCATTGAACCAAGAACAATGAAATCAGCAACTGCTAAAGATCAATCAATTATCTTGCATGTTAATTACAATAATCATAATGATGACGTCACTTATTGTAACCTTGTTGCACTGCCTATGTTCTTTTACAGGCGACGAGGTAGTCAACGGAGCTCGACCGAAGCCACATATGGTTTATCGTAACCTTGACATTCTAGACGTGTCACCAATCCAAGCGGTCGTCAAGGTTGATGACACTGTTTCCGGTGTAGGTGAGGCATTAGAGGCGGGATGTTGGGGAGTAGGCGTGGCCAGATACAGTAACTATATGGATGTAGACAGCTTTGAACACGAGGAAAAGCTGAGTGAATCTGAAATCCAAAGAAGATTGTTGATATCTAGGAATTTATTACGTCAAACAGGTGCGCATTACGTCATAGATACTATTGCCGAATTACCGGAAGTAGTGGCTGATATTAATTCGAGACTTGCACGTGGTGAAAGTCCTTGAAGATAATCTTTGTAAAAAACAGAAACATGTGTAATAAAAAATATTGCTTTTTTGTGATATTTTTTTAAACAATATGAAAGCATATGCTGGAGTAGAGCTATAATACATTTATATAAAACCGGACCAAAACTAGAATCGTGTAGATCTTGCATTCACAAAGGGAATATAGGCCAGTGACTATATTTGAAAGGCTATATGGAATCTGTGACTACGAACTATCATCTTATATGAACATCAATTTAGAAAAGTACATAATTATTAGACAATGACGTCATGAATTCATGTATTTCATTAATTTGTAATTGTAGAAGTCCTATCACAGAGAATTGTCGATTGTGTTCTTATCTGTCAGTTCTATTTTTAGATTGGAATGTTATATTATAATTGTAAACACGTGGTTGTGTAAATTGGACCACAGTGATCAATGTACAACAGCATTGCAATGCAATAGTTCACCATAGCGATCTATTTCAATTTGAATACATTTAGCAGAAAATGAATAACCGAACTAAAAATAGAACTGATAGATAAATATAATTATTTATGATTGTTATAAAATCATATTGGATTTATATACATAGCATTAGAACCACTTTTATTTATGTATGTGTAGATCTATTATAATACATAAAACTTGGAATAAATAAATGTACTTGCAGGTTACTCTTGTTTTATCATCCTTCCACATAAATATGAGCATTATTTCCAACAAAATATACTAACCATGTACAATGCTTATACTTACAGTTGATTCAAAGATCTCTGTCATAACCGCGTAAACAAAAATTCAACCTGGGCGATTATTACAGGTTTCTCAGGATTAAATTCTACCATCATAAATACACTTATATGATTATAACTCTAATGGTCCTATAGTGTAGTGGTTATACTTACTGCATTTAGTTATTTAGAAACAAAACATTCTAGCGGTTTTGACAGACATCTTTGAATCGACAATACGTAAAACAACAGCAACGTCCGTTACATAATTTCGTGTCATTCTTATTTCCAACCTCGTGACAAATACTTCTTTCTTCTTATAGCACTCAATAATCGTCCTAACTTTATTCATCAATCAATCTTGGATTTTGCAAACGCTTGTACAAGACATCTGACTTCTGCAATTGTTAATATTTGGCATGCCTCCTAGATATATCAAAGATAGATTTTTCTATCTTGTCTCGAACGTTTCCTTATTCCACACTATTACCTGGGCAAAGATACTAGTAGTCTACAAGTAGCTTCCAAGCTGTCCCTCAGCCAGTTCAGTTGCAAACATAAGGCATCCTTCTTGAATTAGCATCTACAGGAAATTTTCGATATTTCACTTGTTGTATTGGTATCCAGTCGTTATGTGTGGGATATTTCGGTCGCCGGGTAGTTCGAGGTGTTCGACATGGCATCGACATGGGATGGCAGTCATCATGGCACAATGCAGTATAATCATGTGCAGTAAACAGGTTTGAACTACACTATAGACGTACAGTCTTATTTGCGAGAACAACAAATTGCAAATTATTTTATGGGCCGTACCTTTATTCATATCCCACACATATTGGGGAATTGTCCAGTTGCTTGTGAAGAGTGTTCTTGGTTGATGAAAGTCCAGTAAAACTGACCACGGTACAAAACTTCGAATGTTGTGACATCGTGTAAATTTATTCATTGTTACTTCATAAAGATATACCCAATTGACAATGCACCAGACCAGAGATCACTCCTCAAAGATATACCCAATTGACAATGCACCAGACCAGAGATCATTCCTCAAAGATATACCCAATTGACAATGTACCAGACCAGAGATCACTCCTCAAAGATATACCCAATTGACAATGCACCAGACTAGAGATCACTCCTCAAAGATATACCCAATTGACAATGCACCAGACCAGAGGTCACTCCTCAAAGATATACCCAATTGACAATGCACCAGACCAGAGATCACTCCTCAAAGATATACCCAATTGACATTGCACCAGACCAGAGATCACTCCTCAAAGATATACCCAATTGACAATGCACCAGACCAGATATCACTCCTCATGATTGTTTGTCGAATGCAGCGTGGCGAAGGTTTTCAAGTTAATCCATTGGACCATATGATTATCATTTTAAGACTATTTACAATTAACTTTACTCCAGAGGCGATCGCTCCTCCTAATTGTTTGTCGAAGGCAGCTTGGTGAAGGTTTTCAAGTTAATCCATTGGCCTATGTGATTATAATCTACCGTTGCAATTGATTTAAAGGGTATTGATTGACAACTGGCATAATGTCAATTGTCAGGTCTATAAGGTCAGTTTATGTTTTAACAATTAATACTCACTTACATTATATATATGGCAACAACTCTTTTTCAAACACGCATTCTTGTGCTTTCACTCAACTTTTCAAAGTCATCTTACAAAACGTGTCGTGACAGAATACTTCTCAACTCTCGTACAATTTCTTCATCATTGAAATCACCTTCTCTGGACGGGTCTCGTAAATGTTTGTACAAAACTACCAAATTATACAATGTCTTGTCTTCGCGTGCAACTCGGTCTATCATGCAACAGTCCTTAGTTTATAAGTATCATTTCTATCTGGTTACGAATGTTTCCTAAATCGGCGATAAAACTGGGTATCTCGTTAGCAGCTTCTGTGTGATTTCTCAGGGGTGTTTTATACACGTAGTCGCAGGAGCATAAGTGGACCTTCTCGAATTAGCATCCATAGTAAATATGACGATTTACTTTGTGTGGTGGAATCTAATCTCTCTGCTAGAAGGTTCCGTGCTGGAATCATGTAGTAAGGTAGATTTTGTCATTGGTTGAAGGCTGAGCTTAACGTTGCAAGTCCTACTAAAACGAGCCATACTAATTTCTCCTCACTAAACACAATGGAAGCAACTCTGTTAACAATTTGTACCTGATCAATACCAATTTTAGGGAATTTAGGGATTCACTTTTGTATGTAGCCTAAACTATGAAAATAATGACACTTTATATTATTTTCTCATGGTAATATTTAACTTGCCCATGGACAGGCTTGATGGAAAATTTCACTTGCCCACAGACCAAAAATTCCAAGTCGGACACTGGAATTCCTCATCCCTGGCCGACCGAGTGAGTCAATAAGTAATACCAATGAGGGAACTATCTTATTCAAAAGAATAGCGGAGATTATTTTTAAGGGAACGAACGGAGAACAAAACTGGGAGGGTGTGGTAAAATGAAATCAGGGAGGGTGTGGTAAAATGAAATCTGAGTATTTAAGAAAATGAAAGGACTGAAGCAGGCAGACTTGTTTTCTGTATATACTATTACCCTAACAAAATACGAACGTCTTGATAAAAAAAAATGGCCACCCTAATTAACTAAACGTGTGTTTGCTTGAATTTGCATGCCTTTCAGTACTCGTCAGCACACAATTAGGCAAATGTCACGAGCGAGAACGCAAAACATGCTAATATTATAACTCAAGGGTACAAACTCTTGTTAAGTTTTTGACTGAAAATGTATACTTTAAAATATATTCAAGAAGCATTACCATTTTTCTACTTTCGGTTTGCAAGGTCATTGAAGTTTTGCATGAGGTTCACAAGTTCATAAATATGTTTCATGTTGATTTCTTTGTAAGAGTTTGTTCCTTATACTATTTACTATGTCCCCGACCAGAAACTTTGGCTGTCATATAATGTCATTTTGACTTGGTTCGTGAACGAGCAATATTTGTAATGAAATTTATGTCATGCTTCAACAAATTTGCTTTTTTGAAACTTAATGGTGTCTAACCTGAAGGAAAAATTTATGCAGCGTGTTCATAATGCAATGCCTATTTAATTAATCAAATCAATTTGAAGAAAAAAGTGTTTTTAATATACTCCGTTACCTTGAATCAGTTAAAAAGAAATATGTTCGGCTAAATAATTATAATGATTTAAACATTTACCTCAAATATGTATTCAGCTACCTTGTGTCCATACTAACGTTACTCCGTATCCGGTGTTAACTGGAAAACGAAGCAAGAAAACACATGGCGATTTTCTCTACCATGTATATGCGTAGAACAATTCTATATACTGAAAGCGCGCCCTAAAATATAACTGGGAAAATCTTCAGCTTGCAGTTACTTTATACTCTCATTACATGCTTACATTCGTAAGATATTTGTAAGATATCGTATGTTTTGTAGCACTTTCATATATCGCTGGCTTTTCATGAGAAGGTCGTGAGTACATAAAATCTGAAAATAACAAGAAAAAAACACTCATCATGGTAAAACAAGCTGTTTCAACTTTCATGAAAATAGGCTCATAAAAGGGGCCTCGTGATGCTGATTTGGAATATGTATCAGTCTTATAAGATCGCAAGTAGAAGTTACGATCTTTTCATTCTAAGCCATCGATATGTGATACCATCTAGATTCTACAGCATCAAGTTTGTTTAGACACCTCTATACGCTATAACATCCGAACGAACAGCCGATTCTGGATGGGTCGAATACTCTCATGTTATATTTGTAAATATATCATTGAATGTTTGGGTATGTATTATTTTTAGATGATCTCATGTAGATTTATATACAATATTGCATTTGCCTTCACCATGGTGTCCATGTTAACTTTATTTAATTATATTGATGGCTTTAAACAATGCTCTAGATGTTCATATTACTCATAAGTTGGTATTATCCATACATGTATCAGTATTGTAATGCTATAAATGTACTGACTATTCAAAGTTAAATGACAACGATTATAAAAATAAGCTCGTCCGTCATGAGGACGTTGTCTATATGAGTTTAACTTAGTTAAATGTAGTCCCCGCTATATATTTCGATTGGGATAGCTCCCTCATAAGTATTACTTATTGAATCGATAGCACCAAAGCTTTTGACTATCGATGAACACTCATTCATTCTGTTACATTACAACTAAACATTCAACTATCGCATTCATTATTGCCTAGGTTAACATATTGCACAATAAACATACATGTGATGTATGCTTATCACGAGATATGTGTCTAACGTTACATAAACCAGGCATTAATCTTTAATACGAGATTTGTTAAAACATTGGTGATTTGATCTTGGCCAATACGTCTGAATCGGCTATTATCAACTCACCCATTTATTACAATTTTATTAAATAACTATATCAAATATTCTATGTAACTAATGCTTGTATATGTACCTTTTTTCTATAAATTGTATGGAGCTATATCTAACGGTCATTTAATGTGAAAATAATTACATGCATCGTTTTTAGTATGATACTAGACTACCTTAATTGCAAACTAAAACTTTGGATGAGTTCAGTGTACTTTGATTCAATCGTCGAAAAAATAGACGGTTCTTATAATTTCACTGTCGACATAGGGTGTTCTACTATCTAACAACTTTCATATGAAAACGGAAAATTCGCATGTCCAATAAATCACAGAGATAGTTTCTGTTCAAGCGGAAGCGAAAAATGATCTAATGGATATGAAAGCACAATTGTTTTTCAGTTTTTGAAATATTAAATAAAATCGTCAGATAAATCTGTATACACTTTAAGAAATGTGTCTGTGTAACACATAATAATGCATGACTATGGAAATAAATATCTATTAGATTAAATATTCCACATTTTGTCGACTTTTCGAATTCATAATTTGTCCCCTATCTGGTTCGTTTGTGCGATTCGTACCTTGTCTGGTTCGTGTGTGTGATTCGTACCTTGTCTGGTTCGTGTGTGTGATCCGTACCTTGTCTGGTTCTTGTGTGCGATTCGTACCTTGTCTGGTTCCAGTGTGAGATTCGTATCTTGTCTGGTTCGTTTATAATGTATCTTCTATGTCTGATATTATTACATTATTATATTATTACATCTCCGGATAGTTTGTTAGTTATGTAGAATATATCGGAGTATAGCAGTTATTCGTTTAAGTATTAAAGTCATGAGAACATTCTGGAAATCCTTGCTCCCGATGCCTCCCAAAACTCATTCATTTCGATCGAGAATACATCGCCGAGGGAAAAATGCTTAGTGGGACCTACTAGGCTTGATTAAATATGATCAAGTTTGAGTACATGTTAGTCTGGTTCCCTGCCCTAAACTGTAAGATTTAGTTACCGGAAACCAGACTAGTACATCCTACAGCAAGGGAGAAAACTTGTGATTTTCCAATGTTTCGTGTTGTATCGTACATGGGGAAGATCTATCTTTCCCCAGTGGGTATATTCCATTTTCTTCCCTGTCTGTCTCTCTCTCTCTCTCTCTCTCTCTCCAGAGACTTAATTGTTAATTCGACGTTACACAATTTTCGTCTACTGGTTTATATTTATAATCAAGTTGTGCTTTCTCTTCCGCCTTATAGATTTCGATTTAATCTGTTACAAACGGTCAAAGTTTTAAAATTGCTAGTCTGGGATTGTACAAGCGTGTTATTAAACCCCACGAGCTTTTATCTCGGCTATTTATAATCTGATTAAATAGTCCGCTTACTGAATAGGTTTTTAATTTATCTAAATGTGAACGACCATATGGTAGTTACAGGACTCAAAACATCAGACTTAACTGGTAACGAGTGTTTTTGTGTACTAAACCGATTCGAACCCTCGAAATCATTGGGAAACTCTTCAGCGCTGGAGGTAAGAGTTTAAAACATAATTTCTTATTTAATTTTTCGTTATCCTCAGTAAGTAATTATTTTTGTACACTTGATGTGTTAATATCTAGTGTGCATTGTAATGACTCACTCCTCCGCAATCATTTGATGAAACGTCTCCACATGTGGAGGACTTGAATATTCCATGCCATGACATCACAGGTATCTACATCATCGATGATGTTTAAGATAAAAACATATTGTTTGTAAAAATAACTATTTTTCTATCGATTAAATGAAAATTTACAAAAATATTGATTTCGTTTTATTTACACTTACCTGTAAAAACACCTGTTGTACAATGTATATTCACCAAGCTCACTTCCTGGTTGGCACATTTGCAAAGGAATGTGTATGTATACAAACTACATTAACTTTCCTATATTACAGTCAACACATCTTTTAACAAATAAATTATCGTTTATGGATGAATGAGTGACGATTTAACATTTTCATTGCGGATAATTTCACGTGAAAGTGTTATGTAATGATGCAGTGATGTAATTGTCTGAACGAATTACCAATGTCGCTTATCTCATGGAATTATTAATGTCGCTTATCACATGGATTGCCAGTTAACAGATGTGCTACGTATGCATACAATGTGCAGACATATTGATATGTAGCTGGCAAACATGTCGTAAATTCTCTACATTCATTCATAGTACGGAGTCCTAGCCGCACCATTGACGTATCCGTCGAATACAAGCTTCTCTTTATAAGGCAGTATAAGTTCAAATCAGGAGATTTTCACAGTTTTGTGTTACATATTACTATATACATAAAACATGTAGCTGTAAAAAGAAATTTGTATTATATATCAAGGCATACGTTGAAACCAGACTTCGAGACTTTTAATTACATGTCTTTGAAACTGGCATCAAATATCCAAGCAAAACAATCACACGAGGACATGAGGAAAAATTTCACAAACCGAAACTAAACCAACGTCTCTATGTACAAACTGTACCCATACCTTTTTGTTGTTACCCCGTGTACAAGAGTAATTTCAATGAGCATTGTCACAGGAAGTATAGGTTATAGATCATAATTATACAAACTGTATTAGGATTATAAACAAATTAGTACAAGGGAGCGCCTACTTTTAGTGACCTTTTATATGCAAACATTAACATGCCTATTTATGGAATAATGAGAGTGATCGAAATTGCACAAAATTGCTTGTATGATTGCTGATAGAATAACAGTACAATTAGGAGGGTAGGCAAAATTGTCCTAATTTACAGATTTCCTAAATACATGTAGTTATTATGTCCATTGCAAAAATAAATGAATAAGTGGTCCCAAATTTGAAAATTCCTGGCTTCTGATTGGACAAAGAATTATGGTAAACTATAACCAGGATTGTAATATCATCGGACTGTCACCGCAGGTAACCATCTTTGAAACTTGCCCTACGTATTCAAGCAGAACAATCCCCTCGATGGCATAAGGTTATATAACACAAACCGAAACTAAACCAAAGTCGACGTCTTTATGTACAAACTGCATTGCTACCTTTTTGTTGTCAGTCACGCAGTGTAATATTAGAGTACAATTGTAGTTTCAATACGCGTTTACAAGTAAGTAGAGACTTTTTAACGAGGCTACACCTTTTGTTTCCCAAATCGAGTATGTGGGCCTCGCGTAGTCCCAAGAACGGAATTATGTGACATCGGACAGTCACCATTCCACATACATTAAGATAACTATGGTACTTATATCGGTAACTCATACACTGTACTTCAAAACTGCGAATATCGAAAAGTAAGAACATAACAGCAGCAGAACCATTTATCGAACCGAATCTTTCTTACTAGTCTACCGTAATCGCATGTCTATATCGCATTCGTGGTTGCTGAATATTTCACGTGGTTCGTCTTTATCCAGATACATGTACTAACTTAATTATCATCCATGGTCGCCGTATTTCGTGATTCAATAAATGAATCACACCTCGGCTTGTTCTTGTTAATAATTAATGATTGGCAAGTCCACATACCTACAGCTGCAGAAAAACGTCGTTGAATATACTAGTATACACTATCTTGGCAACTTCATTCTTTCAATACTTTTCTCTCGGAATACCAAGTGTTGTGCACTTCCATGTAAGATATAAAGTCATTCTTTAATTCGTTTTAGGCGTTTGTTTCCTCGTTATTGTATTCCATCATTGATGTTAATAGTACACAGTAATTGGTTATCGATTTGGTTATATTTCGTTGGAATTTTTCTGTACAGAATTTTATTATCTTAATTAAATCATATTGGCTTTCATTCTGGGTTTGTGCAAAACTTAGATACGCCAAATAAGTGAGTATTTGTTTTCTATATATTTAGGTTATCACGCAGTTTTATTAAAGTTTTGTTATATTAGATAGTTTGAGATTATAGTCATATCGATATAGTTGGTCCTGGAAATGGGGTCAACCAATTTTAGAACCACATTTATAATGATGATTATTCAGAGTTATGATAGTTACACGAATTTGCGTACACCGACACCAATATGGCCACTATATCTGTTGCAATCTGGCGTTAAATATGCGTTTTATTCAGTTCCTGAAAATTTCTAAGATCCAATAAGATATGTGTAAACCTACCTTTAATTATTCTGCCAGGTTCAAACCCCGACGTGTATCTGTAAATGTTACGTTTCTCTACTAATGTCCGTTCACCAATCTTAAAATGGCGGTTTTTCCCAAGAGTTATATTTATTGCTGACATAATAAGTAATCTATTTGTCAGTTTACCAATTGACAGCTTACCTTTTATGTATTGTATCTCTATGAACTTAGATGTTTTGTTTTATGGTATTTTTCAGACTGCATTGCACCATGGGTAAATTTAGACGGAAGTCAAGATTTTCTGCGCGCGCATGCTTCATGGCCGCCATTGGTTTTCTTCTGCTAACTATTATTCTGTATGAGGTGATTATTTTCTGTGCTCTGGATAAATTAACGGAAAGAAAACAATTCGATCCCATGGCAACAGTTGCAAACATTCGCTCAAATGATCTGGATATATTTTACCGAATCGAAAGTGACAAAGTATTACATGAAATGGAGGGATATGCTGCACATAATATCGAAGAAATCAGTGAAAGCAAGATTTTAAATACTGTTCATTATGTGTGGTGTCCGAATGAAACGTTTACTTTCCGGAACTATGTTAGTGTTCTAAGCGTCTGGAAGACCCTACGACCGGATATAATAGAATTCCACCAACAGGTGGCGCCAAAAGAGGATAAGTACGATGATTGGCTGATCCATTTAAAACAGACAATACCTTCGTTTGTTGTGAAAGAACTTCCGCCGAATTGGGACGGAGATGATAAAGGATGTGGCTTCTGGTTTGGTCTTGCAGTGGTCGAGGACAGGGGAGGTAATTATATAATAGCATTTTACCAGAGTATGTAATGTCTGTCAAATTAAGGAATGATGGTAGTACTCTGGTTCATATTGGTATTGTTTTATCAAAACAATCACGGAAAACTTAACTTACGTTTAATTTAAAAATATTTATCATTTTTAGCAATGTTCAATTATCTGGAGACATTGTGTGAAAATATCATATTTTAAAATGTTTATCTTTTCTTTTTATGTATAATATGTACGCATGTTTTCCCTGTCAACACTATGTAAATATGTTATATCCTCGTGGATCTGAGACCTTCTGGAATTGCAAATTAACTAAACTATCACGTTCATGAATATATACGGTTAATGTCGTTGATGTGGTTGACACAGATAAGTGGTGTGCTTTTAATAGTATCATAAGATGTTGTCGACATTATGGTCATTACAAATGATTTCTGTTGGGGGAATGGCAATCTGACAGAATTTTATATTGAACTATTACATGAGAAACCTTCTGGTCGCTCTATTGTTGGAATACAGTAATCGCCATAAATAATACACGTAGTGATTGACGACATCCCTATGTAACAATTGCTTTCTTAATATTTGCAGGCATTTATGTTGGTGAAAACATTATAGTTACAGACGCCATGTTGAAATTCCTCAAAGACAGACGGACAATCTTCTTTTCTAAAGATCCTTCAGAAAAGCATGGCAAAATAGCGGTTGCCATGGGAATGGACCACGATCAAGATTTAAAAACATTTAGAAGAACATTTGCTAAAGATATGAACATTCCTGAAAATTCAGCGTTTTGTGAACCCATAGGTAAAAGCCATGCTAACGTCACATCTGCTCCGTGTTACTTAATGGCGGAGAGTTTCAACCCACGGGACGTACTGTCATCTGACTCTGTATTTAGTAAACTGGTTAGAAAAATTGTTTATGGTACCACGGAGAAAAAAGTTCACAAACAAATTTTACCTGGCTTGATTCCAAAAATTGTACATTATGTTTGGTTTGGGAATAAGGAGATGAATTTCATGATGTATCTAAGTATGCTTAGCACGTTATTCATTCTGAATCCAGAAAAGGTGATTATTCATACGGACGGAGGATTGGGCGGGGCTTATTTAAAAAGGGTGAGAAAAGATAAGCGCGTTTTATTAATAAAAAGAGAAAAACCGTTGAATATTTTCGGACACCCTGTTTTATACGCTCAACATAGGAGTGATATAGTTCGAGCAGAATGTTTGTTGAAATACGGAGGGATATATATGGATTGGGACGTCTTGTGGCTCAAAGACCCGGAAGTTCTTATACAAACCGGATATGACGTCATGGCTAATTTTGATCATATGCAGGAAGGTAACTTTCCCGATACCATCAATCTCGGTGTATTTATGTCCAAACCGAAATCGACATTCGTTAAAAGATGGCAGGACGCGCTCATCAATTACAGATCTCATGACTTTTTATATAATGCAGTGCAATTGCCGTATAAAATATATGAAAGGTACCCACAGTATATTCACATTGAGAGAACGCTTCAAGTCATGTGTTTTCGTCTAAAATGTCACCCAACATTTCACCCTGACTTTAAATTATTCAACGAAGAGCAGCCATTTGATTGGCGGACAGATGTTTATTCCATTCATTTTACCTTTCCTGACCCCGAGGAATTGACCAATGAAAGAGCTTGTAGAAACAGTACTGGAAGGTTCGCAGAAATAGGACAGTTTATTCTTCGGAACGAACACAAGCTTGCATCAGCAGAGTGATATTGAAATAAGTTCGTCTACATTGGAGTTATATTAAAAAATAGAATCTAATTAATAATTACATGATATTAATACAGCATAATGTTTGTTCAAAAGTTGTATCTTATATAATTTATATATATATATATTACAATATACATGCATATGTATATAAATGATAAAGGTAAAATGTCTTTTTATTATAGTATGACCACTATTGAAAGGGTCAGCCGATTTGGCTTATTTGAGACAGTACCATTCGAATCTATTCTCGTATTGTTTGGCGCCTATCAGAGATGGACCTACGATAACCAATTTATAACTTGCTGGCGGTTCACCAACCGGTCGCATTAGTACTTCCCCAGCTTCCGTCGGGATTCAAACCTTCGACCTACCACACCAAAGGCAGACGCACTAACAACTCAGCCTCGGTCGCAGTAAATATATAACTTTAGTGACTGTGTATCAACATTGTTTAACTTGTTTCGTTTTAACCTGTTTTGTAATGAAAAGAAGGGAATCTGGGTAACAAGAGGAAAATTAGGACAGCTAATGTAGAAACAATTTCAAATTTCTGTTTATTTAAAACCATTGAAAAGCGTTCATGTCAGTTTCTGATTATATTGGTTGTATCATTTTCATTAATATAACTTAAATATAATTAAATACACAAGTATTTGAAGTATCGTGAAAATAATAAAAAAGAAAACAAGAGGGCCCAAAGGCCCATAGGTCGCTCACCTCTTTAAATGCACCTATAGATGGTGAAGAAATCATTTACACCTTTTAAGAAGTAAGAATAGATGATGCTACATACCAAATATCAATGCTGTAGGCATTGTAGTTTAAGACGAGAAGAGTTTCAAATGTTCCCTATATAAGTCTATGTAAAACTGACGACCCCCTGACGGGGCCAATTTTCACCCCAGATGCATAATTTGAACAATCTTGGTGGAGGACCACTTGTTGATGCTACATACCAAGTATTAAAGCCCTGGGGCTTTTAGAGCCTCATGACCTTTTTAATCAGCAGACTGGAACCACTTGAATAATCTTTGTAGAGGACCACTAGATGATGCTACTTACCAAATACCAAAGCTCTAGGCATTGTAGTTTTACACAAGAATATGTTTATATATGTTCACTATATAAATCTATGTAAAACTGGCTACCCCCTGGCGGGGCCAATTTAGACCCAAGGGACACACTTTGACCAATCTCTTTAGAGGACCACTACATGATGCTACATACCAAATACGAAAGCCCTGGGACTTGTGATTTCTGACAAGAAACTTTTTTGAAGTTTGCATTAAAAACACTTTTAGGGCCTCATGACCTAATAAATCAACATACCGGAACCATTTGAACAACTTTATTAGAGGTCCACCCAAGGAAATTCCTGCAAAGTTTAAGCATGTGACAGGTGAGCTAAAAAGGTTTATTTGAATAGCTACTAGTGTTAATCTCGACTGGATATTTATCCCGAGTAGCGGGAAAGGGAGATCACTGTGTTGGATGTTGATTCAAATGTAATGTAGCTGATACGTGTTCATACGTACAGTGCATTAATATTAACAAAGTAGCAATACGATTAAATCAAGCGTATAGTCTTCAGTCATGGAGCATGCATGTAAAAATGAGCACGATACCATGTGTAAGAAAAAGGTATACGTATTACACGTTGGTGTACTTTTAACATTTTTAAAATAAGTGTATTCATGTATAAAGTCTTTGCTGCTGTATTAAACAAAGTACCCGTTGCCTAAGCAAAGCACTGAGTAGAGCAATAATGCCCTCTTGAATGAAGGCGCTCGGTGGCGCTATGCTTAGGCAAAGGACACATGGTTACCGATAAACACTGTTTATATTTAATTGTAAATGTGGAATACCCTTTTTATTTCCCGGTTTCGTTTTTGTTTTGCCATTGATGAGCAAAGCTTTTGCCACATTCAGGCTGTCATCATTTTCTATGCAATTAAACAAAAAGAACAGGTAACAATTTTTCATTTTCAAAACAAAATGGTACCGACTTTTTTGTTAAATTTGGACATCTTTTCTAAGAAAATGATGACAAACTGAGCGTGGCAACCCTTTAGCCATACGGTGTGCTAGTTGAGATTTATTGGTCACAAGTTGGTAGCATATTCAACACGAATAAAATATATCACTTTACATTATATAAATACATGGGAACCAGCTCAATGGCAAAACTTGAAATACCCAACTCAATAGTATGTCCACTATTTTGAACAAGTCGAATGCAACCATTCAATGGGTTATGCACACTTCACGACAATATTTTATCATACATGAAATCAAAGCACTGAAAGTACTGATGTGTGGCGAACTGATGCCATTTTGACCATTCAAATAAAGACTGCACCAACATGCTGTGTCAGAGTTCTGATAAGCCCAGACTCACTTGAATGTTTGTGCTGCTCTCAAGACACCAAGCGTCAGTGTCAAGATGAGTGACTGGGTAGTCTCCATACAACTGATGAACTGGGAATTAAAACACAACAAACGAGATGCCCCCCCCCCCCGCTATGGAAACAGGACTAGGTAGAAATATGTTGGGAAAATTAAATATTATAAAAGGGATGTAATTAATAAAATAGAACCAGATTTCAGTAGAAGGAAAATATAAGAAAATGATATCAATGGTAATATCATGACTTTTTTTTGGTTGAATGAAATAATTCAAGAACGGAACCAGATAGAATTATGGTTTCATGTCACATCACTTCTCTTAGATGCCATATATATATATATTTAAAGTCGATCAATTGAATTTAGGTGGACAAGTGGTCCAGTGGTAAGGGCTATTGACTACTGATATGATTATAATGAAGGTTGTCCGTACTCCCGCCGGATCAAGAGCAGAAATGTTTTTCGGAGTAACATAACTAAACTTACGAACAGACTTTCGGACCATACTCAGCGTAAATTCTATAGCATTCTGTCCGATATGTTAATACAATCGTATTTAAAACAGGTCAATTATATATTTTGGAATATACTACAAGTTATTTTTTGAAAATCTGACGATTATTTATGTATTGGTTATTATTTTAATATTGCGTATTCTGTTCCGAAATATGAACTCGCGCTAATCAGCGGGTGATATTTATTATAACTATTATGTTGTATTTAGCATATTTTTATGCACCAGTCAGTGTGCGACCATGGTCCCATCCCAGGTGATGGGCAGTGGATAGCTGATAGTTTTCAAATATAGTATTTTTTATTAAATCCATATCAAGAAGAATGTATTTAACTTCTAAATTCTGAGTATCAAAGTTGTAAACCCTTTTTTATACCAGTAAATTTTATGACCCTAAATTCCTAACTTCTGCAGCTGTCTCCAAATCAACTAACAAGAACCCGATATAAAACCCATTCAATTAAAAATAGTTTTAACGGTCTATTTCCTGTCTCATGGTGTGTTCAATCCCTTGTAAAAACATAGATCCCTGTGTTACATGACCCCCAACTGTCCCAAAACAAGTTACTAACGACCTACCAATATACAACCCCTTGAAGTTTACCAGATTGTATGATCAATTTTCTGCCTCATGCAGCTTCAATAATTGATTACAAATTTCTTGTCAAAATATAGATCTAGCTAGGATTATGTAATGTTACATAATAAGGAGGGGCTAATTAAAAAATGCATAGATAATATTGCACAACGTGGCTTGTGGGAGGAGCTAATTAGATATGCATTAATGGGCTTTATAACTGCACATTAAGTGGGAGGAGCTTATTAATTATTTATAATTATTGAAGTATGTTTGCCCAAAGACCTGTAATTTAGGTATCTGGTTAAGAATTTTGTTTGCCCAACGTGTATATACTAATTAACGGCCTTTTAATCCAATAACCGTTAACTTTTCAATTCGAAACCTTGTGAAAATATATTACCGCTTTAAAAGGCATATTAGTTCGCATGTTGCGCGTTTAAACTCGCCGTAGAGTGTTTATTAAATGAGATCTATATGAAAGTCGCACATCTTAATGAAACTGAACGTATCGTCTTTAAAATAGCTTTTAGTTGTTAATGTTACTTGGAAAGTAAAAATATAATTGGTGATTTACGACACCAGGTTGTTGCTAAAAATCGCGCAATTCATGAATAGAAAATGTAAGTGCTCGCTGTTTAACTCGTCAGCATTAGTTCATTTATTTTATAACCGCAAACTAAATTGATATAAGTGATCTTTAATATGTCATAGTATTGACAATTTCTTTTAATCCGAAAATACTTTACTGAATTCTCGTTTATTGCTTAATTATTCTTTCTCAATTCAAATCCTAAATAGCGTTACGTGTTGAAAATAGCCGCTATGAATAGCACAATTAGTTCGCACGATGCGCGTTTAACTCGCTGTCATGTGCTTATTAATTGAGACCGATATAAATGTTGCACATTTTCTTGAAGTTGAAAGTTTCCTCTTTTCAGTGAGGTATTATTTGTTTATGTAAATTAGAAAACAAAATTGTTACTGACGATTTAAAACCTCAGGTAGTTCCGAAAATTTGCGCAATTCGCGAATGGAAAATCTAGGGACTCGCTTTTTAACTCGCCAATGTGAATTCATATTATTTTATAATTTAAATTTAATTTGATATTAATAAATTGAAATATCTCATGGTATTGACAAAATTTATTTTGTCAAAATCCGATAGTAATTGACGGAACTGCAATTAATTGAATATTGCGTGACAGTACTGCTAAACCAGAGATCTATTAATATAGTAGATATCAAGTTAGTGTATCGATCGTCTGCTAGCGGTTAGATAGACTGTATATACTGTCCTTGAACTAATTACCAGTGAAAACATGTTGTTTCTATTTATAGCATCAATGTTTGTAAACAACATAATTAGGTCATCGTCTACAAATGTTCAGCGGCGGAGTGATTTTAATAGACACATTTCAGTTCACCCGTGTTCCACCAGAAATCTATTGGCTGAATAAACAATACAAACTAGTCAATGACCAATAGCTCGTTGTATATCAATTTGCATATGAATGCCCCGATATGTAAACATGAAGCCGTGGGATTACTTTCTCAACCTTCTTGAGGGTCGTTGGCGGTTCGCAGGCCTTTGATAGTAGGAATATAGTCCATGCGGAATGATTTGCTATAAAATTAAAATATCCTCAAAAAATAAAAGTCTGATGTAATTGTTGGTCTTAATATTAATAAATGTTGGTAATGTAAACAAATCGGGTTCAATGATACGTGTAACTTGTGTAGCATGCTTGTAATATTGTTCAAATCATAGACCTATTTATTGGTGTAGGAATAAAGGCGTTAACTTCATAGTATATATAAATGAAAAAAAATTGAAAGATAGTTATTACATTGTGTGGCTTTATCGCCACACAAAAACAATCAAATTCCAAGTGCAATGTCCCGACATGGAGCATTGAACATTTACAAAATGCATTTACTTACGTGTGAGCCGACAGGCTCTCCAAAACAGCCTGATACAAAGAGGATCAATTATTATTAAGCCATGATTGTATGATATTTGTACGCCGATTTGATAGAGGAACATATTTTGTGCAACTTACCATCATTTATCTGTACCTGTATTGCTTACAGTAAGTTACACCGAATAAATCAACTGATAAACTAAAAAAGCAACTTTTAGTTTTGAAAAATTGTCACATCAATGGCTATCAAGAACAAGTTTTTTTATTGGTTTAGATGTAGGACAACAGTGACTTTTCAACCAACCAACAGAAAACTTACTGAATAGTCATTGCTATGACAAATATGACGGCTCGAACGTACGTTGGATTTTTGCCTTTTTCGAACGTTTAATGTTCCATGTCGACGTCAGTGCACACGGAATTTGATTGAATGATTGCATTCGACTTGTTTAAAATATTGCACATAATATTGAGTTGGATATTTCTAGTTTTGCCAATGAGCTGTTTTCCCTGTGGTCAAAATAATGTAAAGTGATAGATTTTATTCGAGTCTAACCCCTTTGGTTGGTAGATAGAAAATCAAATAATTAACTTGTCCACATTTGAAAATCGCCCATCCCAAGTAACGGGTTTTCCAGTTCTAAACAATGACGGTGTACCCAGTGTATTTTAAAAAAACTCAAATTATACTACCGGTAGTTTATAAATAGATGTTACGTTAGTCCAGGATGGTCTATTTTTGCAGCGTATAAAATGGAATGTGATGTTGTTTCAAAGTTATCTATATGTTCTGAATAAAGTGATAACGATATGTTACATATTAATATGTTATCGTTAGGTTTATTTAACTGGGGTTTTTTAATGTGAAGCGCCATTTAGATAGGCCTATACGCCAGTTTAGTTTTCCGATTTGGATACAACAACTGAGTGAGACCTTTATGCGGGTAGATATATAATTTGTGTTCATCCTCCCGTTCGTCCCCTATCCAAATATTTAAATTTGATTCATCAACATTTATTTGTTTGTATGAAGCGAGTTACTTTTTATGACTTTTTGACAGCTAAAATAAGATAATTCAATACTTTTTACAACTGGAATGGGCCTTTCAGTCATTTACAGCTTCAACTATGTAATTAAGTTTTTTGACAGCTGGGGTTTTTCATCATCGTTTTGTTAGCGAATGCAACTGGACTAACATCTCTGACCTCAGTTGTTAAAATGAGGTTTACCCTTCCCGTAGAATCTGGTATTGGCCTTTCCTGGACGCACAGTATAATACTTAAAAGAGATTCCCAGTTCTTCTTTTTTTTCGGCTTTGTCATGTTGATCTTGCCCATTTATTAGTCCCCGTCATTGGCGAGAGAGGGTCGGAGATTCCAAGTTCTAGCTGTTTACCCATAGTTAAAGGTCTGTTCATGTGATATAATGTCCACTCACTTGTTGGCCCTGCATGTTTGGGAATCCGAGGGTCTAGTGTTCAGTTGACTTGAATCACGTCAATTAAGGAGGCATTGCTTTGACCTTGAAAGAGGTTATGTATTGGTTATACACTTGACTTCCCTTTCGTCTAAGCTAACAAAGGATAGAGGCCGAAAGAAGTGTGAAAGCTGCGTTACGACTAAAATGTGATAACGGTAACGGTTACAAACATTTTTCAGGTAGTTGCTGGTACATGTGTAGACTTCTATAATGGAGAAGGTGTCTCGGAAACTCAGTAAAACACTGGATCATCTCGGCTACAACCATGATATGATACAGTTCAGGCGGAAGAGTTGGTCACGCTTGAATAGTGTATCTTTAGAAGCAGACAAACTTGTAATTGCCGGGAGTAAAGCAGAAGGTATTACATCATTATTGGAAAGTGATGTTGATATAATGTTGCTGCATAGTGAGGTACTGTGTATAACTTCTGTTGAACAACTACCAAGTCAACTATCAGATGAAACACTTGTTTTTCTAGCAGACATGGAAAACGTACCTCCTGGTTACACTAGAATGAAATTATATCGACCATCATCTCCCAGAAATGTTACGAATAGTGCCGTTAGTATAAGTCTTGTCAATACACATAGTCGAAACTATTACTTGTCTAGTGATTTGTGGACTTCAATTGGACATATCCACTTAAAATTCAAACGTATGGTGAGCTGTAACATAAACCAGTTCAGTCCTGCTTTTATGGACGTTAGAGGACCAGCACAGCCATTGAAAAGTCTACGGCTTCTTGGATTTGATATCGACATGGTATACAGAATTACGTTTGCCTGTCCACAGTTATCGGAGACATGGGCTTCAAGACGACGTCAACAGGAATATCATTCCGATGATACTATCCGCACTGCGTGTTCATTCCAGCCACAAGTTGTACCAGTTGGTGCTAAAGGTAGTGAGAGACATGATCAAGAATGGAGATTTTGTTTCATAGAATCAGAACTAGCATTGACACATAGTCTGAATGATACCCAAATCAAACTCTATATTGTTCTGAAGATGGTTGCAAAACAAATCCTAATTGAAGTTACTGACGAAATATCTTCCTACATAATGAAAAATGTCACATACTGGCTATCAGAGTTACTTCCATTTGAAATGTTTAGAGAGGACAATATGGCATGGCTTGTTTTAGTAGCACTTGCAACGTTACGATCGGCCATCACCCGATGGCAAAATCTACCTTACTACATGATTCCAGCACGCAATCTTCTCTTAGAGAAATTAGATGCGAGCACGCGAAGTAAATTGTCTGATTTACTCTGGATGCTTATCCGTGAAGGACCCTTACTGGTTTTGCGACTAGACAAAGTGAGGAAAGGTTTAAAAGCTGCTGACAAGCGATCCAGTAATATCGCTGAGTAAGGAAACGTTCGTGACAAGATAGAACATATGCTGTTAGCCGGGGACAGGTCACTCTTAGACCGAGTAACACGCGTAGACAAGGGATTGCACGATTTAGTAGTTTCGTACAAGCGTTTACAAGACACATCCTGGTAAGGTGATTTCAACGACGAGGAAGTTAAAAGAGAGTTGCGGAGTATTCTGTCTTGACAATTTACAGACTTTAAAAGATTTTGTTGGAAAATGGTGATAAAGCAAAGGAATGAGTGATTAAACAATAACTGTATACAAGTGACATAAATAAAACAGCATTATACAATGTATAAAATGATTGGTAAAAGCTAAATATAAACATAATCTGACCTTAGACTTGATACTTGAGTTTATCAGTTGTGAGGTAAACAATGAATACATATATAGTTCAATTTTGAACCCTGAGCCATGACCTTTTCTAAAGACGATTCTATTTGGGCGGGTAACCCGTGATTTATTGATTTCAATAGTCATGGTTTAAAGATATGATAGTTACTAATATGTGTAATTTATCAATTGGCAATTTAACACAGTTAGTCAATGCCGTAACAAGCTTTATCTGCGAATTGATTAAACTTTAAAAGTGCAGTCACGGCTCAATGCTTGAAATCGAACTATAGATATCTTGATATACAGTTTTTGTACCGTGGTGGTCAGGTTTACTGATTATGTTTATCAATCAATAAGTCCTAACTATTTTACAAGCAACTGACAATGTTCCCACATATTGGGATATAGCTGTAGGTCTGGCAATTTGAAATTTATTAATATCACAAATAAACGATTTTGCATCCATACTATGATTCAAACATACGAGGGGTGATCAATATATTCGAGGACTCTCCTTCTCAATTTTAAAATTTTGGAACTAGAGTAATGAAATTACAAGCTGATGTAGATCAGTCAATTATCTCGCGATTTGTCTAATTTACTTTATGATAACGTCTTTATTAACTAGATGACGTTACTTTTTGTAACCATGGTGAAGCATGCATTGTCGAGCATCTCGGACGTAACGTTATTTCTGTGAAACGACATGCAATGAAAATTAACGCGATATCTCCAAAATGACTTGACTAAAGTATGCATGGGTTCTGTGCGCTTCCAATTGGCCATTTTCATATGATTCCGTTGTTTATGTGATTGTTGGGTCTCTGTCAAACGATTTAGTCGATAAAATAAGGATAAACATAAAAAATAACACCGCGTTAGGGACACTTTCCGTTAAATTTGCGAAAAAAGACGCACAGATCTCAACCAAATGTAACTGGCGAAAACGAGGACTAGTATAGGCTACAAACCATTAAATCGTTGACTCCAAATCAAAAAGGTTATTTCGATATCCTAAACCTGATAGGTCGTGCTTCATTCTTAATTGGAATAATCTAATTTTGTAAAGACAACCTCCCTTTTCCGAGTTTTATTTCCAATAACACATCGATACTCTTTTTATTCCACCTCACATTCCAGAATTGGCTATAAACTGCTTATTTCAGTAGTAAAAGAAAACCAATCCAGAAAGGAGCTATGTGCTGCTCCGACGGTGACGCTTGGAATGACGTCGCGTAACGTCTAACGTCACGAGCTCCTTGTAAGAATCAAATAATTTTATAAGTGCATTCGGTCGGAGACATCTTACTTCGAATGATGTTAGATGGCTTTGAGCCTTGCTGTCAATATGAAATTGCTAGAAGAAAAGTCCTCGAATATATTGATCACCCCTCGTATTATAACTGTACGGTGCCATCACTTGTCGATGCAAGTTCCATCGGTTGCTATAAATAGATACAACAAGACATACGACGTAAACGAATCCACAATACTGCACAAATATTATAAGTTGTATTGAAATAAAGGATAAGTGTCCATGATCTGTGAAGTGGTTTCATTGTTGTTTGTTTAATCTTGTTTGAAATATAGACACTTATGATCCAATCCAAGTGTAATAATGTATCTATCACATATTCTATGAGAGCACAGGCGTGTCAGTTGACTTTAGGTTGTACACATGTTTAGATACCTGGGTACTGTTTTATCAACGTACTTACGGAAATCGTAAACTTACGTTCAAATTAAACTTATGTATAATTCTTTAACAACTATAACTTTGTTACATATATTGTCTGTAGGAATTCATTAACTGAATCTTTATCAGTATAACATCTCCATTTACAGTATGTTAAAGTTGTAAAAATACTATAAAGAATTTAAATTTGATCGTAAGTTTAAGATTGACGTAAATGCTTTGATAAAACAGTGCCCTGTAGCTCAATAAAAAGAAGCAAGGCTGATCCGATACTTGTCTTAGTTAAGCAGTTAAATCTTGGAATATACTGGCATATCTATAGTTCAATATGAGGCATGGTTCATGTAGGATAGGCCAAGGCCATACTTTGCAAATAAAGTATTGGATAATTTACACGAAACAATTGGTATCAGAGTAATTTCCAAGAAATACAAATGTGGGGTGAAATGGCCCTCTCCTGCCCTTAACTAAATCACTGTGACTCGTTTCTGTGGTGCTTACAGACGTCAGAAGGGCAGACTTCGAGAAAACGTCATGGATTACTGATTTTACGTCATGGAAAAAACAAAGTAATTTAAGTAAAATGGCATATTTAAAAGAAATATCCTAGTCATAATCGTACAAATGTGCAGGTTTATCTTTGTGATAGCAGGACGTGAATATTTGATCAATATAGACACCGAGACTGTTTACTTTATTCCAAGGGAGACTACAGTAGTATATTGCCTCTTGATCATATAGAAACGATTGGTGTACTTGATTGAATATTGACTTATTTTACTTTGAGAATAACGATAGCCAATCGTATCGCCGGCTACTAACCAATAGTTAAATATCGTGTGATCGGATAGGTTAAAAAAGCCAAACAAGATCATTATTGAATACCACACTGATCTTGGGTCGTGATTTTATCAGTTTGTATTACTAATACGTCAGTTCTACCAACTTCCATGAATTTCGTGAATCTGTTTCTATAATAATTATTTCATAGGCCCAATGCCGAACTTACCGGTATTTCTGAATGTAGTCTTGACTGAGAGACCTTTCTATGACAAGGTCTTCGTCAACCTGTAGATGTTATTTATCACCTTTGAAAGATTTTGGGTAATAATCTCATACTCACGTTCTTGTTATTTTGTTCAAGATGATAAACCGGTTCATGCTGATTATAGGTTATGATCCTCTTTTTTGCAGTAGCGAACTGCATGCTTCATGGCGGAACCATTTATGCACCAGTGGCAGTCAATATCGATATACGGTGCCTAGAAACAGACACTGTCCTCTCACAGGTACTAACTTACACGTTGGAGTGGAGCATGTGGGTTATTCTTGCTCAGAGAAATACAGCAGAGTCCAGACGAGGGTTGAACCCAGACTCTCTGGATCCCGAAGCGTGCGCCCTACCCCAAGACCAAGTCCGTTATGATTCGTTATGTGTTATACGGCTTTAAGTTTAATATGGGATATATATAATATACTAAATGTATTACATATACGAATAGCGCAAATTTCTCAAGGTTACTTAATTTCGTGAATGTCTACCAATCGCTAACTCCGCGAAATTCAATCGCGCAAAATACTTTCTTGGTTTACAGTATTTTCTATGTATAAGCTGAAGTGTTCATCGTATTACAGTGTACATGTTCATCGTAACAGACAAATAAAGATACTTATTAATAGATCATATACCGCACAATTTGAAATCATACAAAAGCAGTGACATCACCTAGCTTCCACTTTAAGCCACATTTACGATTAACTGTTAACCTTTATCAAGTAACCCCTCCCCCCCCCCCTTTCGGATGGATTACCAAGATATCACCGTCCGAGTAGATAATTTGAGATGTTACTAATTAAACATTGTTACATAATTAATGTTACATGTACGGACCGATTTAAAATGATGAAATCAGATTTGAATTTAGATCTATTGTCGTATCTTATCACTGATTGGACCCTAGACGTTGTACATATTCGTGTATTCAAGATAACAGATATGTACAACGGCCGGTGCAAAGTTTTCTCGTATAATTATCGTACATACACTTAGGCTAAAGTAAAAGAACCGTACAAGAATACTTGTACAACTTGTATGTATCCATCCAACAGACTCTAAAACATTTTCCGGACCATCAGTAAAAATCTCATCGATGGCGTGTGTTAAATCCATCTGAGATTTTCAGGCATAGTTGTAATACGTTCCTGTTTGTGCTAGTGGTAGATACACTATTTTTTTATTAACTGTAAATAGAAAGAATATCGACGGTGCCGAACCAAAACCCCGTAACTCAATTTTGGCGCGAAAACTTTGTTTGCAGCATCCGCATCTGCTAGACGTCCCGCGCATTTCTGTCTTGTCGCCATTTAAATAGCCAATCGCGTTACTTATATGGCGACAAGACAGAAATGCGCGGGACGTCTAGCAGATGCGGATGCTGCAAACAAAGTTTTCGCGCCAAAATTGAGTACCAGTACTACATTGGTATTGAGACCATGTATTTGGAATAGTAAATTTATAAAGATACATAAATTTTATATTCAAATGTATAAGATCCAACAAAGTTTTCCATTCATATTATCATAACCACTTAATATATTTATTTGGCCTTACTCCACTATCTGAAGGACCCTCTACTTGTCGTAGTCCGCACTAATCACTTCCATACTTGTTACAACCCATAATTGAAGTGATTTTGTTTATCTAGATCAAAGGTCATAGATCCAAGGTCACATTGCAGTTAGTATCAGCCTGTAACACGTGATAAGTTTACGCCCCCTTTTCTCAGTGTATGAATGTAGCATTGAATCTGGAAAATTGTCATAACAATTATTTTCTTCAAGACTAGAACTCATATTATTTCAACCCCCATCCGATACCCATAAATTGGGTGTGGAATCGGATGGGGGATGCTGAGTGTAAAACCCGAGCTCAGCTTATTGGTGAAAAATGCAAATAAAACGTAAAAGTTATGAAAAACATGGATATCGGCCACAGAAAAAAATTCTGGAATAAGTCATGGAGCAAAGGTAAGCACATTATAATATTATGTTTCTATATAACTTTCTAAATGTATTACTTTGTCAAGTATGGGTGCTTAAAACAGATGATTGAATAATTTAGGTGTTTAATACATATTTTTTAAACAAAATTGTCTGTTCAAATTAAAAACCTGTTAAATTGTATATAAATTAACATGTATGGACATTTAAATTATTACACATACATGTACATTTGAATCAGGAAGATTTCCTTTATCTCGATTATTTTTCACTCGAGCAATGTTTTTGCCGACCCGCCCACATAAGTATTAGCACTTTCAAAAGTGTCTCAGACACGATACATCTTAATTTATACGTGTTTGGTGGTTAATTTTCTTATTCAGTCACACTTTGGCATCTTCGAGAATTGGCTAAATGAGAAAATTATATGTATTTTGCAAGTGTAATCGTTGCGTATTTAATAATATTCGAACACATTATTAGCCTGATTATTCCGTAAAATTATATAAAAGTTCGACTGCCGATCTGTCCTTCTTGTGGCGGCCCTGCTGTTCGACGATTTTAAAGTTTGCAAATCCATGTTTGGCTTAGAATGATGCATCTAGGGACTAACCGGTGTTAGTTACGATATAAAATGCATTTACAAATTTGGTTATCACACAACTATAATATAATGCGAGTTACTACTAATACTATACTGTGTACTCTCGAAATAAAATCATGTAGATCAAAGCATCGCTGTAGAACATTAGATAAGATGCTCAGTGTTTTGTCAAAGTACTTGCGTTTAAGTTTTAATACTCTGTGGAAGTTTTCCACAACTACAAGTTTTGGGAATGGTTGTTTAATATTAACTAGGCCTACTGTCAGGAAATTGCTTCACACAATAGTGTCTCACAGTGTGCATGTTTATAAGATTAATTAAGAATTCTATTATTCAACGAAACTTTATAGATCTACTATCCGTAAGTTTTTTTTATAACACTGTACGAGGCATGAAGGTGGGTGTGATCAGATTAAGTTGAATTCGAGGAAGAAATCTCGTGACGAAATCCTCACAAATTCAGTTCAACCAATTTGTAGAAGAACAATGCCTATGTTCTTCCGTCCACAAAAGTGTACTACCAGAAGTATCAATGTCTAGATTTTTTACATTGGTCTCTGCAATAAAAAATAAGTTTCAACAGTTTTGGTCAATATTCTGGCCAGTCTCACAATTCGTAAATTGTCATGAACTGGGGGGTTGGACGTTTCTATAATTAGGCGTTTTCCTTTTTTGAGTACTTTTGGTACTAGTACAAGCGACATACATACCGTGTTTTGAACAGCTTGTTTTTTGTATATTGCAGGTGCCACCCGAGATGATTTCGGAAGATGTCGTGAGTTGATGTCGTGAAATTATCGGGACCAAAAGCCCATATCGAGACTAAGACCTAGATCGAAACTCAAATGCCTATGTCCACACAAAAGGCCAATATCGAGATAAAAAGGACCATTTCGAGATTTTAGAACCTGGTCGAGACGAAAGGTCTATATCGAGATTCAAGGTTCAGGTGAAACAACAATATTCAAAGACGATTTAAGAGCAAGTCGTCGTCCTAAAAAAAATATCAGAAGGACCTACATAAAACTAAAGGAACAATCTAAAACACAGTGCTTATTTCTTTTCTTTCTTTTATTGTTTCTGTTTCTTCATTATGCTCTGTAAATAGATCATGTATCATTACGTCACATGTATAATGCGCACTTGGTGTTGGGTAATATAATATTACATGTATCATTACGTCGCATAATTATATAACGCATGCGCACTTGGTGTTGGGTAATGTAATATTATGTCAATATATTCTATTCTAGCATATTTATTTATAACTGGTAATGGGTTTTGTATCTTATATATTCGGGGATAGCAGTTAGTCAATACATTGTGTATTTCATAACGGGTAATAGGTTTTGTATCTTATATATATTCGGGGATAGCAGCTAGTCAATACATTGTGTATTTCATAACAGGTGATGGGTTTTGTATCTTATATATATTCGGGGATAGCAGCTAGTCAATACATTGTGTATTTCATAACAGGTAATGGGTTTTGTATCTTATATATATTCGGGGATAGCAGCTAGTCAATACATTGTGTATTTCATAACTGATAATGGGTTTTGTATCATATATATTCGGGGATAGCAGCTAGTCTAATATTTCATTTAAGCTTATTAGTTAGTAGTTATTACATAGCTTGTCACGTGTAAATTTTATATGTATTCATTTGCAAAAAATTGTTCATTTTCAGCAGCATTAATTGATAAGTCTGCTTTCCGGTCTGCTTCCGGTCTTGTAAGTTAATGATCAAATTGTGTACATATAGTTCGTATTTATTAATAGTTTATTTTGGGATAATAAAAAGAAATGCAAGTTACGTACAGATTACGTGGGTGTGACGGACAATTGTTTCGTAATAAGAAGGACATGTCACTTAATATTCTAGCTTAGAAGACATTCATTAATTAGAGATTAATAACTGGGCGCGCTGTGTCATTGAGTGATAATATCCCCGGCGCGTCGATAATGGCTCGAGGGCTTTAGCCCGAGTGCCATTATCAAGAGCCGGGGATATTATCACTCAATGACACAGCGCGCCCAGGTATTGAACTTTTTAATACACTTGTTCCGGGGAAGGAAAGCTATGAAAGCACTTAATGTCAACTAACACAGTGATTATAAACATACAGTACATATGGCCTACTCCATACTCCAATAGGAGCGTTTCTTAGTTACAAAAACTGCTGTAACTTCTTTATTACTGAATGGAAACATATGAAATGGGGGTTCATTTTCTTAGTAAGATCATTTGCTACAATTTAGTGTTGGTTTTGATGCACATTTCTAAAAAAAAATGTTTTTCAAGTTGGAGCGTCTACGTATTTCTAACGTAAATCCCGCGTAAATAACGTCACGTTGCGCGTGCGCTCGATCGCAGGGCGATTATCGCTCACGCGATCGATAATATCCTCGGCGTTTGTTGATAATATCCCCGGCGGACCGATAATACGGATTTTGTCAACGCAAAAATGTTACTATATATAGTAACAGGTGTATTAATGTGCATTAACAGTAAACAACTGTGATTTTCATAAAGCTTTCTATATGGCATGTATATTTAAAATGCAACGCAAGTTTGAAAGAACCTTATGTCACACATTCTACAAAGTCTAAAACCACACCTGAAATTAGGAATAATTGGTCTTTAATTTACATATTGGATAATCATATAACGAACATGTTTGAAATACGTTTTGGTGTACTTACATTTGTTTTAAATGGTCTTATTATAATTATTGTCATAGTTTAGTTCAAAAATGAATACCAACCATTGTAAATAGCATATGCATCATCTTATCTAACATGTGTAGTATGTATAAAATAGTATATTAATCTTTAGTTAAACTGTACTTGCGATGCAAACATGTATTTTATCTGTTAAAGGGTCTAACATCGTTTTTGTCACTTGTCATTTTGCAACAAGTCGAGTCCATTGTAAGTTATGCAGAATTTCATAAAGTGAAGTGAGTTTCTTTTTTATTTAAGTATTCCGCTTCGAGAGTGCTATCCCTTTGTGAAAGTTGTATCCCTCGAAGTACTCTCCCTTTTAAGTACCTTGGTCTGAGAGTGCTCTCCCTTTAAAACAGTTAGAAAGATATTTACCTTTGATAGTGCGCTCTCTCTCTCTCTCTCTTTAAAAAGTATCTCCCATTAAGATAGTCCTTTCTTGTTCTAGAAGTAATGCGTGTTAGATAGAATTTATACTATTTAAGGATACAATTATATCAGTCACGTGACCGAGAACTTCTCATATTATTCTGATTATATTAAATTGAACCTAAACGTAATTCTCAAACTTGGAAAGGCCTTTACCGATAAAAAGTTCTCAAAATGACAAAAACGACCCAATGACCTTAAAACAAATAAGCATGAGATGCATTGTCACTCGCGATGCCAAAAGAACAATTTTTGTAAATATTCTTATATAACTTGAAATGATAGTGTGCAAAAGTTTCGGACATTACTATGATGATGACCGAGTCTGGTTGAATGTGAGTGAAAATGCATTTTTGTTCAAATGATTACCAGTTTCGCGTGTAAATGACAGGAGAATGATAAATGATTGCTTTTTGAAATAATTGAGAATGAGTGCTTGAGTGTAACGATTGTTTCTTCTAGTATGAAAGTTGTAAGAAAGTGATTAAGGTGATATTCTAGTCAATTTATCGTAAAAACTTTGTATAAATTAGCTTATATTATGCCGCTATGAAATCACCAATGGGTGAAGGCAAGCATTGATGTGGTGTATTAACTTTGTATATAAACGCATGTATGGTTTGCTTACTTAGTTAGTACATTTATTAGTATAGTTCAATGTATTTGTTATCGTATAACCATGTAACTAATGGAAGTTGATCATAGAAATGTGAGTTGTAGTCTCTTGTGTGAATCTAACAAAAATCTGACATGTAGACATACATATTCAAACGATAGCAAACAGTGCCAATCAATTTTGATGTGGTCTACTTTAAAAATACTTTCCCAGTAACAATAACTACGCCATAAGATTGGTATAATAGCCATTACCAAAGGGGTGTGACTTTTCAGCGATCAAAATAGATTGAATGTCCATGCATATGTTTTGTTTACGAGAAAACACTTGACGAACCTCACTGGTTGTGAATCAGCTTCCCATGAAACGCCGGGCAATAGTGCAATACTTCATTTATTCATTGTCAATGTATTTCGTACAATGTTGTTTTTGTGTAATATTATGTTTTTTGTTATTCTGTGCCGTTACCTATTGATGTTTTATGTATGTTTTTTTGTTTTTTATCCATTATGTCCAAGGCAACGAAAATGGGGCTCTGCATGCTATATTGTGATATTTTGTTCTTTCCCATGTAACTAGTCATTAGCTCATATTATATCATTTAGATTTTTTATATTTCCCTTTCACGTCTCACATTGCTTGTATTTATAATGTATTATCATGCGTGTTCAAACGTTACTCTTTAAAAAATAATTAAAACAATCGGCGGACAATTTTATGAGCTTCCGGATTCATCACGGAAAGACCCGAGTAGTTACCATTGTAGTCAAAACTATATGTACAGAGTTGTCGTTCCTTTTTAACATAAACACACAAGATTTATCCCTACTTTCATCTCATTCGGATCATTTCGGTTCTACGTCCAGCAGCATATCCGACATTAACACATACTTATTACAAATTGGCCAAACTCCGTGGCGTAGCTCAGTGGTTAACGCGCTTGTCATCTAATCTTGGAACCGGGTTCAAATACGGGTGGAGGCACTCATATGCTTGCCATATTTCAGCTGAAAATGACTACAGAAGTTATCTCATCACACTTAGAACATTACTGTAACGACAAGGGAGTTAACCACTGTAAGGGGTTTAGCAAAAAGCATAATTTAAAAAGCATCTTTAATAATCACTCACCTAAGATATAATCCCCATGTAATATTTGTAGTTTTAATCTTTTCTGTATTATTATTATTATTATTATTATTATTTTTATTATTATTATTATTATTATTATTATTATTATTATTATTATTATTATTATTATTATTATTCAGTACCAGAATACTCGATATGTATATTTTTGTTTATGTCGTCTGACAAATGGTTGTATCATACGTATAGGCCAAATAATGTACCCCACCCCATAGAATAAAACACAAAGGTCTAAATGACTTATACAATAATGTATAACATGGGTGGGGTACGTTACTTGAACATATTCATTTCTGTATCAATGAATTTCTCAAATATATTTATTATGTATACCTATATTGACATTTGCACCTGTTTTATGAAATGTCCAGAAGTGGCATTCAATATTGACCTTATTTACTCGTAATTGTAGAATAAGGATTACCAATCATATCGCCTGTTACTGACCTAGAGTTTAAAATGGTGTGATCTGATTGGTTGTCCTTATCATTCAGTCAAGTAAGATCAATATTGAATACCACCCCAGAATGCTGCCATTTCATTTACATGTTTGCATATGTAATTTACTTCAAACATTCCTTTACGATAATCGTGGATTATCAAAGATTATACTAGTAATATATTATAGTTACATGTATAAAGACTGTAAATGTCCTTCAAAAAAAAAAAATGATGCAAATCAATCACTGTAGAGTTTTGTGTTATTATAAATTATATAGGTCGTTAGTTCAAAAACGCTATTTTAAAAAAACAACAACAAGAAAAACTGTATGAAAGCTACTCTTTACTTATAGCAAAAGCAAGCATTATTTATGTCACATTGACCTGTGGCGATTTTCGTGAAACTAGATTCATAAGGATTGTCTTGTGGTGCTGATTTCAAATAAACATGAGTCTTTTAAGATCGCAAGTGGCACTTACGACTTTCTCATTCTAAGCCAGCGAAATGTCAATAAAAGTGTGTTAATAAATTGAACTGCATTGTCCTAACCTTACGAACGAAATAAGTCGTCCGAAAATCATTAGGTCAGTCAACCTGACAGGTAGTAACGTTATTCATAGTGTGCAGTTCAATACTGGGAACTTTCATTTTATATGCACTAACAATGCCAAAACGTGTCGACTTGCTGGCCTTTTCAGACAGTGTGGCACCGGCATATCTGGGTTTTTTAGGAAGGAATCTGTCAATCAGACTGGGCAGTCAAAACAACTCAAAATAAGTTGCTCAAATAAATGACACTGATATGGTCGTTGTCACTACAGTACAATGTGATATAAAATGTAATTGTGATATAGATCTAAACCAAGTCATGAGTGGGTAGAACCATTCTTTTGAAAACAAGACCAAAATTAGCAAAGTTCTAACAATTTCAGTGGCACCAATTCTGAAACCTGACGACATTCCAATAATGCTTTAAACAAAATACATCTAGTGCTTCGATTGAAAGTCGGCAACAACATTTCAGTCGTGGAGATTACCCAGTCACATGATATTGACACCAGGGAAAACATCATAATTATACGTTTGCGTTAATAGATACACCAGTACCATTTTTACAAACATCTTTGCTGCGTCGTTGGCAAGCAATTATCTAAACACATGGTCTCTGGGAACGATGCGATGCTTTCAAATGCTTAATCAACACCGTTTTCATTCGTGTGACTTTGTCCCTGGGTTATGTCCCTTGTCTGAATAACGCGAATGGTTCGGTTCTGTAATCGTCACTCATGTGAAGAAGTAGTCATTCACTGGGTTAGAATGAGAACTGAACAAAACAACTGATACACATTCTCATGAATCAGTGTATAGTCAAGTCTCTAGACTATGTAATTGAAAATAATACGCTGGTTGGACGAGAATGCTGATACATAACAGGCCTAAGAAATTGTGTCACAAACGACAGTTTTTATTTTCCCCATTTTTCATCCATTCAATATAGAATATATTTGATTCCATTGTCAAAATCAAATCAACGTGACAATGGTTTCGAACCCGGAACGGCACATCGTCGATAGTACCTGATATAATAACTTAAACACTACAAACGGTATATATTTGATTGTTTTGTGTGGTACTAGTTAATACCTAGAGTCATAATTAGATCCGACCAAAACCATGTTCTGGCCCATTTATGCGTTAAATGGTATATTCATTTGGAGCGGACAGACGCGTTTAAACCCTGTTTTTTACCTAATCCTTTTTGTGATATGTACTTTCTTAGGCCTGTAGATACATATTTAAAACCAGTATCACAAGGTGCTTTTTATGAGCCTATGTTCAAGGAAATAAGAAGTTGTCACGTTAACCAAACTGAAGTTGAAACGGCTCGTTTTACCATAAGTAAAGAGATATTTTTCGGACAGTTGTTCTTCTTATCTCAATACTTGTACTCTAATACACCCAAACCTTAATAATTATAAAATACACAGAGACGAAGAGCGCCCCAGTCCTGAAAATTACGCGCACAAAAAAACACACGATAAAAACAGAATATACAGAAACATTCTAAAACAATAAGTGCCAAGTACACGTACATGTACCTGGTCATCCATAGTTTACGATACATCACAGTGAATAAACGAGTCAAAGTACTTGCTATGGCACTTGGATACACGTACATACATATGCGCATGAATTAATCATGGTGATTATTGGTCCAGTGCCAGTCGGGGAAAAAGAAAATCGTAGTCAACAACTCACATGATTCGCCGTCCGCGGTGATAGGTATAACGTATTTGATTGATATTAAATTATTAATTTATAAATCAGAATTCGACCAAAAATCGCTTGGCCAGCGATGCGCAGCCAGGAGTGCGTCGAACTCGCAGTTCAAGTTTGATTGTCGATTTTCGAACCCAACTCACTCTCAGATCAAAGAGGCTTGAAGTACAACCAGAAAATAAAGATTTCAATGACGACCCTCGTTTGTTCGATATGAATGCAATATGGGAAAATTGCTAGATTACAGGGTGGGGATTAGACGTCAAAACATTGAAAATGTCTAATTATTCCTGGACCGGTCGTCGACCCCCGGGCGGGCAAAATATTGACTGATCCATTCCCATAGGGGATGGTGTCGATTGGGACGTTGTAAAGCGGTCGCGACGTAGGTGACGATGACGGATATAAACGTCAAGTACAGCTAGAGACTATATTGAAGCGATGTCTAAGTTATTAGCTGCAAATGGTTCGTAAGCGTTTAACTAAGCAAGCGATAGATGATCTTGAAACAATAAGATGCCTATCGACGTCAATCAGTAATCAATTAGTCAAATCCCTCTTCCCTGTATTCTGAAAGTCCGTGTTCGATGTGCATTATTTTTGCGCTATATACACTGTAGGCCTATGATCGAAATTCGTAGAATTTCCTGATTCCTTAGCGAATTTCAACAGGTAACTAGCTTCAGCATGTAACAGCACTTTTATTGGCAGACCGTTTTGTTTAAAACCTTAAACTGGCCATCCTTAGAAATTAGAAGAATACTGTTTTATAAAATAATCTATCATACTGTTGCTATATACCCGGAAAATAATTTGTTAATCCCATCTGACCCCCGAACTCGATACAGTAGTGGGTATGGCTACAAACATGTCAGTACATCACATGATCAATACAAGTTCTCTTTCTATCCCAGAACACATAGCCAGTGGAATATGCTGTCCTTAATTGCACAACAGGCTGACACGGTTGATGTTTTAAGACCATTGTCACTGTGCCCGTCTTGGTGTCCACATATGCCTACTAATCTGCAACCAACGTACAAAGTTTTAACCTAAATTCTTGATTAGAAAGTCAATCTTTTAACTTGCACATGTATTATAACAATTATTTTGTGTATTATACACTCGCATTCAAAATTGTTTTTAAACTTTAACTAGCGCCTGCACATAATCTTCAGAGTTATGAAGGAGAGCAGTCTATATAAGAAGAAGAAGAAGATCAGTCTCTGAAAATCTGTTTTTACTACTTTTAACCTTTCGTTCTACGTTTACTTTTACCCCTGTAGTCTTCCTGGTATTGAGCAGGGGTCTTCCTAAACCGTAAATAGATTATTATAGTATTATACTGTTCTATACTTATTTGAACTATTCGTATACTCTTTAATTCAGTCTTAGCAGTTGACGCGAAAAATTGTCTACGTCCCCGCAAGGGGGTTTGACAAAATCGGCAGAAACTTCAAAGTTAACGTAAGAAACGTATTAAGCTATAATTTTTTGGAAACCATAATTTTATTTTAAGTAATTCATTTTTAGTTTTTGTTGACGTAAAAATATTTATAAAGATAATTGCTAGATTTATTTAAAAGACATATCATCAATACACGCTTTTTGTGATATTGTGAATAAACTATTATAGATTACCGATTTTGCCATTTGGTTCACAGTGCACCCAGTTTTTTAGACGATTTAGACGATAACGATATTTGGGAAAAGTATTCGATACTAGACATATCCACATTTACCTCCCTTGGTTGCGCTGGGCAAGCGGAAGTGCACTGAAATATATTTTCTTATTTTTTTAATGATTTTTTAGAACACACTCTTCGCCAGGCAAGTAGCAAGCGGTAAGCCGGATCATATATACTCTTCCTATTATTATACTTGCGTACACACATTAAAATTGTCCGTGTCATTCGCTTCTTAACTCGAAAACTCTCTCTAAAAATAAGTTTTCGTGGAACAGACTAAGTTCAATAACAGGATCCATGTCATGAACTTTCATAGTTCACAAATTAGAGAATTTTATTTTGAGATTTTTTAAACGATTATATAAAGTGATCATTATGTAAGGTTCGGAACTCAAGACCCGCAATCAACTGACTTCTTTCAAGTAATGCACCATGTCAATTGAATTTGAAACCCATGGCATGGGCATGGACACAGACCCTGGGCGGGGGTACGCTTAACGCGTTACCGAGGCATGGAATAGTGTCGGTGTTTTAATTTTCCAGGGTTTTCATTAGGCATCGAAATAGCAGAATAAAGTCGTAACATTTGACTGGACCTAGGCAAATGACAGGGGTTTCTCTTCCCAATAAATTACTGGGACTACTCTGGCCATCTGGGCAACCCAGGGGGAATTATACATTTTCAATTTTTTTTGTAGATCTGAGCTAGGCATACTGATGGCGCTGGTTTAGTGAAGTCCATTGTAGTCTCGTCATCATTTCATTTGTGCTACCAGTTTTCCTGTACTGCAGTGCACCAGTCAGTTGCATCCACCCCCACCCGGTGGATCCATGGTCGATTGCCGAAGAAATGGCCGTGATTTTACTTTCTGCGCAGGGCCGTGAAAATATAAGAAATATTTTCTCCAAACCATTACTGTAGGAACAATATTTAGTTGCCAGGGGGCCGGCGGAAATACTGGAGATTTTACCATCAGCCCTCCCGTGGAGCGCGGGGGATTTTACCACCCGAAAGTAAAAATCCTTGCCCATCCTCAGGGGTGGGGGCCGTGGATGCAACTGACTGGTGCAAGTCACCATACACGTACCGGGTTGCTCGGTCAGTCGGTGTTGGGACAGCTTCCAGCGTGTCAATCAATGTTATTGTTAGTATGAGGGGTCCAAAATGGATATTAACTCATAGTCATACTCAAGGATTGGTATAACAAGTCACTTATTATCCCAATCCTTATCATATATCTCGCAGAAAGGTGACATACTGTCCGTCCGAGATCAAAACACATATTTGTTTTGATCTCGGACGGACAGTATGTCACCTTTCTGCGCAGAAAGTAGCCCCTAGGCTCGACAAATCCGCTAGTAATTACGAGCAGAAATTCACATCGGACAAGTCAACATCCAGCAACACTGACGAGTGCAATTTCTGGCAAAAATCAATCAAGTTTCAATAATTAATCGCGCATTAAACAACATAATTCGATAAAAAACCATATCGTATTCGATACAAACACCAGATCATCTAGTCGGTCAAAAACGAAAGTTGGAAGAATCAAAACATGGGTGCGCAGTGACGTCACGGGAATTCCCCGGTTATACTCGATTAATGAATGCCACTGTTCTTATTTTAATCGATCGAAACATAATTTTTAGCGTTAAAGCGACGTTTGCAGTGTGTCACAGTGCGCAGAATGAATGTTATGTATGAATGTATGGACTAACAAACAAACTCCTTCCATCAGTTAGCGTAATTAAGAAAAAAAATTAATGCCAACATAGTGGTCAGCACGTGAATAATAAAGTTTGTATAGACACAGTATATTTACCAATCAAGCTGATCAAAAGTAGTCTGCTACAGAATGGAGAAAGGAGCATAAATGCGGAACACATTTGTATTTTCACAATTTTATTGACAGTTTAAGACGAGAATCACATCGTTCAAAAACAGATTTCCAATTTTTTTCTTTGACTGAAAAATACGGACGAGTTGATTTTGCTGCAGGGCGAGTGGTTTTTTGGGTCCTGGAAAAATTTGTAAAGGCCTGATCCGCTATTATTAGCCTTCTCACTCGCCAAGGCAACGTGGCTGTTCCAGGACAGTTCTGGTTCAGTGTGGCTTCCATGGATCGATGGTGAGCTCATGGATGGAATGGGTAGGGTAATCAATAACAGCAGGCTGCAGACCAAATTGACTGCTAAAAACCATTTTGGGTCAACTGAAAATGTAAAATTTATACACAGAAGAAAATAGTAAGTTGCATTAAGGACCTTGTCAGACCTGTTGGTAAAGCATTTTGGTCTGCTAGGCTAAAACTTATTGAGAACCCTGTATATGGGGTCGGGAGGGGTAGGTTATTGAATGTGTTTGTGGAATTAATCTCATCAAATAATGTCATCAATGTAGATTAGAAAGAGGAACTAGGACCCTATACACTAACCAGTGTGAACAACTGATTGTACTGTGTAACAGAAGATGCATCGTCGGATACTCACGTTCGATTGCATTACGTTATACTCATACATCGAAATGAAGTTGTATGTAATGTGTACCGTGGGTATCCGACAATACAGAAGATGATGAGTGGCCTTTGATGTGCACTTGCTGGTTTCTGTTATGAAGGAAACTTTGGATCCATTAGTGTTGGCCATTAGATACTGTAGTGATGTGTAGGAGATGTTGATGGAGCACTTTATCAAAAGCATATGAAATACATACAACATTCTAGCTGCTTTCAAATCAAAATCACTGAGCTTTTTTTACTCTTTATTTTTATTACCATGGTTCACTAAGTGACCATCGAAAACAGACTTTAAGTGTAATGTAAAGCAAACCTGCTCAGCTAACTCTTTATGAAAACTTTCATTTGTGATACATGCAGGGTTTCCCTAGGATTTTTCATACGAGGGTTGCAGGACCCTTAAAATTTATATTTAGGGAGTCCCTGAGAAATTTTGGGGGTCCCTTCACTATACAGTAATGCATTTCAAGCTCATTAATAGTGAGTATCAAATGTATAAATAAATAAAACAGCAAATGCAGATTGCTCAATGCACCACAAGACATAGTGCAATAAATAGCAGAAAGAAAAATGTTCTAGCTGAAATAAAAAAACTCTATTCAAGGGATCCTATTGGGGGTCCCAAGGATGCACAGTAATACAAAAATGAGGGTCCCAAGCAACAAAGTTGCGTCAGGGACGCAGAAAACCTGCACCAGGGAAATCCCTGTACATGTATTTTTTTATATTGCAGGTATGTAAGGGAGTGATGGGTTACGAGGTGAACAGATTCGAGGGTGATGTTGATGAGGAACTCATCTGTCCTATATGTAGTGGTGTACTAGAGGAACCCTTACAGGTAAATATATCTTACTAACTTATTGCGTCACATTGGCAGAATTTTTAAGCCATACACTACCCAGAAGTTCTAACCCGCCAACTTTCATTTTTCGCCATAACTTTTTGTACCCACATGAAATTTTGCTGCTTGCATACCAATACATGAAATTGAATACAAGATACATTTGCCTATAAATTTATTTTGGACCACAAACAGTTATTTTCGTTCTAACATGTTTAAAACAATGGGGTATTTTTTCCAAATACACAAAAATACCCCAAAATACCCAAAATGAAATTATGCATAATTCAAAGTGTGGCAAGAACCTTTTCATAAAGAATTTGGCATAACTGATCACTGCCCTCAACAAAAAACTGATTGACTCCCGACAACATGGTAATTAAGGAACAGGTATGAAAGTTTTGTGTTCATCTTGCTGTATTAGGATTTCATTGGACAGTTCTTCGGCAAGCCCATTTAAAACTATCATTTTCCCCAAATGTTGCCCAAAAACTTTCTCTGACAAGTGCACAACTATCACAAGGCTGTAATATTGGGCTATTGGCTATTTATTTTAAATTTGTTTCCTGGTAATTATGCTTGTGTTTTCATTCAAAGTCAAAATTAGTCTATGGATTTACCTAGTCTGAGGCATTTTTAATACTGTATAAGTGTATATTTTCGCATGTAACTTTGTTGAAAAGTTTGCGAATTCGTAATTCCACGCATTTCGCGGACATTAAAGTTGGCGAAAATGAGATTTCAGCAGGTAATGATATTAGCGCAAAGTGAACATCTCAAATTGTTTGTTTGTAACATATAATCAATTGCATTCAGCAAACTTCGGGTAATATTAAAAACAGAGAAACTGTCGAAGTGAGTGTTAACTAATACGGTTGTTAGACTTCATTAATTGTCAAACAGAAAATGTTTGCGAAAACACCAACATTTCCACAACGTGAACTGAACCAGTTATAAATACAGTATATTGTGAACTTATGAAGTTATGTGCAAAAAAGTTTTGAGGAAATCGGACAGGGAAGGTAGCGCTCAACCTAACCAGCCGAGCACAGAACTCAGAAACACCACAACACAACTACTTGCCCGCACATAAACCACAGAAACAATTAAAAGTCCAAGTCCCCGCCGAAAACATGCAGGTTGAGCCAATTTCATAAAGAAATTATTGAATAGCGGTTATTGCATGAGACCAAATAATACACAGCCAAGACTCGACCAAGTTCCCCCAAGGCCCGGCTGCATGGCGAAATCTGTAAAATAGTTGTCTTTTGATAAATTGTTTAATTTCTGTCAGTTAGACAGTTAGTCAACCATACCAGGTTACTAGGTGTTAGTCAACCATACCAGGTTACTAGGTAGGTTAAGTGACCCAATGACTAGCAATATTATAATTATTATTAATTACAAACAAAAGGTTGTGTAGGATCCTTTTATGTGCGTTGGTCATTACCAGTTGATTAGCCCTTGGTAGTTTGGGGTCAGTTGGTGATTAGGTCAAGGTCAGCAGTATTGAAGGTCAAGGGGGTCACACTACCCTTGACTTTGGCTGGCAGTCTGCCATGAAGAGCACATTTGAAAGTTTCGAGCAATTACCAACTGGCTCTTGGGTTTGAGTGTACAGCTTAAAAGATGTGGTCCTGACCTGCAACGACATACCAATGCTGTTAAAATGATACTGTATAACTAGCTCCGTTGCTTACATGTGTAAAACAAGCTCCGTTGCTTACATGTGTATAACTAGCTCCGTTGCTTACATGTGTATAACTAGCTCCGTTGCTTACATGTTTGTGTGTCAGAAGAGTGCAGTTTTTAGGCTAATAAGGTTTGATTGACATGTGAATTCAAACCCCACACCAGCCACATTTAATAATGCCTTGGTCTCACTCAGCATATTTTGGTCTTGGGCATGGCGTTGTACTTCCGATTTAAATAAATAAGTTTTGGAAGGCATGTTGAGCAGGGATATCACAAATATTCTTACGATTACTTGGAGGTACCCACATCTTCCCCTAGACCAAGAGGACCCTTTTCCCTATACTTTTCGATGCCCATTTATTAATGGAGGGGTTCATCACCGAGGCAAAAAATCTCAGTGGGACTAAGGCATAAGATAGATTCATATCCAGTTAAAAGCCTTTGTCTGTTCATTTAACACTTGACTGAATTAGTTCCATACAAAGTCTACCCTAGTGGTTAGTGAGCTGGATTTATAACATTTGACAGCAATGTTTTCTTGCTCCAAATAATGTTTGTGGACCACATGAAAATTACCTAGTGAAAGGTTATATTTATACTTGTTTAACAAGTTGTTAGGATAAAACTGGTAAAGTGAAATACAGACCACCCCTTGAATACTGTAAAATCATATAAACTTCATGGGGGATTAAATTTCGTGGATTTCGTGGTTCACCTTCCACCACTAAATCAAATCCAATTGAACAATAATTTTGACCATTGTATTTATTTAATAACTTAAATGCAAAATCCACAAATTAATGTCCCATCAAAATGATTGTTTTACAAATAAAAAACCAAAATATTGTCCCAATGAAATTAAATGATTTTACAGCATGGGTGTGGAATTCCTTTTGCTCTGCGGGCAAGTGGATTTTCCATCCAGCTTGTCCATGGGCAAGTGCAAAATTACCATGAGTAAATAATATTAATTGTCCTGTTTTACCTAGTTTACCCTAAATACAGTAGTGAATCCTTAAATTCCCTAAAATTAATATCAGGTATAGTACTCTCAAGCTCGACAAGATAAATACACAAATGAAAGTGCAATTTTGTTTCTTTTTCAAATTTTTGTGTTTTCCTGGGCAAGCAGATTTATTCTTCGGGCAAGTGGATTTTTCAGTCCAACTAGCCCATGGGCAAGTGAAAAATTTGTGGATTTCCACACCCCTGTACAGTAACTGAAAATTGTCAAGAAACCTTTTTAAGCCAGAATAAACAACTCCACCAAGATGGTTAATGTTACTCCATGGCTCTATTTTATTCTTATGAGTTATTTTTTGCATAAATTTTAATACCAAAGGTCAGAAATTTGCATTTCAAAAGATCACAATAGAAATTAGTAAAGGCTTACTTAATTCTTGGTCTATAATCTGTAAATCTGTGAAAGGGTATTTAAAGCACGTGTGCTACAGATAAAATTGGTTTTTGTACAAGGTTAACATGAGTGCTAGTTTTCAGGTACATGTATCGGGGGTGTCAATTTTCCTGATTAATCCGGAATTCCGGAGTAACTTATCCTGGAGTTAAAATGTATTTAGTCTGTTTTGAAGGAATATTTTAATAAAACCGGAGTAAAACATGGAAGCAATGTGTTTGAAGGCCTTTTCTTTGGCAAAAATGGTTGACCAAATAATTACGATTTTCCTGATTTTTAATTTAGACAGGAATAAATCATAATGGTCAAGCACTACGACCATCTCAGTCAAATGCAAAAAAGTACAACATTAACTGTTCAATATTCCATTGAGAATGCTTAAAAAAAACTCTATACATGAATACATGTGGTGTTTGCTTTATGTTCAAACTACAATCTACCGTCGATAAGCTCGTATGTCCTTAATCAGGGGGATCAAAAGATTACATGTCTGAAATGAAAATTAGTATTACTTAATATCGTAAAAAAGTCGGGGCTTGTTTTGACTATGAACCTTGAGATATATACCGGAACTTCTAATAAGTAACTGTTGAAACGACCCTGTAATAATTTGTTGTATTGCTATTGATAATATAAAGTGTAGCAAAAATCTCAATTTCTTCGAATTTTTTGATAACTATATTCTATTGAATTATAACTCTTTATCAAGGATATGTATATGTGTTTCGATGAAGAAGTTATTAAACATTAATCTGGATAAATCAGTGTATTTTTCTCACCGTGTGTTTACTTTGTGAAAGATATTTATTTGACGATAAATTAATCTGTGTAAACTTTACGGATCGTGATCTTAAAAGTACCTTTCTTCACTGGATTTGTACCATACTTGTGGAATAATTTATTCATCAAATCATATAATGAATGAGTGAGTTTATAACTTTATATACTTTGTACTTTTATATAATTTATTAATACAGTACTACCTATGTAGAGCAGCAGTCTTTTGAAGCTGCAAATTTTGGCTGTTGTAGAGAGGTTATTGCTCTACAGTGATTGAATTTATAGTAAATAACAGCTTAGGGAACTTTTCGAAAGGTGATGTTATAGAGAGGTTGTATCTACATAGAAAGTCGCTCTGGAGAGATTGTACTGCATGTTCATTGTAACCTGTGTAACAGTCTGTGAGAGGATATCAAATGTGGCCTCGTGAAGCAGGTGGCCATTTATTACTAGGTGTGTTTATACCCCGACATTCTTTTAGTAGTGGTGGGGCATTAAGTGTCAAATAAAAAAAATGGCCTCTAAAGAAACATAGTTGCTTAATTAAGGTTACCACTAATTGTGGCTGATATGATATTTAGATGTAAAGGTACATGAAGGACCACTGGCTTTATGGTGATGTTGTCTATAGAAGACCACCGAGCTAAATGATGCTGCAGGGTAAGAGAAAGACAGTAGGTTATACGGTGGCTCTGCATAACCTTCTGTCTTCCTTTATTCTGCAGCTCCAGTTAGCTCAGTGCCTTCTATAGACTACATCACCATAAATCCAGTGGCCCTTCTTATAGTCAGCTGTCTCTTTATTCTGCATGCTGCACCCTATTGGCCACATACAGTGTTTGAATTGCATCTACCGGTACATTTAATATTTTAGCCAAATGGCTCCCGAAAATCAGAGAAATTACCTGCCAGAAATTTTTAAGATTTTGCAACTTTCTAGTTATACTTTCCTACTTACTCGCAATATTGTTTCTAATTCTGTTATCGTACATGTAACATTTGTTCTTGTGATCACAAATTGATGATAATTCTCTCAATCAATACAGCAACCATGTTGCTTTCTTAGAACTATTGATACTTTAAAGTTTAAAGAGACGCATGCTAATTGGATGTAGGTATTGCAATTCTGTCTTGACAGGTATAGCTACATACTAGCTAGTTAGTGTCACATATTGATTAACAAGCAAATTACGTGTTGACAAAGGCGAGAATGAAATAAGTCCTAGATTTTTATCCTGTACAAAGTTACTGGCTCTAAAAATATAAAAAAGATTTAGTCAAATTTCTGGGAGAAATTAAGTGTAAAATCCAGTTAGGATAAAATTACTCTACCTGTTTAAGCAATTGTTTTAATTTTTTGGGCATACATTAACGATGACATCACTGTCAGAATAGCCTAGCTGGACTATAGTTGCTTCTCTAATGTGAGCACTACCTACCAAATGCTTATTGTTTATTTAACATGAGTTTTAAGTTATTTACCATCTGGGTCACTATGTGGTCGGGTGTATAGTTATGGTGCCTATTATTTTCTTCCAGCAGTTCCAAAATTGTACCCGTAGCATATGTTTCTAACCCCTTAACTGTTTGCCCTGTAACCTGTACCAAATCATCATTTACCAAAATCTTTGAAATTTACTTACTTACTTACTTACTGCCAATTATGCCCTCTGGCATGTAGGGCAGAAACGAATGACCTCCACTGGCTTCGATCTTTGGCCGACTTCTCCACTGTTCCCCAGGACTGTCCCATGGTCTTCAATTCCACCTCGACTGTTCGTCCGCACACATGTCTTGTTAGAATGTCCCCAAATAGTAACCAAACTTATGAACAAATGGAATAGGCTCCCAACAGGTTGTAAGCGTTTATTGAAGACAATATTGTTTTAGTATTTTGTTTTATACTTTCAGAAATTTATATTTTCAACACAAGAAATTTGCAATTTATTTGTGCATGAATATCAGGATCAGGTCAAATTCTCCCTACTATATATTGTTGATATATATTTTCAGGCACCTGCATGTGAACATGCTTTCTGTGCTTCGTGTATACAGGAGTGGTTAACCCGGCAACCTACATGTCCAGTTGACCGTAACCCCATCACAGCTAACCAGCTTAAACCGGTGCCTCGGATTCTCCGCAATCTACTATCACGTCTACATATAACTTGTGAGAACTCTGGTTATGGTTGTACGGTCGTTGTGAAACTCGACATGTTACCGAATCACCTTAACGAGTGTGAGTTCAACCCAAAGAAACCGGTTCACTGTGAACTTGGTTGTGGGTTGGTCGTGCCAAAAGATGAACTTAAGGTGAGTGCAAGTCATTCTTTTTCATTCATACATTTATCTGACCGCTACCACTGGGAAACTCAAGATTAGTGCTGCTCAATTATAAATTAAATTATTTACCTTATTGGTCATTTTATGCCCCGGGCATCTACTGCTGCAGAATGAATATAGTTATTGTCTTGTTCATCTGTCCATTGACTACAACATGTTGAAACTCAAATATTTTTGCAGTCAATCAATGCATTGCTGTCAAACTTGGCTTACCTGTAAAAGTTATTTAATGAAAATATCTTGAGAAAGGGCAAAGTAATGGTCAACTTAATCTGTTTTGAAGGAATTACTTAATAAGAACTGATTCATATAGTGAAACAATGTAGTTGAAGACCTCTTGACTGCATCTGATTTAGAATTTGGCTCTGTTGACATCCCTGTCAGAAAAAGATAAAACGTTTAGGATTTTATATATTTGCATAGCAAGGGAAGTAACTGCTGTAAAAAGTTGTAAATTTACTGGTCAAGGGAGGTAATTTATTTGTCATGTTACACAATTATCTCTTGAATATTGTAGGACCATAACTGTGTCCATGAATAATGCAAACTCTTGCCTCTTTTTTTTTAGGACCATAACTGTGTCCATGAATTACGCAATCTCGTCAACCAGCAGACACAGAAAATGGCGGAAATGCAGACTGAACTTGCTGAACATAAAATACAGATCAATGAACAAAAAAGAGAATTGCAGCTTTTAAAGGTAAGTTTCGTTCTATGGTTCAGGGGTTCTATGATTCCTGAGTTCTGGATTTGCTGCACTAGAAAAAATAAGCTTTATTACAAAAAAAGTTATTTTATGTAAATGTTCCTAGTATTGACTGAGCTATGGTAATTTGAAGTTTACTAGCTAAATTTGTTAATAAAATAATCACTGATTGAGTTTTGGTGTTGGGATATGTGCTTAATGCACTTGCGTCTGATTTTCAGGATTAAGCATAATGCCTCAGTAGAACCCCTAATGATTATATCCGCTGCCTGGAAAGTCTCGAGTATTAATATGCACCTCACCTTTATGCATTCATGTATGCATATAGTTATACGGCTCTTGTGCAGAAAATATCAATAGTATAATTATATTTGTAGTACATCTGTACAGATGCAGATTTTGCCGCAGGACATACCCTTCAACATTGTTAATGCACCAGTCAATATTTTGCCTGCCCATGGGCGCAGCAAGGATACAGGGGGAATAAGACATGCCAATCTTCGGGAGCGGCAGGAATTTGACAACCTCATCAACTCCTAGCCCCAGGGAATAGACTCTGGTTGGTTCAAAGGCCTTGGCATTTCTGCAACATTACGTGTCCGGACTATGGGGTTTTAGAAAGTTAGCAATGTCTCCAGGGTGACTACGATTTAGACGTCACACAATTGAAAATGTCTAATTTCCCCCTTGGGTCACCACTATACAACAGGTGTTCAAGACAGACAAATGGTCAAGCCCCTTCCCTTTTTTAAGCTATTTAATCAATATGTATGTATGTTATATTACAGGAATATATGCGATCTATGCGAGTCTCCAATCCACGGATGAGAGAAATACAAACAGAAATGGAGCAGTCTGACATTGTCAGGTAAATCTTTTACCACTAAATAAATCAATATGAATTCAAATGATGTTAGATGATCTTGTTATTAGTTCCCTACCAGTTTCAACCAGAGAAGACTATAGCCCACTGTCCATCAGTTAGTCCGTCTATCCATCAAGAAGCACACACGAAAGCTACCTTAGGTGGTCGGAGGTGTGGCCTAACACAATAGAAATCTATTCAATTCATTCCGTGACCACTTAATTCTTTTGTCCTTTAAGTGGTCGTTCCTTTGATCTTAAACAATGGAATGACCACCTAAGGTAGCGATCGTGGGGGCGTCAGTCTGGATCCTGCCATAACTCAAACAGTCTTAAAGCTTACCTTTTTTATTTGGACAAAATTGTGGTTGCCATGGTAACAGATTAAATGCCATGTAGTGGACTTCTCTATTAATTGCTATACCTAATTATTAGTTTATTTGATTTTTTTTAAATTTCAAGTCAAGTTCATCCTGATTTTCCAGTATAATGCGGTTTGCATGATCTGCAGCCAGAGATTTGTTCTGTAAATCCAATTCTAGCTTCCCCTATTATATGTGTCAGTAAAATTCAAATCTTGTATGTACTATTTATTTCAATAAACAATTGATAATTACATAGGGTCTCAAGGCCACCTCATCAAATTATGAATGCCAAGTACATCCCCATTATGTTTGTGAGGTGAAATGTTATGATGGTGAATTTTCAGTGTGTGATTGCCGATAGTAACGTAACAATGTCAGGGCATATTTGGGTGTATTTATCACATTCATTGAAAGTACTTGCTGATTTACTCGACTTTTGACTTTATTCGACAACGGAGGTAATCAATAATATTTGACTCTGTTTTCTAGGTGGACAAATAGTCTACAAACTGCCAGAGTAACACGATGGGGAGGAATGATATCTACCCCGGATGCTGTACTACAAGCTGTGATAAAACGATCCCTAATTGACAGTGGTTGCCCCTCCCATATTGTTAACGAGCTGATGGAAAACGCTCATGAACGACGGTGGCCAGCAGGTCTTGCTACATTAGAAACACGACAAATCAATCGACGGCAATATGAAAATTATGTAACAAAAAGAATTCCAGGTATGTGCTTAATATATGCACAATAAGTTACTGTAAAATCATAAATTTTTGTGGGGGTTAAATCTCGTGAATTTCGTGGTTCACTTTCAACCACGAAATTAAATCCCATTGAACAATAATTTTGATCCTGGCATTTATTTCCTGAAATATAAAATCCACAAATAAACGTCCCATCGAAATGGTCTTTTTACCAAAACCACAAAATTTCGTCCCATCGAAATTAAATGATTTTACAGTAGTTCAATTAGGTTGTCTTGCAAAGATTTAATTCTGTTCAATACATTCGGGTGTTGCTCATGCAGTCAATAAGTGAGGGTATATCTAATGAAGCTGCTATCACACAGATAGTGGTGGCATGGTGGTTATGAGAATAAGAAGCTTGCCTCCTGACTGATCGAGAGGTCCTTGGTTCGATTCTCGGTTGGGGCTCTTAGTCATTTTAGAAATGCTTTTTAGTGTTTCCCACCCAACTGAAGATGAACTGGTTGGAAACCCAGAGGTAGTCCTGTGTGTATCAGGTGCTATACACCGGTCATGTTAAAGAACAAAGGAATCTGTTTGAAACAAGCTAAGGTATACCTGAATTCCTTGTATCTCACCTCTGTCTCTTCATTGATTTTATATCTGCCCTTGTCAGACACACCTGCAAATAATACTTAAGAAGCGGCGTTCGGCAGTATAATTCAGGGGTGTCAATCTTCCTAATTATTCCAGATTTACACATCCAGAAAGAGGCTTGATTCCTGACCAAAATAGAAGTTATTTGGAGAAATGTCATGAGAAATGGAAAAATTATGGTCACTTTAGTTTGTTATGGAAGACTTTCAGTATAAAACTGAGTTAAATATGGAAACAAAGTGGTTTTAGGACTCTTATTTGGCAAAAATGGTTGGCCCGAAAGATTTTCCAGATTTTGAATTTGGTTGTATATGTTTATAGGTAAACAAGCAGTGGTTGTGACATGTATAGAGAACCAACACATGCCCGAAGATCTGATCATGGAACCGGGTCTTGTCATGATATTTGCTCATGGGGTTGAATAAAGCTACAAACACATTCTAGGTAAGTCATTAATTTTGCATCATTTTAGCACTTAAACTCAGATTTAGATTTTAAAATTGAAAATAATTACTTTACTAGCATTTTTATACGCCCGTTGAAAAACGGGACGTATTATGTGAACACCCTTGGCGGGCAGCGTGCGGGCGGGCGGCGGCGTCCAGAAATTTGTCTGTACTCTTACTCAAACAGTTTTTGTCCGATCGTCTTCAAACTTGCTGACAATGCTTATTGGCATAATATCTAGGCCAAGTTCAATTATAGGCCAAATCGGTTCAGGCCTTCTTGGGTTATGGTCCTTCTTTTACCAAAAAAATGTGAAATTGGCCTTGTCTGTACTCTTACTCAAACAGTTTTTGTCCGATCGTCTTCAAACTTGCTGACAATGCTTATTGGCATAATATCTAGGCCAAGTTCGATTATAGGCCAAATCGGTTCAGGCCTTCTTGGGTTATGGTCCTTCTTTTACCAAAAAAATGTGAAATTGGCCTTGTCTGTACTCTTACTCAAACAGTTTTTGTCCGATCGTCTTCAAACTTGCTGACAATGCTTATTGGCATAATATCTAGGCCAAGTTCGATTATAGGCCAAATCGGTTCAGGCCTTCTTGGGTTATGGTCCTTCTTTTACCAAAAAAATGTGAAATTGGCCTTGTCTGTACTCTTACTCAAACAGTTTTTGTCCGATTGTCTTCAAACTTGCTGACAATGCTTATTAGCATAATATCTAGGCCAAGTTACATTATAGGCTAAATCGGTTCAGGCCTTCTTGGGTTATGGTCCTTCTTTTACCAAAAAAATGTGAAATTGGCCTTGTCTGTACTCTTACTCAAACAGTTTTTGTCCGATCGTCTTCAAACTTGCTGACAATGCTTATTGGCATAATATCTAGGCCAAGTTCGATTATAGGCCAAATCGGTTCAGGCCTTCTTGGGTTATGGTCCTTCTTTTACCAAAAAAATGTGAAATTGGCCTTGTCTGTACTCTTTCTCAAATACTTTTTGTCAGATCGTCTTCAAACTTGCTGACAATGCTTATGGGTGTAATATCTAGGCCAAGTTCGATTATAGGCCAAATCGGTGTAGGCCTTCTTGGGTTATGGTCCTTCATTTACCAAGAAAATGTAAAATTGGTCTTATCTGTACTCTAACTCAAACCGTTTTTGTCTGATCGTCTTCAAACGTGGTGACAGCAGTTATGGGCATAACATCTAGGCCAAGTTCGATTATAGGCCAAATCGGTTTAGGCCTTCTTGGGTTATGGTCCTTCTATTACCAAAAAATGTGAAATTTGGCCTTGTCTGTACTCTTACTCAAATAGTTTTTGTCCGATCGTCTTCATACTTGCTGACAATGCTTATGGGTGTAATATCTAGGCCAAGTTCGATTATAGGCCAAATTGGTTTAGGCCTTCTTGGGTTATGGTCCTTCATTTACCAAAAAAATGTTAAATTGGTCTTGTCTGTACTCTTACTCAAACAGTTTTTGTCTGATCGTCTTCAAACTTGGTGACAATGCTTATGGGTGTAATATCTTGGCCAAGTTCGATTATAGGCCAAATCGGTGCAGGCCTTCTTGGGTTATGGTCCTTCTTTTACCAAAAAAAATGTGAAATTGGCCTTGTCTGTACTCTAACTCAGACAGTTTTTGTCCGACCGTCTTCAAACTGGGTGACAACGCTTATTGGCATAATATCATGGCCAAGTTTGTTTTTAGGCCAAATCGGTGCAGGCTTTCTTGGGTTATGGTCCTTCTTTTACTAAAAAAAGGTTTTGACTTAATATGGGCTTTTATTTCATAATCAATATTTTTTGTCACTAGCACACTCAAGACGGGCGTATTTTGTGACATTTTGGCACTCTTGTTTTTCCATTTATTCTAAACCATTGAAATGTAGTATGTGCTATTGTTGCTTCTCCCTGTATACTTGAAATAATTTTAATCATAATCAGCAACATTAGACCGACATTTTTTAACAGTTTGATCTGAAGCTTTTCCGACGCATCACTGATGCATCTGGAAGCTCCCCTCAGATCGGGAACACATCGAGAATTCTCCAGATTCCTCCCGATTTCATGACTTCCCTGAAGCTTCCCCTAGACCCTGCTCACTAATATCCACCAGGAATACATCGCCGAGGCCAAAAACGCCCAGTGGGACCTAGGCTTTATAAATGTTCTTTTTTTGGGGCTTTATTTGAAATCCACACAGTTCAATCTTAACTTACTTTATCTCTCGTTTCAGGACCAAAGCTCATTTAAGCTGACTACATTCTGTGTGTCTCCAGCAGTTGGATAGGATTTTCAATCAACTGATTACAGCATCTATATATGAAGTGATCTTCCTTCCTAGCATCACCATATTTCAGAGTTATAGAACACCTTTCCTAGGAATAATATAGAAATCCTACAACAAGCAACTAGTAAAATTGAATATATTACAAGTTAAGCATTTACCATACCAGCACATACAGTCCAGTAAGGGTAAGAATACAGTGACGCAGTGGAACAACCCACTATTATGGTGTAAAAACAAGTATAAATGCTTATACCAACAGTTCAATACCAAATTAAACTTTACCTTTTTAAGCAATGGTTTTAATCTTTTGGGTACACATAAACGATGAGGTCACTGTCACAATATCCTAACTGGACTATACATGTTTATTCAGGGGTGTCACTGTTCACAATAATCCAGAAATCCGGAGTTTTCCTTTGCCAAAATATCATTAAATTGTAAGAAAATATTACAGAATTAGGTACGACTACATATTATAGACAAATATCTTGTGGGATTGAATGAACTTGAATTAGTTTAATGACCGTCATTGTCACTCACTCATTTATTCATACAGTATTGAGATATCATTTAGATATGAAGCGTTTTTGCTTCTTAGACCATTTATTTACAAGGACTGATCAGCTACGCATGTTCTTAACCATAGCTTGGTAGGCATCCCTTTTGTGCATTTCTGCTTAAGCCAACTACAGTCCTTTCAAAGTCAAATGAGAACGGTTGAAAATATACTATCGTCCGGCTGGTAAACTAGGTTTTGCAGGGTATACCTGAGTTAATAGTATTCACCACTATTCTTTAGAATGGAATAGTACCCTCATTAGTATTCCTTGTTCAATCGACTTGGACTTTGCTGATACGCATTATAATATTAATACTAATATCTATGAATATTGATAGGTACTTGTAAGAAAGGAGGGTTGATCATAAAGTTTTATAAACATTGTCAAGTATTTCAAGATGCTATTAGCTAAATTAAATGTACATGTTTGAATAGGGTTTACCAATTTGCCAAAATAATTTCTAGAATCATTGCTGAAAAGACTCATATTGCTTGTAGCTTTATGGCCATATTTCTAAATATTGATTGGCGTATTTCCTGCTCTTATAGGTTAAATATTATTATATAGAGTGGTAAACATCACCCACATGTAGGATTATATGGATACTAGTATAAGATGCTAAGTGTTTTATGCCGACCGTATTTCAGCAGAAAGCTGACTGGAAAATATAGACCATGCTTGGCATTTAAGAACGTAGCCTTACATTTCCTAGATATTTTCGTATAGCATACTACTTTTACACTTTCAATTGTTTATTTTGACTCTTTCTATTGGTCAGATGTCAAAATAGAACTTGTTTAAGCTATTGGCAATGAGGCTGTTTTTGATGGCTTGTAGTTTGTTCTCTTACAATCTAAATACCTTGTTTTCTTTCGCAACTGATTTGTCAGAATGATAATGTTTTTGTCAAAAACATTTTTAACATGTTACATTGATAAATGTATGCTATTTATTTGTGCCAAAAATACTAAAGCATATGATTTGTTCAAAATGTCACCATAGTTGACAAAATCATCATTAATGGTAGAAATTGGTTAGGTCAACTTGTGTTGGTTGCTGTAAATGGCTTTACAATGGTTGTAAACAATAGAATATTATATGTGGCCCGAAACAAAAACAACTCTGAGAGCCAGTGTTCTCGTCTCATTTATCTGGTTAAGATTAAGATCTTGATCTGTGGTATATTTTTATATTGTGAAAACTTTGTATGATACCTTGTTTCATTATTATAGTTGTGAGAATTTATTCATTTATATTTAATATCCTGGATGAATGTTATTTATGTACTGTTAAGTGTCAAATGTCATTAGTAAGCATGTGACACATTTAAAAACAAGAAGAATATCTGTTACTGATAGACCGCTTTAAGTTTGGACACCAATGCGTACTAGGTTGTTACTTGTAAAGCCTATGTGCCATTGGACATTCTTATGCCCCCGTATCGATAGATCGGGAGGCATAATTTATAGTGATTCACCTGTCCGTTCGTCCGTCTGTTCGTTTGTCCAGCCTGGTTAACCCAAATTGACCGTTTCTTCTAGCATTAATATGGCTTGCTACAAAGCTTTCAAACTTGCGTCGATGTTGTATATATATATATGACCGCTCTCCACACGCCTGTATCACCTGACTCCATTTTGACCTTCACTTTGACATAATTTTGGACTTCAATTATTGAAATGCCTTCCACGGGGGCATAAGCGTTTATTGAACACAGTCTTGTTTGTTTCGGCAATATACTCTCAATTAAAATATATGAGCTCCGCGAGGCATCGGGAACAGGGATCTCACCACTTTTCTAATGACTTTCCTTAAGCTTTCCTTAGACCACTAAGGCCTGTTTTCCAGATGCCTTCAGTGCTTATTCAGCAATTGTGAGTACATCATTGAGGCAAAAAGGCTCAGTAGGACCTAGGCTTTAAATGCAGATTCTGTTGGATTTGGTTCTTTAATGGCATTAGCTAATATTTAAAATGATACATGTGCACTCGATTATAGTTGCAATACTTTGTGTTTTTGTACCAGGAATCTCACTTGCCTGGGTTATATATCATTGGTTAGATGCAACAATGCCATAACATATTTAACTTCAAGAGGTTATGACATTTTTGCAGTAAGCTTTGGTATGTTGATAACAGCTTTCCAGCATTTATAAATGTTGAGTTAGTGGCAATGTCCTATTTGGCATAATGAAAATGCTTTTATCTAAGCATAATTCAAATTTTGTATTTCGTCCAATCAAATTCTTTTGTTTTACAGGTTTGGTATTTTTCTCCAATCAGAATCAAGATTAATAATGGTTAGACATACTTTCCCATCTTATTCAATTAAAATTTTGATTATAAATAGTTTAAACATTATTATCCAACCAGAAATATTCCAAATATGAATGAAACAGACTCATGCTTTTGTATAGTGCTAAGCTTAGGTAGCCAGTTAGAATTCTGTTAAGAAATTTAATTAGTTTGGAATTTTTGTCCAATCATGCTTTTATTTCATGAATTTAAGCATCATGTTACGATCCGAACTTGGCAACCAATGAAAATCATGCTTCTATACTGTGTTTTGTTTTATTATCCAATCAGAATTTTGCATAGAAATATGTTAAAAATCTGAACCAATCAGAATCATGCTTTTATATTGTGTTACGAATATTATCCAATCAGAATTCTGTATAAAAATATGTTAAAAATCTGAACCAATCAGAATCATGCTTTTATATTATGTTGGGCTTGTTTGTCCAATCAGATTAGATCATTGAATGTTGTTACTTGTGAGTTGTACTATGATGTGAACTGGTTCGTCTTTCTGTCCCAAATTTGTAGTATAAAACTTGTATATAAGTGATACCTAGTGTGTATGCGAGTGTGTGATTGTGTATATTTTTATAGATCATACTAAATAAATTTGTAAATAGGTTACATGTATTTGTGCTTACAGTTCATATGCGTTTGTAGTGCTTATTTTTATACTTTGTAAATATATATTGTCAGGTTGTTTTACCTGTATACTTATATTGATATTGTGTGATTGAGGTCTGTAAAAAGAAATAAACTACCTGCGAGACATTATTTGTCAACTACCTGCGATAAGACATGTACCTTTAACGATATTTCTGCTACAGATGGCCGAGAACCAACCAACCACATATATTCAATCATGCTTGAACCTGCAATAAGGTTAAATTAAGAATTTGATCAATTTTCCAAGATTAAAACTTGTGAAAAGAGTTGACTTGGACTAATACTTTTGTTTCTAAGTCAGCTGAAAAGTAATTAGTATCAAGGTTATATTTTTTTTTTTTTCTGCTCCTTCATAAGATGTCTATTTGCCAACAGCTGTAAATTGGTTAGTTATTAACTTTTGTATTGAGTAGTGTTAGCTTATCATTAAAGTTATTGGTTCCATGGTTTGTGAATTTTGATGGTTGTATGTTTTAGCTTGGATAAATGTGTTTAAAGACAATTACAGAAAAATGTTAGCCAATGACATTCTCTGATCAGTTAGTTTTACACTTGCTTCTTTACTGGTTTTATGTCTTGATATATTTCTAACTTTAAAAAAGTCAAGAGACTCTGTACATACCTACCTACCTGTCCTCCTCGTCCCCTGTTGGACATAAAGCCGCCAAGAGACTCTGTAGGTTCTATCAACATTTCTGAATCATTTTTTGTTGCTATGCTATCTATGGTCTTTCTATGTTGTGATAGATTAAGATTGGATGATGATTGCTTTATTAACAGGTTACCCTGTTGACAAGATGAAATAACACTATTATTAGATCTGATAAAAGCTACTCTTCATTATAACCAAAGGTATCTTCATTTTATCACGAAGAGTTCACTTTTGTTAGTGAAGAATTCCTTTAAGCTATCTTCATTTGCAGAGAGTTGACTACTGTAATGCTATTTTCCTTAGTGATAAGTGAACTAAAACTGTCTTCATATATGATTATTAGCTAATCTTATGACTGAAGGTGTCTTCATTTATGAAGAGTTCATTTATGTTACATTTGTTTGTGAAGAGTTACAGCTGCCTGTGTTTATATATGAAGAGCTTTATTTCATTGATGCTCAACTAGCATTGAAGTGTGATGAGATGTTTCCTATACATGTATGTGATTTATTGTTCTGATAATGTCAGAATTCTGTGTTATGTTTATCATTCAGTGGAGCATCAGACTTTGTGTATTTTTTGTATTTTTATTCATGTGTACTAATTATTGGTAGAGTTTGTATATAGAGTCTGTTGCTAAACAATAAATAATTTGTTTACAATTGTTTTGTTCTTATGAATAATTTTTTTATAGATGTTGAATATATCCATATTGCAATCAAATGCTATAAAACAGCCACCATACAGCCTAAGGTAACTACTGTCTCTGGGATCAGCATCTAGCATTCTGCTGGGTTTATGAAAATATCGAAGCATTTCGTGGCGACAATACCAATATGACCATATTTGACGAGTCAGCAGGTTCCAGTTCGGTTGTTTAAAATTTATCAGAAGCTCTTTCCTAGAAATGAAGGCATAGTCAAAAGAGGTGTAGCACAGAGCGGATAAATAGCAAGTTTTGCTGTTGTAAGTGGTGACGCTAACTATAAATCTTCTATCCAATTTGATGCATAAAACAATCCATTCAATACCTGTAATAGGCATCCAGAAACAAAGTCAATCGGAAATCATGTCTGCTTTGATAAATGTGCAGAGTGGAACTATCCAATCCAAAGCTTCGTACTAAATACAGTAGTTTACATTCATTTGACCTGTTAATGGGTGTTAATAATTTTGACGGTTTGGTTAATAAATAAATTCGTCTAAGTTGCCAGATCTCCAAAGAGGTCAATCAGAAGCTGACACGGATACACCATATCAAGTATTTGGCGATCACATGCACGCCTTTGTTATTCCTAGATCACTTAATTCTCGTCTAGGGTAGTATCCGACGCCATTGGCAGTCACATTGACAATAAGTGAATACAAGACCTGGAATGACATTAACGATGTATCAATGATGGTGAATTCGGCACAAGTATACACATATTATATTTTCAATGCACCGACCATCACCGCGGTTACTGCACAAGTAAATAAGTAATCAACCACCTACCTTATCCAGTTCACCAATGCTCCATCAGTACTATGGATGCCACTTCCTAAAGAGCTTGATTCTCACTATGTAGCCAATCACGGGGACCAACTATCATTTGAGTTTGGCTTCCGGTTGATTTGGTTGGATTCCAAAGGTGATCCAGAGCATATGCTTTCACCGCGTGACATCAACCTATCGAAAGCCACCATGAAGTTTTGGACGAATTTTACAAAGTCAGGATGAGTTCGTTTCTGCTCTGATCATCTTGCTGCCTTGTTGATGTGAGAACATTTTAGTGTTTGACTTAATCAATTTTGTCTCGTCCTTGTAATTTGTGAGTTTTATGCCCACGAAGTGAGGCATATCAAAATTGAACCTTTAGTCACCAGTCCGTCATTTTATACAGTTCATTCTTTAGCTATATCATGTACAATATTTTCATATTGTCTAAACCAATTGCAGACTGGGGCGGCCTTATTATTTACATTAGATTGCCGATACTGCTGTATTAGGCCATGCGTGTGACCTGTAGTGTATCCTACTCAAGATTTGTCTATGAGTTAACCTATTGAACTAGTTCATGACACCAGATGACACAATGCCAAACTTGACTTAGATATTGTTGTGATTTTATTGAAACTTTGATTGGGCCAAAATTGTGACCTCTAGTAACTTCTCAAGCTTTTCTATTACTTGACTTAGTGACCTACCTTTGACCATAGAACATCCAATAGCAAACTAAATATGTTGAGATGATTATTGTGACCAAGTTACGTGAATATTATAACTCTAACGCGATAATCTGCAATGTCAATATAAACAGAAATCACTGACCATTACATCGATTTCGGTAGATGTTTGTTTAATCTATTTGACCGAGTTCGCCAGTAATAATTACGTCTTGGCTTATTTGAATAGATGTTTTTTATACCTGATTGACCTGCTTACTTTATGTGGCACAGGTCCTAATACCGCGTTAGAGTTATACCATAATTGCGCCAACATTGTGACGACAAGTGTCTACTTGCCCTACACAAGCAAATTGTTGTCGGACAGACGAAATGTGATTACAAAATTTCACCTAGGCACTTTACGACAGGTGAACTCAAACGTCAATACTAATATTTATTTATTATCAATTGCTATTGACACTACACAACTTATGTATGCTTTTAAAACAAATTTACATTCACTATAAATGTTAATTAGAATGTGATTTTGCAAAGGTTTGAACTTCCGGCAAGATATGATTCCAGAACTCGACGGCTCTTGCTTCAAGACGTTGTTTCACAGATGTCGGCGACATTCTGTCATTGATTTCAAGATAGTTCTCGCTTATCGTATCGTACTCTGGCCACGTGACATCGTACAGTGGTTGAAGATTGACAGGATGATTTGGATTCCTGAAATTGAAAGAATGTTTACTGTTATTTTGTAGACTAGTAAACAATGCCACGTCTAGTCTGTCTAACAAGTTCATGTTTAATTGTAGATTTAAAATTATAAATATTATTATTTGACTACTAATATACATGAAGAGATTCATTACGAATTTATTATGCTTGTGAGCTTGTGTCAATTGATGTATTGGTCGCCCTGCAAGTACTGTCGATGGAGTGCTAGTTCGTCTCCAGCAGGTTTTAATTTCGGGTTTACGCAAGATAAGTGCATGCTTCTAGTGACACTACGTTTAGTGTGTACGGGAAAAAATGTAAGTGCTTTGGAAACAATTGAGGTCAACTCTTCCACGTTCAGCAGTTTGAAAACTCTATAGAGCACGAGCAAGTGACACGTTTTATGTTGAGTATTTTGACATCATCAGACTACGCTGAGGCCCGCAGAACAGCATGCAGCCTGTTTATGTCATTTTCTGACGTCTAGTGTACATTCATAGCCACTGTGCTGCAGGAGTGAATATGTAGCATCTCCGTGCGACCTGGATATGATTCAAGTCAATTAGACTAACTTACCCTGACTTGGCGAAATTCGTCCACATTATCATCATAGCTTTTGACAAGTTTACGTCTTCTGGTCTTGGTTGCCTAGTTTCTAGTCCTAAATCAATTTCAAATCCAAACACATACAGTAACTCATCGGCATGATTGGCAACATAGCGGTCCTTCATCTCTTCAGGTATTACAGGCTTTATATATGTTGCGGCATTTGAAAATTGATAAACATATGTACTTGATTTGGCGTTGGTGTGTGCATTTGCTGTTCGTATTGTTGGAGCTGTTAGGGCGAAGTCAGTGAAAATGTTAGCGGCGCTAAACAACCTTTTTGTTGTGTTTGAGGGGTCACTCCAATCCATGTATTCACTTTCGGTAAGTTCCAAAGCGAGTTTAGTTGGTACTTCTCCAAATCGTGCCTCCAACGCTCTCGGTATAACGACGTCTGTCAGATGATAGCTTATAACATCATAATTTATACTGGTATAATTTTGTCCAAAATATTGCAACAAAGCACCAAACAACGCAAGACCATCATAGTTATTTGCACCAATCAGGAGGTCAAATGATTTAAAACTACTGTACTTTGCACTAAGGTCATTGTCAATAAATTCATTTAGAATTTGGTTTGTTTTTGCAGGAACAAAGTCACCATCATAAACAGGAACCCAGCTCATATTTACTTCATTAAAGAACGAACTCACTTTCACCGCTGCGGCAGATATGTCTGCCTCTGTTTGTTGTTGAAGACATGTGACCAACTTAACATGACTAGTATCATTGCAGCCAACTAGTTTACCGAACTTTATGGATGCTTCATAATTAGCATTGCCGTTTCCTACTCCCCAGGATGCTAGGGTGCCACTCTCTGCGATAACTCTTTTAAAAATTCCTTCGTTTCCAGAATAGAGCATCTGATAAACAACCGAACTGGAACCTGCTGACTCGCCAAATATGGTCATATTAGTATTGTCACCACCAAATGCTCCGATATTTTCATAAACCCAGCGAAATGCTAGATGCTGATCCCAGAGACCGTAGTTACCTTTAGCGTTGTCGTCATGTGTACTGAAGAATCCTAAAGCACCTAGACGATAGTTTACTGTGACTACGATAACGTCATTGTACGCGCTAATGACGTCACTGATATAGTTATTGGCAGAACCCATAAAAAATCCACCTCCATGAACCCATATCATTACTGGTTTGGATTCTGAACGCATACTGGATTGTTCCGGCGTGAATATGTTCAGAAATAAACAATTTTCTGACATTGGTGAAGAAAAATAATTCGTCTGAGGGCAAATTGGACCATAGTCGTCTGCTTTGAAAGGTGATGGTAAACTCCCTTTCATTACCGGTTTCTTGAAGCGTAAATTTCCAACAGGGGGCTCAGCGTAAGGTATACCAAGGAACTTCCTTACTTGATACGTTTGATTGTCGAAAATTACTTGATCAGTAAAGCCTATTATGTCACCATATTTAGTGTTCACTTTCTGAATACCGTCCGGAATTAGAAAACAAAACGATGAACTTAAAAACACCACAGCTATAATTCCTAACACGAACACGGATGACGTCATTATTGTTTAAGACCGATTGAATTTTTCTAATTTAGATTATTGCATTGGAATGCAGTTATAACTCTATATATAATTCCCAACATAAAAGATTGAGCCTTGTGGTTTCTTAATGCGTTTTGATTTAAAGTATAATTTAGGTCACATGTTAGTGAGATACCTAGATCTATTTGTTCAACATAAACGTATTACATACATGCAGGATATTCTGCGTGCCATTCTTTCCAAGTAGATGTGGAATTAATTTTGTGATTCACTACCCCATGGGTGTACTCTTATGTATGATATATACTACTTATCTAAAATGGCTTACTTTATATACATTTGTAATCTGTACCAAATTAACGAATATACCTAAAAGTCATCATCTTAAATAACTTAAACTACTTTGACCACCAAGATAGTTTAATCAACACTAAAGTTGGACTGCTTTAATTACGTCATATCAGTTTATTTGTAATTAGATATAGACTACAGCTCCTGCAGTTTTCAGATTACAAATAGTTTGTTTTGGTAACGGTGCCTTTAAAATAAATAAATTTTTCCGAAAACATTTCTAATCCGAAGTTTTTGGACAGTCCGGAGGGAGTTCGGGATGGAAAGTTTTTACTGCATACATTAATTCTGTATGTGAAATATCTTATATCAATGTAGTGTCGAGGTTTTAGGCTTCTTCACAGTAATAGTTTCACTTTGGTCGCAAAGTCACATGTTGTACAACGACGGCACTTTGAGCGGCCTGCATTTCATAGTTTCCAAGGACATGCTAAAATTACTATGCTTCAATCACTGTCTAATGGTATTAAACTTAGTGGCATAAGATCAACCCAAGTTCACCATGTTTAAATATAGATAATTTAAACGTAATAGTCCAAATACCCACAAATTTTGTTAAATTATAAGGGATTTTTTTTCTTGGTTAATGTTAATCCTTCAATTTTGTTTGATGTTCTAAATTTGAATTACGTGATATCTCGTAATTAAAGCAAAATTTCATCAAACAAGGATTAAGAGAATTATACATATATGCATGTGCATTTGTTTTATGATAATGGTGAATATATATCACTGCTTCGAGTTTTTTTTCTTCTAAATTTTGAAATTCATGTATCAAATTTCTTGCGCAACTTCATCAAATAAAGATAAGAGAAATAATTATACTGAAGATAAAATATATGGTGAATATACCAAAATAAATATATGATATATGTTCTTTATCTAGATAATTACTTATTCGGGGTGGATATTTGGGATTCGGATTATAACAATTTTTGAGAATATGACGTAATAGCTTCCTTTTTAACAGCATGTGACAATTGTATTTACTAGTATTACACTTTTCAATATTTTTATCGTCTACTATTGTCACCCTGATCATTCGTAACCTGTGCTTATATTGTACGTTCATTGTAATTTCAATCATGAACGAGTGTTTTACTAAGGCAAATGCACTGCGTTGGCAAGGGAACATACTTATGAATACGTTGTATACATGATTTTGTAGACTGCTACTTAAACTATGCTAACTACATGTATAAGCATTGCAATCACTTTAAATTTAATAAAAATGTGACTTCGCAAATGCTTGAACTTTCGGCAATATATTGTTCCAGAACTCGACGGCTCTTGCTTCAAGACGTTGTTTCACAGATGACGGCGACATTCTGTCATTGATTTCGAGATATTTCTCACTTATCGTATCGTACTCTGGCCACGTGACATCGTACAGTGGTTGAAGATTGACTGGCTGATTTGGATTTCTGAAATTTAAAAACAATATTCATTTGGGGTAAAACAGGTGCAAAACATTCGATGTTAATGGTGTTCATTGTTACATGCCTGAACATGCTCTATTCTGCGTAAAACATTTACACGTCTGTCCGATAATTTCATGTTGGAGTGCAGATTTAAATACTATTATTTTGAACGATAACTGATAAGATTCACTAGGACATTTTATTTTAGGTTTGTGTAATCTATACCACCCTGCAAGCGCAGACGACAGAGTATTTTGTCTCCAAGCATCTGAATCCCGGTTTAGACTGGATTATTGATTATTAATTATTAACTAATTACTAGTATTAATATTTTTCGTGACGTATACATGTACTATATTTGTATAAACATATGCTTTAATGATCCATTGCTTATGAAAAGAGCTGGTTCAGAGACATAGCTTAATCTAGATATACTGTTGAGTCAACACTCTGCCGTTCAACGAGCGAATACGTCATGAAGCGATGACATAGCCAGCAGTAGTGATACAGTCACACCTCATTAGATAAAGAAGTTACCGGGTAATATCACGGTGAACTCTACGAAGTGCTTTTATTCCAAGAGATTATTCCATTAGACTAACTTACCCTGACTTCGCGAAGTTCGTCCACATTGTCATCACAGCTTTCGACAATTTTATGTCTTCAGGTCCTGGTTGCGTAGGTTGGACCTTTTGTCCGAATCCAAACACAAACTGCACCTCATCAGCATGATTCGCAATATAGTCGTTCTTCATACCCGGAGGAGTTGCAACAGCTGGAAAAACTGCGGCGTTTGAAAACTGATAAACATATGTGCTTGATTTAGCGTTGGTGTGGGCATTTGCCGTTCGTATTGTTGGAGCAGTAAGAGCGTAGTCGGTGAAAATGTTTGCGGCTCTAAACAGTCTTTTCGTCGTGTTCGTTGGATCGCTCCAATCCGAATATTCTCCCGTAGTAAGCTCCAACGCGAGTTTAGTTGGCATTTCGCCAAATCGTGCCTCCAGCGTTCTCGGTATAACGACATCTGTCAGATGTTCGCCGAATACATCATAATTAGGATTGGATGGCTTTTGGTGAAAATATGGCAGCAACATAGCGAACAGTGCAAGACCATCATAGTTATTTGCACCAATCAGGAGGTCAAAAGATTGAAAACTACTGTATTTTGCTTTTAGATCAGTTTCAATCAATTCATCTAAAAGTCTGTTTGTCTTTCCGGGAACAAAGTCCCCATCATAAACAGGAACCCAACTCATATTTACTTCATTGAAGTATAAACTAACTTTCACAGCTGCGGCAGATATGTCTGCCTCTGTATGTTGTTGAAGACATGTGACCAACTTAACATGACTAGTGTCATTGCAGCCAACTATTTTAGCGAACGCCAACGACGATTCATAATTAGCATTGCCGTTTCCTACTCCCCATGCTGCAAAGGTTCCACTTTCTGCGATAACTCTTTTAAATATTCCTTCATTTCCAGGATAGAGCATCTGATAAACAACCGAACTGGAACCTGCTGACTCACCAAATATGGTCATATTGGTATTGTCGCCGCCAAATGCTCCGATATTATCATAAACCCAGCGGAATGCTAAATGCTGATCCCAGAGCCCGTAGTTACCTTTAGCGATGTCGTCATGTGTACTAAAGAACCCTAAAGCACCTAAACGGTAGTTCAACGTTACGACAATGACATCATTGTACGCACTAATGACGTCACTGTTGTAGGTATTGGACGAACCAATGAAAAATCCACCTCCATGAACCCATATCATTACTGGTTTAGATTCTGAATTAGTGCTGGATTCTGCTGGCGTAAATATGTTCAGAAATAAACAATTTTCTGACATTGGCAAAGAAAGATTGTTCAGATCTGCCTGAGGGCAAATTGGACCATATTCGTCTGCTTTGAAAGGTGATGGTAAACTCCCTTTCATTACCGGTTTCTTGAAGCGTAAATTTCCAACCGGAGGTTCAGCATAAGGTATACCAAGGAATTTCCTTACTTGATACGTTTGACTGTCGAAAGTTACTTGATCAGTAAAGCCGATTATGTCACCATATTTAGTGTTCGCTTTCTGAATACCGTCCGGAATTAGAAAACAAAATGATGAACTTAAGAAAACTACCACTATCACACTAAACACATGCACTGATGACGTCATCTTTGCAGCAAGGTTATTTTGCACTTCAAACAAAATCAGTTACAATTTATTCACGTTAAAATGTAGTATAAACTACCGACAGAAACGTCCCGACCATTGACTTTTCTAAACCATACTAGTTGCAATTCGGTCTCTAAGTCACGTGTGTTTAGACAACGAGTTGTTCAATGGAAGTTTATATAAAGCGCCCTACATTCCAAAGTTACCTAGCAGATACAATATTTACTATGATTGAATCAATCGGAACGTCCGTACGGCATTTATCGCTTCCTGACGTCGCTAGAAAAATATATTTACGATTAGTCATATGGCCGAGGTTGTCCGATTGTGATTGAATATGATTGTTGTAATTGCGATGACACATTATAAACCAACATGCGCCATGGTTAGATCTAGGTGATTATAACACAATTGAAACTGGAAACATGATTAAGACAAGAATACCGTAGGAAGAGTAAACACTTCCAATTGGATGTCACTATGATGCCCTGCTTGATAATTTAGAAAATTTAGAAATCGTAAAGTATGTTTTATGTACTAATACATACTAATAGACTTATGTGACATAATTAAAGTAGTCCAACTTTCAAGCTAGTTAGAATAACTTGGTGGTCAATGTTAAAATCTTTGAATATTATCTCGTGTTTGTTCCGTTTGTTAAGGTTGTAATTACATCTTCGTGATACGCATCGCTTTAATATCAATACGTACAACCGGAGTTTCAAATATAGACCGTACTAAGCTAATCAAATACTGAATAAATCGAATTGTGCTTATAAAAAGTTAAGGATATTGTCATATTATCTGTAATACTTATATACATGGCATAAAATTACAACCATGAGATAGTGAATTACATACAAGTAATACATTCTACAACTTCTTAGAAGCAATGATATGAAGAATAATGTATGAACTCAAGTTCAGTTGAACAACTAGGACTAGTTAAAAATAACTATTATCGATATGATGCTAAAATTTTAGAAGGTTAGAGTGTCGAGATCTTTCTGCCGGGACTTTAAATTAAACTGCATTTCAAAGTAATAATCGCAAGTGGATAAAATAAATCATAAACAATAATGACGTCATCGAAACACGTGTTAGGAATTATTGCGAGTGTATTTTTAAGTTCATCACTTTGTTTTCTGATTCCGGATGGTATTCAGAAAGTGAACACTAAATATGGTGACATTATAGGCTTTACAGATCAAGTTACTTTCGACAGTCAAACGTATCAAGTAAGGAAATTCCTTGGTATACCTTATGCTGAACCTCCGGTTGGAAATTTACGCTTCAAGAAACCGGTAATGAAAGGGAGTTTACCGGCGCCGTTCAAAGCAAACGAGTATGGCCCAATTTGCCCTCAGCTGGATGGGTACAATCGTTCTCTGCTGATGTCAGAAAATTGTTTATTTTTGAGCTTATTCACGCCAGCAGAACACAGCATGAGTTCAGATTCCAAACCAGTAATGATATGGGTTCATGGAGGTGCATTTCTTATCGGTTCGTCCAATGACAATGATAGTGGTGTCATAAGTGCTTACAATCACGTTATCGTAGTTACCATAAACTACCGTTTAGGCGCTTTAGGATTCTTCAGTACACATGACGACAACGCAAAAGGTAACTACGGTCTCTGGGATCAGCATTTAGCATTCCGTTGGGTTTATGATAATATCGGAGCATTTGGTGGTGACAATACCAATATGACCATATTTGGTGAGTCAGCAGGTTCCAGCTCGGTTGTTTATCAGATGCTTTATCCTGGAAACGAAGGGGTATTTAAAAGAGTTATCGCAGAGAGTGGCACCCTAGCATCCTGGGGAGTAAGAAACGGCAATGCTAATTATAAAGCATCTATTGAGTTCGGTTAACTAGTAGGCTGCAATGATACTAGTCATGTTAAGTTGGTCGCATGTCTTTAACAACAAACAGAGGCAGACATATCTGCCGCAGCGGTGAAGGTTAATTCATATTTTAATAAAGTAAATATGAGCTGGGCTCCTGTTTATGATGATGACTTTGTTCCAGGAAAGACTAACACAATTTTAGATGAATTGGTGGACAGTGATCTTAATGTACAGTAGTTTCCAATCGTTTGACCTCCTGATTGGTGCAAATAACTTTGACGGTCTGGTGTTGTTTACTTTGATGCTGCCATATTTCTTTCACCAAAACCCTACCAAACCAAATTATGATGTATTTAGTGAACATCTGACAGACGTCGTTATACCGAGAGCGTTGGAGGCACGATTTGGCAAAATGCCAACAAAACTTGCTTTGGAATTAACAGAGGGAGAATATTTGGGTTGGAGTGACCCCTCCAACACAACAGACTGTTCAGCGCCGCTAACATTTTTACCGATTTCGCTCTAACAGCTCCAACTATACGGACAGCAAATGCACACAACAACGCCCAATCAAGTACATATGTTTATCAGTTTTCAAACGCAGCACCATTTACAAAGCGCGCAACACCTCCGGTGATGAGGAAGCACTATGTTGCCAATCATGCTGATGAGTGACTGTTTGTGTTTGGATTGGGATTTCAGCTTGGAGACGGATGGCAACCAGAACCGAAAGACGTAAAACTATCAAAAGCTATGATGACAATGTGGACGAACTTTGCCAAGTCAGGGTAAGTTACTAGTACACTATTAATATTAAATTATATCTCGATACAAAAACAAGTTTTGGAGTTCACCGTTGTGTTACATGCTCGCTTGTTTATCCTATGAGGTGTGATTCATAATGTACACAAAATATACTAGTAATCACCTAGCATAAAAGATGTAATTTCCATGTGGTTCACGCTCTTTTCAACTCTAGAAGGTCAAAAAAGTTGACTCATTCGTTTATCTCAAATATGCAATCATATTTTCTTACTCTTCTAGTAACCTGTTGAGCAATTAACCATTTAAAAGTAATTCACGTATAATAGCTTGAACCAAAACAAAGTATGTAGTAGCCCTGTCCTGGGTGTCGGCAGGACTGTTAACTGTGCTTGTAGGGCGGTCTAGAAAGTATAACACATGATATACCAGTAATGACTATCATTTATACTAAAACAGTAGTTCGAAAAATTTAATCTACACTCCAACAAGAAATTATGAGATGAACGTTCAGATGTGTACGCATAACGATCACGTTCAGGTATGTGTACTAGTATATAAAAAATATTTATTATTTAAGATACTTCTAGTGTCATAACTATTTTATTAGGACACACTCCAAACATGCAACTATTAGACATGCAGAGCATTTCTAGTTTTGGATCACTCCTCATACATTTTTAACGATGAACGATTTTTGTACCATATTTTAATGCATTTTTTTTCTAAATTTCAGAAATCCAAATCATCCAGTCAATCTTCAACCACTGTATGATGTCGAGTGGCCAGAGTACGATACGATAAGCGAGAACTATCTTGAAATTAATGACAGAATGTCGCCGTCATCAGTGAAACAACGTCTTGAAGCAAAAGCCGTCGAGTTCTGGAATCATATCTTGCCGGAAGTTCAAACCTTTGCAAAGTCACATTCAAATTAACATTTATAGTGAATACACAATGTATGTACACTAAACGAACGTTATAAGTACACACTTTTTAATTGTTAACAACTCTGTAACATAATTATTCTTTGATATACGTGATTAATGTGCTTAATAAAAAAAATCAAGCGTTACAAATTTCAGTCGCTAGGGAGTCTAGATTCGAAACCGTTCGTTAATAGTGTCCAACTATTAAATTAATTTATGTTCGCTGATTTGACAAATTAATAATAGTTATACACGAAACGATAATATGGTTAAATATATTTTATGGAATTAGGGGCAGAGCCGTCGGGCTTTTAGAGAGCGGAGTTTCCCAGCTGATGGGATCTGGGCAAGAATATCATGAGGGTACGTGAAAACAAAAAGGCACAGAAAATACCCAACAGAAAAATGTTTATTGTACATAACACAACTTTAAGACAAAAAGGCATAGACCATGTCCCAACAGAAAAAAAACCAAGCAACTTCAAAAACAAGATATCCTACCCGAACGTATATAGCTTCAGTTTTAAAGAGAGCACGAAACTGGTAACAACCAGAATATATTGTTGTTGTAACTGTTTTAGGTAGTTTGACTTTTTCATACCCAAAACTAGGTCTTCCTGGTTTTGTGGTAGCTGAAACTATGTACTAGTAGTTCATGCTTACAGCAGCTGGGACTTGGGCTTTCGAATTTTCGATATCTGTTTTAGCGGCTTCGTCCATTGTCTCGGGTAGTTGTGCTGTTGTCATGGTACATGTTGTACGTGGTGGTTTATGGTTTCTGTGCTTGACTGTTTACATGTAAGTTGAGTGCTACCTTCAATGAACGATTTTCTTTAATCGGTAGCATCTAGGTTGCTTCACAGTTCCTGTGCTTTCATGTGTTTCTTCCATCAAAACTTTTGGGTAAATTTCTAACTTAGAGGGGAAACGTCTGAACCGTTTGATAGAATAGAGGAGTGAGTTCTAAGCCTAGGATAATTCAACCTGGAGAGCATTCGACAATGATCCAGTGTTTGAGCCCCGGTTTCACTGCATGTTTGTTTACCCTGTGAAAAACGTATAAAGTTGAATTTACTACCATTTACGTGTGTATGTTGTCTGGTTATAGGGAGGAAATACTATGATGACCACTATATCGTCGTCAGAAGGTACCAGTACAAAAAATTCCCGTCATGATTTCCAAGTACTCAAACATGACTTCAAGGTGGTATTTAATAAATACTGTGGTGCACAGACAATCAAATGCCACATAGAAACAGCGACATTACTTAATTTCTAACACAAGAGTAAGACAAAGAATGTACCATTCAATACCTCAAAAATTGATATGTCTTGCAAACCTTTGTTATGTATTCTCGTTCATATACACATTGTATCAACACCGTAAAAGAAGAGTTCAAGATTAAGAACATGTCTTAAATATTTGTTTGGTATATATCAACCATATACCGTAATCTGACTTCAGTATAGTGTTCTTAATCTTTTTGCTGACATTAATAAGATACGTATACATGCAATTCAAAATTTAAAACAATCAGCCAAAGATGAAACAATATAATAAACCAAGCCATATGAAATTCCCTTCAGTTTGTGTGTATTCGGACAAAAACGGTATGGTTACAAAGATTTAAACATTATGTTTTTTTGGCTGATATCATGTCGATAAGATAACAACCATTAGCATAGAGTTGAATAGAAGGTCTGTGCCATTAGTTAATGACCGAATCATGGAAAGTTTTGCATGTCCTAGGAAACTATGAAATGCAGGTCGCAATATATGTCATTTTGAAACAAGGGTCTAGGTGACAAAACTTTAACTAGTATCGTGAAGAAATGTGAAAGGTCTAGATATTTCTGAAGGGATTTTATATTAATTTACTCTTCTAATGTGGATAAAATATACTAGTATTTCTTTTGTTTCAATTCTAACCAATAAACATCCAGCAAAATGACGTCAGCAATGTTCGTGTTTGGAGTGATTGTGATTGTGTTTTCAAGCACATCCTTTTCTTTTCTTATTCCGGACGGTATTGAGAAAGTGAACACTAAATATGGTGACATAATAGGTTTTACTGATCAAGTAACTTTCGACAATCAAACGTATCAAGTAAGAAAATTTCTTGGTATACCTTATGCTGAGCCTCCGGTTGGAAATTTACGCTTCAAGAAACCTGTTGTGAAAGGCAGTTTACCATCACCTTTCAAAGCTGTAGAATATGGTCCAGTTTGCCCTCAAGCAAATCTGTTCAATCTTTCTTTGCCAATGTCAGAAAATTGTTTATTTCTGAACATATTCACGCCAGCGGAATCTAGCATCAGTTTGAAAACCAAACCAGTAATGATATGGGTTCATGGAGGTGCATTCCTTTTCGGTGGGTCCAATAAATTTAACAGTGACGTCATCAGTGTTTACAATGACGTCATCGTAGTCACATTAAATTACCGTTTAGGTGCTTTAGGATTCTTCAGTACACATGACGACAAGGCTAAGGGTAACTACGGTCTCTGGGATCAGCATCTTGCATTCCGCTGGGTTTATGATAATATCGGAGCATTTGGTGGCGACAATACCAATATGACCATATTTGGCGAGTCAGCAGGTTCCAGTTCGGTTGTTTATCAGATGCTCTATCCTGGAAACGAAGGAATAGTTAAAAGAGTTATTGCAGAAAGTGGCACCCTAGCATCTTGGGGGGTAGGAAACGGCAATGCTAATTATGAAGCATCCATAAAGTTCGGTAAACTAGTAGGCTGCAATGACACAAGCCATGTTAAGTTGGTCACATGTCTTCAACAACAAACAGAAACAGACATATCTGCCGCAGCGGTGAAAGTTAGTTCGTTCTTTAATGAAGTAAATATGAGCTGGGTTCCTATTTACGATGGTGACTTTGTTCCTGCAAAAACAAACCAACTTCTAGATGAATTGATGGACAATGACCCTAGTGCAAAGTACAGTAATTTTAAATCGTTTGACCTCCTGATTGGTGCAAATAACTTTGACGGTCTGGTGTTGTTTAATTTAATGCTATCATATTTCTTTCACCAAAATCCTACTAAGCCCAATTATGATGTATTTAGTGAACATCTGACAGACGTCGTTATACCGAGAGCGCTGGAAGCACGATTTGGTGAAATGCCAACAAAACTTGCTTTGGAATTAACAGAGGGGAATATTTGGATTTGAGTGACCCCTCAAACACCACAAAGAGACTGTTTAGTGCCTCTAACATTTTCACTGACTTCGCTGTAACTGCTCCAACTATACGGACAGCTAATGCCCACACCAACACCCAATCAAGCACATATGTTTATCGGTTTTCAAATGCCGCAACATATATAAAGCCTGCGATACCTCAAGTGATGATGAACCGCTATGCAGCCAATCATGGTGATGAGTTACCGTTCGTTTATGGATTTGAATTTCACTTAGGAGAAACAAGGCAACCGGGACCAGAAGACATAAGATTGTCAAAAGCTATGATGACAATGTGGACGAACTTTGCGAAAACAGGGTATGTTAATCTAATAAACTCAAAGTCTACATAGGTACAAACACTAATTTTGGTGTTCACTGTAATGTAACATGATCATTCCTTCTTATGATGAGGTGTGGAAATAAACAATACACCTATCATAAAATCTAGGCATTTGTATTCAATTTACGCTTTTGTCAGTCGTAAAACGGCTGGGCTATTCTTAATGCGTTTAGAATAGCATCTAGAATAAACAATGAAATTGTACAAGGTCATCCAGTAAACAGTTGAGCAGTAAATCTAAACGTATCAATAATACCGTATAGCTGTTTATTTCTGCCGGTGTAATAGTTTATATTTTTGTCCCAAAAATCGGCTGGTTTTAATTTCTGCTGATTCGCAAAATGACCAGAATAAATATCCGCGGTTTACTAAATGGAAAGAATTGGCATACACCAGTTACTTGGCAGTCTGATCCTTGTACTTTGCAATTGACTATTACAGTCCTAACTGTGGATCACACTATGACATAATAAGCATTATACGTGTACAAACAATTATGCTCGCTTAAATTATAAAAAAACATTTGTTACACTAGACAAACTGCAATTAAATATAGAATAATCAAGTTAACTTGTGAATACCCCTTGATTATTATTTTTATATAGTCCTAGCGGATATCATCTTCTGGGTGGAAATTTTCTACGGATGATAAAATTCTGCGTATACACTTGTAGACTTTTCTAACGCAACACCTCTTCAAATCGATATAGCTCCATTATTGGTTAATGGGTTTTGTTGAAATTTGGACTAAAAATAATTAAACACATGTCTAATATTTCCTGTAAATATGATAGAAATTGATCAATAAAAAAATACGAAACGTAACAAATTAAAAACATCACTGCAAACGTCAAATTCGCAAAATAGTACAACGTAAAATATTAATAATTTGAAAAGTCACTGAGTATCACAAATTCGAGTTGCTAATATACCTCATTGAAACCACGTAATTTAGAATGAAACGTTAATGGATGTTTCAACACTCTTGCACAAGGGCATGTTCCAATTCACGCAGCTTAAGGGGGGCTATGGATGATACATGTCTGCCAAAGACACGTGCTACCTAAAAAAAACACATGACGCGATGCTCAACTTTCTGAATTGAACACACATACGTTCTTATTTAGTTACACGTATATCTAGTACAGTTATGATGCATATAATGATATGGAATTTAACTTTATATTTCATAAAGTATTAATAAAATGCATAAACTTACACGTCTAAATGACTGACCGGCCCGCAACATGCCAATTGCGCGGTTGCGCTCGTGAATATTCATACGAGCCATGTTGTTTTTTAATTAATTTTATGTTTTCTAGGTGTAAGATCCCATCTAGAATGATGAAATAGAAATAAAATTGGAATCATATCGCGTTTCACGGTTTCCTCGTGCAAAAAATGAAACTGTACCTACACCACGTGCTCAAGTGTTCTATTGTCACGGATGAATGATTTTATGGTTAGTTTGCACAAAATGTAGTCAAATGACCACATGTGCAATTTCAAATCAATATCTTTACTCATAACTGAGATATTCGAGTTGTAAAAGTGTTGCGTTAGAAAAGTCTCCAAGTGTGTATTTAATTCTGGGAATTAATCTCGGTCCGCAGAATGGCAGAACTTTCCACCTCGCAGAAATATCCAGCTATACAGTATCTAGAGCCAAGCCAGGCATTTACCCCGGTCCTGATCGGGTATCGGGATGTAAACAGACAAGTGCTCTGTTAATTGCTATTGCAAAACGGAATGGACAAGAAATTACATACAAATAATGTACATGTACTATAGATAAACCAGGTTTTTTGAGCCGTGACGGAAGGTTGCACTTCTTAGCCATGGTATGTGAATATACCTGGTTAAAATCTCTTTGAGCCATTGATTGGATACTGTCATTGATCACATATTAAGCCTTAATACTTACCCAATATATATCATTTGAGGGCAAATCAACCTTCCTGCATAAATTAGTCACCGCTCAAAAACATGGTTTATCTATAGTAAACATTATCATCTATCGTTAAAAAAAAACAAGTCTACATAACATGAAATTATTCAGAGACGGACGTGAAGATCTAAACACGAAACAGATTACGTTTTAACATGTTATAGTAGAACATTTCATTAATTCTTTAAGATATAATTATTAGTCATACACGGTCCACGTAGTTTTGGATAACCCCTCGTGATTCTGTAATTATGAACGATTTTTGTGTCATATTTAAACGCAAAATTAATATGTTTTCTAATTTTCAGAAATCCAAATCTTCCTGTCAATTTTCAACCACTGTACGATGTCACATGGCCAGAGTACGATACGATAAGCGAGAATTATCTTGAAATCAATGACAGAATGTCGCCGTCATCTGTGAAACAACGTCTTGAAGCAAGAGCCGTCGAGTTCTGGAATCATATCTTGCCTGAAGTTCAGGCCTTTGCAAAGTCACATTCTAATAATTAACTTTTATAACGATTTGAATGCGTATACTATATATTAAGGAAATATATTATACAAATACGTTATTGTACTTGTATGTTTTTTTTAACTGTTATTACATTTGTGTGTTTGATTCGAACGTTACGATTTGTGCCATATTAACGACAGCAGCTATCCTAAATTCGATATATTTACATGCATAAGAAGACCTAAATGTACGACTTATTTAATTGTGATGTACGAGAGCCGCAATATGAGGCCCAACATGTCCATGTTTATCATTCTGACTTGTATTATGTTTGCTATAATTATAAGCTGCTATTCAATTCGCTGGATTAGAATGAGAAGTTCATAACTACAAAATCACTCTTTACTTTAAATATGGTAAAACAAGATTTTTCAACTTTAGTTTGGGCAACATGACAAGTTCCGATTTTCATGAAAATATGTTCATAAGGCTAAACAAAATATGTGTGGTTCAGGTAACCCGACCGACCCTACGACTTTTTATCGATTTTTGAACGAAAACAAAATCGCGATTGTAGTATCGTAATGTTAAATCTCATCTTTGCATGTAATTTACGTAAAAATATGTTTATAAGTAAACACATTTGCATTGGACTGGCTAGATAAATTTATACGGAAATATGCCGATATACGCGTCACGTGACCATGTGTGTTATGCAAAATATGCCGTGTTAGGTTTTTACGAATGTCAATCATGCTGGAGATGACGACACGTGTAATTAAACTACTACAAGTGTGATGCTAGGCCCCCGAGACGACAACAATATTTGTTTGTAGACGACAGCGATATTTTTAGAGTGCTTTCGTTTTTATGTTGACATCACGTTTTGCCATTTTCGGCGCTAAGCAAGATTCTAGTCTAGTCTGGTTCCCGTCGTACTATAGTATTTTAGTACGTCAGGCAACCGTCAATAATGGCGGAATACAATGTACTATATGAGGTAAGTGATTTTTTAAAAATATTGATCATATAGAAAACCAGCGTTTTTCATTCGAAATACCATGTCATTGTATTGATTAAACGTATTCTTTACACGATAATCGGACGGATTCTCATAATCTGACTTATCAATGAAGTGGAAATGAATTCGGATAGAACAGTCATTACTTCAATTTCGGATAAAGAACTTAATTTTCAAAAAAATCATACCAAACGTCCAATTCAAGATTTCTTCGACATCAAAACGATACAGCACTGTATGTAAATATTTTTCATCGAAATGTCTGTCGTTCAAAACTATATATACACATGTATAAATAAATAAAACACAATTTACATTTCAGAAAATCATCCCTGGAAAGAAGCAAGAAAGAATGGCTAGTTTCCAGATTATAATGTATAGAACCAGTCCAGGTCATTCCTATAGTAGCCCTTGTAGAGTTAAAACACCAGCAAAAGGAGTAACATAAAAGAATAGTATCTCCTGGAACCACACCACAACAGCCCAAAGTCAAAGCCAGACATGCTGGACTTGCTGGTGTGTATAAGTATAGCAATATTACAGAAATTTTTTTTTGACAACTCAGTGACCTGCCTAGCTCATTCAATAGAGCCACAAGCTTGTGTATCAATCGTTGGTGGTTCAAGTGCTGACAGGACGGACACTGGCAATTTTTGCCAACCAACTCTGTTTCTAGTGGGTTAGTTGCAGGTTACTAACAACATAAACAAGAAGTTGGGGTGTACTGGCTATTTGTAGAAACCCAGGAAACTTTATGGAAAATTGTAAACTTGTGAATTTCATATTTAATTACTTTGTTAGTTGTCAATCATACAGTTGGTAAACTTGACATATTTTTAAGTTTGTGATTCACCGGGTGAGGTAGCCTGTGTAAACATTTTTAACTAAGAGTCATTTCTGTTTTAAAAGAAGCATTTGCTAACTAGTATGTTTTTTCTGTTATTTCAGTGACCTCCAGTGTTTACCAGTGAACTTGCCAGTAAAATAATGACATCACCATTAAAGGAGAGATTCTTTTAGAACTGTTGTATGATATAGAACCTCAGTAATCAGAATGATTTAATAAAGGCAATGTGCTTAGCAACACAGATTTCTGCATTTTATGTAACTTTGCAGTTTATGTAACTTTAAATGGTGTGACATACTTGAAAACCTGGTGTTTTGTGGAAGAACCCATTCTTGCTGAAGTTCTACTGGTCGTTGTTCTACCTACAGGAAAATAGGAAAAACACTTAAGTTATGGAATTCTTTATAACAGTTCTTTGCAGCATGAAAACAGTCACTGATTAAAAACAGTAATGTTGTGTGATAAAGATTGCTGTACATGTATTATTTATAATGGCTTGGTGTTGTTAATTTCCACTCTGTTCATTTATCAAAGCATGTACCTTGACTTTTAAATATGTGTTGCATAAACAATGTGAGCAAGGCAGATTAAATGCTTGATATTAATAATGCTTGATTTGTATAACCTGTGGTCAGGTATTGTTAGTAAGTGGCATATCAAATAATACTGATTAGCAGATTCATACTTGTTTTCCACCAATGAAACATGAAACAATAACAAAGGGCAGTGATGATAAAAACTAGTACATTGTATTGAATTTACTTCATTTCCTCTAAAGGATTTGTCTGAAATCTCTGATCTGGGTATTTTTAAGCAAATCTATTTTAGTAGTTGAGCAGTTTTTAAAATGGAATTTTGAGTAACAAGGTATTGATAATTTGTGATAAATTAAGTCAAATTATGTTACAAAGAATTGATATGCCAAATGGTCATGATTTATTCAGTTATTATTTTAGACTTTTTTAGAATGTTATAACTAACACTTGACATGTTATATTCTTAGAACAGGTATTAAATCAGTGTTAATGATAGCCTAAGACTAATAATAGTGGTTAAGCTTGAATCTGAATCAATTTAAATCTTTTCAATCTATTAATTGGTTATTAGGGCTTCAGACTATTACAAATAGCTCAGGCTATCAAAATTTGGGAGACTATAGCTCTTCTGGCTAACTTGTTCAAAAAGTTAACATCACAGACTGAAAAATGCAAAAATGTGTTATTGTAAATAAAACAAGCCTCTTTATAAACTCAATTTTCATGAATTAATTTGTGGGTGATGCCAACTTAAACTAGTTCCTCATGATGTTTGACACTAATATTTTTCTACAATGTAGATTTTTTTTCAACCATATTGTATCATGTGGCATAATTCAATTTAAAATAAAATAGCCAATAATAAAGATAGAGTTGTATGCATAGACCAATTTGAAAATAATAGTTCAGTCAGTTTTCCTTTTTATATCAATCAAGAGTCTTTCAAATTCTATTTGAGTGACCCTGTATCAATTCTAGTGGTACAACAATAAACCAGTGTATTGCGATACAGGGTCGGGCCATTATGTACTGTGATATTTTCTTCAATAATTGAGCGTATAATGATCCATTTAAGTAAATAAATGCTGACTAAACGTTTTGTGTTTTTTAACCAACAAAGACTGATTCATCCTTTAGAATAACAAATCATAAGAATATTTGCAGTTTTCCGATAAACCTATATTGGTACTGTGTGTAAAACTGACAGCTGCCTGTTGGTACTAATAAGCCATCTACTGGTTATTACACTATATGAATGAACTACCTTGTACAATGGTAATGGGTTAAAACCTGAGTTAATGGATTTAGTTTTATTGTGTTTTTCATTATTTCACTGTATTGCTATATATTGCAAAACTGGTTATGTCATATTCTTGCACCCCTATTATGAACTGTCCATGGTTACTGGTCCCCCTTCTAATCTGTCATCAGTATACAATATAATACACAGACAGAATTTGAAGTATTATCTGCTAGAAGCAGGGGTCTCATTGGGTACCACCCAACTCATTGTTGCCAGCTTTGGACTAAAGTGCTACTAATTATCATATATCATAGGGTGGAAAAATGCAGCAATCTCAAAACTCACACCTTGTACTGCTCACTAACCGACTGACAATTGCAAACATCTTGCTTGTTTTAATAGTAGTAGGTGTTTCATTACCCTTAGCTTGCTAACCAAGCAGAGCTTAGTACTTGTAATGCTACAACTAACACATACTGCCCATTGTAACAGACCACTTGGATATTACTGTGTACGTTAGGCAGTTTTACTAAATAAACCTTAGAAACATCATCTCTTGTTATATACCAACACAAAACAGTAGGATTAGTAAGAGGACTTTGACAACTTTTACTGTACATGCGATCTACACAAAACATTGCTAGAATCCTCTCATGGACCCGCCTCTCATTCTGAACGCCTACTGGTTTTGTATCTGTGATCGATCAGAATCTCTGATGATACTCTGAAAAGTATGGAAATATCAAACAGTTGCAAGGCTAAATGGACCCTGAACTGTACAGTTGTTCATACTTGATACAAATAGTTTTGAAACACTTGTAGCACCAAACAAACAATGCTTCAGCAACGAGATACAAAATAGTATCCGAAATTCCGTATTATCCGAAATGTACTGTAGACATATATCACCAAATATTGAGGTTTACCGTGAAAACCAAGAAGATTCAATATTACTGGCATGTTATGTATGCTTAACCAAACACATCTTTAAAATTTGAACTTCTTAAACACTTGTAGCACCAAACAAACAATGCTTCAGCAACGAGATACAAAATAGTATCCGAAATTCCGTATTATCCGAAATGTACTGTAGACATATATCACCAAATATTGAGGTTTACCGTGAAAACCAAGAAGATTCAATATTACTGGCATGTTATGTATGCTTAACCAAACACATCTTTAAAATTTGAACTTCTTAATCAAAAAATCACTCAACCTACATTGTTTATAGTTTGGTACTGGGCGCAGCCATTAATAACGTGTGCCTGACCCAACGAAGTGACAAGGGGCAGGTAATCCAGACTAGATTCTAGTCTCGTTTTGTCCTTAGATGCTCTTCTTGGTTGCACTATAGTTTTTACCGTAACGTACCGTACAGTTGACATTAGACAAGAATAAATGATGTTCAGACATCACTCGTTTTTTCTTCTTGGTCGCTGACGCTGGTTAGCTATCTGTAATTTGGGCCCCCCATATAAGGCAGAATAGTAAAAAACTGTATACACCAGAAGTATCTTCGACGTTTGATGGACACACGTATCCGAACTTTAACACCCAAAACCATGAGTGTTTATGAAGAAAGGGTAGAACAATACCAAAACAACCTACAGAAGCAGTGGGACATTGTTGAAGACATTATTGAAAGAAATGTCAGTATTGGCCCAGACTGTGATACCATCAAACTCAAAAATGTTAAGTCACAAGTTCTGGAACAGTTTGCAAAAAACGACTCTATTGGAACTGAATTTAGTCGTTTTTTAGTAAATACAAGAACTGATGAAGGTCTTAAACAAGCAGAAAGTTTGTCAAAAGTGGTGATTGCAAATAGAACAATGACAAATAAATTTGTTGAGAAACTTCGTTCCCTGAAGACAGATAATTGGTCGGTCAGTTCAAGACATATTCACTCCAACAGGTCAAGTAGATCATCGACCCCTAGTGAACAGTGGAAACGACTTCAAACAGCAAAGGCAAAGGCTGTCTTTGCGGAACAGTCAGCTCAATTAGAAAGACAAAAGGCGGAAATTGACGAGCAAGAGAAAATACGCGCGGCTGCAGCAATGCGTAAAAAGGCGGAAATTGAAATAGACCTTAAGTTGGTGGAAGATAGGAAACAAGTTGCTATAGCAGAAGCCGAGCTGGGTCAATCACAGGCTAGCAGTGAAGTTAGGGATGAAGTTAGTGATCTTCCTAATACAGATCCACATGTCAAAACAGCTGAATACATTCTTAAGGAGCAACATGTTAAATCAAATTTGAACCCTAATATTCCAGAATATGTTCCGAAATCTGAACCCTGAGCTGAACTAAGTGAAGCAACACATGAATTGACCAGGTATTTGCTTAGGAAGGACCTTGTACTTTCTCGGCTTACAACATACACCGATGAACCTAGTAACTTCCAATCGTGGAAATACACTTTTATATCGGTTGTGAAAGAGATTGGGGTCTCTCCAGCTGAAGAGATCGACTTATTCATTAAATGGCTTGGTCCAACCTCCAGAAGACAAGCATCGTCTCTCAAAATAGCATATATTCATGACCCACGTAAGGGTCTTGGTAAGCTATGGAATCGCCTGGACGAAAGGTATGGATCACCTGAGAGTGTCTACCACGCGACGGTCAGCAGGTTGGAGTCTTTTCCTAAACTTAATATGAAGGAATCTGCTAAGCTGTATGATCTCGCTGACATTGTACACGAAATCGAGGGCTTAAAACTGGATCCACAGTATGCGACATAGAGAAACTCGGGTCCCTGTCCGGTTAGAACAATGTTATCAGGCGAGGTGATATCGTTCGGGTGGAGAGGTTTACCGAGCCATCCCGGGCGATATCGCCAAGCCTGATAACATTGTTCGAGCCGGACAGTGACCCGAGTTTCTATTTATCATGAAACCAACAACGGGGCACAATTTAGAGGCATATTTTATAATTTTAGAGTTGTCGATCGTTCTTTGACCGCCCGCCGATTAACACAAATCCATTTGCTTCCGTACACAAAATAAAGTTCTCAATTCTACGCTGTTCAATTAAAAAAATATTAAACAATAAATAAAATCTATTTCATTTTTTTAATCAAAACGATAATTCTAAGCAAATTATAAGGATTACCAAAATAAGAACATCGTGTCGTAAAAGTAGAATTAAATTCCGCTCATAAATTTTTGATGATTTTGTTCTGGATGATTCATCAATGAAACGTCATCAATGACGTAGTGTGTGAGGAGAAGGTCGTTTATTGTGTCAAACTTTCTTATGTTATGCTTCACACAATGACAAAATACGGATTCATTTAAATACTCGATTGTGTGTGGCAACGTGTAGTGCAACATTGAATTCATTGAATGGGAAATAACTTCAAGAATGAACAGCTTAGACATGCTTGTAAAACCTTGTAAAACCAAGTGGGTGGAGAACAGTTTTCAACAAGATCAACTTAATCACGACAGAATGCTAAGGAAGACAGATGGAAATACACAATGGTGAGTAAGACATTGATCTGTTGAAGAGTCTATTAAAGTTAGTTTTATTTTTTGTATAAACTGTGTTCTGAATCTAACAATGTTTTGATTCTCCAAAAAAGCTCTGTGTTTCATGGTTTTCGTTTTGTAGGTCAACCTTCGTGAGTCGTGAAAATGAGATTAAAAATTCCTTAAGCCCAGTACATTGGATATAGAGTTATATTAGCTATGAATATTCTAATGCTTATTTATCTTTGAGGATGCTTAGCCAGTGTATTTATCTGTGTTTGTTGGTTTATTCCAGGGCCTTTCAAAACGATCGATCCGTGGGTGACCCGTATGAATTCAAGAACAATAACAGTGGCGTAGCCCTACCTGGCGAAGAATTATTGCTTATCTGGATTGTAAAACTTAACGTTAAATAAATAATAGCTATTGAATGCCTAATTCTGTTGTTTTCAATGATATTTACGACAATTTAAGACGGAATGACAAATTGCAAAATAGTCCGTTATTTGTGGGCGGAGCCAAAAAGTGTTCTCAGGTCATGTGTTATCAGGCAGTTACCATGGTAGTTGCATGATAAAACACTGTCATACTTTGACTCCGCTGTCGGAGTAAATCCTATTATCAGCAAACTGCCCTACAACCTACAAGAAAAATGGACAACACGTGCCACAAACTATAAGACAAAGCATGGGGTTCATTTTTCCCCATTCTCGGTACTGGCAGAGTTTATTTCTGAGCAAAGTAAAATACGGAACAATCCAAGTTTCCTGTATGATACTGCAAGTGCAAATATTGGTAAACAAAAGAATAACAGCACAGTGAATCAGGTTCAACCAGTCAGAAAAGAAGTATCAGCTAGAATGACCAACATTGAGTGTAAGTGCCCAATACACAAAACTGATCATTCATTAGAAAGTTGTAGATTATTCAAGGAAAAGTCTGTTGATGAGAGGAGGAAATTCCTTAGTGCAAACAAATTGTGTTTCAAGTGTTTTGAAAGTGATCATGTTTCACGCGAGTGTAAGTGTGATATCAAGTGTGGTGTTTGTTCCGGAAAACACGCTACAGTGATGCATCTAGCTAGAGATAGACCAACCTATGGTGGGGAGGAATTCGACAGAAGAAAAAAAGACAATGTAACTTCTTCGTGTACTGAGATTTGTGGAAATATTCCTGGAAAGTCATGTGCGAAAGTGATCTTACTCAATATGTATTGTATAGATAACCATAACAATGTTGTAACATGTTATGCCATATTAGATGATCAGAGTAACAGGTCACTTATCAAGCCAGAATTGTTTCATATGTTAGGTATTACATGTGAACATTATGAATATGTACTCAATTCATGTGCAGGGTCTGTTGTAACCTCTGGCCGCAGAGCGGACCATTGTGTTATAGAGTCGGTTGCTGATACTGTTAGGTATAACCTAACTACGCTTATTGAATGTACAGATATACCTGGTTATAAGAACGAGATATGCACACCTGATAATGCCCGTTGTCACAATCATTTGTACGGTATTGCTGATTCTTTGGCAGAATTTGATGAAAAGGCAGATGTACTCTTACTTATAGGGAGAGATGTTCCTGAGGCTCATCATGTCTTTGAGCAAGTTGTAGGTTCCCCAGGAGCGCCATTCGCTCAGCGTCTTGGTTTGGGTTGGGTAGTCATTGGTGAAATATGTCTTGGTCAGGTTCATTCGCAAGATATTAGAGAGGTTGCGAAATCGAACGTCAACGTGTACGTGTACGAGTGAACTACTTTTTGAGCAAATCGTTATCCAGGTATGTGTAGGGCTTACACGTTAAAACCGTGTAGTGGGACTTGTAAAGGTATGTGTACCACATCACACATGTATGCGTAGGCACGGATAAATCGTTTTATCAAAAGAAACATGGACTAATCAAGCTATACAAACACTCATTTCGATGCATGGGGAAATCGTGCTATAACTGTCACGCGATTTTATACGTACACGTTATCTTTCGCAAGCAAATTTAAATTACAACGTGTACGAGTACGTGTACGGGTATCTACACGTACACGTACCCGTACACGTTGCTTTCGCAACCTCTCTATTATTAATGTCCATAAATCCAATGTTCTTAGTGACGGTCACACATCCCTTTTTAGCCCTTGTATCAGTAGGCTTTCCGTTCAAGAGCCAGTGGATGACCTTGTTTTCCTGAAAACGCCAGATGATGAACGGCCATCATTGTCCATTGAAGATAGGCAGTTCATTGAGTTAATGGATAGCGAGTTCTCTAAAGATTGTGACAGTAGTTGGGTTGCCCCCTGCCCCTTAGGGCTTCACGCGAACGGTTACCTAACAATAAGGCACAAGTCCTTTACAGGGCCAAGGCATTGGATAGAAGCTTAGCTAAGAACCCCATTAAGAAGCAGCATTTTGTTGAGTTTATGGACAATCTTTTCAAGCACGGTCATGCCGAATTAGCTCCACCTTTAAAACCTCAAGAAGAATGTTGGTTTTTACCTATCTTTGGGGTCTATCGACCTTAAAAGCCAGATCGAATACGTGTTTTTTTCGACTTCTCCGCTGATTTTGAGGGAATGTCTTTGAACTCAATTGTGTTGCAAGGTCCTGATCTTACCAATAGTCTTTTAGGTGTTTGATGCGCTTCCGGAGAGACAGAATTGCTGTAATGGCAGATATTGAACAAATTTTCTTTTCGTTCTTTGTCCATGAGAAACACAGGAATCTCCTCAGATTTTTCTGGCATCAGGATAACGACCCTGATAAGCAACTCATTGAGTTTCGTATGGCTAAACATGTTTTTGGAAACAGCCCGTCGCCTGCAATTGCAACCTACGGTCTTCGAAAGTCTGTTGAGAAATCTGATTCAGATGTTTGCGAGTTTGTTAACAAAGATTTTTATGTGGATGATGGTCTTTCTTCTGAACCTTCTGTTTCTAAGGCTGTTGGTTTGCTTCAGAGAACTCAGGCTGATCTTGCGGAAAGCGGTTTGCGTCTCCACAAGTTTGCGTCTAATGATTCAGAAGTACTGAAGTCTTTTCATTCTGATGATTTAGCTAAAGATTTGAAAGGTTTGGATTTTGACTATTGTAACCTTCCTACTCAGAGAAGTCTTGGTGTTGGTTGGGACTTGAATCGCGATGTGTTTACATTTAATTCTGATCTTTCAGGTCGGCCTGTCACAAAAAGGGGAATTTTGTCAACGATCAATAGCGTCTTTGTTTCCTTAGGTTTCCTATCGCCAGTTGTTCTAGAGGGACGATTGCTTCTTCGTGAAGTTATGTCTTTTAAGGGTGATTGGGATGATCCTGTGCCCCTGGGTGTTGGAGAGCGGTGGCTTAGCTGGAGAACCAAATTGAAGGACTTGGACAACTTCCAAATCGGCAGATGTTACTTAAAGGGTTCACTTTCTGAAATGGCTAGGGTAGAACTACACATCTTTCGGATGCCTCTGTGAAAGCTATATCTGCTGTTGTGTATGTGTTGGCATATACTGCCGAGGGCGAGGGACATGTTGGTTTTGTTGCTGGTAAGTCCAAGTTAGCTCCAGAAAAAGGACATACCATTCCTCGGTTAGAGTTGTGTGGTGCGGTTCTTGCTGTTGTGCTTTTTCAGACAGTGACAGAACATATCGGGGTACATGTAGATAGTACAAAATTCTATACCGAGAGTAAGATTGTTCTGGGATATATATGCAATCAGTCTAGACGTTTCTACACGTATGTTAGCAATAGGGTCCAAAAGATCAGGCATTTTAGTGATCCCACTCAGTGGACTTACGTTTCAACTGAGAAGAATCCAGCAGACATCGGAAGTAGAGGTGCTAGTCTTCTGCAGTTGAGTGAAAGTTCATGGTTAAGCGGTCCACAGTTTTTGTTACTACAGTCTGTTGAAAGTCCCGAACTCGTTCCTCTATTGAACTCAGATCAAGACAAGGAAGTTCGTAGTAATGTTTCAGTGGCAGCAACCAGAGTAGACGTCCAAAATAGTTTGGGCTGTTGTATGTTTCAAAGGTTCTCGTCTTGGTCGAGGCTTGTTCGGGCTCTCTCAAATTTAAGGCACATTGCAATCTCTTATCGCTGAAATTACATTGCAAAGGTTGGCATGTTTGTCCTGACTCTAAGAAAGTTCCCTTCAAACTGGAAACAGCCAGTACATCTTAAGACAAGTGCAGCAAGAGGTGTACCAAGCAGAGATCAAGGATCTTAGCACCACTGGGAAATTGCGTAAGGGTAGTAGTATTATCTATCTTGACCCATTTCTAGATAAAGACGGTTTACTGCATGTTGGTGGTAGACTTCGCAGAAGCAGCTTGCCTTCTTCAGAGAAACATCCTATCTTATTGTCTGGTAAAAGTCCCGTGTCAGAACTTCTTATACAGCATTACCATGAATCTGTTAAACATCAAGGGCGTCTTTTCACGGAGGGTGCAGTAAGGTCTGCGGCTTTCTGGATAACCAATGGAAAAAACGTTTGGTATCATCTGTCATTCATGCTTGTGTGGTTTGTAAAAAGTTAAGGGGTCAGTTTGCAAGCCAGAAAATGTCAGATTTACCAATTGATAGGATAGAGGCATTGTACCCATTTAGTTATGTAGGGGTTGATGTTTTTGGCCCATGGCAGGTGGTTGCTAGGCGCACTCGTGGAGGTGATGCATCGTCCAAACGTTGGGCAGTTATGTTTACATGCCTCAGCATAAGAGCCGTTCATATAGAAGTTGTTGAAGAAATGTCCTCCTCGTCCTTTGTGAATGCTCTTCGAAGGTTCGTTTCAGTACGTGGAAAGGTGAAACAGTTTCGTTCCGATCGGGGAACAAATTTTGCTGGTGTTACAGATCATATTCAGGTAGACGTAATTAATGTTGAGGATAAGAATACTGGAGGGTTTTTCGCAAGTCAGATTCTATTTGGATATTCAATAGCTCCCATAGTTCCCACATGGGAGGGTCCTGGGAAAGGATGATTAGTATTGCTCGGCGTATCTTGGATGCAATATAATTGAATGTGAGAAACTTCACTCATGATGTACTTGTAACGTTGATGGCAGAGGTTAGTGCTATCATTAATGCTCGCCCCATCGTTCCCGTTTCTAGTGATCCAGATGCACCAGAGGTGTTAAGCCCCTCTTCCTTGTTAACTTTGAAGCTACAGCCAGATCAGCAACCAGTTGGTGAGATGGATATAAAGAATCTGTACAAAAATCAGTGGCGTCAAGTTCAGTATTTAGCGTCCCAATTTTGGGTAAGGTGGTGCCGCGAATTTTTGCAGTCGCTGCAGGCGAGATAAAAATGGAAAGATGAACAGGAACCATCCAATGTTTTCAATATGCATATATCACACAACTGTTCTGTCTGCAGGCCCTGATCCAGAGTGGGTATGTACGGGATTCCGGGGGGAGGGTAATTGCTTAATATGTATGTGAAAATGCACAGGAAGGGGATACATTTGTATATGGGGGATCCATAGTGACCTTTTTATGTTATCAGCGTCAACATGTGCATTGCGTATGTTTGTGCATATTAGTAAGTGTTTGGATACAGTATTTTATATAGCAGCTTTCATTCTTTTGACCATTGGAATATTATAACATAAGTAGGGGGTCCGGGGGCATACTCCCCCGGGAAAAAAATTCAAAACAATGGATGAATCTGGTGCATTCTAAGCCTATCTGGGAGCCCTGAAATATCTTTTTTTTCTTAAGTCCGCGAGTTAACCTTAATGGTTTAGTAATGATTATTTAACAGTCAAAAGGTTATATAATGAGCTAGGGCAAAATTTCTTTTGTAATTGATTTCTGTCATGCAACAGCTACGTATTTACACATACATTGTATATTAAAATATTCTGCGAGCAAAGCGAGCACGAAAAAATGCCCATCTTACAAATACTTTTTCATCGAGAACATAAGAAAAAGTACCCATATTATTTAGAGATATGTAAGACTAGTTTAGGCCGAACATTATACATTTGATATGAATTATTGAGGAGGCAAACCTATGTATGACTCCTTGTTCTAACATCGGGGACTTGACCCCTGCAGGTCCCATGACTCCTACACCCATGAATTGTGACATTCAGAAGCATTTGTCGTATATTGTAAGTGCTCATTCGCTTAGTCAAAATAGTCAATTTTTTTCTGGTGAAATATTTTACAAGATATATATTTACAGTTTATAAGTATAAGTTTTTTAGACATACCTGTCAGCTAATTAAACCACATAATACGATAGAACAATGATACCGATGCTGTTCTATGTACATGTACATATGTCTTTCAGACAGAATTATATCAGTTCCGTTTTTAGAAACGTTGTTTTTATCGCCAGAGTCATAACATTCTTCAAAGGGCACAGAATAAAAACACATTTCAAACAATAGTAGTTGATGTACACCTATAAAGTCTGTGGCAGTCGCTTTCAACACATTATTCTTTAGGTTGTTTGTGGGCCCCGTGAATCAGTGTAACGGCCACCAGTGGTTATGTTGTAGACGTCACAAGTTACCACAAATGTGACATAAATATTGGGCAATAATGAACAATCTGGGCTCGTCGTAAGAAGTACCATTCGCAAACTTTGATTAAGGTGGGAACAGGGCGTATTAATAACTTCATTTTTAATATGTATTTAAAGTTATTTTCTTTCATTTCATTCAGGAACAAAAAAAAGTGTGTCTGTTCAATATCTGTTTTATTATTTATTCAAAGTGTTTTTTTTTAAATCTCAGCCAACTGGGGGCACGGGCCCTCGTGCCCACTGCCTGGATCCGTGCCTGGTCTGTAGTGTATAAAACTACCCCCCACACACACACACACGCACAAAGCCAGCCTACCTACCCAATTTTTTGACAATTGTTACCTGAACCACACATATGTTTTTAGCCTAAGAAGCGCTTTAAGGTAAGCAACCATTAAATACATAAGCGGCCCAAATGGTGATACTCAAAGAGTCCCGAAAGAAACATTGGATTGGCTTGAAATGGTGGTATGCATTGACATGTCTGCTTTGAAATCATGAAATGTGGTTTAAAGTCATTGTGTACATGTATGTGATGTAAATGTGTAGAGAAAATATTTACATTTGAATATTTTGACATTTTCACCTGAAAATGAAAGTGAAAGTAGAGCGGGGGTTAACCGGTCTGCGACCAATCCGCGCGGATGAGCAAATTTTTTCTTAGAAGATACACGATCCCCTTTATTGTACTATTTTAAAGCTCAAATATCATTCTTGAAGAAGATATGAAATTGTCAGCTGGCCATAGACATAAACTGAAATGTGGGGTCGGCTATTGTCACTTTACACTGAATTTAAGAACAAATTTATCTATTTGGTGGTTTCTAACCTTACGATGTAGATTTCAAATATGCATAAGTATTACAGGGATTTCCCCAGACTTGTTTTCCAAGCGCAATAACGGTGGTAACGGTAGGGGTGTCTCGTCCCATATTTTGAAATAAAAATCAAATTTTGTGGATGAAATGGTTCAAATTTGGAAAGTTATATGGGCCATATCACAGATACAACAAAATTCATCAGATACCAACTTTTCCACATAAAATAAAAACCAATTAACACATTCTTGAACGTGATGCATTGTTTGTAAGACGTATTTAATTCCTCCGGTATGACTTTTTAAGCGCAATTTTAAGCTCAGTTTTAAGCGCAATTCAAATTATAAGCGCACTGGCAAACTGGATTTTGGAATCCAAGCGCACTGGGCCCAGACATTAAAGCGCCCAGGGGAAATATCTGGTATCATAAGGTCGTAAGTAGTAGTTACGACCTTCTCATTCTAAACCAGCGATACATATACGTATACATACATGTTTTTCATTATTTGTAATATGTACTTATTCTCTTGTGTTGCGATAGCAACGAGAGTAAATAAAATGTTCTGTTCTGTTCACATACGTATCTGTAACACAGTGATCTACACCTCCTGAAAATCTGATGCGTAATGAAGAATTATCTTTTCTGCACAAAATTAAAAAATATATTTCTTATGTACAATGAGTAATATTTGAAGTTCCATTATATTTTAATATAATGATTTTTTCAACCTTGTTAAAGTGTAGGGGATGCTAGATTGGATGACACCCAAAACAACACTAAGTACGCCCCTGATATTGTTTGTATACATGTTGATATACAATGTACATTGGTAGGGGAACAATTCCAGGTAAAAATGGTTTAACCCTACCATTCATTTTAACAAGCTGAGTCATACCTTAAAATGTTCCTAAATGATTGTGCGTTACAAGTTATGACATTTTTTACCATACTCGTGGTGGCATTTTGAGAAATCCAAGATGGCGTCCAAGATGGCCGCCAAAAAAGTAAACATCACATTTTATCAAATTGCAGCCTCTGGGACATTGGATATGATATTTATTATGGGAATAAGTCGTTTTTACAATAGAATGTACATTGTTCTTGTCATATTAGGTGATTTTGGTGGAACATTGGGGTGATTTAATTTTTTTCATCATATTTATCACCAAATAAAGGCAAAAAATAGGGGGTAGGGGTAAGATTTTTAACAACCCAGGAAAATTTTGACCTCATATATAGCATTTCTGTTATTAAGTATATGCTATATAATTGGGGGAAATGAAAATGTTTACAAATATACAATATAAAAGTACTTAAATAATGACAATTAGACAATCAAAGTGGGTGGGGTACGATTTTATTAAAATCTGAAAAGTGGTAAAATTTTACCTTTGATACATATTTGAGATACTATAACATAAATTGTTTACGTTTTCTCACTCCTTCAGTTAGGACAGCTGATATATGTTTCATTTATGCATCTTTCAATCAATATTTCAAGCATTTTCTCAATTTTTGTCTTGATTTGGCCCAAAAAATGACAATTTTTTAGGGTAGGGGTAATTTTGTTAATAATGAAACCCTTTCAGCGATGGCCTAGACTGGACTTATCAATGATGAAGAAGAATTTTAGCATTAGTGCACTTGTAACAAAATTTGAAACAATACAAGGTTTGTCAACATTGATGTCAAGGTCATATTAGAGGTCAAATGTCAAATTCTGAAGGCATTTTTGCAATATGTATGCATGCACACAAACAGGTAAAATGTACAGGAATAAATGTCTTATGTTCATATCACTTTCTTTAACAATGTACAAGTACAGCTTATTTCTTTGATAAAAGAAAACATTTCTTAGCCATGGCAACCGGAAATATGGTTTCCAATATGGCGGCAATCATCACCATGTATGTATTATATTATTCATAATCCAGCCAAATGAGCATTAATATGAAGGTAATTGTTCATGTTTTTATTGCCCCCTCTCTGTATGTGCAAGATTATGACACTGGTTGACTTCTTACCACACTTGACAGTCGTCCTTATGGTTAAGGATGACAGATCCCAACAATGGTGAATCCCAGTATGGCTTAAAATGGCTGTTGCCAACATTGATAAATTCCAATAATAGACAGGGAGACAGTTCTTTACACTTGTGAGTCCGTCGTATTACACAGACTGACAGTTGGTGCATTGGTGAATCCCCCATCATACAAAGGAAGATAGTTCCCTACACTGGTGAGTCCCCCATAATACATAGGAAGACAGTTCCCTACACTGGTCTGTCTCCCATAGGACATATGATGATAGTTCCCTACACTGGAGAGTCCCTAATAATACATAGGAAGACAGTTCCCTACACTGGTGTGTCTCCCATAGGACATAGGGTGGTAGTTTCCTACACTGGAGAGTCCCTCATAATACACAGAATAGCAGTTCCCTACACTGATGTGTCTCCCATAGGACATATGATGATAGTTCCCTACACTGGAGAGTCCCTAATAATACATAGGAAGACAGTTCCCTACACTGGTGTGTCTTCCATAGGACATAGGGTGGTAGTTCCCAACACTGGAGAGTCCCTCATAATACACAGAATAGCAGTTCCCTACACTGATGTGTCTCCCATAGGACATATGATGATAGTTTCCTACACTGGAGAGTCCCTCATATTACATAGAATGGATGTTCCCAACACTGATGTGTCTCCAATAGGACATAGGATGGTAGTTCCCTACACTGATGTGTCTCCCATAGGATATAGGATGGTAGTTCCCTACACTGGAGAGTCCCTCCTATTACATAGAATGACAGTTTCCTACACTGGAGGGTCCCTCATAATACATAGAATGACAGTTTCCTACACTGATGTGTCTCCCATAGGACATAGGATGATAGTTCCCTACACTGAAGGGTCCCTCATGATACATAGAATGACAGTTTCCTACACTGGAGGGTCCCTCATAATACACAGAATGGCTGTTCCCAACACTGATGTGTCTCCCATAGGACATAGGATGGTAGTTCCCTACACTGGTGATTCCCCATTGAGCTTATAATGATAGTTCCCGACACTGGAGGGTCATCCATTGTGCATATTGCAAGGCAGTTCCCTACACAGGAGAGTTTTTTATATGGCCTAGAATTACCGTTGTGAACGCTGTGGAGACCTCCATTAAGCATAAAATAACAGTTTTCAACGCTGTCGAGACCTCCATTAGGCCTAGAATGACAGTTCCTAACGCTTAAGAGTCCTCTATAGGGCTTTGGAAGATAGTTCCATGCACTGGAATGTCCTCAATAGGGCCTATAAACGACAGTTTCCAACACCAATAGGTCCAATATATTGCCCAAAAGGACAGTTTTCAACGCTGTTGAGACCTCCATTGAGCCTAGAATGAAGTTCCTAACACTGAAGAGTCCACCATAGGGCCTTGGAAGACAGTTCCCAGCACTGGAGAATCCTGCACAGGGCCTAGAATGACAGTTGCCAACACTGATGGGTTCTCCATATAGACCCGAATGACAGTTTTTAACGCTGTTGAGACCTTCATTAGACCTAAGATGACAATAGCCTACACTGGCGAGTACCCACAGGGCCTGGAATGACAAGTGCCAACACTTGCGAGTTGCCAATATGGCATACGATAACTTGTTCTGTAACTTCTGAGTCCCCCATAGAACCAAGGATGACAACTTTCAATACTAGCGAGTCCCTCATAGGACCTTGGAATACTGTTTGCTACACTGGTGAATCCCCATAGTGACAGTTTTCAACATTGGCAAGTCCCTCATAAGATATACCATGACTCTTTGGTACTTTGAGTCCCCGTATATGGGATTGTATGATTATTTCCAACACGCATGAGTCCCTCATAACCTAATATAAGTCTATAGTTCCAACAAATTTGAAGGTGTCTAGAATTTAAACCTTGAAATGGTCATTAATTGATATTGGTTTGAGTAACTTTAAATTAAAACTAAATTCAGTACATACTTTGTAGCATTTAATGTTAATACTGCCACAACTAATGTAATAATAACATATATTGATGAGATGAACCATCAATTTAAGATTCCTTGAATATCATTTATTTCATTCAAATGGCTTTTATCACTAAGCTGTAATGTTCTAAATAAAACATACAATGTCTACTGAAGAAATACATTCTAAACAACTTAGTTTATACCATATTGAAAGGCAGGAATGTATATTATGTCAACACAAATATAGAAGAAATATGTATGCTTAATTTTTTCCCATTTTGACCTTGAAAAGTCCTTGACCTTGCACTTACTGTAGTTACTGTTGAAATTCAATATGATGACTACTAGTTAATTAACATTTTCAATCCAAGTATGTGGTCATTATATCTACGTATTTATGAAATTATCACTTTGGCATTTACTATTTAGAGTTTATGCATTTCACCATTCGTGGCAACCATATTGGACACCATCTTGGACTTTTCACCTTTCCCAACTGCTTTTTTAAGGACTTTTTTCTGTTGATCAGCTTAGGAATAAATTTCTTTTAAAACGCAAACATGTTTCTGTTGCAATTAGTTTCACTTTCAGTGCAAATTTGACTGGATTATAAATGATGTCTTATGTACATTATATTTGTTTGTATGCGAAGATGATGGCGGCCATATTGGAAACCATATTTCCGGGTGCAAAGGTTACACAATGTAACAATGTTTTCCTATATCAAAGAACCAAGATGTGTTCGTATTTTGTTATTTTTGTTCAATATATACTTTAGTCCTGCCAGTACATTTTACATGTACCTTTTGTGGTAATATATACATATTGCAAGTTCTGAAAATCCTTCAGAATTTGACATTTGACCTTGACATTAATGTTGACGAAGGCCATATTGTTACAAATATTGTAACAAGTTCACTAATGCTAAAATTCATCTTTATAATTTCATAAAGTTAGTTAACAAGTTTAGTTCGTGCCATCGCTGGAAGGGTTTTCATTATTACCAAAATTACCCCTACGCCTTGTCATTTTTTGGAACCAAATCAAGAAAAATATTGAGTAAATGCATCAAATATTAGTTAACAATACATAAATAACACATAAAGCCAACTTTCTTAACTGTAGGAGTGTAACCACAAAACAAATTTATGGTAAAGTTGCTCAAATATGTATCAAAGGTAAACTATAACCACTTTTCAGATTTTAAGAAAATCGTACCCCACCCACTTTGATTGTCAATTGTCATCATTAAAGTACCTTTATTTTACGGTATTTGTAAATATTGACATTCCTCCAACTATATAGCATATACTTAACAACAGAAATGCTATATGTATCGTAAAAAAATTCCTGGGTAGTTAAAAATCTTACCCCTATCCCCTATTTTTTGCCTTTATTTGGCGATAAATATGATGAAAAAAATTAAATCACACCAATGTTCCACCAAAATCACCTAATATGACAAGAGCAACATACATTCTATTGTAAAAACAACTTATTCCCATAATAAATGCCATATCAAATGTCCCAGAGGCTGTAATTTGACAAAAGGTGATGTTCACTTTTTGGGCGGCCATCTTGGACGCCATCTTGGATTTCTCAAAATGCCACGATGAGTATGGTAAAAAATTACCTTTGTCATAAAGTACAAACATTTAGGAACATTTTAAGGTATGACTCAGCTTGTTAAAATGAATGGTAGGGTAACTCCAAAAATAGAGGCCTAAACTGGCATTTGTTCCTCTACCACATGCAAAAGTGATTGCGATAAGCGCATGGTTGTGAAAAATTCACCCGGTTTCAGTGTAACAATACCACGTGACATTGATATAACTTGCAGAGATTTCCCCAGGGTTTTTTAATGTCTGGGCCCAGTGCGCTTGGATTCCAAAATCCAGTATGCCAGTGCGCTTACAATTTGAATTGCGCTTAAAATTGCGCTTAAAAAGTCATATCTGAGCGTCTAAATTATGTTGTATTCGTGATATTGCCCCTAAAACCTCCAAAATTTGCACCATTTTATCCCCTAATTTGATTTTTTTTCAAAATACGGTAGAGGACACCCCTCCCCTTCCAACCCCTATTGCGCTTAGAAAATTTTCTGGGGAAATCCCTGACTTGCGGCTACACACCCAAGACAAAGTTTGTTAAAACTAGATCACAATAAAAGCCGTTAAAATTTTATATCTATACACGCATCTACGAAACATACGCCGCGCTAAGGGGAAATATGTAAGCTTTCAACGAAATGCGGGATCTCTATCAGCAGCTTGACCGTTTTGTCCAACACCCTTTGAAATATTGAGGAAAAACGACTTGAAAATGTAGTCCAACACTTCGAGAGTTTCGTAGAGCGTTTTTAAAAACGGTTCAGTTATGTATAAAAATACCAAATGTTGAGCAAAGTTTAAATATGTTTCCGTGTGGTGTATATTTCATAGACTTTAGTGAAGAGATAACGTATTGACAGCTATTTTTGTGATCGAAGTGAAGCAAATTTCGCCTTGGCGCTGTAGCCGAAAGTCACGTGGTATTGTTACACTGGATAAAGGACATGTTATCTTGCAGAAGTTTGGCGAACAATTGACACATTTATCACAATGGCGACGAGTAGGACTAAGGACAAAATGTCGGAAGAGACTTTTGATTTTATTTGTACCACTTGTGCCGACGGCGGAACGATCAAAGAGGGAGTGAAATATTGTGTTGAGTGCCAGGAATATTGCTGCAAAGATTGTGTGGATACGCATGCTAGAATCCGTCTGTTAAAGTCGCATACGTTACTGGATGATTTAACATCAACATCGTCCGGACAACAATCTGGATTACCGGAAATACCGACCGAGAGATGTAGCATTCATACAACCAAACTACTAGACATGTTCTGTAAACAACATAACAAAGTCGGATGTTATGTCTGCTTTGCTGAAAAACACAAGTAAGTTGATTTATGTATAATGAATGCGTTTTGAACAGATACGTATTTGTGAACCCCTTCACGATGGTGCCCAATCGTAACTACTCGGGCATTTCCGTAACTGAGAAATACGCCTCGTACATAAGCTTAGGGTTACACATTTTGGTTATACGGTTTCCGGTACCCACAAATCACCAGTTTTTCAATGCAATCAAGAAGTCCTTCAATTATCGGTCTCATTTTAGGAGTTAAAACCTTCTAAGGAGAAAGTAACATTTTAGTTCTCCTAGGTTCCATAATTTCTCATGAGTCCGTGATAATGGCGGCTTCCCTATTATGTTCGTGGCAATTTCGTTAGATAAACGCCGAAGAGTTCCGATTGGATGTTTACTAGTACTTTTAGGTACTTGCGCCACCGAGAACCTCCAAAAAGTCTCTGCTGAAGATGGTGTTATCATGTTTTAATTTGCTTCGGTGTGATCGATGGGCGAGGGTTTATGTTCGACTTCTTGGTAGCTAACATAGGTGCTGCCCCTGGCATTCATGTAAGTGAAGGTTTGTGTATGTCTGTATTTGTAGCTGGGTTCTTTTAACTAGCATATTGTACGTAAATGAATGAACAACATTTACCTTGTTTACCCTAGGAACAACTGATTCTCAACAACGATTTAGGCTAATTTAGTGTAGCAACATGACTGTTTGCTGATGTTGCTATCTACACGAGTTAACACGTTTACATTTCAGATCGTGTCAGGGACCACATTCCATCCCGGATTGTATCGATCAATTCTACACGGAATCTTAACATAAACAAACGTCTGAACTTCTACAAGATTTTAAAGCATTCATGACAAAGATCATCGAAACAAGCACATGCCATCTCGCAGATTTAAAGACGTCCAAAGAAAATGCAATCGGTGCGATTAAAGCTTTAAAGAAAGAGTTAGAAGCTATGCTTGATAAACTAGAAGAGCAATCGCTTCAAGAGGTGGAGACTGAATATGAGAAGATACAGTCGAAGAAATTGAAGGAACAGTCAGACGCCCACAACACATTGGACGCTCTCAGAAAGTTAGAAGACCAGATGACACAAGCAGCCGAGAACAGATCACAGCGATTTGTCTGCATGAAGCTAGCTGAAGGCTACATGACAGAAGTTGAACAGATGAAGACACAAATGGCTCTTGTACCTATAGCACAGCTAGAATTCGTACCAACAAGTCCCATAACTGACCTACTGCAACAATTACAGAACCTAGGAGAAATAACGATACGGGAAGGGATCTACAAAATCAAACAACAGAACAGCATTGATACCAAGCTATCTAATGAAAGCTCATGTAACCCTTGGTATTCCTGTCTGACCGATGGTGATATGCTGCTGATACCAGACTACGGGAATAAACGATTAAAACGAATAGACGTTAAAAGTTTATCTGTCGTTGATTATTGTGATTTACCCAACGCTCCGTACGGTGTGTGCTGTGTTGGTCAACAAGAAGCCGCTGTTACATTCTACAATACGACGGTGCAATTTGTTAAACTTGATAAGAGCATGACTCTTTCACGAAAGATGGACTTCAATCATAATTGCTTCGGTATTGCCTTTGACAACCAGAAACTATACATCACTGACAGCAGTACTGGTGTCTACATGTATGATATGTCTGGTACCCTGTTACAGATAGTCACACATGACAAAGCCGGGAAGCAGCTGTTCAATCAAAGTAGAGATATAACTATAAGTCAAACAGCAGACTATGTGGCTGTCGGGGATTGGAACAAAGCTTGGGTTTGTTTTGATAAAACATTGAATCATATTGCTTCATACAGTGATACTGACTTACAGAGTGTACACGGTGCGTGTTATGATGGGAGAGGAAACGTGTTTGTTGCCGGGTATTGTTCGGACAACATTGTTCAGTTCAGTGAAGACGGAACAAAGCGTGGTGTGATCGTGACGTTATCAGACGGACTTTATGGTCCTCGCTCAGTATGCTTCCATCAACGTACCAATAGATTGTTTGTCACTATGTACGACACTGCACGCGTGTATGACTTACAGTGAGTCCAATTCTACAGTAGATAGAAAGCACATGTACTGAGTGAATGATAAGATTGAGTGACTGCTATGAGAAACAATGCAGTATACATTCATGTAATAACATTTATGATATGAATATGAAACAGTTGAGTTTATTGACCTTGAGTGGAAATACTATATTGTACAGGACTATGACTTATGTATGTACATAGTGTATTATAACCTGTGTCAAATAACGATGGAGTGGATATAGTATTATCCCGGTACCTGTAATAATAATATGATGAATGTACATGTACATGTATATATCTTGGTCTATTTACAACACGAAGTTACGAACAATATTGGTAACAAAGAACACTGTAGGTGCATTTGTCCTGAATGTTAGAAAAATTACAAATTCTAAGATTATTTCAATGGATTACGATGAAGGAGCATTCATTTTATGTCATCCTCGGCCAAATAAAAAAAATGAAAGAATGGTTAACCGATACATTACAATGACCAGCAAAAACTGTGCTCTGCTCGGGCGTAAAGAATCCGTACCCTCGAAATTACACTGAGACAAAGTGATTATGGAATGTCATGAATTAAACATAGCAGTATGTATGCACAGAAAAACTTCGTTATCCCGAGGACTCATCGGTACCAACTGCTCGAGATAAACCAGGTGCTCGACACATCAAACGTTCATGATGAATTGTGGTTCTGACTAAGTGTAATTGTGTACATACGAGTGCACACGTATTTGATATGTGTTGCGATGTATTTATGCATGAATGCAAGCTTGTGTGAAACGTGAAGTTTTTGTTATTTTTATCAATCGACAATAATCGTGTACGCGATTAAGAATTTAATACTAATTTAATATGATTAGTGATACCATTAGTCTAGTGACGAGGTTGCAATCACTTGGATGTGTGACATGTGCGATTAACCGAGGCGCCTGATTACAACTTCGAGCCATAAATACACATGTACGAAAGCCACTATATGATGTCTAACATGTCAGTGATTATCAATCTGCCTTTTTTAAAAACGTATTCAAGACATGTCAAATGTATAACTGATTGTAATAACGTTATAATTTGCAATAAAATTATATGGCAAAATGTGAAACAGAATGCTTTATAATTTGCTATAAAATTATATGTAAAAATGTGAAACTGGAAGCTATAATATTACCGTCACAAAATGTGAAACTGATTGAGCACTATATGATTTGCTATAATATTACCAATGTCAAAATATGAAACTGATTGCAATTATATTATATGTCAAATTGATTGCTATATAATTTGCTATAATATTACTATGTCAAACTTGTTAGGCAAAGGTTAGAAGTATTTCTGCAGTATGACCCAATGTTGGGAGAATGGGCGCGTAAAAGAGGATAGGCGCTTCATAGAGTATAAACATCACATATGCTTGGTCATTCTCATTTAGAAAATGTGTACACATGATCAGGCTGAATATCAAATAGTGTTATACCTGTATATGCTTTGGTGAATGGAAAATTGATATATTTATCTCCTCTATTCAGATGTCATCATGAACTGATAAAATATCGCATTAAATATATATTATGTACAAAATAAACATACATATATCTACGTGTACATTATGTATATAGCTACATGAACATAATTTATGATAGCGTTAGTTACTGATATGGTGAATAAAGTCAACGTTTCAACTAATTGATAATTTTTATCTGAGTTTTATTCTTGTATATAGATTGTTGAATGTATACAGTCGACCTGAGTTATATGATACTCTAGCTTCCAAGCCTGTAAGAGTTGCCTCCCTTGTCATGTAAATACTCTATGTTGCATGTACTCTGTTTCTGTCATGTTTAGCTCGTTCTTAGTGATTCGTAATAAATATTTAGAATACATTGATCGTCATTCTATATACCCCTGGATAGAACAGTTAACACTACACACTAGATATATCGCACAGTTGAGTTGGGAACCACAAATTGACTTCGACGACATAAACGAAATGTCGAGATAAATAAGTTCTTCGTGATATAACCGATACTGAGTCGGAGGCAATCGGAACTCCTGGTATAGGCCATATTTCAAACATAAAAAACTCGGAAGGATAAATGCAGTACGGTCATTCCGATTGAGTCGGAGACAGTTTTTCCGTGGCATTAACCATTGTCATGTCGTCTAAGAAATCCATACACGATGTTTATTGGATAGCAAGTAATACACCAGTCAATTGAAGCCACTCCCCCGGAGAAGGACGAGAATAGTGGGAGAACACTGTCTGACAATCACTCATTACTGTTGGTAAAACAAGATTTTTCAACTTCAGTTTGGTCAGCATGACAAGTTCCGATTTTCATAAAAATAGACTCATATGATAAGAAACGCCTTACGATGTAGATTTCAAATATGCATTAGTCTTATAAGGTCGTAATTGGCACTTACGACCTTCTCATATAAGTAGGCGATATGTACATGCATGTAAGTCAGTGGTTGGTAGGAACCGAGGATAGGTCACTTTCGTACCTTTAGAAATGTTGTGTGTCATGTGTCTAGTAGTTAACAATGTCGAATTTCCGTTTTAGTACCGACACCATTTTAACGTTCATGCTTAGATCGTCCGTTTCGTAAATATATGTATGACATTGTGCTCAATATGTGCACTTTGTGATGTGTGTTTCTTTTTGCAAGACCGTGTCATACAATACACAATGTTTGCGAGATTTTTACAACGCTGATGTCCCTCCACATATAATGATGTAGCTGCCGGTTCCTGGAAGGCTATTGGTTCCTGGAAGGAGAAGTTATAACTAGCATTGGTCAGGATACTGTGAGATGTTTACAACGCTGATGTTCCTCCTCATATGATGATGTAGCTGCTGGTTCCTGGAAGGCTATTGGTTCCTGGAAGGAGGCGTTATAACTAGCATTGGTCAGGATACTGTGAGAGGTTTACAACGCTGATGTCCCTCCACATGTGATGATGTAGCTGCCGGTTCCTGGAAGGAGAAGTTATAACTAGCATTGGTCAGGATACTGTGAGATGTTTACAACGCTGATGTTCCTCCACATATGATGATGAAGCTGCTGGTTCCTGGAAGGAGAAGTTATAACTAGCATTGGTCAGGATACTGTGAGATGTTTACAACGCTGATGTTCCTCCTCATGTAATGATGTAGCTACTGGTTCCTGGAAGGAGAAGTTATAACTAGCATTGGTCAGGATACTGTGAGATGTTTACATTCACTTACCATAATCCCAAGAGGAACCAGGAGGCATAAACTTCATCATGTCGTCGTCGGTTAGATCTCAAGGGTCCAGGAACTTCACAGCACATGTAAATGGTTCCATTCGTAACACCTTGCACATCATATAATAATTACGTGCCAAATGTGACATCGACCTCATGGCCTCCGCTTCAATGTGCTGTGTACTTAGTCTCCATAGATGCTCACTGACTGCTCGACCGTCTTCATATAGACCAGGTACCTGGCCGCAAAGTTTGGGCAAGCAATAAATCCCTCTTGACGTTACATCTTGGACAATACTGCAGCTCGGTGTGGCCTCTGGTGGGTAACTGGTATTGAAGATAACGGGATTGAAGTCGATCGAAATATCTAGCAGTTTGTGCAATCTACCACGAAAGGACACAGTTTGTGCATTTAGTTTACTTAATGGGTAGTTGTTTCCGGTGAATAAAATGCCGCTGCCTGGAAGCAGCATGGATCTGGTGCTCAAAATGTCATAAGTTGCTATGCGAGCAAGCTTAGCGAAGTTACGTAGTATATGTGAAGCACTTATCCGCCTGTCGGATCTTGGACAGAATCTGAACAGCTCTTCAGGTGTTGATTGTTTCAATACAACAAACGCAAAGCCTTCAATGCCGCCGTTTTCAATTGTTTCCACATGTTCAGCCAAGACGTTCAGACTACAATGAAAATCGAATTCATCAGGATAGCTTAACACCTGCATAAGTACTCCCTGCTCTTGGTAATAAACACGAAAACAATGGGTCTAACTCTCCAATGCGAGATGCAATACATTCAGCATAACGTATTATCAAATCTGATATAGCTTGTCCCTCACCACTCTCTAAATCGACTTTGCCAAGACCTTTGCTCATTAAAATATCATTTGCAATGGTTGCAGGTGTTTTATTTTCGCGTTTGAATTTGTCTGCTAATTCATTGTAGAATTGATCTACGTCATCTTCTTCAACCAAAGGTCTGTTAGGAAAGCACAAGGGTGGAAGATTTCCAAACCTTGGATCATTTGGTTCACTAAGTCGTAAGGAAACTTTCTGATGTCCCATGTAAACAGCTAGATATAATGGCGTATTTTCATTTTCGTCCTTTTTGTCTCTTTCACATTCGAAATTTAAAAGATACTCTAGAGTTTTAATATTCCCCTCAGCAGCTGCAAAATGAACAGCATTCGCTCCATAAATATCCGTTGTATTAGTATAAGACATTTGAGCCATGTAGTGCATGAAATCAGCATCACCATTTTCAGCCGTCAAATGGACAGGTCTTACTCCAAGTACTGTTTCAGCTTCTATGTCCGCTTTTGCTGCAATCAATGTTTTTGTGGCATTAAGGTTCTCGAGAAGACAGGCATACTGTAGCGGTGTTTCCCCATGTTTAGACTTGGCGTTCACGTTTGCACCGTACTTTATAAGGATGTTAACAACTTTTGCATCAGGATTCCGGATAGATAAATGCAAAGGTGTCCACTGAAGGTAATCTGTTCTGTTGGTATCTGCTCCAAGATTGCACAATTTTTCACAGACCAAATGACTTGCCGCTGCGTGATGTAGGCATGTTGTTTTGTCAATCGCTTGGGTAGTTAGAAGGCATCCGGCGTCAGCCAAGATATCGAGTATAGGAAAAAGAATCGTGACAATGTCTTCACATTCTGTAGTCCACTCTGCGCCTGCGCATAAGCCATAGATACAATTTATTCCCATGTTGTCTTGGGCGTCTGGAACCTTCAAATGCTTAACGACTATACTCAGCAAGGTCAGATTCTGTGATAAGACTGCGTTCTCCCATCTGCGTTTTTGAACAGGGAGCTGGCTTCCTGGTCAGTGTAAGCGTTAAAAATATACTGGATAGGATTGCGAGCTAAAAATAGGTTCAATTGCGTATTCCGCGGGATGACTTCGGACTTTATCGCCTAATCTTTAGCCGAGACAGTGTTTATAAGGTTGCATGACGACTTAGCACTTTTTTTTATCGGGATCCGCCCCTCTTTTTAGCAAATACTCTACTACATCATAGCCTATCTGTTTTGGTTCTAGTCCCTCAGGAACATCTCCGTCTGGTGCAACCCGTTCTATAGCAGACATTAGTGGAGTATTGTCGCCGTCATCTTTTGAATTGACATCAAGTCCGGCCATAAGTAACTCTTCAATAATTTCTTGCAAGTTTTCATTCAACATTTCATCAACATGATTAAGTAGTTCAAAGATGAACGCATGCAAAGCAGTCGAGTGCAAACGTCCCCTGGAGGTCAACGTGGATCCTGTCTGCAGCAATTTTCTAACCACAGAAAGTTTTTGAGATGGCTGAATATTGCGGTTCACTAAACAGACGAACAGTGCAGTACGATCATGTCGTGATGCGTCTAGGTTAACACCTACATTCAGTAGATAAGTATTTTCAAATCGACAGTTTCGGAGGAAACATATTTCATTAACAAGGTATAACCGCTGGGATTTCGAAACAAGTTCAGATCAACTCCAGACTTCTGACATCTATCAATAATATCTGTTTTGCCATGTTCCAAAGCAGCAAATGGGATTTTACATAGCGTGTTTTCATCAGCGGTCAAGAACAATTGTTTTATATTTTCTAATTCTTCCGTATAGAGTAACTGTTTGCTGATTATCTGTGTCAGCTTCAACTGTTTCGCTGGTACATTCATATCGGCTTGACTCATTAGATTTATTCAGATCATTATTTGCATTGGGTTTAGAGGAAATGTCATCGTTAGCTTCCTTTGTAGTTTGCCGATTAACTGTGTCTTCCTCTGAAATAGTTCCCCTTTGTTTCATTATACTTTTTCGCGACAATTTATGATACTTCATATTTAAAACACATGGTATGTCGCCATTAATTTACTCTTGGTGATTTTTTGTCAAAATACGAATAAACTGCATACTCAGATGAATTCAGACAGATTACTAGTCTACTTATAACGTTTATGTCATGAGTTATGCGGCAAGGGAGATCACTGTGTGTGATAATCAACAGTTACTTACAAGAGTTGTCTTTCTTGAATTTATCTAAGGGAGAGAAGCGAGTGGAGTTTATACAATTGAAAGTGACACCAACACAAGTTGTCTTTCTTTGATAGTATCGGGTCGGGTATAAGTTTGACACCTTCCCCCAAATGAACGGCCTGTCTAGCGTGACGGTTAATAATTTACATAGCAGGTAGATAACGCCTCTAGGCCGTATGTCATTTATACTGTACATACTTACGTATTTTAATGACTAACGTTGTTCTCAGTGTTGTATTCATGACATCTTCACCTTATATGGTGAGGTGTCTATGTATGTGTTATTTAGGATAATTACACCCTCATTGGTAAAATAATGTAATTTTTTGTGTGGAATTGTGGAAGTGTTTCAACAGTTGCCAGATCGGTTTCGTTTTAAAATATATTTCGGTGAAGTTATTTATATATATATATATAAGATACGGGTGGAAAGTTGAATACTGGATTTGCACTAAGTGTTAAAAATATTCGGAGTGGGAATTGACCGGTTTATCCCCGAGGTAAGGATATATACATTATACTTAAGGACGTTAATGTCTCGAGACTTTAATATTGCTCAACCACCTTAAATGGTGTATAAACTTTTCAGTATATGGTACAGAAATAGCAATTATATCGTTTAATATATTTTCTTAATAATGATAATTAATTAATTTGCTTAATTAATATGTACTATTGTCATTAATTAATAGTCATATTTGCAGATTTGAAAATTCGATTCAAAAATCCAATTTGGTACCAATTAAAGGCCCTGTGTCCACTCTTAGTGTCATATAGTAGGAACATATAATTTTCTGTTAATAATGTTAATAATGGTAATAATGTTAATAATGGTAATAATGTTAATAATGGTAATAATGTTAATAATGGTAATAATGTTAATAATGGTAATAATGGCAGGAATCGTTCCATAAATGAAAATAAAATCATACTGAACCTGCTTAATTTGTACGATCCGTGAAGCCATCAGTGTGTGAGCTTGGTGATTCAGGATTTGACTTTTCAAGTCCAAGTCAAGGATAAAACTATATAGTTTTCCTTATTTAGGCATTATATTCAAACAACTGAGGATTTCAGAACACGTTATCCATAAATACAACTATGTATTACAATACTGTATCCACGAAAACATTTCCACGAAAATTTGCCCCCCCCCCCCCCCTCCAAATAAGATGGTACTGTATAAAGCGTATATAAGTTATAAGTAATTTAGTTCCATTCTACCGAAATTTTTTGGGTGTGTTATTTTATATTTATTTTATGTATCAAATTTAAGATTTAATTTTTCTTGTTTATGAATCGTGTATATTTATATAAGTTGTCGTCTGCTTTAGTGAAATTTGGTTTCTTATTCAATAATACATGTAGTGATATTTAAAACACCTATTTTATAATGTTGTGCACAGCTGTTCCTATTACATGTAGACGAGCATTATCATTGATTGTATATTAGTAATGTGGAGTCAGTCGTATATGTTGTGGTCAGACACAAGCCCAAAGCTAAACATAAACATATATACAACATAATTGTATAGCGCTTTGATAGGAATAAACAATGACTAATTCTGTTGTGTTTTGGTATGATTTTGATACAGCTGGCCTAACCCTTCTTAAGCGACCATTCAAAAGATACACATGCAAAAATATCGATATGACTGTATAAAGCAGATCTATGCCTGTATAACCCAGATTTGTGTCACATAAATTAGGACAAATAAAATTAAAATATTGTCTTTTCAAAAACAATTTAACAATGTCCCTACATTCTCGTTCAACCAGCGTAATTATTTCCAATTACATAGTCTAGGTACTTGGCTAACCACTGATTTATGAGAATGTGTCCCTATATATCCAAACAGAGTATTGAGCCGTGATAGCCTGGAGTTCCCTGCCCTTGATTCCTACGTCATCACTGTTGAGACGCACATTATGACGGGAACAAGACTATGAGTCGTGACTGGACTTTTAGCAAACCAGTATATTTCATACAGTGCATTGTTCAAGGTCACAGCTCAGTGGTCTGATTATATCTATACTTTCAGAGGTGACCACTAATACAGGGGGTTGACTGTAGCCAAGTCCCAGACAAGACACGTGGTTAAGTAAAAACTAAACATCGATTCATTAATGACATCACGTGCACATGTACATATGTCCTACACCCACCTGGGAATAAACCTAACGAGCTGATAGACTGTGAATGAGACGACAAGGTCATACTAGTATATTCTAGACACATTATAAATGTATGAACATATTTCTTCTGATCGCTTACAGTAAAACCTTCAGACTAACCAGGAACAACGTAAGGGTTTAGATAGTTCCTGGACTAACCATTCAACCATTCTGTCCCTCAAAGCCTTTTTATTGAGGTGAGCTGTTTCATGAGGTTGGACAGTGCGAGCGAGTGCAAATATTTTTTGTTTGTTGATAATTTGGATATGAGTAGTATGATTATTAAGGTAACCTGTTTTGTGAGATTTTAATATAATTTATACATGTACGTGTATTGCAATGTATCTTCTCAGACGTATACTGGAGTTTTGTCGATATTTTTGTCATAAAACATTGGGCTTAATACACGCAAATCAATGTTAATGGTTAGCTGTGAATAAATCTTGTGTTTTATTCAGTTCGAGCATTACTCACAGATTCATATGTTATATTATACTACAAATGTATCATCCTTTCACATGTGGATTGTCATGTACAGTCCCTTTTGCGAGCATTTTTTGTCAAGGAGTTGGAGTTGCAAAGTTTTGGAAAATATCGCGAAAATGACGATCTATTAGCATGTATTTCCTTGAAAAATTGTGAGTTAGTGATTTGTTTTCCCAGAATGAGTGAAGATATTTACCACGTGTATCATATCATATCACATGTGTATGATAACTGGAAGCATCGCTAATGCTCGCATCTAAATCCTTTGACCAAGCAATGTCCGTCAAGTTCATACCTATTTATACCTATCTAAACGGTCACCCGTTTAACCGGAATCCACGTAAATAACCGGAATATCCGAATGTGGCATGCGATACTACAAGGAAATAAAATATTTATCAGGTCTTATGTAATACATGTATTGTTGTCTATGGATGATGTTGGCAACTTTTTATGGTAATATCGTTTTTAAATAACTGTCCGATGACCATATTGACACAAAGGGGTCTACATCTAGAAAAGAACACCGGTTAGTACAGTGGGAATCACATTTACAAGCTTTTCTTGGGGCTAGCAGTTTAACAACATTTAGTCGCGGAGTTTTGTTAAAACTCAAGAAGTAGACGTCCATGTTCATTCAAAAGCTTGTTTGCTCTTAATTTTCACTACTTTCTCGGTCAATCTGATTTTAATGATCAATGCCAAATCATCCCGAATGCCGCGTTCGCAAAATTTATGCCCGAATCTATGAATAAGAAGATAAATTTGGTTCAATTTTACAGTGATTACGATTCATTACGGACGATACACTTCTAAATACGACACTTAAAATAACTACTTTAAAAGAGCATATTTAATCTTAAAGGTTCATTCAATGAAACGTTCCCTGCCGATCACTACGGACGATTCGTCTCCATTAAAAATATTTAAATGATTTTGGAGGTACACTCTTAGCCCTCGCATTTAAGGTTAACCACCGCCCTTTAATGTTTTAAGTGGCAGAATTGTACAAATATTTGCACACAGACTTGTATAATTGACATTAATATCGTCGTATTTACAAAAGATCATATTGCGTTACAAATACTTAACACCTATAAGATATATGGCAAGGTTCCATATTAATTTTTAGTATGTGCAAATGTGTGTTCATATTTTTGTTCATTTTGTATCGATCTGGCAAAATAACAAGCCGTCTATGAGAAACATGTTCTTTGGTAAATGTATATTTAACAAATTGATAATCTAGGCTGCGATGTGCATTTGATAGATTCTAAATGTATATTATCATACTTTTTCTTAGGCTCCATTTCGTATGTTCAGTTCGACAAACTTAATATTTTTTATTCATTTAGCTATGGTTGCATGCACTTTCTCAAAGTAATTGTTTTTTCACCCATGCGAACTTGAAAATTATTGTAACACGTCATTTGGTTGACGTAAATGGGACCTTCGCTTTCAAGAACTTAAGACATATTACAATAATTATACTGTTTAAACTTTTACAAGCGCCTAATTTATCGGTTCGTTTGTATTATTGACGTAATGACCCTCAGTCGATACGAATCACTTACTAATATGGAATTTTCTTTTTCACCTTCTTATGCCCACCCCTTCGAAGAAGCGGGTCTATTTTTTGCATAATTATAAAACTTGTAAATTGTAATCATATTGACAGTATGACGTCAGAGTAGTCAGAAAACCTAATAGTTTCCCACAATTCACCGAAAAACCTTTGGCCTTAATGGTCATAAAATTTGGTATGCAAATTAGTCTTGACCATTTGATGGCACCTCTACATTTTGAGACCGGTTGGTCAAACTCGAAGGCCATCAGACCTTGAACATTTATATTGTATATTGTAAATGCCTTTTTAGTGTAGGTTACTAAATTTAGGATACACATGTTTTACAAACATATCAAGTCTAGTATATAGACTATTATATTTAGATTCTAGCTGAAGTTGTAATCTACATTTGTAATTAGTCTCGCTTTCATTAATTAAATGACCGTATTTACTGACGTCATATCCAAACAAAGCCGTTTTGAAGATGACAACACTATTTGTATTGGCTAAAATAATTCGATGTTTGTATCTAGTGTCATTTTCAAAACATGATAGTAGATATAGCCATGTAAGGGATCTGAATTATATCTACCAAATTGGGAGGAAAAATCAAGTTCAATGATATAACATGTTGAGTTCGTTTTTAGCAGAAATCGGGTAACGAGAAACAAAGTTGGGAAAGTTAATGCCTTAGCCAGCTGATCCAACACTAATGTTGATTATAATACTATATTGAATAAATATTGTTGTTGTCGTTTCAACAGCTGTTCGGTTTCAATATGGTACATGCTACAAATGTATTATTACAGCTAATTGATGATTGTAATGATGGTGATACTGACATTGCTGATGTTCGTTCGTTTATTTTTTCACCAGTCAGTTGCATCCACGACACCCACCCCGGGGATGGGCCGGTATTTTTACTTTTGTGTTATCAAATCCCCATGCCCTATGCATTTGGAAAAGCTGCATGGTGATAAATTCTCCGGTTTTTGCCCTGGTCCCGGACAACTAAATATTGTCCGCGGGTTATTAGTTTGGTGAAAACTCCCCAGCAATTCCTCGGCAGTGCGGGTGAAACTGGAAGGTAAAAACAGGACCGTTTTCACGGCTATCCACCGCCCATCCCCGGGATGGGGCATGGATACAACTGACCTACACTATACTCGTTATCGGGACACACCATGGTCCAATTACGGGCGCCGCCGCCCCTTCCCCTAGAAGAATGGTGATGTCATTTCACGAAGAATATAAGTACATAGTGCTGATACAATCTATTTATACCTATCCAAGTGGTTGTCCAAATGTGCTTTAATTATTCAACACTGTCCGTGGTACACCCGATAAAAAATTAAGGTTGATGACCTTGAGCCGGACAGACATCGCGGCCGGTTGACAATAAAAGTATGTCCATGTGTCCAAGTATCATGTTGATCTATACATGTTTTATGGGGAAAGAATTTGTCATTTCATTTAACGACTGGTTATTGACATTTTATGTTTATTATATTGGTACGTATTTGACGTGTTTCATTTCTGATTCGTCTTAAAACGATACCCCGGCAGCACATCAAAGAGGCGGTTTGTGTTTGTCGATATATATTACATTTCAAATGTACTTTCACATAAACAAATAAGGCAAAAACTATATGGATGAAAAATTGCATACCTTGGATAGATTTTTTGCAATTTTTGCTGAATTAATGTAAACACGGGGAAAGACATAAAGGTCTGGTACGCTTGTGTAAGTGACTGTTTTTAAATGTACCCAATTAAACAGAAGAGCATTAACACATTGATGAATACACTGACTCGTGTGGTTGGTTAGGCACTATCCTGCACACGTGAGGTAAGACATAAGATATTCTTCCTGAGTTCCAGGGTTTACAATCGTCAACATTGATGATAAAGCAGCAGCAGTCGACTCCAGTCTGTGTTAGTTGTTACCTGAAACCAACCCGTCACCTACTTAGAGACCGACATGTCTCTTGCCAAAGCAGGCGTCTATTATGTATTTTCCCGATCTGCCATTTTATATGCACGTAATAACATTAAACAATACTATCATAACTATATCAGCATCGCCTGAGAACCAATCGCTTCCTGTTAAAGACAGGCTCCGATCTTATTGACCATAAACATAGATAGTTTATTTCGAAAATTAGGTAATATGTCCATGATTCCACATGTACAAATACAAACAAACATGCAATGTCATATATACATAAAAATATATACAAATATACGTATCACAAATTACACAAACAAAACATGAATGTTGACCATAAACATATAACGTATTATATTAAAGAAGAAAACCGGCATTGAAACATGCTACAAGTTTGGGCCATGAAGAATCCCTAACCGTTTTTGTAACGCCCCTTTTGTAACTTTTGATTTCCGTCCGACTAATCTAGTTTATTAACTTCAGTCAATCAATGGATGTATTGTTTGCCTACTATGTTCTCCCTGCATACATGATATTACGTGAAATCGATACCGAATACAACGCATTAATTATTCACTAATTAAGACAGTAAGTTAATTAATTAAAAGCTTCATATAGGAACATGTTGTATTGTTTTAGGAGCATAGCCATCAATCAATACCACATTGTGTCACATACATACGTATAAGTGACGGTTTGCTAGAATTTATGTGATTTTACTACCCTTTCTTTCAGTCAAAAACGTCAGCCGACTCGACAGTCGACCATAGCAGTTTTCCTTGTACCAAGTGTCTACAAATAATGGACTTAAATTAGTATTTGTTCTTCAATTAAAATGGTATTAACTTTCATTCATACTCTCAACAAATTAAGGATTTGCCGCCGCTCAGCAATTCCAAACATGATTTCGACACCCTAGTACGTTGACAATTCAAACTTAAAATATTCAATCCTAACACGCATTGTGCATTTTCTTTCCTCTGAAGTTTAATTAAGTATTTTTGCCCTGGTAAGGTGATGCATTTTACATATTGTTTAACAAGTCGTATCTAATGGATTCGCGATGTTCACATCATTCATTGAACTCAATAGACGTGATTGTAATAAAATAAAGGTTAACAAGTATCATAATTACGTAAATGTCAAACTGCTTTCATAAATTAACTTGTACACCTTTTAAACCTGTCTCAAGTTTTATGAAGTTGATTTAGTTATGTAACCTATTCGTAAGTTGTGTGTTGATACTACATGTATATACCCATAGCTTGCATTGTTTTCCTGATTTCATACATTTGACACCAGTATCTATTCACGTGATGCCAAACTATTGCCATGGGATGCCAACGTCTTGTCAACGTATCACATAAGGTCAAGCTCCATCTATGTGATGCCAAACTCCTGTCAAGTGACGTCAAACTCTTAATGACATGCAATACCAAACTCCTGTCAAGTGACGCCAAACTCTTAATGATATGAAATGCCAAACTCCTGTCAAGTGACGCCAAACTCTTAATGATATGCAATGCCAAACTCCTGTCAAGTGACGCCAAACTCTTAATGATATGCAATGCCAAACTCCTATCAAGTGACGCCATTTTGAACTCTTAATGATATGCAACGTCAAACTCCTGTCAAGTGATGCCAAACTCTATTCTCATGGAAACAAATCATGCTCATATTTCACACTAGTTCCACCTCCCCGAGCCTGATGGGATCGAAATTCAACTACATAACTATATGGCACCACTAATCATCACGTGATACCATTATCATCCAACAATCATTCTTGCGACACCTACTCAAAAAAGCGCTTTCCTACTATATGTCATTGTTGACGGTAGGTCTAGTTGTCTGTCAAACCTACACGTATATTAATTGATTTGGTTGTCATGTTATACATAGTGATATATTTTAACTGTCAACGTCAATAAATTATGCAAAAATGATACTTTATCGTATATGTACATGTATAACCTTAAACCGCTCACCTGCAAGAACACGTGGCTTTCAAAGTAACAATATTTCGGATATGACAAGAATCGGATACATACAATGTATGCATACTGGTATCTATAAGCATACATTACCTGCAGACAACGTTCCCTTTTTCTGATTGGTCTTTCCTCTGTATCGGTGTTCATGAACAGCAATAGTCAATGTTGCGGAAGAATATAACCTATACGAATATGAAATGGAGAAATATACCCAAATGCCTCGCAACACGGGTTATACAAAAGAGTACCATTAGTAATCCTATCACGACTTTACATTTTAACAATTGCCATTTCAGCATTGATAATAACTAATCCAAAAAGAAAACAACATTTTTGAATGATTTCATCGTCAAGCAATTTGAAAATGATGCATTCAAAATGTTTAAATGCGACTGACGATTTATAATCAATTCAAAAGACTAAAGTCCTGGGTATCTTTAAAATTAAGTGTATGTGCTCAAACATAGTTTCTGTTACTATGTCAATCCTCAATATGTCTTTGCGTTCCATGCAACAGAGTCGTGTTACTGATATTATCATTGCATTTGACCAACCAGTCATGAAACTGCCTTAATGCCAAAACGCTGAGCACCCAGCAAGTGAGATATATTAAGCACATTTTATACACACTGGACCAAACAGTCACGGAACTACCCTTATACACTAATCATCAACACCAAGTCAGCAATGGGGTATGCTCATACAAATTCTGTGTTTTATAGCAGCATTAATATAGTGTTATGTCTTGTTCTGGAATAACACTAGCAATCGTTTTGCTAATGCAGATGTATTGTAGTACATTTGGTATCGAATATACAATACAAAAAATGTACACACTTGTATAGCGTACGCGTTTTCAAAACACCATATTGGTCGTTTCGCCATGTTTCGTGTCAACATTAATTAATTCAACTCATTGTAATTAATTGCTTCGTAGCATGAAAGTTAAACACATTTTGAATGAGTGTAAGTATTAACAACATACGATACATAACTCACGAACAACGTAATTCGTCAGTTTTACGTTTAGATCGTAAATAATTTTAAATAACAAACATTTTGTAAAATTAATTATTCAGCTTTTGAGCCATACTTTGGCTTCTAACCTACAAATACGTAGAAACAGAATTAAAGTTGATTTAGATACATTATTTACGCACGTGCTTGTATTAATATAATGAAGTCAGAAAATGTTATTCGTCTTCTGAAATCATTTGATATAAGTTATTATAGTTGATTTTGAATCTGAGAGTTTTTGAGGAGCTTGTTTTTTCCATGCTCGTTCAACCAGCATATCGTATGTTTGGTCCGAAACATCTAGTCGTGTGTCAGTCAAAGCAAATTCAAATTCTCTCTGTTGTTTGTTTAGAAAAAACTATGAAGGAACTCGTAACTGGGCAGTGACATCGCCTGTGGTATCCAAGGAGCTTATGTTGTTGTTCTGCAGTGTTCTTGGTGTTCACCCTTCTCTGTCAGTGTGTCAGCTGGTGTCACACCGGTGAATTTTCTGCCATTGAAATTAATGCAAAATGCAAATGCAAATTCGCATCTCTCCCTCCGTTTCACTGACATTCCGGGTGATTTTCTGTGGCTGTTTCCATAAAAAGCAATCCCTGTTATCCAAAATAAGCTGGAGAAAATGGCATGTCGATAGTTTCGTTTTCGAGCTACTGCAAGGATTCTGGAAGGACAACGCTATTTTTCATGCCTCAAAAGCTGACTTGACCGAAGCACACATACATTGTCAGTCTTCAGCCAGGGAAAGATAATTCAGAAAAATATCAATTAAACACTCTTAAAAGTTAGCATGCAGGTCATATTTGATCTACATTCATGTAATTTGGTCAACAATTAGCATTTTCCACACTAAAACAGTACTTCAACAGACATATATCAAATTTTGAAAGGGACTATTTTAGCCATACTACGACCCGGAAGTACTTCTACGACCCGGAAGTACTTTCCACCGGTGTGACACCAGCTTGTCGACACTTGTAATTAATGCAGCATAGACAAGGTGTGGTAGATATGTTGGTACAATTACGGGTCGTCAGTTTACCTGTCAAGGTCTTCATATCAACATTATGTCTTTACAAGTGGACGTCACATTTGTGTTCAGCATCATTTAATGTCCATCAAGAGTGTGTGTTGTCCATGTTGCACCGATAGCAAGACACGGCAGATGCGATTTGCAAATACTTCGCGCATGCACCGTTCGTATATGAAGATACTGTATTTAAAAGAGTATTATCCCTTCGTTATTAAGCAAGATTTTATACATCGGAGTATTCCCTTTAATATACCTTTTATGCGACGACCATATCCGTTAAGATTGAACAGAACTATGTGCCAATCGGAATTCCTCGGCGTTTATCTTACGAAAAAGCGTATTTCTCAGTTACGGAAATGCCCGAGTAGTTACGATTGAACCATGTGCATCACTAAAAACCAAAATGGTGATTAAGACCAAATTGACCTAATACGAAAATGATGTTTTAGCTCATATCGTGCATGAAGCTGACTATGGGAAATGATACCAAGTACTAGGCGTCTATTTTTTCTGTGATTTGGCATTGCACAGACATTGTTAATTTAAGGGGATATTGCCCCATTTGAATGTATAATACATGTTTTCATTTGGATTTAAAGATATAATTAACCTTATAGTGATTGAAGAGCATAGATAGGTATCTAGCATTCAGCTCAATAGAATATTAAATCGGATTAAAATGTGTTTAAATCTCTTGTGGGTTTTAACTGATCTTTGGGTTCTGAATGTTTTCTTTTGACGATTTACATCCTTTTCAGTATAGTTTGATACCATTCAACTGCTTTATTTAGAACGATATTGTACCCTTTATCAATGTAAATATTGAATGTACCTATTAGGAGCGTAAATACTGTCAGAACTGATGTTTGGCTCGTAAAGACTTCAATATGGTGGCTTATTTAGATACGATTCCATTGAGGTTTGGAGTTCAACTAAATAAACACTGTCAAGTCGATGGTTCAACGTAAAACTTTCAAACATTATAGACTAAGTTTGTAGAACTAGCAATGACCACGTAATGGCATACGTTTGATACCCAATGCATGAACTTTGGGCAGCAACGGTCATGGTTGTAAAAAGGGAAACAACCCAATGCAACAACCTGGCTTAATAATCATGGAACGCTACTCTTCCTCAACCACTATATCTCATTGTTAGAAATATTAGAAAAAGATGGGCTTATATTTTTATGATACACAGTCTTTCTAAATGCTACCCAAACAATATTCTATAACAAAGTGGTTGCAGCATTCACACAGGTAGCGAAAACTTGAAGGAATCCGTTCTGATAAATAGGCTGCCATATCAAGACCAGTAGGAAACCATCAGCTTTTAAAATAATATAAGTGGCAGCTCTGTGCCTATCGTCCTGTCGCCTGGTGTTGAAGGGTCGGAATAAAGGGGGTACATATTTGATAAGATCTGTAAGCAGGTGTCTCATAAGCGTAATCGACGAGTTCTTTCAATAGAGGGTGTCACTAAAATGAATAAGCACAAATAGTAAACCACAGGTTGCATAATATATAAATTATATGTATATTATATACACTATTTTGAAATACTCCATACCCATCTGAGCGTAAACCATAATACATACATTTGTATATTACAAACCTATTGGGGTGTTATAGAAGTTTTCTATTGCGTGTGTATACTTTCACCTTTATTGACGCGTTACGATAATATTTTGACATTTCACGTTTATAACAAAACATATCATAATAAAACAAGTCAATACTACTTGTAAATATTGTGTTACCGATTATCATTATACGATAAGAGCTTGTACTTGCATAATTTACGGCACTTCAGACGAGACGTGCTACTTAAAACTCTGATTTATGGCCCCCGACAAAGTAAGATATGATCCCCTAAAGACAATAGTAGCATGCCAAATGAATTATGCTGTGGACATATATCAGTAGCATGATTTAATTAACCTGCTCTTTGATGTGCGGTTGGTGTTATTACCCATGGCATTCATGCCTTCTAACGGAACTGTAACTTTCACGACGATGTTGAGAGTATAAGTCGATATCTTATGAACTATAACTCAAGAAACTATCTAGAGTAACACCACTTTCGCAACAGGGCAAGAAAGCGTCACTAACTTCGATGGGAGCTTTGGTCAACAAGTCCTTTGAGCAAGGGACAACCGACTGTTGTAAACACATGTACCACTCTCAAACAGCATTTTTCTTTATCCATTTGTTGCAGGCATTATAAGATGTTTCGCCTCTGTATGAATGAGCATTAATTTGTTGTAAATTACTAGCTGTGTGTCAGAACTTTGCCACCCACGTTACACCACTGTACTTTAAATACAATACCCTCATCTATCTATTGCAGTGTCAGGATTATCCAAATTGGTCAGTTATGCGTGAACGGTCACCTTTTCACACAAAAGTGTTTAATGAACAGTAATTGAGTGACCTGATATCCACTTTCCTTTAAGTCGACGTCCGAAAATCTAGTTCGTTATTAGATTGATCAGTCTTATGACTGTGTGCAACGTCGGATTCAAAAGGTGGTCGTTTGTCGTCATCAGTACATGCTTTAAATAATATATTCCTGAATGCTAAAATGAAAACTTGGTCCCGGGTTGTTGGATTAGTACATTCAGCAACTCGTGTTTGCTTTGAGGAAGGCAAGGGTTGTACATGTCCTTGCAACGAGTGTCTGTATCTTCAGTCACCTTAATAGATCGAGTGACTTAGTGCCTCTGTTTGTTGATGTTTCACAGAAAAACAAACAAGAGCAATTGTAGGAGTCATAAGTTGACATGAAAGTTTCGGTGTAGACCCTGTGTCCAAACTACATACAGTTACGCAAGTTTAGCTTTTGGCCACTGAAGCCCCCTACGTACGAACATTGCCCTTTTATTCAACTCGTTAATCACCCTTTTCAAAGAAAAGCTCCTTTTGAAAATATATACTGGCGAGCCATTTTGTGAATAAATAAAGTGGTTAAAAGAACGTCACGCTGGGCATCAATGGGTATCGTCACTTTATCGTCATGTTTGTAAATTGTGATAAAATATGATATAAAATGTTTGATGGGTTTTGTTGACAGATTATGGATGTGCTCGATTTAACATACAATTATTTATAAATGTTTACTGCCCCCGTAGATCATACAGTTTATGTTCTGGTGGCCCGTAACATTTCTCCAGTTTCCGTAAGAGTTCGTCAGTTTCCGTTGAAATTCAACCTGTTCCGTTATACAGTCTGTCGCATGTCACATCTTTCACTTCCACCAGGTGGTTGATTTTTAAAAGGTTGAAACATTTTTTCCAAAAAAAAAAGTAAAATGAGAATATTTCGCTTAGGGTAGTGTTATCAATGTACATAAACAAATATTTGAAGCCACCTAGAGACAAGATATTCAGAATGTTTTGGTTGTTATGGTACTATCTGACTATCTTGAAGGAAAATGTAAGTAAATATTTTAAAGTCGGAGTACTGGACGCCTCTGTATGATGTAAACATCGGGATGAGGTCAGGAATGAGTATAAATTTGTTGTAAATACGAATTTCATTTGGAGATTTATCTAAATCCAATAAGGACGAGAGTCTACCTACTTGTGACTAATCGCCATAGTGTGATACCCACGGTTTTCAACAACTTCAAGGCTCGTCTTCTAAAGAAATAGAAGTGTTAAACGAATTGTATTAAATTGTTTTCAAATTTTCCCTTCTCAGATGCATTTGTTATTTGTAGTATGAAGGCAGATGTCATATGTGTATGTTTGAAAAAAAAGCAGGAACGCCAGACTGTGTGATTGTCTCTATTCCGTCTAAAATTGAACGTCAAATGAGAAAATGTCAGACTTTTTGCAAACAAATCATAGAGAAAATCTGATTTCAAAATCCGTACGGCACTTTCCTTTGTGCACACAGTACCCACAAATGACCACTCTCAAACAAAATATAGTCAAAAATAGAAAATGTGTACTTAGAATCGAGCCGGCAACATTTGTGTTCCACTACCGTCTTCGAATAAAACTGCATAAAACGCGATGGGCTGCATGATATGAGCCATGTGAAAGCGAAGATAGACATGATGCCATACAGGTTCTAGATTTCGTAAGCTTTTTGTCGTTACACAGAGTTCATATTTGCGGAGCCCAAACACTTCATGTATTTAACCACTCGTACGATGACAAACCAAGTTTGTTAAATTGCCATTTATTTTCGCTTACCTTAGCAATACATGATTCATTTTCAATTATACTCGATTACCATCGTTTCCATGGTAACTACATTTGTATATATTAATTTAATTATTTAACCACATACGACTGAGACACAAAGGTGCAGCTTTTAAATTAACAACATTTTAATCAACGTTATCTGAACAGGTGCCTGTTTGTTATGTGTCATGTTTACATTTTGCTCAACAATAATTGTGTTGCTGTCGTTAGCATGATGACGTCATCACAGTGGAATGCTGACTCCCGAGGACCATCTACAGTTTATGCATTGAAATCACTGACCATCGTTAAAAGTGAACTTACGTACTCGTTATCCAGCGAACACATTGTTACAAAGCTTTTGAGATAACTTGCAGTCTGAAAGCCATATAATAAGACGCGTCTATGGGGTGCGTTTCGCGTAATTAGAAAGCAATTTAGCTATGCACTAGGTCACAGACCGAATATACTTTGTCTATACAACTCCATGACTAGGTACAGCAGTTATTAACGTAGTAATTTTTGTATTTGTTTGTATTCCAAATACCTAAGTATAACATTCCCTTGGCATGGGCAGATCCAGGATTTCCGGTTAGGGGGGGGCGTAAGAAATTTGCGATTTTGAGATCTATGCTTAATGTGGTTACGTTAATGTTAACCTTTGAGGGCTTTATATCTTATTGACAACCTCTAAAAGTTATATAGGAGATGGGAGTATTTAGAAAGAAAAAATATTTATGGAGTGTATACGTTTTCGCAAAGAACGTGTGTTGACCCATTTTCATAGATTGAAGATAGTTTACAAGCGAAGCGAGCAAAATAAAGTTCAGTAAAAAAGTAGTATAAAAATGTCCACGTATGTTATATGCACTGAATCATAGTTTTACAAAAACTCGCTTTACAAAATTATTGATATTTAGAATCTAATTGCATGGGAGGCATGCCCTGACGGGAAAATTTTCAAAACCAGGGATCAATCTGGTGCATTCTGGTTGTCTGAGATACCTTATTGGCTAGTAAATAGGGCATGATTCATTACAAAACCAGACGGATTTAAGTCTTGAAAGTCTACAGAGTTTCGTTCATTGCAGAGTGATCCAGTATATAGACGTACTTGTAGCATCATCTTTTGTGGGTTACGCCCCTTCTTTCATAGATTAAAGCTTATTTTGCGAGCGTAGCGAGCACGAAATATTCACAAATAAAAATCGTTACTTTGGCGATTTTAGGGGGGGCGTACGCCTGGTCCGCCCCCCCCCCCTTGGATCCGCCTATGCTTGGTGTCGGATATCTCAAAAGTTCACGAATTGGTCACTTTAATAACAAGAACGTAAACTTTATACTCGCATAATTATGCGCATGTACTTCAATTAAAGTACATGATAGGCCTAAGTGTATATATTGACAAAATACGATTTTTTTCACAAATGATTATGAGTGAACTACAGAAGTTATATTTTGGTAAATTGTTCCCCTTATAGAGTAAATACTGATGCCATGTGCCTAATGTAATGTTTAGAAATCAGGCGCGTAGCCAGGCATACGCCCGTACGCCCGGGCGTACACTCCATGAAAAAAGGGTAAAATATACTGACTCAAAAATGAAATAAAAATCGATGCCTCCCTAGGGTTAGGCATAAATATTGGAAGCACTCTTCCTTTTGGATTCAGTATATAACTCGATATTTTTCAAGCTCGCTTCGCTCGCTCATCAACTATCAAACGAATTACCTATTTATTAGAATATTGTGATTTATAAAATATGATAAAACAGAGAACTTTACGTTTGTGTGACATGAGGACAAAAATTACAAACATTCTAGCTCGCTACGCTCGCTCAGTACTCTACTAAGTAAATATCATCAAGTAGGGAGCATGTTTATATGACCAGCTGCTCAGGCATGCAGTTTTTTCTAGCTCGCTTCACTCGCTTAATACTTTACTGAGTGAATATCATCAAGTCGGGAGCATGTTTGTATGACCTGCTGCTCAGGCAAGCAGTTTTTTTCTAGCTAGCTACGCTAGCTTAGTACTTTACTAAGTGAACATCATCAAGTAGGGAACACGTATGACATGAAGATCTATGCCTACTTCTCAGGCAAACAATGTTTTTTTCTAGCTCGCTTCGCTCGCTTAGTACTGTAATAAGTGAATATCATCAGGTATAGAACGGGTATACGTGTTTGCTGCTCAGGTTAACTGATTTTTTCTACCTCGCTTCGCTCGCATAATACCTTTGTTAGTTAATTTCACGAGCAGCATGTTGTTATATAAAATAAATCTCAAAACGGGCGTACACTCTGAACTGATCCAGCTATGCCCCTGTTCAAATGTTCATTTATTTTACGTACAAGTATTATATCCTATTAATTTACTTGCGCACATTTGAATTTCCCGCAATTTTTATTGTATCGGAAATAGAATTATAGCCATACCGCGCATGCGCTTTTGGTAAGATGTTCAATCGACTTCCACTTTCATTTTTCTTTGATTACAGGTAAACCATGGGGTCAAAAAGGGATCACATGTCCCTGGACCAATGTTTGGATGCCATTAAACAGAAACAGGTAAGAATTTAACTTCACAGTGTATAAACTCCTGTCTGCCTAAACCGGATGTCGCTCATAACTAAGCGTGCAGTTTCATATTCGACAGCTTTTCGAAGTAAACAGCAGTAAGTATTTCGTGTTTTTTTCAATCGTTTTGCATTAAATAAACCTGTTTTACACATTGTATTAGCGTCTAATAAACGTCTCTGCAACAGAAAGTCCTTTACTAGGCACTAGCATTTCAAATAAACACGAATTTCATCAAAATACACCGCTGATCAAAGTGACAGATGAATCAATCACGCTAAAATCACCGTTATTTCGGACATTCTGATGGGAAATCGAGTTCTAATCGCTTCTAAATGATTGTTTTATGAATCTATACGTATGCATTTACATAAGCCAGGTTGTATTTGCCACTCAAACAGTTACAATACTGTTTAATCCAACATGTATTCGAATCATGCACTAAACGCCTATTCGGATAACTCAGAATTCCGACTGCCCCAATAGTCGCAACACTACTGTCAGCCTAATTTATAAAATAATTACGAAATGCTTATGCGTATTAGCCTATTCAATGTGCTCATTTAAATGATACATAATATGTTTGGTTTGTATCTTTAATTGCGAAAAGGAAACAGTCAATTTTAGTAAATTACATCCTTAATCAAATCACCCCTTGCAATATCTATTTTAAGATAAGATAGATAAGATAATTTTTATTTAACTTCGGTAATGTTTAACCTAATAACATACGCTTGAAGCTTGTATCCTACATAAACATTGATTATCCAATAACATACACACAAACAATCTATAAAATAAAAGAAGATTAAATATATTAAAGACAGTATCACATTCAACGCTCATTATCATATATATAGATAGGTAAAATTTGAATACACAAGGAAAGACATGGGTACAAATTAAACTAAGACATGCATCTTAAAGAATGTAAACATATGTTGAGCAGATTAATAGGAACATTGGAAAACGAATCTAGATAAACAACAACAAGAGCATTGGTAGATATGTATATAAAAACACAGTCACAAAAATTAAAACTGCATTTAAAGAATGGTCATGACTAAAATAAATAGCAAAAAAGACATGTTCAATGGAATAGTTGCAATCATATGATTAAAAAGAATTCAATATACAATTCATGCAGTTGTATGTATGTAAAGCTACATGCTATACTTCACAGAATGTACATGTACATGCAAATTAAGACAAACAAACGAGCATAAAACGTATAAAACGCGTTCCATTGTACAAGTGCTTGATATGTAGTCAGGAACCCATCATCCCCTGCCTCTATACCCACAAAAATAGTTTTAGCAGGGACTGTATCTATACAGTGAACCAGGGAGGTATATAAATAAACCTTTGATAGATTTAGCATTTAATTTACGTTCACTCAAGGAATTACTTATTGCCAGGTTAATGAGCTTTTTATTTCATATATTTTGTACTTTCCATAGAAATATGTTCTTCCAACCACTGAATTGTTTGCTAAAACCTATAATGAGTTTTACTGTCTTGAACAGAGATTGCTGATCTACTTGCCTAAAGAAAAGTATAACACACATATTAGACAGGGGTAAACGGTAAACGACGCTCTGCTAACAACGCTGTAAATTTCAAGAATATGTCATGCTGTCCAGCCGATTTGCTGTGACAGTTGTTTTGTTTCTTCATCCATTCGATTGTTGTGATAGTCAAAAACAAAGCAACCGTTCGTCTGTGTACCGACAGATGGTTGGAGAATGTGCATATCATCGAAACACACACTCAGATTAGCTTCTTCGTCGTCGGTACTGTCAACCAGTGACACCTGTGTCGAATTTCCTTTCACAGGCGTTCAACACAGTCTTAGAACTTTCTTTTCTGGAGACGTGAATATATCATTATACGGTAAACATTCAGAAATTTTTAGATTCCACGTCCCTATTTCTTCGAAACAGGTTGTAAATTGGTTATGCATATATATTTGTTCTGGAATGATTGAAAGTTTTTTGTTGAAAGGGAAAAAAGATTTTTCAATTAAATGTACTTTTTATTTTATTTTTAATATGCAGTCAGAATGAAGTGTTAAAGTATGATCTATAACGTCTGGAAATGTTGAGTTAAAACTGCAGTAGTAGCATTGATATTGGTCGTCCATGAATTGAAATGAATAAAAAATATAATTTTCTACAGTTTTTACACATAACAAAGCCAGAACAGTACATTCAAGTATGAATAGACGAGATAAATCGGCATACAAATTAACTACTAGGCGTACAGGCCAAATTTGACAAAAAACGATTAGTTGGCCTATACTGAATCGCATAGTCGTACAGTGTAATCGGCATACATGTCCCCGAAAAAAAGCATTTTATATGAAAAAGAAACCGTTACAGTAGGGAAAAGTTAGTGTTTATCGATGTGTTATACATTTATTTACAATGTTATAAAAGTTGCAACACTCGTTGGGTACCACATAAACTTTCTTTTAAAGAATTTGTTGGTTCTTTGTAAAATCTGGCAAATAACCAACTGTGAATTTACTTTAAGATAGAGTTATTATGGGGTTTTATTAGGACTGTTTGGTATCAACGTAAACAGTAATTAACGTGCTACATATTTAACAAAATAATATACTTACTGTATGCCACGCTAACGAATAAACTAATAAAATGCAAAACATTCGAGACCGTAAACGCAATTTAAATTTTTTTGGCCGCCTAGTTATGAGCGACATCCGGTTTAGGCGGACAGGAGTTTATACACTGTGAACTTTGTCATTACGTAAATGTTAACTTTTTCATTCGAATTCGTGTCATCGGTGTTTACCTTTACACACCACCTGTCAAAAATCAAAGTCATGAATGGAGCTTTCCCATCTCTGACGTTTCCAATTTCCTCACTTCAGAGGGGTTTAACTGGTCTTTTCTCGCTTAAGTGACATGTCTCACCTATAAACAAGGATATATGTTTAGCGTTGATAGGTGTTAATTACTGCCAGGTATTTAAACAGGTAGAAATGTTGTATTCGGTATTATGGCTTGGCCAGATTGACATGAGCCTGACCTATTGCTTACCATAATTTAACAGTAGATATATTGTCTACATTTACAGGACTGATTGTATGTTTTCATAATCTGGGAGTATCTCGATGACACTCGAGATGTAATACAAACACAAATCTTAAATGCCAATATTGCACGATTTGCTTGCGGGAATTGAATTCAAAGCAAGAACCTTGTAATATATTCTTGCATAAAGGTCAGTTCAGGTGAAAATAGCCAAACTATAATGTAAACAAACAATCATTTACTGAATTTCATTTATATAAATGTTTTCTTTCATAAATTTGATATCCTACTGTATTATACACCAGTCAATTGAAACCCTGGCTCTGCAAACCTCAGGGATAAGAATCTCCTAGAAGACAGCCCCTCGTCTAATTTTTACTTAACTATAAGGTCCGCGCTATGGATCAAATGTCCCCTCACTGTCTGGTGAGTGCAGGGATTTGTTAACACGCCAATATAATGCCTGCACATGCAGGGATATTATAGTCAGGATTATATTTCACTGGTCAAGGATGGGGGCAATGGGCAATGGCTAGGGATTTTGGCAATTTTGCTTATAATATCTTACCGCTGCTGACACAACATTTAACTCCGCCCCATTCCAACATTGGAGGCTTAAAAATATAACCAAGGATTTAACCTGGACCGCCTGGGTGTGTCATGACTCCAGATGACATTTTTACCTTCTTAAATCACATCAGTCTCATACCTTAAGTTGACTTGTGGGGAATGATGTGCGTTAAAACAATCCATCACCTTTAATATATGTTAATTAAAAAAACCTTATAAAGTATGGTGTCATACTAACTGACCTAACTAGGCAGCGGTTTATCTATGCATCAAATCATCAATGCAAGGGGGTCATAGGGGTTCAAGACCTACCTTTGTTGGCTACCTACTGTTGATAAGCCTATGCATAAGGAACAGGTAACAGGTTAGGAGTACAATGGAACTGGGCCATACCAAATCGTTCTTTGTCTAGCGTCCTTGGACGGATAGGTTTGGGCATCTTGGGAAAGAAATAACAACAAAATTTGTAACCTCTTATAGCTTCAAAATCCATTGAGATATTGCTTTCATACTTATCATACTTATTCCCTACCATGTTCCCAACCCCTTCACAGCAGTAGCTTTCACACAAACAATTAAGTTTTAAGTTATTTCAGTAAGTTATTATGATTGCAATGCTTGATAGCTATATTTATTAGCCATAAGCCTACATGTATCATGATAAGCATAGAAGTCATTATGACTTGTTTTTTTTAGTGTTTTGTTTTTTGTCTCAGGATAGCTTGATAGGTTTTCTAAGTTAGGGCGGACGCTAAATGTAAATACGATTTGGTATGGCCTTAGGTCCTGTAGGAGATTTAAACCAACTGCTGAATTAAACTGTAAATGCTAGCACTGTGTTCAATCCCAGGCAATAAACTTGTGCTTAGTATAGAACTATAATGCTGTCTTTAAGAAGTTAGATTTCAAACTAATATAACAGAATGAGAATGTCAATGGGCAAACAAAATTGACCGTAAATTGAACCTGAAATTTATACACATTGATTTTACTGATGCAAATACTTGACACACACCACTGAGCGCAATATATCAATAAACTGTAATTTTGCACTTTGCACATAATTTGCGACCTCCTGGCTTGATCCAAAATTACACCCATTCATTCTCAACAGTCCATAAATTGTAGACTGTCAATTATAGTCTGTTGAAGTTACTACAAAATTAAGTCTTATTTGAAGAAATTCAATATACCCACCCTGTCTGTAATGTATGCAATATAGTCCATTAAGTACAATTGCATAAGTATATGGTATAACTTACACTACATTTATTTTATGCTTTTATGTAAATTTTACCCTGGGTATTATAAGTATTAAATTTTTGTGTGTGCTTCTCAAAAAGTTGGTTAAATTAGTACATAGATACAATCATCATAAGTCAATCAACATATAAAATGAAATAAAAAAAACATATACCAAATAAAGCTGTTTAAAGCAGGTGGATGTTGAATACAGACAAAAATAATTTCTCACATATTTCACATAAATGGGTGAATATTTGATTAGGTGTCACTCTGTGTCCATGTCTATTAAATATGAGATGCAATACATATTTTGTTTGTCCTGTTTTAAAAAATGTTGTTGCAATCTTAAATTGACTTTGTCCCATACTTGTTTCGTGCAAACAAATCGCATTTACTGATTTGGAGGAACATTTGTTGCATTGACCCCCCTAATTTGCGTAACGGTGGCGTGTCCGGAAACGACGGTGTGACTTTTCAAAGCAGTATTAAACAACAACTAGATCGATTTAAAAGAGAAGTGTATTGCAGAATATAACAACACATGTATAATAATTGCAAAACAACATTGCTTATTGATAAACACATATTTGTTAATAAATTACAAGGTTTTTAAAATGTGTCCGTAATTTTGTTTTTCGACACCGTTACGTGTTTCAGTCATGATACTTCGGTACGGTTAGGTACGGCATTTTTCATTTTTTCCGTACACGAAACGTCCTTTTATCGTCTACTAGCAAGCGCCTACGTCAATCGTGAAACTTCGACAAATTTCGTGTATCTTCGGTAAATGTGAAAGTTAGGTTTATTGTCTGTCGACACCGTTCATCTTTTTCCTTGACAGTTTGCGGATATACAATTAATTTCACTGCACAATAAAATTAGTATCATGATTTGTAGTAATATGAGAAATCAGGCACATGTTTAGCTATAGAAACACGCCGAATACACGCGTTTAAAGAGTAATTGTCGACACCGTTACGCGTCAACACCGTTACATTTCGTGAAACACCGTTACGTTTTGTAACGGTGTTGACGTTTTGTAACGGTGTCGAGCATGCATATACGGTCTTTGGTATGCATGTCAACACCGTTACGACGTATGGAATCGCCAGTAGTTATGTTCAAACACCAACTAGACTTTTACAAGTAAGTACATCTGTTTGAGTATGTACCAAGTAAACATATTGGCAGAAAAACCGGGTTTGACTACACTAAAATGAGAAATTCTAGAGAAATAGAAAGTTTTTTATTATGAAAAACATGACTTCACACCGTTACGCAAAATTCTACTAGATATGCACCATAACTTCTGTTTTTCTTTAATGTATCGTTTGGTATCCATTTTGTTTGTTGGCGTTTGATAGAGTTAAGGGTTTAATAGTTGATGTTCGTGAAAATAAGACAGTTTGAAATGTGTTTGTCCGTAACGGTGTGGACATTTTCAGTTCTTGCGGCCTGATAAATATCACGATACAAGTGTCATCTTTCATTCATTTACTCGGCAAAAGCTTGAGAATTACCTTCATACATGTATCACTTGTACTGACTATCAAAGAAAGTGCTTTGAGCACATTCATTTCTCAGTTCTTTTGAAACCCAAATGACACCTAATCAAATATTCACCCAAATATGAACAAATCGGATACAAATTACAATCATTTCTGGTTTTTAAAGACAGACACATTTGATTTAAATTCTTGTTAACTGATTTCCAAATCTCAGTAAGCAGGCTAGAAACAGTTTGTTGATTTCTTCCAATAGCATTTAACTACCTCCAGATATAGTTAATGTAAGTTTTTGTTTGGCCGATAACAGATAGAAAGTTCCTCCCATATTTCCTGATCTTTTATTTGCAATGAAATGAAAAATCAGCCAGAATTAATGTCCTAACATGTATCATAATTGACTTTCATTTTGAGAATAAAGTTTCTTCAATTCGTATATGAGAAGAATTTATACAATGACAACATTTGTCATTGTGAAAATATCCCAAATTACAGTACAATTAAAGTCCTTGTATGCTTGACCATACAGTAGTTAATTAGTCAACATACATAAAAACATCTTGTTAATATAAAGTCACAATAAGGCCACTATTTAAAGTGTAAATGATGTTTTGTGTTGTAATGTTTTTGCCCTTTATATATAACAGTAACTTCTATTTGAGTAAAATAGATTAAATGAATGTCTAATTCTGAACTTTTGTGAAGAGGTGGGTATATTTGGTCCAAGAAATCCTGTCAAATTGACAGAAATGATTTTACGAACTGTGAAATTTATGAGACAATTTTGACAAGCGTGTTAACTCCAAGGTAGATAATGAGTTACTTTCTTTTCTCTTATGTGTTGTTCTAACTAATTAATTAATTGAGTGTCTAAAAATTATTGACTATATAAATTAAATTAAAATGATAGTGATTGTAATGCACCAGTCAGTTGCATCCACTCCCCCTCACCCCAGGACTGCCAGGGAAATGTTGAGGATTTTTTTCTGAACCAATACCTCCGGAAAATATTTAGTTGTCAGGGGCCTGGGGGGGGGGGAAATACTGGAGATTTTACCATCAGCTGCCCCCCATGTAACCCTAAAAACTGATACTGGTTGGTGAATCTGCCATTGTGTATAAATAAAATTTGTTGAGAAAATCGTAAACACTTGATCGAACATATAAATAAACATTGTCCTGGACACCAAACATTGTCATTGTCCATGATATGTTGACAGGTTTGTTTACCTTAAACTTGTCAATAAACACCTGCAGGTTATCCAGGACTGTGTCATTATATCTTGGTCATATATACCAGTCCAGTGAAATTGTGTCACTCGACAGATATTGCTAATTAAACTGTTGTTCAACAAACAATACAATATTCTCTCTTGTCTCATTTACTTAATTACTGATAAATTTTCAGGGACCAGTTAGTATTTGCTTATTCTTATTTTCAATTCGTTGTGTCTTTCAGTTAGACAAGTCTTTAAATTTCAATTGTTTAATTTTTCTAGAAAAAGTTCTTTTTTTGTCCCTTTCTATATCCAGGTATTTTGGATTTTTTTCTCAAAATACCAAGTGTTAAGGATGTCTGGGGTTTGCTATAGGACTGCATCATTAACTAACATATAATTTTAAAGTCTGTCCATAGAAATGAAAAAAAAAATGGTTCCAATTATATTTTCCTTGATTAAGACACTATAAAAAGATGTGAAATTGGCTTTTCTGCTAATATTACCCCTGTCACATTAAGTACTATTGCTGTCAAGAGTGATAATTCAAAGTTGTTAAACTTGTTTTTGCAATCAACCTTATACAACTTAAAATAATACAAGCAACCTAAAATGAATTAGAATAAACTTACAATGAAGAAATACAAACATATATTGTCCAGTTTAACTTCTGGTCATTTCTGAAATCTTTTAAATATGTCAGTCATAATTATAAGAGCCATGGCCTTGGTCCAGTGGTTAGTGTGCTGGATTTGTAACCTGGTGATCCATGTTTGATACTTCAGGTCATGCCAGGACCATTGTTACCCTTTCATGAAAGTTTGACAACATTGATGATTTTTCCTCCACATGTGGAGAAGACGCTGGTTTGTTAACTTATAGAAGGATGAATTAGTACTGGTTAGAATACCGACCAGGAGAACTGGGCCCGAAATTACAACCAATACTTATAAACACTCTGCACTCAGCACTCAAAAATTGAAAATGTTATATTAATGAGTTATGATTTGTTCTAAATTGCTAATCTAGGTGGGGAAATGTATATACTTGTTATCTAAATGTTGCAAATAACATTAGAAACATATTTTTGCTCTTTTTGACTATTTATGAGATAAAAACGTTAGTATTGTATCTGAGTGCACTCAGATGGGTAAATTACACACATAGCCTACAAATACACAAAATTACATTATGAAGTAGGCTAAAAATATTATTTGGTACATATTTAACATTTTTTTCAACTTCTTGATCCCAAAAAATGGTGGCTATGAACCTCAAAGGAAGGATTTTCAATATTTGAGTGCTGAGTGCAGAGTGTAAGTATTGGTTGTAATTTCGGGCCCTGGTTTGATGAATCTACAGCCGTATCTTAAACAGCAAAAATTCTTGATAAAGGCGCTTAACTCAAATAAACAAACTTTAGTGGAGTATAAATGAAAATATTCCTCCTATAAGTAGACCAATATGGCAAGGAATTTTAATCTTTGGATTAAAATAAATAATATTATGTCAGTAGGTATTGAAGTGTAGAAAATCTTTAGAATTTGATTACATTTAGGATTTTAATGCTAAATATTATTCCATTAAACATGCAGATATACCCCCTGTATTTACTTTCGGATGTTGGTCAACAGAATTATGAGTCTGCCAATAAAATCAAGTTTAACAAAGAATTCTGAATAGTTGACCCACAAATATTGAGTGCGCACACTGCCACAGTTCAAGTCACGATGAGGATGTTCTCCAAGAAAACCGGGCTTAGTGACAAAATTGTGTAAATACTGATGAACATATGGGTAGAAAGAAGAGACTCTTGTGAACAGATTCTGAAATTCCATACACTATAATAGTTATAGACTTTTTAAACCAACCACTACCGCATACTTTTTGAGTGACGTCGCGAATGTCATTCTCTACGTTTTTGACGTAACGTCAACTGGTATTTCAAAGATCCAGTATCTGATAAATTTTTGATGTAAACTTTTAAAATTGTGGCACATTATAGAATCATATTCTAATTTTAATCAAACGTGTCTAATTTGTGAGTGTTTGCTTACAGAAAAAAATTGATAGCGTTTTTTGCCACTTAACCCTTGTTTTCCTTGATATGAGTACTTTTTAGAAAACAATCACCATAGCAACGACAAAAGTTAATTTAACACAATTTTAAAGAAAACTTGAAGCCAATGGATATTACTATACTATATCAATTACTTAAATATGAAATCAAAGCACACGATTTTTTTCTCCTTTTAGACATTTTTTCTAAATCTTATTGCATAATTACAATACAATGTCATTAAGCCCGGTTTTCCTGGAGAACGGCTCACATGTATAGGCAAAATACAATGATTTTACAAGAAGAATGACCCTTTAAACCAAAATCTTGAAGGTCAAAATGTGGCTTTTTCGAAATTCCAAAGATCAAAACCCTGCTCTCAAGTTAAAGGGAACTATTCAGACCAGTCGAAGACTCTCGAGTCATTTAAAACAAACAGTACTGGTTCATCTCTGTTGCTTGATGACCATCATAGATAGTTCTAGCAAATTGCCAATTTACCAGTTGGGGAGTCTCCATAATAACTGAAATACTGTTGATTTGAGAGACTTGGCCTAAAACTATATTAAGAATTTTAATATTTCTCACTATTGTCTTTGGCTTGCATAAAATTATTTTAATACAATATTTACTGCTTGTTTATCAGGAAACACCAGGTGACAAGAGCAGGAAATTGCAAAATACATGTAACAGGTCCTGTAACATGTATTTTGCAATTTCCTGCTCTTGTCACAATATTGCCATATAAAATTTCCTTAATAAACAAATTTGTCTCCTGGAGGAAGAAATGTACTTTTTGCAAATGAAGTAGAAATATGTGTTTACCCAATCATACCCCACCCACGTGTATCATACTATTCATTCAAGCTTGAATGTCTGACTGAGATAACCATCTTTTTACTTGAATAACTGAAATGTTACAAATATATTTTATACCATTCATCTTATTGCATGTCAAACGTGTTTGTTTATGTAACATTGAAGGTTTTTGTAATGAGCTGAGTGACAAATATTGAGTATCCTATGTCAATAAGTTAGCAGAATGGACACCCTTAATACGATATTTCTCCGTTGCTCAGAGTGCATGAGGAGACAATCCCTGTGATGTGGTAAGGGTGGTGGAGCACTAAATTTTAATACTAGAAAACTGTCAGCTCAATGATCATACTTACGGTAGTTTGATTATGTTTGAACATGACTTTGCTTAAGATAATTTAGACCCTTTTCGCTAAAGATTGCCTGTAGCTCAGAATTTTGCGATATTTTGCATAAATATAGTATTAAGTGTTGGCTTTCTGATTTTGATAAGGGTCTAAATTACCTTAATATTGGTCATCTACTCCACATGTGGAGAAGTTGTCAATTGCTTGTGGAAGAGGAAGTTAGCAAGCTAGTACTGGTTGAAAACCAATTCAAGAAAGTCTGGTTTTGTAAAATCCTCAACAAAAAGTGTAGAAAACTGCAAAAGGAACATCAGTGCAAAAAAACCAGTTCAATACTTCATAACATAACATGTCATTTGAAAGATTGAAATTTATGTCACAAGTTTTCTATCACATAAATTACATTTTCATATGTTTATGCGAGCAAGGTTAATCTATGTCAGCGTATGATATCTCATTTATATTTGATATATGAAGTTATATCATAAAATATTTAATGTGATCTAAAGCATGAATTATACCGGAGATATTCAGCCACCGTGGGGTGATGATATTTTATATCATTACTGGGAATAGTATGCTAATTACCCATTAGTGCTGGAATTTTGATTTGTATTAAGATAGTCATAGTGTTTGCGTTACAGTTAAATTGATGTGTTTTTATATGTCACATTTCTCTGTTGTTTATCAATGTATCATCAAAAAAAGACTAAATATGTTGGTTATGTTTTTAGCTCACCTGTCACAAAGTGACAGAGTGAGCTTTTGTGATCACTCTTCGTCCGTCGTCCGTCCGTCCGTCCGTCTGTCAACAATTGGGTTGTGTCCTCTCTAGCGGTCACAATTTTGGCCTAATCTTTATGAAACTTGGTCACAATGATCATCTTAACAAAATCTAGGTCTGTAATTATAGTCTTATGCAACCTTACTAATCGTTTTACATAGACTTATATAGGGAAAACATAGAAAAATCTTCTTCTCTAAAACTACAATGCCTACAGCTTTGATATTTGGTATGTAGCATCATCTAGTGGTCCCCTACCAAGATTGTTCAAATTATGCCCCTGGGGTCACAATTGGCCCCGCCCCGGGGGTCACCGTTTTACATAGACTTATATAGGGAAAACATATAAAAATCTACTTCTAACTACAATGCCTAGAGCTTTGATATTTGATATGTAGCATCATCTAGTGGTCCCCTACCAAGATTGTTCATATTATGCCCCTGGGGTCAAAATTGGCCCCGCCCCGGGGGTCACCGTTTTACATAGACTTATATAGGGAAAACATATAAAAATCTTCTACTCTAAAACTACAATACCTAGAGCTTTGATATTTGGTGTGTAGCATCATCTAGTGGTCCCCTACCAAGATTGTTCATATTATGCCCCTGAGGTCAAAATTGGCCCCGCCCCGGGGGTTACCGTTTTACATAGACTTATATAGGGAAAACATATAAAAATCTTCTTCTCTATAACTACAATGCCTAGAGCTTTGATATATGGTATGTAGCATCATCTAGTGGTCCCCTACCAAGATTGTTCAAAAATAAGCCCCTGAGGTCAAAATTGACCCCGCCCCGGGGGTCATCACCAGTTTCTATATTTACGCTCTACCTTTGTTAGTCTAAATTGTGCAGGGCTTCATTTATAATCAGGTGAGCGATATAGGGCCATCATGGCCCTCTTGTTAATTTATATGGTCTCAAAGTTGAAATGATAATGTAAAATTTAACATTTAGCTATAGAGTACAGTCTTATTTCTTGCTACTGGGTACATTTTATAGTTACATATAAAAGAATAGAGGAATTAAAATTTATGTTCATGCCATGTTATGTCAGAAATCAGGCATGTAGGCAAAATGAAAAAGCCATTTATCCTACTTGAAGCAAGCCCATACCAATATTCAGTCATTCAGCAACCAGTACCACACTCTAAGAAAGATAGATGCCTTCATCACTTGGTCACTCAAGAAATAATTTACAGAAAATGGCAGTTTGCTATTTACTTAACATTATTATGTCACCATCTTTAATGAGAGGTAATGATTGCTTTGCACATGTTTGTCAGTAGTCCCAAATTGTTTCCGTTCAATAAATGATGAATGCTTCGTCCTAAGATCTTCAGTAAAAGTAGACGACCTAGATTACCATTTCTGACTATTATAAGGCTGCCATGGGGCAGACAGACAATTATCATGTTTTACAAACATCTTTTGTAATATTTGATTTTCTTTTTCTCTTGCAGACTGATATACAGAACATTCCATTTCAACATAACCAGATAGGTGTACAACAACAACTTGATACACTACGTGAACAGAACGACGATATACGACCAATCAAAAAACGAGTCGATGAATTTCGAAAATCAAAGGTAAACCAAAATTGCATTTTAAAGAATTTTTTAAACCTATTAACTTATACAAAGTCATTATCAGGTTCAGTTTATTGGCAATCAGCAAATTATTTGCCTTTGGCTATTTACAAAACACTAAAATGCTTTCAGTGCTTTGATTTGTTGTCAAATTTTGAGGAACAAGTTGAAAAAAGCCCTTTATCCATTAAAAAAGCCAAATTTGGGATGTGGCATCCTGAGTGTACAGACACACTGCAATCTGTTTGATAGTGACAGCATGTTGTCAGCATGTTGGGAAGATTCATGATCGTACAGTATTATACACTGCTCATGTATTCCCCTCTAGCTGTAGGCTTGTATCATGTATGTTTTATAATGGATTGAATCATCAAGACTGAAAAGTCAATCAACTTAACACAAGGCTTTACATATGTAAAAATTGATTTTCTCGCGGTACCTTGGCTATCACTCATTAGGGACTTCATTATGGATAATGAATGTCAAGGGCTGTTTTGTCTTGGAATAAAATTTTGTTTGCACTGTTTTAAACAGTCAGATTTCTGGGGACGAGATATGGGAGTTCTGGAAATGTCTGGGTTCAAAGTGTCAACATAGGGGTAATGAAAGCCTTGCTCGTTTCATCTTGATTAAGTTTAATCCTTTACTCAATCAGCCCACTTTTCTAATAAACAGTATGGTGATGTTATGCAAAGTATAGTCTATTGACTAGTCCTTTATTAAGTTATTGTAGGTAAATGAGCTCTGAAAAGTCTGCCATACCATTTGAATCAGACAAGTAGAGTTAGTAGACACTCGGATATAATAATCTAGTAACAAGCCTTTGTCATATGACTGATTCTGATTCTCCTGAATCAGCCAGGTTTTGTCAGAGACTTGCCTTTCTGACCTATGAGCTTCTGGAAGGCTGCATAACGATTAATCATTTAACAAGTATCAAAAACTTTCCATTTTCTATTGTAGCCTTCTTTAATGAAATTGTAACAAACCTATCACATGATCTTGTTACTATGGTGACCAAGCATGTTGTATGATTGTGTCACATACTGCATGTTGTATAAGGAAACTAATTGACTGTAGAGTGCATGATACACACACGTAAACAAATCCCCGACGTATTGAAATGTTGTAAAATATAATGTCATGTTTTCATGTTTTAGTTAATTAATTTGTCGGTGATCCATATTTCATATCTTGAATACTGTCACTGTATCAAATATCTCAGGGTTATCATCTTCAGTATTGATATCCTTAATAAAGTGATCTGTTCCTAGGACCTGGCCTGGTGATTATAAACATTTCTCATTCTAATACTCAAACTCCATACTCCACAGTAGCGTAGCTGCCGCTAGGCCATTAGGCCCGGGCCTACACATCATTTCGAGAAAAAATAATATATATAGATTTTATTAAGTTTAACTTGAAATTTTATCTCCTAGATATACGTCAAAACGCACCAGTACCTTTCTAGGAATAAAAAAATCCGGGGGAGCATGCCCCCGGCCCCCTTCTTCTTTCATCTTTACCTACGGGCCTACACATTGCTAAGGTCCTAGCTACGCCCCTGCTCCATGCTCAAACTTAAAAAACAGCTTTTTATCGAATTTTGCATCAAAACCAACACCAACTTGTAGCAAATGGTCTAACTAAGAAAATGAACCCCCATTTCATATGTTTCTATCAAGTAATAAAGAAGATACAGCATTTTTTACAACCAAGAAATGCTCCAATTGGAGTACGGAGTATGATTTGGAGCATGGAGTACCTTCTCCAATGTTTATAATCATCGGGCCTGGCTGGCTTAGCATGTGGAGAGGGGCAGGGTATAAATCATAATTGTCTCTGATGGTCTCTATATGAGTGAAGTACTGGTGATCGGAAATCAAGCGCGAAATAAGAAGACTTAAATCCAAAGAAGGAACATAATTAGCTGTCACTTTCTGTCCAGTATTCAGAACCATGGTCGTAATATTGGTCTTCTCGAAATCTCGTTTTGTAAAAAAGGGTGTCAGTCTTTCTGATTAATCCAGATTGCAGACTTAGACATTCAGAAACAGCCATGATTCCTGACCAAAATAAAGTCATTTGATGATGAAAATATCTTGAGAAATGGCTAAATTATGACGGGTCAGTTTATTCTGTTTTGAATGAATGAGTTAAATATGGAAACAAAGTGGTTATTGGCGTCTTATTTGGCAAGATTTTCCTGATTTTGAATTTGGCTCTGTTGACACCCCTGAAACTGAGTGCCGTGACCACCTGTGCGTTAATTACATGTTATACAGTAACACCATATTTTATATACTAACATGTATTTGCTAAGGTATATCTTGTAGTTTATGGTTATAGAAGCCTATAATTGGGATTAAATTTGAGGTTATAATTTGAAATATGATAATACTGAATGGAAAGGCAAATTGAAATATAATAATTTGCATGTTATATCAAATATGCATTAATGCGAAGCTTCTGTTACATTTTGTGGTTATTGCATCCATTCAAAATCCTCACCCTAAATCAGCATGGTATCCATTGCCTAACCAAAGCACTACATAGCAATCTCCATGGTAATCCATGCCTTCTACATTTAATTGAACAGAAGGTAACTGAATGAAGACGCTTGGTAGCGCTTTGCATTGGCAACAGACCCGTTATTCTTAAGTCATGTATTAATATTTTGTCAAAACAACTACTTGCGTACAATCATATGTTCTTTCAACTACATATACCCCTTCCGACTCATTGAGAAGCAAGTTAGCAAATACACTCTGGGCGCCAGTGGCTGCTACAGCACATTGGTTGGAACTTGGTTATACACCCTTGTTCAGAGAAAATGAATAGCAGTACAACCTTGTATTGAACCTGGTACCTAACAATCCCAAAAGTGCCATGCCTTCCTCTAGGTCACTGTCACATACGGATGATATATATAAACAGTACATATAGCATTGCATTTATATTTTCAGAAGCACACCAAAGAGGTTCCAGCTCTAGAAACAGAATATGCACTGCTTGAGGTAAGTCTGGTTCCCAGTAGAGGGCAATATATCTTTTACTTAAGTACATGTAACAGGCCTGGTGTTTTTCAGGCAAAAAAACTGCCCAATTTCAGGTTTTGGAATCCTGAATTTTCCTTTTTTGTTGCATTTCAAGTTTTAAAACAGGGATTTTTACTTTTTAGTTTTAAGAATTATAACTAATGATCAAGCCTGCACTTGGTTCCCAGTTGGATGAGCCTGTAGCATACAATTGTTTCACCAAAACTTCTAGTTAACTTTGTACTTTAATGCGACTGAGAGTGTATATAATATTATGTATATAAATCTTTCAGCCTGTCATTCTGTTAAACAAGAAGATTTGTTGTAACTTCTATTTGTCTGCATACTAATTAACTTACTGTAAACGACGTTATAAATGTCACATCATCACGTTACTGTCACATGGTGAGCTGAATCCTCCGTAAAATACGAATTATTAATTTTTCTAACGTTAATTAATATGCATGATTTAGTTGATTTATTACGCCTCCTCCGTTGATTAGAGTGTTTTGTTTGTTTGGTTCATCTTGTTAAAGGTTTCAATAATTAGAAAGTACTAATTAAAGTTCAATTATTATTTTAGGCTTCATTTTCTGAGATATTCCTTTGAGTACTGCTTTTGTTAACAGGTTGAAACTCCTTTTAAATATCTAGAATAAATCCTGTGTCATTCATACAATGTTGTATGTAAGCAAATATGCAACAATAGAATAAAATATTTTTTCAAAATTTGGTCTTTATAAAATATCACTGAAATATTTAAAATAGACATGCCAATGTTGAGCACAGTCTTAATTTGCCCAGTGAGCTTTTCTGCTGAAACGTTGCAGGCATAAATGAGTGCCAATTAAAATTATGACCATGGTTGTTTAACTTGTTTCAAATGCTTGCATTAAAACGAAAGCTCTTATAATATAGCTCAAGGTGTTTACTTAGCTTATAAATTCAAAAATGGCCGGTCAAGACTGACCTATATTCTATAGCACCGGTGACCTCTGCTAAATAATGCTAACCAAATTTATAGTACTAGTCTCAAGCCTATAACTTTTAAAGTAGTGTGTATTTTACGTTCAATATCGTGATAAGACCATTATTTATGTTCAAATACTTTGTTGAAGTTTTCGAGTATTGAATGTCATTGCTACAAATAGGCGGTTATCAAAGTGGACAAAATTAATCTTCATATGTTACAAGTATCAACATTTTTATCAAAACGAGCCCTCGATAGTTAGTAATACCTACGTTAAAGTATTGATAAATTATTAAATAACTCGTTGGTAAATTACAATAGCACTATCAGGCTTTTAAATGGGTTTAACAGCATGTAAACAAATACGACCCTTGAATAACGTATGAAACATGATATAACACTGATAACACTTATCATGCAGTATTGGTCTAACTACCGACGACTTTAGTATAACAAATAACGTTGAGACGACCCCCATCTATTGAATATTTACTATTGTTATTCTCATGCTTTGTTAACTAAAGCAAGATTAATGATACTTAAGTTTACAGTTACATGTTGGGAAACATGATCGGGACAGAGTGTGCCTTTAGCGTCCCCGTCATTGTTACAACGATCCATTTTGTATTATTTTCATTGTCTGAGTATCAATTTACGACAATACATGTCGGGATTATCGTTGCATTCCATATTGTCAATCAATTTTTGCTGATTTTGAAAAAAAATCAGGAATGATAAAATTGTTTCTTTTTGTATCTTTTCTATAAAAAATGTGTTATGTTGTCAACTGAAATATTAGTTTATATTGAACAATGCATTGAATGATGGTAATCCTGAGCTCATTGTTTAGAGAATTCAGTCAATAATAATACAAATAAATACAAATACATGTCATTTGTATAGCGCAAAAATTATGAAATCATATTCTATTGCGCTTTACACTAATATACATTCACTTAAAACTTAAATATTTCCAGATTATTTTTGCATTATTTCACATTTAGCGTAAATGTTGCTTATCTCTTTATTTACTACTATAAATGTGAGATATATAAGATTTAACTTGAGGAATTTTACTAAAAAACTCTGATCTTAGAAGTTAACCTGAGACGCTTTCCCATGTACATAATTATGGCTTAGATATATATGTGTGATTTCTGTGTCTTCTTTTTTTGGGAAGTATTATCTAATAATTTTAATACATTACTCCTGGAAATTTTTTTTCATTAAAGCTCATACTATATATATGAGAAAAAGGCCCCACAACTAGGATTTCTGGGATGTTTGTCATTCAGATTATTTTTACTACAAACTAAATGCAATTTTATTAGCCGCTCCATGTGTCACATGTTGGCTGTGAAACAAACGTTACTACATTGTACAACAAATGATAATATAGATTACATCATCTGGGCTCTGGTTTGACACTTTGTAAGCTAGGTAGGTTATGTTCTTCCATGACATTGGATGATCATGCCCTCCACATGTGGAGTAGTGCCCTCCACATGTGGAGTAGTAAGCACATGTTGAAAATTTATTCTTTGTAAACTCACAGTAGCGTAGCTGCCGCTAGGCCATTAGGCCCGGGCCTACACATCATTTCGAGAAAAAATAATATATTTTTTTAAGTTTACAGTAACTTGAAATTTGATAACCTAAATATACGTCAAAACGCACCAGTGCCTTTCAAGGAATAAAAAAATCCAGGGGAGCATGCCCCCGAACCCCCCTAATTCTTTCATCTTTACCTACGGGCCTACACATTGCTAAGGTCCTAGCTACGCCCCTGACTCAGACTCATATCCAATGACATAACATGCTGAGGCAAATTTAAGGCATTTTTTTCCATCAAAAACATTCTCATTTTTCGGCATTTTCTCAAAATGTCACTGATTTTCACCAATGCATGTGCTTTGCTGAGGCAAGTGCCTTAGTGTGCTTTAACCTGGCTTGAGACCTGAAACTGGTAACAGTGGTTCTATTTCAACTGCTGTGTGCCTGCTATAATTTTATTTATAAAAGTAGTAGATAAACAATTCCTGAGGAAATTAACAAAACTTGCCCCTAATGGCTCCTTCAGAATTAAGCCCATTAAAATGATTACAGCCTAACTATATGGACCTGTTTATTATAATTTACCTTACCGGTAACCGTTCTACACAATACAAATATTTACAAAAATGTTAAATGTTTGTAATATTTTAACCTAACAGTGAATCATAGTTATAAACGGTTGCCTAGTAACAAACCAATCCTCTATGTAAGTTATTGTCAGTTAATTGCTGGAGTTTTTTTGCGGTTTTTGTCAAAATTGCTCATAGCATTATATACATTTACTGAACATTACACTCAAAATTTGTCCGAAACATTGTACACAGTATAACCAGTGTGTTAAGCGTCCATTTAAGGAATTCCTCAAACTTGGTTGCAGTTAATACATTTTTTGTGCTAAGCATAAAAGTGCCCAAGTAACATTAAATAAAGTTGAAAAAAGTCAATTAGATCGTCTACATGTGCATTGGTTAAGTTTATTGTCAAGTTCATTTTCTCAAATACCATCAAAAGGTATCCACTTGAAACTCAACATAGTTACTCACAATCACAAGGGGAGTCCATACTGACAAGGCTAATAACCCTGTGACATATATTATAGAGTTTTCTGCTCTTGTTACTCTTAGAATAAGGGTACTATCAAAAATAAGAAATTTGAGCATCCAGCACTCGTAGGCAGTGCTCTTGTTTTATACAGGTGGTTGTTTAACTTCATTATTAGGTGACCACTAACACACACAGCTTTGAGAGTATATAAATGTGCCATAAAAACTATCTCCATATTTGCTCATTTCAATAAATCATGTTAAAATTTTATTTGACAGCTTTTCACCAGTATTTGAGAAAATCTTAAAAGAACATTGTTTTTATTTTTGCATTGATGTATGTTGTTTAGTTTTTGCTATAGTATTTTGCAATATGTTTTGCAATTGCTAAAACAGTGTTTCTCACGTTGATATAAAGCCACTTCAAACATTTTTTTATATTTCTTTCATTGGCAGATCTAGTGTGGGGACAGGGGCAGTCTTGACCCCTTTTGGCAAAGTTTGGTTACATGTATCTTAAGTGTTTTTAAACGAGAAAAGTATGTCAAGTGCAAAGTCTAATGGTCTTATTTGACCCCCTCTGACCTCATCAGCGAGAATAAAAGCTGTGTAAAATAGATGTATCTGTAAAAATAGATGACAGTCTTTGTATCTCAATGTATTTCTAAAAGTAGACTTTGGGCTGATCCTTTAACATTATAATATCAAAGTTTTCAAATTTATCATTTTGTCAAGTACTAAATTGACTGAATTTTGCTGAATGTTGCTCTCTTCATTGCATAGGTAACTACATGATTTTTTGTCAATCTGAATCAATATTTGTCACTCAGGATTGGCGAACTGATGATTTTTGCTGTGTCTCTGTGTAATTTGTAGCACCAATTCAGGTGAATGAAATATGCTTATGTCTATATTTACATGTAGCATATAAATTTCTCATCCAGGTGGTTGCTTAATACAGGTTTTAACGCTGTTTGATTTCTCTATATTTACAGGACCAGGCCTTACAGAAGAAAAGATGTTTAGAATCTGTGTTATATGTCAGTGAAATAGAAAACCTCTTTCAGGTAAGAATTGCTTATTTATTTCTTTTATTTATCCTCGCCACCGGATATTCCATATGGACGAGCTACTGGCCCCAGAAGAGTTTATTTAGTCATTTTAGGTTTCGGGGGATAGTGCAGATACAGGAGGTGTACTCATTCCAGAGACACTACTGCGGTTCTTTTACATGCCAGATGTATAGCACCCATACATGGGACCTAGGTTTAAAGTCTCATCCGAAAGACTATTAGTAAATTTAGTTGGTCAGCCCGGGATTCGAACCCACAACCCTGAGATATGAAGTCTCGTGCTCTACCAACTGAACTAAGCTGTCTGACATAGGTAAAAATTGGACATAGCTAAGTGTCATTCACTTAAATAGTGAAGTGAGAAAATGTGCTGAAAGATCTTCCGGTAAAAACATGTTTGCTCTAACTACCAATAAACCCTTAATTTTTGGACCAGATACAAACCCTTTTTATGTGTCATCTAAATTGGTAGCTCTGTGTTCAACACTGTTAAATGAAGTCATGTTGTTACAGTAATATAACTTTATGACTAAAGTAGGAAAACTATTCAAATTGTTTGTAAAATTTGAGTTAGGAAATTAGGATCATTCACAGCTTGTAACATTTTAATGTCCGTCATAAAGTTGTTTATTACCGTCATTTATACCTGAGTTAACAATAGCCCTGTTACCTGTTGTGATGTTTAACTGGTACAATTTATACAAACCAAACAAGGCAGGTCTTGTATTAATCGCCGGTACCTAATATGTTTTAAATTACCAAGTGTGAAGTGTTCATTTGAATAATAGTTTTAATACAATGCGTAGAATGTTTGTTGTGCATAGTTTTATGTGCATTCATATAAGATTTTGTCCATTTGGCGCAACAAGGTTATATCTCACTTTATTTTATATAGTAAGATACAACCTTGTTGCACCAAAGGGGTGATTTATTGCTTGGTTTGCATGTTAATTTTGTGTCATTAAGTACGGAATTCTCACATGTATACTGTATGTTAAAGTATCTGGTATGATAAAAGAGTTACCTTGAACTCTGAACTGTATTGTATTCATAGAATGTATTCTAACCTTTTCTTGAGAAATGGACATGTTCAAGCAGGGCATTTTTATAAAAAGGAAATTTCAACCAAATCCTAGGCAACAAAGTTATGCTTCTGTGTAATGCATTGAAGCAATGGCAGTGGTCTGGGATGGTTATTAAAGAATTCAATGAGAAAAGAGACAAACAGACAATACACTTTCCAAAACATAAGTCTTGCAGAAGTCTGTCTTGAAGTTGAACTAATAGTCTGATTTCTGTAAGACTTATGTTTCGGAAATAGCATTTCACCATGAGCTGGCAGATCTGACAAAGGTGAAACTTTTCCTGAAAAGTGAGTTGAAGTCTATAAACAGCTTTGATGATAATTTAATATTTATTTTAAATGCTAGAAAAGTAGGTCAGAGGTCAAGGTCATTACCAGTTCACTATGAAATTATGCTATTTCAAATGTGATATATTCTCTTACTTTCTTATGTGATATATTCTCTTACTTTCAGAATGTACAGACAGAGTTTGAGGAGCGTGCCTTGTATCTTACAGAGAGACAGGGTGTGTTTGACAGTATGTATAGACAGGAACACATGGAACAGTCCTCTAGGATGCATAGAGTAAGTCAGTGTTACTATGACGATTGCTTGATTAGGCGAGAATATAAATATATCTGCATTGGTTTTCAGTATTGATCTTACTTGACTTAAGGATAAAGACATCCAATCAGATTACACCATATCGACAATAATCAAGGGCTCAGTGCAAAGCTATGGTATATGCCTGTATAAATTGAGGTAGTTACCGTAGTTTTGCACTGAGTCCTCAATATTAAACTCTTGGTAAGTAATAGGTGATATGATTGGTAATCACTGTTCATTCTCAAATTTTAATTAAATAATATCAATATTGAATACTCCCCTGGATTGTCATCTTATTTTCATAATACTTTGAAAAATTGTGTCTTTTGAACCTCGGCATCTACTGTTGCATGAGGCATCAAAGTTAATTTCCTTTCAGTCTGTTAGTTTGCTTGTAATTCCGACAATGTTTACCATAATTTCAAGTTGTTGAAAATAAAATAAAAGTCATAAAAACCTTACACTGTCAAAGCCATGCAACATTATCAAACAATCAGCAGAACTATGGCCCCTGATTGACATTGCTTGTTATTATGGACTTAGCTTCCACTTGGGTTTTGGTGTTTATTGAAAACAGTTTTGCTTAAAAGTGTACACAACTAAAATGTTTCAGAGCTATCAAAGGGAAGTCACTCAGTACAAATTGAGTTTAGAAACTTTAAGACTTTAGATAACTATAGAGTACACTTTGATTGCAGGAATGTGTATACTCTATCAGAAGAAGTTGGAGTTGGTTGAGTACAGTGTCCCGATGTACAGAAATACATTTATCTAATGCTGCAGAATATCATCAGGTAATATAGCTTTACTTGCCCATTTGTGGATTCCTCATCCAATTTCATATGCGCCTGTGATCTTATTGGGGATCCCTGGTCTTATTTGAAGCCCTGGTCTTAAATTATTAAGTGTTTCTGATCTAGTTTTGGGCTTCTGCTCAAGATTGAGACCCTAATATGATTCGGGCTACCAATAGTTGTGCCCCCACACTTAATCGTTTATACATAGCGTTGGTTCCATCCATCTGTATGTAATGCAAATCTTGTGTGTTGAACTCCTCATAAACTGTTGGGTGGAATTTATTCAAACTTTATCAGATGAACAACTCCAATGTATTGATGTAAAGGAAGGAAGGAATTTTTATTGAGTACATTTTTAGCTCGACTTTTGAAAGAAATAAAGTTGAGCTCTTGTGTGACGGGATCATCTGCGTTGGTTAAGTTTATTGTGGAAGTCATATTCCCAAAGACTATCAAAGGTATCCACTTGAAACCTAGCATAGTGATTTGCCGTTACAAGAGGAGTCCATACTGGCAAGGCTGATAACCCTGTTACCTATATTTATTGATTCATATGCCCTTGTTACTATCAAAAATGAGAAGGTCGAGCGTCCAGCACTCATTACGGTGGTCTTGTTACTAGAGTTTTGAGCCATTGTTACTTTTACTATATATTGTTATATCAGGGCCTCCGCTACCGCTCGCCAATTTAGCCATTTGCTAAAGATTTGCTAAATTGGCTAAAACTTTTGTGAATTGGCGAAAACATTGGCTAAAAGGTATATTTCCTCGCGAAAATCGTATTTTCTCTATTAAATTTCAATGGTATAAGCGACACAGACCGGTTTGTAAATTGTTTACACGCGCGTCGGATGTTAATTGGAAAATTGATAACCAGTGCCCCTTCATCAATAAAAGAAAGTATGTCCTGTATTGACCCCCAAATTACGTAATCAAGGTCTCAATAAAGATCGAAGGTGTCATAAACTTTCAACTAACAGTCAAACTGGAGTAGATCGAGTTATCTTCTTACACACCAGCGGTCATAAAATCATTAATTGCTCCGAGCTATACAAACCTATAGCAGACCTTTAATCCGAACTAATTATGTAACAGTGTGAAAAACATCTTAATTGACCCATTTATCATCATGGTTTTAAACTTTAGAATGGTAAACAAAAGGAGTGTAGGATAAAAGCCCCTACGGACATAAGCCCCTACGCTCATTTTTATACATGAGGACATAAGCCCCTACACATTTTTTTACACTAGGACATAAGCCCCTACATACTTTTTAGCTCACCTGTCACAAAGTGACAAGGTGAGCTTTTGTGATCGCTCTTTGTCCGTCGTCCGTCGTCCGTCCGTCCGTCCGTCCGTCGTCCGTCGTCCGTTCACAATTGCTTGTGAACACACTAGAGGTCACAAATTTAGCCTGATCATTATGAAACTTGATCACAATGATCATCTCCATAAAATCTAGGTCAAGTTCGATATTGGGTCATCTGGGGTCAAAAACTAGGTCACTAGGTCAAATCAAAGGAAAACCTTGTGAACACATTAGAGGTCACAATTTGAGCTTAATCTTTATGAAACTTGATCACAATGATCATCTCTGTAAAATCTAGGTCAAGTTCGATATAGGGTCATTTGGGGTCAAAAACTAGGTCACTAGGTCAAATCAAAGGAAAACCTTGTGAACACATTAGAGGTCACAATTTGAGCCTAATCTTTATGAAACTTGATCACAATGATCATCTACATAAAATCTAGGTCAAGTTCGATATTGGGTCATCTGGGGTCAAAAACTAGGTCACTAGGTCAAATTAAAGGAGAACCTTGTGAACACATTAGAGGTCACAATTTGAGCTTAATCTTTATGAAACTTGATCACAATGATCATCGATATTGGGTCATCTGGGGTTAAAAACTAGGTCACTAGGTCAAATCAAAGGAAAACCTTGTGAACACATTAGAGGTCACAATTTGAGCCTAATCTTTATGAAACTTGATCACAATGATCATCTCCATAAAATCTAGGTCGAGTTCGATATTGGGTCATCTCGGGTCAAAAACTAGGTCACTAGGTCTAGTCAAAGGAAAACCTTGTGAACACATTAGAGGTCACAATTTGAGCCTAATCTTTATGAAACTTGATCACAATGATCATCTCTGTAAAATCTAGGTCAAGTTCGATATTGGGTCATCTGGGGTCAAAAACTAGGTCACTAGGTCAAATCAAAGGAAAACCTTGTGAACACATTAGAGGTCACAATTTGAGCCTAATCTTTATGAAACTTGATCACAATGATCATCTCCATAAAATCTAGGTCGAGTTCGATATTGGGTCATCTGGGGTCAAAAACTAGGTCACTAGGTCAAATCAAAGGAAAACCTTGTGAACACATTAGAGGTCACAATTTGAGCCTAATCTTTATGAAACTTGATCACAATGATCATCTCTGTAAAATCTAGGTCAAGTTCGATATTGGGTCATCTGGGGTCAAAAACTAGGTCACTAGGCCAAATAATTAAAAAACCTTGTGAACACATTAGAGGTCACAATTTGTGACTAATCTTTATGAAAATTGATCACAATGACCATCTCTATAAAATCTAGGTCAAGTTCGATATTGGGTCATCTGGGGTCAAAAACTAGGTCACAAGGCCAAATCATTCAAAAAGCTTGTGAACACACTAGAGGTCACAATTTGAGACTAATCTTTATGAAAATTGATCACAATGATCATCTCTATAAAATCTAGGTCAAGTTCGATATTGGGTCATCCGGGGTCAAAAACTAGGTCACAAGCCTTTGAAGGCCAAATCATTGAAAAAGCTTGTGAACACACTAGAGGTCACAATTTGAGCCTAATCTTTATGAAACTTGATCACTGATCATCACTATAAAATTTTGGTCAAGTTCGATATTGGGTCATCCGGAGTCAAAAACTAGGTCACGAGGCCAAATCATTGAAAAAGCTTGTGAACACACTAGAGGTCACAATTTTGACCTTATCTTTATGAAACTTGATCACAATGATCATCATTATAAAATTTAGGTCAAGTTCGATATTGGGTCATCTGGGGTCAAAAACTAGGTCACGAGGCCAAATCATTGAAAAATCTTGTGAACACACTAGAGGTCACAATTTTGACTCTATCTTTATGAAACTTGGTCACAATGTTTATCTCTATAAAATCTAGGTCAAGTTAGATACTGTGTCATTTGGGCCAAAATCTAGGTCACTAGGCCAAACAGGTGAGCGACCCAGGGCCCTTTGGACCCTCTTGTTTACATTAGGACATAAGCCCCTATGCATGTTTGTTTGCAACATGAACAACTCAGCCATGCACCAGTGTCTACAAGTTCAATTTTTTAAGTTGTAATTAATTATCAAATGAGACACAACATAACAAATAATTATTATATTTATAACACGTATCTATGAACAAATGAGTGTTTTGGAGCATGCTACAAACAGATAGTCACTACAATACATGATAATTGATCTTATTAAGCATTTTGCAGACTAATTTTCTCTCAATTTACTAATTTTATACCTGAAATCAATGCATATTTGTAACAAATAAACAGTAGATACAATAGAACAGTTTGTACAATAATTATTTCTTAATTAACCATTTAATAATAGAAGAAAACATAGAATGGTGCAAACAAAACAAGCATAGGGGCTTATGTCCTAGTGTAAAAATATGCGTAGGGGCTTATGTCTTAGTGTAAAAAAATGTGTAGGGGCTTATGTCCTCATGTATAAAAAAGAGCATAGGGGCTTATGGTCGTAGGGGCTTATGTCCGTCCCCCAAACAAAAGAGCAGACGAGTCTGGAGAGATGGTCACATCGTAATTATACACATTTCTATGGAATGAGTTGAGCGATATAAAATATGTTTAACAGCTATCAATAGACATATTTAAATGGTAATTACCTTTTAAACAATAATTAGAGGTAAATTTATGGCTAAAACTAAACCAGTTTATGTTCAAAGCAATTTGTTTTTATAGGAACTTGAGTAGTATCCGGATAAAATCAGATTCGGACAATAACACAACAAATACTCTTTTTGAAGTTTTGTAGTTTTTTCTTTCAATTATTCTTTTTATTTTTATAAAAATAACATAATTATGAGTTTTAAAACATTGTTTATCATAGTTAGACACCTAGGAAAGTGTAGAATTAAATCTAGAAGTAAACTAGGACTCTGATGAATGCTGGAAATTGCTGTGTTCAACTGCTTTTGCAAGTATTTTCATAGTGCTTTGTTAAAGTGTGAGTAGTTGGACCTTGTCCCTCCCTGATAAGTTAATTTGTCATTGTTATGATTCATGTGTCAGTAGCACAGTTAGCTCAGTTTGTAGATTGCCTGACTTACAGACAGGGGATCATGGGTTCTAGTCCAGCATTTGGCAGATACAATATAAGCAACTCACTAGAAGTTATTCAGCATGATTGTTACAAGATGAACTATTGCTGATTTAATGCGAATTTCAATTTGTAGCCCTAACAGTAGTTGAATGATACATTGAGTTATTGAAAGTACAGTATAGTGAGTAGTATTTTAAACATAATGCTGTTACGAATCAATACAGCTAAATTAATTAAAAGACATTGAAAAATAGAAGACATTTGCTTTATGTCATATCTGTACTCCTTGATATATATATATATATATATATATATATTAGTCATTTTTTATTCAGTCTGGCTTTTTGGCTATAAGTGGCTAAAGGTTGGCTACAACTTTAGCCAATTGGCTAAAGTTGTGGCTACAAGAAAAAAATAGCCAGCGGAAGCCCTGTATATACATGTATTTCCAGTTCTTTCATGACTCACAATACCTATATGAAGACATGCAGTTATATCTCTCCTGGTTAGATAGTGAGAATATGAGAGACCGTGTAGAGACCCTGGAACCTTCAACCATCATCAAGCACATTAGGGTAAGTTAGATATATTCTTTCCCTACAAAATTGAACCTTTAAAATGAACTTGAAAATTCCCGCATCTACTGATGCGGAGGCATTTAGCATTTGTGCTGTCCATCAGTCTGTCTGTACGTAATGCAATTTTTGTGTGTTGAACTGCTCATAAACCGTTCGGCAGAATTTCTTCAAACTTTCACAGGTCAATTACCTGGATATGCAGTTGACTGTAGAGGATGGAATTTATGCTGCGGCAATATTTAATGAGTTATGGCCTTTTATTCCATTTACTATATACCCCAATCGATGAACACATTTCTAGTTTAGTAATATAAATATTACTATCTTCAGGATGTGACAAACAGATTATTAGATTACCAGTCTCGTGTGGAGAAGTTAGGGGAGAGAAGTCAGGAAGTTTATCCCATACATTTACGTAAAGATATAGAAGACTACGGTATCAAGGGGAGAGCACTGGTAGATTACCAACATCAGGAGGTATACATGTACATTTATAATTAAAGAACAAAAACCTTGATAATGAATTACAATTTTTATGCCCCGGCATCTACTGATGAAGAGACACATATTGATTGTCCTGTCAGTCGGGGCATGCCTTATGCATGTGTCCAAAAATGTTAACCAAAACTTTCAAGCTCTTTTTCAAGACCTTCAAGGTATTGCTTTCAAACTTTGCACTTTGCATACATGTCAACAATCATAAACACCTTACTTTGTCAATGCCATGTTACACTATCCAGCCTTTTAACAGAATTATGGCCCCCAATTGATGTGGCTTGTTATTATGGACAAGGCTTCTACTGGGGTATAATGCTTTGTTTGCGTCTGTCAGTTGGTCGGTTGGTAGACCAAATGGATTCCAGTCAATAACTTAAGAACGTCTTGTCTTAGGATATTCAAACTTTGCAAAGAGGTTGGTCAGGAACTGCAGATAGCACCTATTATATAATTATGGAGTTCAGTAGGTCAAAGGTCAAGATCACGGTGACCTTTACCATTTTCGACTATCAGGTTGCTATAGAGGCATACATGCTATACAAATATCTCTTGTTGTTTATTGAACCCAGTTTTGTATTGTAAATTGTAATATTTGACTGTATATTTCAGGTGAACTTGAAAGATGGTGAGGAATGTATTATATTGAACAACACAGACTCGGATAACTGGCAGGTATGTTAGCGGTATATTGGTACACAGCTATATTCACAAACAACATTAATTGCATAGTGTAAATTGTCCATTAAATTTGAAGTATTGCTTATTTATAGTTCTGAAAGTCCGAGGTTCCCTGGCTAGCTGTTTCAAATTGATACCAGAATAATAATAATTGCTAGCATCTATAATGAGGTGTTAAGAATGATTAATATAAGCTGTAGCACTTGATTCACTTTCAAAATTGATTAAATATTAAAAAAATTGAAAACAGCAATAAAATATATTTGTGGATATATTTTGTGAAACTAACAACAGAATTATGTTTCTATTTTGCCATGTGCTTAGGCTATACAATTGACATTACGCCAGTTGTCAATCAATACCCTTTAAATAAATTTTAGCAGTAACTTATAAGCACATGTTCCAATGGATTAACTTGAAAACCTTCGCCAAGAAACCTTTGACAAAGAACCAGGTGGAGCGATCTCTTCTCTGGCGTAATCTAGCCTTTATCTAGGCAAATTCAAGTAAACTTAACATTACAATGTCAAATGTTACAGATACGTTGTAATGATGGTACAGAAGCTGAGGTACCGGGGATCATACTTGTTATACCACCACCAGACAAGAAAGCATACAATGAATCACAAAGGTAAGATCCCAACTTAAAAAATATCGGTTTTGCATGATCCTGTGAAGTAAATTTATAGTTTGCATTGTTGGTTGGTAATAATTTGTTTTACAGTCATTTTTACCACATCCTCGATAGCCTAGTGGTTGAGGTTGAGCTTTGAGTGTAGGAGGTACTGGGTTTGATCCCAGGCTATGTCATACCAAAGACAAAATTAAAATAAAAAGTACCAAAACTTTCCTAGCTAGATGCTCAGCATAAAAGTGAAACTTGTTTCTCTCATACCCTCGTTACAATGGATAACATCAGGAATGAGGTGTCGAGAGTGATTAATATACACCACACCACCGTAATTGTATTTATGAACCAACAAACAAATGTATATAGGAAGGAGATTACAATTAAATGTTTTTAAAAAGTGATTATTACTTTCTATTGCAGAGCTAAAGATCAGTTAGTTATAAACTGGGATACAACATTAAAACGACTTCGAGTACAGATGACACAATTCTTGACAGCATCGGCTGAAGATACCACTGTGAAAGAGGTATGCTTGTCGACTTTTGTCACTTGAGTGTAGTTATCATTCTTAATTTTACCTTGTATTATACATGAAATTCGAAGTCCACAGTATTTAATTGATTGCGGATTGTGTTCATAGGCTTGCTTTAGAGATATAGATGGCTTGTGTCATGTCTGACTCTTTTGTGGATGACTAGACACTGCCATCGTTTTTGTGTGGCTTTGGATTGTATCTAAAGACTTTTAATGTCTGACACCTGGTACCTGTTAACCATCATTTAAAAAGATAGGGCCCGAAAGAACCTGTGACAGGTTTAGTTTTATAATAAATATGTCTTTATTTACATATTGTGCAATAGTTTGACCTATCAGTGTATTTCTATTTATACATTTTTCTATTTATAGCTGTATAGTATATCAGCCAATCAGAAAGCAGATTTGATGCGTCTGATGAACGAAGCCGTTCAGGTGTTGCGTCCTGACCCGTCACAAGATGACGTGGATTATCGTGATTTGGTATCTCAGGCAACAAGCTTTCGAAAGATCCTGAGTCAAGTCAAACCAAGCGACAAGGATACGGAGAATGGGACGACACTCACGTGGCAAGCTAATTCAAAAGCACTTGTCATTTATAAGGTTAGACTATGTACTTTTAACGGGCCAATTGATATTACGCCAGAGCAGATATCACTACGTCTTATTGTTCGTGCAAGGTGTTTGGCGAAGGTTTTCAAGTTAATCAGTAGGACCATGTGATTCTAGTTCACCATTAAAATATATTTAAAGGGAAATGATTGACAACGGGCATAATATTAATTGGCAAACATAAATAATATTACTAAATGCAGAACACCTGAATAAAACAAAATATACTATTTACAGTTTCTGTGTATATCCAATTTCGATTTTTAAGTACTGATATTCAAACTGAAAATTTGATGACATGCTAAGAATATTGTTGCATGGTTGCATGGTTGTGAATGTCCGGAAAACTAAAATCTAGATACTTTAAAAAATGACATGGTCATTAGTTGCATCTAAGGTAAATAATAATGCATTTACAAAATACTGAGTTACTGTTAAATCATTTTATTCTGATGGAACAAAAGTTCAAGGTTTTGGTAAAAAAGACCATTTCAATGGGACTTTAATTTGTGGATTTTGCATTTCAGGTAAAAAATATTGTTTGATGGGATTTGATTTCGTGGATGAAAGTTAATCACGAAATGCACTAAATTTAATCCCCAACAAAAATTAATGGTTTTACTGTATCCCTTTTCTATTTCAGGAATTTATCACATATGCCAAGTCTTACAAGAAGAACCTAGATGAAACAAGAGAGAAAGCTGGTGTACTGATATCTGAGACAACCGGGCCTACATATTCATCTAAAGCCTACTTTCAAATGTAAGTCTACCTTAACATGTATTTTACCTGGAAGGTACATTCTGCCATTTTTTTAGTGTGGCCCTTAATGTACACTATACATTTTGGATAGATTTTGTAAATTATTACCAAATATTTTGTGGATTTTCATTTTTTATGTTTAAATGACCAATTGGGTTCATAATTTTGTGGGAGGTTATATTTAGGTGGTCTTAAAATAAGCTGTATAGGAACTAATCAGCTGGGGTTGTGGTCCAGTGCCCTAAAATTGTAACCATTCTATCTTGGTCCTATCCCAGTTGAATTTTCCTCCACTTTTTTGTGGAAAGGAAAGTTTAGTCCAGGAAAACTGATTATCTTAATTTGCTACAACTATAATATACCTTCATGCTGTACTCTTATCAACAGGGCTTTACCAGTAATGGACATTGACATACAAACAAAAGAAACGACCATCACAAAAGTACGATCTGAACTATACATACATGAGAGACGTCATGGTAAACCTCCTATACCCCCGCCACGACGACGTATGAAACTGAAACGTGTTGCATCGGCCGTCGGTGGTGAAAGTGCCGCATTGTCGGGTGTACTGAAAGATTCACAGTCATTTGTTATAGTTGGTATGTATGATATTCTTCAATAAAGGCTAAAGAGTAAATATGATTTCATGCTTTAATCTGCACTTTTACATTTCTTCTGGATTGTAACCGAGTATTATTCACATAACCTACAGTCTTAGAGTGCCGTAAGCCAAGCCAGAAATATCGTTCGGCACACCCGATTGTTACATATACAAGAGGTGTTCAACTTATTTATGAACAAAATATGAACACCGATTTTGCAATATTGAACAATTGAAATATCTTTTTTAAACCATGTGAGAAAATGTTTTAAGTTGAACATATGATCATCATACATTGTATATTTCATTTGGTTAAAGCTTAAAACAACAATTAAGTAGGTGATGTTGTTTTTCCTGTTTTTAAGGCAAAATGGCCCTTTTATATTTAGCATCAAGAAAGTGTGAGTAAATTTTCCTTTTGCATTTTTAATGAGAACATCAGTAATATTTGTCGTAAGAAGTGTTATTAAAGTTTTGTTTCCAGTAATTGTAAAATGGCACCGAAAATTGAAAATTGCTCAGCATTGCCAAAACCGACACAATAAAGTTAAATTGGTTTTATGATATCTATGATTAATCCATTAGCAAAACGTGGAATAGTACCACAGATGGGAGTGTCCATAGAAACTATCAGTGAAAATTATTTTGAAACAGTTGAATGCATAGTTCTGGGAAAATGTGAAGTTCCTATGCTGAAAATCAAGAACAACATGCCTCGCAGTCATGGAATCTAGAAACGCGGACTGAAAACATTATGTGGAAAAATTGTTTCATTATGGCGGAGCAATGCTGAATTTTAAAGAATGTTATGATAGTTTATGGTATGCTATTTTAGAAAAGGTCACAAGGATAGGGAGAAGTTCATGTTTGTCCAGCTTTGTGTGTTCGCGGCCGTTTTCATGGAAAGGCATTGGGTTTGTTATTATGGAAATACGCACATCAAAATCAAGATCAAATTGACGAAATTGAAGGCTGTGCTCTATGTGCAAACCATTTCAAATAAGGTTTTCAACAAAACAGTGTTACTTATCGTTCCTAGTGACTGTTCCAAGAACATAGTGTTTCATCCAGATTCAGCTTCAAGTCACCATATACAACGCCAAATAAAAAACTTAAGATTATAACTTTGATACATATTATAACCAAACAGTGGACACCGAAGTCTTCTCATGCTTTAACACTATAATTTTAATCTGGTTGATACTTAAACAACGATTAAAGAAGGAAAATGTAAACGTAATTATTACGAGTTTTGGACCTTTAAAACTCAAATAACAACACCCTCTACTCTAGTGCTGATTATGATTTAACCGTAACGTATTGGCTGTTTACAATTATTAAATATACTTCTTGATACACTACTTTACACAATATAAAAGTTTTTATTCAATTTCATTGTTAGAGTAACAAAATATTGATGTTCAATTTTTGTTCATAAATAAGTTGAACACCTCTCGTATATGCAAATTAGATTGAAACCAAGTTAGCCAGTCAATGCCTTGGTCGCCAAACGATGTCTGAGTGTCACGCTCCAAGTATCACTGAATTTGTGCAGCATTAATCATCATTTTCAAAGATATTTAGCATTCACTTAGGTTATATGATAAATAGAATCTTTAATTGAGACTCAATATATACAAGTTTTATTAAATTCCTTGACAAAAACGTCAAAGCCTCATGTCATATTATTTTGAGCCACTTGTTTAATAAAACTTGTATGTAATGAGCACTCATACAAGATCCTATATAAAATCTATGGCCAGCTGACAGACATGCATGTATTACATTATACAGAAGTGAAAGAGTAAGAGAAAATACAAAAAGGAAGGGCCATGAAAAATATCAGAAAAATGTAGGTCCTCAAATGTAGTTAACAGATTCAGCGCTGATTGTACCCTTCACTAACTGTAACTAAACTATCTTATGTATAATGTTTTCAGGTGTAATAGATCCCCGTACCAAACAACAGCTGAGCGTATTCCAGGCCTTATCTAACGGTGTACTAGATCAAATAAATGGTACATATCGTAACACTGAGACCGGTGAAATTATGTCTATACCAGAAGCCATACAAAGGGGTCTTGTTATTGCCGACTTTAGGGAGCTCCATCAAAACGGGGACACCAGTGGATTTACGCCAATGAGAAATCAAATGCAGACCATTAAATATCCAGTTGAAGGGGTCATTGATCCTAAGACAGGGGAATGGATTGGTGTGAAGGAAGCCATAACAGCGAGAATTATTGACCCCAAAACTGGTTCCTATATAAACCCTGTGACCGGGGAAAAGATGAGTATAATGAAAGCAGTCCAGAATGGTTACCTTGTTGCTGATCCCGCGCTACTTGACGAAATAACGGAAGAAAATGGAATGTATACTAGCGTTGACTTTTCGGATGTTTCGTACGACGTTCAGTCAGTTATTAATCCAAGCACTGGAGAAGAAATGACTTTAAAACGTGCAATACAAGATGGAGTGATTGACCCCATGAACTCCCTTTATCGTAACCCTCATACTGGTGAAACCATGGCAATAGCCGAGGCAATTAAAAAGGGATTTATCAAAGTGAGGCCTATTGACGGTAACACGACCCCAGAAAATACCCTAACCTTCAAACAGCTCCATATCAAAAAGCAGAAATTTGTACCTGGCATGGGTGATATTCTTGAAGGTTTTGATGACATTGATGGTGTCGAAAGAGACCCGAACAAAAAGCTAGCGGAAGCTTTGAGATCAAAACATGACGTTTCATTGCCGTTAGTGAAAAATTCAGGTCGTCGAGAAGTTTCTCTCGAGGAGGCTGTCTCTCAAGGCATGATTGACTTTGTGAAAAATGAATTCAAAATACCAGGGCAGGACCCAATGTCTATTGAAGAAGCTATTCAAAAGAAACTAGTTTCACCTAAAGCAGCAAAACAAATTTTAGATGTTTATAAAGATCATTCCATTGGAAACTTAATTGATGAAGGTAAATTCGACCCGGACACTGGTCTAGTAACTGATCCAAACACTGGACACACTATATCCCTCCAGGCAGCCATAGCACAGAGAATTATAGATCCAAATATGATATTTCTTTTCGACAATAATTCAGGCAAGGTTATCTCCCTTGCTACTGCTATTGAAAATGGATTATTCAACCCAGAAACAGGTAAATTTGTTAACCCTAAAACGGGCGAAGAAATGACTCTAACTGAAGCCGTTCTTAGTGGACTGGTACAGACACATATTGACCCTGACAAAATAGTTGATAATAATGAAATGTTATCTAAATTAAGTGCTTCCACAGACACGGATGCAAAGTGTGTTATGAATCCACTAACTGGCGAACTAATGACTGTAGCTGATGCTGTTAAAGCTGGAATTCTAGATTTGAAAAATGGCCAGTATGTGAACCCTGTTACTGGAGAAGTCATACCATTGACTGAGGCCATTAAAGCCGGAAAGTTAGATCCACGCTTGTGTGTGCCTTTACTAGAGACTCTGAATGGCATGTCATTGAAGGACTGTGCCGACAAAGGTATAATTGACCTTAGCAACGGAATCGTAACTGATCCGAAAACTGGGCAAAAAATGACAATGGCAGAAGCTATAGAACTGGGAATACTAGACCCGAATAGTTTGATGATTGTTGATAATGAGAGTGGGAATATTGTCAGTCTCGGCTCTCTCATCGATTCCGGAATATTTGATCCAGAAATCGGAAAATTCCGGAACCCAATGACAGGTGAAGTGATGTCATTGGCGGAAGCGATTGAAAGGGGGTTGATTGACCCAGAGATCGTACCTGGTGCTTTTGCTGACACTTCATCAACATTGAGAGACTTAATTGATACTAACAATGTTAATCCAAGAACTACCAGTTTCGTTGCACCAAATGGTCAGAAAATGTCACTGCGGGATGCTCTAGCTAACGGCTTCTTGACGATGACCTCAAAGGTGAAGGTTGACCCGGAGACAGGAAATGTGAGCCTGGCGTCGGATGAAGAAGTTGTACAAAGTCTGCTAGAGATCAAGGACCAGTCTGAATGGTTACAGGATATTGAGAGATGTCTGGTACAACAACGTCCTCCCAGTGAACGTCTAGAGACACTCGAGAAACAACGAGAAGATAGTCACGTAAGTTTATAAATAATTATTCTCTTCTGACTTATTTTATTGTAGAGAATCCTTAATTATTCATGAGGTATTCTTATGATATACATAAAACATCTTGACGAAACAATATTATAATTAATTAATTGGTTGCAAAAATTAGTTTATTCATCATAATGGTCGCAGAAATAAATAAACTTGATGATTCACTGGCACTGTGGTTGTGTGGGTAATTTTAGAATTTTTCGGTTAGGAAATGAATATGCAGTAACTGCTAATGAATAATTTATGCAAATTTAAGTTTAAGAATATTAATAGAATCTGAAATAAATATGCATTATGGTATGTAAATGAACTTGCAAATTATAAATCTATGAATAATTTTATAGGATATGAAACAAGGTATTGAGGGGAAGGAAGGAGAGGTAAAACAAGCAATACATTTTGCTGAAGAGCTGATAGAGAATAATAAGGGAGAGAATAAAGATGAAGGAGCTCAACAATTACAGAAACTCAAATCTAGTACCACAGATCTTAAAGTTCGACTTGACTCCGTAAGTGTTTAAAGTTATTTTAGTCTCCTTTTTCATGCTGGACTTCTTACATATAATAATGTAAGGGTACCTTTCCTTAAACTATATGGACTGTTGTAAGGTGTTTTCCCTCTGAAGAGTTTATTTGAAATCATGCAATGTTCATGCAAAATGATTGAAAACTAGACAATCATCTGTAAAATTAATTTCCACGTTACCTGTACTCCCACCACTTATAGAACTCAAAGGATGGGAAAAACTGACACCCCCTGGAACATTGTAGGTAACTCTATTGGGCAGCAGGTTCCAGTTCCTTTAAATGGCAGTTCTGGGGAAAGCTGAAGTCTTGAAGAATTGTTAGAAAAATAGGCTGGCAGTTGGTAGGATCTATTGGCACATTTTGAACCTAGCTATAATCATTGAGCTTTTAGAATTTCTAAAACACTTCAATAATTTTGTTGCATGTTTAAATGAGCATCCGTGCAAGTTTGAACCTCTATTAGGGGGGTCAGTGAAATTTAGGATCAGATATTAGAACCCTTGTTGACCCCTATTCCTTTCTTGCACTTTTAAGCATTCACATTCCTGAATGACTCAATATAAGCTTGCTTCCGAATCAAATATTTTTGTTGTGAATTACGATAAAATAATTTGATACTAGCTAGGCCTATGTAGTAGACACTGTTTTGTGCTGTGGTAACAATGTATGTATTGTTGGAGCTGTGGTTGGGGTGTCTCCCTGTACGACAGGATATGTAATTATATGTGTATATTTGGTATCCCACTGGTACGTAACATGGACAAAATCTACGATCAATCATGTGACATTGACTAGAAATAATCAATCATGGGTAATATTGACACATACAGGTGTTTTGTTCTATATCTAGTCTGTGTCATTATTTGGACGAAAAAAACGCAAGCTTAAATGCCTTTTGTATACTTGGTGGTCGTCTTGTTTATGGTAAATTGTTATTATTAGCTGTTCTGCAATTTGATCAATTATATAAAAATTTGGCTACAAAATCAAATTTCTGCAAATAATACAGTGATGTTTGAAATATGTCATAAGACATTCTTCAAAAATGCAATCCTCAGACTAACATCCACATCATTGTTTTTACCAAAACTTCATGAAATTAAATACCCTTGGAAATGAACAATATTACAGTATTTAAAGTATATTATGTATTTTGAGAGATTGTTATTTATACAAGTTTGATAAATTACAGCAGTTTACTAATATTACTCCAAATGAAATTACTGCATGCTTGACCTGAGTGGGGCTAAAACCAATGTTTAAAGAAAAAATACTAATAAACTTTTGGCCTTTTTAGTGCAAAATAGAGAACAAAATCGACTCTTTTAAACCTCTTAGCCCTACTATGGTGTTAGTATAATGATATAAGTATTAATTCTGTAACTTTGTAACTTTGATCACTGTGATTAACTTGGAGTAAAAGTTGAAATGACATAAAAGTTAAATCTCAACGTAAAAGTTAAAGCTCAAATAGTCGGTTGTAATAAATAGTTCAAGTGATTTCTGGTAGCTGTATGTTTAGTATCAATAGTTAGTTTATTATGACAGATTATGAAAGTACAAAAATAAGATCAATTGTGTATTTATAATAATTGTTTGTAAATCGTGTATGGTATGGATCTAGTACAAATTATTTCCTATGGTAAAACGAGACAGCAAAAAATTTGTGTGAATATTTTGTCGTAATTTATGCATTTGTTTGTGAATACTGATAGCCTTTGTGTAATTTTTTGGCTACTTAGTGTGTAAATGGATTTCTATATATTTTTTTATTGTGCATAGAAAAGAAGAGTTTGGGCTATATATTTGCATTATTTGTGCATATATGCATTATTTCCACAGTTTTACTGAAAGATTTGGTGCGCTTTTGAATTTGCAGTGTGAAAATTGTGTTCCAAGGAAAATACGAGCAAAATGGAATATTAAATGCTTCTTATGTACCATCAGAAGCAGTCATTTGATATTCTGGATGGAATTAGAATATTTTCGAGTGATTGTCTTAAAAAGCGTTATTTTCCTTTTTATAAGAAATTCAAATTTCCCTAAAATCTTGGTAAAAGATTGTAATTTATGACAATTTAAATATTTAATATAATGGAAAAGAAAAATTGTGTTTGAATTATTGATATTATATAAATATTTGTATCTATTTTATAATTAGTAATTTTATTGTTAAAGTGGGTAATTTGATATAAACGAGTATTGCTTCACCAGGTTAATTGTTTAGGATCAGTTTATAGAGACAGAGAGAGCAAAATAGGAAATAAAATAATTTACTTAAAAATTGTGGTCTTTCTATAAAGGTGGTCTTTAATTAGGCTTTTAATTTATGTTAAACAAACCTCAGTTTTAAAGATGTCTGGTTCTGGTTAAAGCATTCATTTCACCATTCAATGACTATAACGCACAGTGGGTGGGGAAGGAGGGGCGGTCACCATGTTATCTATCTTCTTGATCATACATGGACCGAGCTACAGGGCTAGATAAAGGGTTGTATTCTTCTGTGATTGATAACTACCCTTAATTATGTTTTGTTGTATGTCGGGAGATTTGAGGCTAATTAGAGAGGAATTCTAGAGGCATGTATGTAATTGAACCTGAAAATGGATAGTTAAACTGTCTCCTTGTTGTGGGGGTTATAGGACATTAGTCATACAGGAATGTTGTGTTTGCATTCATACTAATTACCAGTACAAATGATATGTACCGAAATAGGTCAAAATGTGCAAGTATGTGTGGATTCATATGTACATAGGACCTTTATAATAAGCCCATCCTTGCGTTCCTTGAAAACTGGTCTTTTAATGGGAGTGGTCATGTTATTTAAGGTTGAATGAAGAGCAAAATTGAGATTCATTGGTTTGCACTTTGTTTGATTTGGTCTTATCGTGGAGAAGGAACTTATGATTGAGGTGATGTTTTGAATTTGGGTGGTCTTTAAGTAACATTTTACTTCAACTTTTATTTACATTAAAAAAAACGTCATAAAGTTTTTAAGATCCTGTCCCCTCAGACTACTAGTCCGCCTAGAGTACCAGAAAATATTCTCTACACACCATGGTAAATGGTTGTTTGACTTGACATAGTGACATTGCATAACTTTCGACATTGCATAACTTTCGATTGATTTGTGCTAAATGTTAAATTTTTATTCATATTTTCCCAGTAATTGAATTTCATCGTAAGTGCCACTCAAATTTTGTGGTAAAATCAATCATATCAAGTATTTAATATGACAAAGTCAAATAAAGGTTCATCCTGTTCTAGCCATATCGACCAGAAAACAATGGTGTCTGATAAAAAATTACTTCATGGAGTCCCTTGGTAATGTGACTACTTTTAATGCTGTTCTCTTGACAGCTTTGAAATGCTGTTCTCTTGACAGCTTTGTAATGCTGTTCTCTTGACAGCTTTGTAATGCTGTTCTCTTGACAGCTTTGTAATGCTGTTCTCTTGACAGTTTTGAAATGCTGTTCTCTTGACAGCTTTGTAATGCTGTTCTCTTGACAGTTTTGAAATGCTGTTCTCTTGACAGCTTTGAAATGCTGTTCTCTTGACAGTTTTGAAAAGCTGTTCTCTTGACAACTTTGTAATGCTGTTCTCTTGACAGTTTTGAAATGCTGTTCTCTTGACAGCTTTGTAATGCTGTTCTCTTGACAGTTTTGAAAAGCTGTTCTCTTGACAACTTTGTAATGCTGTTCTCTTGACAGTTTTGAAATGCTGTTCTCTTGACCGATTAACTTTTTTTGTCTCAAGCCCTTGTTATATTTCTGGCCAACGGGGGAGATTTTCCATAATCATATACAAATAGACTAATTATCAATTATTCCTCCCCCCCCCCCACTTATTAATCAATGCACCCAATAGATTCCAGATTCATCTGATAAACAGTTTCCCATTCAACTCTGTTAATCCTGACATAATTACCTCCCTTAGTCCAATTAGGATAAATACTGTGATAAAATATATATGAAACTACACTAGTCAGTGGTCATCTGAATTAAGGAATCATCTGCCTTAAGCAGTCAAGTTTGATAAATCCTATGGTTTCAGTTTCATCCTAAATAAGTTTTAAATGACCACCTGTGTTAAAAGGTCTCAATTTGATGAGTTCAATGAATGGCTATGGTTGCTTAAGACAGGTCTCGCTGTATATTGCAATCCACCATCAACTTAACATACACCAAGTTGCATCAATTTCCGGCCTTTTTGAGCTGTGAGATAAGCAATTGGAAACTTAATTGATTAAGAAAGTTTTTTTGGGAAATATATGTTAACAATTAAACAAGAATTTGGTTAAATAATTTTCTAGTAAATGCTTTGTCATGCAAGACAATTTAATTGACTGCAACTTAATAGTTTAACTTCAATGTGTTATTGCATATTTTTTAAGGACTTTGTTTGCGTTTTATTGAAATATATTGTTTCAAGTAAACTGATGTAAACTAAAAGCCTTTAAAATGTGTATAATGCATCAAATTCAATTTATACTTCGATGCACAGTGCACAGTATTGGTGGAGAACTAAGAAACTGGTGATGCATTGGCTCTTGATGAAATTTTTTGTTAACTTTAATAGCTAACTTTATCAATATCTCAAAATCAGGAAAACTATTTTCAAGTCCACTTTGTATTCATCAATACCAAATCTGTAAGAATAATTTTTAATGATCACAGGCAAAGGTGGTCAAAGTATTGAGGTGTGTCTTATTAAAAAGGCCATCTTGTATATGATTGCTGTTATATGTTAAGTTTTTGCTGAATATTCAGTGAGACCTGTCTTAAGCAACCATATACGTGGGCCCATCAATAATTTAGTGAACTAATTTTACTGTTTCATAACGCTTTGACATAGCTTATTGAAATTTTGCATGGTCAAAGATAATTAAGTATCCAATTAATTAAGCATAAAAAGTGATTGATGACGTCACTATTTATGACGTCACAGCAATATTCTAACGTCATGTCATTGGCGTTCGTTATTAAAAATGGCGTCGCCTGGTATGATCGAGTAACGTTTTGTATTAAAGATTTATACATTACTCACGCAAAATGTCTTCTACATTCAGAACATTTTGCATGCAGTTTATATGGACTGTTGGTAATCGAATTGTGCATTTTCAATGTTGTAGGAGTACTTAAAGGGCAAAAGGGGAGCAAACAAAGACGATACGCATATTCGCCGGCCATTGGTTGTTAAAATTGGCGGTCGGTAAAGTGTTTTGACCATAATATTTTATGACATACAAAGAATAACTTGTAATTATTGTGTTTCTCCGAAAGCTACTGTTATTAGAAACTATTGTAGCCATAATTAAATCTCAGTTGTTATCGGCTATTAAAAGAAAGCACATACAACTTCTAATGTATGAAATTCTGATATACCATGAACATTCGCCAATCCGTAGCCGCAGCGTCGTTTCGGATACAATCTAGGACCTGAATATACAACTGTTACAGCACCCATCCTATAACCCAGAAAAGACTATTGGCTACGTTTGGCCATTTCCAAAACTCAAAAATAGCCTGCATGATTAGAAATACAAGCCCCGTGAGAAGTTGGGTGCGTCATAAACAAAACGTTGCGGGAGATGTCACGTGACGGCCTGCAACGCGTGCTCCGGTTATGGGTCGAGCAATGAAATAAATGCAAACAGTGCACGGGATGTTACTTTAATAAGGACTAGAGGCTAAAATTGTGTAAGGTTATTTATACTCGCAACATAAAATTAGTTCACGAAATTATTGATGGGCCCTCGTATACACCTTATGTTTTTGTGTTTCCACTTAAACATTTGTAGTGTGTGAGTATTTGGTTAATCTCTGCCTAAGTGATCTCTGGCTTAGATCTATGGATCACCTGTGTTAAAAAGCCAACTGCTTCAAATAACCAGATTTCATTCTTCTTAGACTGGGATTTTAATATGACAGACATTGCTGAAATTCCATTCTATGCACTAACTATGTAACTGTGCAACGAATGATAACTTCCCAGTACACAGGAAACAGGCACAGTGTGTTTTCCCGGCAGGGTGCTTGTTTATACTTTAATGTTTAAAGGTATTTTTCCCTAAGTTTGACTTAAAGCTTACTTAATATGGTTTAAATTGAGTTGTTTATATCAGCACACAAGTTTAAGGCCAGTAAAAAATATCTTTCATTGAAAGGCAAAAACAGTTGCATTTTAGCAGTTTTCTGTGTAAAAACACACATTTGCTCAGCAGTTTACTGACTAATATTTTGGATTTTATTAATTTATCAAAATAATTATCATTTATCAAGGTGTTTTGCTGAGGCTGAGACTTGGCTTCACACATATTGTTCGATGATTTGTAGTGCTAGTCCTGTATTGAGCATGTATGCGCCTTGAGGTAACTAGACCTCTTTAAAAATCTAGTTTCACATAGTTAATTGTCAAAGTTCTTGTGGTCACTCTTATGAAAAGACTCCTTTCTCTGTATGCATAGTGTAAATATGATAAAACTGTCGGGTTGCACAGACTTGAACAGTGAAGGTTATCACTTCATTCAATTAAACAGTTTATAGTTGATTTAATTGCTTATATAATTAACAATAACGCAGAAAAAATATAGCTTTCAGATTTTATCAGATTCAAACATGAATTATTTATTTCAGCTCTAGTTTATATGGGGCAAATGGTGTTCAGTTGCAACTAGTTCATGTCTGTTTACAATTGTATGGCTGTTGTCCCATGGTATTCAAGACTATAGTATCAGTGAATTGGTGAACTGATCGGAATTTAATTATTTTCATATTGTGGCATTATTTTGACAGTGAATTGTTCTTTAATTTTTTTTTAACTTATAGGTTTTACATACATGTGTATTTCTCAGTATCAATAACTATACAAGAACACAATGTGTTTAAGAAAAATTATGCTTCTTAATTAAGTCAGCGCAAAATTTCTGAGGGGGTCTAAGCTAGATTTGCCAAAAATTAGTAGGTCAATGTCAGAGGGATATATTACTAGAAACAAATGTGTTTTGTTTGGCCTAGATACCCTCATCAACATTCCTATGATACAGACAGGGGGACATCAGGATCTTAAAACAAAGTAGTTTCATCGACATTTTAAACTGTGATCCTTTGACCCCAGAAACTTCTATAAAGCCTTATTTGGTGTTTTCGACCTTCAGGATATTTTTATTGTATACAATTGGGACAATTTTTCTTTAAATTTAGGTAATTTTGCTAAACCATTGGTAAAATCCTGTACAAAATTAGCTAATTGACTCATAAGCATGACAGCTGCTCTCCTGAAATCCCTAAATATCAAATGTTATTACAAATATTAGCTGGTTTACTCTAAGGTTTTGTTATGTTCAGTCTGTTTATACTCAGCTTCCTGTCAGAGAAATACAGTTCACGTTTTGTGGCAAAATTTCATGTGAAACAATCATGCATTGTTCAAAATATATTTGACGTTTTGATTATTTTGCACCTTGCCATAAAATTGAGTATTTATATTGCAATTTCGTCAATTTCAAAACAAACTTTATTATCATTTATGTTGTAGAGAGGTAGTATTATGAGACTGGGGGTAGTTATTAGACATGACTCAGAGTTGGGATAAAATTTCGGATAATTTTGTGTATTGACTATAATTGCCTCATATTTGAATGCAGGTTGATTTGGGTTTCCTTGGAAACTGTTTTCTAGTGAACATTTCTGTAATAACTTATAAGAAATCAATAAATTTTGGCTTTTGAATATTTTGCACCAATGTTTTTAATTTACCGTGAGAATTAACTGTTCAAAGTGAATGTTTGGGTGGAAAGTCTGGCTGCATATATAGCTACAGTGTAAGACAAAATTTGATCAACTGAATAACGTGCAATTTCCTTAATTAGAATTAGAGTATAATTTTTGTGGCTCTAGAGTTTTTGACTATGAAAATCTATATTTTGGACTCATTTAGGGATGGTACTTCAATATTTCATAAAATGTGAGATTTAGCTACCAGTGATGTCTTCCACAAAATAAAACACTAAGGATCAGTGTATACATAACGTTATGTTTTGGATTATATAAAGTGAGATGTTATCATAATTGGATAAAAGTGAACTTGATCAAATTTGTTAGTTGAAGAATGAAAATTGTGTGAAAAGATTGATGTTTAAACGTGAAATGTGTAAAGAATGATGTTTAAACGTTACCATGGATTTATACGGAAATGGAAATATGGCGGATGTTTCTGGTCAGTTAGACAATATAGGAACGGACATACATTTGGTGTAAGTTTTCATGCTTTTTCTTCATGTGTTTATTTGACTCCATTGAAGGCAGCTCAGGTATTCAGCTAGGGTTTGCTGATTAGCTACAGTTTGTTGAAAAAATGATTTTAAAGGACTGGAGGGGGGTAATACTTGCGAAAGTTCAGTATATGGCCTGATACATTGTCAGAGAATCACAAATAGGTCCTTAAATATTGTGTCAGAAGGTGTTTCGATAGAACAAAGAAGTGTTTTTTGAGCGCTGCAGCAGCAGTTTTCATAAATCAGTCAGCTGAGTGAGAATATTGAGAGTGTGGTTTGAGCAAAATATGGTACAATGGATCAGAAAGCATTAAGCTATTAACCAGAAAGGCCCCTATTTTGTGTAAAAGGGGATTTTGTATAGCAATTATGCAGAATGAAAATGGGCTCATGGGGTTTCCAAATGCCTTAAAAAAGCATCTTGGTATGTGTGGTATTGTAATCAGACAGAGGTTTGCAAACATGAAACGGTCCATTATTATCAATTTTGATGAAAGTTAATTTACGGCAATGTGTCAAATACCTGACACTTAATGAAAAGATGTGATAGGATTGAAATTTGTAATTGTTACTGCCAAATTATGCAAAATGTTTGCCATTTTTTTGCGCAATATCTGTTGTATAATCATGTAGTGAGATAATGATGTTTATTGAAATATGTCAATAAAAGTTCATTAATTTTGTTGTCTGTGTATGGGAATTGGAAAATTCATAGACCCTTTGTGTGAATCCCCTTCACCCATTACTCCATAGGCTCGTTATAGTATTTACTATTTATTGTACCGCATACATCTCCATACTGGTTATTTGGTCATAATGCGAAAATCGTCCAGTCGAAATTAAATGATTTTACAGTATGTGTATATATCTGGCAAGAATGCATCTTTTATGCTTCTCCATGAAGTTATTTTTTGACTATAAAAGGGTTATAGGCTTGATCAACTTGACATTTTGTTACATTTGCGAAATGTGCAGCTGTGGCACTTAAATGTTTTCTAAAAGTGTCATTTTTGGAGCCCGATACTTAAAACACTAATCTAGACATCATTATGAATTATTTGATGTTATCAACTTTTCTTCCATATTATGGACTGTATCTAGGTACACAATGAATGAAATGTTAAGTTAAATGTTAATTGTTTACTATTGGTTGTCAGAAAACCTGTTTGGTGAATAAATTAATTTTTACACGCTACATGACAACAATTTGCACTACAATGCTTTCTATTGTAATACACCATGACAAGAGTTTTATACGATAGTAGATCAGACTCAGTAGTTTAAACTGATCAAATAGATTTATGATGCTACGGGAAAACAGGGGTTGAGTTGCTCAACTCGTACTCGTTATAATTGATTTGAAAGGATGAATAGCTCACAATGCGATGTAAGAAATAGGTGTGAAGTGAGTACTTTGCCCAATGCTCAGTTGTAGCTATTGTCATTCATCATCAGGCTTAATCAAAGCGCCGATGGCACTGGAAGAACAGGGATTGTTCCTGTCGTCACAAAGCATATGAGGGCATATGCCACCCTTACGCCATATGTATGTTCCAGCATCTAGTTATACATTATTACCTCTACTGCCTATACTACTCGCGGTATTTAAACGTTGGGCACTTATCACTGACCGGTTGGTAACCTAGCTTACATAACATAATACAATCGCTGTCTCGGTATATTTATCTAGCTTCCTGCGATATTATAATCACTCTCTTGGCTAAAGATTGAGCGATAAAGTCCGAAGTCATCCCGCGGAATACGCAAATTCATCTATTTTTAGCTCGCAGTCTTATCCGTGGATTTTTATCGCCTGCACTGAACGACTCCCTAACGCTTCCTGTTAAAAAAACAGGGAACTAAGTCTTGAATGTTAGCACTGGTTATGTTGTGATGAAAATTTGGGAACCAGGTATCTGTTGCCTTGAATATGTGACTAGTATTAGTTCCCTTATTTTGGTACTTTGTATATATCATGTCAAAGGCATTTCACATGCTAATTATACCTATAAAACCGTAAACTGTATATACCTAGGTCCATGCTGGTTGGCCTGGTTAGACAGGACTGGTAGAATTGGTCCCTTTGCTGAGTGCTTAATGGATAGTGTATATGCACATGGGTTCATTATTCGAAGGTAGGCCATGCAGTATTAGAATAGTATGAATGTGATATATTGCCATATTATTCAAATACTCTCAGTTAAAATAGAATTGTTACAAAAAATCAGTTGCTAACCAAAATTTATGAACCTATAAACCACTTTCTTTTTCTATCGTAAACACTTACGAAAATGAACATATTTTGTAATTTCAAAGTCTACTCATAAATATTATAGTGTGTGTATATAAACCACATTCCCCCCTCTGTGCCTATGGTAGTGTATCGAAAATCTCAATTTTGAGATTTTAAAGATGTTGGGATACATAGAAGGATGGATTGTAGTCAGGTAAAGTGACTAATCAATTAATATCTCAAATACGAAACTTGATCATTACGACTTTGTCCGATTTTTCAAGGTACAAAAATGCATCTTTTGTTCGACATTTGTTTGACATTTGATTCTAACAACGAATGTTTTGTCATTTTCTCACCAGATTGGCTATTTTAACTTCAGTTGCCGTGGTTATTGGATGAAAATTTATTTTTGTGATTTTTTAGGATAAAATTATATACAAGTTTATGAATTGACAGCTTGTTAATGTTTCAATCAAATCATTCATTATTTATAACATAATTAATTGCATAATATAGGTAATACCATGTACATTAACTAGTGGCCTGAATAAATACCAGGATAAGAAAGTGTTGTTTTTAAGTGAATAGGACTGGTGCAAACTGACACATTTATTTAAAATACAAAAAGCATTGAATACAAGTTATAAAATTTTTCTTAAACTATGGATGCATATGAAAAGTGAAGATAATTCTTATTCCAACATTCTATAGTTACAAGAATACTCATAATAATTTATTGCCACTATAGGTAAATGAATACCATTATCAAGGTGGATTTGATTATTCAAAACTTAACTTCAAAGAGATGTTTATACTCATAATTACCTGAACAGATTTCAGATGGCTTCACTTTTTTACAAAATCAAGTTGTTGTGTATTCGTTTGAACTTTTATATGTGAATTATTAGATTTACAGTGACAGGGTTTTGTTGCTGATTTTGGAGATTGATTATTTTGGTGGTTCGATTTTCAAACTTAAGAAAAATTAAGGTTTATCTGAACTTTTTTTGTGTCACATGTCCACTAGAACATATTATTTCTCTGAAATATTTTTAGTTGTTATTTGAAATTTTGCAACAATGTTAAATTGACCAGTCACCAGTGGTCGATCAAGGAATGTGATAAATGAGTAATGCTTAGGGATTATTATTAAGCTACCAAGTAGATTATAGCACACGGTTGTATAATGGAATAAATTTACTTGAAAGAAAAAACAACCTTTTACAAATAAATAAACAAAATGAGTAAAGATCAATTGTCTTACACTGCATGAGACTCTGTAACTTCACGGAAGTTCCACTAATAACACAAGACAATATGGTAATCTTAATAGGCAGTCAGTCTTAATTAAGAACAAACACTTGATCTAAACTCGAGATTTCTGCTAATTCTCAGGATTTGCAAATATCCACCAGATTTCAAATGAAACTGAAGTGATCTTACAAACAGAACTACTAAGTACTGTAATTAGCCACTTCAAGAATAATTGTTTCGTTTACACTGATACCAACTCTCTGCAGAGTTTACCAACTCTCTGCAGAGTTAAGTGCCTTGTTTGAAAATAAAAACACCAACTGGGATTTCTTGGAACTTTCTCATTTCTGGTTTTCTGTTGCCATAGGAAACAATGATTGTGTTAATATTCATGCAAAGAGTGAACAAACTTGTCCTAAAAGTTTCCTTTAAAGGAGATTGTAAAATTGATCCTAAGTTAATATATAGGAGGGATTTACTTAGGAGAAAAAGGTTTAAGCATAAAGAATATCTAAACTGCTGGAAACAGGTTGGTTCTTTTCTTTAAATATTTTTATTTTGGTCTCTTCGTGTTTTGTTTTGATGTTATTATGTTTCATATTGAATTGTTGGGTTCAATACAGTGTCATTGCTTCCCCTGATATCAAACTTACTTCCCTTTCTCAGAAATGGCCACTGTCGACTGAGATCATGCATGATTACCTCTTTTAGGACTTAATCTTTTTTTCTGAGTTTGTCATGCTTTTTTTACAATATTTCAGACTGCCAATGAAGCTAACAAGAGATGTAAGCGCCTGGATAACATGTGCGATGATTTGGAGGACTTTTACGGGAAATTACAGGAGCTTGATCAATGGTTGGACCTCGCCTTCGAACGTACCGAGGATCTGCAATCTTCACAGAATGGCATCGATGTGCAGTTCAGTAACTTCAAGGTAGGTCACTCTATTAACAATGAAAAAAATGCCGAGAGTAGTCTTCATTAATTTTGCTAGTCAACTTTCTGCTGAAATATGGAAGGTATATGAGTGCCATCATTTTGTATTTGAACCCAGGTCTCCGGGTTAGATGACAAGACTTAGTGCACAAAACACTGAGCCATGGAGATATAAAATAGAATGGATACAGTACATTGTATTAGTAGTTTCAATGTTACTATAATGGCCTAGACATACTGAATACCATTAAACTTAATGTTCTGTAAAGAATAAGATGAAGTGCTCAAACTATTCTTTCTCTGTCTGAAACTCTCATTACCTTAACATTTTTATTGGCATAACATCATAAAAACACTTGTATATAAGGGTATGTGATATTTTGTTAGCTTTTATCAACAGTGTGACATTATGACCTTGACATACCCGACTGCTTTCTGTCACTGAAAAGATGATTGATATATAATTTTCATTTAGGAAACATGTTAAGAATAAAATAAATTGATTACTTTCATTTGACCTAAATTTATTTTAAATAGAAATAGTGTAGTTTGGCTTCATTTACAGGCACTAAATGCTATGAATTTCCATATAACATGTGATTTGACATTATTTTATAATTGCCTGCCTTAGAAGAAATGTTTTCTAAAATAATTCAGATTGCCTCCCTTGGATTTAAAAGTATTTTTCTGATATTATCTCCCTTGGAATTCATATGACTTCCTTTGGAATCAAATTGTTTTTCCTCAGATTACCTCCCTTGGAACTTAGCTATTTTTCTAAAATTACCTCCCATGACAAGTAATTATTATTGGCTTAATTATCTCCCCTGACCTAATGCTGTTATGGTCTAATATTGCAGTTATTTATACAATCGTAAGGTAACACCAACATTGACATTTAACTTTAAGCATTTAATGACATTACAATAGTATTTAGGTAAATAGTTGAATAATGGTGATAAAATTAATTGTATAATTAAATAAATCCACTGAAGATTCAATAAAATTTTATGAAAACAGATTTTTTATAAAGTTCAGGAAGAATGTGTTATAAAACAACTACAAAATGTGTTATGTTGTAGACCATAAATGGCAGACTTGCTGGGTATAAAATGGATTTATCCAGGTGTCAAGTGCAAAATAAACAAAGAAAATGTCAATTTTGAAAGCTTACAAGTTGTATACTTGTAAAAATGAAAAGTTTAGATGTATAAAGTATGTATGTAGATCTATATGAAGTTTTCATAAACCTGAATTTATTATAAAGTGAAATTTTGGATACAATTTCTTTCTAGAGGTAAATTTATAGCTCTTTCATTTGCAACAAAAGTGCGATAATGGAATAGTAACATTTATGTTCTATGGAATAAGTTTTTGGTCATAAATTTTTAGTCTCCACCATTTCTTCTGTTTTTGATTTAGGAGATTTCCGAAAACAAAGACAGAAAAAAGGCGAAGACTTAAAATCTTCCTTGATTATGATCTTTTATTTAGATTGATAACATTTTTTTTTTTTTATTTACAATGATCTCCCTTTATTTATTTTTTATTTACAATGATCTCCCTTTATTTATTTTTTAATTTACAGTGATCTCCCTTTATTTATTTTTTATTTACAATGATCTCCCTTTATTTATTTTTTAATTTACAATGATCTCCCTTTATTTATTATTTAATTAACAATGATCTCCCTTTATTATTATTTTTTAATTTACAGTGATCTCCCTTTATTGTTTCTTTCAATTTAGAGTGATCTCCCTTTATTGTTTCTTTTCATTTAGAGTGATCTCCCTTTATGGTTTCTTTTTATTTAGAGTGATCTCCCTTTATTGTTTCTTTTAATTTACAGTGAACTCCCTTTATTGTTTCTTTAAATTTACAGTTATCTCCCTTTATTTTCTTTTAATTTACAGTGATCTCCCTTTATTGTTTCTTTAAATTTACAGTGATCTCCCTTTATTTTCTTTTAATTTACAGTGATCTCCCTTTTTCGTCATCTTTTTATAACATAGTGATCTCCTTTTGTGTCATTATCTATCGGTATTTAACAATTCATTAAATTTAAATCTATTTTATGATCAATTATTCAAAAGCTTATTAAATTTTTTCTATTCTTGTGGATGTCAATAATTCAATATAAGATATTATCTTCCATAGGTTGTCTCGTTCGTTTATCTTGCATTGAATGGGCAAAGTTGTAAAATAGTGTATACAAATTTTGATCTGGGCATATTTGTTATTCTATGATAGTTCCATATGGCATATTTTTAAAATGAGTTAGGTTGATGTAAAGATGATATTATTGGCATGTTGAACAATATCGGGTCAACATGTTTTGTGTGTTACAACACTGATTATAAATAAACTTTTAGAAATCAATTTATTGATTCGAAACTTCATAGTTTGTGTTGTTGGGTAATGTGAAATTCATGTAAACTGAAATGGAGAGAGTGAAATATGTGAGTGAACTTTAAAATTCTTAACTGAAAAAATGAGTGACTATTTATAATTGGTGAGACTAAACTGAATTGAGCGGGTAATAATGAAATCCCTGAACTACAAACTGGATTGAGTGAAGATAATTAGTGAAAAATAAGCCTATGAACTGAATAAATGAAATTATTCAACTAATGATTTAAATTGAGTGTTACCACACTTAACTTAGGACATTTAAAAGTGAATTGGATTATTGACTTTAACTAAGTGGGTTATATCACAGTTCTTTTGTTGTTTATAAATATGAAAATATTTATATATAGTGTTGCAGTGTATGGTTTACAGAATGGAAAATGATAATCAATAAAATCATAGTATTGGAAATAATCATGAAAAAATGCTAAAAATGAGTGAAATTTCTACATGTTTGTGATTATACTTGCATACAAATATATTTATAAGAATGACAATGAACTTTACATTTTCGTTGTAATTTTGAGTTTTGGATGATAAATTTGTATGTGAAGTTGTGTTGAAATTGAAAGTGGAATATGATTATAAATTGTGAAATATTTCTCATGAAATTTTAATCATTTAAAACTAAACATTTACTGTTCTGAATATTGTCTGGATATCAATATATTTCTGATTGCACATTGTATGGCTCAATGTTGCAAGTTTAGGAATCAAGGGTAATTTTATACTGCTAATTCAGGATTTTTTATCATTTTACATTAAATTTCGGGAGTTAAAGAATTGACCCTACATACATTATGTAAGTTCTGAGGAAAATACAAACCTCTCAATTAATCAATTGTTATTTGAAAATAATAATAAGGTTAATTTTACATGGATTTGTAACATGGATTTATATACATGATGTTCTTTTAATATTCACTTTTTGAATGACTTTACAACATAAAGCACTCAATGTTGACTCGACATTGTTCATTTATAGTTTCATATTTATAGTATATAAACGAATTCTATGATCATGTTTTCTACACTAGCGATTGATCTGTTTTCCAATATGTATTGAATTAAACACCTTCAGAGTTTAAGTACATTGTTGATATAACTAATTAAAATTAATATAATATTCAATTTTATCATTCATATTTCTTTATATAGGCATTTGCGATAAACGTGTCATTCAATCTATAGGTGTATTTAACATTATGTCATGTTATGTCATTTACGTTAAATTGCAAGGTGTTATTTGAAGGCATTTAAAGGACTCTTTTAGGTTCAGAATTTAAAGTTTAATAAAAAAGATAATTCAAAGAAAGCCAGATGCATAAACTTATCATTCTTTATTTTTAAGCAAAAATTTCAGTGCATTAATTCATGGGTTTTGGTGGAAAATTTGGTAATAAAGTAATGATTTTAAAAAATTAATGAAAGTATGGATGATTATAAAGCAACTTATATTATACAGAAACATTGCTATTGGTAATTGCTCTCAAATGTGATGAGTCATTGTGCTTTTAATTGGGACATTTTAACCCATTAACCAAATGAGTATATTTCAATGCAATTTATTACAATGTAGATATCTTAAATAATTCTATATAAAGGGGGTCGCCATGCACACGGGTCATCAAGGTTGCATGAACTATGTCCCACAATGCAATGTAAGATTTACATTCCTTGTTTTATCAATTCGTTATCAGACAAATTAATCGGTTAGACAAGATTCTCATTTATTATATCTCCCCCATTAGACAAAACATAACATTGTGACAACTGCAGAGGATTACTCTAACTGATAATGGCTGTTGCATATTATACATTTAATTTATGTATCTATCTAATCTGTATGCAGTTAAACATGTCTTAAAATAGCAGCCAGTCATTATTAACAAAATTTTGTTACTAAAATACAACGTGCCACTTTGTTGCAGAATATCATTGTTTAAGGGGTTAGTCTAGGGACACATTGACTGCTTAAAATAGGATTGGGATAATTTGCCAAAGCAAAGCGCTACCTAGCATTACCTCCAATGGAAAGCCCTATGTAGCCCACTCATATATGTTAACAATCTTCAGGCCCCAAGTTCACAAAGAATTAGCTATCAGGATCAGGATCAAGATCAAATATCATATATCCTTGGAAATTCAGTAGATATGTTAAGCTTAAGCTTGGTATTTTTATACATGTGGGTACAGAAAAACACATTCTTCAATTTTAACGACATTAAAATAAGTTTTTATTGTGAGTAATAAAGATACTGAGTTGATCCTCGTTTTAATAATTGATCCTCGTTTTTCAGGATCAGTTTGACTCTCAACTACAATAAATCACTTTAGCAACAGAAAACTGATGGTCTGAATAGTTTGAACATGTCAATTTGAAGTATATTAGATATTCTCTACATGGCTGTAAGTTGTAATTGCCGAAAGTTACCAAAAACTTCCAAAACATGGAGAACTATTTTCAGGATCAAATATGATCCAAATCAGTTGATCCTTTGTGAACACGGGGCCTGGTGCCAGTAAATAACAAGATTATGTTACTTGTATGTATAAAATGGCTGTTTTAAACTTACCAATACTGCTGGCTGCTTAATTCAGGTGACCACTACCTCAGGTGTGTCACTGTATTCTTTGAAGCCTATTGATATCATTATGATAATGTATACAAGGTACTATTAACATATATACTTGAAATATTTATAGTACAATAAAACTGAAGGAGCTATGTACATTGTATTTAGGGATCATAAATATTGTTCGTATATCATGATATCATTTTGCCAGGTTTATATGAATGGTTGGAAAACTGTACCAGTCAATGTGCTTCTTCATGTTTCATATGTTCTGTTCTTTCGATATTGAAATCCTGGATAATAAAACAACCTTTTGGACTTTTGGGTGCCAATTAGGTTTTATTATATGGCAATTACCAATATTTAGTTTGAATTACTGAAAAGATTTTTAAAAAATGTCCTTTAAAGATAAGTGTTCTTAATCTTGAAGTGGTCAAAATATTAAAATAGTAAAAACAGGCAAAAAAGAACTGGAAAATGGACTTGAAAACTTTGTCTAAATATAAGGATTTAATGATTTGGTTTGGTTCTAATTCCATTTCACAATTCAAGCTGTTTATTATATGATGATTTTTCTATCAAAATTTGTATTAACAGAAATATTGCTGACCGCATTATTAATATTGTTGACTCAGCATTTTGCCTAACATTGTGTACACAGAAAGTGTTATGATCTAACTACATGTAATTAATATCATTTTAAACTAAGCTTTATACAATATGGATATAAAGCTGAATAACATATTTAACTTTTTGACCTGCAGTTCAAAACCCTTCTGAAACTATTTATGATGATTAACAAATGGAACTTGTCACACATTTGATGCACTTATTATTGCAGATTTTTAAGTTAACTCAGAAACCTTTCTATAGGAACATAATCAAAAACCTACTGAAACTACCAGTATTCATAATAATTAACAAACAGAACTTGTTTGAAATTTGATGCATTTGAAGATATAAGCATTGACTTCAGAACTTTTCTACAGATATATGATCTAAAAGCTTGTTTGATAACGCTCCTACGAGACTTTGAGGATTTTCAATAATTTGCTGACAATGACATATACTGGTATTATTGATAAATTTATCATTTTACTGTGAGTACCTTTACATCTAGTGCAAGTTTTACATGAAGGTGACACTGACTTATATACATCATCTTTGACAATGGACTGGATGAATTAATTCTGAAAAAAGTAGCCTCGGAAGTTGAGCTTGACAATGTTTATAGTGACTCAATACTGAATGATCTTTGAGAATAAAGGGCCCCGTTAAACAGGGTTTGTGATAACATGTGACAAGGTGTTGCACGACGACAATGTTTAATATAACTATTCTGAATTAACCTGGAGCTCTCAAGAGTGATGATAATATGTTACGAGGTGTCGTACGATGTTTAGACCGACCCGACAATATAAACATTGGACTATATGGAATATTGAAAATCATACATGTATGTTTTCCAACCAACAGGATTTCGTTGAAGAGTTACAAGGAAAGGAGGAAGAAATGTCAAAGGTCATCAAGATGGCCGACAACTTCAAAGATGAAACTCAGGTATGATAACTTATTTATGATTTTGCTCGACTGAATTACAGTCAGAAGTTGGCAAGCGTTTTAAGTTTTCGGACTTAGTCTGTATTTACATAAAATGTTTCATTACTTCCTGGTCTGTCTTGTCACACCTCTATAGTGTACATAAGGTTTGTTCAGAATGACTGTCCTGGACAGTATGCCCAATGTTCCTGTTGTTCCACTTGGTAAAACTTACAAACCAAACAGAACTGTCCTGGAACATGTGACAATTGTTACCACTATAACTTTCAAATATAATGGAGGAGGAAGTAATATTGTAAAGACAGTCAACATTGTAGTTGCAGCAGCTGTGATACTGAAAGAAGCACTTTTTAGCTCACCTGTCACAAGGTGAGCTTTTGTGATCGCTCTTCGTCCGTCGTCCGTCCGTCCGTCCGTCCGTCGTCCGTCGTCCGTTCACAATTGCTTGTGAACACACTAGAGGTCACAAATTTAGCCTGATCATTATGAAACTTGATCACAATGATCATCTCCATAAAATCTAGGTCAAGTTCGATATTGGGTCATCTGGGGTCAAAAACTAGGTCACTAGGTCAAATCAAAGGAAAACCTTGTGAACACATTAGAGGTCACAATTTGAGCCTTATCTTTATGAAACTTGATCACAATGATCATCTTCATAAAATCTAGGTCAAGTTCGATATTGGGTCATCTGGGGTAAAAAACTAGGTCACTAGGTCAAATCAAAGCTAAACCTTGTGAACAAATTAGAGGTCACAATTTGAGCCTAATCTTTATGAAACTTGATCACAATGATCATCTCTGTAAAATCTAGGTCAAGTTCGATATTGGGTCATCTGGGGTCAAAAACTAGGTCACTAGGCCAAATCATTGAAAAACCTTGTGAACACATTAGAGGTCACAATTTGTGACTAATCTTTATGAAACTTGATCACAATGATCATCTCTGTAAAATCTAGGTCAAGTTCGATATTGGGTCATCTGGGGTCAAAATCTAGGTCACTAGGCCAAATCATTGAAAAACCTTGTGAACACATTAGAGGTCACAATTTGTGACTAATCTTTATGAAACTTGATCACAATGATCATCTGCATAAAATCTAGGTCAAGTTCGATATTGGGTCATCTGGGGTCAAAAACTAGGTCACTAGGTCAAATCAAAGGAAAACCTTGTGAACACATTAGAGGTCACAATTTGAGCCTAATCTTTATGAAACTTGATCACAATGATCATCTCTGTAAAATCTAGGCCAAGTTCGATATTGGGTCATCTGGGGTCAAAAACTAGGTCACTAGGCCAAATCATTGAAAAACCTTGTGAACACATTAAAGGTCACAATTTGTGACTAATCTTTATGAAACTTGATCACAATGATCATCTCTGTAAAATCTAGGTCAAGTTCGATATTGGGTCATCTGAGGTCAAAAACTAGGTCACTAGGCCAAATCATTGAAAAAGCTTGTGAACACACTAGAGGTCACAATTTGAGACTAATCTTTATGAAAATTGATCACAATGATCATCTCTATCAAATCTAGGTCAAGTTCGATATTGGGTCATCCGGGGTCAAAAACTAGGTCACAAGCCTTTGAAGGCCAAATCATTGAAAAAGCTTGTGAACACACTAGAGGTCACAATTTGAGCCTAATCTTTATGAAACTTGATCACAATGATCATCTCTGTAAAATCTAGGCTAAGTTCGATATTGGGTCATCCGGAGTCAAAAACTAGGTCACGAGGCCAAATCATTGAAAAAGCTTGTGAACACACTAGAGGTCACAATTTTGACCTTATCTTTATGAAACTTGATCACAATGATCATCATTATAAAATTTAGGTCAAGTTCGATATTGGGTCATCTGGGGTCAAAAACTAGGTCACGAGGCCAAATCATTGAAAAATCTTGTGAACACACTAGAGGTCACAATTTTGACTCTATCTTTATGAAACTTGGTCACAATGTTTATCTCTATAAAATCTAGGTCAAGTTAGATACTGTGTCATTTGGGCCAAAATCTAGGTCACTAGGCCAAACAGGTGAGCAACCCAGGGCCCTTTGGACCCTCTTGTCTTGAAGTATTGTTTGCCATTGTTATTGCTACAACATAATCATGTGACTGTTCTGGAGGATCCACCTCTCAATGTAGTTTATTGAGAAAAAGGCTGTGAGGCAATTCTCTGATATTGTCTTATATATGACTAATTTATTCTTATTTTTTCGTTTTTTGCCCAGGAATTTGAAAAAGAAGCTGAGAACTTTCGGAAGCGACTTCAGTTTATGCCTCCAATACAGGAGGAAGGAGATAACCAGGTGATTGATGACGAGCTTGAAGCTCTCGAGGCCAAGTATAAGGACATCTCACGTAAATGTGCCAAACATCTGGAGAAACTCTCCGGTCTCGTTAAACATAAGAAAACTTTCGATGATTTGAACGATAAACTTTCAAACGTTTATCCGACAATCGAGCAAGCACTTGTTGAGATTGAAGAAGAAAACTTTGGTAAAAATCCTGATGAGGATAAGAAAAATTACGCACAGTTGAAAGACCTTAAGAGTGATCTAATTGGCCAAGAAAGGAAATTGAAAGACTGTACTAATGCTGCTGATAAACTTGTAGCTGGTCTGAATGAGATGAATATGGGATTTAAAGCGGATGAAGTTCAAGCTAAGTTGGATGATATAAGAGAAAAGCATGAAGGTCTGAGTGAAGAAATAAATGATAAAGAACAACAACTAGACACTGCTGTATCTCAGCAACAGAGTGTTGTGAACCGATTGGAAGGTCTGAAAACTTGGGCATCCGAGGCAGAGACTATGCTTGATGAAAGACCACTAATCAGTCTGGATAAAGACAAACTTAATCAACAAATGCAGGACCAGAGAGTTCTTAATTCTGAAATCGAAACAAACAAAGGATTAGTTGAACGTTTATCTCATGAAGCAGCGGATACCTCGACTGCTGCTGATACTGCTGAAGCTCTTAGTGATTTAACTGATCTGATAAATGACTTGGAACATAAAGCTGAGATACGTATGTATGAGCTAGAGGAAGTATTGAACAATATTAATGAGATTGATGGACTAATGGTGAACATTGATGGATGGGTGACAGATGCTATCAAATCATTGAAGACTAAGCCTAAGGGTAGGTCATCTTCATCCTCTTCTTTCTTGCTTTCAAATCTGATTTCATACACATGCAATGAACTGTGATCCAACAATTAGGTTTATTTTCAGAATTCTGAATATTTTAATACTAAATTACAGCATTCTTCGAAGAATTGGGTTTACAAATTTTAACTTGTCTACTAGTTGGTATGAAAATAGACCAAATAGTGTCCATTTGATAGATTCTTAAGAGAATGTATATGATTCTTATATTAAGGGGGTTTGTGATTTTCTGCTTGTGAAACGTTTTTATTTAAGGTCAGGGGGTAAAACTTAATGTGAAAGTCTAATTTGTAGGTGATATACTCATTCTTCTTAATATATCTCTTGTTGAAAAGTGTAAACTTGTTTTGTTTTTATCTACATGTAGGTCATTGTACATCTTGTAAATTCTGTAAAAGAATTTTAAGTTGAAGTTTTGATTTTAAGTGAACATGATTCAATGTGAATGTAGCAATGACATACTGTTTTCAGGTACTACACAGAAGGCCATGAAAGCCAAAGTTGATATGTTGTACGGTGAGAAACGAGAGAAAGAATTTGATGTAGAAAATTTACGTAACACATCACGTCGACTGATGAATGACGATCGCGTGTGTGATCAGTTTGTAATGAAGGAGAGTCTATCAGAGGTGGAGTGTAAGTGGCATGAGCTTACCGAGCTACTCGTACAACAAGTCTCTCTCGAGGTAATTATGCATAATAGATGATATCCAGAACTTCAAGGTGGTTTTTAGGCTGGCGATTTCGCGCCAGACTATTACAATCCTAAAAAATGAAATCCACTAAGATGAATTTACTCCCGAAACTGACAACACAGAATCTATACACTTGATGCAAATAGTTCCTCCTCGTTTATCAGTTTTGCAAGATAAGAACATTCAACTTTCCTTGTTTCATTTATTCTGTTCGATTGTAATATATTAGTTTCTTCTTGTTATGGACGGAAATTGTATGAAATTAAAAGAATAGGTGCTTAAATGCGTTGATAATTATTACTACGCGTTACCAGAGATCTTATATAAACTAGATCCTGGCGTTATGAAACGCGATATAGAGCGCGCATCAATGATTTTATTATGTTAAATTATTTAGGTCAATATTCTCCAACGAGATCGTGGTCGAGTGGTTAAGCAACTCGCTTAGTAATTTTCTGATGCTAAGGTCCAGCATTCAAATCACGGCGGCTCCCAATTTTTTATATTTTTAAATTTTTTATTTTTTGTTAAGTCCAGCACTTACCTCTCTTTCAACTTAGAAAACCACTTGATGTTATATCACTTGAAAAGCTATTGTTCCTTAGCAGTTCGCCAGCCTGTCAGTACTTTCAGTACTTTGATTCCCTTAATTGTGGGTACAAACACATCTGGCCTAGTTTGACTGGTTTTGTATTCATTAGCAAACACAACTGACCCCAACTCTATTGTTCAGATATGAATATTCAAGGATTATAATGGTAAAAATCTGTTTGTACCTACATATTAGTGGAGATCCAGAGTTGGTCATTTATGGTGATATATTTAATATTTCTTTCAATGTCGCAAAATGTCTTGGAAAGTAAAGTTCAAAAAAGTTGCGTTACCAGCTTTCAAAGACCATATTCAGCAATTCAGCCATTTAGCCACCCTTTGACATTTAACGTTTTTGTGTAATGAAGAATAATAATAATAGTTTAATATCCATCAAACAGTAAGGTTTATGATCATGTTTAAGGGGTCACGTTACTTGAAACTTATATATTTTATGCATCATGTTTGACTGTGCATGATTTCAGGCATTGACAGAAGTTGATGGTATGTTGAAGTATTTAGATAAGGCTGAGAATGAGATAAACACAGCTGAACCAATCAGCATCGAGCCTGAAACACTTGGTGTTCAACTCAAGGAAAATGTGGTAAGTCAGAGCTTTTGTTCCCTATATTTGTAGAAGAGGCAATTATAATTATAAAGCCACCCCATCTACATAAAAATAATTCAAAGTAAGGTTCACCTTTTTACCAAAATTTAGATGATCGAATTATGACCCTTTTGAAAAAATTTGAGTTGAAGGGCCATATCAAGGGTTTATAGTCATGAAACATAACATTTTTTACTTTAACAAGATGCAATGTAAAACATCAAATGGTCCTATTAACTCCCCTATTGTGATAATGGGTGATTCCAATGAAGTAATGTTTTCATAAGTCACTAAATCCTCTTGAATTTTAATTGTTTTGAAAGTTGCATTACTTAGTTAGGATTAATATGTTTAAAATGTTTAAGCTAAGGAACAGCCAAAGTTAATCTGTCTAAAATGAAATAAACAGATCACTGATTTACAGATTGCTGTAAAATCAGTGATATTTGCTGGGGATAAAGTTGCATGAATGATTATGCCATACATAGAGGATCTACCATGAGTTGTCAATTGATATAAATTTATATTAAAAGAGTTTTGGAAATTTTATTAAGGGAGCCTCTGGCGAGCTTAATAATATTTCCTGAACGAGTTTAATATAAATATATCAATTGACAATGAGTGATAGATTCTTTATATCATATGACACTAAAAACGCAAAATACGCATTGATTTATTGGGAAAATCCATTTGTTTATACTACACGTGGTACGTATAACTTTATACGTACTGGCTATACTAACTTGGATACAAGGAAAGTTATGTGATAAAATGAAATATGCAACACTAACTAATTAAAGTTTCGTCAGAATGTGTAACAAAGGGGTTCCTCCTTCGTTTTAAATCTACAAATTCTAAATCTCCTGAAATTACTAAACACAAAACTATTCAATCAAAATACACAAAATTTAATCACACAAAAATGGATGATTTAACAGTACCTTGTTAACTCTTCAGTTGGCAATGGAAGGAGATAAAAATAATAAGATTGTTGTTTTACGATATGACTCTTTTTGCTCTTCTTAGTGAAGATCACAAAAGGTAGAAATAATTCTACGGTAGTATTGATCGTGAGTCAATAATTAATAAAGTGTCTAATAAACTACAACTGCAAGCTGTACTTCTCCACCGATTTTATTTCAGTGTTTCATAGCTGACCCTGATTTTTTCGTTAATTATTCAACAATTTTGCCCGGGATAATTTCTCAGCTCAAGTAGATTTATTTTATTTGCAAATACCTAAATCTGATCAAGTGTGTTTAAGGCAGGGCAGTTAGAATGTCTAAATACTAACAAAAGAGGGATTATTTTTAGCTCACCTGACCACAAGGTGGTCATGGTGAGGTTTTGTCATACCGAGATGTCCGTCGTCCGTCGTCCGTCGTGCGTCGTGCGTCGTGCGGCGTGCGTCGTGCGTCGTGCGTCCGTCAACAATTTCTTCAAACGACTTCTCCTCCTAAACCGCTTGGCCAAATTTGATAAAACTTAACAGGAATGTTCCTTGGGTGGACCTCTACCAAAGTTGTTAAAAAAATTCCAGTTCGTCGCATAACTAGGTCACACAGGCTAAAAATAGATTTTCAAAAAGGAAACTTCAAAAATCTTCTTCTCTGAAACCGTAAGGTCTAGAGCTTTCATATTTGGTATGTAGCATCACCTTGGGGTCCTGTACAAAGATTGTTAAAATTATGTCCCTTGGGTCAAAATTGGCCCCGCCCCGGGGGCCCTTAGGTTTACATAGAGTTATATAGGGGAAACCTTAAAAAATCTTCTTCTCCGAAACCGCTTGGCCCAGGGCTTTCATATTTAGTATGTAGACTCAGTTAGAGGTCCTCTACAAAGATTGTTCAAATTATGTCCCTGGGGTCAAAATTGGCCCCGCCCTGGGGGCCCTTAGTTTTACATAGAGTTATGTAGGGGAAACCTTTAAAAATCTTCTTCTCCGAAACCGCTTGGCCCAGGGCTTTCATATTTGGTATGTAGACTCAGCTATAGGTCCTCTACAAAGATTGTTCAAATTATGCCCCTGGGGTCAAAATTGGCCCCGCCCTGGGGGCCCTTAGTTTTACATAGAGTTATATAGAGAAAACTTTAAAAAATCTTCTTCTCCGAAATTGCTTGGCCCAGGGCTTTCATATTTGGTATATAGACTCAGCTAGAGGTCCTCTACAAAGATTGTTCAAATTATGTCCCTGGGGTCAAAATTGGCCCCGCCCCGGGGGCCCTTAGTTTTACATAGAGTTATATAGGGGAAACCTTAAAAAATCTTCTTTTCCGAAACCGCTTGGCCCAGGGCTTTCATATTTAGTATGTAGACTCAGTTAGAGGTCCTCTACAAAGATTGTTCAAATTATGTCCCTGGGGTCAAAATTGGCCCCGCCCTGGGGGCCCTTAGTTTTACATAGAGTTATGTAGGGGAAACCTTTAAAAATCTTCTACTCCGAAACCCCTTGGCCCAGGGCTTTCATATTTGGTATGTAGACTCAGTTAGAGGTCCTCTACAGAGATTGTTCAAATTATGTCCCTGGGGTCAAAATTGGCCCTGCCCTGGGGGCCCTTAGTTTTACATAGAGTTATATAGAGAAAACTTTAAAAAATCTTCTTCTCCAAAATTGCTTGGCCCAGGGCTTTCATATTTGGTATATAGACTCAGCTAGAGGTCCTCTACAAAGGTTGTTCAAATAATGTCCCTGGGGTTAAAATTGGCCCCGCCCAGGGGGCCCTTAGTTTTACATAGAGTTATATAGGGGAAACCTTTAAAAATCTTCTTCTCCGAAATCGCTTGGCCCAGGGCTTTCATATTTGGTATGTAGACTCAGCTAGAGGTCCTCTACAAAGATTGTTCAAATTATGCCCCTGGGGTAAAAATTGGCCCCGCCCTGGGGGCCGTTAGTTTTACATAGAGTTATATAGAGAAAACCTTAAAAAATCTTCTTCTCCGAAATTGCTTGGCCCAGGGCTTTCATATTTGGTATGTAGACTCAGCTAGAGGTCCACTTCAAAGATTGTTCAAATTATTCCCCTCGGGTCAAAATTGGCCCCACCCTGGGGGTCACCATTTTACTTAGACTTATATAGGGAAAACATATAAAAATCTTCTTGTCTAAAACTACAATGCCTAAGAGTTTTGATATTTGGTATGTAGCATCATTTAGTGGTCCCCTACCAAGATTGTGCAAATTATGCCCCTGGGGTCAAAATTGGCCCCACTCGGGGGGTCAGCGTTTTACATAGACTTATATAGGGAAAACATATTAATATCTTCTTGCCTAAAACTACACTGCCTAGAGTTTTGATAATTGGTATGGAGCATCATCTTGTGGTTTTCTACCAAGATGTTCAAATTATTCCTTAGGGTGAAAATTGTGCAGGGAATATATCAGGTGAGCGATATTGGGCCATCATGGCCCTCTTGTTGGATAAAGAGGAAAATCTTAAGGTACTAATTTATATCTTTGTGTTTATTTGATGGTTATTTGAATAGTACACTTGCTAACAATGAGATGGTTGTATTTAAAGTGCTAATTACAATCTTGTAAGACTCATACAATATGCAAAATCAGCACAACAATGCACTTCTTATGAGCCTATTTTCATGAAAATCAGAATAGGTCAAGTTGACCAAACTGAAGTTGAAATGGCTTTTTCCATAAGTAAAGATTAGTTTTCAAATAGTTTTTATTTTCTCTAAATAGTGTTTTTGTTTTTAAAACCTTTGTATTCCTGGCATCATGTTTCATTTACTGAACATCTATTATGTAATGGTTAGAACATGAAAATTTATAAAGTAATTTTTTAATAATTAAGTAGGTCGGAGCAAGTGAAGTGATTCCTTCTTAGTCATTCAAAATTGAATTATTATCTAGTATAATATGTTCTTACTAACTTAGCATGTAACATTCTTGATTTTGATATGTGTCAAGAAATTGCATTATTTTGATGAATAGATTATGAACTCTGTTTGCCTGATATTGTGGTTGGTATGTAACTATAAATTTATTTTTCTACCTTCAGTCGTTTAATGCTGATCTAAATGATAAGAGGAATGCAGTTAAAGACATTATCAACAAATGTAATAAAATGTTACGTGAAACAACCAATGCACAGACAGATGAAATCAAAAGTCGACTTGAAAGTATAAAAGCTCAGGTTAGTATTCCAATGAACTCTACTCCATTGTTTCAACATGTTTAATCAATGCCAAGCATAGCCTTTATTTGCCAGTCAGCTTTCTGCTGAAATATGGCAGGCATATGAGTGACTCCACCTGAATTTGAACCTGGGTTGCCGGATTAGAAGGCAAGCATACTAAACACTGAGCTGCGGAGGCACACGTGTCACATGGTAGGCAGTTTGACCTAGCCAGTTTTCATGCAATCAACCTTGTGTCCTCTACAAGCAATAGATAACTTCTCCACAAATTGTAGTATATCACTGACGAACATAACCAAGAATTAGTGTCAGAGTTTTTCGAAATATGTTTTCTTTTTTATTTTAGGCTGATATTGTGTGTCACCTGAGTGCTGACCGTCTGCAACAGTTAGAGGCAGCGTTACCATTAGCAACATCATTCAGTGAGAGTCATGCTGAGGTTGCTGGTTGGTTAGATGAGATGGAGGCGGAGTTAAAGGCCCAGGGCTCACCAGGGGACACCTTGGATCAAGTGAAAAAACAATATGAAAATCTAAAGGTAAGAACATATTAACCTTTTGGTTTGAGAGGTTGAGTGCCTGACACATGATCTTTGGTTCAAATTCTGGCAGATTTCATCTTGAACTTTACAATCTCTGAAAGAGGTTCAAATATTGGTTATTTTCCCAGAAAACTGTTATTTAATGTTAAGTAGCAACAATTTGAAAACAAGTTAAAGTAAATACATTGTAGTTTTCAAACCCCAAAAAGGTATATCTTAGTAACCATTTTGGTTCCTTAGTTAAAGGATGTAATTATGTTCACGTTTCTGTTTGGAATATCATATGTAAAACATTGGTTTGTCAACCTCTTGATTCGTTTGGTCATTTTTGTTTTCATTGCTGATAACTCACTAATGCTCTGATTGTATTGTTTCTGCAGACGACACAGCAGATCATAGAGGACAGGAAGCCATTTATTGATGATTTGAATGCTACTGGTTTAGAGCTGATGGAGTTATGTGGAGATAATGATGCTGGCGATATACAGAATAAACTGGTAAATGTGAACGAAAGATTTGAGAAGTTAAAGCACCAAGCTCGAGGAAAGCTACGTGAAATGGCTGACACCAGACAGAATATGACACAAGAGGTATGGATGAAACTGGGCTAACTTTAGAAAAGTATTTGATAAAGAGGGGTTGTATTTGCAAGTCTCAAAAACAGCACCAAATTCTAAAATAATGTGGCATTGATGTAACTTTGTACTGTTTCTTAAATGATGCTGATATGGATTTTGTTATTATATTGTTATTGTATGATACCACAGCCATAGTCAAGTAGTCAATACACCTGCATTGGATATGGGAGGTCAAAGGTTCAAATTCAGGTAGAAGCTGGGGTAGAACTGATGTGGTCAGTTTGTTAGCCATCAGCTAGTTAAAGAATCGTTACTGTTGGTCCATCTCTGCCAGTCACCTAAGAGAAGGGATTTGAGGTACTGTGGGCACAAAAAGTCGTTTAACCTTGTATATGAATATATTCTTAAGAGTCAATCAGTTATATTTGTATGTTTATTAATACAATTGATTAAGAATAACCTTTCAAATATTTTATTGACTCACTGTTTTAGGTATCTGATGGTTTGGATAATTTACTAGAAGACTTATCAAGCCTTAACCGTGTCATAGTGAATGCTGATCCTATCCCAGCCAGTCCAGATAAACTCAAGGATGACCTTGAAGAAAATAGGGTAATTATTAAAACTTTTATACTTTATTATTGTTAAATCTTTTGAAGCTTTATTGATTGTGTGTTGATGGTCAAGAGGCACTATTATCAGTATATTGAATAAGTACACTGATAGCCCCTTTTACCTGACAATGAATGAAGTATTGGGTTAAATGAGTTTTATTATGCTACAAATGACCTTGTAGATGTTGTCTGAGTGCATGCTATTGTGTTATACATTGTCCTACAGAATTTCAGTTTTATTCTTCAAACTTGGTGATTATGTTTGTAGGCAGACTATCATGGCTAACTTTGATTATGTGTCTTATTGGCCCAAGCGTTCATGGGCTATGGCCCTTGATGTACCAAACAATGTGAACCTGCCTTGTCTGCATTCTTATAGATTTCATCGGATCTTCTTCAAACTTAATGACAATGTTTATTGGACAAGTTTGATTATTTTCATGTCCCATTCCCGGAACAAGTGACTTAATGGCTAGTTTTAACTATTTGGAATGAATTAATTGATCTAAGAAAATGACACAAACTTTATTTTCACTGAAGTTAATACAAGAAGAAGTAAAAGTAAGTAAGCACATCACTGTGGAAAGGATGTATAAAACGTGTATAATCTTCATACATTTACTGTAATGGTGGGTTGCACTATAGTGAAGTGTATCATGCGGGTCAACTATTTGTCCCTTTGGCACAACATTATTGTATCTCTCTGTATTCTATATATTGAGATACAATTTTGTTGCTCCAAAGGGACACATTATCAATTTTCACTGCCTTCTATATAAGGCTACTTTGGCACATTACACGCCTTGGTAGAATATTGGACTGTCACAGTAACCTAGCAGGTTAGATTCCCAGGTTGGGTAGCTTGTGCACTTCCACAGCTCTTACTGTGGTTTAGGTTATGTCCTCCACATGTGGAGAAGTTGATAGTTGCCTGTAGTAGTGTGAGTACGGGTTGACGAATAAGTCCTGGAAAGCTGGTAACGTTAATTTAATGAGTATACGTTTATAAATTATCAAAGTTGAAGCATAGATGTATAGTATCGGACAATCACCTGACATTATGGTTTCGGTACCATATAATAAACTGCATTGCATGTTGTGGTTCATTTATTTATGTATTTTCTGTTTCTTTCTTACCTTTTTTTCACAATGGTTACTATGGTGACACAGGTTCTAAGATATATGAAACATATCTTCACTTTCGCTTACATATAGTACATTGTACACATCTTTAGGAATCTAAATTTGTATGATAAACCTTGGCATGAAGGTAAACACTTACAGTAACTGTACTATCTGCTTTCTTATACTTAGTCTGAAATCGTGGCTAAAAAGGTGTAGCTTTAAATTAGAAATAAATGAAAATCTGTTTGTCAGTCTTCAATTGGAGTGAAGAAAAAGAAACTTGCTATACTTGAGTTAAATGTGATTACATTGTCTTTACTTGAATGTGTTAATGCAAGAGAATGGATATGTCTTTATCCAGTCACTTCCAGCTAAAACGGCCCGATAACAGGGTGCAGTTTAACATTTTCAATAACTTACCGCCAAGTGGTCATGTGACTTGCAATATCAAGACACCTCATCATGTGATCTGACGGACTTCTTTTTAAAGCGGAGTCGCCTGCTGAAATTCTGTACCCGAGGATGAGGTTTTCCTATTTAAAATGATCCTGGGTCGATCAATATTTTTTCTACGACTTACCTGTGTGTACATGACGCTATTAAGATGTCCGACGTTGTTGTTTTGTCGAGACGTCACTGAACAAATGTGACGTTACACACAAATAATAAAAAGGCAACTAAATAGTCCTGACTTTTATTCCCTTTTTAAAGCAGATTTAGTGACCGGATAAATAAGATAATAGGTTAGTGCCGTGGATGAGTAAGTTTATCTGGCTCGGCTGGGGAAATTATCAGATTCGCCTGACAGCTCCCCTGATAAATTCCTCCGCCTAGCCAGATAAACTTACTCATCTACGGCACTATCCACATACTACACCTTTACTGCTGAGTTACATAGAGTGTGTTTTTGCATGAATCTGTTAGTAAAAGATTACCCATCTCAGGGCCAATTGTTATTTGCCATCTTTAGTTCTCGACAACTTCCTTCTGATGCCATAATTCTTTATTGGTTGCAGTAAATTCTCAGTTTTGATATATTTATACTGTAACATATCTTATGTTGTAGATAATACTGGAGGAATTGGACAGAAGTAAACCCCATATACAGAGAGCTATAGAAATGGCAAAGAAAGTCGTTGCTCAGGGCAATGAGGATGAAATTGAAGGTTAGTTAAATGTGAAGGCCAAAGACTCTTTATGACCGTGTACAGAGGCCAAAATGTACTGAAGAATCCTTTCTTTGGTCTATTTGAGGCATTGTTTTCTTCAAAACTTCAAATTGCTTGGCCACTGATCTTAATTTATTATTTGTTTTAGCTAAATAGTAAGAAACTAAGATACAACCTTGTTGCGTTGTGTCTACAGGGCAAATTTTGTTTGTTGTCTTTACCAATCAATGCAGATAGTAACTGTTGTCAGTGCTTGGTAATTTTTTTTTTTTTGATTATCATTTATTTGAATTTTTTATCAATTTATCAATTGACCACTGTGCCACCTAGTACATGCATTATTATAACAAATGTAACTTGAGAAGTATGAAACTTTCTTAATGTGGTGATACTTGTAGCTTTAGTTTACTTATTACAGCTGCTGATATTAAACAGAAGATTTCTGAGTTGAATGGATTAGCCAATCAGATTAAGGACGGTGCACAGAGTCGTGACGTGGCACTACAAGATGCTCTCGAAGTCGCTGAGAAGTTCCATGATCTGTGTGGTGAGACAATGTCCAATCTACGAGATCTAAAAGATAACATGATCTCACAAGAACCTCCTGGTGTGGACCCACAGACTGTGAAAGAACAACAAAAAGAACTTAAGGTATGACCAAAGAGTGTACACAGGTAACAGTATCGTTGAAAAAGAAATTTAAAAAAAAATATTTATATAATACCTAAATTTCGAGAAAAAAATTTTTTTAAAATTTTTTTTTTAAATTTCTTTTTCAACGATTCTGTTACCTGTGAGAGTGTAGTGATTATTTATGAAAGTTAGATTACAATATCTTTGGCAAAGGGGTGAATTACGCATGCACCAGTGCATGAGTGCATGATCTTCTATGAAGAATAAGGATATCCCACCGAGGGGTCAGATTTTAACCAGGGAGGAAGCTTGCCAAGATCCGTATCCTCCCATCTTCTGCCTCATTGTGGATTATTTTTCACTGACAAATTTAGTAAAAATGAGATTTATTATGTTATTTAGCGTTCATGGCATCAACATGACATGATCATAACCTGTAATTTTCCTTATGTTCTTATTAATAACAACCATTCATAATGATATAAATGAAGTGTAAGCTGTATCATGTTTGTTTTGCGCACAGCCTTGTGATGTTCCTTTCGTTAGCTCAATAACAATGTTAGTCTTGAAAGTAAAATTTCATACATTATGTCGCATGACAAATTATCTCCCTTCTAGTTGATTCAGTATTACTTGTTTGTTGGGCTGCCTCCCAAACTTCATTCTCATGTAATTCATTTTCCAGGAGTTAAGAAAAGAATTGGGTAAGTCCCGTTTGTCTCTTGATGAATGCCGACAGAAGGGGGAACAACTTGGTACAATGGTGGGTGATCCAGGATTGATTGAAATACGTAAACAACTCGAGGATATACATCATATAGCGGATGATGTACATGATATAGCTAAGGAACGAGATGATGACCTGAGGACAGCTCTTTCACACGCTGATAACTTCCAACAGTTACAAGAGGTATGTATAGAGTTTCCTAGTGGCAATGGATAAAAGTCCTAGGACTCGCTGCTCCTCCTAATATTTTAATAGTTCACTGGGTCAGGGGAAAAAATCTTTTAAGTAGGCAATTTTGGAATTCTTGGATATTAGCAAATTGAGCAAAAGTCAGGGAATAGTCAGGGAATTCTTTATTATAACTATTGATAAATGTCAATAAAAAAATCTTACTGAGATAATTTAATGGCAAAAGTGTTGCCTTAAAAATGTTCCATTCGATCTATAAGCTTTGAAACATTGAAACTTATATCAGCAAATATTGCTTTTAGACTCACAATCAAAAGATTTTCATCTTTTCTTCCTCAATATGTTGGAATTGCATATTTATTGGCTGTATTTCATAATCAATTTATCCATTTTCATTTACCATGGCTCGAGCAGGGGTATTTTGTGGCAATTTGGCGTTGTAAATATTGTTTGACATTTTCAGGGTATTGAGTCGTGGTTACCTATGGAGGAACATAAACTGGCCAGTATGAAACCTATATCCAGTGATCTAGATGATCTACAGAGTCAAGTCGAGGAACTTAAGGTAATCACCCCTTTTTTGTCACCTGTCCCCCCTCCCCCTTGTGACCCCTCCACTGTGGAAAATTACTTGTTAATGTATTGTATGCAAAGGTGAGATGAGATTTCGGGAGAGCGGGTCTGGTTACTAGGTTTAAAGATCATTTCAATAGGTCGTATTATATTTTGTAATTTTGAGCATGTCTTGTACTCACTATAAAGGTATTGTGTGTCAGTCGGTCTGTGTGTATGTCTGAAGGTCTATGGTGGCGTGTTTTATATTTTTCTTTGCTTATTTTCTGTTTTAGTTTTTCAAGTCCAATGTTCACCCGCATGTCACTGACGTTCAACAGTTGAACCAAGAGTTAGCTGCCCTTAAGGACATGTCACCAGTTGCTGCAGAAACACTTCAACGTCCTGTGGAGCTTATCAATGCAAAGTGGGCTGATTTAGTGCAAGCTATAAGCGAACGAGAGGTAGTTATGTTGTTTTCTCTCACTTTCACAAACACGTTATCCTTGTTGCCTTGATGCTAAACATAATATAACTAGACACGTATCACTGAAGAAGTTCTATTAATCTGAAAAATTGAAAAATAATTGAATTTGCATGATTTTTTTGATGTTTCAGGGGTACAAGCATAAGTTTTTATTCAGTCCGTCTCTACATTAAGAAGTTGATAGACTGAATTTGCTTTTAATCTTCACTTTCAGCATGACAAACAATTTTAACCAGGTTTTCCGACAGATTGAACCCCATGATTTGTACATTTCATTGTTGTCACAGCATGCTTTATAATTATGACAAATAATGGTGAACATTTTCAGATGTGCACAATTATGTAGTCCATCACTTTTCAGACAAGTTCATCACAGTTATTTGACTAATAGTATTTTGTTACGTTTATAATGCAGAATATTACATGTAGCTTTTAGTTTTGACAGTTTTGTCATGATTGTTATATACTATAGAGCAAGTTCATAGTCACAGTCAATGCATGTTCTGAAAACAAACAGAAATTTCTACTTTCACTTTGATCAATGGACAGAAATTTCTACTTTCACTTTGATCTATGGACAGAAATGTCTACTTTCACTTTGATCTATGGACAGAAATGTCTACTTTCACTTTGATGTATATGTCAACATCTGTCCATATGTGTGTCAATATCTCAATCTGTGCGTCCATTGCATCCATTTGTCAGGCTATCTGTTTGTCTGTACATCTTTCTCATTCTTTCTTTAATTAATCATCATTTTGGTTTGTTTTCGAAATTAAACGAAACCTGTCCATTAAGCATATTTAAAACAAATATAAAAATACAACTTGCCTGTATATAAGATTCATTGAAAGACATTTATCAACATTTCTGTAAGATTTTTTGACAGAAAAAATTGATGTGTGACAAGACTAGTGTCTGTTTTTGGTGAAAGGAAGGCTTATAGTGTGTATTTGTGGTATACGGTTAAGTTAATCATAACGCTTTGACTATTAGTAGTTTAAGTTTCACACACCTTGACTGGTTAGCTTAAGTTATTTCTGACATATTAATATTGAATTATCTCCCCTTTCATTAAGAATAACCAGTCATAGTGAACAATATCTTCAAGCATAACACTTAAGTAATATGTTCCTTGGAATAATTTGGCAGTAATAATAAAGTAAGCAGGGCTCGAAACAAGCACGACCCTGAGGCCAGTGAAAACCAAGAAGGACCAGTGAAAGGCCTGAAGGACCAGAAACTGTTTTCTTTAAAAGTTTCATGCTTTTTTTCTGTGAGACCAGTGACCAAAATAGTTAAGTGTCGACCCCTGGTAAATGATTCCTTCAAGAAAAATAGTCTAAATAAAAAAATGCTTCACTCATAATGTGTCTTGTGTAATTCATTTCTTCGAACCTAACAGGTCTGAAAAAAATATGATTTCTTACAGTATAATAATAACCGTATAATTATTAATTTATTAATGCATTTCATTTAACGAAGTCTTTAATACTCTATTATCATTTATAGACAGAATTAGTAAGTATAATTAAAACACACTGTTTAAAAAAACTAGACAAAGGACTTCTCATATAGAGCTATTAGTGGGGATAAAGTTTAGATTTTCAAAAATTCAAAAGATGTAATGAGAAAATCCTTCCACTATTTTTTTAATCATCAGCTTGTAAATATCTTCTTCAGAATTTGTGAATTGCTCAGTTATTTTGGGACTCATATTTCAAAATGTTAATGTTACATATTTGTGATTTTAAATATTGGAATCTTGAGATATGTCTGACAAGAGTTACTCCCCTTGAATAAAATATTTAACTGTCCTGGATCAGAATCGGATGGAATTTTCAACCAATTTAGAATTGTTCAATCGTTATGTAGTAGATGTAAGAAATACAGGAGCATACACTTTATCCCACTAATAGATTCTATACTGAATTTTAAATCATTAACTAATAGGAGTTATTCCCCTTGGAAACTCTTTTAACGAAGAAAAGTAACATTTATAGGAAATATAATCATAGAAAATTAGGAGTTTTTCTACTCTAACTAATGTGTAGCTTATAATATTAAGTAGATTCTAACTGTAGAAAATTACATTTAAGCTATCATTTTATTTTCAAAAATCATTGTACCGTCCTGTTTGCCATATGAAATTTTAGAAATGAAAACGTCGGCTGGATTTCTGTTCAGATTTTCACTTTAAAATTATAACCTATTCTGTCTGTGTTTACTACATGAATTTTCGTTTCAATCCAAACTTTTTATTCTTTTCTCTATTTTCTTTCTAATAATTTTTTGGGGATGAATTTTTGTATTGCAAGATTCGAGATTTTCGTTTAAAATGGTGAAAGGGGAGGATTTTATATTATGATAAACTTGGTATATGTTTGGTGTTTTAGGCAGAGCTTTAATAACTTTAATAATGCTTTAAATAAGGTCTCCATTATTATTAAATAAGTGACCAGTCCTAGGGATTTATTATGCTCCCTGACCATCTGTCCGTCTGCCACACTTTTGTCCAGGCCATAATTTGAACAGTATAACAGGTATTAATTTGAAACTTCATAGGTGACTAGATTTTATTGAGGGGAAGTGCGGTGCACAAGAACCATAACTCTTCATTGCATATTTTTGGAGTTATTCCCCTTTGTATTTTTTCATAATTAATTCTTGTCTGGACCATAACTCATACAGTATAACAGGAGCATATTTTTGGTGAAATTTAACATCCCACAGGGAGCATCACCTGTCTGTGACGGCTCTTGTTCATTCTTATCATAGGCAAACAATTTAACTAAAATGAATGCACCATTACAATAGATTAATTATGATATCATATGCATGTTAATGCTGGTAGCTCCTATGTGCATGATGATACAATATATCTATAACTGCATCACTCATCATTAATATGTTACCATGGAAACCACACATCATGTGATGTCATAAATGTGATGTCATCAATATGCTCAGCACAATTAGGCTGTAATTAAGGCAATAGTGTTTGAATTGGCGAACTTGGATGAAAGTTACGTATACAAAGCAACTGTATGTATGTCTATAGGGCTGTCATAATATGCAAGTAGCAATTAATAGAATTATTTTGTTTTATTTTATAATTTTCTGTTCTTATGAAACAGTATCTATGAAAATACCTATTTAATAAACAATTATACATACACCGGAATTTGATCAGCATCCAAACTGCAGAAAAACCCACACACTTAGTTCAAATTTAACCAGCCTTTTGTCATTAACAATACTGGTTGGTAAAACATCTGGCTGCAGAAAATTATTTGACTTGTAACAAGACTTGCAAGGTCTTTAAGTTAGTGAAAATTACTGTTTCAATTCCGCTACACTTATTAAATGGAGACCATGTTGTCTATAGTTTATCACACAATACAGGATTTTGGAAATCAAAATGCAATTCTACTACCATCACAACATCACTCCTATTGTGGCCCCTAATGTCCCCTATTAATAGTTTTTAACAAAAACATTTCTTGAAGTTTGTAAATAATATTTTTTCTTAAATTATTTATTAATTTCCATGGATACTGTTTCTTTCACTGTTTTCTTACAGATTTTTCAATGTCTAACACAAATTCACTAACATTTTTTTGAATGGTTGCTATGGTTATTGAATGGTTGCTATGGCAATGTTTTTGCACTATTTAGGTTAAAGGGCACATTTGTTTGGTGAGTACAGAAAACTTCATTTGTCAATGTTTGTGTGGTATTTGAAAACGTGTGATGACCATAGAACAGCTAGTGTTTGGTTATATTTGATTACCGTACAGCATGCAGCCATTTTACACTGAAGATCCCCTGGGCACACAATTTAGTTGCTATATTGTTTTAGCTTTTAGCCCTTGTTTGATACGACCCTTTTCAATAGGAATGTCTTAAACTCATTTTTTTACTCCATTGGCAGGGGCCTTATACATGAAGATCTTGATTAAGATTGTCTTTGATCATTGCATAAAATGATTAGCTTTGATTGGTCAAATTCCAACTAGGTTGTCTCTGATTGGCTAAAAAATAAAAATTTCCATGAGGCTGTCTTTGATGGGCTAAAATTTAAAATCATAGCATTATTTTAATGGTTAAATTTACACAAGAATGTTTTCGATTGATTTAAATTTAAATCTAGCATTATTTTGATTGGTTTCCATCAAATGGTAAGTAATTAGGCTTAAAGTGAGGGCATCCAAATTTGAAGTCTTGTTGAATTTGTTGTTGTAAAAGTGCTTTGATTTGAAAGGTGTGAGCAGTTGTGTTTGGTATATACCTTTATGTGTTTGTGCTAGTCCAGAGTTAGACAAATTTTGTTTGTATTTCATCGCAATACAATTTGGTTTCGTGGGGAATGACTCTCCGACCAAAATTAAACCAATAATTTTTCAGGGAGAATAAATGAGGTTACCCTTCTTGGCCCGAAAATAAAATTGTATTACAAGGGCAAGGAATTCATTTTTTTTTTTAATTTTCAGCACTTTCTTATTTTGATTACACATTGACATGTACTTTCAGTACTTTGATTAATCATGTGGCTGTATAATAGAAAGTAGAGAATATTGTAGTTGAACATAAACATTGACATAATGAAACACTGATGTACCGTATTGTGTAGTTTGATCTGAAGTATTGTATCTTTTTATACACAGGTAAGTGTATCATTGATAGAGACTAAAACTAAAGAAAAAATAATTTTTTTCGTTTTGTTTTTTTTCATTATCAATGATACGTTTAACTGTGTTTTTATACTGTAAAATCCTTTATATTCTGCGGACATATATTTTCATGGTTTTTGGTATAATTATCTCGTACCAACTGGTTGACGATATGTTGCAAATTCATGCAAATTAGTGAATTACAACTTTGTAAGAAAAGAAAAAAATGGCTGAAAAATTATTTGAAGTACAACATCTATGAAAATTTGTTCCAAAAGAAATAAAAAGGATTTTACAGTACTAAGTAATGTTTTATTCTGGTATTGGTTGGATCAGGGGTAGTTATTTTTCTCTGTACGTTTCTCGTTTCTTGTCATTTACTGTTACTACAGAAACACGATTTCAGTAAATGTATACTAATAATATATTTTAGCATGAAACATACATATATGTATGAACAATGGAACAAAAGTTATTAACATTATTACGTGATTAATTCAATACAAGATTATAAAACACTATGGCTCTTAGAGAGTATTGAAAGTGAAATTTATCAGTAGACTGAAGTTAACCCTGGATCCAATCATTCTTGGTTTAGTTTCTGTTACTAATTTTATTTAGATGTTGATTGAAGTTTATGCAGTCGTGTTTATATTGATTTCACTTCACATTTATGATTAATTTGTATAATTTTTGCACTTTCCACCATAAAATTACAACTAAATTCATTTATATTTATAGTGTTTTTGCTGTTGTTTTTGTTGTTGTTTATCTTGCGCTAATACACCATTTCTCAAAACCGATAACTAAAAATACTCCTGTATAGTATGGTACCTCCATCATAGTGGACAAATTATCTCCCTATTGGTGATAATATTTTTTGTCTTTGTCACAATGTTGTATTTTCCATCTTTGGTAGGATGTTGTGTAAAATTGTCTCCCTTTGGTGAAATATATTCTATTACAATTATGATGAATTATCTCCCTTTGGTATATTTACTGTTAAATGATCTCCCTTTGGTGAAATAAAGCAAAAGATTGTGACTGTCAATATATGTTTTTAGATTGTCTCTGTAAAATTATTCTATTTTTGTTAACTCTCTTTATCTTAATGTGCATTCAAATTGTTTAAAATTCATTTTGAAAATTTGATTACACAGTTTCTTGATATACAGTGCTGTCGGGTAATTCTGCGCACCTAACGGGTATTGGCTTTCTACATTTTATTTTTAGAATAAATTATGGTGCTCTTTGGCCTTCATTGACGAATGTAAACAATTCAAAACACCATACCTTCGCTAAACTAGGTCAAATGTCGTCACAAAACAAGATGGTTGCCGGTTTTCATGACGTAAATTTTTTCGGCTAATTCTGCGCAGGTGGAATTGTTTTTTTGTATAGTCTGTTTCAAAGATTTGTTTCACAAGAAATTTATCACAGTGTCGAAAGAATAAGTCATTATGACAATGTTGACAAAAAAGGAAAAGTCATCATCCATGACAAATGTGCTTTTATTCAAATTATGTGTCACGTGGTATGTCAATTTAACGAAAATCGCCGTTGACACTCATTTTGGTCAAAATTTCGTAGAAATACTTTTCCGATTTCGTTGAAATGATTATAAAACCTTACATAAGTAACATACATCTACAAAAACACTGGAAGACCGAAGAAAAACGACCCAGAAAAGTCTGTAAGAAATAGAAAGTTAAGGTGCGCAGAATTACCCGATGCGCAGAATTACCCAAAACGACTGTAATACTGTGCAAAGTACATGTTAATTTTTGTTATAGCCAAGTTGACCATAGTTTTGAAATGTAGGATTAGATTGAACATTTCCTACTAATAAATAAAAAGTGATCTTTTTCTTTTATGGTCAGTTTATAGTTTATAATAAGAGACTCTTTGTAGATTCTTTAATAATTTAGTTCCTAGATTCTTTTCACATTCAGTATGTTAACCTAGGTATAATAGAATGGCAGTTACGATTTTGTCTTAAATAGTCTCCCTTTTCTTGAAATAATATCCGTCCTTACTAAAAACTAAGAATAATTCAATAGAATTATTTCAACAATTTATATTTCTTAGACAAAAAGTATCATAGAGGTTTCTTGAATCATTCACAATATTGGCTCTGATGAATGTTATTAGATATTGTATTATCTGACTTTATATCTGTCTAAGCATCCAAGATCTAAGAGTAGTGATCAATCCTTGGACGTTTCTTGGACTTAAGTCTTCATGAATATAGGACCTGGCCCGGTGATTATTAACATTTTTCATTCTAATACTCAAACTCCATACTGCATGCTCAAACTCTAAAAACAGCTTTTGTTTGCATTAAAACCAACACCAACTTGTAGCAAATGATCTAATTAAGAAAATGAACCCCCATTCACATTTCATATGTTTCCATTAAGTAATAAAGAAGTTACAGCAATTTTTGTAACTAAGAAATGCTTCAATTGGAGTAAGGAGCTTGAGTTGGAGCATGGAGTACGTTCTCAAATGTTTATAATCACCGGGCCAGATGTGTTAAGATATTGAATTATCTGACTTCAACTGGTGTGTAACAGATCTAAAACATACATGTGCATTCACTGAAGTATTAAAGAAAATGAGGCCCTGAACCCGATCTCCCGAAGCATCTCAATCTGAGCTAGATCTCATCTCAAATATTGGCCTGCATCTTAATGTTAATTTCCATCATAATTAGCATCACTGAATAGGAATGGTATTCTGAGTTTTATTACAGTAAAATTTCACGAGCTGGCACTTCATATCTATCTCTGATTGCAACTCTGATTTGAACATCATCTCAATTTGAGTTGAGATTTCTACTTGAGATGCTTCGGGAGATTGAAGCCTGGCCCGGTGATTATAAACATTGGAGAACGTACTCCATGCTCCAACTCATACTCCTTACTCAAGTTGGACTATTTCTTAGTTACAAAAACTGCTGTATCTTCTTTATTACTGAATGGAAACATATGAAATGGGGTTCATTTTCTTAGTTAGATCATTTGCTACAAGTTGGTGTCGGTTTTGATGAAAAAAATCTAAAAAATCTGTTTTTCAAGTTTGAACATGGAGTATGGAGTTTGAGTATGAGAATGAGAAATGTTTATAATCACCGGGCCTGATATGCTGAGATCTTGGTTCATAGTGATTTAAACTGTTGTTACAGTTGTATAATATTGTACATGTTGGTATATTACAGGCTAACTTACAGGAGATGCAATGTAAGGTGGGAGATATAGAGAAAGGTATGATGGATATAACAAACTCTCTAGAGAGAGCTATGACTGACCTAAACCTGATGGACATTGCTACCGGTGATCCGAAATGTCTCGAGAAACATCTGAAGAAACTCAATGTAAGTATGGGGGCATATATGCGGTCACTCTTGTAACTAGTTCATACCACTATCAAGTGTTTTAGTCTCTAGTTTGGTGGGAAATACTGAAAAGTGCTTCAGAATGACCAAATACTGCTGCCAAGAATCAAGCAAGGGACCTCTAGATCCATAGTCAAGATCCATATCCGTAACTGCCTTGCCATGACTAATTTATGAATTATTTAAAACACAATGAGTGCATGGGTGATGAAACCTGGAGTTTCCCATGCTTATGCATGCCTGTATTATATACTGTAAATTCATCTAATTTGGATGGGTCCAAATTTCATGGTTTTGGTAAAAAAGGCTATTTCGTGGATTTTGCATTTTCATGTAATAAATACAAGGGTCAATGGGATTGAATTTCGTGATAGAAGATGAACAACGAAATCCACAAAATTTAATTTTCTCACGAAATTAGTTTACAATGGTACAAGTCTTTTACTAGACGTTGAAACAACACACACGTTGATGATGAATTTTTTAACAGTAGTACTTGTGTACATTTTGCACTTTCTGTTTCGAAAAATTCCCTGTTGATGCCTATTCTTAATCCTTCCTTAACAATCTGCATGCTTATAGTAATTGTGTATATTACAGTTGTTACAATCAGATGTGAAGGGACAGGAAAGAGCTTCCAGGAAGTTAAACAAAGCACTAGATGACACTTTATCCCGGGGATCTAAAGGTAGCCCAGCACTACGTGGTATACAAGATGAAATGAATGAAATGTTAAGACGAGTTCAAGCTGACTCGAAAGATAAAGAAGCCAAAATGCAGGAGAAGCTTAGACAGGTTGGTTCCTTGTTCACTTGGTCCGACACATTCTTGTTAACGCATAAGTTTCTAAGCTATTCTGGCTGTAGAGAAAGTGCAGAGATGTATGTTTCCATGGGACAGAAAGTTAGACCTAGCTAAGGTCATATATACAAAGTTGTTAATTGACTGATTGATTGACTTATCACTCACTGATTCATTGATGACTTTCTGATTGATTGATTGATTGATTGATTGATTGATTGGCAACTGATTGATTAACTGATGACTAATTGATTGATTGATGTTTTGCTTATTGATTGATTGACAGATTCACTTACTGATAAAGTGATTGATTTCTAACTTATGGATTGATTTACTGATTGATTCTATAATTTAGGTGAAGAAGTATGTTGGTGATGTGGATGATATGATACAGTGGATCGGGGATCTGAGGACAGAGTTGAAATCTAACACTCCATTTGGTGCTCTACCTGATACAGCCAAAGAACAATTTGAGAAATTCCAGGTAAGCTTCATTGTCTTTGTGATTAAAATCCTTGTAATGTTTTTATGCCCCCGTATCGATAGATCGGGAGGCATATAGTGATTCACCTGTTCGTCCGTCCGTCCATCCGTCCGTCCGTCCGGCCTGGTTAACCCAAATTGACCGTTTCTTCTAGCATTAAAATGGCTTGCTACAAAGTTTTCAAACTTGCATGGATGTTGTATATGACCACTCTCCACGCGCCTGTATCACCTGACTCCATTTTGACCTTCACCTTGACCTAATTTTGGACTTAGACTTATTGAAATGGCTCCCACAGGGGGCATAAGCGTTTATTGAACGCAGTCTTGTTTTCAATTAATTTTAATAGTGACATTGAAATATTAGGGAATTTCATAAATTAAAAAAAAAAAAAAAAAATATTACTCTATCGTTGTACAAAGCATGCTACTAAGACATAAATAATACCAGTATTCATACTCACCAAATGTCTGAAACTCAAGTTAAATCTTTTTGCCCCGCGAAAAATCTACTGTACTCCTTATGGAGACTGAGAGTAATTTGACTAAACATTATGATGGTCTATATCAGGAACGACATCAAGACTTGATGAAACGAGAAGAACCTACTAAAACGCTGCTGGACAAAGGTCAGGAGTTCTTGGAGGCGTGTCCACCAGAGGATGTCACTCAGATCTCTGATAGAATGAAGAAACTCAAGGACTTGTGGAGTGATACCAAAGAAAGAGCTCAGAAAAGACGGGTAGGAATATTTTGAGTATTCACGTACATTAGAAGCATTCACATTAAATAAACTTAGTATTTACAAGAATTTGTCTATACGTAAGTTTGCCTTAATCCAGTTGTATCATATATCTCAATGTATTGCCACATATCGTCGCTGTCGTTCTCAAACCTCGTAGCTCCAAAATGCCAACTTTTCAGGAGAGAGAAAAAAATGTCACATTTTTTTATAACGATGTTCTAGAAATTGAAATTTTATAAAAATACCAAACAAATGAAGCTGCAAAATATGGTATAAGCCGTAGACGCGTTAGTCATACCGATATTCAGAAATGCTAGCTACGATATTTTGTCACCACAGTTTTGTCATTTTTTAATGAGGTACGACAATTCCGGATATTCAGAAATGGTAGCTACGATATTTCGTCACCCAGTTTTGTCATTTTTATGAGGTACGACAATTCCCGATATTCAGAAATGGTGGCTACGATATTTTGTCACCACAGTTTTGTCATTTTTATGAGGTACGACAATTCCCGATATTCAGAAATGGTAGCTACGATATTTTGTCACCACAGTTTTGTCATTTTTATGAGGTACGACAATTCCCGATATTCAGAAATGGTGGCTACGATATTTTGTCACCACAGTTTTGTCATTTTTATGAGGTACGACAATTCCCGATATTCAGAAATGGTGGCTACGATATTTTGTCACCACAGTTTTGTCATTTTTATGAGGTACGACAATTCCCAATATTCAGAAATGGTAGCTACGACTTTTCGTCCGACAAAAAAGCGACCAATCAAGCTACAACATTTCATCACATGGCTTTTGTAATGGGTTCTGATTTGCGTAGAGCTACGAGATATAGCCCAAAATACGCGCCAGACTTCATACACTCGGAAAAGACGAAAAATTTTTTTTGGAAATTTTGGAGCTACGAGGTTTGAGAACGACAGCGACGATATATACATATTGTATTCTGGAAAATGTTTAAGTAAAATGACCTTTATACCTTTGCCTCTGGTTTATTTACGAAGAAAACTTCCAACTGAAATTTGAATTTTTACCGGTTACAGTCGTTGCTGTAACCAGGTGTTCATAACCAGGTGTTCATTAACACAGGTATGACTGTAAACCATGTATACTGTAAAATCATTTAATTGCGATGGGAAGAATGATTTTACAGTAATTGTGACATTATGAATATCTTCTAGGACAAGATGGATGAACATCTGAACAATGTTGATGAGTTCCACGGAACGTTGAAAGATTTTACCGACTGGTTGAATAATGCAGAGATCTCAATACGAGCCTTCAAATACCCCAGCAAGATTGTTCATCGTGTTGTTAAACAAATGGAGGACCATGTGGTAGGTGAAACTATTGTGAAAACTTCAAAGAAAGGCCACCTCAATAATACCTTCTAAAGGCCATATCAAAATTGAGGAACCAATTTTTTTCCAGTCCATTTTACTGCTTTGCTCTTTTAATATTTGTCCTTTTAATTTCTGGTACTTTATTGATAGGTTATTGGTAAAACTAACTTACATTATTGGCAAACTGAGTACCTGATTGATAATTGGTATAATTTTATGGTCGAATTGAGCCATTAAAAAGTCGAAACTTGTTTCACTGAAATTGACATAAGGGAGGTAACTGTTCTATGATTAGTCACATTTTAATTTTGAACAAAGGGAAACAAGTTTTTAAGTAACTTTCATACAGATTAAAATTATTTCAAATTTCAGAAACTGAAGGCTGAGCTAGATGCTCAGGTAGAGAGGATGCGATCATTGGACAGGACTGGTACCTATCTGAAATACTTCGGCAGAAAGCAGGATACCATCTATATTAAAAACCTATTGGTTGGTATCCGGCTTCGATGGAAGAAATTACTTAGAAGAACGGATGAACGAGGAAGATTGTTTAAACAAGCTTATAAGGAAGATAAGAGGGTATGTATGATCATGTTTTGGTGCTGGGGTACCTAGAGGTCCTTAATTTTCAGAAATAATGGCCTGTACTAAGTGACATAGGAAATAAGCTGAATTTCACTAACAGACTTGCTCTTGTGATGTTCTAATTTCTTTCCATAATTCGGGTCCTCCATCAGCAGGGAGTTGGAGAAAGGATAACTATCTGTGTTGGAAAAAGTACTTCTGTAAAATCATTAATTTTCGTGGGGGATTAAATTTCGTGGATTTCGTGGTTCACCTCAACCACGAACTTTAATCCCAACGAACATCAATTTTTACCCTTGTTTCATTACCTGAAATGCAAAATCCACGAATTCAAGTCCCAACGAAATTGTCCTTTTTACCAAAACGACTAAATTTCGTCCCAACGAAATTAAATGATTTTACTAAAATATTTAAACTATATTTCGGGATTTTGTCATAAAATGTTCAAAGTAACTTTATGCTGTGTCACACTTACTGAATAACAAACAAACTGGTAAGCAGATGCGGTTATCAGATAACAATCTCAGTGCAACAACATCCATTGTTTTATTATTTTCTTTCCTCCCTATGAAGAGCTTTTTTTTACAAAACTTACACATGTTTTAGTAAAAGGCACTTAAAATAGTTGCATAAGTTAAATATTTTATGCAATTTGAAAAAGCTCATGTAGTTATGTGAATTTTGTACGCTTTGAAGAAAAATATTTTTCATCAAAAACATCGAAGTATACAATTACTTTGTTGATAAATAATTTCATACACATAATCAGTGACATTGCCTACACACCCATGCCAAGGTCAGACATGGAATGAACCCTTCCATATCTCCATAAAATGGACATTTCAAGCAATACTGTATAATAACTCGCTCCGCAATTCAAATAATATATTTGTTGTATATTTTCACAGTTTTACGATGCCTGGAAGTCGCTCTGTGATTGGTTAGACGAGAGTACACCAAGACTGGCACGATTTATGTCTCCGGGTTACACGTCTAAACAGGATGTGGACGAACTCAAGGTGGGTGGAGTTATATCGAAATATGAATATTCATGTGGGTGGAGTCAAAAAAACATGAATATTCATTATGTGGTGTTGGTCATTACATATTCATGTATATTGTAATTGGTTGTTACACATTCATGTAATCTGTAGTATATTATATGCATGAAGTTGTTTTAAAGTTCCTCTGCTATTTAATCAGGACTGGTTTGTTAATTCATGGTACTACATTGCTTGTTGTAGAGATAACCGGTAAATTAAAGAGTTATGACCCTTAACTTGGTCACAGATTATTTAACATTTTCGTTAATTTTTTAGTGGACTTGCTTTTAGATACTGCAATTTTAGTAAAGAGTTTTTGTTGTCTCCTTTTGCATGTGTTATGCTTCCGTATCTTGATCTCAACTGGAAGGTTTCAATATTTAGAATAGTTATTGGCTTGGCTTTAACATTCAATGGAACATGGATGGCTCTAACATGGTGACATGTAACATCCTGCCGTGAGTAACCCTGGATTCTTCATCAGGATATTTATTTATTTTGTATCCATTCAACTACCTTTTACTGGTTACCGGGTACATGAACTATTATAATCCTGTCTACAAGTTTAAGCCAGCCAAGTTCCATTTAAACCTGTGAAAACCATGAACAGTTACCGTGCAATGCTTCTTTGGTATGCTTAGGGCACTGGCGGTCCAGCGGTTAGGGGAATCATTGGGATGTTGTGGCCGGGTTTGAGAATCTTAGTATGCAGGTTCGTTGTGGCTAGTAGATGCATTAATTTTCTTTACATAAGTGACTGTTTGGCTTAAATATTAACCCAAGACAGGACATTTTGGTTTTCACAGGTTTTACCATTCTCAAAACCCAGCGGTGACTCCACTACCGAACTCGCTAAATTGTTGAGTGGAGTGTCATCTCGGTTTTCGAAGATGGGTTTTACCATATACCGGTATATATTAGTCAACTTTCTAACTGCATGTTTGATATATTATATTGTAACCGTAAATGTTTGTTCTGTTCAGGATTCCACAGCCCAAGAGATTGAGGTATCTATCTAGTATATATACAACCTTACCCACAATTCTCTGACTTAATCACAGGCGAACATATTATGTTATGTTTCTCATAGGTCTGTCTTTGTCTGCCACTCTTCATTCGACTGCAATGCTAATGGCCAGTGGGACTTAAAACAATATTTAAAAATAAGATCTCAATGTGTTTTAAGTGTATCGTCCTAAATTCTCAGGTTATAGAAGGGAAATGTTAATTTATTTTAGCAAACCCACTAAGGTAACAATAAATGATTTCCTAAAGTATTATCTTTGATGGCACCTTCTCTTTTGTGCCACTTGTGTACAAAATTAATGATTTAAAGATAAAATTCTCGTCCTCCCCTCAATTTGGAATTCATGTATTATGGCCTATTTTAAATAACGGTCCTAATTGGACCGATGAGAAACATAACATTGTTTAGCCATACCACACTGTGCATTGTGTGATGTAGTTCCCTGTCATAATATATGTCTATTGCTGTGCCCTCCAAGTTTGTTTCTGACCAATCATAGTCATTGTTATATTTCTCTGCATTGATTCTGTTATCTGTAAGATGATTGGTTAGTTTTCCTACATTTGACAGTTTCACACTAAAATCAACCAATCAAATTAATGTTTTATGAAAATGCATAAATATACTTCTTCAAAATATATTACTGGAAGTCATTGCTTTAAAATAATATTCTTTTGATCAGATAGATTTGTCTTTCTGACTGTCTAATACTTTTGACATTTACGGAAAGTCTATAAAGTGTTAATTTATCTTTAATGTATCTGTTATTTGCTTTTTTAGCTTCCTTAATGTGCTTTTTGAGTCAATTTTTACCTATAAATGGCTGATAGCATATATACTGGTGTCTCGTATTTCCGTGGCACTTAACTATAAACTTAAATACAATGTTTAAAACAGCAATACTAGTAACAGCCTGCCACTGAATAATAAAATGTTCCTTTGGTTTATGATTTATTCTAATTAAATGTTTTTATCGGGCAAAACATAAACAAAATTAAGTTTTTCCATAACCTACTCCTTTCTACACTTGGAGAGCGGATACCCCTATTTCCACGGTATCCAATGAAAACAGTTCTTAGTGTCGCCTACAAGACATGCACCAGTCCGAAACCAAGTAAAAATGTTAAGACAGATGTTGCTAACTGTAGCAGACAAGTTAGCATAAGATGTTATGTATACTTTTGTTGCTAGAGGTTTAGCAGGTGACCTACTCTAAAAACACTAGAAAATTTACTCTTTACTAGGAGGAAAAGTTAATTCAGCCCAAAAAAATTTTTTATTTACTTTTTTGTCTACTTTTTGATTAATTTGTGAGATTTAAGTGATAGTGCACTTATTTACAGGTATATTACGTATGTATGACACACACAACTGTTTATATCCAATACCGCGGAATTAGGGGTACCACGGAAATATGAGGCGAGGCTATAAATGTTATAACCATTTCTTAATTTCTTTTTGTTTTTTATAACCATTTCTTAATTTCATTTCACCAACAATGATTGTGATTTTAGTACTTTTTAAAACCTTTTGTTTCCTCTGCTTTTTAATCCAACTTCTTTTTGCAGCTTCTTAGTTTTCTGAACTTAAACTTCTTTTTACAGCTTTTCACCCATGACAACTGTATATCATTATGATAATAACCTATTTACAGTAAAGTTCCACTAATACGACCACTTTGATTATTTTGAAATCATGCTGATTTTTGCCAGTTTAAGGTCCCAAAGTATTAAATTTAGAACAAAAAAGGTCCGCTAATAAGACCGATTCACTATTACGACCACATTTTTACTGGTCTTATTAGCGGAACTTCTCTGTAGGTACTTGTATTGTTACTGTAAAATCATTTATCATTTCATGGGGGATTAAATTTCGTGAATTTGGTGGTTCAGACAAGAATTTTGACCTTCATATTTATTACCTGAAATGCAAAATCCATGAATCAACGTCCTAATGAAATGGTCTTTTTTACCAAAACCACGAAATTTCATCCCATAAAAATTAAATGATTTTACAGTTTATTCTTTATAGTGACTATAAGCTGTTATACTGAATACATGTGATACCAATTAGTTTTAAACTGTACCTGTTTGGCCTCAAATCACCAGAACTTTGTTTAGTGCTCCTTTCAAAGCACACCCAAAGAAACTAGCTATATTTAGGTTGTATTGAAATCTCTAGGTCAATTAGATAACTAATTTACTATAATACTTGTTTGAAAGCACATACGTTCTTAATTACATAATAATTGATTACTTTGTATCTTAATTTTCAATTTATTTAACTTAACCAAGATGATAAGCTTCTGATACCAAATGTATCTATTGAATAGAAATATGTACACATGCACAATTAGGCCAATTTTTTTGCAAGTTTCATCATGTGCAACAGGTCTGGTATCTGTAATAATTCCTAGCTTGACAGTCTTGTCCTACATCAGGAAAGGTTTATTTGCTTTTAAGACCAATATCATTGCAATTGTCATCATATGCAACGAATTGCTATAGTTCTTCTCTTGCTAAATGATAGCTTTGCCCTGGACCAGCATTAGTTATAGTCTCCATCATGACTTAAATACTGTTGGTACAATTTTTAACCCAAAATTCAGGCCAAACAGTAAACTTGTACCATATTGTTACTTTAAGGTCATCAGCTGGTGGTTTACCACATTTTGTCCTTCTGTAGTGATCCTCAGTGACTCACTTCCTTAATTAGACCGTTTTTCAAACATTTTGAGTAGATATTCAACTTTCTATTATGTACTCAGTGAAGTACATATCCAGTTTCTCAAAATATCTTCTTATAAACACTATATATTTGATCTTCAAGTGTATCCGAACACCCAAGTATTTATCCTCTACTGAAGTGGAAAATTTTCATCAAAGAAAAACCTTTTATATAAATCAACAGGTCGTAATCCCTTCATTTAATTTTGTTATATCATGTGAAAAAAGATCATCCCTGCTTTACTTTACTTATAATTTGAATTGGAGATGATGCTCTTCCATAGGAGTTGGAGGTATTAAAGTACTCTTCAATTGGAGATATTACAGTACTGTCAATTCGGAAATGATACTAATTTCAATTAGAGATGATACTCTTCCATTGTATGTGATGCTGTAATTCAGCTCTTCAATTGGAGCTGATGCTGTAATTCAGCTCTTCAATTGGAGGTGATTCTGAAGCTCAGCTCTTCAATTAAAGGTGATGCTGTAATTCAGCTCTTCAATTGGAGCTAATGTTGTAATTCAGCTCTTCAATTGGAGGTGATTCTGTAATTCAGCTCTTCAATTGGAGGTGGTTCTGAAGCTGCAGCTCTTCAATTGGAGGTGATGCTGTAGTTCATCTCTTCAATTGGAGGTGATGCCGAAGCTCAGATCTTCAATTGGAGGTCATAGTGCAGACTTTTATAGTGGAGGTGATGCAGAATTCCTTTAAAGTAACAATTTGAGAACAATAATTATTGAACTATGGGTTTAAAAAGACATCTGATTTTTCTTGCACCAGCTTCTATGAATAGGCTGAAGAATTTAATATTTTCAAAAAAATTGCAAGGACCCGACCTTTTACAGTCCCTTTAAAAGCTGAACTCAGAAGGAATGATAAAGTGCTAAAACCTCACTTCTAAAACAATCTATGTCCATTGTTGACTTTTAACAATTCAAGTTTTGTCCTTTGTCAGATTCTGTCAGATTCAGCTAGGTTAAGTTTATAGTGATTTATTTATTGCGACCAGCATAATTTGTTCTGACTAAATTTGTTCAGGCTGGTTATGTTTTATTTCTCGCCTGCGGTGATTTCTCAGCCTGTATACTAGGTATACTACTACTACCATATATGCATCTCCTTCTCTCATGTGTGGGTTAGTTAAGTTTTACAATGAAGCGATCTTCTACGCTTGGTAGATCTTTTACAGTATTGGTTAATGTATGTTATGTATGGATGAATTCTACATAAATTACTTTGTATAAAAAACGAACCGAAAATATTTTATAAAATTTTGACTAATTCTGTGTTTACGTGTGACCGAAACTTTGGTATTTTTCACTATGTGACTGGATTAACAGGTTTTGTACGACGTGCATCCACATCTTGTAAGTTAACCTCAACTATTGTTCCTGTTTGGATCGTTTAATGTAACAGGTGTCAATGTATGACATATCTTTTATGAAAAGTTTAGCTCTTCAATCGGGAAAACAAATATGTATCTATATACTTTTGATCTGCGCTCTATTTATATAAAGACGAATGAATAATGGCATAGGTAATTCAATACAATGAAATAATAAGTGTGTATAATACTTGAATACTTTTAATGTTGTGATTAACGAGTGTGCTGTTCATCTTTTTCATCTAGTTTTTTTTGTTTTGAAATACAAAAACTGTCTTTTAACTGACAGAGTGAAAACTGTATAATTATACTAATGTCCATCTGAGGGTATTTATATGTAGGGTAGATAATGATTAAAGAGATTTTTGTTCAAATACACTACATTTGTATTTGCTTTGTAGCATTTTTGAAACAAAGTAGATCTATTAATATAGTATGCATACATTTCATGTGTTGGATTACCATTAATCATCATCATCTAAACACTGCATGCCAACTATAGGTAGACCTATATGTATGTATAATTATATATGTAGATGAATTAGTCCGGAAGTTAAGCTCAGAATAACTTGACTTATCATTAAGTCAGGATGCCTTATATAGTATTATACTCAAGTCTGAGAAACAGTAGTGTAACAGTAAAGCTCTTAATGTATGGCTAATGCTCTTTTCAACAGATCAAGAGGTCACTGGTTTAAATCTTGGCATTGGCTCTTTGTTATTTCTGGAAATGCTTTGCAGTGTTTACCACCCAACTAGAGATGACATGGTTGGTGACTAGAGGTAGTCTCCCGTTTATTGGTGATATACACTGGGCATATTAAAGAATCTTATGGAGTCTATTTGGAAATTTAGGGTATTGCACCTGGAATCATTGGTACCTATTCCTTCAAAATATTATTGGCCAATAAGACAGGGAAAAACTGTATGACCACGCTCTTCCGACTGTCAACCGAACAAAAAAATAACAAACAAGCTACAAACGTGTATCTATTATCACCAACTTATCACAATGCCGCAGTATGTAAGAATGCTATCATTGTTGTGTCCCCTACATCTGTTTTAGATCGCTATCTCTAAACGTTGATGTCTTAATCCCGATAAGTCCTGTAAGAAACTTGAATAACTTCCTATAGTGTATTGTCCTCAGCTTGAATGACCTGGCTGTATTGTCGGGTACATCGTATTGTCGGGTACGTCGTATTGTCGGGTACGTCGTATTGTTGGGGTACTCGTATAGTACATTGTATAGTATCTTTACATATGTCCGCCTCTATGAACAAATATACTAGTGTATCATTGCCTGTATGAAGACAAGTTGTAACAAATTGAAGTTGTGGAGTTGCTTATGGTACTTTACCATCAAATTGTTGCTATCAGTTTGTATAAAAAAAAGCAAAGTCCAAAGTTAAACAATCATGTTTTTGTACCTTAAATCGTTAAATTCCTCACAATCAAGTCACCCCTAAGGGTTACAGTCACCTCTTTAAGTGCACATTTTTGGTCAATCCATTTTAATTCTGATGCCATTATTATAATTTTTGAAAGCTGTCAGTCAGGGAGCACAGCAAATATTGCCGTTTAAATTATAGGGCTTGGTAACTATACAGTCTCAAAAAGGCTTGAGGGAATGCATTAAATTGGCTGTTTAAAATGGATGTATGCTTAATACAGGTTACTGGCTAAGCACACACAAATAAATTAAATATTCTGTTTAAAAAAGATAGTAAAAATCAGACAAGGAAGGCAGCTCTCAACTTAAACCAGCCAAGCAAAGAAAAAATCACAATTAGCACAAATGCACTGCACAATGTCCACACCGGTGGCCACTTAATGAAGGTGAATGCTATTAAGCACACATTAAAATAAATGGAATATGCTCTTTGAGACAAGCATTTGCTCAATTTAAGTGTTTGCTAGTACAGGTTTTTAAACTACAAATTTAAGAAGTATTGTTCAAGTTTTTAGCAAGATCATAGGTACAAATAGTACTTACTTGGCCATAAATTCTCCATTAATTATATAGTACCGTAAACTCTCCAATAATTATACAGTACCGTGGTATATAATACAGGTACTTCTGCACCAAAACTTGAGGGATACAGAGTATATCTTATTGTTCAAACCCTATCATTATCTGCAGTTTCTTCCAGTTTCTCTCATCTTTGTCCTTGCTGTATTTAAAGTACCTGTCTAGCTTTTAATCCAACCTTTAATTTCTATTGTAACAATAAAAGTTTATCTTGTGACACTACAATTTAATTTGTTCATCTTTGGGTAAAAGTTGTAAACCAGAAATGAATAAATAAGATTGTTAGAATGGTGGATCACTTGTGTAGGTGACTATACGACCTGACACTTTAAAGAACCAAGGAGTCGATTCAGAAAGAGCTAGAGTAGCAACCCCCTGATTCCTTGCATTACCTAATTGTCCATTCCCTCCAGGTCAATGGTCACTGAATGACCATGCCCTTTTTGCTGAGCCAAAGGAACTGCCATCAACTTCTATGTGTTGAGGAAAATCAACATTGAGGTTAAATGGAGAGCGATGGCCTAGAGGTAGGATTGGCACTTCGGGATCGAGAGGTCCGGGTTCGATCCCCCTCTGGACCACTGGTTAATTTCTCTGAGCAAGACCCACATGCTCCACTCCACCATGGTGTAAAATGGTACCTGTGAGGGCAGTGTCTATTCCTGGGCACCGCAGATCGATGTTGGCTGCCACACCCACAGGAGAGAAATAGTCTCCCCTGGGAGACACGAGTGTAGGTTTCCATAATGTAGCCCAATGACCAGGAGAAGTTTAAATGTCAAAGGGTGCTTGAGCGGCCCAACAGCTGAAAAAAGCCCTAGAAAATTGGTAACTTAACTTAAATTTTATGAGAAGGGTATATGGCCTGCTGTGACTAGGAGTAGAGCCTGGATTGCCAGGTTTCAATTAAATCCAGCACATTCTGCACTGGGACAAGCTAATATGCAACGACCTTGATTTGGTAATTCCATTTCAAGGGTTTGGTGCAAAACTATGGTAACTACATCCATTTATAGAGGAATTTACCATAATTTTGCACTGAGCCCTCGATTTTCCTTCAAGTTATGTCCACAGTTCCCTGTACATGATTATCCTCATACATTTCCCTAGTGTCACCTGATAGTGTATGGTAGGCCAGTTGTAATCTATACCTTTGCATTTTATGTGCATGTTAATATATCAAATTCTTAGATGTTACGATAGTTATGAATGACTAACAAGGATTTGAGATATTTAGTAAAAACTCATAAATTACTTGGTGACACTTAGTTACCAAATTTATGCTTCAAAAATCAAAAGACTTAGTGTACCTTATGTCTAGGGGTGAATTTTGTTTGGGGCTGTCTCCTCTGGTCAATAATTGAAAAGTGTGTGTGGTTTTGATGAAAAATGCTGGGTTCATGCCCAATACCTCTGAATGTAAAGGTCAACACCTTCCCCTTCAAGTCTTGTTCAAGCCTACCATCTTGGGATAGAGTACCTGTCACTGTACCCTTCAAGCCTAGTTCAAACTCACCATCTGTAGAAAGAGAGTGGCCAATACCATACCCTTCAAGCCTTAAGTTCAAGCTCACCATTTCCATAGAGTACCAACCACTTTACCCTTCCAGCTTAGTTCAAGCCCAACATCTTTGAATAGAGTACCCGCCACCTTACCCTTCCAGCCTAGTTCAACCCACCTCTTTAGAAAGGGAGCATCATCATAAATCAGTGGTTACGGTAGTCATGCATTGACTGAAAATGAAAAATATGCTGGTTAAATGAGAATGGCAAGAGAGTGGCCAACACCATACCCTGGTAGTATACCTAGAGTTGGCTCCCTTCCCCCTGCAGTCAACGGCTTTCAAACAACTAAACAATATACAATATTACAACCATCTGTTTGCTAAATCTTTGGACCATTTATGAATCAATAACAAATCTTTTCGCAATTTTATACATCTGAATTTGGGTCTTAAAAATGCAATTGTGTTCATTACATTAACAATCGAAGCGATAAACAACATTTATTGCATGAAAGTTTGTTGTTGATCGTTACATAAGCGTAACACACTATCAATTAATTTTCCACTGTATCTGGTTTAATGTACGTTTTATAGGATATATGAACATTCGTCTCACTATAGGACAAGTTTGCAAATTCTGCCATAAAATTTACAAATATTATAAACTGAATAAAGTTGTTGGCGTTCCCCCAACCAACAAGGCATTATGTTAATATATGGCTACAAACATCCATGAAAGTTGATACTTGATCTACTAAAATAAAAACCATTAACTTCAAATATTATGGGGCAATGTTGAATGATTGCCAAATGAAATTCTATTATGAAAGAATTAATGAGCCGTTATTGCATAGTCAGCAAAAACACAGCTTATTAATATATAGTAGTATGCAGCCGTTGAAAGGTATTCATGTGGCTCTACTAGTAAGCATGGATGATGTTGTGTTGGGCTCTCAAAGTTAATGGGTCCAACACATTGATGTTTTAAGAAAAGTTCTTGCAGACCAAGAAAATGTCTGGGAAACATCCTTGAATTACTTCTAAAGAATCAGAAATGTTGAACATTCACTACATAGTACGATTAATATCGAAAACCATAGAATTAAATTTGATGAAAAGAGTTGGTGTCATTACATAGCCCTGAGATCTGATGGCCAATTTCAATATCAATTTCACAGTAACAATAATTGCATATTTGTACATACATGTTGATAGTGATTATATTATAGTAAATATGCATTAAGTAAAACCGAAATATCCTTTAAATGAAATCAATTGTCTGTATAATGTCAGTTAGTCTATGTGTTTGACCTAATCCTTTTGTACAAGGTCGCTCTGTGGTACAAGATCATGTGAAATGCTGTCATGTTAAGAACATTCAATTGAATAATATACCATTCATTTACTGTCCGTGAAAAAAGATTACCCCACGACAAGATTTTTTCAGAAATTTGACGCCTTTATGAATCAATCAAGTTGCCACTGTGACTTCTATTTTCTAATTACGTCAATTTTGTTAGATTTTATGAATTAAAAATCAGATATGGCTAAGCTGAAGGGATAATATGTCAATTGATTGACAATTGGTGAAATAATATTTTCTCTTAATGTATTGAAAAAGGAACAGTAGGGCAAAGTTGTATCGCTTATACTATGAAAAAGGAACGGTAGGGCAAAGTTGTATCGCTAATATTTTCATTCAAATGTAATAATTGGAACATTGTATACCAATAAGTCCAAGTCCCCAATGGTGGCATATTGATTGAGATAGTTTACCTTTGAGAATGGAAGGTTACAGATTAGATCCCAGGCTTTGGTGACCAAAGTCACATCTGGACAAATGGCAAAAAGGTGCATGGGTCTAAGGGCAACAATAACTCTGGACAAATGGCAAAAATGTGCAAGGGTCTAAGGGCAACAATAACTCTGGACAAATGACAACAATGTGCAAGGGTCTAAGGGCAACAGCAACTCTGGACAAATGAAAAATATGTGCAAGGGTCTAAGGGCAACAGCAACTCTGGACAAATGGCAAAAATGTGCAAGGGTCTAAGTACAACAATAACTCTGGTTAAATGACAAATGTTGCAAGGGTCTATGAGCAACAATAACTCTGTTCAAATGGCAAAAAGGTGCTAGGGTCTTAGTACAAGAATAACTCTGGTTAAATGACAAACGTTGCAAGGGTCTATGAGCAACAATAACTCTGTTCAAATGGCAAAAAGGTGCTAGGGTCTTAGTACAACAATAACTCTGGTTAAATGACAAACGTTGCAAGGGTCTATGAGCAACAATAACTTTGGTCAAATGGCAAAAAGGTGCTAGGGTCTAAGGCTTACAATTACTCTGGCCAAATTGCAAAAAGGTGCAAGGTCTTAAAGTGCAACGAAAACTTTGGCCAAATTGCAAAAAAGTGCAAGGGTCTAAGTGCAACAAAAACTCTGGACAAATGGCAAAAAGGTGCCAGGGTCTATGGACAACATTAACTCTGGACAAATGGCAAATATGTCACCAAAGCACTCACTACTGAAGTAAAGTGGCAAATAGGTATAAGGGTCTATGCAAAGGATTTTGGTCGAATAACAATTAATTTATCTTAAAACGGTACTTTGACATGGCTTTGAAAGAAGGCTTCAGTTATGTTACCTGATACATGTATTATATATCAAGATTGTAAGATAACAATCATATATCTATGCATTCACCTTATCTGTTTGTCATGGTTTATGGTTGGGTGCATGTACACCGGCTCTGTTGTGCTCCAATAAGTTTTGTTGGAGGGAGGAGGTAACATGTTCTCATTTCTTCCGTTTGCCCTCTGCAAGGTGCTTTGTTACAGTTAATTTGATGGTTGGTCACTGCATGGTCAACTGCGTGGTCATTGTCATAGTACAATACAAATGACCGTTGCTATACGAATGATTGTATATTTTTATCTTTTAATGGTAACTTATCTGACTTTGTGTGTTCAAATAATTTATCCTAATCTTTCTTTGACTTTGTTTTACCTACTAATACTCTGCTTTATCTAATCTGCTTCAGAATGTCTTCTTTAGCTTATTTATAAACTGAGTAAAAAAAGTAATATCATAATATCATAACAATATGATTTAGATGTGCACAACAGATATAGTAATAACTTATCCCCCCTGATGGATTTTGAAAGCTACTTGTTCCGTGTATGGTCATGTTTGTTGTATTTAACTTTTCTCACAGTATAATTTATGCATAATAAAGACACACCAGTGATATAGTATTTCCTACTTAGTATCTATTTAAGATATCAAGTTACTCAGTTACTCAAATAACACTGTATCTTGGTTTTAAATGCATGGTGTACTGATAAGGGTCAATGAGGTTTGTGACAATTCACTGATGATGACTTATGTAAGCAGGTTTGACATACCACATGAATGTCAGTTGCATTGGTTAGACTAGTGCTCATTCTCGGCTTGAGCTTTGAACATGTCTTGTTAAAGTTGGTCAAAGAATAAAATTCTTACCACTGTCTTTAACTTTTTGATAACCGATTTTTACTTGCAGTCTTAGCCGCAAGGTCATGTGATATGTCCATCCCGTGTATGGGTCCTTCCATGCAATAATCATAGTATGGTAGTGATTTGTAGTTTTGTAACATTCAATGAAAGATAATTGTCTAGTATCTTGTCGGACAGTTGGTTAATGCAGAGTTAGGATAATCATGTTATATCAAAGCAACATTTTAGAACACACCTTTCGAGTGACGATACTGAATTAGCTTTGTAGCATTTTCTGTGTCTTTCATATTTCATACTAACATGCAACTCAGTATGACTTGTCACTAATACTAACTCTCAGTGCTCACACCATACCATAAAAAATGTTGTGTTGTAGATAATTATGATTGCTCCCATGTTGAATGCAAAGCTGAAAATAATAAATATTGAGTCAAATGTTTCAAAATATAACTGGTAAAGGGAGGTCACTATGTATAAGCTAAAAATTTTGCTACTTAAATGCAGGTATTGATATCACCGTACTATAAGAAAGCAAAATCATAATAAATCCTATTTTTATATTCCAGCGATTCCAACACCAACTAGCATCCAAGCACCCAGCATTTTATTCGGCCTCACGTCTTGGACGAAATCTGAAAGATAGGTGCACAAAAACTGACCCTGAACGAGATGAACTGCAGCAGATGCTCGATGATCTGAAAAATAAATGGAATTCTGTTCGATCTGTTGTCTCAAAAAGGTTGGTGTATTGACTTTTCATGATTTCTAGCTTTACTTGGCCAAAATGACCCAATTTGAATGTTTCAAAATTTAATGTTGAAAACATTATAATTCTCATGTCTTCTTTGTCTGTTTGGTGAAGGAGTCTGTAAATTTGTTTAACTTATTGGGTTTTTTTCCTTGTCAAAAAATCTTTTCAGACCCCTTGATTTAAGCATGCTCCTAGAACACTCATTGTTCTGCTCCTAGTCCATGATTTGACCCATAGTATTATCTTTGGGAATAGGATGTATGTCATCGAATGTTTATGAAGACTAAACTATATCTAGAAGAATAATAACAATAAAAGAGTTAATTCATTATTTTACAGTGATTTTTGTTGAAATTTAATAACTTTTTTGTGAAATGACAAATCTTAAATCCTTTCAAAACAATTTTCCTTATTTGGTAATATTTAATTTCTTGAACTTCCTGTAATCAGCGTCTTTTCAATTCTGACTAAACTCCCCTAATCTTGCTGACAGCTGGAACTAGGGGTTTCATTTGTATGAAAAATCAATATTTAAATCCCATACAAAGGGAGTGTTGATCTGTGACATCACCATCAGCATGTGCAAATTGTTTCATGAATGGAGCACCAGGGTCAAGAATTATTCAATAAGTACTGTTATAAACAAATATGAAAACACCTAAAGGTTATGCCATGTATCAATTCTAAACCAACATTTACCTTTGATACACAAACTATACCCTTTTACAGCTCTTTAAGTTGTATAAGTAACATTTTGAGACGGTCCCTCAGTTTACCTGTACAAAAGCTATTGATGTGTGACTCATTCGTCATTTGGTTATACTTCTGATATTATCGCTGGTAGTTTAAATCACATGATAAACACAAAAGCAATCCTAAACATCAATGTCAATTACACTGTGACAGTGTTTGTGGGAAGTTGGTGACAAAAAAGCGAAATTGTTGCAAAAATCGGCATTCTAGGATTAATAGTTTAATTGTTTTGGATAAATATCACACTCGTTCAAGCTGGCGTCTGATTCAGGAACCGATATGGGCTCCGAGGAGGAGAAATGGGGACAAATGTCAATCCCTCGGCTCATGATGTTTTCACCCAGGTAAATTTCGATTTTGAGTAAATTTTATTCAATTCAGGTAATCAAGCGTAAATATTAAATTTTCTGTTTATGTATATAAAGGGCTCAAATTAAATGTGGATTTTACATGACATAGTGAATGTGTATGTAGTTATATGCTGAATAAATTTCAGTGTCATTTATAAGATTTATCATTTTTTAATTCACCAAAATCAGGTCTAGTATTATGCTGTTTTTATGGACTATCAGTATATGTACTGATTGTCCATATTTTTACTGATCAAAATATCCGTAAATTTACGGACAATTAAATGACAAATTTGAAGTTTTCCTTAAACAGCTAAAATATAGCTCTTGTGCATTTCCACAAATTGTAAATCACTTTATATGTTGTTTGTATACTAAAATGAGTAAAAAATATAGCTTTGGATGGCTGAAATTCACCTTCGAAAATATGAAAAACAGCAAATTTTCCAAATCATAGGAATTTCTCGAAACTTACTTTAATACAGTAAAATTGTATTCTGAACAAAAGTATATTTGTAATTTGTTGCCCTTTTTCTTTAATCGGAAAATAATGATCATTTTCAATATAAGTCCGTAAATTTACTGATATTTTTATCAGTAAAAACATGGACTATCCATAAATTTACTGATTATCCATAAAAACAGCATAATACTAGACCTGAAAATATGTCAAGTTTATATCAATACATTAAATTTGTAATGCATGCATTGATATGGTACATGCGGAACATTATAAGGCCTGGAATTGGCAAAGTTGTGAAAATATGTCCGATAAATTCCTTGTCACTTGTCAGAATTTTGTGTTTAATTATTTATCAGCTGATATCTCTGTTCTGGTAGACCATATCTGGTTGTAATATTGATTCCTTGGCATCTGGTTTCAGTCTTTTGTTTCCTGGCTTTCCACTGTACCTCACACATGTTGCCATATATAACAAATAAAACATTGTTAATGTAATGTCAACATACACTTATCAGCTACACACTATATCAACTTGTTGTAAACCTGTATGCTTTAATTATACCCAGTATCATGCCTCACCTATAGATGTCTATACATGTGTTGTGGCCTGTTTACAAAATGACATCATAACCCTGGTTAAATAGCCATCCTTGACTCAATCAAGTCATGTTCGGGTATTCAGTGACAAGTCCCCTACTCAATGAAATGGTTTTCGGGTATTCAGTCCCCTACTCAATGAAAAGGTGTTCAGGTATATTCAGGTTCCCTACTTTATGGGTCATCAAATCTGTTTATGAATTATGACATCATAACTCTCCTAACTCAGTCAAAAGGTTTTAGGTATTCTGTCCCCTACTATAAGTATAAGGGTTTCATACCTTTTCATTGGACATCAAGGTACTGTTCAATTAAAGTAAAGCTGTGTATAATGACTATTAATGTTTTATTGAAGTCTGTCCTTATTTGGAAGAAATTTAAGATGAAAACACACTATCAATGAAGCGCAATGTATTTTACATGTTTGACGAAATAAGGTCATAAGTATGACACGAAACTCAATAACAATTAAACATTTCCCTTGAGGAGGCTCAAATAGATTCACTTATCTATATGGTACATGTATATTAAATAGTGAAAGTCTATTTCTTGATGATTATGGTTCATCATGCATCATTTTGTCGCTACAAATTGACAAGGAAAGTGAATACAATATATTGATACTTGAAATAAATACTCTGTCACAGTTTATACAATGGTGATCAATATAAATTATAATATTGTTAGGTATGTCATAAATGTGTCATCATTGATCAAAATACAGTACAACATTTCCTAACCAACCAGTCAATTATATTTATTAAGATTCTTTGTTTACTTGAATAAGGACAGTCCTGAATTTAGTTGATTTCATAAGTCAGGTGGTTTCCTAATTGGTATTTAATTGAGGATCTTTAAGACAGGTGCTTTCTTAATTGGTATTTAATTGAGGAGCTTAAAGGCAGGTAGTTGCAAATAGTTGCTTATTGAAGACTTGAAGTCACTATGATTAATGCAGATAATTGTGTCTGTTAGTATTCTGTGTAACAAAATTTTATTTATAAGTATTATTATGCTTATGCTCTTTTAATACTCATCATCATAATGAAATAGACGTAATAACACATAAAGCATATCTGTAGATACCTCCAAAGATCTTAATTACCTCCAAAAAATGAGAAAAAAGAGTTATAAATATGAATATTAGGGTGGTCCAAAAACTATTTGGTAGATAGAGGGGTTTACCAATGCCAGATTCGCACAATTACGTAACATTATTATTGTATATTTAATGAAGTCAGTGTCAAGATGCCTTATACAAAGTACCAGTTCCGGTTAATTAACTTTCTTAATTATGATCAATTATATATAATACACAGTGGTTTCTGGTAGCTGATTCTGGTGGGTGTTGATCACACCTGATAATGATTTTATCACCATGTTAAGTATGTTATTGTATAGGGGACATAATGTTGAGTAATCATATGTAATTAAGAAATACCTTCTGGCTATTGAATATATGATTGTTAAATATGTTGTGTGACAGTGTCTATTGTTGGTACTGATCATGTAAGATTGACCCCTATTGTTGTATATCAACTATAAAGACTGTGACACACTTTACCTGTGATAATCCTGGCCCCTATTTAACATTCCTGACCAGTTACATTCTTTATGGGGATTAAAGAAAGATTAAAGTAAAGTAAGAATAGGTTATAGATCATATATTAGATTTATAAACAAATTAGAGCAAGGGAGCGCTAGCGACCCGCAGCTCTAATTTGTTTATTATTCTAATATGTGATCTATAACCGGCTTATAGTTTACCTGCCCACTTTTGGTGAGCTTTCCAATGCTTTTGTATGCAAACAATAGCATGTCCATTTAGTGAGAATTGAGAGTGAAAAAGTGTTAAGGTGTTTCACCGCTTTTGGGTGGAAGTTTAAAAGTCGCAGACACTTGGGTGTATTGTGAGCGTCTGACAACGAGATCAAATAATACAAAATGCTTAAAATTGATTTTTCAGCATCTTCCCATGTCTTAAAATCCCGAGTGTACTGACTAGTTACTAGTATTACGATTATATACTTTTAATGAAAATACAGAAACACCCTTAGCTCAATCCCTTCAGATGATTTAATCCAAATGATATTAAACATATAATCTAGCGAATTGGTTACGACGTATTTAAAACGTAGTTCTGCGCGCCAATATCAAACTTATTTAATAGTTTTAAACAGTATCCCGAGCATTTTAGAGGACGGTTCTTTTGCATTTATTCCTGCAGAATATAAACTTATACATGCAGAAGTACTCAAATTAAAACTGTAAGCACCTTGCAGTATGAACTTGTTTTTAAAAATAGAATGGTCGCGAAATCTGAATACAACGGATGCAAAACGTTGATTATTTTTTGTTACCTCCCCTGTTTTCAGCATTTCTGAAATCACTAAAAGTGTAATAAAAATAAACTAACCAAGCAATTGTCATGAAATCTTGCATGAAACTTCAATATTTGTCACTCTACTTGAGGACTTGTTGCATGCATGGAAACAGTATGTCGTTCAACGATTTTTCACATTAAACCATGGAGTTAGATAGATAAAAACTCAAAAACGAAAATTAACATATTTTAAAATAGTATTAAAAAATCAAATAACTTGCACAGTATAACATAAAAATTACTGTTTGGTTCCTTATATACGAAATTTCATGTATACCAAATTTTATGAGGATTAAAGCAAAAGTTTTTCGGTAAATTACAATTATCAGTTTTTAGTGGTTGTCCCCAAAATCCAAGAATATCTTAAAAACTAGCCGAGCAAAACTGTTGGGATTTTCCAGAATGATTGTCGTAAATGTGTTCTTTATAAATATAACAGGTTTTATATACATTGTACAGAAAAATCCAACATCGGTGAATCACCTTAAGCAGATTATAAATTGCTGATAGAATAACAGTAATATTATGGGAGTAGGCGGGTCTAGTTTTCCATATAAGAAAACAGCCAAATTGTCCTAATAAATGGATTTACTAAATAGTTATTATGTCCATTGCACAAATAAATGAATAAGTGGTCCCAAAATTTGAAAATCCCTGGCTTTGGATTGGACAAAGAAGTGGGGTAAACTATAAAGGCTTTTGTAATATTCTAGTCTGGTAGACTTCCAATTGACTCCCTCTTCTTATGGTCAAGTCAAGTGACTCATACCTTTAATAACCTTATTTCATTAAAATAGAATAGAAGAGCACCTTTAGGCCATTAGGTATTAATTAGATTATTGCCTAAAAGTCAATGATGAAAAATATTGAAGATCTTTATTTGACATAATCATGCTCCTAGACTAGTTTAAACATTTAAATATAATGAAACGATTGATTATTTCAAGGATGGAAATGTTTGTTTAGCAAATAATAATGTCCCTAGTACTGCTTACTAACTATGCTTAAAAGAAAGTACAGCATCTGAGTTTAAAACATCATACTCTTCATATTCGCTGTTTACTATTTCCATTTAAATTTTATGCATCCAAAAGTTCACCCCACATTGAGCATATACCTTCGCTAATTAGAATCAAATTTATTGACACAGATTAAAGGGATGGGTTGAGAAAAGTTTTGAAGTTAGAATTTAAAATCAAATTCAAGAATTCAAAATGTTTGCCACTTGACTTAAGTCGTGTTATGATTGGTTATTCCTGCAAAGGTGGGGGTAATTATCCATGCTTTGCTGAATTTTCGTTATTTCATTTTTTGGAAGACATTGAAGTTCTGAGTGTTTTTCTGCATTTCAATGATTTTATCATTTAGATTAGCGTCATACATCATGCATTCCTGTCGTACATGACTGATTTAGTGATTAGGCCAATACTATTTGATTGTTGGATTATATGTCTATAAGTTTTAAACTTTAAAATGGGGGGAGGGGCAGTGATTCAGTTGGAAAATGTTTCATTCACATGACATTTATATAAGTTAATGTTTCATATTTCGATTTCCATCTTTTGGTTCAGTAACTAATGATTGAGTTTTTAAAGAAAGAAAAACAACAATTATTTAAAAGTTCAGTAAATGAATTTGAAAACTAGTTGGCGGTTTCAAGGGATGATAACCTAGTGATGAAGTTATTCAGGTCTTATAATACATATAAATTAGGATGAATGGTTATGAATGAAGTTATTATCTTTTCGATGGAATGTTTTCTGCTCCTCCTGTGTGAGTGCAATGATTTATTTACAGCATGATTGAAATTTTGCAATTTTACTTTCAAAGTTTCGTGGAGGAGGAATCTTTAAAACACGTCCCTTGTATAAAATTATGGAAGTAAGGATGAGCAACTCTTTTCTGACACCTGAAATGTATAAAAAAACCCGGAAGTCTGAATTTTTTAAGTGGGGTTACTCATAAATGAGAAATTTCAGAATCATTCAAATCTGCTCTGCAACCAATAGTTTTGTTAAAATATTGTTATTAACTGTCTGACCAGTATTTTATTGCCATTGTATGACCGGTGTATATAACTGGTTGCTATGAATACCCACAAGGGTTTTATGACCAACTCATTGAACTATCTCTCTAAACAGGGTTGCATAGCTTATAATGATGATTATAATAGTTGCTCAACTCTATTCCAACAGACAAGGGAGATAATTTGTGTTACATAACAGCAATTGATCTTCTTACATGTAACAATTACCATAACAAGGGCAGATAACTCTATGTCTGGGTAAATATTGACTCTTTGTAACATATGGCATTATCTCTGGGTTCTGTAAACAATGGTATCTGTAATTTTAGCTGTCAAGTAGAATATTCATGTAGACAATAATAAAATCATTTCCTTACCTATACTCATAGATCTGCACTCTATGAGTATACCACATTTTAACAAATGAACCCCATTTCTATGCTAGTATGTTAAGTATGAGGTGCCAATCACTAAATCACTTGATATTTTCAAAGAATTGGTTTTGAGATGCAAAGTTGCAAATGCTTTGACCCTTTTGACAGTCCCTGATTGTCCTTGGCCCTTTAGATTCAGGACTCAAGCCTCAGGAAGCTTCAGTAGTATTGACATTTTTTATATCTATAACTTCAAAGCTTAGTTCAATATTCGTATTTCAACTGAACTATATCCTAGGTACATGTATGGGTATCGGATAGTGTAAGGATTGTATCATATTAACCCCCTGACTATAATGTACCAGACTGTGTTATGTCATTTATTGTATAGTTGTTAGATCATATAATACATAGACACAATATAACATGACAGGTAAACGTCTAGCTTGTATTATACCTGGTCGCTGTGGTCCCTTTCACTTCATTAAATCAACAGCTTGATTAGCTAGATGACAGCTATATGTGGGTATTTCATGCACCGTCTGTTCTATAATGTATTTATAGCATAATACAGATCTGTTCTAGAGTCTATATTAGTATTACATAGATATTTTTTTATAGATTAAAAAAAATTTATCAGAATCTTATTCAGTATTTGACTGTATTTCTATCATCAGGGATATGAGAATCTTCCGCTGATTGGCGGATTTCTGCATTTTGAGGTTGATGAAACTAATAATGTGATTCATGAAACCATTCACCATTAATTCCTGGTTAATTAAAAAGTTATTTCGTCACCATTGGACTACAAATAAGCAAGTTGGTGCTTACAGTCATTTTTAGACACCCTACAAGCAGGTACAGGTCACCATGAACCTTATGATACCTCTAGGTATAAACAAATTTTAACCATTACTTAATGGAGCTATTTTATTTTACTGTTACCTTCAAAGAGTTAATTGGCTGAAGCCAAAAGTAAGCTCAGACCTGTTTATAAATACTGACTTAGGAGTTAACCTTTTCAAGCCAGATTACAAAGCAATTTAGATCAAAGGATAATTTCTGTATTTGGATTTAAATTGATTGTTACAAAAATGTAATTCAATTGAACTCTTTGACTTTCGTTATTTAATCTGTGGCTAAAATTGGTGTTTAATCCCCCGTAGTTGACCGTGGAGCTTAAGTTTATGTAGTTATAATGGACCATTTCAACTTTAGTAGTGTGTGATCTTAATTATTATATGACTCTAGACAATAAATTATTAATGATCATACTTATATTAAATTTTTTGAATTTAGTGCAATTGTTAATTAAATGTGGTAATATTGCGCTGACAAGTGTTTGACTTGGTATTTTTAGCTCACCTGAGCACGAAGTGCTCAAGGTGAGCTATTGTGATCGCAAAATGTCCGTCGTCCGTCGTCCGTCGTACGTCGTACGTCGTCAACATTTTGACTTGTAAGCACTGTAGAGGTCACAGTTTTGATCCAATCTTCATGAAACTTGGTCAGAATGTTCTTCTCTATGAAATCTAGGCCAAGTTCGAAACTGGGTCATGTGGGGTCAAAAACTAGGTCACTAGGTCAAATCTTAGAAAAATCTTGTGTACACTCCAGATGTCACTAATTTGTTCCAATCTTCATGAAACTTGGTCAGGATGTTGTTCTCCATGAAATCTAGGCCAAGTTCGAAACTGGGTCATGCCGGGTCAAAAACTAGGTCACTAGGTCAAATCTGATAAAAACCTTGTGTGCACCCTAGAGGTCACAGTTTTGATCCAATCTTCATGAAACTTGGTCAGAATGTTCTTCTCTATGAAATCTAGGCCAAGTTCGAAACTGGGTCATATGGGGTCAAAAACTAGGTCACTAGGTCAAATCTTAGAAAAATCTTGTGTACACTCCAGATGTCACTAATTTGTTCCAATCTTCATGAAACTTGGTCAGGATGTTGTTCTCCATGAAATCTAGGCCAAGTTCGAAACTGGGTCATGCCGGGTCAAAAACTAGGTCACTAGGTCAAATCTGATAAAAACCTTGTGTGCACCCTAGAGGTCACCGTTTTGATCCAATCTTCAAGACACTTGGTCAGAATGTTGTTCTTCATGAAATCTAGACCAAGTTCGAAACTGGGTCATGTGGGGTCAAAAACTAGGTCACTAGGTCAAATCTTAGAAAAATCTTGTGTACACTCCAGATGTCACTAATTGGTTCCAATCTTCATGAAACTTGGTCAGGATGTTGTTCTCCATGAAATCTTGGCCAAGTTTGAAACTGGGTCATGCGGGGTCAAAAACTAGGTCACTAGGTCAAATCTGATAAAAACCTTGTGTACACCCTAGAGGTCACCGTTTTGATCCAATCTTCAAGACACTTGGTCAGAATGTTGTTCTTCATGAAATCTAGACCAAGTTTGAAACTGGGTCATGTGGGGTCAAAAACTAGGTCAATAGGTCAAATCTAAAAAATCCTTTTGTATACTCTAGATGTCATCAATTTTATCAAATCTTCATGAAACTTGGTCAGAATGTTGTTCTCCATGAAATCTAGGCCAAGTTTGAAACTGGGTCATGTGGGGTCAAAAACTAGGTCACTAGGTCAAATCTTAGAAAAGCTAGTGTTCACACCAGAGGTCACAATTTTGGTTGTATCTTCATGAAACTTGGTCAGAATGTATTTCTCTATGGACTCTAGGCCAAGTTCAAAACTGGGTCATGTGGGGTCAAAAACCAGGTCACTAGGTCAAATCTTAGAAAAACCTTGTTTACACTCTAGATGTCATCAATTTGATCCAATCTTCATGAAACTTGGTCAGAATGATGATCTCTATGAAATCTGGGCCAAGTTTGAAACTGGGTCATGTGGAAAAAGTTCCAAATTCAATAATGCTTGATTCTACACAAGTACAACTAGTCGGTACTAAACCCATCAGCAGTCAAACCAAAGTATGTATTTCAGGAACTCTACTTTACCTTCTACTCACAAACATTTTAGTACAAAATTCAAATCTAGGCCACATAAGTATTTTGAGTTCATACTACAACAATCTTGCTAACAAAGCCAACATTGCAACAAACTCAGGTGAGCGCTTAAGGGCCAATGGCCCTCTTGTTATGGAAAGTATCAAATAAGACTGTTAAGTAACAGTATAAAATTCAGCCAGGGAAGGCAGCACTTCTGGAAGAATAGAGCGCAGAACTAACACATACCACAAGGCACAATGCCCAGCATGAGATTATTAAATTTAATAGCCGAACAACTCCCGAGTCCCAACTGTCCAAAAGTTGATTGACCATTTCAGGAATAAAAAAGCTGAAAGACCTATTTTCAGCTGTATTATAATGTCTTCTATGATACTTGACAATTATTTGCAGTGCAGAGGAACTACGGGGTCCTGAAGCTATACACTATTGGTTTGTGTTAGAATAGTAAGTTAAAAACTTGGGGCTGTAACTGGCCCCTACGTTGACCCTTAATACGTGTACATGTAGTTCCATACAGTGGACCCCATTGTTTGTCAAAGTTTGAACATATACTTCTTGTCAGTTTTCCCTCATCATGTGTACATTATTCATACCAAGAAATATCCCCTTGCACATCAGCAGGTCTTTTCTGATTCACACATTTGTCAGATATTTGGACCTGCTCCTGAAAGCACAATCATATTCTTAAAAATCCTGCAAAATTCCATTATTTGGTATTATACAAAGTAACCACATTGGCACCTTTACAGCTTTCCCCATTATAGATAGATCTACCATATTACTCTTCAAAAATGTCATGGGTTCATACCAGCTAGGGCCCGGCAAATTGAACCTGCATTACATGATTAATGGACCCCTGTATCTTGAACTATTATACAACATGGACTTTGACAACATAAACAATGCTTTCATACTACAGTACATTTACTTTAAACTATATATCTTTAAGTATTATTGTTTCGAATGTTTGCATCAAAAGCTAAACCCTTATGTAACACTCTAACTTATCTATATACCATTTATGGTGACAGATTTTGCATACAACATGTCTAGTTCATTACAAATTCTGTCAACTAGTTTCTCCATGGTTGATAGAGATATGTCTCGTTAAATAATAATTAGTTCTACCTGTTGTTTTACCTGTCATATCTGATCATATCATATACTGTGTTCCATTGTTTGTTAATTACTTTGATATTTATATAAATACCTCTCCTGTGCACCCTTGGCGTTCAACCTCATAAATTGCTGATTTTATAAAAAATTCATGTGAACTGATTGACAGTGAGTGTAAATATCAATCTGTAACACTCCTGGATTTGTAGGTTTTAAACTTTGTTGGGCAAGAATAAAACATAGTATTACACTTTTTAATTGGAGAATTGGAACGAGCCCTCCTTCTGCTAATCCCCTCATCTACACGGTGTCAGAAGTGTGAGACCCTCACACCTGTGATCCATAACATTGGTGTCAGAAGTGTGAGACCCTCACACCTGTGATCCATAACATTGGTGTCAGAAGTGGGATGTTGGTTATGGGTTTGGTTCTACCAGACTCTACTACCAGTAGTCATTTTGAGGAGTTTCAATGGCTTGTAGGAGAGCCAAGTTCATTATGGTTACCAGTATTATAAGCAGGAAAACAGCTTAATAGGTCAACTATTTACGCCCATCATATACATTATATAGGTACATGTTTACATTTGACTGAAATATGGTTGTAAACCAGCAAACAACCTCATTAAAACACATGTACCATAGCAGTATAAATAATTATACATGTATCGTACAAACGGACTGTTACAATTGTATTCTATACATAGTACTATTGTTTTATAAATTCCCGTCCTTTGCCCATAGTTTGCGATAGAGTTTCAACATGATTAGATTAGCAATTGTTTATATTCGGCTGCTGGAATCTAGTCTGATAAAAGATTTATTGAACCGTTCCAATATCAAAATCAGTCATTATTCTACGATATTTGTTGGTCATGTAAAGATTGTTTACCTTGATTAGATTTTAATGACATTGATATTACTCTTGAGGTCGAACTTTAACTTACTGTTGATGGGAAAATAGGAAAATAAGAAAATATGATCAAACAGAAATAATGATGATTCATTGCTACATGGTTGATTGGTGTGTTGATAAGTATGGGTATACTTTTATAGTAGAATGTGTTTGAAATTTCCTTTGCGCTATATGTATAGATGTGTTACATTTAATTTAAATGAAATTGCTCCCATAATGTCGCATTTTGTTTTGCGATGTACTTATAAATGGGGTTGATTAATTTAATGAGACTGGTGGGTTGGTTTTATGTCCGATAGTTCAGTTATTTGGTGACTTGCAGTAGTCTGTACCTTTACAATTGTGTGGGTGTCTTATTTGTGTTTCCACTTTGTGGTCATCGGGGACCTCCCATTTGACAACGAATGTTTCCAACTAGTCATTTTAATCATTTTGAACACTTTATTTTACTATTTGCACTTACAGGTAAGTCTTGAGTATTCTAGCCATTATAGCATAGAATATTAAATTCTGCTAAAAAATATCAAGTTCCTGGTAGAAACCTTGTATAGAAGTGACACGTATTTGGTCAACATACCTTGATAGTACTTGAAGAGTTGCAAACGTACCGTCAAAGGAGTCGAATCCTAGTACTATATCTGCTAGATGACCATGCTTGTCAGGAGCATATATATTGGTTATGATACCGCCGTATGAAATAATATCAACCTCATAGTTGTTAGCATTCTTCAATGTAAACCTAAAACGTGAATGTATTAATACGTATATAATAATTTGTTATTTTAAGATTATTCTCAATCGAGTTTTTATTTTTATTAGTACTGACTATATATAGAATTCCATTCCGGCTCATTATATTCATGTATCTATAATATAAAGTATTTTGAATGGGTCGATATTAGTTGTCAGGGGTCGGAAACCGTAAAAATTGTCCTCGTAGCAGCTGTCTTGAACTGTTCATTGTTGGTCAGAATTTCTTGGTCTTGTTATTAGATGATGTTTCCCTATCACTCTTGACTTCATATTTCATTGACCACAGATACAAGTCATACAATAGTGGCTTCATTGCATGACCCTAGTATACAAACAGCGGGCAGTTTGTCGGAATATTTTTGAAGATGTTCCGCAAACAAGATTATTTCGGCCGTGTTTGTTCACTTATATGTACAATTGTTACTGTCAATTGACACATCATAGACTCAAGGCTAAACTCTCTTAATTCACTAAATTTAAACCACAAGATACCACAGTGTAGCGTTAAACCTTCGTAATATTATTATTGTTGGTACGCCCTGTTTGTAAATAACGTTTCACTTATATTCACTTATAACGCATAGATTTAATGTTTTATGCATTATGTTTCACAGTACTAAGTCGAGATTGTTTGACTCTTAGGGAGGTGGGTCACAGTATTACTTAGTGTATTAAAATTGTATGTACTAGGTCAACTCAATTTGTTAGTTTGACTTTAATAGTAGTCATTATTTTGCCTATCTTATGGGCTAGATTACGAATGTATTTATACTGAAATGCTTGATATTTTCATCTTTCGCCATTAAAGACATGATAGATATTTAGTCCATTTAATGAATTCACCTTTGTACAAGAGTTCAGAAGTCTTTGCGAAGTATTTACCCTGTCAAACCAGTCTTAATACTACAATCTTTTCAGCAAATACATCTTAAGATATTCGCTTTGTAGAACAGTAGATACAGTCGGCTTTATTAAGCTCTAACGAAAGAAAAAAGATAGGACGATTTTTTTATTTTTGGAAACTTGTTTTTATGTATTAACCCAGATTTTCAAATCGTTATACAAACATTGACGTATTGAAAGAAGCGGAGTTTTAATATCGTTATATTATAGTATGTATAGGCAATGATTTGACGATTTGATTGATATTTGATTATAGTTATACTATCTGTATTGGTATTTAATAATGATGTAAATTCTTATATTGAATGGTAAATATTATAATTCGGGTACATGTAGATGTCCTTATCAATGAATGATCAATGTCTGCCAAACTCGATATTTGATATAAAAAACTTGTTTGAATAGTTTGATATAAACATTTTTGTGCATTTATATAAGCTGGGTTCAAGCCAAGGTTATAATACTCTTAGGGGTTAATACGATAAGACACAAGCAACATACAAGTAACAGGAACCGTACATTAGCCGTTTGCTATACCCGCCCCTGATCTCCCCCTAAACATCTCAATCTGAGCTTAATCCAATATTGGCTAAATCTCATCTCAAAATTTGCCTTGTCTCATTTTAAATAGATAATTTCGTTTAGGAGGCTGAACTCAAAATTTGCATCACAAAACAGAAAGTGCTATCCTTAGTTTGTTGTAGTGAAATTTAAAGTGTTTCAACTTCAGATTCGTCTCAAACTCATGCAGACTTGATTTGAGGAAAATCTCAATTTGAGGTGAGATTTTTACTTGAGATTCTTCGGGAGATTTGGACCAGCTGCACTTAGTACAGCATTTTCAACGACACATATATTTGTGGGTGTAGTGACAAAGTATACCATAGTATAGTACACCAGATCAAAACATTCGTCTATAATGATTTGTGGTCGTGAAAGTGATATTTACGAGCCTGTATTAGTCGTATAAATACAATATTATTTACCTACGTATTCTCCATTTTTACGCCTTGTATGACTTTTACATGTTGTTGCCCAGATCGGCATGCGTCTTTTATCTAATTTTTCGTCTAATTTTTGTCAAGACTGTAAGGAGTGAACGGTAAAATTTTCAGACAGTTAACTATTTGATATATTAATACCAAATGACATTTTATTTTTTCTTCTCATTCAACTTCAACTTGAGGGCAAAAATACCGAAATATCGGAGTTGACAGTCTGTTTTATCTGCACTTTCCCACACAAATATTATTTGGTAACCATAATAACCCCAGTATGTATACATGTAATAGACATTAGCATGGCTAGTTGTCATTGCTTGGGCTCTATAGTGGGATGGGGGTGGCCTATAATAGTAAATGAGGTCACTTTGGGCTTTTGAAGTATGTGGATAACCTATTTCATTTGGGCGATTATTTGAACAGTAGGTCATTTAACTGTTTACATATTTATATATACCATGGTGAGATATTCAAATGAACGTGCTGTGTAAATCGCGTCCTGATAACTCGATGGACGTTTGATCGGCGAAGAAAGCCCAGGACAGAGAAAGTGAATTAAGATAACTTGGCAATTTGTAAAAGTTTAATTTGTTTTATATGTTTACTTTTTGATTGATAACTCAGAACTTGGCAGAATGTCATAAATTTATGGACTGTGAATAAGAAGGGATATTTAAATATTAAATATTCAGCTAGTTATTTGCACTGGGGGTCGTCTCAAGAATATATTAACGTTGGATGCAGTACTGCTATAACTTGGTGTTGATCCTAAATCATTTACAATGGTTTCGGTTGTATTCTAAACTTCTTGGGTCATATAATATTCACCAAATCATATTTAAAATATACAATGTAAATATACCGGTACTGTGAATGTTGTCTGCCTACTCACATATTTTTTCATTGAATCTCATAATAATTTATGAAGTAAATGTGGTATTTATATCACAAACTAGTTTGTGTACTCTCATGCAAACTTCTTGTGGCATGCCTCATTTTACAGGGTATGTCATTTCTAAACTAATTCAGGTGGCCTCAAACTCAGACAGCATACCACCCCCCCCACCTAAAAAGAAATCCAGCTGATTGGTGTTTGTTTCCTTCTTGGTTTGACAGAAGGATGTTGGTTGGACCCCCTAACAGTGAAATATTAGAAACACTAATGGTTTATAGTATCATAGCTCTCCATATACATAAATAGCTCCAGGACGGGCTTGTACAATGCTGGGTAGTCTCCACATGACTGAATTCACTGCCACTGGTGGTGGGACGTAAAAGGCAAAATGAATTATGATAATCTGTTATAATAATATTCCTGTTTCTCTATTTTCAGTCAAAACAAGCTGGACGAAGCGTTACTAACATCAGGGCGTGTAGCCGACGCCCTCAGTTCTATGTTAGAATGGCTGGGCAAGGTACAGAGCAGTCTGGGAGAAGATCAGCCGATACTTGGTGACCTTGACACCGTCAGTATGCTGATAGAACAACACAAGGTGAGAATTACTATAGTAACATTAGCAAACAGCAACAGGTGACTCCGTAGCTCAGTGGATAGCGTGCCTGTCGTCTAATCTGGCAACCCAGGTTCAAATCCCTGTGGAGACACTCAATTCTAAGCTTGGCAGATTGGTGTGTATACATATGAAAAAGTCTCTTGGACCAATTATTTGATTATCTCCCCTTTAACACTCTGGGCATTTGTGTACAAGGTTGAACTGCTATCTGGCTACTGGATGTGAATGGGTGACATCAGGGTCCTTTTAGGGACATGTTAAGGTCACAGATCAATTGTCTGAATTGTCAATATATTGAAACAATATTTTATTGGGAGTCAAATTTAAACAGCCAACTGAGCCAATCATTACAAAGCTAAGTAAGCTGTAAGATATATTTGCAACTTGTGGCTGACAGTAACCATTGGCAGTGATGGTTGTAAGAAATTTTTGCCCATTGTTAAGAACGAAAGTTTTGCTAATTTTTGGGAATCTTCAATTAATTCCATAATTATAATTCCTATTATTAATTGCGTTTGAAGGACCATCAGGCGAGGCTATGTGAGAGTGGGAAGAACGTTTCGGTAAGGGCATGACAGAATAATGATAATATTGGTGTGCTGTTCTGTAATAGCTTATAAACATATATGTTTTTGACTTGGATGCTAATGTGTTTATATAAACATATGTTTTTGACTTGGTTTTGCATACAAGAGTTAATAATGATAATGCTTGTTATGCCACCTCTTCAAGTCTTGTTTGTTCTTGAACATTGTATGAGCCTAATACTATGAGGGCTGTTCATGCATTGATTAACATTAATGCTTCAAAGGTCAATAGTTACTGATACTCGTAAAAGGTCAAGGTCAAAGTGACCTTTTATAAATATGAAAAATGACTGATTGGCGGCCATTGTATTTTGTAGATGGCACACTTATTTTTTAACAACCTTGTTGAGCTTTTCAATACTACAATATTTAATATGCTTTTTGAAATGTGCACTTAATTCTTAAGATGTAACTGGCCAGTAGCCATGAAAAAAATGCCTCTTGTGTAATCATTAAATGGGTCGGTCAACATATTACCAAGCCTGATCTGTAATGGACCTTGCATGGATATTATCAAAAAGTATGAGCAAAAATATATGTACATGTATGCACAGTTATCTGCTTTACGAAATGTATTTCATTTTCCTTGTAACATTGTTTGCTGATGTTTCTGACAATGTCTATAGATATAAAACAACAAAAACTTTGGCCCCTTTTAATTCCCAAAAATGTGTTTAAAAGGCATGTTGAGGTCCTGTATTTCCATCGCCATATCAGTGCAGGTCTTGGCTCTGACACTTTCGGAAATATCAAGTCTGCTCGATTCAGTTGGTGAACAAAGTTAAAATCTGTTTAAGGTCAGTTTCACTTTAAACTGCATTTTTGTACCACCCACCAGTTATTGTGGGGGAAAGACATGTATGTTTTACAAGGGATTATAGTATTTTTCTTTTAAATCAAAGTTTCTGTCCTTTTAAAGCTATGAGGACCAAATAATATTTATGGCCATTACTTTACTGCTAACAAAAAGTTTGTTGCAAATCTGTCCTAACTCAATGCTAGTGAAGATTCAGTTAAGATAGATTTGACCCAAAACTTACACCCTGACTTAGCACATATCTCATAAATTCGGGTCTTCAGTAATCGGGACAAATATTCAAGCACTCACTTCCAAAGTCAGGAATGTTTACTCGAGAGATTGTGTTTTCGGTTGTATATCAAAAACAAGATAATCCCACATGTTTTAGTACCGATGTTGATATATTAAGTACATACTTCTTATTGGTGTGAATTGCCTTTATCAAAAATCGTAAAAACGTTTTTGAAAACCTTGATGAAATATTGAAATTTGTCTCAGTTGAAAGAGAAGATTCCTAATAAAACAAGTTATTTTTAGATCAGAAAGCCACACTTGTTGCTCAAGTATTAGTACTAATATTTTGACATGTTCATTGTTAGTTAATCTTGTAGTTTAGATATAATAATATTGATTCACAAAGTGAGTTAAATCTATGATGATGCATTATTTACTTTAATGTAAAACTCATGTAAATTTTTAAGTGATTTTGATCTTGAATTTAACACAGTTTGAGTGCTAATGTATATACCGACTTCGTACATAGTGTTTGAACATGTGAGTCTAAACAAGTGTTTACATAAATCAATTCTAAATGATGATCTAGTTATAGTCTCCAAAATGAAGTTCTCAAGCAAGACTAGTGAGACTCCAAAATGAAGAGTTCTGCAAATACTTAAAATGAAGAGTTATCATACCACCTCCAAAATGAAGAGCTGATCAGTCATTTTATTAACCAGCTTCAATAAGAAGAGTTAAAAAAGTTAGGAAAGCTCATGTTTTGTTATTTTTTTTCCTTCTTGTTGTTTGCAATACACGATCTGTCTTTTGTCCTGTCAAAAAATCAGTATTATTGCCATGTCAAGCTCTGTCAAAATCTGGTTGGACAAAAACACAAACAGCAAGGGTCAAATCAGAGATACAAATCCTTAATGAATAACATTTTAATATTTTTCTTCTTTTAGGCCTTGCAACAAGAGTTGGCAGCTAGAGAGCAGACGGTGGCCGCTATGAAAGCATCGGGGAACCTACCACCGATACAACTAGAGGAACTCAATGGTTTATGGGATTCTGTGAATCTTCTCAGTGAAGTCAGAGAAGCTAAACTCAAGGAATCTCTGCAACTGGTAATATAGATACTCTCAACAAGTGATTTCATAGATATTTGAGTGTCAGCCTAGATGACTGCACAAAATGGTTCGGGGTTCAAGTTGCTTGGTTTATATATATTCATGTAAGGGTACTGTGATGCGGTCCTCCCAAATCACAAGACCAAGCCATGCACAAGCATAAGAATGTGAGACTTGGCATACATGCATATAATGTTTACAACTATACAAATATATATTTGCACCAATCTCAAAGAAGGCCTTGTCATAATTGTCATAATAAATGGATAAAAAAAAACCACAAATAAAAAGTCAGAATTGCATTGCTGTTTTTGGGAATTCAGTAAAATTCTGTATACATTCTATCCTTAGTATGGTGTAATTGGTTGACAAAATGTTGCATGTATATATAAGTCAATGTTGTGTCTGATGTCCCTGTATTACCAGACCTAACCATTGGCATGCTGTGTATGAACAGTGCCAGACATCCATCTGACTGATTACAATATCGATTCTAACAGTGAACTTACTTGTTAAGTCTGTGTCGTGTGAAAGTTCAGTGTGCCTAGTGTGTGTTTTTTGTCGCAATGAAATCCTATATAGATGTAACTGCAGCAATTTCTGGAGAAATAGAAGAAGAGTCATGGTCATGTTATTATGTACATTTAAATCTCAGTAATTATCAACAGTCATGTAGTAGACTTCTAGTCTTTCACATTTATAATATTGATATTAGTTTGCCCATTATTTTCAAGAATCAGGAAGATTTGTATAATCAGTATCGAGCAAATTAGACTCTTATAATTTTCAAAAGTACAAACTGGCACTTTGAGAAACAAAATTCCATTTCAAGAGACCTATGAAAGCCCTGTACAAGATGCTTAAACATGTATGTTTGACCCTATCATGCCAATGTAGACTCTTTTCTCCTAATTGATAGTAAGAAATGTGTCAAATGATTTTGACAAACGATGTCATCTGTTTTCCTAGTAACTTGATATACTACTATAATAGTACAGTAGACTCCCTCAAACCGGAATCCCCATAAAATCGGACGATTTCTTAGGTTCCGTATTGTCTTCTTCTAAAGTCAACTTAAAAAGCTTCCGCAATACGGGACACCCAGAATTTCGGACGGCATTTACGATCCGCTGAAAAAATATTAAAGGTTAACTAATTAAGGAATACCACATGCGTATATTTGTCTTTTCCGATGTGTCACCTAGTATACAGTTAATTAAAGATTGTGTCATTACAAAAGGTGTCATCAACAAATCGTCTGCTTAATGTTTACTCTTAAACCGTTCCCGCGTGCAATTAGCACAGGCGTGAAAAATACTTTGTGAAATTGCCGAGTTTTCTAGATGATTTTTAATTATTGCCAAATATCGAACGCAATTAAAAACGGTCCTTTCGTTTGATGTTTTGTTGTTAATGTAGGTATTGCTACAAACATATACCCGAGCAAAGGATCGTTTAGCACGTCAACATAATTGTAATTACGACAACTGCTGAATGCACTTAATCCAAACAAAACATTTTTAATTGACATGTCTCCAATAATTTAAGACTTGCATTTTGGGATTTGTTGGATTGCACTGTCTATATCATTGGATGATTCCGATAACCAATGAAAAAATGAGCAATTTGGATTTGGCTACTCATGAATGTTAGAATTGATATCAAGATCATTCTTAGTCTGATTTCAACAACTTCTATACAAAGGCCATTATTCGTAACTCTCAAAGAGTGTATCTCTGCAGAGGTTGTACTGTTCATATAATATAAGCATGTACACGTATATATATACATCATGCATAACGCACACCAACATACCTATGAAAACATTTAAAGGTATACATTATACAGAGATCAAGAAAACCGGACCTCCCAGAAAACCGGACTTTTGACCTGGTCCGAAAGGGGTCCGGTTTTGAGGGAGTCTACTGTATATTGATCAAGTATTGTACACTGTATCAGTTGTTTTGTACTAGTGAAGTCAAAGTCATTAATTGGCCATATGTGACATCTGGTGTTATTTGTTCTTGATAGATAAAAAATTACTTTATTACCTTTTATTCGGACATCAAATTTGTACCTAGGAATTGATGAGCTCCTTCATTAAACAACATTGACTGTTTTATTTCCATCTGGAAGAACTGTTTCGGTTGCTAAAAATTGCTCTCTTTCTCTCTCTCTTCTAACCAAAGAGCTACATAACCGTGTGTTTGGCTTTCAAGACTTCAAACTGAACTTTGTAATAACCTTCAAAAGAAGAGCAACATATGCTGTCATTTGTAAATTGTAACTTCATTTTGAAGAGTTAATTTTCTTTTTCTGGTGTTTTACCTTCTGTTTGAAGAGTAATGCTGTTGTCATTTGTAATTTCATTTTGAAGAGTTACTAGTCTTTTTATGAAGGTGCTTTCTGATTGAAGAGCTACTATATTAACTTTTGTAACTTCAGGCTGAAGAGTTCCAGATGGTTGTCCAGGTGATGAGAGAATTTTTACCTCAAGCTGAAGCAGAATTAAAGTTTAAAGCTCTTCCAGAAGACGAAGTTGCAATCATACAGTTAATAGAAAAACATGAGGTAAAAATCTTTTGCCCACTTAGTCCTACATTTGACCAAAAATTGTCATACATTTTACCTGAAATGGAAGTTTTTTTATATGGCACAAGTCTGTCTGGAAAGCTCGATGGATGGAGCATTCAACAAGTATAATATAATTTTTTATGTACTTCACTGAGAATAGATGCTGGTTCAAAATTCATCCATTAGGCAGGATGCCCCATGAAACACATTATTAGTAACCACTTCATCAACATGTGGAGTAATTGTCAATTTTTTGTGGAAAAACAAGTAAGTACTAAATTAATTGGAGGACTACTGGTATGGCTATTTTGACCTGAGCCTGACCTTTATGCAAGAATATATAACAAGGTTCTTGCTTTGAATGTATCAAACTCAGCAAGCAAATCGTGCACTATCCGCATGTAAGATTTGTGTTTGTATTACATCTTGAGCGTCTTTGTGATACTCCCCGATTGTGAAAACATACACTCCGTGATGTAAATATAGACCATATATCGACTGTTAAATTATGGTAATCAATAGGTCAGACTCTTGTCAATGTGGCCAAGCTATAATGACATTAACACGCTTGCTGCATATGACTGAAAGTATTTGATAAGTGGTGTTTAATTATGATATTTCACAAATTTCTTTTTCCTCACAGAAATTCCAATCAGATTTGAGGAATCATCAAGACAGCGTAGATAAAATCAAAATGTTAGCTGAAGAGATACTACTCAATTGTCATCCAAATGCCATCAGATTTGTTAAATATTACCTGACCATTACACAGACACGCTGGGATCAAGTAAGTTATGTTTATACCTGTCCTGTCCTATAATAGGACTTATATCACGATATTGGACTTTGGTGATCTCGCATCAAATCAGAGACTGAGGTAAATTGTGCAATTGAGCAATTCTTGCTTGAAAATGGCCAAAAAAAGCAAGGTCTATTTCTATATACATAAAAAAATATATTCATTTATGAGGGCGCCTTTAAATGAACAGGAGGTTCATTGAAAATCTTAAGTGAATCAAACAAAGTAAATCTTAGGAAATGATGTCGAAACTTTGGTGTCAACTAATAGTAACTAAAATGTTCAAATGTTGACAATCTATGAAATTTATTGATAATCTTTGAAAGTGTAGATTCAAAATAATATTATATGTCGCAGAATTGATGTAGTTACCTATAATACAACATTTAATACCCTTTCAGTTGTTACAACGAGCAAAGTCACGTGAGCATCGTCTACAAGATGCACTAAGGGCCATACAAGGTAACGCTGCTTTAGTAGAAGAGTTGCTGTCATTATTGACGGACGCTCAGGTGCTACTATCTACCAAAGAGAAAGATCCAATACCTGATGACCTTAGTGTGGTTGAGACATTGTGTAAAGAACATTCTGTAAGTATACAGATATTTATGCCCCCACATGTGGCAGACATATTGTGCATTTTGTGCTGGACGCCACTGTTAGTCTGGTCTCCTTATGGTACCAGTTCAATTTGAATGAAACATCACATGATTGCTTGGTACCAAGCTTAGTTGTGAATATTCTCAGGAGTTTTAGGTTTGATAATTTTTTGTCTGAGATATTGCCACATGTGGGAGATATATATATTTTTGTGTCAAAAACCCCTTATCCTGAGGCCCTAATAAAATTTGTTATAAATCTTTTAGTGTAATGGTTAATGTTATCTTAAAAGCAACTCAAATGAAAGTTCAAAGTTTCAAGTCCTACTAGCTTCATATACTACTAGTCACATGGAGACTATACCCAGCCACATATTTCTGACATAGGGCAAACAAGTAGTTTCCTGAAACTAAGCACCAAGCAAGGGAGATAATTATACCAAATTGAATATCATTTTAACGATTTTGGCATGTTGTAGCCTGTGATTGAACCTGACAACCATCTGGTTCAAAACACAGATGCTCTATCTATTTGGCCGCACAGGTCAGTCCAAACTGAAAGAGAAGACAGTATGGTGTTGTGGCCTCATACCTACAGGACCCTGTAAAGTCTGACTAAAGGGCCCTATTTTCAACAGTCTTGCCAGAGTGATAATCTTTTCAAGCAGCATAGATATGACTTGCTTTTGACAAATTTTTGAAATGTTGTATTATAATTGTGTTTAATATGTACCTATCAATGTTATTGAGTTTTATATGCACAATTGTTCCAGGAATTTCACGAGGATATAAACAGTAAGAACAACGATGTAGAACGTCTAACAAAGATATTACAACATGAACCAAAATCACCAGGTGGTCCCAGAAACTTTGGCAGGTAAGAAATGACTCAATGAATTTTGAATTTGTTTATGATATTAAGAAGCTTGTAGTAATGAACAAAATGGAACCTTCTCTTGCTGCCAGTAAGTACAGAATTAGACTGTCACTTCACAGTTCACTATTATAGGATTAGACAGACTATAACTTTATTCCTCCTTATAGTTATTATTACTAGGAATTATTACTGAGGAATTTTCTGTTTTCGTGTAGATTAACTGGTTTGAACTGGGAAATTATGACCTGTTGATTAACAATGCTTAAACCAATAAGGTTGATTGATTGATTAAAAAATGTTGTGAACTCTTTTTAAACAAATAAACAAGTTGTCTAATAATTTTACCTAACAATTGCTTGTTTCAGCCACTCAAGATTAAACGAAATTGACGGTCACAATCCACGAGTAATCGCGTTACAAAATAAATGGCGTACAGTGTGGAGAATGAGTGTGGATAGAAAAAAGAATCTAGAAGACGCGCTTGATACTTTGTTAGAATTAGAGAGCATTAAAAACTTTGACTTTGAAAAATGGAAAGCTAGATACTTAAAGTGGATGCAAGCGAAGAAAATGAGGATCACAGATTTCTTCCGTCGTCAGGATAAGGATGGTGATGGGTTTTTATCGAGGGACGAGTTTGTGAACGGAATGTTATCATCAGGTTTGTTCTATTTATAATTGTTCAATGGAATCCTGGGCCTTCATTTTAGGAAACTTCTCGTCTTTTGTTAGAAAAACAAATTTCTAAAAAAAATATTTTAAATCTTAATTTTTATCAAAGAGTATTTTTTCTATGTTTTCACTATGATAGTCGGTATTTCTTTCTTACTGGAAAGACTACTTCTGTGGATATTTCTATAGAAAAAAGTTTTTAAAAAAAACCCGAGACGCTTTGTGAATATGAGGTAACTGTTTAATATCCAAAACTGAGTAATCTGCTCATATTTGATCTTCCACTGCTATTTTTGTGATTTAAATAACAATGTAAAGAAGGGGAGGTTATATTTTGTAATTGTGCAATGGAATCCTGGCCAGATATTATTCTCGAGCTTCAAAGATTTTTATTGTCCTAAGAAAGAAAAAAATGGTCTGTGTTCATTAATAAAACCTCTAATCTTTGATGAGGGTATGTATTCCGTTACATATGTTGGTTGGTTTGTGTGTCAGTTGGTGGGTAGATCAAAAGGTTTCTGTTCATTAACTCAATTGTAATGCTTGGTCCGAGGAGCATCAAACTTTACATTAAGATTGCTTGGCAGCAAATCACTACTATTGATTCTGAGGTCAGTAGCTTAAAGATCAAGGTTGCTTTGACCTTTAGCATCTAATTTTTGTAAAGATTGATTTAAATAAAATTGTAGGACAGGGGAGGTAACTAAATCATTGACTTTTAGCTGAAGATTTACCAATTAATATGTTTAGTTCTATCTGATATATTATTTTCTGTAATCTATATCTCTTTTATTTCAGGGTTTAAAACAAATAAAACAGAAATGAATGCAGTGTTTGATTTATTTGATAGAGAAAATCGCGACTATATAGAATATCAAGAATTTATAGAAGCTATGAAGCCAAAAAGACATGTGAGTAGTCAAGTGCTACTAACCAACATGATTATGCTTACAAACATAATAAGTTAACAAATACATCAAACTAAGGGTCCACTAGATGCTGGTCCATTTCATAATTCCAGGCTGAAATTTACTATTTCATGCCAAAAATACCTTATATGTCTGTGCATTAAAAAAAGTACTGGGTATGAGAACTATGACTTTGTCTGTCTCCATCTTTGGATCTATATCACACAGTCGTTCATGCTTGAGCACTTTAATAAAGACTTAAATCTATGAAACTTCACATTAATTCTTGGCACTAACCTACAGGTAGTTGTGTGTATTTTCACCAATTTAAGGCTGGATGATTATTGCTGGAGCTATGGCTCTTTGATGGCCAACAATGACGTTATGGGAGATGAATCAATTTGTAATACTTGTAAAAACCTGTGGTAGTTTCAGAGTCTTGATATTCATGTGTTGTATATAAATATATTTACTTTTACTCCATAAACAGCAAAGGGAACGATTAAAAGGTGGCAATAAAATGATGTCGGATACGGAGCTAATTCACGATGAAATTGACAGAGAAGTTGCCTTGTGTTCATGTAGAAGTCCTCTACGTGTTGAAATGGTGGATGAGTGTAAATACAGATTTGGTGAAAAGAGTACTATAAGACTGGTCCGATTTTTAAATAGCACTGTGATGGTACGGGTGGGCGGCGGCTGGATCACGCTCGAAGAATTTTTAGAAACAAACGACCCTTGTAGAGGTAGGTTTTCGTTGGTGCTTTTAACTTGTGGGATACATTCTTTACTATATCAGCATAGCAACCAAGTTTCATAATTTGGTGCTTCGTATTTTGAGATATTATCTCAACTGTATTGGTATATCAACCAAATTGTTGCATAAATTATTAATCCATAGTTGTTGTATGATTCATAATGGTACTACACATATGTTACCATTGATGAGAATGTTTCCAACTCTAGCTTGCAATTGGCAACTCTGGAGCTTATGACTTGTTCTTACAATGCTACTATACATTGTGTATTATTTTGTGAATGGTTTGTGAATGATTTTGTTTACTATCTATACAAACAGACTGACTCCTCTACTGCCTGCCTTGTTTGATAGTCAGAAGTACTATACTGTGGTCATGCTGCATCCTATTCCCGTTATTGCTCCGCTTCTTATCTACATGTACTCAGCACACCTGACATGCAAATGTTTTCGTTTATTTTATCCGTTACTAAGGAAACTGCCTGCATCCCATCTGTTGCTATGCGCATGGAATTTGCTTTTCTATTTTCAAAAGCCGAAGAGTTCTTCTATCTTCAAACACTGAAGAGTCTGTCAAAATCATTTTGTTTTTATCTTCGGTTGATGAATTTGATTGATAGAAAAGATTTCTTTTAGTTGGTGTTTGTAATAAATGGAAATGTTTGAACACCTGTGTGTGTTTCTGCCTATGGGTCAACTATAGGATTATTATTTCTGAACCAAGTATTATTGGGCCAAGGTGATCTATCGGTTAAACTATTTTCCTTGGCAATGGCGAGTTGAAGTTCCAATTCGGGCCAAGTTAATATGGTACATCTCCCCTTCTTGACGACGCTTATTACAATCGTTGCTATAGTTACAGCATTTAAAGTTACTATGTAGAGGGTTTGTAAGTAGAGAAATAACTGGCATTCCTTGTATTATAGTGATAGACAAAAGAATACACAATATAAGATCATCATACAGTAATGTTTCCGACAATCATTACTACGGATGTAAGTTACGTTTTAATAAAAAAAATGCATCCATGCTAGATTTATAGGGAGAGGCTCTAATGGGGAGGAAGCATGTTGTTCAGGGGCTTCCTAAAGGAGCAGTAGATTTGGGTGTGTTATATAATTACTAGCTAGTTAAATAGATGCTACTATGATGATGGGTATATTAATAACCAAAATATTTTTCGAGGTTTTTTTTGGTGATTTGGCTAACTAACGTATTAAATGTGGCTAGGAATTTTGTTGTGGTGTTTGAATGGATACAGAGATTTCTCAATGTCCAGTTAGCTATGTTTATATATGTGTTCCCCTGATTGTCCTTAATAACATGTCAGGACAGAAATAAAAATGTAGACTTTCAAGGTCAAACAAATTCATTGTCATGGCAACTTCAGTTTCTTATAAGGTTCATCTGGGGATATTGATAGGAGCACTTACGTTCATACCCTTATCTGCTGGCAGATCTGGCTTCTATTCTGAGGTTACTTGACATTGAGTAGGTCATGCCAAGCAAATGTGGCGACGCTTGTATTTTATGCCTATGTGTGTTTTCTGAAACAGCTTCTGCATCCATGCTACATTTGGGCAAAACTCTTAAGGGGTTCCCATATACAAATGAAATTGCTGTTAGAAAAAGCTGCTTCAAATTCAGATCAATTTCCATACAGCCCCTTTAAATGATATTACATTTTCTTTTCACACTAAAGGTGGATTAAGTAAACGTTTGAATGATTCCATCAATTCATCAGGCTTTGAGAAAGAGAACATACTCATGAACTCTACGTTTAATCTAAATGGTATATACACTGCAATACTTTGTTATCTGTTCGTTTAATGCATCTTTGCACCCATTTAGTATCTTGCTATCATTTCATTCTTCTTGGAACTGTTTGTTTTTGATAATTAATGTATTGTATGTTTATTATTTTATCCAAGGAGTCAATTTGAAGAATTGTTAAGAATTGTTGTTTTGCTGTGAAACGATAAAATTACCTAACTTTTGTTTATGGACACCTATAAAATAGCTCGGATTCATTATGTTGATCTAATTTCAGTACAAATTTCTTATTGCATTCTACTCAGACAGTTGTAGTGGGTGTCTAGTTGGTTTTATACTTGCTAAATTGGCAAATGTCCTCCGGCTTTGAGGGAACATACAAAAATTGTTTAGAAACTTATTAACAAGAATGGATATGATAGCAAGATATTGTTTGTTAACTTGTTTTTGTTACCGTTCTATTGCTTCCACAGGGTCTCATGATGCAGAGTGGAGCCAATCAAATCATGTCTTACAATTACTGTTTATTGTCTAAGCCAATCAAATCATGTCTAATAATTACTGTTTTACTTTCTATTTAAAATATTGATTCAGTGTGAAGCAATTTGCATTAAATGGTGTGAAAAGTTGAAACCTGTTCAATGTTTAGTATGTCATCCAACAGACTTGGGTTTTATTGCCTGGTTTGGCATGTAAGACTAAGATATTGGTCACAAGCAATATGGTCATGCCCTCCACAAGTGGTGAGACACAGTTAAAACAATTGTTGGGTTAATGTCTATTTTTGTCTACAAACTCATTTAAAATGGCATAAAAGCAGATAAAAGAATGCTTAAGTTCTAAGATTGACTGTGGTTAGGTCAAATGTCTGCCACTCGGAGCAGAACCACTATTGAACAACTCAAAACTTGTAAGTACCATAAGAACAAACTGCTCAAGATTTGATTTAAGAGATTATGACACAACTTGAGAGGTGATTTTGTTACGGTACTCCATTCTGCATCTAGTGACGGGAACCATTCATACTGTTAGGGGAACTGGGTACATGGTGGGAGCATTGCACTAACAGCACACTATTTTTGTCTTATTACTTACACAGCAAAAGGAAGAACAAACTATGATCTCAGGAAATCACTAGGTGGTGCAGAAACACCAACGTCACCATCACCCAACGGCAATTCCACATTTCGCTCACGTAGCGGAAGCGGTACTTATGGCTACAAATCTCGGCCAAATGATTTGGGTTATGCGTCATCAATATCATCAGGTTTGTTGAAAAAAAAATGTAATCAACAGAAAAAAAATCTGTCTCTCACTTGTTGCCATGGTATCTGGAATATTAAGAGTTGCCATGGTAACATAGTTAGTATGAAATATGAATGAACATGTTTCGAAGAATGAATCACCAAATAAGGATTTTGTACATATTTCTAAAGCTTATAAAATAATCAGAAATTGCTAGATAGTTTATAATTTTGACCTTGCTTCAAAGATGCAAAGTTACTTCAGTGTTAATGCTTTTTACCTGAAAAAGATTAAAAGATCTGCTCCCATAATAAAGTATACAGTATTATTTTAACACAGTATGACATTTTCAGTGATTAGAAGTACCGTTTTGTATCAATGTAACCAAAACACATATTAATTTTTCAAAGAGTTTTTAGACTCTAATGGAAACATCCATTTGGTATCATAGGGAACTGATTTTTTTAAAGAAATTTGTGTGTACTTGGTTATATGTGCAGATCTTAGCTAGAGTGTTCGGAATATTTTTGGCTATTACTAACCCAACCTTTGATGTTCTGTTTTGTACTTTATAATGTGGTGACAGGGTGAAAAGTCTCTATGTCCAAATACAGTCAATTAGAAGGTCTCTTTGGTCGGACTGGTCAACAAAAATATTTATCAACAAAAAATTATATTTATCATGAAAAAACCCCACATAAATTTGACTCAAATGCTTAAAATCATTACATAAAGCACATATTTCTAAGTAAAATTTGTTAATTTAATCAAATTACATTACTTTGTCATTAAAATATTTTCATATAAGTGTAAACTGATTATTTGACCTTTAGAGTTTAAGTTATAACCTTTACCTTTTGTCTTATGATTTTGACCTTTGTTAAATGACCTTCACCTTGCTATAAACTGTATTGGACATGAGACACTGGGTTATGGTGTAGGTACATGTAACATTGCATATTATGATTTATACAAGTTTAAGTTTCTATTAAAATTAATTCTATCATTTCATATAGATTTCTACTTCATTTTAAATTAACAAAATTCGTTCATCTTTGTTGGCTAATAAGTATTATTAAAATCAATTGTACTCAAGTAATACTATATCAATAACCTTAAAAATAATATTCATGAATCTGGTGATGAATCGAGATAAAAATATTATTCAACTTAAATTGTTTGTATCAAGTTAAATAGTGTTACAACTCGTATAAAATAATTCCACCAAGTTTTTGTCGCTTTTCATATATCATGCTTTAATTGAATGGTACTTTATTCTCTTGGCCATTTTTGTATCTGAGCCGATAAAAAATTGGTTAAAACAATATTTATTCTACAACTTTTTACAACATATGGTAATCAATTATACAAAATTGAATGCAGAAGTGTGTTCTAAACTTCTTTTGTACTAAAAAACATCTCTCAATTTTTATTAGTTCGTTACTTACTCCAATCTTGGATCAATGAGAACTACTCTAACGTAGAATATTGGACCAGCGGTAAATCTTGTTGTTGTTTTAATAAATGATTAGTTGTAAGTTTCACATGTAAGATGATTGTATTCACGTTATTTCTTCGTTTCAAATGTATCAATAATTTCATCCAATATGAATATATCAATCAGCATGACAAAAATATATAAGGTTTTTCATCAGAATGTTTTAAGATCTTACAAGAATGTTCTTTCTGAGTTTTATTCTTTTGCAATCACAGGCATGTTTATATACTATCCTACCTTATTAAGTTAAACGTTTTCTTTAGTTATTGAAATATATCAAATTTAGTGTCTTGTAACCTATAGTTTGATCATATTTAGAGTTCTCTGCCCTTCGTTCCTCGGTTGGAATGTTGCATGATATTTTTCGTTTTGAATGCCTTGATAAAATTTGATAACTCACTTATTTCTGTCCGAAAATCATTAATATGCTCAATATTTGAAAGTATTATAATTCAAATTTTACGTCATACTCATTTAAAATAGTTCTACATGGACGTTTGTATATAATTATGATAAGATTACAGTTTCATACAGACAGGGTGCATCTTTTTGTCAAACAGAAAAAAAAGCCTGTTCTTGAAAGCTTTTTGTAATTTTGATATTTTATCCAATCTCTGTATTGCTAATTGATGATTTGTGAATTAGGTGTGTAATTAAGACAGTTTCGAAGCAAAGTTGTATCATTATCACATAATCATAACTTATCACTTTATCACCAGTATTGCATATTTTATTTTATTTGAAAAAAAACCTTATTAGCCAATCAAAACTTGAGGATCAAATTACTTAGCCAATCAGAATCAAGGATTGCATTACATAATCATTTTGCAATAACGCTGATAACATTACCAGCACATCTGGTACGCTAGTGTCTGTATACACATGACATTATGTAATCAGAAAATGTTCGGTCATTTGGTGCAAAAAGGTTGTATCTCACTATATATATTTTATCGAAAGATACAACTTTGTTGCACCGAAGGGATAAAATGTTGAAATTCATAACAAGGTTATTTTGATGTTTTTATCACACTTGTTGTTTTCACCTTATACTGTGTTCATTGCACAAGATCACCATGTTTATTTGTAGCGGGAAGTTCCGGGGACAGCTCGTTACGCCGGAGCAAACAGATGACGTCATCCATGGTTAACCTGTCCGGAAATTCAAACAGTAATTTTGTGAACTCATTACGAAAACACCCTGACTTCGGTATGTTAGAAAAAAATGAAAATTTTATGAAAATTAAATATCGTAAAGTCTTGCCTTTGTTTCTGCAGTCGTTTTTTTTTGTTGCTTAAATCTGTATCAACTGTGGAAATTTGTTTCAGTTGTTAGGAACTTTTGTACCTTAGAATTTATAAAAAAAGACATTTTTTGCACCTTAGGCTATCTGATACACTTTAACATATGTTTTCTTTGGTGCACCATACATTTGATTGAGCTGGACATTATAGCTGTTCTGTTCTTAACCACCTAAATATTGGACACTATGTGATTTCTCATAGTTTGCACTGACTGAACACTATTACTACAACTATTATGCTTATAATAAAAGTTAATTGTCTGTTTTTGCCTGATGACGAAAAGCCCAAGGTTTTACAAAAGGCAATAATAATACACCATACCTTATATTTTCCCAAACTCGAACAGTGTTTTCAGTTGGTGAATCTGATTAGCTGACATACATCTCTGCGTCATTTCAATAATTACAATAATTACAAAGTAGCATAATCTCGAAAGTTTCAGGATATACATCTAAAAGGGGTTCTTCGCAAAAACAAGCAAACTATGGGAAGTTGTACTGGTCATAATTTATGTATTTTACTCTGTAGATTAAACAAGGATAAAACATTTGGAATTTTGAAACCGTCTATTGAATACAAAATTCCCCTTAAAAAGTTGCCTGTATACTGACTCCAATTAACTCGTACTTTTCAAACTATCTTAGTTTAGTTCAAGTTCCTTTATTCTCTTTTTGACAAAACATTACTATTCACCGATATCTATGAAATACATTCTCTTAGCTCAACTATTTGTTGTTTCAATGTTGTTGTAATATAGATGTTGTATTTTCACTTTGTATTAAATCAAAATCTATTAAAGCCTACTAACGTTTTAATTCTCCATCAACTTTATTGAATTGTCTGCATTTATGATACTTGAATATGCAATAAGTGTGATACTACAAGTGATATGTAGCCAGATATTTAAATGTGTAATTTGTTTGCTGTGCAGTGTGTATGCAGTTTGTGCTTTGATAGTATAGTCCACAGGTGCCAATAAGACCAGACCCCCACCACAAACATATAATATTTATTTTTGTTTCATTCATTTTTTTCAATTTTTTTCAAAAATAATTCTTTCATAAGTTTTTACCTAAATTAATTTTGTTGTAAGTTGACAAATATTTTAATCTGTTATGTTTTTTATTTTGACCCAACAATTGTGCCTGGTACCTGTAGTTTTAGTCAGTTTGGTCTAATTTTTGCATAGTCTTAGAAACGTATCAGACAGTGTATCTGTACTAGGCATGTTTGTGATAACACTGAAACAGTATACATAACATGTACATACCACAATTATATCAGAATACAGCGGTACCTGTGTTAGTGGCCAACTGTACTAAGCAGTCACTCTTCTAATGCAGTTAAGCATTTTATAGTGATCACATAAATTAATCAACCATCTGTGTAACAATAATTAATGTTAATTACACTTTACCTGTCTTAAGCCGCCATTTTTAAGCTATGAACTATAAAATCATAACTTGTAATTTTTTTCGTAAAAAACTATAATAGTTATTCAACCTTGCTGTATCCAAACTTCAAAAGTTCAAAACCAATATATTAATTATATCTTTATTAAGAAACCACCTGCATGCTTTAAGAGGCCATATTACATGGAAATTTTAATGGCTGCTTAAGACAAGTACAGTAAGACTGTTTCACAACTATTATATACCACACATACTGGTTAAAATTTAAAACTGTAAGCTTTTTAAATGTTACTGTAAATTTATAATGTTTTCACTCCCTATGAATTATAGTATCATAATTTATTATTACATCTTCATTGTTAATTAAAGCTTGTTTTTCTTTTTTAATCAGGGTCATCAGGAAGCTTGTCTCGATCAAAGCGACTAAGTAGTTCATCGTCAAACATCACCCCTACCAAGCCACGCACACCTTCCACTAGCTCCAGTACAGGTACACCACGATACATGAGCCCTCGTCAACCATTTGGTCGATCAACGACGCCGACGCCTTCTACAGCTTTCGGCCGATCTACGACGCCGACACCACCGAGGTCTTTATCTGGAGTTGGTTCCCGATCAACTGGTACACCAAAATCTACATCTAGATCTGGTCGTCAGACACCAAACACTGGACGTCAGACTCCGACGCAAACAGGTCGCACCACACCGACAATGTCTAATGGACCGCGTCGTCTACCCACTACACCAAAACCTAAAGTATAGCACTATATCCTCATACAGTGTACAGACAGTGAAAGAACAATTTCACACCACATTTTGTTCAAAGCAAGTGCCAGTAATTGTAGTCAAACTCATAGCTATTGATGGCTAGATGGAAAGCCATAGCTGTTGGTGGCTTGATACTAAGCCTTAGTTATTGGTGGTTAGATACTAAGATAAGCATTGACTTATCTAAATAGCTTTCAGTTAGTGATGGTTATGTCCCTTGTACGGATGAACAGTTCCTACCCCTTCTAAGGGTCACACCTGGTGAATGATCATCATAGGACATATTCATTGCTTGTACCATTCACTTGACTGAGAACAGGCTTTAACTGACTCAAATATCCCCTCGATTAAAAACGGAATTTGATATAACTGTGAACATGGTACAGTTAGGTGTTGGTGTAAGGATTTTATTCCCAGCCAAGAGTGTCATCTTAACCCTGAATCATGTTAAGTCTTGAAATTTGACTAAACACTGATCTATATGGGGTGAAGTATTGGAGCTTGACGTAATGTTAGAAAAGTCCATGTTAGGACTGAATATTCAAGCTTCTTGCTGAGAGTCTCTTTGTGTGCATCTACTTTACAGTTAAGCATCTTAAGAATAATACAAACTCTTGTTGAAAATATTGAAAAGGTTGTATTTGTTGGTGTTTGTATTTGATAGACACAGTCGTAAGTGCATGGCCATTCGATTATTTTCTACTGCATATCAACCAGTGACCTCCGACTTCGATAGTTGTATTTGTTTATCCACATTGAATAGAGTGAGATATGTCTCAAAGGGATTAATGGTTGTGCCTCAATCTGATCTTTTGGTTGCCTTAATAATTTATCTAGCTTGATATTAAATTTTTAACATTCACAAATTATTCCCTGCTCAATGTGAAATTTTTAATGAAAACATTTTGTAAGCAGTAAATTTAGTTAAAATTACTTTTGTGCCTGTCCACCATTGTAAGATGGGCGTAGCTTGCAGACTTTTGCAAGATATCTCAGTACATTCCATATTCTGTTTACCATTGCATCATGTGTCGTGATAAAAATGACAACTTTTCACATATTTATAATTTATTCTTTATTTTTGGTTTATTTTTGTACAAGCATGGTATGAGCTGATTTTTGGTCAATCCTGTTGTAAGAATTTTTAGAGTAAGTTCTGTAATTGTCTCAGATTTATAAGGTTGTATTCTGTTTACCGTTCACATATCATTGATGTAGTGTCAACATATCTTTGTTCATGGACCCTTTGTATCGATGGACCAAAGTTATATTTTACAACATATCTTTGGACCAATGTTTTATTATACACTGTATCTTTGGACCAAAGATATATTATTCAATGTAACTTTGGACCAAAGTTAAAAGTTATATTATTCAATGTAACTTTGGACCAAAGTTATATCATACAACATATCTTTGGACCAAGGTTATATTATACAACTTACTGTTGGTATTATATTGAGGGTTCATGCCTTGTCTGATGTCTATATAGTTAGAAAACATATCATACATTGTAACATACAAACAGAAATAAAACATATCCATTTACAGACGAACGAAATAAAAGAACTGCAGATACATGTATTTTAATGGAGAAACTTGTTGAGTGAATAAATTGCACTAATAGTATGCAAAGGGAGAGCAAATGTGAACATATATTTGACCATTTTCATGTATGGCAGTCCAGATTATTGCCCTTTCAATTTTGGATTTTTTTTTATTTTATAATATATAGAAGACAAAATAATATTCATGGGTTGTACATCTCATTCTGTGGTCAGCCATGATTTGACAACTGTATTATAACCAGTGTTGTTACTGTCTATGCAGTGTTCATGAATGACCATCAATCATTGATTAAATAATAAATATGGTAGAAATTTGCCATGTTTTGTAAATATTTGTAATATTTTATTTGGACAAAGACTTCAAAGAAACATGTACATAATATACATATTCCAATGACGATAGAAGCAAGACCGGAACAAATTAATTCCTGGATTATCGTGACGTCCATATCTCTTGCTCCCTATTTCTTATTCGGCTTTGACTTTAATTTAATGGTACATAATCATCTGTCTGTTCAAAATGATACCGGTAGGTCCCTTGTTTGTCTGCACAAATGTGCATTTGTGAATGTTTGTTGATTAAGTATAGCGCTTGATAGAATGTATTCAATGATTAAAAACCGGTTATTGGATGATACAACGTTCATTGTCATAGTCAATGTTTTTAAAATGAGATAAGTTCCCCGTTGCAGTGGTTCAATGAAAATTTGGATGATAATTCAGTAATTAATTTGTTCGGACCTAGCAGTTAGTACTGTGATGTAAAGTAGCACTCCCTTAATACTGCAAATTATACATTGTTCCGACAGTAATTGCTAGGTTAAGTGTTCATTGTATTCTGCACTAGCAACCACCTATTTTCTTCTAACCTACCTTGAATAATTACTGTCATAGTAATTGCTCTTCATTTTAAAAGTACCCCTATTTATTTTACTTATTTATTTGCTTTCTTTTCCTTGCATCTTCAGTACCATTCATTCCTTAAATAAGTTTTTAGAGATAGTTAATTTAAGAAAACAATTCAAGGGTGGTAATTAAGGCAAAAATATGAATATGCTTAGGTATTTGAGTAATTTATAATCTATTGATATTTTATAAGTGTTTTGTTTTTCTTCAAATAAGTAAATCTAGTTGGTTTGCAAATAGGAATAAATTAAAAACAATTTGACTGGTTTACAAATTTCTACTATTAAATCGACAGTAAAATTTGTTATTTATTTCTATTCCTCTTGATACACCAAAGTTGATAGGGGGAATGTTTAAACAGCGTTAAAATGTATCCTGAAATATATAAGTTGCCTTGAGATCAAAATATCTGTGTTTAAAAGTCCAGAAATGCATTGATCTGTATGCATTTTGTATTCTAATATTAATGCATTGCTCAGTTTTGTAAAAACAAAAATCAAAATGGTTGCCTTGGAAATAAATGGCTCATTTGTTATTCTATTAAGAATAGAATGTTGTCTATAAATATAATTCATCTTTGTAATCTAGTTTCTAGGTTTGTGCCAATTTTTCTATTGTAATTCATTGCTGCGCCGAGATATTATATTTTTGAGTCGGATAGACTTTTCCTGTTTTGGGTTAACACTAGCCTGCAAGGGTTTGTGCATACATTTTCCATAATGCTGGATATATCATAATTCACATTTCCATCACCTATGCATTAATTTGTTTGTCAGATTTAATTATTTTTATTATACTATTATATTGTTGATTATGTTATTGGTTTCCATGGAAACCACTATGCTTCATATTTTAGGAAATAGGGATACGGCTTGTAAACATAAAGCTGTTTATATAACAAAATGTTAATATTAAAATGTATACAAAATGAATGTCTAGTTTGTGATTTTGACTTGTCCTCCCAATCTGTTGTTCGTTGCCAACAGGGCATGATCTCCTGAAGCATATCAATCTGAGCCATAATTCAGCTCAGGGAATTGTCTGAGTTTGAGAAGCTCTGTTAGGTCATGGCCTGAGATACAGGTTTATATGGTATTTCAGGACAGTTAAACCATGTGTTGTTTATGGAGCGTTCAGGATTCACCTAACCAGTTTCCTGCACAGTATCCTGACCAATGCTAGTTATAACTTCTCCTTCCACTAGGAACCAGCAGCTACATCATCATATGTGGAGGAACATCAGCGTTGTAAACATCTCACAGTATCCTGACCAATGCTAGTTATAACTTCTCCTTCCAGGAACCGGTAGCTACATCATCATATGTGGAGGAACATCATAGTTGTAAACATCTCACAGTATCCTGACCAATGCTAGTTATAACTTCTCCTTCCACTAGGAACCAGCAGCTACATCATCACATGTGGAGGAACATCAGCGTTGTAAACCTCTCACAGTATCCTGACCAATGCTAGTTATAACTTCTCCTTCCAGGAACCAGCAGCTACATCATCATATGAGGAGGAACATCAGCGTTGTAAACATCTCACCGTATCCTGACCAATGCTAGTTATAACTTCTCCTTCCACTAGGAACTGGCAGCTACATCATCATATGAGGAGGAACATCAGCGTTGTAAACATCTCACATTATCCTAGCCAATGCTAGTTATAACTTCTCCTTCCAGGAACCAGTAGCCTTCCAGGAACCAGCAGCTACATCATCATATGAGGAGGAACATCAGCGTTGTAAACATCTCACAGTATCCTAGCCAATGCTAGTTATAACTTCTCCTTCCAGGAACCAGTAGCCTTCCAGGAACCAGCAGCTACATCATCATTTGAGGAGGAACATCAGCGTTGTAAACATCTCACAGTATCCTAGCCAATGCTAGTTATAACTTCTCCTTCCAGGAACCAGTAGCCTTCCAGGAACCAGCAGCTACATCATCATATGAGGAGGAACATCAGCGTTGTAAACATCTCACAGTACCCTGACCAATGCTAGTTATAACTTCTCCTTCCAGGAACCAGTAGCCTTCCAGGAACCAGCAGCTACATCATCATTTGAGGAGGAACATCAGCGTTGTAAACATCTCACAGTATCCTAGCCAATGCTAGTTATAACTTCTCCTTCCAGGAACCAGTAGCCTTCCAGGAACCAGCAGCTACATCATCATATGAGGAGGAACATCAGCGTTGTAAACATCTCACAGTATCCTGACCAATGCTAGTTATAACTTCTCCTTCCAGGAACCAGCAGCTACATCATCATATGAGGAGAAACATCAGCGTTGTAAACATCTCACAGTACCCTGACCAATGCTAGTTATAACTTCTCCTTCCAGGAACCAGTAGCCTTCCAGGAACATCATTACATGTGGAGGAACATCAGCGTTGTAAACATCTCACAGTACCCTGACCAATGCTAGTTATAACTTCTCCTTCCAGGAACCAGTAGCCTTCCAGGAACATCATTACATGAGGAGGAACATCAGCGTTGTAAACATCTCACAGTACCCTGACCAATGCTAGTTATAACTTCTCCTTCCAGGAACCAGTAGCCTTCCAGGAACCAGCAGCTACATCATCATTTGAGGAGGAACATCAGCGTTGTAAACATCTCACAGTATCCTAGCCAATGCTAGTTATAACTTCTCCTTCCAGGAACCAGTAGCCTTCCAGGAACCAGCAGCTACATCATCATTTGAGGAGGAACATCAGCGTTGTAAACATCTCACAGTATCCTAGCCAATGCTAGTTATAACTTCTCCTTCCAGGAACCAGTAGCCTTCCAGGAACCAGCAGCTACATCATCATATGAGGAGGAACATCAGCGTTGTAAACATCTCACAGTATCCTGACCAATTCTAGTTATAACTTCTCCTTCCAGGAACTGGCAGCTACATCATCACATGTGGAGGAACATCAGCGTTGTAAACATATCACAGACAATGTAAATGTTATAGACACTGTCTTGCAATAGAAAAACACAGCACAAAGTGCACAGTATAACTTCTCCTTCCAGGAACCAGTAGCCTTCCAGGAACCAGCAGCTACATCATCATATGAGGAGGAACATCAGCGTTGTAAACATCTCACAGTATCCTGACCAATTCTAGTTATAACTTCTCCTTCCAGGAACTGGCAGCTACATCATCACATGTGGAGGAACATCAGCGTTGTAAACATATCACAGACAATGTAAATGTTATAGACACTGTCTTGCAATAGAAAAACACAGCACAAAGTGCACAGATTTAGCACATCCCTATAATCTAAGCAGGCTAGCGAATTACAGACTCGCCTCTCAGTAAGTTACCAGAACAATCCTAAAGGACGTATTCTAGCTGCAAATACAAGGGTCACTATACACAGCTCCAGACATTTACTGATATTTCTATGGAAGAAAGACTTGATGCTTTCGAATTATCAGACATATACGGTACATATATGAGCCGCGATCTGAGAAAAGGGCCCTTATAATGACATTGACATCAATTTCAGAAAATTAAGTTTAAAGTTACGACATCATTTTCTGCGAATTTCAGAACGAGGCAAAACAAGCAAATAAATGTTTTATGTTGTATCCTGCCACATAACTGTTGCCTTGTAACATACTTAATATGGAGTTCTGTACTAACACATGACGCGTATATTTTTGGGTTAAAACATAACAAATTACAAACAAAAGTGAGGATTTTTGGAATCGGCAGACCACATAGTCATTTATAGTCGTATTTTATTAAAAACCACCTCAATATGAGTATAGTATTTTGTAGTAATATATAGCTTATGAAATTATCAGTTATTGATCAAGATACAATATTTTGGGGTAAAATCCTTCAAAATATAAACACAAATGGTGATTTTTGGAATCGGTTTACTGTAATGCCATTTGTTATGTTATTTGATTATAAATCAGTATGATGGACACATGTTGTCTGCCTGCATAAGATATTGCTAATCTGATGGCTCAAATGTTGTCCATTTTCAGACAGTTTGGGGCAAAAACATTGAAAAATATACAAAAGTGAGGATTTTTGGAATCGATTGACCACATATTCATTTATAGTCGTATTTTATTGAAAACCACTGCAATATGAGTGTAGTATCTTGTAGTGTTATATAGCATTTGAAATTATCAGTTATTGATCAAGATACGATATTTTGGGGTAAAAACCTTCAAAATATAAACGTAAATGGTGATTTTTGGAATCGGTTTACAGTAATGCCATTTGTTATGTTATTTGATTATAAATCAGTTTGATGGACACATGTTGTCTGCCTGCATAAGATCTTGCTAATCTGATTTCTTAAATGTTGTCCATTCTCAGACATTTTGGGGCAAAAACATTGTAAAATTAAACAAAAGTGAGGATTTTTGGAATCAATTGACCACATTGACATTTATAATTGTATTATATCTAAAACAACTGCAATTAGTTTGTAGTAAGTTAAATTTTCATACATTAAATAATGCATGCTCCATTTGGATCCTTATAAGCCATTTTGGGGTAAAATCGTACAAATTATAAACTAAAATGGTGATTTTTGGAATTGGTTTAGTACAATGCCATTAATCACATTATTAAGTAATAAACACTTAGATTGTCACATAATGTCTTTCCGCTGAAGATATTTATAATATAGTTTCAAAGTGATACATGTCTTGACCTACTTTTGAGGTAAAACAGTTCAATATATTAACACAACTCAGGATTTTTGGAATCAATTAATCACAATGTTATTCATAATCATATAAAAAAAGTTAAGTTACCAATTTTCTAGGGCTCTTTTTAGCTGTTAGGCCACTCAAGCACCCTTTGACATTTTAACTCCCCTTTAGTGACAGATAGTCAAGACAATACGACTTTTGGGTGATAAGTCAGAAAAAAACAAAAAAATGAGGAATTTTGGAATCGACAGACCACATAACCATTAATTATTATTGGTGATTAATAGCAATGTAATGTAATGAGTTAGCAGCCTCTTGAAGTACATTTTTGAAAAAATATCAAAACATCAATTATCTTCATTTCATACAAATGTAGTATTGAAAAGTCAATATTTTGATGTTAATCCTAACGTAATATATTTTTGGAACTGAGCTGCCATTAATGATGTTATGAAATAAATATCAATAATTTCGGAATCAATTTGCCATCATATATCATCGTATGTCGCAATTGGTTTATATAAGTAAAACTTTTTGAGAAAAACAGACAATGAAGAACATGAAGTTGAACATAAACACGCCACTAAAAATTGCAAGCAAGACAGATGTTTGAATCTACGACCCTTTGTATTATATTTTACATCTATGTTGCCAAGACAACCACTATATTAGTCTGAATATAACAATATTCAAGTGTAAATGTTATCATTATATGTTTTTCCCTTCAAATTCAATATACAAAATTTCATTCACATACATTGGAAATTCTTTGAGGTATGACAGAATTCCAGATTTTGAAGTATTTTCAATATTGCGGTATCCATAGCAGCCACATTCTTTGTTGAAATAATTTATTTTTAGATGTTCATACTCTTCTTATTGTCACCTCCTACCTACATACCAGGTTTCATCAATCGAGCTTGGAAACTGTATGAGTAATTTAAGGGTCCAGTATTTTTTTACATATTTTTACTATTTCGGTCTCAATAGCAACCACAATTTCAGACACAATAAAATAGACTTGCATAATTCTCTGTATTGCCCCGTATCCACATATCAAATTTGCTCAACATAACTTGAAAGATGTTTTAGTTATGTCAGGATGAACTAACTGACTAACGAACTGACTGACCGACGGAGGGCACTAGTATATTAACAGATGATATTGACAAGATATTCAGGCCTAAGACTACAGTTAATTTTGCTCTATGTTCTATATAAATGTTTGTCATTAATAAAAATTAATCGATGATTCAGGTCAAAATTCTTACTTGAATCCTGTTGAACTATCCTAGAGACAAAATTCTGACCAAAAAAATGGGCATCAATACCTGCATTCTTAAAAGTTATTGTTTATCAACAGGCGTACCCCTACGCCATGTGTAGTATTCGGCTCATTTTCACAAATTGAGGACCGCATGGAAACCACTGGTTTATAAAATGTAGCATTCAGATTATATCAAATCTGCTATTTTCTACTTACTTTACATGATTTTAATCTAAAATTCACATTGCATGCATAGTGTTCATTCAACTTTCAACCAATAACCAACATCAAACAGGGACACTATTTTCTGTGTAGGCACTTCCGTATTTACAGCAGTAAACATGCGATAAACATTTAACATGCGATAAAAAAACGTTTTACTAATCCAATTTCAGTTATAGATACAGTTTTAAAAACTAGAGAGCTAAAGCTTTTCAACAGTGTAAATTTATAAAAAGTATATTTTGAAATAAAAAAGTTAAGAGGGGGCGCCATGTTCTGTTCTGTTGGTTGGTTCCCCCCTTTCTCTTGGAGGCCTCTCCTATCGAATAGGACGATCAGGTCAAATATTATGATGATGATGATGATGAATGATGAATGAATGATGAATGATCAATTCATTAAATGATAAAAACTTGGCGAAACATTACTATCTTCAAATAGTTAAAATTGTCATTCGCACATCTGATTTAACAAGTCAACAGCCAACTTATAACACAACATATTTACATTACAGTTTGTACCGTTTATATAAACGTGAAATTCCATTGATGGAATGTATCCCTTATGGGATATTTGTTTTGATACTCTTTTCCGAACACAAAATTCTATGATATTTTTTTTCATTTTTGACCCATTTTTAACCAGTAATAAGTACATCAAAACAAAACGGATTTAAATAATTAATATCATATTCTAAAACTACATAGCGTTAGCTTTAATATGATATAAATAAATAAAATATCCAACCAGAAATAACAAAGTTAACAGGGGGCGCCATGTTTTTCCTTCTTTTTGTACTAAAATCTAGAGGGGCGCCATGTTTTATACCTGCCCATAAAGTATAAGGAAACTAAGGGAAACTATTTCGACAGACAAACATTTCCACAGGGGAGATCACTGTAATTGAATTTTGATAATAAATCATTTGCGAAATATTCAGGAAGTTTTGCGGACTTTGGGACGCGCTGTTCCGTAATCGAGGTGAGTATATTCACGCTTTTTTATAACTCTTATGTACTGATAATTCACACTTAGATTATTATTATAATTTGTTCAACATGCTTGGTATATTTTATCCCAAAACTGTGTTATCGCTTCTTAAAATCTTGAAATCCAAACCGAAAGTTGTGTTTTATTGATAGGCATTTGATTTCGATTGTAAGTAAATTTATTATTTTCCCTACTAGGCTAGTCACCGATAGTCCCTTTATGCACCATAATGTAAGAGAAGATTAATTAGGGTACATGTGGGGACTATTGTTGGCTAGGAAAAATATTTAATTTACGCACAGTTGAATAAAAATGTCCGGGGTTATAATTTCCTCATACATTTCCACTCATTGACTTGAGTATTGATTATTAGTATGGACTATTTGCAAGTGTACAATCCAACGAACAGGTCTTTGCTCTTTACCAGAAAATGTTGAAAAGAACTGCCTTACACTTATATTATTCTTATATCTACAATATGAAACGTCATTTTGGAGATCTATGTTATTTATAAGACAGATTTTTGTTTATTTGAAAGTAAATACTAAGGTCATATGGAACTCCGACTAGCTCTATGGAACGCCACAGCTGTCTTAAGATAAGCAGAACTGTTGCATTATGTTATTATACCTTGAAAATCATCATTTTATGATGTCCGTTTGCCATAATATGATTATCATTTGATGTGCATTTGTCATTATATGATGAACATGTGTCATTATTATGATGCCCGTTTATCATATGATGTAATTTGTCCTTATGTGATGAACATTCCTATAGATCGTGGGTTCAAACCCCGCTGGGGCCGATTTTTTTATTAGATTTTTAGTTTTAAGACACATGTTTTGGCTTCAAATCATGACATCTACGACACGGCCACTGTTAACAACAGAAGCGGTCCTAGACCTATGGCACGGCCACTGTTAACAACAGATCGAAGCGGTCCTAGACCTATGGCACGGCCACTGTTAACAACAGAAGCGGTCTTTGGGTTGTCAAAACCACCGCAATTCCCCCACCCTGCAGGGGATAGCTGATAGTAAAATCTCCAGTATTCCCCGACCTCTGACAGCTAAACATTGTCCCCGGGATATTGGTTCGGACATTTAATCCTCCACATTTTTCCGGCGAGGAAAGCTTGAAGGTAAAACATGGCTTTTTCGCCTATATCCACTGCCCATCCCCGGGATATTGGCCGTGGTTGCACCTGTACAACTCTGTTACATACGATAAACACAAGAATGTGTGTAAGACACGTTCCGGTGAAGACAGGGAGCACAGCGGTATTGACCGGTTCAGTAGAGTGTCATTTTCTGTATGCTGACTGACGTTCTTCGTTGAGATCATGTAGGCTGTTAAATGCTTTTTCAAACAAACAAATACCTGTCTTGTAAAGTCATGGATCTCTAAAATGAATTCTTATATCAAATATATAGAAATAAAATAAGTGTAAGACAACCTATCCAACATTTTCTAGTAAAGAAGGGTTCATTGGAATGTACACTGGCGATTAGTCCATACTTTACCGGTGAGAAAACATTGAAACTGCGAAAAATGACAGTTTTTAGTAAGCATTTCCTCGGCCGTAAATGTCATCCATATTTTTCGTCCTCGGTCGTAAACGTCATCATCCGTGACAAAATCTCCTCGGCCGTAAACGTTTTTCATTTTAGCGCATACGAGGGTCTCTTTGAAAGGGTCAATCGTTGGTTTTAGGGCACGGACAGAGTTGTAACTTTACAGAATTGTTCATAGATGAATTTTCGTAAGATCTGTGAGGTTAAATAGTTCAATACTAGCACAAACTGTTTAATTTCGGGCAATGTATGTGAGAATTGAGCATTATTTTATGTGAGTCGTGTATAAACAGGCTCTATCAGATTTATTGCAAAGATAGCATGCGAGGCTTAGTGAATAGTACATTTAAACCTTCGTGGTCATTCACACATCGCTAGATCCAAAAGAAATATTGAAATCGATAAGTTCTGGTAAGAAATATAACCCCACTACTTACCCGTCATCAGTATTTACCTCGGCCGTAACGCATCATTCGGCGGACCACGCATCCGGTTATACCGCGTGTTATCAAGAGGCCCCTGGGGCTTTATTTACCAACGCTGTAAGTCTAAAACACGGACTTAGACTTAACATTGTGAAATGTTACAACAAATAGTCAGATAAAATTTCACATGGTTTAAACTAATTTCAAAGAAATGGCAGTAATTATAAATAATGAGAATTTTAAGTCTAGGTCTGCGATTTAAACTTACAACGTTGGTGAATAAGGCCCCTGGTTCCATCCTTGACCGGGTCACTTGCCCAGTCAATTCATGTTTCCCTTCATTAACGTTATTCATTTGATCACGTGATTCTACACACCGAGGAAAGAGATATCATAAGGACACTATCGTATGTTGTATCCTATATTCCTATTCTCCGTACCGTATTCATCACTTGCAGTGTATGTAGTATGTACTTACCCGATTTTATTACATTTCAGCACCACAAGACAGAATATGGCCACTGCGAACACTCAACCTGAACATGCAAGGATAGCCGAACCATTTAAATCAACTGATGAAGTGTGGTCATTTTTTGAAAGTACAAAATATAAAATCAATCCGTTCTGTGTTCCGACTGGGGAAACAATTGATAGTATATTAGAGAACTTCAAATCTAACTTTCTGGATGTCTCAACCACTGAGGGAGTGCTGGAAGATTTACTCAGGTTCTTCAACGATGAAGTTCTTCATGGAGACCTCGAAGATTTAACGGTAGATAGTGACGGGAGTGACGAAATGGAGCTAGATGCGTCGGGTGAATCTATTTCAACAGATGACATACCGGTAAATGAAAGAAATGAAACAATTGATCCAGCAGATGAACCAATTGAGGAAGACACAGTTAATCGGCAAACTACAAAGGAAGCTAACGATGACGTTTCCTCTAAACCCAATGCAAATAATGATCTGAATAAATGTAACGAATCAAGCCGATATGAATGTACCAGCGAAACAATTGAAGCTGACACAGATAACCAGCAAACAGTTACTACGGAAGAATTAGAAAATATAAAACAATTGTTCTTGGCCGCTGATGAAAACACGCTATGTAAAATCCCATTTGCTGCTTTGGAACATGGAAGAACAGATATTATTGATAGATGTCAGAAGTCTGGAGTTGATCTAAACTTGTTTCGAAATCCCAGCGGTTATACCTTGTTAATGAAATATGTTTCCTCCGAAACTGTCGATTTGAAAATGCTTGACTATCTACTGAATGTAGGTGTTAACCTAGACGCATCACGACATGATCGTACTGCACTGTTCGTCTGTTTAGTGAACCGCAATATTCAGCCATCTCAAAAACTTTCTGTGGTTAAAAAATTGCTGCAGACAGGATCCACGTTGACCTCCAGGGGACGCTTGCACTCGACTGCTTTGCATGCGTTCATCTTTGAACTACTTAATCATGTTGATGAAATGTTGAATGAAAACTGGCAAGAAATTATTGAAGAGTTACTTAAGGCCGGACTTGATGTCAATTCAAAAGATTACGGCGACAATACTCCACTAATGTCTGCTATAGAACGGGTTGCACCTGACGGAGAAGTTCCTAAGGGACATGAACCGAAACAGATAGGCTATGATGTAGTAGAGTATTTGCTAAAGAGAGGGGCGGATCCCGATATAAAAAACGCAGATGGGAGAACGAGTCTTTATTTCGCAGCCGTATCACAGAATCTGACCTTGCTGAGTATACTCGTTCAGCATTCGAAGGTTCCAGACGCCCAAGACAACATGGGAATGAATTGTATCTATGGAATATGCGCATGCGCAGAGTGGACTACAGAATGTGATAACATTGTCACGATTCTTTTTCCTATACTCGATATCTTGGCTGACGCCGGATGCTGTCTTACTACCCAAGCGATTGACAAAACAACATGCCTACATCACGCAGCGGCTATTCAAAGTCATTTGGTCTGTGAAAAATTGTGCAATCTTGGAGCAGATACCAACAGAACAGATTACCTTCAGCGGACACCTTTGCATTTATCTATCCGGAATCCTGATACAAAAGTTGTTGACGTCCTTATAAAGTACGGTGCAAACGTGAACGCCAAGTCCAAACATGGGGAAACACCGCTACATTATGCCTGTCTTTTCGAGAACCTTGATGCCGCAAAAACTTTGATTGCAGCAAAAGCGGACATAGAAGCTGAAACAGTACTTGGAGTAAGACCTGTCCATTTGACGGCTGAAAATGGTGATGCTGATTTCATGCACTTCATGGCTCAAATGTCTTATACTAATACAACGGATATTTATGGAGCGAATGCTGTTCATTTTGCAGCTGCTGAGGGGAATATTAAAACCTTAGAGTATCTTTTAAATGTCGACTGTGAAAGAGACAAAAAGGACGAAAATAAAAATACACCATTAGATCTAGCTGTTTACATGGGACATCAGAAAGTTTCATTACGACTTAGTGAACCAAATGACCCAAGGTTTGGAAATCTTCCACCCTTGTGCTTTCCTAACAGACCTTTGGTTGAAGAAGATGACGTAGATCAATTCTACAATGAATTAGCAGACAAATTCAAACGCGAAAATAAAACACCTGCAACCATTGCAAATGATATTTTAATGAGCAAAGGTCTTGGCAAAGTCGATTTAGAGAGTGGTGAGGGACAAGCTATATCAGATTTGATAATACGTTATGCTAAATGTATTGCAGCTCGCATTGGAGAGTTAGACCCATTGTTCTCGTGTTTATTACTAAGAGCAGGGAGTACCTTTGAAGGTGTTAAGACTGGCTATCCTGATGAATTCGATTTTCTTTGTAGTCTGAACGTCTTGGCTGAACATGTTGAAACAATTGAAAACGGCGGCACTGAAGGCTTTGTGTTTGTTGTATTGAAACAATCAGCACCTGAAAGGCTGTTCAGATTCTGTCCAAGATCCGACAGGCGGATAAGTGCTTCACATATACTACGTTACTTCGCTAAGCTTGCTCGCATAGCAACTTATGCAATTTTGAGCGAGAATGAGTTTGACGGCCATTTATACGCCGGATACATGCTGCTTCCAGACAGCACCCCTCTATTCACCGGAAACAACTACCCATTAAGTAAACTAAATGCACAAACTGTGTCATTTCGTGGTAGATTGCACAAACTGCTAGATATTTCCATCGACTTCAATCCCGTTATCTTCAATACCAGTTACCCACAAGAGGCCACACAGAGCTGCAGCATTGTCCAAGATGTAACATCAAGAGGGATTTATTGCTTGCCCAAACTTTGCGGACAGGTACCTGGTCTATATGAAGACGGTCGAGCAGTCAGTGAGCATCTATGGAGACTAAGTACACAGCACATTGAAGCGGAGGCCATGAGATCGATGTCACAGTTGGCACGTGATTGTTATATGATCTGCAAGGTGTTACGAATGGAACCATTTACATGTGCTGTAAAATTCCTGGACCCTGGTGTTCTAACCGACGACGACATGATGAGGTTTATGCCTCCTAGTTCCTCTTTGGATTATGGTAAGTGAATGTATGAACTAGGGATTCGATAACTGAATTAGGTTCGATACAACGGCGCTGTTTTTTCTCAAGAACAAAGCCATTATTCAGCATATACTGTAAAATCATTAATTTTCGTGGGATTTAATTTCGTGGACTTCGTTGTTCACCTCAACCACGAACTTTAATCCCAACGAACATTAATTTTGACCCTTATGTTATTACCCGAAATGCAAAATCCACGAATTCAAGTCCCAACGAAATTGTCTTTTTTACCAAAAACCACGAAATTTCGTCCCAACGAAATTAAATGATTTTATAGTAATATGTGGAATTGTTATAAATAGCGTGGTAAAACTTTCGTCACAGCGTTGCAAAACATTTGTGTCACGAAAGTTACATTTGTATTTCCCTTCAGGCGAGCCGTTGTATCGAGGCTAGTCTGTGTTTACAGTTAATGGTCATGACCAACAGCGGTAAGAGAGCATACCAGGATGTGATAATTTCTTACCGGATTGATAATCAGTCGGTCAATTTGCTAGTAACATAATGTTAAATGTTACAAAAAATTGCTTAAATCATTTTTAGGAAATCTGGAACACTAAATACCAAAATATGTTCTCTTTGCGTACGTCGTAAGAGGCTTCTGTGTCCCAAATACGTTCTAAATTACCCATAAATCCCGCGTACCAAAATTGGTTGTGTCAACCTCCTATACATGAACATGATTGAAGAAGTAAATCGTTGATTTGTTTGACTAAATCAATACAATGTTCACCAATATAATTAAGACATACATGTAAATGAATTGTACGAGAGGTGTTCAACTTATTTATGAACAAAACATGAACACCGATTGTGCAATATTGAATGAAAATAATTGAAATTTCTTTTTTAAACCATGCGAAAAATTGTAAAAGTTGAACATATGATCATCATACATTGTAAATTTCATTTGGTTAAAGCTAAAACAACACTTTAGTAGACGATGTTGTTTTTCCTGTTTTTAAGGCAAAATGGCCCTTTTATAAGCATCAAGAAAGTGTTGGTAAATTTTTATTTTGCATTTTTAATGAGAACATCAGTAATATTTGTCGTAAGACGCGTTATTAAAGTTCTGTATCCAGTAATTGTGAAATGGCACAAAAAATGAAAATTGCCCAACATTGCCAAAAACTACACTATAAAGTTAAATTGCTTTTATGATATCTATGATGAATCCATTAGCAAAACGTGGAATAGTACCACAGATGGGAGTGTCCATAGAAACTATCAGTGACATTATTTCGAAACAGTTTAATGCATAGTTCCTACGCTGAAAATCAAGAAAAACATGCCTTGCACCCAAAAGTCTTGGAATCTAGGAATGCGAAATATACAACATTATGTGGAAAAAATGTTTCATTATGGGGAAGCAATGCTGAATCTTAAAGAATGTTATGATAGATTATGGTATGCTATTTTAGAAAAGGTCACAGGGATAGGGAGAAGTTCATATTTGTCCAACATTGTGTGTTCGCGGCCCTTTTTATGGAAAGGCATTGGGTTTGTTGTTATGGAAATACTCACATCAAAATCAATATCAAATTGACGAAATTGAAGGCTGTGGTCTATGTACGAACCGTTTCAAATCAGGTTTTCAACAAAAAAGTGTTACGTATCGTTCCTAGTGACTGTTCCAAGAACATAGTGTTTCGTCCAGATTCAGCTTCAAGTCACCATATACAACGCCAAATAAAAAACTTAAGAATATAACTTTGATATATATTATAACCAAACAGTGGATGTCGAAGTCTTCTCGTGCTTTAAGAATATAATTTGCCATCTGGTTGATACTAAAACAACGATTAAAGAAGGAAAATGTAAACGTAACTATTACGAGTTTCCGACCTTCAAAACGCAAATAACAACACCCTCTCTCCTAATGTTGATTATCATTTAACCGTAACGTATTGGCAATTTACAATTATTATATATACTTCTTGATACACTACTTTATACAATATAAAAGATTTTATTCCATTTCATTGTTAGAGAAACACAATATTGATGTTCATTTTCTGTTCATAAATAAGTTGAACACCTCTCGTATTAAATAAATGTATAACAATTACTGGTTTATTTTTCAACAGATATGGATTCTGATTCAGACCAATGTTCGGTCGATGAAGCTGACCATGGTGACTCAACAAACGGGGCAAACATGCAGCTTCATACTACTGAGACAGTGGTCGGTGATTCGGGTGAAGATACATCAACGCTTGATGATAAATGTGCCGGTGATGGCTTCAGATATGCCTACGACGAACTCAATGGTGAAAAGTTGATCCCTTCGTATTATATCAAATCCATTTTCATCAAAGAAATGGACAAACTAATAAGTGAAGGGAATATCCTGTCTGAGCGATCGCTATTGGACATACCTCGGAAAGTATACGAGGCGTTGTTAAAGGCGATAGAAGAGAAACACTTGACCACGTTATTCATGCCAAAACATAATATGTTGAGAAAATCCGCCAATCAAACAACTAGTGAACAGGAAACTAGATTAAGAGAAAAATACTGTCGAAAGATTATCTGGTTAATGGACCAGTTAAATTTCTAATAGGATCTTCTTAATCCAGCGGTGGTATTCAACATCATATTACTTGACTTAAGGATAAGGACAACCGATCAGATCTTACCATATTAAGATATAGGTCAGTAATAGGCTATACGATTGGCTATCCTTATTCTCCAATTAAATAAGATCAATATTGAATACCACCCAGAGCGCTACATAGTGAATAAAGTCGTGCTTGAATATTTTGAAATCGTGAACGGCGTTTTTTCTATGTACTACACGTACAATTCAATGGCGACCGAGTGATTTATAAACTTTATATCGTTGAATTATATTCAAACATCATGCATACTTATAATGATCATATTTATGTTTGATATGTCTTGGAGACATAAGTCATGATCACTGGCCCTGGCAGTTATTGCTAGGGTCAGTATAGTGTTCATTGGCAACCACTGGCAACCACCTACTTTTTTATTACCTCCCTTGAATATTTACTAGGAACCGGTAGCTACATCATCACATGAGGAGGAACATCAGCGTTGTAAACATCTCACCGTATCCTGATCAATGCTAGTTATAACTTCTCCTTCCAGGAACCAGCAGCCTTCCAGGAACCAGGAGCTACATCATCATATGAGGAGGAACATCAGCGTTGTAAACATCTCACCGTATCCTGACCAATGCTAGTTATAACTTCTCCTTCCAGGAACCAGTAGCCTTCCAGGAACTGGCAGCTACATCATCATATGAGGAGGAACATCAGCGTTGTAAACATCTCACAGTACCCTGACCAATGCTAGTTATAACTTCTCCTTCCAGGAACCACTAGCCTTCCAGGAACTGGCAGCTACATCATTACATGTGGAGGAACATCAGCGTTGTAAACATCTCACAGTACCCTGACCAATGCTAGTTATAACTTCTCCTTCCAGGAACCACTAGCCTTCCAGGAACTGGCAGCTACATCATTACATGTGGAGGAACATCAGCGTTGTAAACATCTCACAGTATCCTGACCAATGCTAGTTATAACTTCTCCTTCCAGGAACCAGTAGCCTTCCAGGAACCGGCAGCTACATCATCATATGAGGAGGAACATCAGCGGTGTAAACATCTCACAGTATCCTGGCCAATGCTAGTTATAACTTCTCCTTCCAGGAACCAGTAACCTTCCAGGAACCAGCAGCTTCATCATTATATGAGGAGGAACATCAGCGTTGTAAACATCTCACAGGATACTGACCAATGCTAGTTATAACTTCTCCTTCCAGGAACCAGTAACCTTCCAGGAACCAGCAGCTTCATCATCATATGAGGAGGAACATCAGCGTTGTAAACATCTCACAGGATACTGACCAATGCTAGTTATAACTTCTCCTTCCAGGAACCAGCAGCCTTCCAGGAACCAGCAGCTACATCATCATATGAGGAGGAACATCAGCGTTGTAAACATCTCACAGTACCCTGATCAATGCTAGTTATAACTTCTCCTTCCAGGAACCAGTAGCCTTCCAGGAACCAGCAGCTACATCATCATATGAGGAGGAACATCAGCGTTGTAAACATCTCACAGTATCCTGACCAATGCTAGTTATAACTTCTCCTTCCAGGAACCAGTAGCCTTCCAGGAACCAGCAGCTACATCATCATATGTGGAGGAACATCAGCGTTGTAAACATCTCACATTATCCTGACCAATGCTAGTTATAACTTCTCCTTCCAGGAACCAGTAGCCTTCCAGGAACCAGCAGCTACATCATCATTTGAGGAGGAACATCAGAGTTGTAAACATCTCACAGTATCCTGACCAATGCTAGTTATAACTTCTCCTTCCAGGAACCAGCAGCCTTCCAGGAACATCATATGAGGAGGAACATCAGCGTTGTAAACATCTCACAGTATCCTGACCAATGCTAGTTATAACTTCTCCTTCCAGGAACCAATAGCCTTCCAGGAACATCATATGAGGAGGAACATCAGCGTTGTAAACATCTCGCAAACAATGTGTATTGTATAGACACTGTCTTACGAAAAGAAACACACAGCAGAAAGTGCACATATTGAGCACAATGTCATACATACAAAGTTCCAGGAAAAATGCTCTATAATGTTTGTCTTATGGTCAAATTACTTCAAAATTTGCATTTAAATAGAACAATTTATGATACATAGTATACTATGAATTAAAAGCATGAGGGTGTGTCTTACAAAATTACATAGCTGCCATAGTAACGTCAGTTATGGCTACCCGGGGCAACGTTTTCACTGACCGTGCGTTATTAACATATTCTGGGTAAATCTCACCCAGTCAGTCAAATGGCACACAAAATACATCTGCTACAATAACAACAATGCGTTATGTTCTAACAAAATGCCTCGCTTCAAGGTATGCACTTCCAGAGTCCGTTTGCAAAGCATTCGAAAGTATCACAAAATCAGACAGAAACGTCCAACGCCACGTGTAGCGTCTGATTCACAACAGGCCATGCCTTCCTGTGATCATCTGCAGCAGTACCACTGGCAGTCTGGAAGCGTTCATACTATTCATACATCCCACCCAGTGACATGCAACCTTCTTGACAAGCAGTGGTTATAAATTCTACTGTTTCAAGTCTTAATTTTCCTGCCAAAAGACAAAAACTGGTCAAATTCCAATGATTTACTGACATTTGACGGGTGATTCTAATATGGCGACAAATAAACCTGAACTGTTGGTCTCTGGCGGGCACGCACCATATATGGTATTTTTCCGGAAAGATACGGAATGTGTCGGGCGGAAAGTGCCGAGGATGGCGAAAAAACCCAAACGCTATGCATTGTGGTTCATAACGCTAGAAAGCGCCATGTTGTTTTGAGGCGAGGGTGAAAATCTGAGAAAAGATTTGGACTCGTTGTGAATGTGATGCTTTGACAGCTTTGTATATTGATACAGAGAATGCGCATGTGAGTATATGAATCTATTTTCAGCCATATAGTTGCCCAAATGTTCTTTTCCGACTCAGTTGTTGAAAGTTTATTGGGAGGCATTTTTCAAAGCTTTTATTTTTCAATTTGTTGTTGAATTATTTCGTAAGATAAGAAGCTCGGGCCCGATTTAACTGTAAAACATGTACAAAAGTGATAACATGGACACATAACAATTAATTTAGTTGCCCACTCTAGTTTCGATGATTAACTATTGATCTTTACATTTGACCTACTTTTATAACTGCATTCGTGCCCAAAACCTTCCGACCCATATGAATGACAGTTAGGTCTGTACTGTAGTGACTGTCATAGAGTGTATTATTTAAGTTTAAAACTAGGAAATTGTGGTTTAAAGTTATAATATGCCATACCAGCTGCATCCATGGCCCCCTATCCACAGGGATGGGCAGTTTTTGTTTTTTTTACTTTAGGGTTCCCACCATCCCCCTTTTCCACGGCCCTGCCGGAGACAGCTGATGGTAAAATCTCCAGTGTTTTCCCGGCCCCTGACAACTCAATTTGTTCCCTGGGTATAACTCTGGCAGTGCTGGTGGAGCTGGTTATCCACCGCCCATCCTCGGGGTAGGCGGGACCAAGGATTCCACTGACTGGTGCATTATCTCATTTTAGGTTGGTGAACTGGGTTTATAATTGACTGTTGCATAATGCTTAATAACAATCGCTTGTCCACAATATTTCCACATGGAAGTTTATCACCTGCAAGGTAAGGTGACAGCTAGAAAACTTTAAAGAAACTGAGGAAAAAAGTGTGCTAATGACAGGGGACTCAAGCCAGGAATAACTGGTATGTATGTCTGCAAACGCAGCTAACAGAGTGCCTGCTAGGAGTTAGTCTCCATAGTCACTACAACTGGTCTATAAAGCTACAATCAGTTGCATTGACGCCCCCCCCCACACACAGGGAAAGTTAGGGATTTTACTTTGGATTGTCGAAACTATATATATGGCCCTGAGAAGGACATCTGATGGTAAAATTTGCAGTATTTCCTGGTCTTTGAAAATTGAACATTGTCCCCAGAGTATTGGTTACAAGAAAAAAATCCCAACTATTTCCCTGGCTGTCTACTGCCTTCCCCAGGGATGGGTGCCATGAATGCAAGTGACTGGTGCATGACTTAATTAATTGATTTCTATAGATCTACGATGACCTTTTGGTAATGACCCCTTTAGAGTTAGAATACAAAACTATTACTAGTCACTCCTCGAAGCTTTTTGTACATCTATACCTATACTGTAAAAAGTATATACATACATTATATAATTGACAGGGATTTGCAATTGCTGCTGATGGTATGCTTAGATTCTAACAAGCAAACTGATGAGGAATAGTTTTCAGCTCAAATAGTTTGAAAACTCTACACTTGACAATTGTGGAGATGACACGACGAGGAACGTATACCAATAATTGACCCATTGGGGGTAATTGTTAGCAGGTTTCTGTATTTATCTTTACTTATTTATTTAATTTGATTGCAGCGCAAGTTTAAACAACTTGTTTACTTTTTAATTGCCCATGATGCTATCCTTCACAATAAGCTGATACCAAAGAGTAAAGAAACTGATATTCCCTTTGATGCTAATTGTCAAACAAACAGAAACACAGTGCACGAAAATATAGCCCGCAATTAGCCGAATCCATTTATTGGTGACAAAATTGACCAAGGAGAAAATAGACCAGTACTAGTGCCTAATTATTTTGCACCTTGTCTTCAGTATGACATGACCATGGTGCCAACCCAGGATCTCCTACATGTATTTATGTTATATATATACTGACCATCTTTTATTCATAGAAATGAATGAATATAGCCCTTTTGGTCAGTGGGTCCATAAATTGATTTAACAGACTTGAACAACATTTCACATGCTAGTAAGTCACAAAATTGCTATATCAGAAAAAAAACTCCTGTGTCCAAGATTCGAACCTTCAACTCTCACTTCCAAGGCAAATTTAATGTGGAAATATATATTTTGTACAGTTTTCTATACTTGTAAAGTTTGTCTTGCAGACTTTTGTGTAGTTCATGATTCTATCATTGTTTTTCAGTTTCTAAATGTTAAAGAAAACAGTGTATGTCAATCTAATGAAAGATCTACTGGATTATAGAACTTGGAGGGAGTTGGTACACTACAAACAAATCAAGTGTAAGGAGCAGTCTGGACTCTGATTTAAGGTAAATATTTTAAGGTTAAATGCCTGTTCTGGATCCTAATTGATAAAAGAATTGTTGTGACACAGGCTTACTCACAAACAAATTTGGCATACATATGACAGATAAAAGCACATTGTTGACACTGACATTAACACATGTTCTCATGTTTGACATAGATACATGGCCTGACGTTGAAATATGGTTGACATAGGCACATGACTGACATAGACACATGGTTAACATAGGAACATGACTGACATAGACACATGGATGATATAGACACATAGTTGACATAGGCACCTGACTGACATAGACAAATGGATGATATAGACACATGACTGACATAGACACATGGTTGGCATAGACACATGCCTGACATAAACACATGACTGACATAGACAAATGGGTGATAAAGACACATGACTGACATAGACACATGGTTGGCATAGACACATGCCTGACATAAACACATGACTGACATAGACAAATGGATGATAAAGACACATGTCAAACATAGCCACATGGCTGACATTAACACATTGATGATATAGACACATCATCATGGATGCCATAGACACATGTTTGACATAGACATGTGGATGACATAGACACATGAGTAACATAGACACATGACTAACATAGACACATGCATGGTATATACAAATCGATTATATAGACATAGACACATGTCTGACATAGACACATGACTGACATAGACACATGACTGACATCGACATATGACTGACATATACACATGTATGATATAGACACACAACTGACATAGACACATGACTGACATAGACACATGATTGACATAGACACATGAGTACCATAGACACATGAAGGGCATAGTCACATGATGGGCATAGACACATGATGGTCTTAGACACATCATGGCCGTAGACACATGGTGGGCATAGTCCCATGATGGGAATAGTCACATTATGGGCATAGACATATGATGGGCGAAGTCACATGATGGATTTGAACACATGATGGATTTGGACACATGATAGACATAGACACATGATGACCATAGTCACATGATGGGCATAGTCACATGATGGGCATAGACACATGATGGGAATAGACATATGATGTGCATTGACACATGATTGGCATAGTCACATGATGGGCATAGTCACATGATGGGCATATTCACATGATAGGCATAGTCACATGATGGGCAGAGTCACATGATAGCCATTGTCACATGATGGGCATAGACACATGATGGGTATAGTCACATGATGAACATAGACACATGATTGGCATAGACACATGATGGGCAAAGCCACATGATGGGCATATTCACATGATAGGCATAGTCACATGATGGGCATAGTCACATGATAGGCATTGTCACATGATGGGCATAGACACATGATGGGTATAGTCACATGATGAACATAGACACATGATTGGCATAGACACATGATGGGCAAAGCCACATGATGGATTTGGACACATGATGGGCATAGACACATGATGGTCATAGACACAAGATGGCCATAGACACATGGTGGGCATAGTCACATGATTGGAATAGACACATAATAGGCATAGACACATGATTAGCATAGTCATATGATGGGCATAGTCACATAAAAGGTATAGTCACATGATGGGCATAGACACATGATGGGCAAAGTCACATGATGGGCATAGACACATAATGGGCAGAGTCACATGATGGGCATAGACACATGATGAACTTGGACAAATGATGGACTAAGACACATGGTGGGCAAAGTCACATGATGGATTTGGACACATGATGGACATTGACACATGATAGGCATAGTCACATGATGGGCATAGTCACATGAAAGGTATAGTCACATGATGGGCATAGACACATGGTGGCCTTAGACACATGATGGACTTAGACACATGGTTGGCATAGTCACATGATGGGCATAGACACATGATGGCCATAGACACAAAGTGGGCATAGTCATAAGATTGGAATAGACACATGATGGACATAGACACATGATTGGCATAGTCACATAATGGGCATAGTCACATGATGGGCATAGTCACATGAAAGGTATAGTCACATGATGGGCATAGACACATGATGGGCAAAGTCACATGATGGATTTGGACACATGATGTTCTTAGACACAAGATGGCCATAGACACATGGTGGGCATAGTCACATTATGGATTTGGACACATGATGGACATAGACACATGATGGTCATAGACACAAGATGGCCATAGACACATGGTGGGCATAGTCACATGATTGGAATAGACACATAATAGGCATAGACACATAATTGGCATAGTCACATGATGGGCATAGTCACATAAAAGGTATAGTCGCATGATGAGCATAGACACATGATGGGCAAAGTCACATGATGGGCATAGACACATAATGGGCAGTCACATGATGGGCATAGACACATGATGGATTTGGACACATGATGGACATGGACACATGATGGGCATAGACACATGATGGTCATAGACACAAGATGGCCATAGACACATGGTAAGCATAGTCACATGATTGGAATAGACACATAATAGGCATAGACATATAATTGGCATAGTCACATGATGGGCATAGTCACATGATGGTCATAGACACAAGATGGCCATAGACACATGGTAAGCATAGTCACATGATTGGAATAGACACATAATAGGCATAGACACATAATTGGCATAGTCACATGATGGGCATAGTCACATAAAAGGTATAGTCGCATGATGAGCATAGACACATGATGGGCAAAGTCACATGATGGGCATAGACACATAATGGGCAGAGTCACATGATGGGCATAGACACATGATGAATTTGGACAAATGATGGACTAAGACACATGATGGGCAAAGTCACATGATGGATTTGGACACATGATGGACATAGACACATGATGGGCATAGACACATGATGTTCTTAGACACAAGATGGCCATAGAGACATGGTGGGCATAGTCACAGTATTGGAATAGACACATGATGGGTATAGACACATGATTGGCATAGTCACATGATGGGCATAGTCACATGATGGGCATAGTCACATGAAAGGTATAGTCACATGATGGGCATAGACACATGATGGACAAAGTCACATGATGGGCATAGACACATGATGGGCATAGTCACATGATGGGCATAGACACATGATGAACTTGGACAAATGATGGACTAAGACACATGGTGGGCAAAGTCAAATGATGGATTTGGACACATGATGGGCATAGACACATGATTGGCATAGTCACATGATGGGCATAGTCACATGAAAGGTATAGTCACATGATGGGCATAGACACATGGTGGCCTTAGACACATGATGGACTTAGACACATGGTTGGCATAGTCACATGATGGGCATAGACACATGGTGGGCATAGACACATGGTGTGCAAAGTCACATGATGGATTTGGACACATGATGGACATTGACACATGATAGGCATAGATATATGATGGCATAGACACATGATGGTGTTAGACACATGATGGCCATAGACACATGGTGTTCATAGTCACATGATGGGAATAGACACATGATGGGCATAGACACATGGTGGGCATAGACACATGGTGGGCAAAGTCACATGATGGATTTGGACACATGATGGACATTGGCACATGATAGGCATAGATATATGATGGGCATAGACACATGATGGTCTTAGACACATGATGGCCATAGACACATGGTGTTCATAGTCACATGATGGGAATAGACACATGATGGCCATAGACACATGATTGGCATAGTCACATGATGGTCTTAGACACATGGTGTACATTGTCACATGATGGGAATAGACACATGATGGGCATAGACACATGATGGGCAAAGACACATGGTGGGCATAGTCCCATGATGGGAATAGTCACATGATGGGCATAGACACATGATGGGCAAAGTCACATGATGGATTTGGACACATGATGGACATAGACACATGATGGGCATAGACACATGATGGGCATAGACACATGATAGGCAAAGTCACATGATGGGCATAGACACATGATGGGCATAAACACATGATGGCCATAGACACATGGTGGGCATAGTCATATGATGGGCATAGTCACATAATGGGCATAGACACATGATGGGCATAGACACATGATGGGCATAGTCACATGATGGGCATAGACACATAATGAACTTAAACAAATGATGGACTATGACAAATGGTGGACATAGGCACATGGTGGCCTTAGACACATGATGGATTAAGACACATGATGGACTTTGACACATGGTTGGCATAGTCACATGATGGGAATAGTCACATGATGGACATAGACACACGATGGGCATAGACACATGATGGGCATAGACACATGATGGGCAAAGTCACATGATGGATTTGGACACGAGATGGACATAGACACATGATAGGCATAGACACATGATGGGCATAGACACATGATGGTCTTAGACACATGATGGCCATAGACACATGGTGTACATAGTCACATGATGGGAATAGACACATGATGGGCATAGACACATGATTGACATAGTCACATGATGGGAATAGTCACATGATGGGCATAGACACATGATGGGCAAAGTCACATAATGGATTTTGGCATAGACACATGATGGCCATTGACACATGATGGGCAAAGTCACATGATCGATTTGAACACATGATGGATTTGGATACATGATGGATTTGGATACATGATGGACATAGACACATGATGGCCATGGTCACATGATTGCCATAGGCATATGATGGGCATAGACACATGATGGGAATAGACACATGATGGGAATAGACACATGATTGGCATGGTCACATGATGGGCATAGTCACATGATAGGCATAGTCACATGATGGGCATAGTCACATGATGGGCAAAGTCACATGATGTATTTAGACACATGATGGACATAGACACATGATGGGCATAGACACATGATTGGCATAGGCACATGATGGTCTTAAACACATGGTGGCCATAGACACATGGTGGGCGTAGTCACATGATGGGAATAGACACATGATGGGCATAGACACACGATGGGCATAGACACATGATGGGCATAGACACATGGTGTACATAGTCACGTGATGGGAATAGTCACATGATGGACATAGACACATGATGGGCTAAGTCACATGATGGATTTGGGCACATGATGGACATAGACACATAATGGGCATAGACACATGATAGTCTTAGACACATGATGGCCAAAGACACATGGTGGGCATAGTAATATGATGGGAATAGACACATGATGGGCATAGACACATGATTGGCATAGTCACATGATGGGCATAGACACATGATGGGCAAAGTCACATGATGGATTTGGACACATGATGGACATAGATACATGATAGGCATAGACACATGATGGTCTCAGACACTTGATGGCCATAGACACATGGTGGGCATAGTCACATGATGTGAATAAACACATGGTGGGCATAGTCACATGATGGGAATAGACACATGATGGGCATAGACACATGATTGGCATAGTCACATGATGGGCATAGTCCCATGATGGAAATAGACACATGATGGGCATAGACACATGATGGACATAGTCACATGATGGTCATAGTCACATGATTGACATAGTCACATGATGAACTTAGACACATGATTGGTCTCATATGGCCAACACACTTATATGGCCAATTTACTCATATGGCCAGTATCTCATATGGCCAACACACTCATATGGCCAGCATACTCATATGACTAACATATTTACATTGCAAATTTACTCATATGGCCAACATATCCATATGTCCAACACACTCATATGGCCAATTTACTTATATGGCCAACATTCTCATTTGGCCAACATATACACATTGCCAACATACTCATATGGCCAACACACTCACATAGCCAGCAATCATATGGCCAACATATTCAAATGGCCAACACACTCATATGGCCAATTTACTCATATGGCCAACATTCTTATTTGGCCAACATATACACATTGCCAACACACTCATAAGGCCAACACACTCATATGGCCAGTTTACTCATATGACCAACACACTCATTTGGCCAATTTACTCATATGGCCAACACACTCATTTGGCCAATTTACCCATATGGCCAACACATTCATATGGCCAACACACTCATATGACCAACATTATCATATGGCCAATTTACTCATATGACCAACATACTCATATGGCCAACACACTCATATGGCCAACACACTCATATGGCCGATTTACTCATATGGCCAACTTTCTCATTTGGCCAACATACACAAATTGCCAACATACTCATATGGCCAACACACTCATATGGCCAACACACTCATATGGCCAATTTACTCATATGGCCAACATATACACATTGCCAACATACTCATATGGCCAACATACCCATATGGCCAACATTTAATAATCACCATACATACCACATCCAGCATATATACAGAAATATCATTGTAGTATTCATCCAATTGAACTGTCAACAGATAAACACATGTTCCAATAACAGAAATCTATTAGTATACTTATCATTTTATGCTAACTGGTGATATAAGTAGTTATTTTAGTAATAAAAACATCACTGCCAGTAGCAGAGCTCATTTTTCTCTAGTTCTACAGTAGAATCTTTAAATACCCTTGTCAGAAAGCACTTTTTGGATTTCATTACATGAAGAATTATATATTTATTGAGAGATTCTCTCTACGAAATGCTTAACAATTGAAATACATGATTACCACCAATGTGCATAGGAGAGTGCTACAGTGCCAGATATCACTCTTGTTACCAAACTTCTTGGTATTTAAAGGTGCAAGTTTTAAATAATACAAAATGTACTTCATTGTTCCAAATTTGCAGGTGCTGAAGATGTACATTGACAAGAAGACTTGGTAGAAGAATAGATTGGATATTGTTGTCAATAATGAATTATGTTGCTGTTTATTGTTGCACTTGGTTTTATGCAATAAAATTATTTAAACTGACTTAATTGTTGTTTTGTTAATCATTTCACATGAATTGTATTGACTATGATTGTTCACTTCAGAATAACACAAATATTTACTCTGCCTATCAGAACAAATCACAAAAGTGTTAGATGGATATCTATTTAACGAGATTCCAAGTCCATGACAACCACACGCACACACACAGGCACAAATGTTCAAGTCATTAAACATAATCAACAAATTATGACTCAAAACGCACATATGGCCAAAGAGGTATATCTTAAATAGACTGTGTTGTTCTTCCTACAGTATCCTTTCAACTACTAGTACTTTCAGGCATATATCTAGTGGAATACCCCTGTGAAGAACATACAAAGTAAATTTGCTAGGGGTGACACGAACATATACATGCTACTTGATTTACAAAAATGTCACATGTTAATTAAAGGTAAATACTGTAGAATAAAGTTACACTGTGTCACAAGTTGATACAATCTAATAGCTTATTAGAGAGTAATAAGATTATCTTAGTATAACAATATGTTTCAAGCACAATCAACAACATTGAGAGCCATGAATATACATGTACTAGGTATTGCTGTGACAGCTAAATATCATTGCATCGTAGAGAAACCGACATGATTCCATATAATGCAAATCTGTCACAAACTGGAAGGAGAATGATACATAGTCATGCCCTCAGAGAGCAAGCTGTGTGAATACAAGTAGTTCCTGCATCCTACAATAGACGGTGATAATCAACATAAAAACTGAAGATACGAAACGGCTGAATCAGATGGAAGCAGTTCTAACAAGAATGACATAGTTGGTATAATTTGGTTGTAATTTAGATCACATCTCGGGCATTTGTATAGCTTGCCCACATTGACCTGAGTCTGACCTATTGATTAGCATATTTTAACAGTCGACATATTATGTTTATAACACCGATTGTATGTTTTCATAATCGGGGAGTATCGTGAAGACGCTCGACTTGGAATACAAACACAAATCTGAAATACCGATATTGCACGATTTGCTTGCGGATATTGATATATTCAACGCAAGAACCTTGTAATATATTCTTGCATAAAGGTCAGGCTCAGGTCAAAATAGTCAAGCTATACCGCCGTTACTATAGGAGGTATTCCCTAGAATAAGTATATTAATGTATACAGTTGTGACGGTGTATACCCCAATCGACACCCTCTCAGTACAAAACGCTGTATCGGCACCCTCTCTGTGCTGACAAAACAATGTTTTTGAGGACACCAGTCGACAGGAGAGGTTAGAAAATCATTGCTTTTGCCTAACATACTGATTTGTGCTGACTGGCACGGGAACCCTCTGTGCTCAAAATAATCAAGGCACAAAGAGGGTGCCGTAACCAGAACAGAAGGGTGTCGGACTGTCGGTGCAACAAAGAAATCGAAAGTACACTGTAATTCGATGAATGTAACCATATAAAAAGTATTTCGAGACCAGATTGGTTCAAGGACATTCCATCTGAGGTGCGAGATATTTCCTATATTGACGAAAAATAGCATTTAAGAGTGAAAACAGGACTCCATGTCCATTCGAACGCGTATTCCAGGTCAACATTCCATCTTAGTCTGAACTTGTGGCAACTGGTATAAGAAATGGAACAACATGAGGGCATTGGTTAATCATTGGTTAGTTCCGTGGGCTATAGTTTTTTAAAACACAAGTCTGTATTTTTGACAAAAAACAATGATTTTCTTACTTCTCCTGTCGACCGGTTTCCTCAAAAACATTGTTTTGCACAGAGGAAGTATCGTGCCAGCACAGATAAGGTGCCCATGTGGGTATACACCGTAGTTGTATTTGCCTATTCCTGCTATACTTTTTTCTCAATCTGATCGCGAATATGATGTAAATGTAACAGCGCACTTCAAGTTAGATGGACAAAACATATTATTGAAAACTAATATACTTATGACTCCGTTATAACAAATGTGGTAAAAGAAGAAAGGACACCGAGTGATATTATATTGACTTGCAATGAAAAAATAAAACAAGATGATGTTCGTCACCTTCGTCCATTATCAAGTACATGTATAGCATTACAACGAGTTAATGTCACAGTGTTTGCGTGTTTTCCACACTCACTATACTCCTTGTATGTTGGGTATTTTGAACTATTTTCCCGTCCCAGAACTAACAGGATACTTATCACTAATACACTGGTCAGTCAGACATACGGCTGCTCTTTACCGTACCATACGAGTTGACATGAGATTACGAGTTAAGGCAAGAACACAGTTATCGTAATACAGACTATGTTATTTTTATATCCTAAGAAATCACTAACAACACTAATAACAAATGTTATCAATTTTAAGTTAATTTTTAACACTTGTTTCAGGTTGTTTGTGACAAATTGATAAAAACATAGCAACACGGATTTTTTGTAATTTGTCGTTTTGATGTCCAAGGGTTTACATATCCGGTCAGTAGATATAAGTTCTTGCTCTACTCGTATGTTCAACAATGAATACTGTGTGGTTCAATGTGCAGCAAACAAACATGTATGGTGAAGAAGACATAATCCAAGTGACAGGTCCTATCATAACTATGTCCGATCGACAAGGTTATTTTAGTTTTAGTCGGGCCGGCCCAACTCCATCGATACATTGAGTCTAGTTTCCAATGAGGAATTCCTCATCTCTGATGTGGAAGTCGAAATAGTTTCTCCCAATGGCTCCGATACCCCCCGAATCTCCTGATTATTGTCGGGAATACATCCTCGGTCAAGTGGGACCGACATATAATGTCGGGTACACTTCGCGAGTTCAGACACAAGGTAATTAAAACCCGTGACTGCGAATGTATCACCTGATTATTACCAACTATTCAAATATACCCGACATGTAGTTCCTGACACTAAAGCTTAACATCACCAACGTGTCGGAGAATGATATGTGATGCAATGCGGATTACGTTTTTTTCATCCAGACGTATCCCTGACCATTACCCCGATGCTCTGGTTGCTTCATGTGTGCATCCTGGTACATTCCCTAACATATCTCCCCGACATGAAATCGTGAGACATCGGGTAAAAATCAATACATGCTTTCAAATTTCTCGATGTGTTTACGATGTCACATACAATCATGTAATGTCTCAAGTCTTCCCCCGATGCACCGGGCGCTGCTCTCAGAAACTGGAGAGCCTCCTGCTTTCCATCTGCAGTTAATCTCCTATGCATACAACCAAGACCACATGTGGATGAAATCGGGAAACAAACAATGCTCATGCAGGCTTCACAAAAATAGTCCTATTAGTCAGGTATCTTGTCGGCACGCCGTACAATAAAATTGGATAGTATCAAACTATAAGTCTGCATATCGGACACATTTACGACTAGTGCAAGATGCCTAGACCGTCCAGATTGTGACCCAGGTATAGCTCATAATAGTTAAATGACGAGTGACTTCGAACTTTGCGATCACGCTTTAGCTGTGTTTCATTTATTTCTAATGTTGACTGCATAACGTATATATATGACTCTATAAAACATATATAATATATTCAGATCGGCTGTGAGTCAAGTTAAATAGTCGAAGATTATATGCCGCGGATTATAAGGATCCAACATGAGCTTCTATGTACACCGGTGGTCGGGTTTTACAGGATCGAGGCTTGCCGAGAACCTGGTTAAAATTCCGACCCGAGGGTAAGATTTCCTTATCCTACACTGTAGACTTTCTCATGGTGGATATTGTTTCTTCGACGTAATTCGAGAAAATTTGAGTTTGTAACATTACATCTGTGTTCAATTAGCAACGAGTCAAGTGCAGCAAAATTGCCAAATAAATAAGTAGGGTGTTTGAAAAGTTTTGGGACTGGTGTCGTATTCTTTATATTTCTTTATATTTTTAGATGAAATGTTCTATACGTGTGACTACATGTCAAAGCTATTTAATAGACGTATGGATACTTACATTATTCCACTCAGACAATCAATCCTTCTGTTGTGGCAACGCCAGGTAAGCATGAGCGGAGCGGATTGTACATCCACCAACGACGTTTAACGTGCGCATTTGATGTGAACGTTTTCAGGGGAATAATTATTTCGACAACTTGAGCATTTTAATGAATTAATAAAAAAATAAAAAAAACGAACCCAAGACTGTTTTTCATTAGTTTGCCTCTGGACAGAGGCGCTGTCTACGATCAAATAATGCATACTTACTTCTACAGAAATTGAGAAAGTCACGCCCCATTGACACGAAAAATGTAAATTGGTAAATTTTGAGAATAATTGACTTTCGTTTTTGCCAAGACAATAGAAATTTTCTGGATAATCAGTTATTGATTCAGATCAACAGACGTTACTTAACTAAACAATTAATCGACAGTGTGGACTATAGATTAGCTGTATCTACTGTATAAAGTAAACATGTAGATATTGATACTGCAAACACGTATTGCTATGTTATGTATTGGTACTGCATACGGCATGTATTTAAACTGCAGACAAAATTATTATGTTATGTATTGGTACTGCATACGACATGTATTGATACTGCAGACAACACAGTGGCATGTATTGCTGTTATGTATTGGTACTGCATACAACATGTATTGATACTGCAGACACCATGTATTGGTACTGCATACAACATGCATTGATACAGCAAACAACATGGATTGCTATGTTATGTATTGGTACTGCTTACAACATGCATTGATACTGCAAACAAGTATTGCTATGCTATGTATTGTTACTGCATACAACATGCATTGATACTGCAACAACATATTTGCTATGTAATGTTTTGGTTACTGCATACGACAAGCAATGTTATGTATTGGTACTGCATCAATTACTTTATGTTCTGGTACTGGATTCTTTTCCTGATGGCGATACTTGTCACCAGTACAAGTAACTACCTTGTTTATCGCTCTGCATAAAAGGAAAATTGGCTATTCTCCATTCTTGGTGATTGATTACCAGGAATGACCTCAGCTTTGGAAAAGTAACAATAAACTATTATATATATTTTTTATTTTGGAATATATTTGGAGATCAATGCATGTCCGTCACGAAAACATCACAACATTAATTGTACCAAGTACATACACAACCTCTAAGAATGACCACCTGTAAAGCACAATCTCTTTAATAATAGCAATATCTCCCAAATTTTCTTTATTTGTTATATACTATATTTACAACTGTAGAGAGCAACTGCTAAACAATGCTAAACCATTTTTTCCCTTGCTAATAGGTGTATGCTATATATGGTATATGTCCAGAAACATTAGGCATAATGCCCATGACTTTACATACAATACATATTGAAAAATAATTGGAAGAAAAAATACAATGATATGCTAGCACATTCTAACATACACGCTTACATTATACATACATGCATGCATACCTACATAATTGATGACACAGCCACACTCATGTATTTACTTTTGACATTATACAGTGAAATCGCCAATCTTCAAAATAACTAATATGCGAATCAAAATATTGAGCAATTAAATTATTACATAAGAGAAGATAATTTCTGGCGAGTTTCAATTTCAGAAAAGTGGTTAAAGCAGGCTTTCAAGCACAATTGAGCACAAAAAATACAGCAAATTTTGCGAAATATTAGAGCTATTTTGGACAAAACCTATTCAAAACATACTTCTACGTAAACAGCTAGTTGCTTGCAGATTCATAGTGTAAGAAGACTATTAATTGTGTGAGCCTAACAAGCAAGCAAAATGCATACATATATTTAAATTTTAAAAAAGCCTTCTTTAGTAATTTACTAAATAATATATCTAAATAAGGTAACAAATCTAAACAAGTGAGCAAGAAAATTTGCATTCATTACTTGGGATAGATGCAAAAGCTTAATTAGGAATTACATGAATAAATAGGTTTTTTTAAGAATTTGCCCTTTTTAGTGCTACAAGTCCGTATTAAGGAAATTGAGGGATACCTTAAAAAAGGATCATAAAATTCACCAAGAATTGTGTTCATATTCTGTTTTTTAAAGAAGTGACAGTAGTTGTTGATTATTGTCAATTGTCCTAGACAGATGTGGATATAATGTGCAAAAAAAATGCTGACTTGTAAACCAGGTTTTGTAGAACAATATAACTTCATGTATAACGATGATGTGAACAAATCTATACTCTACTAAATAGTTGACATAACTATTACACCAAATTTATAGTCTTTTATCATTTTCATTACTAATTTAAAGTGCTGTACAAATGCAATTGAGACTTGGTTAAATATGAACATACTTGTCAAAATAATGGGGGTAAAATGTATATCACAGTTATAACTATGGACAAGTTCCATAAATCAACATGTCCACAATTTATAGTTCTTGCACAAAAGTGAGATACACAATAATGAATGTTTCAAATCATGTTGGCTTCCTGAACTATATGGCCAGTCTACATGCGCTTTACTACACAAGGCAGTGTTCACAGTTCACTATACAACCCATAGGTGGCAGTATCAGTGTTTCGGGAAAAAAATCCGTCACTGAGCTTATACACTACATCGACCGTATGTATATCGATTGTCTATCTAACTCCATGTACACTATGGTATATAAGGTATAAAGCGTAGTATATGTCTATGTCCAAAGATTGTGGAACATCGCGTCTTACAATAGGCTTGGTTCCCAACAATAATTACGATACTGTAAGCGCAGCGGGTAACCAGTGCATAAATAAAATGACCTTGAGCGAAGTTAAATAACGAAAGTAACACTGTTTTGCTGTTTCGCAGTTATAAGATACAATTGAATGAGATTTTCGGTAACAATGAATATCTTATAGTTTATTTGAATGACCTGTATAGCGATTTTTCTTCAGCGCCCGTATTTTATGCTGAAACAACGAGATGCAATGTTCCACAATCTTTGGCATATAGACATATAGTACGCTTTATACCTTGATAATATACTAGCTCATGATCAGTGACAGATTTTTTAAATATTTATTTTATTTTTTTAATCGTTTGCGGACCAAACACTGATACTACCACCTGTGATACAACCCTGCTTCAATGTTTACTTAAGTCACCAGAGATTTCGGTGTTTCAAGAGTAAGTGTTAATACACCCTCTCCTAACTCATGTAGTTAAACATTGATCACTGTACGTGACATTCCTCGTCACATACCTCGCTGACACATAGTTTGAGACTCGAGAACAGTCTTTTTGGGGTATTTCCAACATACTTCTGATGTAGGCAGGGGCTTTCCATGAAGGGCTTTTAAAACTGGAGTCAAGACCTTGTATTCTGCTCTGTAGTGTGTAGGTAGCCAGTGAAGATACTTTATGCCCTGTAAAAGAATACAAACCTTTTTTTATTCAATACATCACTCATAATTAAGCATACAATTTTAAAACTTAATAGGTAAGTAGGCATTTTGGAATGTTTTCATACAGAAGGAAAAGCATCCACAGGACATGGTTGCCCCTACTTGCTAGTTGATTATGTGAAGGGCCATAACTCAAATGCACATGCTAAATAATATTCCTACAAATGATTTAACTAAAAATGTTCAAGTTCTGAGCAATAAAAGTAACTTTACATCAATTCATTGACCACAAATCTTCATATGCAATAAACGTGATAATAAAATAACTTATTTAGGAGTGCACAAACACATACTGACAGGAGCTAAAATACTTTCAGGGTCATCAGAATGACAATCTTTAGCAAAATTTCAACAATTTTATCATTGCAAAGACAATAGCTTACAATCATCTACACCAGAAATTCCACTCTAATTTAAACAATCATCCAGGCAGGTATTTATCATTCAGGCTGGTATTTATTTTCCTGGCAGGTATTTATCATCCAGACAGGTATTTTCATATTTGATCTGAAAAAAATCAAACAACAATACTAAATAAAGATTGGTAGAGCTTAAATGTATGCAAATTAACTTGAGTTAATAACTGCCATGAACCCTCACAGCTTTACCTTTCAAAACAGCACCAGATCACTCTTCCAAAGTGGCTGTGTCAAGACCAACTGTAAGGAAATAGCTACATGCATTGAAGTTCACATGTTGATATCAAAACCAGTTCATCTCACTATGTCAGCAGTAAGTCAACTCTGGTGAGAGCATAAGTCACTCACCGAGTCAACAGTTTGTCAACTCTAATGGTAGCAATATGTCACTCACCAAGTCAACAGTTTGTCAACTCTAATGGTAGCAATATGTCATTCAGAATGTCAACAATTTGTCACACACTATTTCAGCAGTATGTCACTCACAGGATCAGCAGTATGTCAACCACAGTATCCGATGTATGACACTCAGTGTCAGCATTATGTCATTCACAGTGTAAGCTGTACGTCACTGACAGTGTCAACAGTATGTAATACACAGTGACAGCTGTATGTCACTCATATTGTCAGCAGTATGTCATTCCAAGTGTCAGCAGTATGTCATTCACAGTGTCAGCATTTGTCATTCACAGTGTCAGCTGTATTTCATTAACACAGTCAGCATTATGGCACTCACAATGTCAACAGTATGTCACTCATTGTGTCAGCAGTATGGCACTCATTGTGTCAGTAGTATGTCACCCACAGTGTCAGCAGTATGTCACCCACAGTGTCAGCAGTATGTACTACACAGTGTCAGCAGTATGTCATTCCTAGTGTCATCAGTATGTCGCCCACAGTGTCAGATCTGTGTCACTCAAAGTGCCAGCAGTATGTCATTCACAGTGTCAGCAGTATGTCACACACAGTGTCAGCAGTATGTCATTCACAGTGTCAGCAGTATGTCACTCACAGTGTCATTAGTATGTCATTCACAGTGTCAGCAGTGTGTCACACATAGTGTCAGTAGTATGTTATTCCTAGTGTCAGTAGTATGTTATTCACAGCGTCAGCAGTATGTCACACACAGTGTCAGCAGTATGTCACACACAGTGTCAGCAGTATGTGATTCCTAGTGTCAGAAGTATGTGATTCACAGTGTCAGCAGTATGTGATTCCTAGTGTCAGCAGTATGTCACTCACAGCGTCAGCAGTATGTCACACACAGTGTCAGCAGTATGTCATTCACAGTGTCAGCAGTATGTCATTCACAGTGTCAGCAGTGTGTCACAAACAGTGTCAGTAGTATGTTATTCCTAGGTCAGCAGTATGTCATTCACAGCGTCAGCAGTATATCACACACAGTGTCAGCAGTATGTGATTCCTAGTGTCAGCAGTATGTGATTCACAGTGTCAGCAGTATGTCATTCACAGTGTCAGCAGTATGTCACTCACAGTGTCAGCTGTATGTCATTCACAGTGTCAGCAGTATGTGATTCCTAGTGTCAGCAGTTTGTCATTCACAGTGTCAGCAGTATGTCATTCACAGTGTCAGCAGTATGTCATTCACAGCGTCAGCAGTATATCACACACAGTGTCAGCAGTATGTGATTCCTAGTGTCAGCAGTATGTCATTCACAGCGTCAGCAGTATGTCACACAGTGTCAGCAGTATGTCAAACACAGTGTCAGCAGTATGTCACACACAGTGTCAGCAGTATGTCACACACAGTGTCAGCAGTATGTAATTACTAGTGCCTACATGATGTCATTCCTAGTGTCAGCAGTATGTCACTCAGTGTCAGAAGTAAGTCACTCACATTCATCAGTATGTCATACACAGTGTCAATGCTTAGAACGGCTTTCTTAGTGTCAGCAGTATATCATTTCTAGTGTCAGCAGTTTGTTACTGACAGTGTCAGCAGGGTGTCACTCACAGTGTCAGCAGTATGTAATTACTAGTGCCTACATGATGTCATTCCTAGTGTCAGCAGTATGTCACTCAGTGTCAGAAGTAAGTCACTCACATTCATCAGTATGTCACACACAGTGTCAATGCTTAGAATGGCTTTCCAAGTGTCAGCAGTATGTCATTTCTAGTGTCAGCAGTATGTTTCTCACAGTGTCAGCAGGGTGTCACTCACAGTGTCAGCAGTATGACACTCACAGTTTTAGCAGTATGTCACTCATAGTGACAGCATTATGTAATTCACATTGTCACCAGTATGTCACTCCTAAAGTCAGCAGTATGCCATTCATATGGTCACCAGAATGTCATTCCTAGAGGCAGCAGTATGCCACTCACCCTGTCAGCAGTATGTCACTCATCGTGTCAGTAGTAGGTCACACACTGTGTCAGCAGTAAATCACTCACAGTGTTAGCAATATGGCATTTCTCATGTCAGCTGTTTGTTGTCACCCACAGTCTCAGCAGTATGTTATTCCTAGTGTCAGCAGTATGTCACTCATATGGTCAACAGTATGTCACACCAGTGACAGCAGTATGTCATTCCTAGTGTCAGCAGTATGTCACCCACAGTGTCAGCAGTATGTCATTCACAGTGTCAGCAGTATGTCATTCACAGTGTCAGCAGTATGTCACCCCAGTGACAGCAGTATGTCATTCCTAGTGTCAGCAGTATGTCACCCACAGTGTCAGATCTGTGTCACTCAAAGTGCCAGCAGTATGTCACTCACAATGTCAGCAGCATGTCACTAAAAGTGTCAGCAGTATGTCACTCACAGTGTCAGCAGTATGTCATTCACATTGTCACCAGTATGTCACTCCTAAACTCAGCAGTACGCCATTCATATGGTCACCAGAATGTCACTCCTAGAGGCAGCAGTATATCACTCAGCCTGTCAGCAGTATGTCACTCATCGTGTCAGTAGTAGGTCACACACTGTGTCAGCAGTAAATCACTCACATTGTTAACAATATGGCATTTCTCATGTCAGCTGTTTGTTGTCACCCACAGTCTCAGCAGTATGTTATTCCTAGTGTCAGCAGTATGTCACTCATATGGTCAACAGTATGTCACCCCAGTGACAGCAGTATGTCATTCCTAGTGTCAGCAGTATGTCACCCACAGTGTCAGCAGTATGTCATTCACAGTGTCAGCAGTATGTCACCCCAGTGACAGCAGTATGTCATTCCTAGTGTCAGCAATATGTCACCCACAGTGTCAGATCTGTGTCACTCAAAGTGCCAGCAGTATGTCACTCACAATGTCAGCAGCATGTCACTAAAAGTGTCAGCAGTATGTCACTCACAGTGTCAGCAGTATGTCACACACAGTGTCATTAGTATGTCACTAACTGTGTCAGTAGTATGTCACACACTGTGTCAGCAGTAAATCACTCACAGTGTCAGCAGTATGTCACTTTTCATGTCAGCAGTATGTCACACACAGTGTAAGCAGTATGTCACTCCCCATGCCATCAGTATGTCACACACAGTGTCAATGCTCAGTACGTCATTCCAAGTGTCAGCAGTATGTCACTCACGGTGTCAGCAGTATGTCACTCACAGTGACAGCATTATGTCACTCACAGTGACAGCATTATGTAATTCACATTGTCACCAGTATGTCACTCCTAGAGTAGCAGTATGCCATTGATATGGTCTTAAGAATGTCACTCCTACAGTCAGCAGTATGTCAATTCTAGTGTCAGCAGTATGTCACTCATTTGGTCAGCAGTATGTCACTTCTAGTGACAGCAGTATGTCACTCACAGTGACAGCAGTATGTTTTTCACAGTGACAGCTGTATGTCTTTTCTAGTGTGAGCAGAATGTCACTCACCATGTCAGCACTATTGTTACTTACTGTATCAGTAGTATGTCACTCCTTGTTTCAGCAGTATGTCACTCCTAGTTTCAGCAGTATGTCATTCCTAGAGTCAGCAGTATGTCACTGCTAGAGTCAGCAGTATGTCACCCACAGTTTCAGCAGTATGTCACCCACAGTGTCAGCAATATGTCACTCCTAGTATCAGCAGTATGTCACAAATAGTGTCAGCAGTATTTCACTCACAGTGTCAGCAGTATCTAACTCCTAGAGTCAGCAGTATGCCACTCCTAGAGTCAGCAGTATGTCACTCACAGCGTCAACAGTATGTAATTCACAGTGACAGCTATATGTCACTCCTGGTGTCAGCAGTTTGTCACTCATCATGTCAGCACTGTATTACTTACTGTATCAGTAGTATGTCACTCCAAGCTTGAGCAGTATGTCAATTCTAGCCAGTCATTGATCATAAAAGAATGTTATTTAAAAAACATATTTCTTACCTTCAAGTGACAGTAGGCATCTTCCATGATTGTCGACTTTCACACCATCTTATAGGGACACATATTGAAGTTATCATTCAGGATTCTACAGACAGATTCAATCACACCAGTCACAAACTAAAATTATATAATAAAAAGAACAATGTATAGCCTCGCCTCGTAATTCCAGGGTACCTCTATTTCCACAATATTGGATAAAGAGTTGTGTGTGCCATATACCCAAAATATTCCTGTAAATAAGTGCACTTTCATTAAATATTAAATAAGTCTCACAAATTCAAAAAGTGGCAAACAAAATGAATAAACAATTTTTTTAGCTTAAATTAAGTTTTCCTCCGACACTAAGAACTGTTTTCATCGGATACCTTGGAAATAGGGGTATCAGTTCTACAAGTGTAGAAAGGAGTAGGTTATGGAAAACTTGATTTTCTTTATGTTTTGCCTGATAAAACATTTAATTAGAATAAATCATAAACCAAGGTACATATTATTATTCAGTGGCAGGCTGTAACCAGTATTGCCATTTTAAACATTTTATTTTTATTGTTCATAGTTAGTGCTTCCGACATATGAGGCACCAGTATAAATTTAAATCAAATTCAATGTGGCGTGTAGGCCTATAATATTATAATCGAAAATCATTTAGGGAAGATAACTCTTGAAATAAAATATTCTATTAATTAAATAATGAAGCATCCAGCTAGCATTGATGAGATGTGGCTAAACAAGCTGTGATGAACTATTTAGATCAAAACAATATTTGATTAAACAGTTCAATTAAGGCTGTTAATCACTGTGCAGTCATATCTTAAATTTCATGAGCAGACCTTAATGGTAGTAAATGGTTGAAATGTTTGAATCCTTCATCATATATGTTGCAAAAAGCAGATGTATCTCTAAATGGGCACATAATTAATAATGTTTAAAGTAGGAAATAGGCAAGAAAGTGCCACATTTAACGTACATTTTGGAATACAATATGTCGTTGTAAAACAAAAGATTATAATAGATAATGGATCGGATGTGCCAAACCGATTATCGATTATTATTTTTTCATCGGATTCCTATCACTTTAGAATAGCTAGAATATATCTTTCTTCCTTTCCTTCCTTCCATGTAATTTGCAGGGCCCACTCTGGGGCATTATCGCAAATAATAGAGACAGAGGTGAGATACATGGAATCCAGTGCCATAACCTAGCTAGCTCGTTTCGAATAGATTCCTTGGTTCTTTATCATGCTCGGTGTAAAGCACCGATACACGCGATAATACCCCTGGGTTTCCAACCAGGATCATCTCTAGTTGGGTGGGAAACACTAAATAGCGTTTCTGAAATGACCAAGTGTCCAGGCCGAGAATCAAACCCAGACCTCTCGATCAGGAGTCAAGCGTCTTACCACCCGACCACCCGACCACCCTTCTATTATTAATACTGTTTTCTCGTGGAGTCGAGCCACTAAGAGCTAAAAGCCTTGCATGCACACTTCCTACAGTTTGCTGTGTAAACAATTTTATTTTTACTGACTGAGAAATTACTTAACTTCATGAAAACAAAATAGTTTTGCCATTAAAAAGTTTTTATACTAAGATATTTGCAATAGAGCAAGTACCATCAAGAGCCTACAACATTCAGAAACTTTCTCATCCACTCGAGCCCTCTGATTGGTCAGCCTTTATTTAACCCAAGGACTGAAAACTCTTCACAAAACACAGTTGGTGACATGAAGTTAAATCATCTTAGATGATATTCACAGACTTTAATCAATGTGAACAAGCATGTTGACAAAAAAAGGTCATAAAGAAAATACCATAGTAACAAGCTTAGGTATTGATTCTTACCAAAATGGTTTTTCATGGCTGGTTGATATAAGTGATCACAGAAAGAGTATTGTTTTCATTCACATTTGGTTTGCTGCTGTGACAGAAATAAAGACTTCCAGTAGATTTTAACATGTTTTGGATAAGAACGATATCCGCATATGTGTACATTTGACCAAAAAAATTAGGGCTCGAGTCGATGAGAAGGATCGAGTCGATGAGAATCAAGTATATATAACTCAACAAATTGCCCCAAAGCATAAAAAAACAGACACAGCTATCTGTCCCTGCTATTTTCATGTGAAACAAAAGCTCCACTTACCACACCATTGGCAGACCGTGACATCAGAGGCAAAATATTGTTCTTCTTCCTGGTAAGTTGGTTCTCGGCCTTCTGTAGCAGTATTAAATTGGCTTTGACCTGTTGATGATGCAGGGCTGCAAACGTAAAAATAACAGAAAGTGAGAGGGGTAATAAAGAATGCAATGTGGTTAGACAGCTAGTTGAATGTAGCAACACATGTAACTGTGGTAAGACAGCTGGTTTGTCACCAGAAACGCGTTGGTTTTAACTTTTGTAATCGCGTGACATGGGTCGAACAGTTTTGAGGACGAATCAGTCAAAGATTATTTCTTTATACTAAATGATAAATATATAGACAAAAGTAATTAGTGTGGGTAGTACAAATATTTAAGAAACAAACACATATAGGCATATACACATATCTGGATAGTTTATCCAAATGCGTTTTCTATTTAAAATTATGCCGCTTCTGAAAGTTCTGAATCAAAAACAGACTTCGGTTTAAGCTACCGGTTAGGGAAAATTGCACACTGTTCGAATATTATACTCACTGCTGTTCAGTAAACATCAATAAGCATCAATATTGCTGTCTAATTTAAGAGAATTGTGTGCAAAAACAATGTGAAAATTGAAGAAATTCTATCAGAATTGTACCGCTTCAAATCCAATATGGCGGATATTTTGGTATAATTTGTCAATCTCCGGTGGTCTCCGGAGACAAACCCGCCACGCATGCGCACTTAATATTTTATATTCCAAATATGGTATTGCCCGCAAAAGACCACCAGCCTAGTGCAATAGTGGGAATATTAAAACTATCATGGCATAAATTGACCTAAAATGATGTTATATCGCCCTTCGCAATGTTCCATTCAGTTATTTGAGGTAGTAGTTAACTGGTAGCTGTTTGGTTTGGGTCAATGTGTTGGTTAGTTTGACAATTTCTACGACGTAACGTCACATTTGCCCCGGGTAGCCATTACTGGCGTTACTATGGCAGCAGTGCTATTTGGCACGACACATCCTCATGCGTTTGAATTATGGTATAATTGGCGACTCGCTTCAGCGAGTCGTCTTATTGGTGAGCTCTTTTTTTTGCCAATGGAGCATTCGGAATGCTTTTGTTCAGATACGTTATAAAATGGTGTCACACCGGTGGAAAGTACTTCCGGGTCGTAGTATGCTAAAATAGTCCCTTTCAAAAATTTGATATATGTCTGTTGAAGCACTGTTTTAATGTGGAAAATGCTGATTGTTGGCCAAATTACATGAATGTAGATCAAATATGACCTGCATGCTAACTTTTAAGAGTGTTTAATTGATATTTTTCTGAATTATCTTTCCCTGGCTGAAGACTGACAATGTATGTGTGCTTCGGTCAAGTCAGCTTTTGAGGCATGGAAAATAGCGTTGTCCTTCCAGAATCCCTGCAGTAGCTCGAAAACGAAACTATCGACATGCCATTTTCTCCAGCTTATTTTGGATAACAGGGATTGCTTTTTATGGAAACGGCCACAGAAAATCACCCGGAATGTCAGTGAAACGGAGGGAGAGATGCGAATTTGGGTCATTTTGCATTAATTCCAATGGCAGAAAATTCACCGGTGTGACACCAAATCCGATCATACCGTTATCATATTTTGTAGTGATTATCTCCCTTAAGAATTAGGTCTGAATGCAATTAAATGCGTTTGAATGATGCAGAATATTGACTAATGCGTAAAAATTAATGGACACAATATAATAAATAAAAAAGATTTTACATTTGTATTGTTTAAATTATAGATTAATACATTATTATTATTTATTCGTAAGTAAATTCCCGTCGAGAGCCCCGATAGTTAGATATTAGCCGGTCCAGTACCGGAATGAATCATTGTCGTTAATATTGACTAATGCGTAAAAATTAATTGCCACAATATAATAAATAAAAAAGATGTATGTTATGTTTTTATGAGTTCATTTGAACTTTTTTATCCATTATGTTAATTTTATTTGTTTAAAACATGACTTTGTGCCAACACAGTTTGTATAACCTTTTTTAACTTACTTGCTCGCTATGTGCTCAATTTGAGCTTTTATGATGGTTGAATGTCTGTTATGTGTTCTTTGTCAACATTTTATTTCAATGAGATTTCCTATTAAACTACTGTATGGATTTCAATCACACAATACAGAAATGATTCTTAGATGGTCCTCTTGAAATCATAGTAAATAAAGTCTGCTGCATTTGTAGTACTCTGGGTTGTAAGAGCCATGAATGTTCACAAGGTGTATAAAGCACCAAATTTGGCACAGTTGTAGTATAAGTCAGTTTGATTAAAAAAATCCAAAGAGACACTCGATCGAGGCCCTGTCTCCTGCTGAAAGGAGGCCCCAAAGGGGTACCTCAGGGTGTACATACTCCCTGGTAGAAATATATGTTTTTTTTTCATCTGATTGCGAAGCAAAACTTATGAAACCTTGGTATATATTATGATTAATGGTAACATTTGAAATATATTGCATTTTGGTATACTTTAACACTAAAATGAGGCCCTGCTAGTGGTTAAAACAAAAAATGAGGCCCGAATTCGGGAAAATAAAAACTAAATAACATACTCAGGGTTGTAAGAGCCACGAATGTTCACATGGTGTATAAAGCACCAAATTTGGCACAGTTGCTCTAAAAGTCAGTCTGATGAAAAAAATCCAAAGAGACAACCATGAGAGGCCCTGTCTCCTGCCCACATGAGACCCCGAAGGTGTATGAGAATCTCCACCTACCCGTCAGTATATATACATGATTATTTTCCTGATTGTGAAGCAAAACACATTGAGTCATAATATATAAAGTGATTAATTTGAGTGCTTGAAATTTGCAGCTTTTTGTAATAATAAAACTTGGAAAAGAGGCCCCATTGGTGGTTTTAACACAAAATGAGGCCCGAATTCAGGAAAAATAAAATAAGAGCATATGGATGTTCACATTATGTATATAAATCACCAAACATAGCATAGTTGCACATCAAGTCGACCACCTATATAAAAAACAATAAAACATGTATGTGAGGCCACGTGTTTTGTACCAATGAGGCCCCAAATGTGTACTTGATTTCACAAATTCATCTGTATATAATGTACACATTATTATTTTCTCAATTGTTACGCAAATAATCTATAACTGTTTTGTACATTATGTTGAATTGGTTATCATAATTTACAATCTTAATTAATAATAAAATATGACAGTGAGGCCCCGCTAGTGATGTTAACCACCTACTAGACTCACCATCACGCTACAGAGTCGTATATTATATAGAAATGCAACAAATGTTGATAATAAACGATAAATATTGAGTTACATGGTCATTGGTAAGTACAGTGTATAACAATCTGCATTATATACTTAACTATTTCATATATTACAAACGAGGCCATAATAGGGTAAATTTCTATCAGAAAATCACAGAATGAAGTAATTATCTTTCAAAAATCGAACGGTTAATTGGTATTATTTTCTCTCCATTTAAGCAAGCTCATATGCACAGTGCATTTGATTGTAGGCATATCAGCTGTGCTATGACTAATAACTGTAAAATGTTTTCATGACCTAATACATTATAATGATTTCTTAACATATTTTTTCATAAATTAATCCGCATTAACACTGGTTAATTTCTATGAGCAAGAAATATCCACATGCTATACTCAACCAATGTGTAAATTGGTGCCTGTGAGGGTTGGTTTATTCCTGGACACCGCAGATAGATGTTGGCTACCTCACCCACAGGACGGGTTTCATAAGGTAATTCAATGACCAGGGAAAGCTTAACAATGTCAAAGGGTGGTTAAACAGGTGAACTATGGGTTGTTATAACATCAAACCAAGCCATTGTTATAGACTGATGTACACAATTAATCCGATACATTATTTCAGGTTGGTCTTTGTTTTGATTTCAATTACTGTTAAAATGTTGTATTCATTTAAGCTGATGGCGACCTTGGTCATTTGAGGTACTAAATACTGCCGAGTAAGGTCATTTAATGTACTTAGATACAGTTAACACCACAAAGTACAATCATACCAAGACCTGTTGTGTACCCGTAATGCCCATTACGTCAATTCCAGATCTTAAAAGTAACTCACGACAGGCCGTTCAGATCTGATGTGGTAAACTGAAGTCCTATGAAGTGATTTAATTTTTGAAGCTACAGCTTTGCCTGGCCCAATAAAATACTTACATTCACCAATTACACTGGAACGTGTACTCAAAACCATATGGGTATTTCATGGCATAATACAGTCCTTTCAGGTCCTATTGGTAACTAACTTCTATCTAGAGAGCAAAGCAGACAATAGAAGCTACTAGTATAGTTGGTCCTTTGAAGTAATCACCACCCTCTTATTCAACCATTTCTAATGGATACCAGTGTGTGAATTGATACCTGTGAGGGCAGTGGGCCTCAATGATGGACACACACTAATCAGTAGAGAATTAGTCTCAACACGGAGACTCGAACGCATGTTTCCTTAGGCTAATGATCAGGGGAAGTTAAAATGGCCGTTAAAGTGTTGTCCTATGGCTGAACTGCTGAAAGCGGCCATTGAAAACTAATATTTTAATGTTTAACTGTACTAGGCACACCCATGCCTCTTGAGGTACCTCAAATGTTTGGCACATTTATTTCATACTTTGGCTCTAGGGGTAACCTTTAACTCATCGACACATATATTTCAGGTTCCATTTGGGTATTTAAAACTAATGGTCACAAATTTTCTTGTCTACGCTAGGAACCTAACATTAATTGTTACAGTAAGGCCATATCAAACCATTTCTTCGTTTAGCGTCCGAGGACGGATAGGTTTGAGCATCTTGGGAAGAAAAATAACCAACAAACATTGTAACCTTTTTTATCTTCAAAATCCATTGAGATATGGCTTTCATATTTATCATATCAAGATGTCACCCTACCCCTACACAGCAGTAGGTTTCACACAAACAATTTTTCAGTTTGAACGATAAATTTGTAAGCCATATAATAATGAGCAAATAAGTCGTTATGTCTTTTTACGAGTGTTTTGTTCTTGTCTCAGGATAGCTAGATAAGTTTTCGAACTTAGGACGGACGCTAAACGAAGAAACAATTTGGTATGTCCTAACTCTGAATTCAATGGGGGACAAGCTTTATTAGCAACCTATTCAATTTGTCACATCTATATCTGGCTCAATGGGGTTGGTAAACCTGCCCTGTTAAATCAGTCCTAGCTCTAAGAGTAAAAGTTAGGGCCTCATGTAAAGATATTCTGGGTTCGTGTAATGACAAATAATTCATTAGTAGGTACACTGCCAATGTAAAACTTCATGGCATTTTGTGGTACCGGGGTACATGGCACTACTTCAGTAATTCATGGTCATGGGATACATGTTACCTCACAAATACTTAACCATGTACTGCGAAGCCATGGTTCCATGGAGTATCTGTAAAGAAGGGTCATTCCTTGTGGGGTATCGACCTCTAGTAAACAACTTCATCGACATATACTTTCAAACACAAATACAACCATTAGGAAGAGCAATTCTAGTGATAAATGCTGTTTTAAAGTATGCGCGATACAAACATCTATTACAAAACATAACAACATAACCAGGCAAATATTGAACTAATATTGATATACATTCACATTCACTATACAACACATTATTATGTTTTATCTCATCGATTTGTGCAATGAATAGTCGGTGTAAACATGCATGCGACATGTTAAAATCGATTATTATGAATATTGTAAGCAATTGTTTAATTACTTTGCTGAATATGTGCTATTTACCCGCTAATGGGCTTAAGTGAAGTTTAAACCACATATGGGGCCTCATATCCACAGTTACTATTTACAATAAGGTATAGTTTATATACCAACATTCAACACAGTTATATATATTTCTGTTACAGACACTTTGATTAAATCTATAAGTAAATATAAATATTTTATTATCGTTTCTCTACATATGAATTTAATCCATTTTTTATCAAAATATATTTAACCCTTTATATGGCCTCAATTCACTAAAAGTAATCAAATATTAGTTATTTACTATATATTTATATTACTTTATTATTATTTACGATTGGTATAAAATATGTCTTGTATTTGGGTACTGATTTAATTTCTAGTGTGTCTTATATAAAGTATTGTGTTTAGTATGTACCCCTAATGGGGCCTCATTTTCACATTGGAACTATTATTAAAGTATCAATATGGTAAATTTTCATATACAACAAAATATAATTCACTTTTACAAATCATTTGTTGCACATTTTAGAGACATTTACATGTCTTACAGATTGCATCGTGAACATATTAAATTCATCCACGTTTTCATGATTGAAAAATGTCCTTTTAAGGGCCTCAATCAATAAATAAGTTGTATTTTAAATGAATTAAATTATATCATAAGCATCACTGGGTCAACTGGTCTGCATTCTATTGTTGTCTTGTTCAACTATTCATAATACTGAAACTAAGTATACAAACATGTTTTTAATTATATGAAATTTTCAAAAATACCCCTTTCGGGCCTCATATTTGTAATATAACATGTATGATAGTGGAATTCATAATACAATATATCATATGTGTACTTGATTTAGATATTCCAATTGAAATATTGGTGATTTTTATATTTTTAAAAAAAAAATCAGCGTTTTCATATTTTTAGTGTGCAGAGCAATTTAATTTTATGGACCCTTTTTGGGGCCTCATATATGCGAATTAAGGGGCTGAACAGCTTGTCTCTTTCACTTTTCTGGAAGCCAATATATTGATTGCTATTTTGTGAAAGTTTGGTGCTTTATACACCTTGTGAACAAAATGACCATTTTTTGGTTCTTACAACCCTGAGTATAGGTAATGATGGTATATAACGTCTGCTGCATTTGTAGGTAAGGGCCACAAACTAGGTTTTAAGAGTGTAAATTTGTAAAATGACATTTCTCCTAAATTACTGGATGGATTGTAATGAAACTGTCCAAGAATGATATGTAGGTCAAACGGTCAACATATGAATGGTACACACATTAATTTTTCGTATGTTCATTTATGAGGAGTGTGTGTAACATTATGTCACTAGTCATAAACAACAAAAACATGTTGATACAACAATAATGTGTGCAAATTGTTTTAAACACGTTCCTGATGTGTATATATATTTATTCTTTATTTCAGTCTCATCTATATACAACAAATATTGCACATAAGCATAAAACATATCCAGATATAGCCACTCTTATTAAGAGTTCTAAGAGACATTATATGTGTATGTGTATGATTATCGATTATTATTTAATTTGGCTTATTAACAAAATGTTAGCATTTCAAGACATTTTATTACTTAAAACAATTTAATGCCAATACATTTTAACATCATTTTAAAGAAACATAACAATTACAACATTTGTTTATATTCATAAATTATGACCTGTTTTGTAATTTTAAATGGTGCTATCAAATGTGTTCCAATGTGTTTTCTTGCAATACATATGTTGTGTACAGTTTTCTTACTTGTTAATAAAACATAGTTTATTTATCCACGTTTTATTGGTTTCTTATGCCCTTCACTTTCTGGAAAGTTTTTACAATTCCTTCATCAATGACACGTTGTAGTCATGTTGTTGACTTTACATACATACATACACACATACACACATACATACATACATACATACATACAAGTGGCGTTTTAACATTAATGATATTTGGCTGGTATTATAGTATACATGTGTTACATACATCTATTGTTATGCATTAAATATAATCATAATGGTATTGGCAAATAAAAAATCTTATTGAAGCAGTGCAACTAATTAGTTATAAGATAACTTATATAATCTAAATGCAATTTCCTTGTAGTGAAATATTTCAAATTGATGGTATGACAAGTAAACAATTTGTTATCATATTGCTATCACACTAATTTGAGTCGCCCTTTGATGCTTTGCATCAATGGTTTTCTTGTATGTATCATGAATTGTTCCATCGTCGGATACCCACAGTCGTTGCCTCCGCTCCGCTCCGTACATCTCCGGAGCGGAGCGGAGGCAACGACTGTGGGTATCCGACGATGGAATTGTTCTGTCTAAATGCAAAGTTTGAATTAATTTGAACATACGATAAACATTATAGAGCACTTTTCCTGGAACTTTGGAAACGCCCCTCGTATATTTAACGAAAAGGACGATCTAAGCATGTACGTTAAAATGGTGTCGGTACTAAAACGAAAATTGGACATTGTTAACTTCTAGACACATGGCACACAACATTTCTAAATGTGCGAAAGTGACCTATCCTCGGTTCCTACCAACTACTGACTTACATGTACATATCGCTGGCTTAGAATGAGAAGGTCGTAAGTACCATTTACGACCTTATAGGACTAATGCATATTTGAAATCTACATCGTAAGGCGCTTCTTATCGTAAGAGTCTATTTTTATGAAAATCTGAACTTGTCATGCTGACCAAACTGAAGTTGAAAATGCTTGTTTTACCATAACATTTATTACTTAAAGTAATGAGTGGTGATTGTCAGACAGTGTCTCCCACTATTCTCGTCCTTCTCCGGGGGATTGGCTTCAATTGACTGGTGCATTACTTGCTATCCAATAAACATCGTGTATGGATTTCCTAGACGACATGACAATAGTCATTGCCACGGAAAAGCTGTCTCCGACTCAATCGGAATGACCGTACTGCATTTATCCTTCCGAGTTTTTATGTTTGAAATATGGCCTATACCAGGAGTTCCGATTGCCTCCGACTCAGTATCGGTTATATCTCGAAGAACTTATTTATCTCGAAATTTCGTTTATGTCGTCGAAGTCAATTTGTGGTTCCCAACTCAACTGTGCGATATATCTAGCGTGTAGAGTTAACTGTTCTATCCAGGGGTATATAGAATGACGATCAATGTATTCTAATTATTTATTATAAATCACTAAGAACGAGCTAAACATGACAGAAACAGAGTACATGCAACATAGAGTATTTACATGACAAGGGAGGCAACTCTTACAGGCATGGAAGCTAGAGTATCATATATAATATATAAGATATAGTTTATTTTCCAATTTTGGGCCCACATATGGGCATACAATTTTGTAATATACATGGCCTAAAGTTTGAAACATGCATTAACAGATAACAAATAACGATTCTTACACTACTAAACAACACTAATAACTACAACTAAGAACATATAGAACAGTAAACAAATAAATGTTAAAATCCAAAGCATCAGGAGGTATATCAATATCATTCTAATTTAAATTCAATTTTACAATCTATCGTATGTGTGTAATACTATTTCTTTTCTGAAAGCAATCAGATATATAGTTTGATAGATATATTATAACGTCTTTATTTTCATTAGACATAAGCCAAATAAATTTATTTTTATTACTAAGGGCGACAAAATTGATCATTTTTGTATCGATACGTTTATACAATGACTGTCTCTCTGTTTTATAAAATTCACAGGATGTAATAAAATGGATCTCATCCTCAACTTCATTTAAGCTACAAAATTCACATATTCTTTCATTTGCCTCTAATTTCTTTTTGTCATGTTTAAGATATCTCCCAGTTTCAATTCTGAGTTTGTGTGTACTGATTCATATAACCTAGGTCGACTTTTAAGCTACAAAATTCACATATTCTTTCATTTAAGCTACAAAATTCACATATTCTTTCATTTGCCTCTAATTTCTTTTTGTCATGTTTAAGATATCTCCCAGTTTCAATTCTGAGTTTGTGTGTACTGATTCATATAACCTAGGTCGACTTTATACATTCAACTATCAAATATACAAGAATAAAACTCAGATAAAAATTATCAATTAGTTGAAACGTTGACTTTATTCACCATATCAGTAACTAACGTTATCATAAATTATGTTCATGTAGCTATATACATAATGTACACATAGATCTATGTATGTTTATTTTGTACATAATATATTCACTAATGCGATATTTTATCAGTTCATGATGACATCTGAACAGAGGGGATAAATATATCAATTTTCCATTCACCAAAACATGTATAAGTACAGTAAAACTTCGTTAAGACGAGTATCGATAATATTACGAGCACCCGGATTATTTCGGACAAATTGCAAAGTCCCGGCGAATTTACTAAATACGAGTATATGCTGTATACTTATATCACATCGCTATGCCGAGCTCCCGGTTTATTTCGACCATTTGGCTTGTCTCGATTAGTCCTCGAGACAACGAGGTTTTACTGTATTTTACATTAAATCTAATTACCCATCCTCCCAACATTTGGTCATACGTCAGAAATAGGCCCTTTTAACATTTGCCTTACATATTTGACATGGTAATATTACAGCAAGTAATATAGCAATCCGTTTCACATTTTGCGATATACGAGTAATATTGTAGCAAATCATATAGTGCTAAATCAATTTCACAATTTGACACGGTAATATTATAACTTCCAGTTTCACAATTTTACATATAATTTTATAGCAAATTATAAAGCATTCAGTTTCACATTTTTACATATAATTTTATAGCATCCAGTTTCATATTTTTACATATAATTTTATGAGAACTTATATAGCAATCAGTTATACATTTGATATGTATTAATTACGTTATAAAATACAAGTCAGATTGATAAACACGGACATCATGGACATGTTAGACATCATTTAGTGGCTCTCGTACATATGTATTTATGGCCAGGCGCCTCAGTTGATCGCACATGTCACACATCCAGGCCATTGCAACCTCGTCACTAGACTAATGGTATCGCTAATCATATCAAATTAGTATTAAATTCATAGTCACGTACAAGATTATTGTCGATTAATAAAAATAACAAACATTTCACGTTTCACACAGGTTTACATTCATGCATAAAGACATCGCAACACATATCAAATACGTGTGTACTATGTACACAATTATACTATTAAGTCAGAACCACAATTCATCATGAACCTTTGATATGTCGAGCATCGCTTTTATCTCGAGCAGTTGGTACCGATGAGTCCTCGAGATAACGAAGTTTTTCTGTGCATACATACTGCTATGTTTAATTCAAATATATACCATGCTCACTATGTCTCAGTGTAATTTCGAGGGTACGGATTCTTAACGCCCGAGCAGAGCACAGTTTGTTTTGCTGGTCACTGTAATGTATCGCTTCACCATTCTTTCAGTATTTAGATTTAGCCGAGGATGACCTAAAATGAAGGCACATTGATCCTGGTGCATTGACCTATTCATAGAATTTGTAGGTTTTTTTCTAACATTCAGGACAAATGCACCGAACATCACGTTCATTGTACTTGTAACCAATCCGTAGTGTTCGTTTTGCAAATGGAGCAAACTATACATACATCAATTCATATTATTAGTTTATCATCACAGGTGCCGGAATAATACCATCCACTACGTCGTTATTTGACACAGGTTTGAAATCACTATATTTACATAAGTCATAGGTCCCGTACAATGATAGTATTTCAACTCAATGTCAATCAAGAAAACTATTTCATATTCATATTATAAGTCTTAAATCATCTCTAAGGAACACAATGGAAATAAGAAAAACGTGTAGTTTTTTGCATCATCCTTTACATGCAATCTTGATTGCCAGGACATTATTATTGCATGTATGTTTGTTTCTTGTTTTATTGTATGCTGTGATCATCTACATTTTGTCATGTATACGAGTAAGTTGTACAATGTATGATTAAATAAAGCTATCTATCTTAATCATGGTACATTGTATCACATAGCTGTCACATTATATCTATTGTATCGTTGGTTGGGACAGGAATCACTGTAAGTCATACACACGTACAATGTTATTGTTGTACATAGTGACAAACAATCATTCAGTACTATACTAGATCTACTGTATCGTTGGTTGGGACAGGAATCACTGTAAGTCATACACACGTACAATGTTATTGTTGTACATAGTGACAAACAATCATTCAGTACTATACTAGATCTACTGTATCGTTGGTTGGGACAGGAATCACTGTAAGTCATACACACGTACAATGTTATTGTTGTACATAGTGACAAACAATCATTCAGTACTATACTAGATCTACTGTATCGTTGGTTGGGACAGGAATCACTGTAAGTCATACACGCGTACAATGTTATTGTAGATCATAGTGACAAACAATCATTCAGTACTATACTAGATCTACTGTATCGTTGGTTGGGACAGGAATCACTGTAAGTCATACACGCGTACAATGTTATTGCCTGACATAGTGACAAACAATTATTCAGTACTATACTAGATCTACTGTATCGTTGGTTGAGACAGGAATCACTGTAAGTCATACACACGTACAATGTTATTGTCGTACATAGGGACAAACGATCATTCAGTACTATACTAGATCTACTGTATCGTTGGTTGGGACAGGAATCACTGTAAGTCATACACGCGTACAATGTTATTGTTGTTCATAGTGACAAACAATCATTCAGTACTATACTAGATCTACTGTATCGTTGGTTAGGACAGGATTGACTGTAAGTCATACACGCGTACAGTGTTATTGTTGATCATAGTGACAAACAATCATTCAGTACTATACTAGATCTACTGTATCGTTGGTTGGGACAGGAATCACTGTAAGTCATACACGCGTACAATGTTATTGTCGTACATAGTGACAAACAATCATTCAGTACTATACTAGATCTACTGTATCGTTGGTTGGGACAGGAATCACTGTAAGTCATACACGCGTACAATGTTATTGTCGTACATAGTGACAAACAATCATTCAGTACTATACTAGATCTACTGTATCGTTGGTTGGGACAGGAATCACTGTAAGTCATACACGCGTACAGAGTTATTGTAGTTCATAGTGACAAACAACCTGTTGGTACGTTGATGGAAGCATACTGACAGAGGAAGACAAAGCCCGTCTGATGACGTCACGATCACACCACGCTTTGTTCCGTCTTCACGGAACTGAACAATATTGCGCGAACTAAACCCGGCAACAAACACGTTGCCTCTCCCATCATAACACACACCGGTTGTATTCTGTAAGTCAGTATCACTGTATGAAGCAATATGATTCAATGTTTTATCAAAACAAACCCAAGCTTTGTACCAATCCCCGACAGCCACATAGTCTGCTGTTTGACTTATAGTTATATCGCTACTATAAGTGAACAGCTGATTCCCGGCTTTGTCATGTGTGACTTTCTGTAACAGGGTACCAGATATGTCATACATGTAAACGCCAGTACTGTTGTCAGTGATGTATAGTTTCTGGTTGTCAAAGGCAATACCGAAGCAAGGATGATTGAAGTCCATCTTACGTGAAAGAGTCATGCTCTTATCAAGTTTAACATATTGCACCGTCTTATTGTTCAATGTAACAGCGGCTTCTTGTTGACCAACACAGCACACACCGTACGGAGCGTTGGGTAAATCACAATAATCAACAACAGATAAACTTTTAATGTCTACTCGTTTTAAACGTTTATTCCCGTAGTCTGGTATCAGCAGCATATCATCATCGGTCAGACAGGAATACCAAGGGGAACACCCCCTTTCATTAGGTAGCTTGATATCAATGCTGTTCTGTTGTTTGATCTTGTATATCCCTTCCCGTATCGTTATTTCTCCTAGGTTTAGTAATTGTTGCAGTAGGTCAGTTATGGGACCATTTGGTACAAATTCTAGCCTAGGTACTGGTGCAAGCGCCAGCTGTATCTTCATCTGTTCAACTTCTGTCATGTAGTCTTCAGCTAGCTTCATGCAGACAAATCTCTGTGATCTGTTCTCGGCTGCTTGTGTCATCTGGTCTTCTAACTTTCTGAGAGCGTCCAATGTGTTGTTGGCGTCTGACTGTTCCTTCAATTTATTCGACTGTATCTTCTCATATTCTGTCTCCACCTCTTGAAGCGATTGTTCTGCTAGTTTATCAAGCAAAGCTTCTAACTCTTTCTTTAACGCTTTAATCGCACCGATAGCCTTCTCTTTCGATGTCTTCAAATCTATAAGCTGGAGCGTGCTTGTTTCGATGATCGTTGTCATGAATGCTGTAAACTTTTGTAGAAGATAAGACGTTTGTTTATGTTCAGATTCCGTGTAGAATTGATCGATACAATCCGGGATGGAATGCGGTCCCTGACATGATCTGAAATGTAAACGTGCTAACTCGTGTAGATAGCAACATCAGCAAGCAAACAGTCATGTTGCTACACTGACTTATCCTAAATTGTTGTTGAGAATCAGCTGTTCCTAGGGTAATCAATGTTGATGGTGTTCATTCATTTACGTACAATATGCTAGTTAAAACAACCCAGTAACAAATACGTACATACAAACTTTGACTTACATGAATGCCAGGATCGACATCACCTATTTTAGCTATTAAGAAGTCGAACATAAGCCCGCTCCCGGTGATCAAGCCGAAGCAAATTTAAACATGATAACATCATCTTTAGCAGCGACGTTTTTGGAGGTTCTCGGTGGCGCAAATACTTAAAAAGTACTAGGCACCATCCAACCGGAATTCCTCGGCTATTATCAACGAAATTGCATCGGACATAATAGGGAAAGTATGAGGAAATCAGACAGAGAAGGCAGCACTCAACCTAACCAGCCGAGCACAGACATTAGTAACACCACAACGCAACTACACTGATCAATGCCCACACATAAGCCAAAGAAACAATAAAAAGTCCAAGTCCCCGTCGAAAAAATGCAGGATGACCCATTATCACGGACTACTTTACAACATGGGACATGAGGATCAAACGATGGAACTAAAAGGTTACTTACTCCTGGGAAGGTATCAACTTCTAAAAGGAGACCGGTAATTGAAGGGCTTAACCAAAATTTGTTACCCTAAGCTTAATTATGTGCGAGTCATATTTGTCAGTTATGGAAATGCCCGAGTAGTTACGACTGGGCACCATCATTAAGGGGTTCACAAATACGTATCTGTTCAAAACGCATTTATTATACATAAATCAACTTACTTGTGTTTTTCAACAAAGCAGACATAACATCCGACTTTGTTATGTTGTTTACAGAACATGTCTAGAAGTTTGGTTGTATGAATGCTACATCTCTCGGTCGGTATTTCCGGTAATCCAGATTGTTGTCCGGACGATGTTGATGCTAAATCATCCAGTAACGTATGCGACTTTAACACAAGAAGCTTAGCATGCGTATCCACACAATCTTTGCAGCAATACCTTTGGCACTCAACACAATATCTAACGGCCGTACCGCCGTCGGGACAAGATGTACAAATAAAATCAAAAGTCGCTTCCGACATTTTGTCCTTAGTCCTACTCGTCGCCATTGTGATAAGTTTGTCAATTGTTCGCCAACCTTCTGCACGATAACATGTCCTTTATCCAGCGTAACAATACCACGTGACTTTCGGCTACAGCGCCAAGACGAAATGTGGTTCGCTTCGAAACCAAAAAGAACCACTAGTGTGTTATTTCTTCACTAAAGGCTGATGGCCACGCTTTGGGAAACATTAGCTTAGCTGAACATTTGATATTTTTATACATAACTGGACCTTTTTTTATAAACGCCCTATGCAACCAAGTGTTTGACTACATTCTCAAGTCGATTTTCTCAAGGTTTCAAAGGGTGTTGGACTAAACGGTCAAGCTGCTGATAAATGGATCCTGCATTTCGCTGAAAGCATGTCAACATGATTCTTTTAGCGTGGCGTATGCTACATAGACGTCTGTATAGATTCTTACGACTTGCAATGTATTGTCAAGTTTTCACTGTTGACAAATTTCGCCTTGGATCGGTAGCCTCAAGTTATATCTAGGGTATATTTCACAACCATACGCTAATCGCAATCATTTTTTTCATGTATCAAACATGTGTATACAAAATTTATCTGGGGTGTACTAAGTAGACGAGTAGTAAGACAAACATGTATGGAAAGCCTTGGCTGTCTTATACGTACAAGATGAACTTTGTTGTGCCCAAATAGCAATATATTATACTGAGTTCATTTATGAATATATTAAGTGAAACGGTCCTTATATCGATTCAACAAGACAATATATCATGCCGATGTGACCTTATGTTTAGTCGACTGTTTCACTCAATATATTCATAAATGCACATCGTATAATGACAGATTGACTCAATATAAGGTCACATCGGCATGGTATATTGTCTTGTTGAATCGATAAAATGACTGTTTCACTTAATATATTCATAAATGCACATCGTATAATGACAGATTGACTCAATATGAGGTCACATCGGCATGATATATTGTCTTGTTGGATCGATATAACGACTGTTTCACTTAATATATTCATAAATGCACATCGTATAATGACATATTGACTCAATATAAGGTCACATCGGCATGATATATTGTCTTGTTGAATCGATATAAGGACTGTTTCACTCAATATATTCATAAATGTACATCGTATAATGACAGATTGAGTCAATCTAAGGTCACATCGGCATGATATATTGTCTTGTTGAATCAATCCAAGGACTGTTTCACTTAATATATTCATAAATGCACATATAATGACAGATTGACTCAATATATGGTCACATCGGCATGATATATTGTCTTGTTGAATCGATATGACGACTGTTTCACTTAATATATTCATAAATGCACATCGTATAATGACAGATTGACTCAATATAAGGTCACATCGGCATCATATAATGACGTTCTCACTGAATATACTGATATATTGACTTAATATATTGACAACGTGGCTTAATATATTGCTATTTGGACACAACAACGTTCATTTTGTACGTATAAGACAGTCAAGGCTTTCCATAAACATGGACACTCGTATGGTAGGGGTTAAGATTGTAACACGTTACGTGCGGCGATGATCAATATGCCATGAGCTGTCACGTGGTACGTTATGCTACTATCTCACATCCAGACGCTTATCGCATTCATTTTGTTTTCATTTATTTATGTACAAAATTTATCAGGGGCGTACATAGTGGATCACTAGAAAGACACACGTAGACATTCGTCATGCGTCAGTTACTGATCATGTGACCAACTTAAGCTAATTTTCTTATTATGTTCGGTTCCATCGATCTAATAAACTTGCATGACAAAAACCCCTTTCTAATAATAAACTACATTAGTCGATGAACCGTGCGTCTGTGAGTAAGATTGTTCAATTACATTAAAATTAGATGCAATGATTCCGAATCTGCGACCAAGACATAAAACTCAATTAAGAATACTAGTACCAAGTGCTCCAAAGATATGTAGTGATTGTAGGGTTATGGCCACTTACAACAGCCTTGCTGTTGGGTTAACTCTTTAGTGATGAGGTTGAGTGTCCACCTACAATGCCATGAATGCTAGAGGTCGTGGGTTCGTGGGCTCGATCCCTGGTAGGACCAGGATATTTATTGCTTCCTAATTACTTATATTAATTAATAAATATTAATAGTACATTTGTTATAACAAAACAGTCATTCAAATAACTGTTTACAGGCAAGCAATAGCTTTCGTCAAGTGCAGGACTCGTTTCCTACATGTCTACATTTGTAGACATATCCTTCCCCTTCCAACAACCGAATAACGAAAATATTCAGAATGAAGTATTTGGAAATATTTGAACAACAAAGCAACGTCACTTGTTTTACAATGCGTCCCAGTGAGTTACGTTGTTAATCATATATTGCAGGTTGTGTCCACTGGGGCAGTAGCGATGTTCCAAGACTATCTAATAAATTGTGTGCAAATGATACTGGATGACAGAAATTCTCTCATAATGTATGATATCTCGGGTAAAATATACTTGGTTGTGTGTGTGTGTATCGCCCTCTTTCAGCGGGCTGTGTCTACAAAGTACAATGGGCATGTAGTGCTTTTGCACATGTTTAATTTGTTTCTATTTTGAAGGTTTTGTCATTGTTGATATAAGTGCAAAGGATATACATCAGGATGTACATTGACTCGGACAAGAATGCTCTGGTGACATAAAATATCATGGTTACTTGGTTTTGTGTGCATCGTCTTTTTCATGTACCTCAATTATTATTCTACACGTAACGAGGCGTTTAATAAGGTGGGCTTGGCAATATGTTTTGAAATTGTTATGCCCTTCATATGTGCAGATGCTTTCTTCCAGTGGGTCAATGGGCAATTAGGAATTCGAGCAATACAGAAGTCTGAATAACAAAAGGGCCCAAAGGGCCCTAGGTCGCTCACCTGTTGCACATTGATCTATGTATCAATACAACTTACATTCTGACCATACTTCATTAAGATTGGATATAAACGGCGACCTCTGTAGTGTACACAAGGTTTTTCTAAGATTTGACCTAGTTTCGGCCTTGGCCTAGATTGCATGGAAAACAACATTCTGGCCAAGTTTTATGAAGATTGGATAAAAAATGTGACCTCTGGAGTGAACACAATTTTTTTCTAAGATCTGACCTAGTGACCTTGTTTTTGACCCCATATGACCAAGTTTCTAAATTGGCCAAGATTTCATGGAGAACAACATCCTGACCACGTTTGATGAAGATTGGATCAAAATGGTGACCTATGGAGTGTACACAAGGTTTTTCTAAGATTTGACCTAGTGACCTAGTTTTTGACCCCACATGATCCAGTTTCGAATTTGGCCTAGATTTATGGAGAACAACATTCTGATCAAGCGTCATGAAGATTGGATGAAATTGGTAACATCTAAAGTGAACACTAGGTTTTTCTAAGATTTGACCTAGTGACCTAGTTTTTAACCCCAAATGACCAGTTTCGAAGTCGGCCTAAATTTCATGGAGAACAACAGTATGACCAAGTGTCATCAAGGTTGGATCAAAATGGTGATCTTTGGAGTGTTTACATGGTTTTTCTAAGATTTGACCTAGTGTTTGATCCCACATGACCCAGTTTCAAACTAGGCCTAGATTTCATGCAGAAAACATTCTGAGTAAATTTCATGAAGATTGGATCAAAACGGTTGCCTCTAGAGTGTACACAAGCAAATTGTTGACGGATGACGGACAGACGACTGACGAAGAGTGATCCCAAAAGCTCACCTTGTCACTATGTGACAGCTAGGTGAGCTAAAAAAATAAGTAGACGTGCATAATCTACTCATTGGTCCCTATTCACAAACCACGTTTCATAAACCTGCTTGAAAACTGTTTGGGTTATGGCAGGATCCATATTTTCTAGACAGACTGATTGACTGACAGACGGCAAACCTATAGTCCCTTCCGGTAAGGGCCTAAAATGCCTAGAATATACCCAAGGTCTAGCCACTGCCTAAAATATATCCTAGAAAATATTTGTCTCTAAGCTTCTTTGTCTCTGGATAAACACTTGCTTGTTGTTGTTGTTATGTATGACAAATCGAAAAAATACAATGGCAATACCAAATTCAAAACTTTCGAGCTTAATAAAAAGCAAAACAGTAAAAATGAATTTGAACAGTTCCCACAGTTTCTTTACTTAAGGCTTATATTTGAGGTGGCTTTAAATAACGTTTTACTGCATGTACCTGTACATACTTGATGCATAACCCAATAAAAAAATTTAACAGTTTTAATATTCTATAACAAAATGTGAATGATAAAAATACAAACAAGACAGATTATTAAATTAAACATGAAGAACAAGCATCCAGAACAGTCTCGCTGTCAAACAGTCCCCAACTTATTTACTGGATATGTCCGATAAAAATCACTTTTCCTGAATAATAATGTCTGGACAAACATCACTTTTCCTGAATTATGTCAGGTAAAACATCGCTTTTTCTGAATCATGTCTTGACAAACATCACTTTTCCTGAATCATTTCTGGTGAAACATCACTTTTCCTGAATCGTTTCTGGACATACCTCACTTTTCCAGGAGCATGACGAATAAAATGTCACGTTTTCTGGATCATGTCTGATGAAACATCTCTTTTTCTAGATAAAACTGTTAACATCACTTTTCCTAAAAGAGCATCATGTCAGGTAAAACATCATTTTTCTGAATGATCATGTCTGATAAATATCATTTTTCCTAGATCATGACGAATAAAATGTCACGTTTCCTGGATCATGTCTGATATAACATAAAGCTAGCTTCTATGTGACATGTTTCTTCCACTGAGGTCCGAGGGTCAAATCAAGGTGGTACAGACCTATATAAACACAATGTTTTAACAAATCTGCTGAAAACTGATATTTTTCAAAGAACATTCTGTAGCCTTGTGGTTGCACCATGTACAATATATTAAACTTTTACACTTAATTTAGGTCTTGGTTTTTACGTACATTATTGTGGTATATGCCAGACATTACACAGTTTTCATTCAACCTTTAGGTCATTAAATAAGCACTTTTGCCAAAGTGGAAAAACCTTACCGTAGAACACATGCCAGGAATTACAGAAATGTTCACTCAACTATAGATGTACAACAAGCATCGAGGCGTGACCCATATAGAGACAGAATACAACGTACTTACTAGTCACACCTTGTCACTTGTTGTACATCTATAATAGTTCCATATATAAACAATGTTGCCATGGTAACAAACATCATCTGTCTCTATATAATTTCCATTCAGGTAATATAATATTGTTCACATATTCTGCATCTGGATGTTTATATATAGTAAATGGTTCTTTCTCATGTATCATCAAGTCTAACCTGTCCACACGCCATCTGTAACATAACAGTATCTGATTATCAACTAGTTAGATAATAGAATAATCTGATTGGTTGTTTAAGAGCAATATATTTGAAATTAACCAATCACAGAGCTCCATTCTCAGACTGGTATACAAACCTATAATTAAAATGTATTATATAGGTTTGTGTGCCAGTCTGTGAATGGAGCGCTGTGATTGGTTAATTTTAAAATATTGCTGAGAAACAACCAATCAGATGAGAAGTTCCTAGACTGGTTCCTAATGTCAGATTTGTTTCAACTTTGACTTGGGGGGGGGGAACAAACAACTATTGAGACAAACAACTGCCTCTTCGATAGCTTATTAGTGCTTGAGCATTCACATTGTGTGCGCGAGGTTCACAGACCAAACAAAAGAGGAAATAAAATGGTACCAGAAATTATCCTTGCTAGGCATTCAGCATAGAAGAGAAACTAACTCCTCTACACTTGTTTCACAATGGACCTTTATAAACAAGACTATTGCCAAGCAATGAAAGTCCCCTACCGGTAGCCAAATGTAAAATTTAAGTATGAAAATTAACAAAGGGAAATAAACCAAAAATTAAGCAAGGGAGAGTTATGGTTCTTGTGCACTGTACTTCTCCTCATTGATATCTATCCTCATGTAAAGTTTTAAAATCATAATTCTTTTGGTAATGGAGTTATGCTCCAGACAAAATTTAAGTATGAAAATTAACAAAGGGGAATAACTCAAAAATTAAGTAAGGCTGAGTTATGGTTCTTGTGCACTGTACTTCTCCTCATTGATATCTATCCTCATGTAAAGTTTTAAAATCATAATTCTTTTGGTAATGGAGTTATGCTCCAGACAAAATTTAAGTATGAAAATTAACAAAGGGGAATAACTCAAAAATTAAGTAAGGCTGAGTTATGGTTCTTGTGCACTGCACTTCTCCTCATTGATATCTATCCTCATGTATAGTTTTAAAATCATAATTCTTTTGGTAATGGAGTTAGGCTCCGGACAAAATTTAAGTATGAAAATTAACAAAGGGGAATAACTCAAAAATTAAGTAAGGCTGAGTTATGGTTCTTGTGCACTGCACTTCTCCTCATTGATATCTATCCTCATGTAAAGTTCAAAATCATATCTCTTTTGGAAATGGAGTTATGCTCCGGACAAAATTTAAGTATGAAAATTAACAAAGGGGAATAACTCAAAAATCAAGTAAGGCAGAGTTATGGTTCTTGTGCACTGCACTTCTCCTAATTGATATCTATCCATATGTAAAGTTTCAAAGTCATAGCTTGCTTAGTTTTGAAGTTATCCACGATCGCTACCTTAGGTGGTCATTCCATTGTTTAAGATCAAAGGAAAGACCACTTAAAGGACAAAAGAATTAAGTGGTCACGGAATGAATTGAATAGATTTCTATTGTGTTAGGCCACACCTCCGACCACCTAAGGTAGCTTTCGTGTGTGCGGACTGACAGACTGACAGAGCGCAAACCATAAGTCCCCTCCGGTTTCACCGGTAGGGGACTAATTAAAAAACTATCAACAAAGACACCAAATTGTAAATGTACACAATCAAAGCAAAGTTATAATAATTTAATTTTGACCAACTTTTCAGCTTTAATCAAGCCCTTATCAGGGTACACAATTTATTATATGTATGTTATGAAAAATATTAGCAATGTAAGAAAATCTGGCACTTTTAGTCACTTGACAAGACAAAACATTGAAGATGAATTGACTTACTTTCCCGCATCATTTTCTGTATCCTCTTGCTGTAGAGAGGACCAACTGTAGATTTTTCCTTTAGTTTTTGTTCCAACTATTGGAATCACTACCTGAAAGTATAACATTAGAGTATTAAACACAAGGAACCATCATGCAGTCTGCGAGGTTAGTAATATTGTATGGTTGCCATGGCCAGGACAAGTATTTGTTGATTCAGACAAACACCTATACATTAATTTACAAAAAATAAGAAATTCCCAAAAGCATACCTGACGTCAGTTCTCCTATTTTGTTGATAAATTTCTGGTTAACCAACCTTTGATTCATGTTATGATCCATATTGATAACCACTAGAATTAATACTAGAATTAATACTTTCCTTGTTTATGCATCAATTTTAACTCACATTTACGTGCATCTTGTGACATGTAAGGCTTGATCACTCCAATTCTGGATTTAACTTTCTTTGGTTGGTAAGCCATAATTAAGATTCAGTAGAAAATGCTGTTTTGTTATGGCAGATTTTTTAAATATATTGCTAACTACCAAAAATGCCATGTTGTGGTATAACAGTAACTTATTAGCCATTTCATAGAATGGTAATTTCTCTGCTGCAAGAAAATATTATCAATATGCTTATTTTTTTTTATAACTTATATATATTAATAAATGTGGTAGCTGTGATGTGAATTAAGTACCCACCTTGTCAGAGTTGTCTTATCTTATCTTATACTGCTATTAAACAAATTCCAGTCAATCTTTACAATAATAATTTAACATACATGAACCAGAAGCTGTCAGAAGCAAACATCAACATTTTATGAATATACAAACAAAATACCTGAGCAAGAGAATCCTTCTTTCGAGTAAATTCGTCAGCAAGGTGAAATCTTAATTGCTTGACATTATCACCAATTAACTCCTCTTTATGTGGGTATCCCTCAAACACACGCATAGATTCAGTCACAAACTCAGCATGTCGGAATTTGTCTAAAACAAATAGGAACACATTGTCATATGCAATTGCTGCCGAAATTTTCATGTAAACCATCATTGTAAGATACATCATTATATGTGTTAGGCATGACTAGTCTGACTTTAGTGGATGAAGACCACGGCACATGAGACAGCAAGTATCTAGGTCTGAAGTTAACTGCTCAGCCAGTCAGTAAATCAGTACTGTATTACTTATGTAGAAAGTATAAACAAGTAGTAATTTTACAGGATATCAATAACAGTTATTATCAATAACAGTAATAAATGTTGTAAAACTAAGAAAAATGACAGTAACTAAATATTGCATACGAATAGTATTGAGTACGAATCCCGTCTGTCAAGTTGTTTTTTTCTATATTATGCAAATATGTATACTCACACTGCATCCTTTCTGTGATGGCAAAGTATGTAGCCCACATACCTACCCATAGGCCACCGCCGATTTTCACTAATGTAGGCACACTTGCCATGCATAAATATTTATTGTTGTGACCCAAGTTTTCACATGTAATGAGGACGAAACTGGAAGTTGGCAGTGAATAGTTTCACATTTTTCGGTGAAAATCTCTGCGATATTTGATCCATGAATTTTTATCATAACAACTGGAAATATCCGACCTTCTTGTCGAAATCGTATCTTTGATGGACAAGTGAGTGTTTTGAAAGCAGAAACAGCATCTTTCTTCGACTTACAAAATGCAAAATTTGAGCTCAGTTTGAGAGAACTATTCATGCACATTTGCCCAACGGTAAAAACCCAATCGAAATATTTTAACCGAAAGAGGAAAAATAACATGAAAGATAATCCTAGACACAGAGTACACTTAGTCCAATTAGTAATTTTGACTTACGTTAAATATTTTCACTACGGAAGCATTACATGCCATCACATAACGATAAAACATTGCGAAAATAAAGTCCAGAATATTTCGTTAACAAAGATCTTTAAACCCACAGATTTGTGTTATCTCTGTGTTGAACGAGATAACTTATTCATAAAAATAAAACAATTATGACATGCTCACACAAAACTGCGTCTTCGTGCTTCAAACTGCAAAAAGTTGTCATGAATATAAGACATCTATTTGCAGAAAGTATCTGTTTCCATGAATGATTTCATCATAATTGTGAACCAATTACATGTATCAGACCATCTCAAAATAACAAGTTTCGGGTGCGACAACTCTATGTTCGAATGGTCTCTGATTCTTTTTCACGACACAATGCGGCCAATATCTTTCATAGCGAGTTTGATAGACTCTTTGATTCTATACACTACCTTTGTTTTGCACCGTACAGTACAGACGAAACTACCTCGGGGTTTCGATTCGGTTCATCTTTAGTTGTGTGGGAAACATGGAAAGCATAAATTCAAAATTGACCATGCAAGTGCCCCAGTCAAAGATGGAACCAGGGAGCCATTGAACAGTAGCCAAGTCATTCTCTTCTTGATCACTATTCAACTCACTGTTTATCACAATAACAGTGTCCATACACTATATGAGTTACATCAATGTAGCTTGAAAACAGTTAGGGGGTAAAATATGGCGGAACATAAAACACATTGATTTCACATTACTTTATTTTATACATTTTATATAAATCATACTTATGTACGAATCTCTTCAAATAACAATCTTATTGCTAGTTATAGCTTGGCTATTTTGACCTGAACCTGACCTTTATGCAAGAAGGTTCCTGCTTTGAATATATTAATTTCTGCAAGAAAACCGTGCACTTTGGTATTTCAAATTTGTGTTTGTATTACATCTCAAGACTCTTCATCATACTCCGCAATTATGAAAACATACACTCGGTGTTGCATCGGAGGCAATTTACCGACTGTTAAATTATGCTAATTAACAGGTCAGGATCCTGTCAAATTAGCCAAGCTATACAACATCCTAACAAGCAATGTATGAGACTTCTGTCACCGTTGACATTTATTACAGCACAATAAACCAGTATGTGAAGCATGGTACAATCCATTACTCGTTGGATTATGAGGTCAGCAAGAAATGTTCAACCATGGCATTGGCTTTGGCATCAACCTCACATTAGTAGTGAGTACTTTGCAAGATTACAGATAGGGTATGCAGCCTTTTGGATAGGGATTTTTTTTCCAAATTGGTGATTTTTTATCGCAAAAATAACTTTTCTTTTTCTGAAACGTGTGATAGTGTATTGAAGTAAAAGAATATATATTTTTTAAATTAATGTTTTTAAAATGATATAGGAATCAGAAATCTTTAAACCCAAAGCATACTGTTGTTGGGGAAACATCTTTTTCAGGTAACGTAAATTTTGGCTGCAAATTTGATAGATAGAGGGTCCTGTACGGTTTCCAAATGTGAAGAGATTTTGAAAGATTTGCTTTCGACTGGAATCCTCAAGGCAAACGAAGACGTGGTCGAACATTACTGACCTAGAGAAGAACTCTGGCTGCTGAACTGCGAGCTGTCAGACTATCATGGGGTGAAGCAAAGAAAAAAGCACAAGACAGAGACGACTGACTGACAGTGGTGACAGCCCTATGCCCACCCATTGACGAAGAGGACTAAATGAATGATGCTTTTAGTACAGGTAAGTAATGACAATAACATGTTGGTAAAGTGTTCAGCACTTTTTGTCACATTGCAACCTCTGTGCAGAAAGTTCAGTGATCCTGAGCACAGCTCAAGAATCAAGTTATACACATAGTAAAACACTCTTTGCAGATATTTGAGCAATTTGACCCAATCCGGCGGTCATTGTCAGCCTTATGACCTATGACATGTCACATGATATGCTAGTCAAATTTATCTGTACACAAACATGTGCCAAACAATCATGTCACATCAAAACAGAACTCATCTGGACAGGACGTAAACTAACACATGTCATTGAGTCCTTCAAGTCCAAGAATGTTGAACATAAATCCATTTATAGAGAACCCTGCATTTACTACTCTGTATTCTGTATTCAACATACAGGTAGCTATGTTCTTGCTCATTGCACATCACAAGATCTTCTTCTTATATTTTTCACGAGACTTTCATGGATCCAGCAGCGAGCAGGAGATTTTTCCTGGTGAAATGTATGGACAGTACTGACGTGGATTTTGTAGCAAATGAACCAATCAGGAGGTTAGGGTTCTCGTTCCTGCAAATAAATAAATCACAAAAAAAATCAGAAAATCATTACTTAAACTTGAATCCACTCAGGTACATAGATTTTGTACAAAGTATCTTAGACAAGAAGTTTGCACTAAGCAATGAAATAAATGTGTTTTCTTAGGTAAAAATGATATTTTCTGTAATCTGTTACAAAATTAATAATATTGCTATTTAAATAAGCATTTATTTACCTATTTAAAATGTCCAATTTTTGTTTCAATGCATATTTAAGTGCCCATATCAAAGAATGTTCATATTACTGAATCACAGATAACAGTTGGTGTTGTCTGTACTGCAACATTGCATAGAAGTCCACATCTACTACTTACAGGTATGATACATTGTAACAACTACTTACACAGATAATGAGCTGGGTATACTGGCATCCATATCTTTGTCCATCTCCTTGATGACTTTGGTAACATCCCACAACTTTATACAATTATCTAAGCCGCCTGTAATACAACAATGTTATCATTTGATAATGTAAAATCATGGGGGATTAAATTTTGTAGATTTTTTGGATGACCTTTAACCTAGAAATCAAATCCCATTGAGCAATAATTTTGACCCTTGAATTTATTACCTGAAATGCAAAATTCACAAATAAACGTCCCATCGAAATGGCCTTTTTTAAATATCAAAACCACAAAATTTTGTCCCATCGAAATTAAATGATTTTACAGAAATGAATTAGAATCCATTTTGACGGCCATTTTTTTTTAAAGGTCATTCAAGACTTTCAGCTTGACTACATTACAAACTTTAAATTATAAGGTTGATGCCCAAGAATATTTGAGATAGTACAAGATTTCAGTCAATTGGTCGTAAGTCAAACTAAATAAACAAGAGGGCCATGATGGCCCAATATCGCTCACCTGATTATAAACCCTGCACAATTTTCACCCAAAGGAATAATTTGAACATCTTGGTAGAAAACCACAAGATGATGCTACATACCAATTATCAAAACTCTAGGCAGTGTAGTCTTAGGCAAGAAGATATTAATATGTTTTCCCTATATAAGTCTATGTAAAACGGTGACCCCCGAGTGGGGCCAATTTTGACCCCAGGGGCATAATTTGAAAAATCTTGGTAGAGGACCACTAGATGATGCTACATACCAAATATCAAAGCTCTATGCAGTGTACTTTTAGACAAGAAGATTTTTTATATGTTTTCCCTATATAAGTCTATGTAAAACGGTGACCCCCGGGGCTGGGCCAATTTTGACCCCAGGGGCATAATTTGCACAATCTTGGTAGGGGACCACTAGATGATGCTACATACCAAATATCAAAGCTCTTAGGCATTGTAGTTTTAGACAAGAAGATTTTTATATGTTTTCCCTATATAAGTCTAAGTAAAATGGTGACCCCCAGGGTGGGGCCAATTTTGACCCGAGGGGAATAATTTGAACAATCTTTGTAGTGGACCTCTAGCTGAGTCTACATATCAAATATGAAAGCCCTGGGCTAAGCAATTTCGGAGAAGAAGATTTTTAAAGGTTTCCCCTATATAACTCTATGTAAAACTAAGGGCCCCGGGGCAGGGCCAATTTTGACCCCAGGGTCATAATTTGAACAATCTTTGTAGTGGACCTCTAGCTGAGTCTACATACCAAATATGAAAGCCCTGGGCCAAGCAATTTCGGAGAAGAAGATTTTTTAAAGTTTTCTCTATATAACTCTATGTAAAACTAAGGGCCCCCGGGGCGGGGCCAATTTTGACCCCAGGGGCATAATTTGAACAAACTTTGTAGAGGACCTCTAGCTGAGTCTACATACCAAATATGAAAGCCCTGGGCCAAGCGGTTTCAGAGAAGAAGATTTTTAAAGGTTTCCCCTATATAACTCTATGTAAAACTAAGGGCCCCCGGGGCGGGGCCAATTTTGACCCAAGGGACATAATTTGAACAATCTTTGTAGAGGACCTCTAGCTGAGTCTACATACCAAATATGAAAGCCCTGGGCCAAGCGGTTTCGGAGAAGAAGATTTTTTAAGGTTTCCCCTATATAACTCTATGTTAAACTAAGGGCCCCCGGGGCGGGGCCAATTTCGACCCCAGGGACATAATTTTAACAATCTTTGTAGAGGACCCCAATGTGATGCTACATACCAAATATGAAAGCTCTAGGCCTTACGGTTTTAGAGAAGAAGATTTTTGAAGTTTCCTTTTTGAAAATCTATTTTTAGCCTGTGTGACCTAGTTATGCGACGGACTGGAATTTTTTTAACAACTTTGGTAGAGGTCCACCCAAGGAACATTCCTGTTAAGTTTTATCAAATTTGGCCAAGCAGTTTAGGAGGAGAAGTCGTTTGAAGAAATTGTTGACGGACGCACGACGCACGCCGCACGACGGACGACGGACATCTTGGTATGACAAAACCTCACCATGACCACATTGTGGTCAGGTGAGCTAAAAATAAAATACAACCTCTGTAGAGATTGGCCATTACACTGAGGTTGTTGGTCTACAGAGCTAAAATTAATAGTAAATACTTATATAAGTGTAGGAAATCTTTAAGTGTTGTTATAGAGAGGTTGTTGCTTTAAAGATGACTGCTCTGGAGAGGTTGTGCTGTATTTATAATTAAAGTAGTATATCTCAGTAAATAGTTTGCTATACAAACCTGATGCTAGGACGGCACCACATCGACTGAAGCACAGAGAGTATACAGTACTGGAATGGTCTCTCATCTGTGACAACATGTTACCATTAGAAATATCCCATAAACATATAATTCCATCCAGACCTGAAATATCCCATAAACATTAGAAATATCCCATAAACATATAATACCATCCAAACCTGAAATATCCCATAAACATATAATACCATCCAAACCTGAAATATCCCATAAACCTATAATACCATCCAAACCTGAAATATCCCATAAACATACAATACCATCCACACATCATCAACACAGAGTAGGTAGACACTTTAAAATATGTCAAAAAAGCAAGCCCCCTTAAGAAGCCACCCCCAATGATAAATAATACAAGTGCAAGGTCACAGTGTCCTTAAATTTTGACTGTAAAAGCATTTATGTGCATGTCATTGCCAAGGTTTCACTAGTTGTCAATTGGAACTGGTTTACCAACGGACAGACCTACTGATAAGAGTCAAGTTCTTGTAAGATGCAAATTTACATGCATTGGGCCTTTAACTGAAGGAATATTGAAACCAGAATTAAAACAAGAAGTAATATATAAGTTACCAACCAGATGTCGCCAAATATTTCCCGTCTGGTGAAAAACACAGACTGTATATGGCACCCTGAAATCAAACATTTAGAATATAATCTATAAACTAGAAGACTTTGATAAAAAACATATCTTCCACAAGTGGCCATTACTCAGGGAAAAATTCCTGACAAATATACATTTATCACATCACCTGTGGTGTGGGAGTGCATTAAAGCTGTGCCGGAAATACCTTAATGCACTCCCAGCTCGTTACAGAAAGATGCAAATAAGCTTGACAGTGGTGCTGATCTGTTGGAGCATCTCAAGTACAAAACTCAGCTCAATTTGAGATTTTGCTCAAATCAGAGTCTGAATTTGAGATATATCCTATTTGAGCTCCGGATATTTTACCGTAATACTGTTAAATCATTTAATTTCGACGAAATTTCGTGGTGTTGGTAAAAAAGTCAATTTCTTTGGCACTTGAATTCCTGGATTTTGCATTTCGGGTAATAAACAAGTGTCAAAATTAATGTTCGTTGGGATTTAAGTTCATGGTTGAGGTGAACCACGAAATCCACGAAATTTAATCCCCCATGAAAATTAATGATTTTACAGTAAAACACAGAATTAATGTTTGAATTTTGTGATGCCAATTGTGAGCCCAGTCTCTTATGAAAACTAGATGACATGATATTTAGCTCAGATTGAGATTCTTTAGGAGACTATGGCCAAGTCTTTTATTAGCTCACCTGTCACATAGTGCAAAGGTGAGCTTTTGTGATCACTCTTCGTCCGTCGTCCGTCCGTCCGTCTGTCAACAATTGGCTTGTGTTCAGTTTTGATGCAATCTTCATGAAACTTGGTCAGAATGTTGTTCTCTATAAAATCTAGACCAAGTTTGAAACTGGGTCTGGTGGGGTCAAAAACTAGGTCACTAGGTCAAATCTTAGAAAAACCTTGTGTTCACTCCAGAGGTCACCGTTTTGATTAAATCTTCATGAAACCTGGCCAGAATGTTGTTCTCCATAAAATCTAGGCCAAGTTCGAAACTGGGTCATATGGGGTCAAAAACTAAGTCACTAGGTTATATCTTAGAAAAAGCTTGTGTTCACTCCAGAAGTCGCTATTTTGATCCAATCTTCATGTAACTTTGTCAGACTGTTGTTCTTCAAGAAATCTAGACCAAGTTCGAAACTGGGTTATGTGGGGTCAAAAACTAGGTCACAAGGTCAAATCTTGGAAAAACATTGTGTTCACTCCAGAGGTCACCGTTTTGATCCAATCTTCATGAAACTTGGTCAGAATGTTGATCTCTATAAAATCAAGGCCAATTTTGAAACTGGGTCATGTTGGGTCAATAATCAGGCCACTAGGTTAAATCTAAGAAAAAGCTTGTGTTCACTCCAGAGGTCGCCGTTTAGATCCAATCTTCATGAAATTTGGTCAGAATGTCGTTCTCCAACAAATCTATGCCAAGTTCGAAATTGGGTCATGTGGGGTCAAAAACTAGGTCACTAGGTCAAGTATTAGAAAAAGCTTGTGTTCATTCAAGAGGTCACCGTTTTGATCCAATCTTCATGAAACTTGGTCAGAATGTTGTTCTTCATAGGATCTAGGTCAAGTTCGAAACTGGGTCATGTGGGGTCAAAAACTAGGTCACTAGGTCAAATCTTAGAAAAATCTTGTGCTCACTCTACAGACCCCTGTTTAAAAAGTGTTTTGATCTAAACTTCATGAAATATGGTCAGAATGTCAGTTGTACTGATACCTAGACCAATGTGCAACAGGTGAGCGACCTAGGGCCCTTTGGGCCCTCTTGTTATGTTGTTATGGTTAAACAACTTGACCTCAAAACTAAATCTCTAGTAAAGCGGAAATCAATGTTATCTACACTGATGTCACAGGGGTGCGCAAATGGGTTTTGAGTGCAAAACACATCCCAACACCTGTTGACCATAACTTTGTCAATTCTTTGAACATTATCAAATGATTTTTATTTTTGCCAGAACAAGATCATTCTTCCTACTGCTGCCAATCTGGAATTCCAGAATTGTAAAACCCGTGTATACCCTGATGTCCATACCTTGTGTCCGGTCAATGTTCTAACACAACCACCATTGAGTACATCATATATCCGTACAGAACGATCACTACAACCTGTTGCTACATAATTACCATTTGGATGAAATTGCACACTCTGAAATGCAATAATTAAAAGCTTCAAACATGACAGACCACAAATTATTAGCATTGTAAATCAGCAGTTATACTGATTATATGGCCGATATACCAATGGAAGTGACACTACGTCCTTTTAATGACATGGGCCGGTATTTATAAAGCATCTTAAGTGAAAACTTAAATATTTTTACTTAAGTTAAAATACTGAGCTGCACATATTTCACAAGGATGAAAAATGGCCCATATTTTCTATATGATTACTGTAGCTTTTTACATAATGCTTCTAAACAATGTAAATACTTGCTAATATTAGTTTTCCTGTTTAGCTGATACACTTAAGGAAAATTTGAGATTTTAAGAAAATTAAGTTTTCACTTAAGATCCTTTATAAATACCGGCCCTGGTAACTAAGTATGATAAACAACATACACTGCAAAGTAACACTGGCTTTATGTATTAAGAGCACTTACATCATGTTAGAATCAAATAAAACCTTCACAAGCTGTAGTATATTGGCTGATGTATAATGGTTTGTCAATCTAATGCTCGTTATTAACATCTCATGGTTTTACAGAGTTCATTTCTTAAGTATACAAACATTAACCATTGATTTCATAGACAACTCAGTCCCTGATCTCAACATTTCGTAAAGGAGACTTAGTCAAGTAATCTTGTGAGAGCAAAAAGTCAGAAGAAACGTGGAAACATAGATACTTACATCAACATCAGAGAAATGTCCACCAAATATTCGTACCGGTTGATAATGATCAGTTGTCCATAATCTAGCCACTCTATCATGTCCACCAGAAACAAAATAATGACCTTGTGGACTGAAATATGAATACATGTTCACTTAGTATGGAATGACTTAAACATCAATAAGAAAGATCCTTTCATTACGCTGTTTGTTTGCGCTTAAAGTCACATTAAGTCTTAATAAGCTTTAACTTGATAACAGCTCCACAGAATGATGCAATGTGAGCACTTTAGTTGATTCCCATATGTGGAAAACACCATTAGATGGAGGAAAATTTAATAAAACATCCAGATGGTTTGTTGTCAAAATGACAATTTGTAATCAATAAATACTAGATTTTAAGTCTAAGGGGAACAACTCTTGCAAAATGAGTATTTTGTTCAGCATACAATTTGCCAAATACGATATTTGGTCTACTATTTCGACAGATATAGTTAACATTCAATCATTAAGTATTGGTCATTTATTAAAAAACAGCCTAATGGTTCCATAATTCATTGTATGTAATGGATGATCGAAAAACAGTTGTGGGAGCAATAATGTGACTTTAAATGCGATTATTATTCGTTTTTCCTGTCTAATTGGCCAATCACTCTTAATATTGATCAGTATTCAAGAAAATGCCAGTCAATTTTGCTAACCTAATACAAGTTCGTTCCTTTGGGGATATCTGGCTTACAACAATGTGAAGACTATTACCTGAATTTAACATCCCATACCGGGGCATTGTGACCTTTATATGACACCAAATTCGTCCATGTCTGTAGACTCCATAACCTTACTGGAATAACAAGTAGTAAAAACACGTAAATAAACAAGAGCTACAAGACTTGCATCAATTACCACTGGTACGATTTGTAATTTACAAGGTAGTCATATATTTGTTTTTAGTCGTTTTAAGTGCCAGGTTTCAATCATATGGACTTGGCAGTCAGTGAGTGGACTTAACCAGTTTTCCAGCAATAAATGTTCAACCAGTACTAACTAGCTCTTTAGCTAGGTATTGGCAACTTCTGCACAGGTGGAAAACACAAGCATTAAACATAACATAAACAGCTTGGCCCAGAGTTTGAACCATGATCGTTCAAGTGCTGTATCCACTGTGTTAATCAGAAGAGCAAAATATTTTTAAAAGAACACAAAGTCATGTAAAAGCCCTAACTGGCAGTCAGTGCATTATCCATAGTTCCCTTTATTACCATATTTTATGCCCTTATTTAAAGTTTCATTCGTTGGAAAGGCTAATCTCAAGAGCATAATTAAGATATTCTTAAAATTTGAATACATAAGTGAGAGAATTCATCTGTGACCATTTGCAATCAACCTGGTCCCGTGTTCACAAAGGATCAACTGATCTGGATTAAAGTTGATCCTGAAAAAGTTTTCCATTTTTTTTAAAAGTTTTTTTTAAACTTTCGGCAATAACAACTTACAGCCATGTAGAGAATACCTATATACTTCAAATTGACATGTTTAATATATTCAGAATATCATTTTTCTGTTGCAAATGTGAATTATTGTAGTTGAGACTGAAACTGATCCTGTAAAACGAGGATCAATTATTAAAACAAGGATCAAGTTAGTAGTTTTATAACTAACAATAAAAACTTATTTTTATGTCTTTAAAATTGAAGGATGTGTTTTTATGTACCCACATGAATAAAAATACCAAGCTTAAGCTTAACATATCTACTGAATTTCCAAGGATATATATTTGATCTTGATCCTGATCCTGAAAGCTAATTCTTTGTGAACTTGGGGCCAGGTGTACTGTACAGAATGTCATCCAGAAAATAATGTAAAATCATCATTTGCAAAGTCAAAATTTTCGCAAATTTGTTAATTTGGGTTAATTGTTCACCATTTTTAAAATTCAGACAAACATACTTTCTGTGTTTTAATGCCTTTGTGTTCAGGAACATTAATTGTCAAAAACTTTTTGATTTCGCAAAAATCGAGAAAATTTAACCCATTTAGAAATTTCTAAGTTTGCAATACTGACCTGTGCCATCTTCAGAACATGAGGTGAGGTAATTTCTGTCTGGAGAAAAGCTTCCACTATATACAGGTCCACTGTGTCCGGTCAGTAACTTAGTTTCTTCAGCACTTCGGTTATCCATCATTCTCTCTAATACATCATCTAAATATAGTAACAAAGTATGCAAAATATCTAAATATAGTAACAAAGTAAATCCACAAAGCAAAATGTCTAAATAATTTAAATATAGTAACAAACTTATTTTTAAAATAAGTTGATAGTTATTCTGGAAAATGCCATTTTGAAACTATATTTTAGTTATATAGGTTGGCTAATTCACCTTAAAAAAACCAGTTCTACTTGCCTGTATTCAGAATTCTAAATCAATGGTTAGACAAGTCCCTAGACTACTTTATATATATTTCAGATGAAAAATACACTGGTTGTACGAGAATGTTCCTCTGCATGAAGAAGAAAATTAAAGTTTAGATCAAATTTTTGGAAGGCCTAAAAGAAGATAGTTATGTACCTCCTTCCTTGTCGATGAGTTCTAGTTCATCATGTTGTTTCATACATCTCAGCTTGTTAGGTGTCAGTGACCATATCTTGATGTTAGAGTCACCATACCCGGTACACATTAAACTAGAGTCCTCCGATATCTCTACAGATGTTATACTGTAATGAAATCAAAGCTAGACTTATAATTATCAGAGAACCACAATTTTTTAATTTTATTTTTTCAAATGAGAGAGTTGTAGTATCAGAGGCCCTATTCACCATTGATCTAAGACTGAAAATCAGACTTAGACTTAAAATTACCAATATTCATAATCACTGTCATTTCTTTGCATTAAGATTTAACCATGCAGAATTTTGTCGGATTATTTGTTGAACATGTGTACTCATTCATATTAAAATCGGTAAATTAATAACATGGTGGGAGTGAATAGAACATTTGGCAATATAAAGTCTAAGTCTGAGTTTTAGACTTACAACATTGGTGAATAAGGCCTAGGCCTTTCGGTATTTTCCCTGTCTTATTAGGGACAAATGACCTCAGTCTGCGAGAGAAGATAAAGAAAGTTTTTATGATACAAGGAATCTAGGAAGGCTGTCAGAGCTCTTTCCTAACTCAATGCTATTTTGAACAGTTTATGACAAGAATTTATTGAATGATGCAATTATGAAATAATTGTTACAGTATCGTCAAATGACTTTGGAATGAAGTTCGCAACTTCAAACAAAAACCTCTGAATGTGAACTCTACAAAAACAACTGTAACTTCCACAAAAGTATTAACAAAATTTCTTTTGCATAAATTTTGCTTCTTTGGCATTATACTTTAAAACTGTGAAAAATCTCAAAATCATTATTCTTGTCGAAACAGCAGTTTTTCCTGGAGAATGGTTCCTATTCTTTTATCATTATTCAAGTTATTTTGGCTAAATTCACAGATTTTCATCTAAATTCACTGACTTTGTAAACATTGCCACAAATAATCGGATAAACTTACCCTTGTACAGCATTATGTAGAGTATAGAAACATATAGACGGTAGTGAGTTAGGTCCCATCTTCACTCTTCTTAAAGCTTCTCTGTATGAATTAATTCTCTCCATTTTATCATGGTCTTTCCTAAAAACGAAATCAAACCATCAGTACCGCTTGCTCAATACTAAAGAAGTGTAAAGATGAAATTATTATTTTTGAAAACTATCAATACAGTAAAAACAATATAACGGATCACTATGAGTTTGTTAGTTTGAGATATATAATAGAAGTGAAAATATGAATCTTTAATTTTCTTTTAAAATCAAATACAGTGCCCACCAAAAATATGGATACACTTTTTGACAGATGCAGAATTATAATTGGTTTAATTATTCCATATCTTTTGGTCAGACGGTAACAATGTTCGCAATTTCTGAAAAAAACAGTTAATGAATGAGTAAAAAATGTGACAGATAGAAAGATGAACATTTTCTGATTTGAATATAAACTATGGGGTTCAAGGGGCTGAATTTGCCATATTATATGATCATGTTGTCGTTCAAAGCTGGCAAAGAAACTTAATATTTTCCATCTAGGGTACCAATCAATGTATTGTCTTTACACTACATAAAAAAAATATTCCTGGTCTTCAAAAATATTGTTGCTTCTCTGTTCTGCAAGTAGTGTTATAAAGGCAAGTAAATGGGGGAAAACTCTCTGTATTCATATTTTTGGTGGGCACTGTACATGTATAGTGACTAGTCAAACCAACCAATAGGATGGTCCCATTATTTTGCTTGCTATTATAGTCTAAGATTGTCTTTCATTGAGTTTTAAATGAACCGAGAATAAATATTATCCAGACAATCTCGAAATAAATATTTAAAATTTCCAATATTTTTCGCACTTAAGATTTATTATGCTTGGACAGTATTATCAGACAGTATTATAGGTACATATACAATAAACTTACAGTTCTGGTAATGGTATTCGAATGTTTGGTGGTGCGTTTGGGTCGTTTTTAGATTTCTTCATTGTCGTGTCTTTTCTTTGTTTTTTCTTCTACAATAAGAATGTGACATTGGTGATGATTACAGCATGAGATATGTACCATAAAATGTTCTCAAATAAGATTGCAATTTACAACCCAATTTGATGAAATGCAAGATTATGAATTGAACTCACCTAAGAGGGCAACACACAAGATACATACATTTTTCATGAAACACTACTACTTCATGCCATTTTCCAGGATCAAATTTCTGTTGATGTCATAATTATTCAAAATGACAAAGTGGGGAATTTCAAGAAGAAGCTTGATGTGTATTACAAACACAATTATACTAATATTGCACAATTTGCTTGCAGAACTTCATAAAAATTATATTCAAAGCAAGAACCTTGTAACATACGATATTCATGCATTTACATTTGGTGGTGGTACAGTTGTCGAGCGGATAGCCTGCTTGACTACTGATCGAGATGTCCCGGGTTCGATCCTCGACTGGGGCACTTGATCATTTCGGAAACGCTTTTCTGTGTTTCCCTACCAACTAGAGATGAACTGGTTAGCAACCCAGAGGTAGTCTCGCGTGTATCGGTGCTATATACCGGGCACGTTAAAGAGCTAGGGCATCGCGCCCGGATACCTTGTGTCACCCCTACAATCTCCTCTACTCGCTGTCCCTTCAGCAAAACACAGGACCCCATTGGAAATAAGTGCTTGCACTTTCATGGGTTATCCTTGACCAAAAGGTTTAAATAACTATATGCATAAAGGTCAAGGTCAGGCCAAATTCTCCATGCAATACAATACTACACCATACCAATTTTTAGGACTTTTCTAGGGGCCTTATTCACCAATGCTATAAGTCTAACACTCAGACTTAGACTTTATATTGCCAAATGTTTTTGTTTTTTTGTGATTTATCTTTTATTTCCAATAAACATTAAGTTACAATATATGAGCATACATATTCAACATATAGTTTTTCAAAAAGCTAATTTGATATTTCCACAAAATAAATATGAATGTACATATAAAATGACAGCATATAATACGGGATTATTATGTATTGCCAAATGTTGTATTCGCTCTCATGTTGTTATAAATGTACCGATTTTAATATAAATGGGTATACATGTACAGTGAGTAACAACAAATAATCAGATAAAATGTCACATGGTTAAATCTTTTTGTTAAGAAATGGCAGTGATTAAAATTTTGTCAATTTTAAGTCTAAGTTCAATTTTAGACTTTTAGACATTGGTGAATAAGGCCCCAGGACACGGGTAGGCTGAACTAACCTTTGGTTTATCCTCGCCATCTCCACCTAGATCATCTTCATCATCAACTGGCATATTGATCTCCCGTTCCTTCAATAATCCATGGAATATCTTTGTTTTGTTAGCTACAAAGGAAAACATGTAACCCTACAGTATTTATGTTTTATGTCTGTATCATTAACTTATCTTTATGCTAGAGTTTCAAATTTTTGTTCAGCAGTTTAAGTTCTTAAAGGGCCTGCCTCACAGACGGAGTGAATTTTTTCCTTTTTAATATGGTATAGAATTTTGGAGGTAAAATACTTGATGGGATGTACAGTCATCTATGCCAAAATATTGTGAGTATTTAACAATTTTATTTTATTTTTGGTATACGCTGAAATGTGACACAGTCCCTTTAAAGGCAGTTAGTATGAAGCCTTTATGGAACTAAAAACAAGTCACCTAGGCCAGCAAACTCTGATACTGTGATCTTCCATGTGAGAACAATTGACGGAACAATGTTCTCTAACTTGTGTGAGAACAAATCCCTGAACTTAAAATTTGTTATTTCTGACATTGATTTCACTTGATAACTACATTTTTATGATAAAAAGAATCCACCACTTGTCTTTGAGATCAACATTTCTTACATTTTTCAGTAAACAAAGTATTTAGCTTTCCAAATGCTCGCTAAATAATTAAACCTGTGTTTTCTAGACTCGTTTCAGAAATGTTGATCTCTAAAGACACTTGATAACTACATTTTTATGATAAAAAGAATCCACCATTTGTCTTTGAGATCAACATTTCTTAAATTCTTCAATAAACAAAGTATTTAGCTCTCCAAATACTCGCTTAATAACCTGTGTTTTCTAGACTCATTTCAGAAATGTTGATCTCTTAAGACAACTCGTGACAGATTCTATATTTGGCATCAATCCAGACATCCGGTACAAACTCAGTGGATACAGAATGAAGTAAAAGATACTGTAAAATCAGTAATTTTTGTGGGGGATTGATTTCTTAGTTTACTTTCTTCCACAAAATGAAATCCCATCAAAGACTAATATTTACCCTTGTATTGTATTTATTAACTGAAATGCAAAATCCACACATTAATGTCCCATCGAAATGGGCTTTTTACCAAAACCACGAAATTTCGTCCCATTTAAATTAAATGATTTTTGTGTAAGAGACGTACCTTCTCTTGCAGCTTCTCCCAGTAATCCACCACTCGTCATATCAATCTGATGTTTGCTTCTAGGTATACCATCAAATACTGTAATACAAAGTTACCATCATGCCTATATATCTTGTTATTAAATATCCCTTATATAAGATCACAATAATATATGTTGCTTAAAGGGACTCAACTTCAGTTGGTAAATTGCAAAATTTATCAAAAAGTTCTTTTCAAATCACATTTTTTTGGCTTGAGCGACCTAGTACATTTATATCCAGAATCTGGACTTATTCATCTAGAGAAAAATAATTGCATAATCGGTGTCTTACACTTACAATCCTTCAAATCTATTGCGTGGCTAACACAGTAAAATATATATTCAATGTTGTTCTATAGCGTAGGAGTGTCTAAATGCTGAGAAGAGACGTCACCAAATTAACTAACAGTAAAACATGTTCGTGAGTTTTCATCAATAGCACCTTTGATCGTAATGTAAGTGGTAAGAATACTTTATGTATTGGTAAAACATAGTTTTTGTGATTAAAACGTCTACAAAACCTGTTTCTATCATCGGAATGGAGTTTAGTCCCTTTAATCACTTGATGTCTCAAATGTATAAAAGAAAAGAATGGATGCAATTTCTTTTTTTGCACCGAGCATTAAGCAATTTCACCTTAGACTGAAACAAAAGTTTATGAAGTGTTGATCACACAAGATGAGCATTTCTCACGGACACACTGACAGAACCAATGCTACATACCCCAATGAGTGTGAGGACACAAAGAGTATTCAGTGCAATACTATTGAAACAGTCTTTTTTATCAAAACCATGTAATTTCGTCTCATCAAAATTAAATGATTTTACAGTAACAAATTATGAGCAATAAGAATGTGTTACCATCAATAAAGAGGTGTTCCTGGATAATATTCAGCAGAAGATTCAACTGTTTCTCTTGTAAATATCTCTTCAGATGTGTGTACGAATCACGCGACATCTTCAATACAAATTTACTGGACCTGAAAATGAATTACAAATAAATTACTTCCCCTGACATAACAAACCCACAGCATCACAGCAGTTACTTCCCTTGAGCTCTATAAAAGTAACAGCAGCAAAAATATAAAATCCTCAACTTTTTATATTTTTTCTGACTGTTGAAGTAACAACTTTGATAATTTTTGGAACTAAGTAAAGACTCTCCAGTCAGTGGATGACAGGCCTACATAAAATAGATAATTTTGAGTAAATGTGCAACGAAATTAAAATGTTATTAATGTCTATAGATTAAATTATAAATAAGTGTGGGGATTTTGATAGAATCTGATTCTTTGTGGTGATAAGGACTTGACATGACCTTTGCTAGGAATCTGTCAAAATGAATCGCCAAGGTAGACTTATTAATAATGGACAGTCATGATAAGAGCGCCAAAATCGGACTGTTTGAAAATTTCAGCTGGCAATTTCCCACAGGTTGACTTAAGGTACTTCGCGCTGTTGGTCTAGAGAGAACAAAAATAATCGCATCTTAATGAAACTTTGACAGATTGTACCTAAAGTGACTGCGCTTCTTACAACGTAGATTATGTAACACTATGACGTCTGTAACCTAGCAACGGAATGACGCCAAAACGCCATCTAGCGGTGCGTTGTATACGAAGCCTGTCAGAACAAATTCCTGCATAACATTGCACTCATGTATCAGAAAATCAAAATTCAAAATGTATAGTGGAGATGGTGGATTATCCTCCCGATTGATACGTGTCGTTTATTTGAATAATACTGTGCACACACAGCGTTGGTAAAATATCGACGTCGTAACGTCAAAATTGCGACGTTTTCGACGTTAAACTTTGACTAGAAATCTACATACATAAAAAACGGGCAGAAATACCTATTTCAAAAAATCATATCGTAACCAGACATCTTTGGTCAACAAATTAAGCGAAAAAAATATATAAAATCTCGAGCTCGTTTTTTCAGTAACGGCGCATGTGTAATACCTTTCTCGTGGCTAAATAACGTTAACGCCCATGCGTAGTTAACATTATAGTTATATATCATTTGATTTTAACACGCATTGTTGGTATTTGTATTGTTGTATCATGCTTTAATTTATACGTTCTTAATCGTATCAATCTTTGAGCGATTATTAAATACATTAAATGGGCAGTTTGTAGGATAATGAAGATATATAAAATATGTGCCTTGATAAGTCGATCAAAGTCCACAATTTTTGTGTCAAAACGCGCGATTTCTTTTATGATATAAAAAGTACGGGAAATAACGTGCATATTGACGGAAGTGACGTAATTTACGCATTTCCGTTAAAATGCCGAGCTCCGACAAAACGCGAGTGCGCGGAAGATTCGTTTCAAAAAATAAAATCGCGTCTCTATTGAATTTAAAGAATAACAAAGTTAGTGATAGTTTGAATAAAACAGATACATCAGTTCTGGACGGGAGACGCATAGTCGAATTTTCTGTGTTGTTTGCAGGATTGAATAGTTGTCCATCTTGTAAGAAGAGACTTAATATTCTTGACTTTATAAATGAAACAAAGCAAGGTTTAGGTTCCATTTTAAAAGTTAGATGTGAACACTGTAATGCCGTCAGTAATGTTCCAACGGGGAAACGACATTCTTCGACAGGTGACAGCACCACAGCTAGATGTTTTGATATCAACACCAAGCTTGCCGCGGGTAATTATTGTTTATTTTTAATACACTTAGTCTATTTATCAGTCGAGTATAAAGCATTATACTACAAATATACATACATTTTATTCACCATTCAGTGGCCATATACATTTGAACTCTTAACATGTTTAATAGGTGGCTATATTCTTAAACGAATTATCCTTGTTATGCTATACTATGTTATTATTTCATGTTACCCTGGTTTAATGATTGCTATAACCCAGTCTACTCAGAGTAAATAGCTCTATGTATAATAGTACGTCGAGAATTCTTAGGTGTTAAAGGGATACTGGTCATATCTTCATTGGTTGACGCTTACAGTTCATCAAGTGCCACTGCAGGGACGTAGCTGCCCATACGCAAATACGCGCGTGCGTACGCTGTTTGAAAAACTGACAACATTTAAGTGATATAAAAATACAATAAAATGCAATGCCTAACCCGGGTGAGGCATATTTTCCATGTGATCAAAAGTAATTGATATAGAAACTATCAAAAGTGTTTCGAATTGAATTTTTCTGACTAAATTTTAAATCACTTCAGTAGCTAAAATACAAAATTAATCATGTAGAAAACGTATTTGTGTTACAAGCATCTGCGGTAGATAATGCATTTTTTTCTAGCTCGCTTCGCTCGCACAATGCATTTATTGATGAACAGTATCAATTAGAGATTAAGTTTGTGTGATGCATGATGGACGTACATACGTACATAAGTCTATCCATTCCATGGATACATGTAGGCTAGTCAGAGAATATAAATTATTCCAAAGCAGCAACGCTCCTCACTACATGTACTTAGTTTTAACGCATTTAAAATGTTTGTGTGTACTAAGCCCCTCAGTTATATTGTGTTTTTACCATGCTCTTGTGAGCACTGAGTCACATCCTCCGTTAGAAGTATGGATAGCTCTAAATGTCCCCTCCACTAAACCCATTCATCTCCAACACGGACGAGCATGTGCCGAAAAAAACCGATAACAACAAACAACCTATAAGGCTCCTATATGGATGACCAAGGAATGTCCCGGATAGGCACTTCAGAGTGACAGAATAACTCGGTCGAAAGACACGGATAATCTCAGATCAGCACAATGTGTACCCGTGTGTTCAGTGTGACCGCCGTGCGAGGTCTTGGGACAATCGTAGCTCTGTCGTCATGTTCGTTGATAAATGATAAACCGTCGTCGGACGCAGATATGTCCCCGGACTGTCGAGACTGACCTAACGCTATTAATTAAGCTTTAGCAACTTTTATTAAGAAGTGTTCATTGGTTTCCTATTTAATGCCAAAACATTTAATATACTCGAGTATAAAACGCAATCATTTTAGAATCTAGTATGTTTTAAAAATATAGAAAATGGTATAGAATCAATGTTTATCATGCCATATAATTATTACGCTATACTATGGTCTGAAACTAGATCTACTCCAGAATGCACGTACGGCTTCGTAGAAATTAAAAAATCCCCGGGGGAGCATGCCCCCGGACCCCCCTAGCAACTATGCATTGATCATGTGCGTACACTGAAAATATGCCCAGCTACGCCCCTGGCCAGGATTTAAATGTTGAAGAGGCATACCCTATTTCTAGCATATTATTATTCCATTGCGCATTTAATGACATAAATGAACCATTTAAACATGTAAGAAGAACATATGCCAACATGATAAAATGTATCTTTACATTTCGAAATAATAAATTGTTGTCAGCCTTTTATTCAACAACAACACGAAACGGACATTTTTCCACGGAACTGATGGAAAGAAGATGACAAAATAAGATAAGATAAGCGTGGATTTCTTATGTTTTACACGCCTATGATCTATGTTGCGTGCAGTTGTCACGAACCATGGGAATGGAGCTTTATCTCCATTATTACAACATGCATTTCAGAATCGAACTTAAACCAGTAACCTGTGATTATTTGTTTCAGCCATGTTGAATGCTGGTTTAGGGGAAATGCAGATGAATAACATATTATCGGAGCTCAATCTACCTACAATTCATCACTCCACGTTGAAACGACGAGAGCGAGAGGTTGGAGTTGCATTTGAAGATGTGGCTAAGCTTTCTTGTGATAAGGCAATTAAAGAAGAAATAGCACTTTGTGAGAAAGACTTGAATGAACAAACGTAAATATCACACATTTACTCAAATATATGTATAACAGTGTAAAAACACGCAGTGTTCATGCTATTTGGTGTTTTAGTGAGGTACCATAGCAGGTGTTGAACCCGCGACCGTTTGTTCCCTTATAAATACGACCCTGTGTCTATTGTATCTTTATATATAATTTCATGTGAGTATATTCTTGAAAGAAAGGTTTCTGTAAAATTATGGAAATTTTCTTGTTAATGTTATTCAGGTTCAGCGAATGAACTGATGTATCGTTGACTTTCGGCAAGATTATCCATACACTAGAACAAATCGTGTCTCTACATATGATAATTTTTATGATATAGTTATGTCTCAATTTCAGACCGATGACAGTACCATCTGTATCGAGTGATGGTGGTTGGCAGAGGAGGGGTCATAACAGTTTGTCAGGTATGTATATCAGTATTAGTTCTTCGTATATTTAAATTACAAACCAGGAGCCGAACATTATACATTCCATTTCATCTGGTATAAACTTCGTACAAACCTAAGCACAAAGCCTACTCGAGCTACACTTACCCAAGGCATAATGTATAAACGTGTATGCATGTATATATAAATAGGTTCCCAAAACTCAATGCGTTAACAGAAAAGGGCCGGTCTTTTGTTTCGCATAAATCATATATTTTTAATTCACTATACGCCATACGGTGATTAGTTTTATACGCTGTTTATGATATTCGTAGGGATATCATACGGGACTGAATCGATAGGGAAAGGTATTGGACGAGGACCCGTTGAAATGTGAAGGCTATTATTATCATGTCTTAAATAAGTACGGTGATTATTTGAGCCATTCGATGCCAACGTAAGTAATATTCTTGGTAAAAAAACGTTTGTAATTGACGTAACATAGTAACAAAATTGTTATGCTCTTCAGGTCACGTAACGATGGTAGGCCGTTCCACAAAAAAGTGCCTTAGTTATTCCGTGGCAAAAAAATCGTGTCGAATCTGCAAATCTGCTAAACGAAAAGGTATAAATTCTACCAAGCACCCATGTAGGCGCAACTGGAGCGGGTCCGCTAAAGGCATGGAGCCACATTTGACCGTTACATGTTTAAAGAAGTTGCTAGATAATGGGTTAAATGTTAAACAGATTATCATGGACGATGATACCGCCACATATACACGAGTAAAACGGTCGCTTTTACCTGATTTGATCAAATGTAGTGACAAAAACCATGTGATCAAAAATACTGGCACCCAGCTCCATCGTCTGAAGGATAACCATAAAACGCTATCCGTGACCGTCATTAATTACCTGAAGAGACTCTTATCATATGCTATAACACAAAACTTCAACAACGAAGAAGGAGTGAAAAGGAATATCTCAGCAATAGTGCCACATGCTTATGGAGAACATGATCCGTGTAACCCATTATGGTGTCGCTGGTATTCCACAGGTGATGAATACAAGCACTCCAGTCTCCCACAAGGGGATGATTTAACAGACAAGAAGTTACGACAAGACCTTTAAGAGCTGTTTACCTCATATACGACGGATGCTATGGCAAAGAAGTTGGCGAACGTTGGTTCGTCCAACAGCAATGAAAATTTGAATCAGCTGATTTCCAGGAAAGCGCCGAAGTCACAACACTATTCGGGTTCCGAGAGTTTAGACTTTCGAGTTTCTGCTGCAGTGGCACAGAAAAATGACGGGCACAAGTATATTATGAAGGTACAGTGTGCGTATACTATTAATTATAAACATGTGCTGATAACTTTCCCAGATTAATTTGAGACTCATCAAAGTCCGTAAGCACGTCCGTCAATACTCGGCTGTATTGTATTCGTATGTTTTTTTTACTGTATACCGTTATCTCCGTATAAAGCCATATATAGTTGTAAGTATACGTTTTAATAACTTCGGAGTCGTCCGGGTGTTAACGAATTATGCATGGAGTCTCAGTTTAATCTAGTCGGACAAAACATGTCACTGTTTAATAGCATTCATACTAGATTCACAATAACAAAAGTACAGTAGAATAACATATATTTCATTTTACACTTGAGATTTATTTGGTAAAATGTGCATTTTACTCGTGTTCACTCATGTTATTTAATTTCCTAACACCAAGAATAATGTGTGTAATCAACTACTGGTGAACAATGCACATCATTAAAAAAAAACTGCTAATCAAAAACCGCTTGTTGATAATTGTTTTGTTTGATATCCGTATTCCTGTAGGTAAACGAAACATGTGGATTATCACCGGGAAAATTCACGGAAAAACGAGCCAGTAAGCTAGATGCACAGAGAAGTCAGGGGGCAAAACGCCAATGTTCTATTGAGAATAAAAGACGACGTTTAAAACTGAAGGTAATAAATAATAATTGTAATACTAGATTGTAGTACCATTGATGCACCTAATTAAAATATAACCTTGCTGTATTAGACCAATGTTAGTATAAGATTCATACGCAGACGTAGTAGTTAATGTATCTACGATTATATTTGATTGTCCATTTACCCGACATAACAAATTTGTCGCATAACCGCTTTTTGCGACGCATTCAGTTGAGCTAACTATAATACAAATCAGAGTGCAAAAAACTCATACGTCTTAAGAAATAATACAGCCTTATGTTTCATTTCCCTATAAATATAAAGAGTTGATGTCAATCTTGATTATGTTCAATAGGAAGAAAGATTATCTTTCGAATCAGTCAGCCAGATACACGAGGGGATTACGTACCAGTCCAATATTGAAGCCGCTGATCCCGTAAATGACCTTCAAGCAATTCCAGCACCCCCGGTGGCAGAAAAACTCAACTGTGCAACGATTGATATAGATAAAGAAAAACTGATTGTGTTTGATCTAGAAACCACAGGCTTAGGTAAGGATATTTAATAAAAAATGGAATATTTTTGGCGGAAAACAACACTACCAAACCTATGCATGTGCTGAAGTGAGTATTTCGACACTATACTCACTGTGTATAAGAGAGTCGATTTTCGGTTATCGCAATAAGACATACACATTGAATTGTATAGAATTCCAATAAGGCATATATTTATAGATAATTACGTGTGCTTTCAATCACAAGCCATACGATTTAAAATATCATAAAATCCCAATAAGTCATACAGTGACTTCGATTTATAAGCTGTGGTACTAATTGATATTCAATGTATAATTTATCGAGATTTTGTGTCTCAGTAGGGTTAATTTTCTATACTTCAGGTCATGCCAGTTATATTATACAGATAGCAGCACAACACGTAACTTCTGGAGATATGTTCTCCAAGTATGTCCACCCGACGCATGGGTGTATACCAGCGGCGGTATCAAGGTTGACGGGTATTGAAATGCACGGAAACGTTCTCTTTCATCACGACCTGCCCGTTTCTGCTTTGAGTGCCCACAGGGCTCTAGATATGTTTAGACAATGGCTTATGAAATTTGACAAACCTGTTTTGGTAGCACATAATGCCCATTTTGATTCAAAAGTACTTGTGCATTCCTTTCAGAGGCAGAATATGACCTTTCCAGATATATGCGGTTTTGCGGACAGTCTGAAGTTATTTAGAGCGGTTTATCCCGATCTAGGAAATCACAAATAAGAGTTTCTTGTACAGGAATTACTGAGTAAAAACTATGTTGCTCATGATGCTGTGTCAGATGTTTCTACATTAGTAGATTTAATCAATACTGTTTCCGATGTTGAACAGAAGCTGCATATTTTTAGTACATCAGAGGTCACAGTAAAACTGCAAAAATACTTTCTAAATCTGGGGCGAATACTTTGGCAGGTAGTGGCCTGGACGAAAGTCATATGTGTGTAACGTACAGTCGGCACGGTGTCGATGGTCTTATGAACCTCCTTCGACCTCGATACAAGAATTTCCGCAAATTGAGTATGTCTTTGCAAAGTTTGTACGCAAATGAGTCGAAAATGTAATCAGAGAATTATACAGGCGGGAATTATATAGACACATCATTGAAAAGTTAAACTGTCTTTGTGTGAAAATGTCATGTAAAATAGCTCATATTGCGCTAATTTCCTTTCTGTGTATATGACATTTATTTCTTTGTATATTTTTTTTACAAATGCTTTTGTAACACGTTTCCTAATACGAGACGGATCATTTGATTTGTAATGAATGTATGTATGGTTGACGTTGTATCTGTACAATACTTTCTTTTGAAACATGGTAAAATGAAAACGTTTTGTCGGTTAGGACGGAATTGAATAAACATTCAGTTCCGTAAAAAAGTGTTGATTTTTGTTTTTCTGTCAATTTGTATTTACATTTAGATATGCCACTTATATTTCCATACAGTTTTGCGTGCGTTCAAAATTACGTTCATTGTTGATTACAGTGTTTCTACAGTACAGTTTATCTATACATCGATTGATATACTATGATGTGCCCATGATAATGTGAAAGGCAATGACGATGTCATAACAATGAAAGGCGGTAACATTTGGTATAAGCCACGGAGTTGGATTACTCAGGTGTGCACGATTGATCAATTTGTTTTACTACACACTTAACCGATTTTACAGTAGTAGGATAAACCGGTCAATGTTTAAAAATATCAACTTATCCTAGACTCACTATACAAACATTAATTTCACTTATTTAGAGGCAAACAATACAACACCGCAACGTCGACGTCGTAGCGCTGTGATTTTGACCGTACATAAGCATTCTAGTTGCGCCGTTACTGAAAAAACGAGCTCGAGATTTTATATATTTTTTTCGCTTAATTTGTTGACCAAAGATGTCTGGTTACGATATGATTTTTTGAAATAGGTATTTCTGCCCGTTTTATATGTATGTAGATTTCTAGTCAAAATTTAACGTCGAAAACGTCGCAATTTTGACGTTACGACGTCGATATTTTACCAACGCTGTGTGTGCACAGTATTATTCAAATAAACGACACGTATCAATCGGGAGCATAATCCACCATCTCCACTATCCATTTTGAATTTTGATTTTCTGATACATGAGTGCAATGTTATGCAGGAATTTGTTCTGACAGGCTTCGTATACAACGCACCGCTAGATGGCGTTTTGACGTCATTCCGTTGCTAGGTTACAGACGTCATAGTGTTACAAAATCTACGTTGTAAGAAGCGCAGTCTCTTAAGGTACAATCTGTCAAAGTTTCATTAAGATGCGGTTATTTTTGTTCTCTCAAGACCAACAGCGCGAAGTACCTTAAGGTCTGAAATGGATCACCTGACATGACTAATTTTATCAAAATGTCACTTCCTAATTTACTTACTTGAAGTTTTCCATAAGCTGGCTACCCTTCATGTGTTCTGCTTTGGTAACCGTTGACAACTTCCTTAAATCCTCAATATAATATTCCTCTTGATCTAGGGAAAACTTGTAGAAAAATGCCTTAGCTGAAATGATTTATAGTAACAATGATAATATTCAGAGAATAACTGCATAAGTGGTTAAAAATATAAGAAAATTCCGAGTAATGACAGAGTTTAAATTAACAGGATGGTGACATTTGACTTCAGGAATTTAAGTATAGCTCGGCTAATTTGACACGAGCCTGACCTTTTGATTAGCATAATTTAACAGTGATATTTTGCCTACGTTTACAACACCATTTGTATGTTTTCATAATCAGGGAGTATCACGAAGACGCTCGAGATGTAATACAAACACAAATTTGAAATACCGATATGGCACAATTTGCTTGCGGAAATTGATATATTCAAAGCAAGAACCTTGTAATATATTCTTGCATAAAGGTCAGGCTCATGTCAATATAGCCAAGCTATATAACAATTTTATATAATTATATGATAGATCTATAACAAGTCTTGGTTCTTCTGAAATGATTAAAGGTGAATACAGATAACTTTATTGTCAAAGGTCACAACCAGATTCAGAGGTCCTACATAGGCACAATTACCAATCCTGAAAATGAGTCGGAAATCTGAATCAGAAGCTATCACCACACACCCTACAGCCCACACAAAGTTCTTCTGTCAAAATTCAGCTTACGAAATTGCAAATGACCATAACTTTGGATTATTCAGCAGGGCTTGACACTAACTATTTTCGGTCACTGGTCCCCCAGCAAAGAAATGTAAAATTTGTAAATAAAACAGTTACTGGTCATACAAGATTTTCACTGGTCCTTCTTGATTTTCACTGGCCTCGGACCAGGGGACCAGTGTTAGTGTCGAGCCCTGTTCGGCAATTGTAGGAACCCTGAAGATTTCAAATGTATGTCAAGAATTCTTACCATGAGCTTCATGTCCATTATAAACCAGTTCCAGATACATATGTACAAACACTGGATACAAGATGGTCGCCAATTCAACCTAAAATAAGTACAGTATAAGTACAAGATGTTTGTATTAACACTGAAATCCATGTATGACCAAAAATGTTACCTGTAGAAGAACCATATAATATTTTCATTTTTTATTCACAAATCAATATGGCATAAAAAAATCTGAGGACAATGCTTTAGACATTTTTAACACAGTTCATCAGTCAAGATTGATGGGAAACAGTGAAAAGCATTTCTGAAAGTTCCAGTTCCCTGGTTGAGATTCAAACCCGAGACCTCTGGATAAGCAGTTGAGAGCACCAACCACTTGGCCACTGTCCCAACACAGGCCTAAGAAATTATATCATAAAACAAGAGGGCCATGATGGCCCTATATCGCTCACCTGATTATAAATAAACAGGGCTTTCATTTGACTCTTGAAACTACATTTGACTCCCGAATTTGACAAAAGTGTCAATTTTGACTCTTGAAAATTTCAGCTGAAGAGTAAAATTTTCTATATTTTTAATACAAGTTTTCATGAAATATTTTGTTGACTCTTGAAAATCGAGAGTCAGGGGTCATTTTGACTCTTCACTAGTCTGTAGATATAAATATAATTATGTTGATTATTGTCCAATCATTTAGACAATAATTATTGTTTAAATGATTTACTGTGAGCTGTCTAAGCAGTTTATCAGCTTTTTTTAAATTAACATATTAATTAATGTTTGTTGGAGTAACAGTTTGTGTTATACTGTAAGTCTAAAATCATTAATTTTCGTGGGGGATTAAATTTTGTGGATTTCGTGGTTCACCTCAATCACAAACTTTAATCCAATGAACATTATTTTTTACCCTTGTTTTATTACCTGAAATGCAAAATCCACAAATTCAAGTCCCAACAAAATTGTCTTTTTTACCGAAACCACAAAATTTCATCCAAACAAAATTAAATGATTTTACAGGTTCATAATTCTTTTTTTTTCCTGTCGACTGATGCTATCCATTGGGACTTGTTAAGTAATGAGAGAAGAGCTTTTCTCTTTTAAATAAAATGCTTAAAAAAAAAAAAAAAAAAAAAAAAAAAAAAAGACAGAACTTTCTCGTTATTGTTATTCTGAAGAAGGCCTCGGCCGAAACGTTACTATAATAATAATAACTCTACAGAATACATGTTGTTGTTGAAAAAATTCCCAATTAAATAAAATGCTTAGCATTTGCCATTCAATAAAGCAAGCCTTAGTGTAAGGGGAAACAAATTTATATCGACTTTGGTCTGATGCAGCCACAATGCAAAGCCTAGACCAACCATCTTTTAAGCGGATGCTCTACTTCTAGGCTTGAGTGGTGCTTTGTTAAATCATCCATTATTTTATTTGGACCTCTCCATTTATTTAATTATGTCAATGTGACAATTGCTCAGCAATATTATTTGTCAAAGCTTGTTCGGTAAAACCTGGAGTGAATTTGTGTTATAAATTATTTTCAAACGATTACAAAAGCTCATCCCCTAATGTCTTGAGCTAAAAAAAAATGTTTTTTTTTTCATTATTTTTTAATTAACTTAACGATTTGAAGACATAGAGTCTAGCAGAACTTTTATTTGCGAGTCAGCTTTCGGCTGAAATATGGCAGGCATATGAGTGCCTCCAACCGGATTTGACCCCGTTTGGATTTAAATCTGAGTTGCTGGATAAGCAGCAAGCGTGCTAACTCTGTGTTATGGAGGCACACATATCGATATACGGAGCCTTTGTGTCTAAGTTAAATACAATTTATTTTACCCAGCGCACAAAAATTAGCATTACTTGTAAGAGTGAAATATTATCATAAGCACATTTTCTTACCTTATGAACATCAAGACAAGATTCAATGAAGATTTTAAAGTTAATATAGTGGTCATCATACAAGCTAGGGTCATCATCGCTGAAACAGATAAAAATAATGACATTCTTATGATCAAAATCAGCATTTAAATTTACTGTCATTAACTTTGAAGAATGTCTTCAAAATTTTGTGATCCTTGTATACCAAGGTTCCACCAAGAAAAATAAACTCAAGAATGTTTGCATCTAGACAAATTACAAGATTCAGTCATGATTCCTGTTTTAAACAAGTGAATTTATCTTAACAGTGCTCCGGCCAGGATTAACAAGCAGGGGGAAACTTTGTGAAAAGGGCACCTCATGACAAAACGCTCATTTTCAACAAAATAAACGTTGACACCCTATCATTTGAACCATACTCCAGGGCTTTTTTTGCCAAAATTGTGAAGAAGCCCTAGCCTGATAGATTTGTGAAACGTAAAGCGAGGTTTTTCTTAAAATTGTGAAATTCAAGGGTTGTTATGCTTTTGAATTGTGAAAGAGGAAGCGCTATATTGACTTTAATAAATTGGCGAAAAGAAATTTACAACTAATATTCCCCTTTATTTTGTAAAGAAAATCAATAAAGGCTTGACATATTTCATTATTGAATGTTTAATGCTAGTACTGCTACTCTGGTTTTGACAATTTCAAATTGTAGAAAATTTTGGGCCTGGGCAAGTGGTTTCACTTGTGAAAGCGGCATTAATGTGGTTTGTGAAACTGGCATTTTGGAATTGTGAAGAACCCTCTTTCAAATTGTGAAGAAGCCTTATTTTGGCCTCTGTTATATAGTGAAAAAAAAGCCCTGTACTCTTAACAGCGAACACCAAATTTTTCAACAAATTATGTGGGGGTGTCTTTAGCCCGCTGAAAGCGAGCATTGATCTATGATAGATCAGTGCTCGCTGAATCATCTATGGATTGGTTACCCTACCTTTTATAAGCTGCTAGAGCATGTGAGACTTCTGACGCAGACTGGGCTCCTGTATCTGGTTTAACATCCTCATCATTTAAACCAGTCTCCTTCTTGAATAAATCCTCAGTATCCTAGAAATCAAAACATTGTGTTAACAAATAAATTTCACTGTTTGAAATTTGACCAAAAAGTATCACAAACATACATATATAATATTATTCAAATATTTTGTCATAATAGATCAAAATTAAATATTTAACTCCAAGTTGTGATGATTTAGCACCTAATATTCCTATTTACTTCCATGATAGATAGCTCAGGCCACAAAAGAATTACAGCGAGGTTGTAAAATAGTCTTTGTGTTTTCAAGTAAGACATTGAATCTACAGAGTAGCTGACTGTAAGGAAACAAAATCAGCCCATTCAGCAGTGAGTCCTGTGGGTGAATGGACGCAGATGTCTACAGTCCAAGAGCTCATGCAGTCAAGAGTATTTTTTGCACCAGTCAGTTTCATCCACACCCTCCCCCACCCTCGGGGATGAGCAGTGGGTAGCCAGGGAGTTATGTTTTTACCTTCAAGCTTCCCCTGCGCTGCCGGGCGACTTGGTAGGTTTTTATTCTTGAAAAAGCAGGGACGTATACTGGCAGGAGTCCTAGTTTCGGACACTTTTAATAGGCATGTTTTTAAACAATACTCGGAAAATATGTAAATCTAATTTTTGAAATTTAACCTGAACCAAGCTAGGTTCATCTCTGAACTGTAGAGCTAACTTGTTATTTCTAAAACAAAGTCAAGTGGGTTTTATGGGGTCTATAAAGGGGTCACTTTATCACCCATTTTTTAAGCCGAAAAGGTGCTATAATCCGGACAGCATGATGTTAGGTTTGTAATACATTTTACATCTAAATATCTTTAAAATGATTTTATTTTTAAGGGAAGAACTCGTGCATTCAAAATACTTAACTTGTAGGGGTTATCTACCTTGAATCTTAAAAAATTTGATATCAACATTGTCACAGCAAAATATAATACCAACGCTTTGCCTAGCGGGCATTTTGGATACAAATTGAAGTCGAACGACATTTTGAATCTCGGCAAGTATCTATTAAAGCGATATTTTCAGAGTTAAACTGATAACAAACAACTTGTCAGCTTTTCTCTTAATTTAGCACTAGGAGTCACAGTAGATAACATTTCGGGGCTGTTTAGTAATATTGCGCATGCGCTTTGAAGATATTTTTTACTTTCCCCGCATCAGACATGGGTTCGATTACTTTGAAAAGTAATCGATTATTAATCGATTATTTAGACATTTTTGGATAATCGATTATTAATCGATTACCAAGCAAGTTACTGTTAATCGATTAAATTATTAATCATCCATTGAAGTAATCGATTGATTAATGATTACTTCTAAAAATTTGAACGGAATGAAATAATGTTTATTAAGTTAAAATCATGTAACATCGATAAAGGGGGGTAATCTTTATTTTAGTATGTTCATTAAACTAATACAATGTAACTTTAAATACTACTAAAACAGGGTTTATGGCCCAAGTCTTGAAAGTCACAAAGTAATATTTGAATGCTGCAGAATAAAACTTGCACAATTCAGAGCGTAATTTGGATTCTTGGAATTTATATTGTGTATTTATATAAATTTCCAAAGTGATTTATAATAACTGAGGCCAGAGAAAATTACGAAGGACCCGTGAAAGTCTTGAAGAACCTGTAGCTGTTTCTGTTAAAAATTTTATTCTTATTTACTGCAAGACCAGTGACCAATTATGAATATAGTTAGTTTCTTCCCATGCAAAAAGTGCAATTTAATCTGAGAAACATAACATTTTACTTCAAGGGTTCTAACTAGTTTCGAAACAACTTTTAAGTATATGAAACTTACATGCTAAAATACAAGTATTAAAGTTCTACTCAGTGTGCAAGAAATAACTTAAACTGGTACAAATATAATTATGACAACAGATTTTTCAAGGGTTAAACAATACCCAAAATATGTATGCATTGCTTGAACAATAAGATTTCATCTTTCCCCATTGTGACTTTGCCCAAGGCAATGTACAGGACTGGTATATTGTAGCTCTGAGCATGACATTGGGTATAACTGTATTAGGTAATGATTGTGACTTTGTCACACCATATAAATGGATAACGTGTAAATTTTGACACATTATAAACAAACCCTACTAAAAAGGATTAAAGTGTAATTTTTGACATGTTATAGACAACAATTACCATGTCATATTATTATTTTACTTAAAATTCAGACTGATAAAAGATTTGGTATTTGTTACTTCAACTTACTTGTAAATAACTTCAATGTACATCAATTTAGTAAAAAACTTACTTAGTTTATTTATAACTGATAATTTCCAGTAGATGCACTAAATATATTACATGTTAATTTGCATCCTGTTAATTTATTTCTATTGGTAAGTCTCAGATAATAATTTTCATTAATATGACAATTATATAAAGTTAAACAAGAGGGCCATGATGGCCCTATATCGCTCACCTGATTATAAATGAAGCCCTGCACAATTTAGACTAACAAAGGTAGAGCGTAAATATAGAAACTGGTGACCCCCGGGGCGGGGTAAATTTTGACCTCAGGGGCATAATTTGAACAATCTTGGTAGGGGACCACTAGATGATGCTACATACCATATATCAAAGCTCTAGGCATTGTAGTTATAGAGAAGAAGATTTTTATATGTTTTCCCTATATAAGTCTATGTAAATCGGTGACCCCCGGGGCGGGGCCAATTTTGACCTCAGGGGCATAATATGAACAATCTTTGTAGGGGACCACTAGATGATGCTACATACTAAATACCAAAGCTCTAGGCATTGTAGTTTTAGAGAAGAAGATTTTTATATGTTTTCCCTATATAAGTCTATGTAAAACGGTAACCCCCGGGGCGGGGCCAATTTTGACCTCAGGGGCATAATATGAACAATCTTGGTAGGGGACCACTAGATGATGCTACATACCAAATATCAAAGCTCTAGGCATTGTAGTTTTAGAGTAGAAGATTTTTATATGTTTTCCCTATATAAGTCTATGTAAAACGGTGACCCCCGGGGCGGGGCCAATTTTGACCCCAGGGGCATAATATGAACAATCTTGGTAGGGGACCACTAGATGATGCTACATATCAAATATCAAAGCTCTAGGCATTGTAGTTTTAGAGAAGTAGATTTTTATATGTTTTCCCTATATAAGTCTATGTAAAACAGTGACCCCCGGGGCGGGGCCAATTGTGACCCCAGGGGCATAATTTGAACAATCTTGGTAGGGGACCACTAGATGATGCTACATACCAAATATCAAAGCTGTAGGCATTGTAGTTTTAGAGAAGAAGATTTTTATATGTTTTCCCTATATAAGTCTATGTAAAACGGTGACCCCCGGGCCGGGGCCAATTTTGACCCCAGGGCCATAATTTGAGCAATCTTGGTAGGGGACCACTAGATGATGCTACATACCAAATATCAAAGCTGTAGGCATTGTAGTTTTAGAGGAGAAGATTTTTATATGTTTTCCCTATATAAGTCTATGTAAAACGGTGACCCCCGGGGCGGGGCCAATTTTGACCCCAGAGCCATAATTTGAACAATCTTGGTAGGGGACCACTAGATGATGCTACATACCAAATATCAAAGCTCTAGGCATTGTAGTTTTAGAGAAGAAGATTTTTATATGTTTTCCCTATATAAGTCTATGTAAAACGATTAGTAAGGTTGCATAAGACTATAATTACAGCTTAATAATTGTTTAATAGTTTGTAAACATACAATCACTGTAAACGATGATAACCCTAATATCCACATTCTGCATTTAATTTAAATTAAAGCCTCAAAGCTGCTAACAAGTACACATTTCGTAGTTCTACAAATAAAATATAGTAAGAGAGACAACTCTTACATGATCACAACCAGTATAATTACAGAGTACACTCCCTTTGATCAAATGAAAAACAAGGTTTTTCTATTACTTGACCTAGTAGCCTAATTTTTGACCTCAGAGGACCCAATATCGAACTTGACCTAGATTTTGTTAAGATGATCATTGTGACCAAGTTTCATAAAGATTAGGCCAAAATTGTGACCGCTAGAGAGGACACAACCCAATTGTTGACAGACGGACGGACGGACGGACGACGGACGAAGAGTGATCACAAAAGCTCACTCTGTCACTTTGTGACAGGTGAGCTAATAAAACACATATTAAACCTAAAGTAATCATAAAGTAATCGTAAAATAATCATGATTACTGCCTTTTTTCATCAATAATCGATTAAATTATTAATCATTAATCAGAAAAATCCATGATTACTGATTAATGATGATTAATGCAAAAAAGTAATCGATTATTAATCATGATGATTACTTTAATCGATTAACCCATGTCTGCCCTGCATGTAAACAAGCTTTTCGAGTGCAGACAAAAATAAATTCAGCTTTTCTTGTTTAATATTTAAGTTAAATCATTGTAACTTTGCAGTATTGTCAAAAACCAAACGTCTAAATGATTGACAACGGATGATTAAATATATTGGCCGAATTAAAGCGTCAACAGATTTAACGGACCGATGCCAGTAGCCATAAATTTTACCAGGTAAAACGTTCAATACAGAATTTCCCATGCGACAGCAACAACAAATCCCCAAATGACACTTTTTATGAGGACATATTACAATCAGAATACCCTCAAATGGCCGGCGGGTGGATGATAGTCAAACAATCTCGACCTAGTGACTAAGCGTCACAAAGGTCAAGACCCAAAGTGCAAAAAAACAGGTAGAAAACATGCAGATGATAAAGTTTAATTTTAAGCCCGATTTTGATGTTTTTCGGCAATGCACATGCATACTATGAATAAAAAAGACGAATGCCATCGAATACCTGGTAATATGGTTCGTTATTACCCGTAAATCGATAAATAAATCGGCACACACGCACCTTGCAAAAAAAACCTTCATGTACACAATCCACTGTGTGTTATCATGCGCCAACGTGCCGAGTCTAAAAGACCGTTTTCCGTACTTTCCCGGAATTCATTGGTTAACATTATATGAGTCGTTAAAGTGCATAAAAAGTCCAAACTCTTCTTGTTTTTGTTTGTTTATCAATATTTAACTGTTTTTTTATAAAAATCATCTCTATTCATCAACAAATGTTCGTTTACTTTTAGTTTTTTTGTCTCAAGCGGGCGCCGGAAGTGTATTGTTTCACCTGTACTACGGTACAGTTCAGTGAAAATCAAGCGCGCCAAAAATAACAAATTTTCGGGAAACCCCTCCCAGAATCCTTTCATTTGCGTATTCTGATTGGTCGATAGCTGGAACACCGATTTCTACAACAACATTGAATAGAATAGAACATAACGAGAGCAAAACTGCAACATCGCCGTGTTAAACTTGTCGGATAAACAAATCGCTGTGTGTTTTAGGAATATTTTTGGTTCATATAGCAAACAAAAGGTTCATTCTTCCTGGATATGTTATAAATTTCACGGAGGTTGGTAGTTTTCGTTAACTTTTTAAGTTTCAAAAGTTGCGCGCAGATTCTCGTCGCAAAATCTGCATTGAAAAGTGACACAATAGTTCGTGTCTCCGTGGAAGAAAGCCACCGGAGACCGAAATCTTGTCTAGGTGGATGACAGCGTTTTTGACAACCGTAAAGTAAAAATCCCCGGTCTCCCTATTTAGCGACAAGAAGTGACAAGAAGCGTCCGGAAGCGTCAAGAAGCGTCAGGAAGCGACAAGAAGCTATTTTCTTGTTTAAATAAGTCAATTTAAGTAAATAATCATAAATGAGAATTAAATCAAGTGTAGTTGATCAATTTAATTGTACTAATTCATCAAAGTAACAACCGACAAGAAAATATCAAGTTCGCGTATACCGACAAGAAGATTCAGTTACACCGTTATAGCGTCAAGAATAATGAAATATTGAGTGAAAATATACATCATCCAACATATATACACATTTAAGTAGAAGTATCTTACCTTATTAAACATGAAGAATAATCAATATAAATCCAAAACTGATACCGAATTATCCAAATACAAAATAATAAACGTACAAGAAGTAGACAGTGTTGCAAAATGAATTTTCCATGAACATTAACAACTCGTTCATTTGAGTGAAATTAGAGTAAATTATTTGTTTGCACGCTGATTGGTGTTACTCAATTAAAGCTGTCGATACAAGCGTGCTTTGGCGCGTGCGTGTATTAGTCACGATTGACAAACAATCAACACCTTTAACGTGTTTGGGATTAAAAGCTTGGAGTGACTATGTATAAAAGGTTTGTTAATTTTGAACTTGAATCACTTGTGATTGTCAGCCTTGCTGTACTATCACTGCTCTCCTAGCTATCATTGCGATCTTGGTAAGAGATTTATATACGATTTACTTTATTGTTTATTAAAAGTCACATAATAATACCACAAACGTACAAGCATTCAAAAAACATTAAATAAATAATAATATAGTTTTGATTATTTTAGTAATCTTTAGTATTTAAATCTTAATTTTTTCTTACTTAATTATTAAGTATGGCTTTTCCTTGTGGTGATTGTGGTAAGAATTGTGTGAAATCTGTTGTTGCATGTGAGTCTTGTGACAAATGGTTCCATATCAAGTGTCAGAAAATTTCAAAGGCACATTTGTCCGTTCTCAGCAAGAGTCCAAATTGTGATTTTGTATGTTTTGGCTGTTCATACAAAGATGCAGTTTTTGATTACGCTTCATCTCTAAAGCGTATAGAAAACTATGCTAAAAATGGACATTTGGTAGAGGGTGTCCAAGTAGAAAAAATCTTGCTAAGGGATGTTGATATGGAGCCATTGTCTGATAGTGTTGATTTTTCCAACAAAGGGAATCTTGTCACAGACAAATTCTCTGAAAACCTCATTGGGACTGTAGGCGCGCAAATCCCGGAAAAAATGCCGATTTGGGTTAGCGGCGACGGAAACTGTCTTTTTAATTCTATTTCTGTGTCTCTATTTGGCAATGAAGACAAATCATCAGAAATTCGAGTCCGTACTTGTATTGAACTTGTGGACAATAAGGAACAATACGCAAACAAGTATGAATATTTGAATCTTGTGTCACCAGACATTAATCAAGCGTGCCTAGATGTCTCAATGAATCATACATTTTCCTCGGCATGGGCTATGGTAGCTGCCGCATCGGTCATTGGTTGTCCTATTCAATCAGTATATCCACCAAAAAATGGTCTGCTGGACAAAACAATTGGTATCTTGAATCAAACATTTTTTCCTGCCGGTACAAAAACATCAAAAAAGGAAGCTATCCAAATTCTATGGACTCGAACAGGGCCATGTCCCGGCAAAACATGGTTCCCTAATCATTTTGTACCGCTCGTTCAGAAAAAGACAAAAGATTGCCAATTAATTGGAAAAACAACCACTGTGAGGCCCTCAATCATATCTTAAAATTAAACTTAAATTGGAAACCAGCAAAATTACCGGATTTAATAAACATGTTGGAAAAAGAAGTTTTACATCAAGAAGCATTAATTAGGGGTGCACTTTATGGCCACGGTGATTTTGAATTAACAAACCAAGCAGCAAATTTAAGAGTTCCAATTTCCATATGGCAATCAAAAACTGAAAAAGAAAAATTAGATCTGTATTCAAAATTACTAAAATTACGCCACCATTCAAAATCTAATCAAATCATGACTTCAACTGACGGAAAATTAATCATTCCAAAAACGAAAACAATAGCACGAAAACCTGGCCAAAAAAGAAGAATAAAAGACTCAAAAACATTAACAATTTCCAAAAGAGTGCGGTTAGAGTAAACATACAGAGTATTACATTGTATAAAAAGTAAAGTTTCATGTAGCAACCTCTTTGAATACGTTGCATGTTTCGACATTCATGTTGCAACCACTGGCGAGGAGTAAAATCCCGCAAGTTAATGCAGTTTCATGAATAAAAAATGTTATTATATTCATGTTGCAACCTCTGGCGAGGAGTAAAATCCCGCAAGTTAATGCAGTTTCATGAATAAAAAAAGTTATTATAATCATGTTGCAACCTCTGGCGAGGAGTAAATTCCCGCAAGTTAATGCATTTTCATGAATAAAAATGTTATTATGTTCATGTTGCAACCTCTGGCGAGGAGTAAAATCCCGCAAGTTAATGCAGTTTCATGAATAAAAATGTTATTATATTCATGTTGCAACCTCTGGCGAGGAGTAAAATCCCGCAAGTTAATGCAGTTTCATGAATAAAAATGTTATTATATTTATGTTGCAACCTCTGGCGAGGAGTAAAATCCCGCAAGTTAATGCAGGTCAATAACACAACCTATAGTGGGGATATCTGTTTATTTGATTAATCTTTAATCAAATAAATCACCACCTGATGAGACTCACTGAGGAGTCGAAATAGGTTTAAAAATTATAATCAAAAATAGCTTCTGGACGCTTCTTGACGCTATAACGGTGTGAATGAATCTTCTTGTCGGTATACGCGATCTTGATATTTTCTTGTCGGTACGTTAAACTCTTGATATCGTCAATAATTTTGTAATAATGATGTATTTGATTATTATTTATAATAGTAAATATCATTTCTCAACATTATAGTCAACATTATCAATACCACACTTGTTTAAACTTTCCGGACGCTTCTTGACGCTATATAACGGTGTGAATGAATCTTCTTGTCGGTATACGCGATCTTGATATTTTCTTGTTGGTACGTTAAACTCTTGATATCGTCAATAATTTTGTAATATGATGTATTTGATTATTATTTATAATAATAAATATCATTTCTCAACATTATAGTCAACATTATCAATACCACACTTGTTTTAAACCTTCCGGACGCTTCTTGACGCTATAACGGTGTGAATGAATCTTCTTGTCAGTATACGCGATCTTGATATTCTCTTGTCGGTTGTTAATTTGATGAATTAGTACAATAAAATTGATCAACTACACTTGATTTCATTCTCATTCATGATTATTTACTTAAATTGACTTATTTAAACAAGAAAATAGCTTCTTGTCGCTTCTTGACGCTTCCGGACGCTTCTTGTCGCTAAATAGGGAGACCCAAAATCCCTGCCAATCCCCGGGGTGGGGGTCGTGGATGCAAGTGACTGTTTCATTACTTTAGCATTTGTCATGATTAGGTTCAATTGCCAGACCAGTTTACCACACATTCGACTTCCCTCATTTGTTAGTTACAAAAAATGAGTCGTCGATACTCGCGAAAACACATTTAAAAGAAATTAAATAGCAAAGTGCGATGAGTTGCGCACATTACCTTCAAATTATTTTTCTTCAAAAACTGTAACACCGCTATAAGTGTCTGTTTGTCTGATACATCAGCTTTGTTTTCCTTCGCAATTGAAGCATTACCAACAAAACCACCGTTTGTCGGCATCGAATTGAAATTGGACGCCATTTTGTTGCTTGTTGGTTCCTTGCTGTCGTATTATTTTGCGTTACATGATATAAGCGGGTACCAGTGTAACAAATAGTCTCTAAGGAAAAAGTATAGAAATTATTCCTTATTGCAAAATCAAGCAATTATAAATATAATTCTATACTTTATATTTATAAATAAAAGCAAACGTTTTCATGACTTTTGTTCAATCGCAAAAATTTCTTTGCAACTTTAGTGCCAATATTCTATCTACCGGAAGTTGAAATCACCAACTTCCTCTTTCGTTCATCTTGTCAAAACGGTAAGGACGTGTTTTAAGATTTCAACTGTTTAATCTTGAAATATCTACCAAGTTTTCGTTCATCTTTTGATTTGACTATTTGCTAATCTTATATTATTCTTTTACAGACCTGTTAAAGCAAGATGAGAGCCAAGGTGAGTTTATTTACCATACTTTGTACATGTTTTATCGAAGCTTGCTCGTCGTGTTAGAAACTTGATAAAATTTGCACTTTCTGCCATTTTGTGCTTTCATTATCATTCAATTAACTTGTTGAACTTCTATATGTCGTATAAACTAATTTGTAATAAACGTTTTATTACTGATCTGTTGCGACAAAAACTTTTACTTGCATTTCCAATGAAATACTAGACTGGTTACATATTTCTACAGACTTCCTCAGTTCACGTCAGCTGCTGTCAAGTCGAATAGGGCATATTATTATCTGCATATGACCATATTATACATATATAACTAAGCGTTGCACGTGGTGAACTGTTGCCATTTGGTTCCATGGCACCAAGATAACATAGAACATGTATGTTGTTTAAACTATTTACTAAAAGTATTCATAATTAGATTACAATTGGTCATGTTGGAGGCCTATCATCAGGCTATGTTGTTGTATTGTTGCACATCTGTTTATTTTCTGCTTTTAGTGGCGTAAGAAGCGTATTCGCAGACTGAAGCGTAAAAGGAGGAAGATGAGGGCGAGGTAAGCATGGGTCTTAAATTCATATTTCTTTACATGGTCTGTTTGACACTATTTTTTGTCACTGATGACTAAAGTAAAGTAGCATTGTAAAGAAAGCAGGAAACCAGTGTTGGTGTCGAGTTTGTGGTGAATGTCAAACTATGGGAGTCCGTTGCATAGGAAAGTTGCTATCGAGCGCTATTTGGTAGCGATTTACTATTGTATTTTCATGCAACAACATGCTATCAGCAAACATACCGTAAAGTGCTTAAGGCAAGTTATTGTGATCACTCGCTGTCCGTCGTCTGTCCACACTTTCAAATGACATCTTCTCTTCTTTTGATGAAATTTTACCTGGCTGTAGGGGCCTTGGGCGATTTAGTAATTGCTCTAGCTGAAAATTGGCTCTGCACTGGGGGTCTCCGTTTTACATATAATTACATAGGGAAAACTTAGAAATCTTCTTGTCTAAAACTGCAATGCCTAGAGCTACGATATTTATTTCATCCAACACATAATCTCCCTTATGGGCCCCACAGATTACCGACGCGGCAGCAACTCACCAGCTTGGTCATAACGAATAGTGGTCCTCAACCAAGATAGTTTTTGTTATGACCCTTGGTTTAAGATTTGTCTTTTCCTGGGGTCGGGTTTTTACGTAGACTTTCATAGGGAAAATATACAAAAAATCTTCATGTCTAAAACTACAATGCCTAGAGCTTTGATAATGGATATTTATCATTATTTAGTGGTTTTTAGCTCACCTGTCCACATAGTCTGTTGTCTGTCCGTCAAAAATTTGTTTGTGTGCACTTAAGTCTTTAGAGGCAACAGTTTCATCCAGTCATCATGAACCTGGTCAGAATGATGTTCTCCATGAAATGAATTCGAAACTGGGTTATATGGGGTCTAAAACTAGACTACTAGGTCAAATCCTAGATAACCCATATGTTCACTCCAGAGGTCACTGTTTTAATCCAATCAAACTGGGTTATGTGGGGTCTAAAACTAGGTGAAATCTTTTGATTCCACCAGAATGTAAGTTGTGCCAATTCATAGACCAATGTGCAACAGGTGAGGGGCCTTTTTAAAGGGCCCTCTTTGTTCAATTATTCCCGTGGGTGAAAATTGTGCAGGGCTTCATTTATAATCAGGTGAGCGATATAGGGCCATCTTATGGCCCGGCTCTCTTTATGCAACAGGTCACTTTCATTTAGTAGCGGTTTGCTGTGCAGGCCACAAGCACTTGCTTGTACCATGTAATTTTTGAGATCATCTGTTTCTTTGTGTGGTGCTTTCGAGCGCTAGATAGCACCTTGCTTATGCCACAGGCTTCGGGGGACAATTTAACATAATATTCACATGTGAAGTCGGAACAAGCGTCTACATGAATAATTTCAGACCACCTGAAATATTGGACTGGGTTTGTGTTAAGTGTTGAGTTTTGAAAATGATTGTACCTCAACAGAAATGGCATCAAAAGCTTCATGTGGAATTTATTCCCCAATCTTGATCTATTTAGGGGCCCAAGGGGCTATGCACATGTTGGTCAGTAGGCTGAATGGTTTCAGTTCTATTGTCAACCTCTGATCTTCGAACTTTGCATACATTGAGATTGGTCAGGAACAGTACAGGTCATTGCCACTGTGTGACCTAACCATATCTGGCTATTGAGCGTCTTGCAATCTGTATTTATAATCAAGTAGAATAATATCAACCAATTCCTAAAACCATTTCCCATTCAATCGGTGTGCAATCTTTTTCTAACAATATTAAAATATGTTTTTACAGGTCCAAGTAGAATGGCTTCTAACTAAACCAGATTTCACTTTTCATCAAACCTAATATCTAACTGCGAGCTCTGAAGTTTGGAACCACTTTTATTGATGATCGTGATGATGATGAAAATGATGATGATGATTATACATTGGTGCGTGTGCAGTCTAGCTGTACAGGTCCATGTACCAAACTTTGAACTTCGCTGTTAGTGTTTCCATGGAGACGGCAACATTGTGAATATCAACATCATCAGCAGCAACAGCAACGACGACAACAGCAGCAACAACAACACCGGATCAGTTGGCAGTCATCATTAGTGATACACTTTATGTGTATGAACAGTGTGTTGACGTGATTATCCCGTTTCTACAGTAACCAGGTCACATGCCCCTGGGTGGCTGGCTCTGGTCTGAACACTTAAACCACCAGCAATGTTTGGTGCATTTTATAGAACATGTTAGGTTTGATGTGTTATATGAATAGACTTTGTCGACATCCAACATTGAATGTTGGAATAGATTTGTTCATTGACTTTCACTTAGCTGTGAATAAAAGTGTTATCTGGATGATTTTGTTCTATTTTTTCATTGTATATAATGGCAGTAAAACCTAAATAACTGGACCATCTTGGAACACTTGAGAAATCCTGTTTAAGATTTGTTAAACTTGTTAGCCTGCATGGTTTAAAGAGAATGACACTGTGACTTCAAACCAAACTTTGTCAGAGAAAAGTATACAGGTTACAGGATGGTCTAGTTATTGGAGTTTTATACTTAACATGCATGTACAGTATTTGTATCTTGGAAGTTGATTGTGGACCACTGCAAAAAATATTTGGTGCCACAATACCCACCCACAAGTTCACACCACTGAAAATGATGGGTTCTGCATAAAGAGGACATCTTTTAACAAATATGTTGTATTCTTCTACCAGCACATAAGCATGCAGTGATGGCTGGCCCACTTGAAGCTTTAGTTCTAGGAGTATTGCCTACTTTCCACAGAAACATGAAACTAGTTCGCTTATCTTTTGAGACCGAAACTATTTACTTAAAATTGTCAAAATTTTGTTATTGCATTTGTTTAATTTCACCAGAAATGTTTTAGGTCTATAGTAAATTTTTTAGTAATAGTTTCAGTCTACAATTGTTGGCTAACTAGGTCCAAGCTTAATGAATTGCAGTTAAAACATTCACATTTCTCGAGCAATCAACATTACAGGTATCTTCGAGGATTCATGGGGGCAACGGCTAGACACAACAAACAAACATACAAGTAGCTGTAACACTTGAAAGCAAAATAGCTTCTCTTGATTCAACACACATTGATAAATTTATGCTGCTGAGGCATATAATATAGTGATGCTCTGTTCATTTCATTCGTCCGTTATATAATTGCTTTTAACTTGGCATACTAGTAACGTTTCAACGTAATTATGCCCCCCTGAATGACTTATTTGATACAAACAAGGCATTTACCGGGGCCTACGCGCTATCGAATGCATTCTGTTGTGAGAAAAACGCATGTTTTTCTTGAAACGCTGCCTAAGTTTTATGGAGGTAGACTACGCACTATCCGATAACCACTTCTCAGTTCCATCAGATATTTGAAAACTTATGTAACGCTCTGTCGTAGTTGAGAACTAACGCTCTGGCTAAGAATGAGAAGGTCTAAGTACCAAAATTGATATTTTGAGAAAACAAGCATCATCTTACTGCAAATTAATCTTTACTTATATTATCAGGGTGGACATACCACGTGGTGTGTGACGTAATTTTTTGCTAAGACGACAAGAAGAAAACTGTCGACAAAACGAGAAAAAACAGCCGTAAGTATTTTATTCGTTGGTCAATTTTCACGAGACAAGCCCCACGCTCAAGACCAGAAAGAAAAATATGCATGTCACTGAATGATTTGGCACAAAAACCAACAGTTTTTCCCCGAAAGTGGCTCAACGGTTAGAACTGGACAAAATCTGAAAAGCAAAGACGACAAGAAAATATTTATTTTATCATTCATAGCTCTTTTGTGCATAATACTGCAAAATGCGTACTGCCGTCATGTATAACAATGTATTAGAAAGAACCTGTTAACATAATTAAGCATTATATGGTCTATTTCATGAAATATTTTGTGAAATAAATAATTCGTCTGAAAATGCTAAGACGACAAGAATGGAAAGACGACAAGAAGATTTATAACTCAACATTTAAAACTGGTATAAATTTCTTAATTTATTGTCTGATTAGTACAGTAAGTGAAGTGATTCCCGTTCATGGTCATTTAGATCTAGAAGATTCATCACGTGTAACATTACCTGCTTAATTTGCTGCTTTCATTATGATACCACAATATCGCTGGCTTAGAATGAGAGCCACTTACGACCTTATTACAACAATGTAGTTTTCAAATCTACATCATGAGCGTATTGCCATGGAAATTGGAACTTGTAATCTTGGCCAAACTAACATTTACCTATTGGCAAAAAAGTATGAATTTCATTATCTCGAGCGAGGTCTTTATTATGCATTATTGTATTCAATATTTTTATAATCTTGGTACCAAAATGTCGACATTAAGTTCACATTTACGATGTTTCATGATAATATACTAATAAGAAATAATTTAGTGTTCGATAAAAAAATCCACATTACCCTCCCCACTGTCGCGTTTTTAAATCCGTCAAGTATACTTTATTGAAACATTTGTATAATACTACACTTAAATATTTAAAAATTGAGATTAAAAACAATTTTAACATCAAAATAAAACTTGTATGATATAGACATAAAGTTTTACATACCAGTTCGTGATGACGAGCTGACAATTCTAATAGGATGATAAGAAATCAGCGGTTGTCTAATGCAGCAGTGGTTTATCAATACACAGCACGACTATTAGCGGGTCTAGCACTAGGCTTATCTCAAAATTCGCTGTTGCACGCGGAGCTCGTGTATAAGTAATTGGATGTGACGAAGCTAGCAGAAATGTCATTCGGTACCTGAATCAGGCGCGTAGCCAGGCATACGCCCGTACGCCCGGGCGTACGCTCCATTAGAAAAATGAAAAAATAAACTGACTCAAAAATGCAATAAAAATCGATGCCTCACTAGGGTTAGGCATAAAATTGAATGTTGGAGGCTCTCCTTTTTGGTTTCAGCTCATATTTTAGATTTTTTTTCTAGCTCGCTTCGCTCGCTCATTAGCTTTAAAATGAATCATCTGATAGAGATCATGTTTGTGTGGCATGCTTCCAAAATAAATATTTTTTCTAGCTGCTCGCTACGCTCGCTCAATACTTTTCTACACAAACTGCATATACGGCTTGTTGCTCACGTATTAACATTGTTTTTTTCTAGCTCGCTTCACTCACTCAGTACTGTATTAAGTGAACGCCATAAAGTAGGGAACGTGTATATATGGCCTGCTGCTTAGGGAATCAGTGGTTTTTCGAGCTCGCTTCGCTCGCTTGAAGTACTATTATAAGTGAATGTCATCAAGGAGGGAACGTGTATGTATAGCCTGCTGCTCAAGTAAACAGAATTTTTCTAGCTCGCTTCGCTCGCTCAGTAATGTAATAATTGAATCTCATCAAGGGTGAAACGTGTATATGTGGCATGCTGCAAGGTAAACAGTATTTTTCTAGCTCGCATCGTTCGTTCAGTACTGTAACAAGTGAATGTCATCAAGGAGGGAACGTGTATGTATGGCCTGTTGCTCAGGTTAACAGTTTTTGTTCTAGCTCGCTTCGCTCGCTAAGTACTGTAATAAGTGAATACCATCAAGGAGGGAACACGTATGCCATATGGCCTGCTGCTCAAGTAAACAGGATTTTTCTAGCTCGCTTCGCTCGCTCAGTAATGTAATAAGTGAATGTCATCAAGGAGGGAACATGTATGTATGACCAAATGCTCAGTGTTTTTTTCTAGCTCGCTGCGCTCGCTCCGTACTGTAACAAGTGAATACCATCAAGAAGAGAACGAAATTGGCCTGCTGCTCAGGAAAACAGTATTTTTTCTCACTCGCTTCGCTCGATCAGTACTGTAATAAGTGAATATCATCAAGTAAATAACAAATATATGTGACCTGTTGCTTCGGCTATCAGTCACTGTGTTTTTTCTAGCTCGCTTCAATCGCAAAAAAACTTTATTATTTACTTTAATCACGTGGTACATGTTATTAGATACTCTCATAAAACTATAACTGATAACGGGCGTACACTCTAAATACACCCAGCTACGCCCCTGTGAATAACAAATTACCCAATTCGAAAGTTACATTTAAAGTTTTTACAATACTTGTATTTAAAGCGACAGAAAGAAACCAAGAAATGGACAGTACTTTCAAAGATAAACGAGAAGCGTTGTAAATATACTACCGTCCAGGAGATATACTTCGTTTATCTAGGTTTGACCACAGGTGGCAGTATCAGTGTTTGGAAAATAAAATTTAAAAAACCCGTCACTGAGCTAGTACACCATCAAGGTATAAAGCGTACTATGTGTATATGTCCAAAGCTTGTGAAACATCGCATCTAAAAATAGACTTGGTTCCTAACAATAATTACGTTACTGTGAGTGGAGCCGGTATCCAGCGCGTAAATAAAATGGCCTAACGAAACGATCACTGTTTTGCCGTTTCGCAGTAACAATTGAACGAGATTTTCGGTAAGAATGAATATCTTATAGTTTATTTGAATGACTTGTGATTTTCCTTCAGCGCCCGTATTTTATGCTCAAACAACGAGATGCAATGTTCCACAATCTTTGGCATACAGAAAAATAGTACGCTTCATACCTTGATAGTATATTAGATCAGTGACAGAACTTTTTTTTTTTTTGACGTTTGAGGACCAAACACTGATACTGCCACCTGTGGGTTTCACTGGATATACCCGAGTAAATGGTATTCACCGCTATTCTTTCGAATTGGATAGTTACCACATTAGTATCACCTATTGAATCGACTATATGTTTTGTATGCAAATACTTGATCCTTTTCGTCAGTGCATCGTTTAACTGCAGCAACAGTTAACCTAACAGTTAATAAACTTTATACAGTGGTTGCGATTTTAGATTGAGTACATGCTATAACAAATAGCAAAATCACGCAGACATTTCAAGGTTTCATATGTAAAGATTAAGATATAGATTGAGCCAAAGCAAAAATAGTTAAAAATAAAAATGTCCAGGTAGGCATGGTTTAACTTCAGTGCGTGTTTTAATTATTTCAATACATGCATAGACAGTACTGTTAATTGAAGTCAGCCATCCATGCTAAAGATTTAGGGGTTAATATCAGTTTTAAATTTTGAGTTATAAATCTTCTTGTCGTCTTTCCATTCTTGTCGTCTTAGCATTTTCAGACGAATTATGTATTTCACAAAATACTTCATGAAATGGACCGTATAATGCTTAATTATGTTAACAGGTTCTTTCTAATACGTTGTTATACATGTCGACAGTACGCACTTTGCACTATTATGCTCAAAAGAGCTATGCATGATAAAATAAATATTTTCTTGTCGTCTTTGCTTTTCAGATTTTGTCCATTTCTAACCGTTGAGCCATTTTCAAGAAAAAACTGTTGGTTTTTGTGCCAAATCATTCAGTGTCATGCATATTGATCTTTCTGGGCTTGAGCGTGGGGCTAGTCTCGTGAAAATTGATCAACGAATAAAATACTTACGGCTGTTTTTCTCGTTTTGTTGACAGTTTTCTTCTTGTCGTCTTAGCAAAAAATTACGTCACACACCACGTGGTATGTCCACCCTGATTATACAAAAACAAGCTTTTAAAACTAAACTTCAGTTTTGTCAACATGACCAGTTCCTATTTTCTTGAAAATACCAAAAATAGGCTCACAAGTTGCAGATTTAATGCTGACGCATCTGCATAATGGTTCGACATTATTCGTCATGGTGAAAGCTGGTACTGTGACCGGTGACATTCTTTGAAAAAAAACCTTTCAGGTAGTCTCAACATTAACTTGGCCAGCTTACATAGGTGGTCTTATTATTGAGGTTGTAGACCTGCTTTATTCAGTTGGCAACTTGTCATCCGTTCAATTTTATATGAAGTGGGCATGAAATACTGTCTGGGGGTAAAGTAGATCTAAGGGGGATAACTAATACGAGAAACATGTTTGGAAGCAGTTACTTCCCTTGTACCTAACTTTAATGATCGCGTTTCATCTTGGCCGTTTTATGCGACTGGACGAAATTAAAAACCAACTTGTTTTGAGCAATATTTGTCTAAGTATGCACTACCCGTATATTCTAGAACAATGTCGAATTATTTTTCCTAAAACAATACACGAATACATGAGTGAGTTAGCAAGATAGTTGTCGGATAACGAGAGAATGGGCACGGGAGAAATTGAACCAAAAAGACGTACCATTTATTAAATATAGAAGAATGTAATTAACCGATAATTGTATCGTCGTTTTCGACACTGTAAACAACTGCAGTGTTAAACATGAGCGTTTACAGTCCTTTTAAAGTCAAATGCGAACGGTTGTAAATATACTATCGGCCGACAGACCTATTAACTAGGTCGACTATACGGATCATAAGATTAGTAGGCCTATTACGAGAAACCAAACTCGAGAATGATATTGCATCTACGTGTAGGCGTAATATGTGGTGTATGTGTATAAGCTTTTTGATAATTGTAGGGATAGGGTCAGAGTCAATAGAACTCCACTTCCTATAGATAACTTCGTCAACATGGCAGCACATTGTTCACAATGACTAAGATTCACTGCAAGGCAATGTTTTCTGCAGCACATTTGTATGATAACTAGTATGTTATAGCTAGTTTGCGATAGAAAAAAATTAAATAATGAAAATTATCTACCTAATATACACTGAAATTTGACCAACATCAAACTTGGGTTACAAAAGTTTTATATAACACATTTGTTGTTTTGCATGAAATATCAATTTAAAGACTTGATACTTGCTACAGACAAGTCTTTTTACAGAAATATACACAACTAGACACGAGGAAAGTTTGGGAGGAAAGAACTGGAAAGTTAGCAATGCATTCATCTACACCCATATCCCACATGTCTATTCTTACATTATCAAATATAATATGTTGTCACAACAGCTTAGAAGCGTGTCACCACATTTAACCGCGACTCAAGAGTCGTTCTTATTAACATACAGTAAAACTTCACTTAAAGACCACTTCAAAATTAAAACCTCTAGTTCCTAGTAAATCCCCATGATTAAATGTTGTACTCTTCATTTAGCCCTAAAAACTCTATAATAAATTCATAAATTGTTCAAGTATGATAAGTTTTTTTATTAATAACTATTCTAACACGATTCGCGGATTAATCCAATACACAAAAAACGAACCGAACCATGTTTTATTGCCCCCATAAAACATACCTATCAAATTGGCTGTTTCTATTTACGCCCAGTATCACTTGACATATTTATGAATGAATGAACGTAAACTTTTTAGTAAAATTTACTACGAGTCACGATGACAAGGCGAGTTGCACGAGAATCCAGTGTCACATCTATGACGCATCTATTTTTAGAAACTCCAATATACTCTAGAAATCAAGTTTTATTGAAGCTTCTGATAATCAATCCATTTATATTTTTCATTTTATGAAATAGATACCATATACTCGTGTTATTAAAATTGTTTCAATGTTTAAATTGTGGTATTTCCTTCAGAAAATTACGAAGGTCGTTTTCATTAACGAGGGAGGTAATTGTACCAGCTAATAAGCCACTCAATTTCAGCGTGGAATTATGTTCAATGTCAAATGGGTGAAAATGGAATGCGCGCAGTTAAATAATGCGGGATATTATCGTATTTAGAATTGAAATAAAAACTCTGTTCTTGTATATTGTCGGTGAATAAAACACGGGCACTCGTTCGGATGCGGAAAATTAAATCACTCGTGCTACGCACTCGTGATTTAATTTATCCGCATCCGAACTCCTACCCGTGTTTTATTCACCGACAATAAACGCGAACAGATTTTTATTTCTTAAACTTGGATACTTCTGTTTTGAAATAAACAAGGTGGTCTATTAAGTGAGGTTTCACTGTGATGTTTTGTATATGAATGTGCAATATTCTGCCACTTATAACCTGCTGCAGTGGTTATGCGAATTATTTGTAACAAGTAATGTAGGTTCTTTTCCCACTTGCCGCAACTTGATAATCCTTGTTTTACTCCAGTCTTGTGGAGATGTTGTTGTACCTTGTGGAAGTGTAAGCATAAGTACTAGATAGAATACTTAATAGAACACTGGTTAGGTTGTTTGGTCATGGTACATGCGATAAATGGAGATATTGTGATATGCCATTTAGATCTACAAGCTATTTCCACCCTTAATGTAACTTAGTAAGAGGACCTGAGCATTTATGTGTACAGAGATCATATCTTTATCATAAATGCCATGAAGGGGATGGTGGGTGTTTCAAATATATCAATCTACCAAATTCACCAAATTGATGTCGTCTAGAGCACACATTTGGGAATAAGATAATACAAATCTAGCTAGTTCAGTTGATGGCTTACTAGGCCTACTGTTAGTTCAGCTGAATATCATTCCAGATATGTTTAATGCACCAGTCAATTGAAACCCTAACCCAGAGGAAGGGTAGGGCTTTGAATTTTTTAAAACCTAGGTAAAATCCCTCTCTTAAGGGCCTTACATAAGATAAAATTCCCTGCCCTAAACTAGTTAACATATTCCCGGATGTATTTCCAATCTATTTAGATGCGAACCAAAAGTCCTGCTCTCACCCTGCAGTGCGGGACATAACCCCGGTTATATCTCTCTGCCTTTTGGGGAGCCAGGGTTTGATTGACTGGTGCATAATAAATAGAGCTCACACTTATTAATAATACTCTATCATTCTGCATATCTTTGGTGTACAAATAAGAAAATCACAACAATTATGCCCCCGCCAGGTGGTGTTGTCACTGTATTTGGTTCCAAAAAGGTGGTACTCTCTGTCTCAGCATCAAGCATATAGGCCATCAGTCACACGCTAGATCTGAAATTGATATAAATAGAGATTAATTCCATGTTTATAATACCAATACATATGGTTTATATTATAAATGAGATGTTAGATGGCTATGCCAGACAGTAATGTTCGTCATGGCACGTATAACTGAACTTATGTCCGAATATATGATCATATCCGAAAGTACGTGTACTTAAAATAAAAGTGTGATTATTCACCCCGAAATCAAAACAGTCAATGTCAAATATAGTTCTAGGAAACTGCTATTCAATGCAATACTGTAGATGCAACAAACACTCACAATAGATGACGATACAGCGCATTTGAAGGTTGTTTTGAATAAATCAACAACGCATCTCATTACAGACGGCGTGATGTTTTTACCTTGTCTTATACGAGTTGTCCCTCTTTGATGCCTGAATGATCACTGTAGGTACCCAAGGTATCACTCAACTGTAGTTTGTGACCAACATATACTTTAACTTCGCTCTTTCGCTTAGTTTGACCATCATCATGATCTTGCTCTATGGAATTATCGTTGCTGTCAAATTTGACAGGTCCCCGGAAGTGGAATTTATCGCGAAATCCCGTAGTCACGTGACGAGACTTACATACCCTATAGACCCTTTTCACCGTTACTAAAAATAGCCCTATGCATATCATTATCTTGACCACATGCTCAGCTGGAGGCAAAACATTGACTGATAAGCCATATTATACCTATGTTCATAGGTATAGTTTGTATGAGAAGATCTGTAGTTTGTGTTGATTTTTTGTGTTTAATGGCATATTTAATTGATTTTGAGGCCTTTAAACTTGTTGATATTTCTGATTATGCAAGAAAGTTACCTCCGAATGATTTAGCAGGGTATTTGGACAAACTGTCAGTTGAATATGTGACTTTACCTGACCCCTTCAATTTAAGTGATTCTATGTGGGTAGATAATGTGAAGCTTTGGCCTGATGTGTCATACTTCGACACCTGTCATTACTTTGCAGAACGTGCACGTTACTATTCCAAGTCTGACATGAAGAGTTATAAGTTACTAGATGGGTACCAATACTTTGTATGCGGACATGTACAACGGGTCATGTTCAAAGTCCCGAAGGTGAGTGACATGGTGTTACTCTATCAAAGTATATGTGTTTCCGAGCCAGCGACAGGGATCCAACACTAAAAATCCACGGTCTGTCAGCACTTCATCACCTGGTATAAGGTTTAAAATGTACCCAGATTCTAGGGTGATCTGTTTGTCTGACAATCGTCCTCCCCAGCCATGGGAAATGTATTTAACTGACCCAGAAGGTGATATAGATATTAAGTATTTAATTGTATTGTTCTTAGAGCTCTAGCAGTAAGATTCAGATGCCGTTCAGTAGATAAGTCAAAGCAGTCGATGCTAGATATAACTTTATTATATTCCGGTTTGAAACACTCTGGAATGGTAAACCTAGCCTGACCTCGATCAGGCCACACAATAAGGGAACTTAGCATTAGCACCATGTCACTCCATATCCTTGACATGCTTGCATCCGAAATTTAAAATTTATACGCATCCCTATTTGACAAACCAAGTCTGACTCTGGTTAACACTAATAGTAAATGGCCCTTAGGCGTTATAGATTAAAATATTCTTTCTTTTTGATGCGTTATTCAACAAGATCGAATGTCCAACAGAACAAAATTGACGATATTACAATATGCCCGTATAAAAGAATATGTTTGCCTCAGATAGGCATTGGAAGGTAAACCTTGAATTTAGCATACAGTAGTAAATTAGTTAATTAGTCCTATGATCTAATCATTAATGAAGTATTATTCATTAATACTTTGAATCTTATAAAAATGTAACACACTGATGTGGTCATATAATGAACCACTTGTACTATCGTACCGATGTGTTAAATACTGATTCTAATATAGATAATTGACAGTGGCAATCTTAAGGAAGTGGGCATGTGTTTGTCTTTCTGAAACCACATGCATGTAGATTATTATAATGAATTAATAGATAAAATCAAAGACAACCTGCTTATGTGCTAACTATTTTAGCACATTACCTTAGGTGATCTTAGGTAGGCATTTAATCAACACAACATTTCAGGAAGCTTTCAAGTATGACTGTTTGCTAGTAGATCTAGGTTGTTTTAATAGAAAATGTGAATACTATACTATGAACACGGAATATAAAATAATAATTTATAAATCAAAGATTTGTGTATATGCAGTATAAATGCAAACACACGTTCTATGAAATGTATATTAGATCTACAAACACGAGAAGTATCTGTCCATGACTTTTGCTCTGAATGAGTTGAGTCTTTATGAAGTATGTTAATGTTTTAAAACCATGCTTCTCTCCTCCACATCAGATATTTAGGAATTCTATGCCATTCTATTCCGTTTGCACAACCAACAATGCAACAGCTATGTACCATATTGTTGCAAACACTACCACATGTATACCGAGTTTACTACTGGAGGCTTATCACCAGCGGATGCTTTCTGCCTCCACTAAATAATTCATGAGCTTATCAGTCAGGTGGAGATTTGGTGAAAGGGGTCTATTGGCATGTACAACATAGCACAGTATAATATACAATTCTCACTGATAAGTTAATGGCAAAATATTTAATAATCCAAATTGTATATAGTACCTGATATTTCATGTACTAGTAATATAAACGGCACTAAAACACTATCAAATTAGATTTCTCGAAGTACTGGTCAACAACAGGGTTTTGTATAGTATTTGGGACATTTATAACATATACAGGGTACCTGGAATTGTACATAGATATATATATCACGAGTTGGCGATTGGTATACATTTATATTAAATGAGTTTTGGAAAACGGTTCGCTTAATGATATTTCCTGAACGAGATTAATATAAATGATATTTTATATAAATTGACAACGGGTGTTAGATTCTTTATATCATATCACATTATTTACGCAAAATACGCGTATTTCTAGCATTATATTATACATGTGTAGTATAAGACTATAGTTATGTTTAGTTCTCGTTATAATACTTATACGGATACAGGAAAAGTCATGAGATACATTTTGTATTCAGCAACAATTTCATCAGAAATATGCCGTCTTGTACATTTTAGCAAACTTCTTCATACTATTGCTGACGTTATAATATGATACCATAGTCCAGCAATAATGTCTCCAAAAATCGAGTAATCATTAATTTTTGGAGAAAGTTGCCAAACTTGGTATACACATTGGGCAAACATATTGGAACATTTTTTTCATGAGACCCATCTCGTATCTACCATTATGGTTGCCATGGCAACCATTTTTAAAGATGGCCGCCAGAAACGAAAAATCGGTGTATATCTTATTTAACGCATGATAACAACGTTATTATGAGTAATTGTAAAGTATTTTTGTTAGAAATAACTTAACTAACATTTAACTTATACCTTTAACCGAAAAATGTTTTTGAAATATCCAAAATGGCCGACAAAATGGCCGCCAAATTAGAAATATTCTATATAATAGTCTTTAGGTATACTGATACTTTATTTTTAACATTTATACTGATAGTTCTAGAAAAAATCTGGTTAAATGTATTCCAGTTTAATTATTAATTAGTGGATAAAGCAGGTATTTTATTCTTGGGACGTAAATTTCAATATAAATAAGCCTCGATCTGAGAAAAGGGCCCTTAATGACATTGACATGAAATTGAGAAAATTGAGTTTTTAAGTTGTGTCACCATTTTCTGCGAATTTCAGAACAGGGCACAAAATGCACATATATGTTTTATGTTATATCCTGCCACATAAGTGTTGCTAGTAACATACTTCATTGGAGTTCTATACTAATACTTGAGACCTATATTTTTGGGGTAAAACATGAGAAACTACAAACAAAAGTGAGGATTTTTGGAATTGGCAGACCACAATGTCATTTATAGTAGTATTTTATTAAAAACCCCTGCTATATAAGTGTAGTATCTTATAATATTATATATCATACGAAATTATCGGCTATTAATCAAGATACGATATTTTGGGGTAAAATACTACAAAATGAAAACAAAAATGATGATTTTTGGAATCAGTTTACTGTAATGTCATTTATTATGGTATTTGATCATAAATCAATAGGATGGACACATATTGTTTTCCTGCTTATGATATTGCTAATCTGGTGCCTAAATGTTATGTATTTTAAGATATTTTTGGGGCAAAAACATTGGAAATATTAACAAAAGTGAGGATTTTAGGAATCGATTGGCCACGATGGCATTTATAATCGTATTATTTATAAAACAACTGCAAATAGTTTGTAGTAACTTAAAGTTAAGTATATCAAATGATATGTTATCATTTATGATTACTGAATGCTATTTTGGGGTACAATCGTACAAAATATAAACTAAAATGGTGATTTTTGGAATAGGTTTACAATGGCACCAATCACATCATTTAGTTATGAATCACTAAGATAGACATATGCAGTGTTTCCTCTTAAGATATTAATAATCTAGTTTCAAAATTACTGTGGTCTTGGGATATATTTGGGGTGAAACAGTCCAAAAATAAATAAAAGTGAGGATTTTTGAAATAATGTGGAATTTTCACAATGTCATAACGCCACAAACTGTGCTATTTTATAATTAATCACTACGATAGGCACATGTTGTCTTTTCGCATATTAAGAAATAAATAATCTGTTCTAAAAATTGTTCATATGTTATGTTATCTTTTTGGGTAAAACATTTCTAACCATAAACAGTAATTAAGTATTTTTTGGAATCAGAAGAACACACAATTATTAAGCATCGTATTCGTTAATAACTCACTGCATTTGGTTGGTAGTAACAATTTGCTTAATACATCAAAACATTTATGTATGAAATAACTTGTGTAAAATGCAATTCTTTGAAATAAAACACAAAAAATGTAAATGAAACAACCTACTCCAAGCAATTATGTATCAGGCAATGTTGTGTACCACAAAGAGCCGTTATCTACCAAAAGCATTGCCAAGACAGGAATAAAACACAGCGTGTCGCCAAGAAAGGAATTTCTGACGAGGAATTGCTGTGCCCGACCAAACTAGGTATCTTTATTGTCAGGATAAAAATGTTCAGGTAGACCTAGACATAATGATGAATACCACACAGGCATGGAATCTTGCATATTTATTTGAGTAGATCATATTGTTTGAGATGGCTTTACCTGGTTCAAATACTAGTACCTGGTGTGGCCTGGACATTTTCGAAATTATACAGGGCTTCAAGACTGCTAATCAAATGAGGTTAACACTTCAAGTGGGCCCCATTTCTTTGATTACTGTTACAAAATGTGTTAAGAGTTACACTCTTATGTCACCATCTCATATAATTTTGTTAACGTTGCATTGTTTGAAATATTCGAAAAAAGAAACACTGAAGTTCCACAACAAGAAACTATGAAATTCCATGAAAATTAGAAAATCATGTTTTTATGTCGGCCAAATAATCTGGCGCAAAATACGCTATATATTCTTCTGACAAGCTACATTTACAGCAATTGCCATCATAATATCTCATTCAAATTAATTTGATAGTAAACTGATACTCTTTTAAAGTAACTGTGACGTTGACCCCTAATGCTCCATTTATATATGAGCCGTAATCCAGGAAAACCTGCTGACTTGACATCATGTAATTACTGTACAAAACAAGGTTTTGAAAAGGCTCTAAAATAAGTGAAAAAATGTATATATCTGTTGATTTTTCTTTAAGTAATTTATCCATATAAACTATATCTTAGCTTTAAATTTCCTCATAAATTATGTTGAAACTATATACTTTGTTGCCATGGTTACCAATTTCGGAAAAATACTTCAATTAAGAAAAACTAAGAGTAAGCTGTTTAAAACAACAGTAGCCTTTCTCTAAATGCAACATGTTTCTATTATGATATATATTTTAAAAATCAGAACATAATTCTAAAATGTTACACTATTTTGAACATTTTATGTCAAGAATTAATCATATGATGTAATTATGAAATACTTTTTACAGTCAAATGACGTTCGAATCAGGCAAAAAAACTCGGAATATTGACTTTACAAAAACAGCTGTAACTTCCTTAAAACTTAAGATATTTACACAATTTCTTTTGAAACAAGCTTCATTGTCATTACTCTTTATAACTTTGAAATATCACAAAAAATGTTTCTTGTCAAAATAGCAGGTTTTCCTGGAGACTGGCTTATATATATAACATAGTAAACTCAAGGTTTTGTCCGTTTATAAGATCTGGATCCGGTCATAGCTTAATTAGTCTTGAAGCTAGGTTAATGAAACTTGGTATGTGGATACAAATTAATAAGCAGATTATTCATGTCTATTTGTGTTTTATTCAGACAATAATTGTGGTTGCCATGGTAACAAAAATATAGAAAACCAATCAGGGTGCTTATATATTGCTTGTAATTCGTAATTAATTGTTATTATTAAGCAGAAACTGGCTTTTTATTTTATCAACGTCGACCTTGACCCCATTTACACCTATTTTGATGGAAAGTAACTTCGCGGAAGCTATATATTGACCATGTTTCATTCATATATGTCATTCCAGACTAAATATAGTCGGCGGAAACCGATTTTCTGTTTTTAGTAACAGTGACCTTGACCCCAAATGTCCCATTTTTTATCACAACGTGTATCATCCTACAAGCAACGTATATAGCAAGTTTCATCCAAATATCTCATTCTTAACGGAAGTTATTGAGCAAAAACCGACTTTCTATTTTTAGTAACAGTGACCTAGATATTGACCCCACCCATCCAACTTTTTATTTTTAGTGGCGTATTGAATCAAGCTACTTATACAGCAAGTTTCGTCACGATATGCAATTCTAAACTGAAGTTATTGGGCGAAAACCGCCATTTGATCATTTTGGCGGCCATTTTGAAAACCGTTGCTATGGCAACCAAAGAAAATATTTTAAGTGGGTCTCATGAAAAAAATGTTTCAAATGGACCAAGGAACAGTTGTACCAATTTTGGTAACTTTCTCCAAAAATTAATGTTTATTGGACATTATTGCTGGACTACCATGTTACAAAAGGAAGCCACGCTTACTACTACATACACGTGCACAATTATATATCCATAATTTGTCAAAAAATTTCACAAACACAATAATACAGGCCTAATTATAAAATATAGCTCACAATTGAATACGACGTGACGGATTACAATTTCCGTATGAAACATGTTCTGCTCTCCGAATCCGTATCTTGTATGTACGATATACATTCATTTCAAACATGCCGAGCGCACAGAAAACTGTATCGTTGAAAAATAGTAAACACTTTTTTTCAAAATTTATATAGTCTTTACAAGGAACATTTGTTAAAAAAAGACCTGGGCCGGTATTTATATTTAGCATTTTAAGTGAAAACTTAGAATTTTCTTAATATCTCAAATTTTCCTTAAGTGTATCAGTTAAACAGGAAAACTAATATTATTAAATATTATTTACATTGTTTGGAAGCATTATGTAAAGAGCTACAGTAATCATATAGAAACCATTGGCTATTTTTCGCTTCTTGTGAAATATGGGCAGCTTATTATTTTAACTTATGACAAACTTTTTAAGTTTTCACTTAAGATGCTTTATAAATACCAGCCCTGCTTTTCAAGGCATCAAAAACAAGAATTTACTTCAAAAGCTAAAAATGTTCATACAGACCATTGAAATTTACCTCATAGAAACATTTTTTTCTTCATTTTTTTTTCTATAAACTATTTATCATTGATACAGTTAGCTATGGCCGAACGTACTACTAGTATATACGTATTGCTTGAAAAAAAACCTGCGATCAGTTAGCAAAATGCATGAAAATCTGTATTTTGAGATTTTCCATGATTTAAAAGAATACTAGCATTAGTAATCTTAATGAAACAAAAAATGCGAAATAAATAGAATGTTAATGACTAAAACAGTATGAACCGTTTTTGTAGATAACCTGTTTGTCCCAGGACTTTTGCGATACGTGCAAACGTTATTTGACGTAGCCTTACTATGACTAGAATTGACTTGAAATGGTGGAAATTAATACACGCAGTCAGTGTCGTTAAACAATCGCCACATTAATTGAACATCATACGCACAAAATAATTTGGTCCTTGTTAACCTCATTAGCGAAACCATCGATATTCAACTTTTTGAATCCCATTTGATAGTTCCATGTTTACGCATACTCATGGCATAAGTCACACTCACACGCACACACCTGACGGTAAGCAACAAGCAAAAACTGCGCTATAATCATGGTAATGACGAGACTAGAGTCTTTGAACATGTGGTTGTACGTCATAACTTTGATTCCGACGTTTGTCTACTTCCGGTTTGTTGAGCTGGCGTCTCTAGCTGTGTCGTAGTCTTCCGGCTCTCCAAGGACATGCGCATTTCATTGTTTCTAACCGGAAGTGGATGAACTTGAGTGTTGCAACACGTCAGAAGCGACCGAAACGCCTTCCGGAATTTCTCATTCATGAAGGCGTAAACCAGAGGATTCCAGCACGTACTACTTATTGCTAAACACTGAAGAAAAGGGCGCCAATTTAACGTGGTTGTGTTAGGTGGTATTTGATTTATATCGGTAATGACGAAGAAAAGTGTAAATGGACTCCAGCAGATTACAAAAATGAACACAACTGTAAGCAGCATTTTTATGGCTCTGCGTTTCAGTTTCAAACGGCTGTCATAACTGTTCTTTGACATTGCACCGACCGGGCCCTGTATCCATAGCTTGTAGCAAACGATTGCGTAAATGATGGACATAAACAGGAAAGGTCCTAGCAAAGTAACAAACCAGTTTATCCAAAGGTCTAACACACGACGTGTCGCCTCGTGGATGCTGAAACACATTAACTTTGGTTGCTCATCATTCTCCTCGCAGGCGGCGATATCGTTGACGTCATAGAAGAACGCTTGAGGAATGGCGGATGCAGCGGAAATTAAGCAGACGACAAGTTGAAGAATTGCTGCACGTGTTAAAGTCTGCAGAAATTTCAGTTTCAGTGGATGGACTATAGCGTAGTATCGGTCAAACGCTATGCAGCACAAAGTTAAAGCACTGTTAGCCACAGAGAACTGGGTAATACATGGTAACAACTTGCATCCAAATCGTCCGAATATCCAGGTATTGTTTATCATTTCTCCGATATTTAGTGGAATACAGGTCAACGCCACCAAAAGATCCGTCACAGCCAATGATAAAATGAACACATTAGTCACCGATCGCATGCTATGGTTGAACAGGAATGTCAAAATCACCAGCGTGTTGCCACCTACTGCTATTACGAGTATAACCGCAAACAGGACAACCAATATAATTTTACTGGCTTCCGGTATTGTTTGCGACAAGCGTTCATCAATTCCGATTAGGTCCAAAATTTCCGGGAATTTAGTGCGACACAAATGACTCACAATGTTCGTCTCTCCTTTACATAGCGAAAGTTTACAAACTTTTTCCAAACCTAAGGAAGTCAAATTTAGATGCGCCATAAGTATAGCTAGCGCATCTGGTTTATTCATTGTGTTCATTTTCAAAGTCCAATTTCTTAGTTACGGGAGCGATTAATGAATAAAGAATAAAGAAGCACGTATAATAGCACACGGCGATTTATTCCTGTCGGCCAGAAACCGCCAGCAGTTTTGTTTCCAAGTTCTTCCAAATGTCGTAATTTATTATTGTTGACGCCAGCCTTACTCGGGTCAAATTTGTTTTGGATAATAAAACCATCTGCATGCATTTAAATTCCATCACCAGCAGAGCCATGGATATCAATGCAAACACAGCAGTTTTGCGTTCCGTTCTATTCGTCATAATTTTAGACCGAACCTCTTTCCTGTTTCCTTATCTTCTACGCGCCATTAATAACGTTATCTAAACAATGCTGGGATCAAGTACTTGTAGCATATCCGTAACGTCTGTCTTGTATTTACATAGTACTAATCAGGACTTAATCTCTAAATATTGCAGATTGGAATCCACTACAACAACATTTATTGATTTGGTGAGGTAACAGCCACGTACGGACCTACGTGAGGCAGACGAATTGACCTATGGCGTTGAAACAGCTATCAACCCAGTACAGTGCATACATTGGTGCAAAAGTCCTCAATTTCAGGAAAGTAAGTGACAGCTTTCTTCAATTTTCTCATGCTAATTGGCATTTTTTTAGGATTTCAGGACTTTTTTTATAACTTTCTAACCCACGTAAATAGAATCAATGGTTGTCACCTAAGTTGACAGTATGATATCTTTTGGAATATTTTAGGAAGGTGCCAGCTCTTCGCAGAGGGGCAACCCAGTAATATTAGAGGTGCCCACTTACTATTATATTTAATGTCCGATAATTTCATGCTCAGAAGATGTCTCTATTCAATCGTGTAAAATAATGGGATAAACATCATGTTCATTGTATTTGCAATTTGATAAGCATAAAAACAATTAACAAGTGTGCAGGGTAATTGTATTTTGTCTTTTTTTATGACCGAATTATCCGATGGATGGTATTTACATTTATCATCTGTAATCAGCGCGGTAATATCTTAATGGTTTAAAAGTTTATGAATGCAGGGTCGACTTAGACTTCGCCATTACAATTTTTACTATCACACAGTGTATAAACTCCTGTCCGCCTAAACCGGATGTCGCTCATAACTAGGCGGCCAAAAAAAATTAAATTGCGTTTACGGTCTCGAATGTTTTGGGTTTTATTAGTTTATTCGTTAGCGTGGCATACATTAAGTATATTATTTTGTTAAATATTTAGCACGTTAATTACTGTTTACGTTGATACCATACAGTCCTAATAAAACCCCATAATAACTTTATCTTAAAGTAAATTCACAGTTGGTTATTTGCCAGATTTCACAAAGAACCAACAAATTATTTAAAAGAAAGTTTATGTGGTACCCAACGAGTGTTGCAACTTTTATCACATTGTAAATAAATGTATAACACATCGATAAACACTAACTTTTCCCTACTGTAACGGTTTCTTTTTCACATAAAATGCTTTTTTCGGGGACATGTATGCCGATTACACTGTACGACTATGCGATTCAGTATAGGCCAACTATTCGTTTTTTTTTCAAATTTGGCCTGTACGCCTAGTAGTAAATTTGTATGCCGATTTATCACGTCTATTCATACTTGAATGTACTGTTCTGGCTTTGTTACGTGTAAAAACGGTAGAAAATTATATTTTTTATTCATTTCAATTCATGGACGACCAATATCAATGCTACTACTGCAGTTTTCACTCAACATTTCCAGACGTTATAGATCATACTTTAACACTCCATTCTGACTGCATATCAAAAAAGCAAGACCTATTCTTGAAATTTACAACGTTGTTAGCAGAGCGTCGTTTACCCCTGTCTAATATGTGTTATACTTTTCTTTACGCAAATAGATCAGCAATCTTTGTTCAAGACAGTAAAACTCATTATAGGTTTAAGCAAACAATTCAGTGGTTGGAAGAACACATTTCTATGGAAAGTACAACATATATGAAAAAAAGCTCATTAGCCTGGCAATAAAATACCTTTGATAGATTTAACATTTAATTTAGGTTCACTGTATACATACAGTCCCTGCTAAAACTATTTTTGTTGGTATACACTTACGCACACTTCTAACGCAACACTTTTATAATTCTAATTTCTCAAAAACTGTTGAAGATATGAAGTTGCGCTTATACACAATGGTGTTTTAAGTCATTAGCGATGCAGGAATGTTGAAATCATTCATCCGTGACGCTTTGTCAGTTCTGAGCGTAGCGCGGGGGCGATTTCATCGTGATGCACGTGAAAATCGTTGTAGGCGAAAAAAATCGATATTCTTTGTCACTGAGTTCCTCTCTGGCGACAGTCCGACTGAAAAAACAGATTTGTATAAAAAAATGGCTCGGATGACTATCGAAGAGCTATGTCGCGCGATTGGAGGTTCAGGCTGATCAATCCATTAGACAGGTATGCGCAGCACTTTACTACATACTTTTATGAAAGTTTTTAAAAAAAATATTGAATTACCAACTGTTATCAATGTTTCCTTGATAATAAGAAAAAAAAACGTAACTATGATCAATATTTGTGGGGAGCGGTGGCCTAGATGAGGGCGCGCGCTTCATGATCGAGAGGTCCGTGGTTTAACCCCGGTGTGAACATAGGATAAGAGTAAGGGGTGGACACACGAAATACTAATACCTCAAGACTTGTGAGATATTCTGTTATCGGTTAGTTGTGATAAACTGTTAAGAAGATTTTTTCTCTCTTTTTTGACATTTTTCATGGTGCCGGTTTGTGACTTTTGGTTTTACGGTGATGCTCAACATTTGAATTTATTTTCACCTTATTGTTAACCAACTACAATAATAATTAAATGAGGCATTTGTAAAGGTTTGATTTATTTGTTCTCCAAGTTTTAATATAACCCCTTCATGCATATTTGAGAAATCATGAAAACTATAGGTGTTGCGTTAGGAGTGTGCGTAAGTGTAGAGGCAGGGGCTCATGGGTTCCTGACTACATATCAAGCACTTGTACCAGGGAACACGTTTTATACGTTTTATGCTCTTTTGTTTGCCTTAATTTGCATGTACATGCACATTCTGTGACATATAGCATGTAGCTTTATATACATAAAACTGCATGAATTATATATTGAATTCTTTTTAATCATATGATTGCAACTATTCCATTGAACATGTCTTTTTTGCAATTTATTTTATTCATGACCATTCTTTAAATGCAGTTTTAATTTTTGTGACTGTGTTTTTATATACATTTCTACCAATGCTCTTGTTGTTGTTTATCTAGATTTGTTTTCCAATGTTCCTATTAATCTGCTCAACATGTGTTTACATTCTTTAAGATGCATGTCTTAGTTTAGTTTGTACCAATGTCTTTCCTTGTGTATTCAAACTTTTACCTATCTATATGATAATGAGCGTTGAATGTGATATTGTCTTTAATATATTTAATATTCTTTTATTTTATAGCTTGTTTGTGTGTATGTTATTGGATAATCAATGTTTATGTCGGATACAAGCTTCAAGCTTATGTTATTATGTTAAACATTACCGAAGTTAAATAAAGATTATCTAATCTATCTTATCTTAAAATAGATATTGCAAGGGGTGATTTGATTAAGGATGTACTTTACTAAAATTGATTGTTTCCTTGTCGCAATTAAAGATACAAACCAAACATATTATGTATCATTTAAATGAGCACGTTGAAAAGGCTAATACGCATAAGCATTTCGTAATTATTTTATAAATGAGACTGACAGTAGTGTTGCGACTATTGGGGCAGTCGGAATTCTGAGTTATCCGAATAGGCGTTTAGTGCATGATTCGAATACATGTTGGATTAAACAGTATTGTAAATGTTCGAGTGGCAAATACAACCTGGCTTATGTAAATGCATACGTATAGATTCATAAAACAATCATTTAGAAGCGATTCGTACTCGATGATTTTAGCGTGATTGATTCATCTGTCACTTTGATCAGCGGTGTATTTTGATGAAATTCGTGTTTATTTGAGATGCTAGTGCTTAGTAAAGGACTTTCTGTTGCAGAGACGTTTATTAGACGCTGATACAATGTGTAAAACAGGTTTATTTAATGCAAAACGATTGAAAAAACACGAAATACTTACTGTTGTTTACTTCGAAAAGCTGTCGAATATGAAACTGCACGCTTAGTAATGAGCGACATCCGGTTTAGGCAGACAGGAGTTTATACACGGTGTATCAGAGTGATAAACATTTCTTAAGTTACCAATCAATGTGTTTGTGGTGGAATGTTAAGCTGCGTGAACACCATACTCTATGCATTGTCTCATGGAAAAAGGTGTGGCTAGCAATTGTCCAAATACTAATTCTAGTATGTTTTTGAACTTTTACAATATGAACATAACGTTACTAATATGCGCTCACGTTTTGACCCCTTGTGAATAAATATGAGTTCTATTTAACCAGTAGTGCAAACAGAAGCACATGCCATGGAATCGGCCTCGAATATTTTATGCTTAATAAACAAGAAACATTCAACGCATGCCTATCATTTCCTTTAAATATATCTCCTGAAAAGTTGGAACCCTTTAAATACGAGTTTTTGACTGTATTTATCGATGACATGTAGCTTACAAGTGGAGCTTGTAATCTCTCTGTCAGATTTCCTGAACCATTGTTCTGTTCTGTTGGTTGGTTCCCCCTTTCTCTTGGAGGCCTCTCCTATCGAATAGGACGATCAGGTCAAATATTATGATGATGATGAATGATGAATGATCAATTCATTAAAATGATAAAATGATAAAAACGTTGGCGAAACATTACTATCTTCACTTAAATAGTTAAAATTGTCATTCGCACATCTGATTTAACAAGTCAACAGCCAACTTATAACACAACATATTTACATAACAGTTTATACTGTTTATATAAATGTGAAATTCCATTGATGGAATGTATCCCTTATGGGATATTTGTTTTGATACTCTTTGGAGGAGAGATCTTTTGCAGTGCAGCTTGTAACAGAGAACTTGTGAACATTTTTCTACGTCTCGGATCTGGTCGTGTGATAGCTGTATCTTGCAGTTTGGTGTGAGTACAGTCTATAATAAGCTGGACAAGGGTGTCACAGTCGTTTGCCGAGATCTTTGATATATGGAGAAGTTCCTGAAGGCTTTCACTTCTTACTGAATGCAGTGATGGGCATCTTAACAGAAAGTGTTCTACTGTTTCATCCTCAACTGAGCAGAGCTTACAAGTCTTGTCAATTTCCGTGTGGTTGAACTTCACAGTATTGGCTTGAAGGATGTAGGTTCCTGTGAGAATTCATTCTACTTTTCACTTCAGCTCTCTTCACTTCATGGCTCCTAGGTCTAATTGCAATCCAGATATTGTGGGCATTTTTGGTAGGATGTTTTTGTACTTGTAAGTATTTAAGTGATGATTTTGTAGAAACCTCATGTTTCATTCTACTTTCCCAGTATTCATTCACATTTTGCTTAACTATACGTTTCCAGTGTTCTTTTTCAGGTGGAGTATTGATTAAATTTTCTGGTGTCGGGAGATTATACTTGTTCAGTGTAATTCTGATCTCACTTGGAAATGAACTGTCATCCGGGTTGTCATAAAGGAGTTGTCTCTTGAGCACTTTACATTCCACTGAGTCTGGTTGACTGATGATGTTGTATAGAAGTGATATTCTATTCTTGTCGATGATAGCTTCAACGGGTTCCGCACCGATGAGAATATAAACTGCAGCCGAAGCGACACTTTTGGGTAGTCCCTGTAAATGTCTGAGACATTTGCGTTGTTGAATAGCGAACTTCTCAGCATCTGTTTTAGTCAATTTCAACACTTCTATTCCATAGAGGTACCTTGGTGCAACATATGTATTCCACATCTTCAGGGTAGTAATTGGTGACATGCCTTGTCTGGCGTGTAAACCTGGTCCTAGGAGTGAGTAGAGCGTCTTGTTAGCCATTTGTAGTCTATTTTCTGTATCAACGGAGTTCCTTTGGTTTCTATTCAGACCTAAATGTTTAATTGTTTTAACAGTATCTATGGTCTGATTATCGAAGGTAACATCCACACTTTCATTGCATCTGTAGATTAGGATTACAGATTTGTCCGGATTTATTTTGACAAGATCTCTTCTGGTGTTGAATTCAACTAGATGTAGCATTGCTGTAGCACCTACACTGTTCGCTAGTAGTGCTGTATCATCAGCGCAAGTTGGTGTGCTTACTGAGATATGACCTACTTTTGCGCCTAGACCAGTTTCAGCTAATGAATCCAGTAAGTGATTAGGGTAACATTTGTATAGCGTTGTTGACAGGGTAGCGCCTTGCTTAGTGCCTTGAAGTAGCTCAAAGGGTTCTGAAGTTGAGTTTTTCCATTTCACATTTACTGTAGTTTGACGGTATAAATTTCTCAGGAGCATCCAGAGCGGCATTTTAATTATTAAATATCCTGTTTAAGTTTATCGACTCACCCTTTAATGCTACCATCAAGACAATTGACCGAACATACACACTATTAAACTACTAGCAGGCGGCTCACCAACCTAACATGTCAGATAACGGACCCTTGCAAAGATGTGACAGTTCTATCCCACTCCCTTTAGCGGATGCTTCAATCATTTGGTCGCAGGAGTCTTGTATATCAGTGCATTGTGGTGAGTACTTTTGAGAATTGTAAACAGACATTTGTTACATCGAAGATAACACTGACGGATGGTCAAGACAATTTTCAACATTTCTGATACGTGTGCTGGTTTGCAAAAGGGGTTAACGAGTGTGCATAAGATATCGAATTCAAGCAGTATTTGTTTAAGATATAATGAATGGCATTTCATAATTGATATGTACTTTTGTGAACCATTTGTCAAATGGCTATTCAGTGTCTGTGATTTAAAGTTTTTGAGGATCTAAAGGCGATATGTTTCAGGTCCTTATCTAGACCTTTTGATAGAAGTGGTTAATATTGTATGCGTCTGGGCTTCAATTCTTTGTGCTTTGCTTTCGTTTTCTACATACTGGGGTGGTAATGCATCGCATATTGATAAAGACAGTAGCCCTCGTTAGGTCATTTTATTGCCTTGCATTGCTTTTCTGTGGCACACTTATGGAAACAGGTGATGTACTGGTGGCTGCTTTGTTGCCTGATATTACACACCATATGTGCACGTTTGCTCGTTGTTTTCGTATGTAGAGTCATGATGGTCACAAAGTCCAAATTGATTGACTCTCACAATTGAGAAGTCTGATCATGTCGGTGAATACATGTTGCTTAAATGTGTATGTGCCTCCGCAGCTCAATGGTTAGTATGCTTGCCGTCCTTTCTGGTGACATGGGATCAAATCCGAGTGGAGGCACTCATGAATTACATTTACGTATATATATGCCCGTCGTATTTTATCAGAAAGCTGATTGGCAAATTATGGCTATGATGGTATCGGTCAGGGATCGAACTATTCAGCTGACATGGATGTCTTTGCTAGTAGAAGCACTTGTAGTTTTCCAAACTCATTTAAATCATACCCATATTACGCTTCACTACTTTACACTGATATAGGATCTGATGACACTCCGCATGGGGCCATGCCGATGTGAATTTTACACCATTCAAATCGCTACTTTACCATATCTGAAAGTGCAGATAATCTCCCTGTTGAACTAGCTAATTTACAGTAAGAGATGGTTTAAACATATATATTATACTAGATTGATTATTGTACACATATAGGTGAATGAACATAATATAGCATGTACTAGATGTGGTCATTTGAACGTGACCTCTTATGTAGAATAGTCAGATCTAACTAACAGCGTAAAGGAATGAAGCAAATGTTAGGATCTGATTTTAATGAGATTGATAATATTCATTTGAACAACTGGACGGGTCACGTTGTGTGTTGATAATCAATATTAACGAATACAATAAATAATTATTATATGTAACATCAACTTATTTGATCAGGGAATAAAACATAGAATCTACAACAAACTGCAACATACATTCTTTTGTTTCTTTATTTATCTCTTTGATAATAATTCTGTATATAATAACATACAAAGTAAATATAATGATATGTCCGAGTTAGCAAATGTATATGTATTGTTTAATCATCTCTATGCTAAATAGGCATACATTTTTGACATCAATTTGTGTCTATAAATTGCAACATTTAAGATGACAATCAAATGTGTGTTCGCGTCCAAGCACTAACTCACTATGATGTCGTTTAAAAATTGCACATTTAAGCCAATATTATTACAGAACAATGCAAAAAATGCAACAAATTTAAAATTAAGCAATGAAATATAAACATATTCTGTAATGACCGAATACGAGGAGTCTTTCACATTATATTATATATTCTCTAAATGCAGTGACCAATCATAACACCAAAGATACATATTCAATCCTAATAATACGATATATCCCGAGGATTGAGGATGACATATATATATATGCAAGTGAAAACCTGGAAGTTAAGCAATTCAATCACAGAAATAGTCTTTTTTTTAAAACAATATAGATTATATTATCAACTACTTTAGAATTTAAGAATATTATGGCGTAAACACACTTTTCCCACGTCATGACGTAATGCATGACGCCACAGTTGACACAATGACGTCACTATAGCACTCAAGAGCTTGCTGATATTTTAAATAGACACCATGTATAAACGAATTTTTAGAAGGCAATAATGCACGGTCCACTAATTTAGACTAATATAGGCTTTCGCACAAGACTCGATGTGAAAATTACTGTCACTTTTAAGACACCCTTCCCCTATCCCTTATTGTTCCTTTAGCGGTAGATCATGTAAATAATGTTATATATTCAAAGGAAGATAACTAGTATAACATATGTATGGCAAAATGAGAAAAAATAAATCCATAGAATATGAGTTTGAACTATTTTTCCACCAGTTACTATTCACAAGAATGATCACAAAAGATAATATATTCATCTCGGGATATCAAAATCACAACATAAAAACAACCTGCCTATTAGTTGTACACGTACATGTATAGGCCTACCCATGGAAATCGCTTCATTAAATAATTGAATTTAAGTCTATAAGATTCGGCAATGCAATCTAAGCGGATTGAAAACGAGGCTGGTAACGACATGACATAATTTCAGAAGTAATGTTTGTCTGATTAATATAATAAAACTACTGAAAATAATTTTTTACAAAACTTTGTCTCAGAAAAATACTTATCAACTTATATTAAAATACTATATATAATATATATCTGTACATAAACTATTGTATCACATATCGTAGAAGACACACTGACTGTTTATAACAGACTAACACAGGCCATAACAACTGCGGCGAATGAGGCATAATGGACACATGAAGTTGATCTGTGAAGCAATTCTAATAAATTCTATGTAAACATCACTTTCTAAGTACATGGCGAAATTTACAAATAAACATGTAACTAAAACAACCGTAAATCAGTACAACATATTTGCATGTGTTCTATATGTTTTTCAGAGTTCACTAAACACGTAGCACCGTAAACAGAATCCACGTCACACTGATGACGTCATCAAAGTTTTAATTCTTCGCTGTATCTGTATGTTTAGAGTATTGTGTATGCGTGTATAGCTCAGTCTGTCTTTGAAACAATTCAAATGACTACAGAACTTCTCTAGCATGAGAGTTCCACAGATTGTATATAATTGAGTCGTCCAATACACTTTTTATCACTTCCGGTTTCAAATCTTACTTTCCCGACCTTCATTTTCTTCCGGAATATCATCACCACCAAGCATGAAGTTCGTTTTAGAGTTATTGCGTCGATTTATTAGTCTGAAAAGAAAGAAGGAACAATGATTAATTTGAAGTGAATGCATTGTCATTTGGAAATCAAAATATTAGTGGCACATGGTCAAGAAGTTTAATAAGACATTCACACACATATGTCTTTATTTTCTTATCAATTGATAACTGCAGTGCAATGAATTTCAATACAAAATGAACTAAAACAAACACACGTCACTTTATATTGAATACCATGAATTGCTTTCATTTTTCTCAATTGTTTTCGATTTAAAAAGGGAGGTAATCAAATTATAGAAATTTACTGAACAGGAGACACTATCAAGGGAAACAAGTCTTGATATTTGTTACAAAAAGTTGTATGTAGCTCTACTGTTATAGGTTCGGGTGAAGGGGGGTGGATAAGGGTATCAAAGTTACTTTAGATAATTGTGAATATTTTACAACATTGACAGTGTAAAACATCAATTTGCAGGCTGTGGTGATATGAAAGTTTGAAAACAGGGAGTTATCTCGTCATGAACACTCTTATGACATGTAAGTAATGAGTGAATTGTGAGTTTCACGCAAAGAAACGGCACTGGAATATAAGTGAATAATCTTAATTACTAATTAGGTTAATTAGTAAGCATAATAATGAAAGGTTTAAGTTGTGAAAATATGAAGCATTGACGGATCAAACAGCTGTTAGGTTCTCAGTTCTCACATCTGACTTACATAGCATGTCGGTATGGCACGTCATTCCGGTATCTTATACTACTAAATTGAAAAAAAATCAAAATCACGAAAGTGGATGGGTTGGGTATCAAATAAAATGTTCAAACAGTACATCAATTAGAATCGGACCTTAAAAGTAAAACTATTTGGAATCAGAATAATTCGAAGGGCCTGGACTCAATAAGTAATTGCCAAGCATAATGTTCTTATTTCATTATAGATTCCTCTATACCAGAATACCTTGCATGTAGCATGCACATATCTTGGTTAACGACAGCACTTTGTTCATGTATAATGTTCCCTTTTACATATCTTTCATTGCGAAGCAGTGAAGCAAGGAGTGGAATGCACCTTGATGAAATGCATTTGCCAAAGCACATGAAATGATGAAGAATGTTGGACAAAGTCCTCTAACAATTCATTTTCTATGTTGCATTCACATCTTCAGGTAAGACAACTTAAGGTAAATACGACATGACTAAAGCTCCACCAGCATTAAGACACAGTCAATGGCATCAAAAACTGTTGCGTTGACGTAGTATGGCATGAAATATTTACCAATACTAATACACCGTTCAATTTTATTTTTCAAAAGCAGCAATTGACAGCGGTATTGCAGATGTACTAGAAATGTGAAGAATATTTGCCAAAGTGATTGCGATGATTTGGGAAGGCCTGTGTGTATTTGCAATGCACAGCATGTACCCATATGGTTGATAAATTGAATAGCATCTGTAATTTTCTGTATACATTTATATAACCCAGTATCTCCCAGTCAACACAAATACAAATGGTAGCAAGTAAAATTAAATATATATAACCAGGATACTATATTATATAAGTATTATAGGCAAAGCCTTTTCTGGAATGTGCTGAATGCATGTGTGCGTAGATTGACATTTTGCTCATCTTTTGCAATACTATATGCAATGTGCACCTGTCCTGTCCACCTTTTGATACTAGTACCTGTATGGAAGAACGTGATGGACGACGATTGCATTGATGTTGGGCATAGAACGGGTCTAGAGACACGTGGGAAGACCTTCGACTACTATTATACAACAAAAATATTAACAATTTAATATTGTTTGCTAATAATAAAACACAACAATGCAAAAGAGCGGATTCCCTTTTCATTGTTTGGCAAGAGCAAAACCATATGCCTCACAAAATACTTTGCTTGTGTGACGAAACTTCAAAGGCTACTAAAGAAAATGACGATTGATACCATAGAAATAAATTAAAGCTATAACTAGTACATAAGTTATGTATCGGACAAGATCGGTAATTGATCACAAGACATACATCACAAACATTAAACGATAATATATTTCAGTGTTAGTTATGCATTGACTAAAGTAAACTACTGAGACATCTAGGCATATCGCTGGCTTACAATGAGAAGGTCGTAAGTAATAATCGATGTTTTGAGAAAACAATTAAGAACAAACTGTCAGAAAAGTACTATTTACTTACGGTAAAGCAAGCGGTTTCAACTTCAATTAAGTCAACATGACAAGTTCCGATTTTCATGAATATTGACTCATAAGAAACGCCTTCTGATGCTGATTATATTATTAATATGCACCAGTCTTAAAGTAGTACTTTCGACCCTCTCATTATAAGCCAGCGATATGATTATACATATATAGAACTAGACAACAGGAAAACAATCACATGTAGAAGTCCCACTAGATAATGTTATTGCTTGGGTAAGCATATAGAAACTCCATAGAATCACATTAGAAGTACCACTAGATAATGTTATTGCTTGGGTAAGCATATAGAAAATCCATAGAATCACATTAGAATGTTTACAGCCAGCGAGACACTTGACATCGACGAGCACATCGTATATTTGTACAAACATCATGGTTATAATAGAAAAGTTACTCTTGTGTACTTTGTAGGCATTGGAATGGTTCAAGTAAACAAAAACAATCTTATACCTTCATAAAGTGTATTTTTCCATACATTCAGAACATTTTAGCAGTTGTCACTGACTCAAAAACGTATGCAGTCACAATACGATAACAGTGCAATGATTCTTAACTTGCTCCAAAGATTCGAACATCGTAATCAGCAAATTAGCATTGGTAGAAATGTGCATAAAGGGAAGCAATCCAATTTGTAAATCAGAATTGATCAGGTCAATACAAAGGGAAACAAATTGTGAAAACAATTTATAATATCTATAATATTATGTAACTTATATTCCTTAATGTGTTCCAAATACTGTTCTAGTACTTCTCAACTGAATAACGTTTTATTGAACTAATTCCGTCATCCTATAAGAAAATTGCCTAACAAAAAGCTGGTTGATCTTATTCAAACCGAGTGACATAATTAAAAGGGAACTCTGCCAATTCGATTGAACTAATGTCTTCTAATCTGGGTGTTCTGAATGCTATGGAAGAAAAAGTCACTTGGGGGAACCCGAACACGTGTTTTTGTTTACTTTAAGCATTTCGTTGCAACATCGAGTTTGTCCTAAAACTTACTAAATGGCAGTGCGGCTGAAAACGATGGTGAAATATGTTACAAAATGATGATGACGTCACGATTGCAACACATATGACGTCACGAATGTCATGCAAACTGACCCGGTATAGAATAATTTCGGTACACGGTTCATGCAAAATAATATTCAATATAGTGTAATATATACATTTAAACGACCGACACCATGATTATTGTTTTAATAAAAAAAAACATTTAAAATGTGACCTTTGGCTTTCTTCAAGATAAGTTTTTTCCGAAGTAAGAGTAGGTAAAACGACAAAGAACTTTTAAAAGTTAAAAAAAACATTAGAGTTAACATAAGCTCTTGAATACTACAATTATATGTTAACACCGCATGTACTATATATCCAATAAAGGTTTGCGTAGTTTTATTCGATTCGATCGTCATACACCCCTTTCCAATTAGAACATTGTATATTTCAAAGCAAAGAGGTTGAGTGCTACCACTAATGAAGGTTATGAACAATTGAACCTAACCAGATAAGTTTTGTAGGTGTTATAATTACTACACAGACACGTTTTGAAATTATTTGAAAACTGCATCTAGCTAAATGCATCCTAAAACCATCGAGTAAGATGCATCGCTTAACATCTTTAGAATACTAACATACAGGTCTGATACTCATTAAGAATTTCATTTAAGCACTCCGTAAAATTCACAGTTATCCAAATTTACAATTGGTAAAGTTTCAACCTAAACTTGAAAAAATTTACACTACACACAAACAAAACGTTTTCAATTAGTTTTCAAATTATTAACCTATATTTTCATTGGCCCCAAACCCCTTTTTAGAAAGTCTGACCGTCGTTAACGTTATGAAATTCTGTGAATGATTACATCCCCTCGAAAATGTACCAGCATATACTGTATAACATCACCATTTTGTTTAATATCAGTAATGGGGGATTAATGTATTACAACATGACGTTAAATACTTACTTTGGTTGTGATGAGTTGTTTAACGAATCAGTGATGACTGGTATAGAATCCCGTCTCACTTGCATCCAGATGCCAGTTTTACTCATTTCTTCTGTAATATTAACACTGTCACTGTTTGGAACAGCGAGATAACCACTGAATTTATCACCAGTCGTATGTTTCATCTTCATGTCCATCATCACTTCTCGTTCGTCTTTGTCCATATCATCGTCCATCAACGCTTGCTGAAACACACAATTACAATATGAGGTGGAACTAAAAACATATCAGCCAGCAGACATAGTTTACATATCCCTAGTCATCTTGTACGGTTCATCTCTCATTTAGCGTCCGTGGCGATTTCCTTTTTCGCCCTGGCAATATCTCTAGCAAGCTCGGGCCTTGTTGAAAATCATTTCATGAATGGTTTTGTTCATGATTTACAGAGTGACATTCACAACACAACATTTCCAAAGCCTTTGAACACAATCAAAAGTGTTCTTTTCCACATACTTAGCTCAGCACAGCGAACATGACCTCTTGTCTGCGATACCAGTATAACTTTACAAATTGCACTAGGTATGAGAATGGATGCAAGAACTGAACTATAAATGGATGTTGAAGATTTGCCCTATAAACAATTACCCCTTCGCCTCGTTCGTCCTCTTCAGCATTCTTATCATCTCCCGGCATCAAATCATCCAAGTATGACAGCTCGTACTGAGTAAACAACTTGTCCATCGCTTTACGTACAAAACACGTACCGACAACCTAACAGAGAGAACATATAACTTAGATAAGGCATGATTATGTCGTTATAGTGAACGTTCTACCAGTATTCCCTAGACAGCACATCCGCATCACGATTCACTAGTCCGGTGAGATAGTATCACATACTATTGCATGGTTTTATTTCGACACTAATGATTAATTTGTGTCAACTATTAAGTTGCTCCGTGTAATTAGTAACCTATATAAGTATAAATTGTCACATTTTAAACTAGGGATGATCGTTTTTGCGACAATTATAATGCATTTCTTTTTCTAGAAATAAGATTATAATGTAGATGTATGGTATCTTGTAATGTCATCGAGTGTCAAGTAGTTGTATACGTTTAGTTATTTCGGAAGATAAAGTGTCCCTCGTTTTGGTATTTTCGCAAACAAAATAAAGGTATTATAAAGGGAAATGGAAAACTAAAACATGCGCTATTAAACCTTACCATGACAGGGAAAGCAATAGAGATAGATTTGACCATCTTTATCACCCATAGCACTGCTAAACAAATGATTTGTAGAACTGTAAACAGATGGACTCTGTTGATCTTTACGTGACGTAAGTAAGGTAAATCTGGCTGATATTTGGCTGGCATCAACAACAAACCAAGACGATCCATAAACTGCAAGAAAGGAATGCAAATTTGATAAATGAGATAAGATGAGCACAAATTGTCAGAGAGGACACAATTAAATGACTAAGATGGAATAGCAGAATTTAATTAATGAAATAGGAAACAAGAATACAACATTGGTCGGCCCTTTATCTATATGAATACGGAACGAGAAAAATTGAGGTGAGAATTACCATGTTTAGCAGACTTCATTGTACTACTAGTGAGTGGTGCTAAAATGTGATATTTCATGAAGAAATGGTGCATGTACTCGAACAGACTTACCTGCATACCCCTCAAGGCGGCCACTCCCATGTATAAGAACACTCCATATAACACAGGCATAGGAATCATCTGTTAGAATAAAAATACATACTAATGTAAATTTCAAGTTAAGTTTAATTCAAAACTATTATGATTTATAAAGCTTTAAATTATTTGGCAAATGTGACTGTCTTTCAATTACGCAAACGAACGTGTATACTTTGCGTACATGCATGCAAATTTAAATAAATAAACAGGCTATAAAATGGAAATAAATTATGTATTCAAAAACACGTACTAGCATCAGTTAACTTTGAAGTACTTCGTCTTTTACGAAGATGTTACTGTAATAGTTTAGAATAAATATTGTAGTTCGCAGACAATCCAATGTCTTTCAGAAATGAAGACAGCAACAGCATGCTGCCACCAACGCAAGATAAAACGATGTGCACAATGCCCAATGATTAACTTACGAAAATACATTCATTGACTAACCACTACAAAGTAAACAATACCTTCAAAACACTAGTAAGGAAGACAGCACACCCACTGAGGATTCCTACCAACAGGGCAGTGACACGTTGTTCTCTGAAATACATAGCAATGGTCACCGTTGAACAAATCCAATACGGAATAAAATGAACATTATTTGTTGAATAAAGTCGGATAACAAAGAGCAAACAAAATGTGGGATAAAAGGAAATCCATTATTCTCCAGGAAATATAATGAACCATTAGGAAAATGTATCACGTATGGTATATACTATTGAAACAAATGTCACGACAAAAGTTAAGAGTTACTGGTATAGAGCACCTGCTTGGCGTACATCTATTCAAGTATCAGAACAATTTCATTGAGCTGGTTTTCATTACGATTACCGGTTTAATGCTGTTGGTGATAATTTGAATCTCCAAAACTAGTGATTACAATAATATTTATCTATTTAAGAATTATAAAATGATAGTACATTACCTGCAACCCAAGAACATTGGTTTCTCTCCAGGAGCAGCAGTTTCTGATTCCTTCTTCAGTGACATAATGTGAGCAATGGCGGACACTGTAGCAGCGACATACCATGGTAGACCAAGTAATGAGCAGATGGCAATACATATAGCAACAATCAACAAGTCCAAATGATAACCGTTTCCTTTCTGTAATTCATAGAAAACATCATGTAAAATAGTGTTGAACGTAAAGTGTATAGAGCTATATCTGAAGATATTTTTTATTTTTTTTTAAATTTTCAAAAACTGAAAAACAATTATGCTTTCATATCCGTTAGATCATTTTTCGCTTCAGTTTTAACAGAAACCCTCACTTTGATTTATTTGACATGTGAAATGTCCATTTTCATACGGAAGTGTTCTAGAACACACTATGAAACTATAAGAATCGTCTATTTTTCGACTATTGAATCAAAGTACACGGAACCCATCCAAAGTTTTAATTCGCAATTAAGGGAGTCTAGTATCATACTAAAAACGATGCAAGTAAATATTTTGACATTGAGTGGCTGTTAGAATATAGCTCTATACACTTTAATGTATAAAAGGCTATGAAGGAGATCATACATGGGTATTTAATTTCGTCAATTAATGTATTGCATGTACAGTAGAATATGAAATCGACATACAGGTTGTAGTAGTACATGCTAGTTGAGTATTGTCTGAATCTACGGTCCGAATTGGCGACTTTTAGTCGGAACTAAGCGTCTTGTCATATTGGTATGGCTTTATGTCTAGTTTTCATGGACCTGCGGTATTTTTGTCATTGCAGACAGATTCCACGTTCATACTTACCATAAGTTTGTTTTCCTTTCGGTTGACAATGACAGCTGTGATTTGCTGATCCATGAAGATGAGTACAAGAGCAAGGAAGGCAGGTACTACAGCAGCAATGGCCGTCCACCAAGGGTTCTTTGGACTGAGTGGATTGATGAACCAGCCTCTATCTTGGTAACGGGTCGGCTGGAAGATACACAGATATGTTTTCACGGTGATAAGAAATATTAGCTTGGATGGCTTACTTATTGAGTTGAAATCACAAGGATTACATGATTCTCTTGCAATATTACCATGTTTTGTTTCAGGAACGTGATCATGTTCCGTTTCAGTATGTTTCTGTTGTTGTGCCACAACTATTAGTGCCTGGCCCCGGTCGATTTCGCTCAGACGTAAGAACAAATGACTTTGTAATGAAGTTTAAACAAACATATTGATACATATTTTGTTTTTTTTTACGAAAGAGGATTAGACAGCAGATTCAGCCTCTAAAAAACATTATCCTTCTCATAAAACACAAAACAACGTACCTGGAATTTTTCTGGCACTTCAAGTTTAGGTGTTTTGACACCAATGAGAATGTCAAGACCAACCATGCTGACGATAGAGATGAGTACAGCGAAATCAGAAAGGATTTGACGAACCTGAAACAGATAATGTACTTATAGAAAGCGTGCATGTAGCATCAAGAAAATAGCACAACAAAAGTCAAAAGTTTGACCATATCTTGTGTGGTCAGTGAGTCGTTTTAGCTGTACAACTACATGAAATGTAACAACAAATGATCGTTTATTCAAACAGGTCGGTCTATGCGTGTGTCTCAGTTATTTATTCACCAATTATAATGGCTGTTATTTCTTGCATCTGGAAAATAGTATATTTACCGATACGAGTTAAAATTAACCACCACTTATTTATAGCAGAAATTTGTACCAGAAGATATTCATAATGTCAATGAGCAAGCAAGTCCAGTTATATTGTTTTTTGCACAAAGTAGATAACTGTATGAACGTATTTCATAATGCTTAGTTGGCAAAGTATATGTATGATCAAAATAGAAGATAATACGTACGAATGTTGGGAAATATGCGCTTGTTTTGAAGTCTTTCAGACCCATGGCAATGACGTATGTTCCCAAGAACAACAACACGGACAGGAAGAACACATCAGGATAATAATGAGATTCCGCACATCCGGGACCTTCCAATGTACCATTGTACATAAGACAATCCTCTTTGTTCAAATCACCCCACGTTAAGTTGCCTGGAAGACTGAAGTTGCTCATCGTGTCGTATACGACACCGGGGCTCATCATCATCATGGTCGCATCTGGTGCATCAGTAACCTTTGACATCATCACTGACGTCATCGTGTCGTTAGCCATTGTGTCGTTGGGAGCAAAGCAATTGCACTCAGTCGGAATAGGAATTTCTGGATGTGGGTTGATTCCGTAGTGGTCTATGATGTGGAATTGTTTCTTGAAAGCCTCGTAGATAAAGATAATAGCGATCAAGCAAGCAAAACTTTCTTCAGTGAACCGTGTTATGTATCTGACTAAGGCACTTAGGTCAAAGGCAACCACAATAAGCAACAAAAACGTAGTCCATAAACCAATCCAACAACGCAGAGGTAAGAAATCGTAACCACCGTCCCTGAAAATATGACGATAGTTTTTGATAAACGTGGCAAAGATGACGCAAATTATAGATAAACATGGCAAATATGACGCAAATGTTAGATAAACATGGCAAATATGACGCAAATCATAGATTAACCAGGCAAACGTGACGCAAATAATAGATTTAACTTGCAAATATGACGCAAATTATAGATTAACCTTGCAACTAAGACGCACATTATAGATAAACATGGCAAATATGACGCAATTAATAGATAAACCTGGCCAATATGACGCAAATTATAGATTAACCAGACAAACATGACGCAACTGATAGAGTAACCTTGCAAATATGACGCAAATTATAGATTAACCTTGCAAATATGACGCAAATGATAAATTAACCAGGTAAATATTACGTCAATTATAGATTAACCTGGCGACTTATTTTACTTTGATGAGACAACCTCCGATAAGCGGAAGAACCTCGGGATAATAAGTGACTTACTTGCAGAAGTTGTATAGGATCATTTCTAATACCAACATAGGACCTGTACTACCCAAGATGTTAAGCGGTTGTCCTGAGAACAAGGCAAATAGAATACCAACGATAGCAGCTGAGAGGATACACTCCATAGTTCCCTGTAAGATAATGATAATACATGTGCTTTTAAAATAAATAGACGGAATTACATAATACTATATACGGTAGGGAGACAATCAATGTAACAATGCCACAAACAATAAACTTGGGAATCTATAGTTGATTCAAAGATCTCTGTCACAGCCGCGTAAACAAACATCCCCCCGGTCGTGTCAGGATTAAATTCTACCGCCAATAATATACTTAAATTATTGAAAAGCTGATGGTCCTATAGTGTAGTGGTTATACTTGCTGAAATTAGCTATTCAGAAATGAACATTATGACGGTTTTGACAGACATCTTTGAATCGACAATACGTTTTATTTTTTAATAAACATTTTGAGATTGTTTAGTACTTGAGGTGTTTCTTTGAAACTTTGAAAGTAATTATTGGCAGTCCATGCACGGAAGCCATACATATATTTTGACAGCGTCTAGCCACACGCAACAGAACACACTGTCCACATCACCTAAAATGGATACTTAAAGAAAGCAGACGTAGTGACCTACTGCCCTTCACCCAGATTATTACACAGCACGGTTGATGAAAGTAGCATAAAACTATAGAGTGAGTCACTGAATGTGATTACATGTACTACAAAAACTTACCATGTACTGATCTGTTGCTTGACCTAACAAACCACCAAATGTAACGTTTGGTGTTAATGTAGCCAAGAACAAGAAGATGGTAGATGCAAAACATTGGATGTGAAGACAGTCCTTGAAATCACTTAAATACCACGGTACTTTCCTCTTGACGTCGGCGATAAGGCCCCCGAATAACCTAAAATATGGAAAACATAAAACTTTGACGAGATCTTTACGACTGGATGACATTGTTGATGGGAACTGTTATAGAGTTACAACATTGTAGTACCACCTACTATACAAGTTGCTAAACATGAAATTCGTAGTTCATTTTCTTACGCATAATTCGATCTTACTTTAACCACTATGAGCTTTGCTAATTTATGAGTGAAACTTCTCCATTGTTTCCGAAGACTTGTTCTTATTGCTAGCATCGTTTCCTGTCTACCTATTGTTGCAACGATCTTGACAATGAACGAAATGCGGAACTTAGAATATTTACAATGAGCGGATATTTACTAGTATATATATTTCTACGATTGGGGCGCTAGGGCGTCAACGTTTTACGAATATCTACGTATTAACGATGTTTATTTTTTACTTTCTCCCATTAACTTTTACTTACTTTCCAGTTCTAAGTAGAGTTGGATCATCATGCGCCTCATGCGCACCCTCCATGGCGGCAAGAACATGAGGTCCTGCAACTTGTACCTTTTGTGTCTTTCTTGCTTGCTGTGGGAATCAATAGTTCATAAAGATTAATTCATTGGTGTTGCAAGAACTAATTGTGACGTCAAAGATTACTTCATTGTTTTGCAAGAACTAATTGTGGCATTAAAGAGTAATTCATTGTTTTGCAAGAACTAATAGTGACATCAAAGATTAATTCTTAGTTTTGAAAGAACTAATAGTGACATCAAATATTATTTCATTGTTTTGAAAGAACTAATAGTGACATCAAAGTGATGAATTCATTGTTTTGCAAGAACTAATAGTGACATCAAAGGTAAATTCATTGTTTTGCAAGAACTAATAGTGACATCAAAGATTAATTCATTATTTTGCAAGAACTAATAGTGACATCAAAGATTTATTCATTGTTTTGCAAGAACTAATAGTGACATTAAAGATTAATTCATTGATTTTTCATAAAATACTTATGCCACAATATATTCATTTATTTTACAAGAAATGCCGAACTAATAACACAATAGATCAATTAATTGATCATACCTAAATAGTTATATTAATGATATAAAATAGAATCTAGTAATTGTTTGTTTTAACAAGAGTTGGTTTAATATATTAATTTATAGCTTTTCATCCGTGCCTATTTTGTTCTTGTAACAGAAAAAAAGTTAAGTTACCAATTTTCTAGGGCTCTTTTCAGCTGTAAGGCCGCTCAAGCTCCCTTTAACATTTAAACTTCCCCTGGTCATTGGGCTACCTATGGAAACCTACACTTGTGTCTCCCTGGGGAGACTATTTCTCTCCTGTGGAGTGGCAGCAAACATCGATCTGCGGCGCCCAGGAATAGACTCTGTCCTCACAGGTACCATTTTACACCATGGTGGAGTGGAGCTGTGGGTCTTGCTCAGAGAAATTAACCAGTGGTTCAGAGGAGGATCGCACCCGGGACCTCTCGATCCGGAAGCGCGCGCCCTACCCCTAGACCACCGCTCCCCACTTTGTAATAGGGTTGCTTGTGCGATAATATGGAACACATACCTGTGATGGCACTTTCTCTGGTGGTTCAATACGGATCTTTGGATCCCATTCGCCTGGTGGTAGAACTGTCACCTGATCCAAGAACTCATCAAGACCTGTCAATATTTCTTGACGATTTCTGGCTTTGTATGCAACTTCTCGGTTGATCTAGGTGTGGAAAAAATACAATTAACGCGAGGAACACGAACAAAACATACCCAAAGCATGTCCCAAAACTACTTTGAAACAGTTTTATAAAAACAATATTTGGAGTATGTTAATGTTTTCGTGACCATTGTAATAAAGGTGTAATGGACAAAAGGACATTGCAAAGCAGACTCGATGGTATAAAGCTTGCTAGATCTATTTGTCAGTTAAAATCATGAGGGTGACAGCTTCGTATTCACTGTAGTAAAAACAATGGTACTGTTTACGAAGCTGGTCCCAATGTATACATGGCGAAAAGGATATAATTTATAACGCCGATGACGCCGGACTTAAAGATTCAATAATAATGTTTTATTACGTCATTATGACGTCATGATGACGTCAGAAAATACACACCTCGTCTACCATTACTGTAGATATAGATCGACCGATTTCAATGCATTTATCCTCACTGCCCGGTGGTCCAAGCAAGATGAATACAAATCTTGTTGGTATTGGTACTTCTGTGATGTCACCGATGTTACGTGCTTCCGACAGACGAATGAATGCCGATACTTGGTATTTCAAACAAGGTAATTCTCCAACCAATACGTTACATGCTTGTGAATCTGGAGGTACTTTTCTCATAAAATCTACGTTTAACTGAAATAAAACAATTGGGAAAACGTGTTATCGACTTGTTTCAATATCACTGACTAGATTCTATATTGATAAATTCACTTAGAACTGCATTTTATTAATCGTAATAGGCCTGCCCGTGACCTTTAAGTATTTCAAGGTCAGGTAATCGTGGAGGAACAATAAACAAATCGCTCAGGACAGGCACCCAGAGAGAGGAAAACAGTCAGTGAACTTTCATAGAATTATCCGCTTATACTAGTAGTCGTGAAGTAGGACACAAGAACAGTCAATGTCTTACTTTTTCCCCCGTTTACATTACTAACACGGTCAAATTATGTTGAATTAACCGCGCATGTATGTTTAATGTCAGCTAGGGGAAAAGTCAGTGAATCCTGTCAGCCCATATACGTTGCAAACATGTTCATAGTCTTTCTTTTTCTGCGTTTGCATTACTTACACGACCATAAAAGTTGGATAACAGCCCATGTATGTTTCGGGTCAGTGAAGGTCGATGGAATACTGTTAGCTCATATATAGTAGCAAGCCTGTTCAATAAATCAGCCACGTGGTTGTGTGTATTAGTAATGGCTTTCACAATGTTTAATTTATATCATTATAATAGAATATGTGGCTATAAACACGGCCATGGGTGATAGGTTAATGACTCCACTGTCACATATCCATGGCTCGTATCACTAGCCAATTACAACCATTTTATAGCTGACCATATAACAATAACAAGGATCACTAATTATACGAACATCAGGTGTCAGCTGTCAAGGAGCTTAAACTTGTGTTTACTTGACCGAAATGCTCAACCTTGAAACGTAGACTAGGTATGTGTTGTATGTGTTTGGTGAAAACAACATTTGGAGTTGAATGTTTGCCTGACCTCGTAAGGTGTTTCATAATTGCACTACCGGTGTCATTTCGTGTTGTCCAGAGTTAGTACAATAAATACTAGTAGTCGAACCGATACTAGCTTTGGTGTTCATGCAAACATGTATAACGTGTTGTTAATGTCGCTTGACGGTTAAATGTAGATTATTGCACCTAACACCAGTTGACCTACTTTGGCTCGCAAATGAGCTACTCGTGCATGTAATTGGAGGAATCGCCAGCGGCTTGTCATGGATCAGGTTGGAAATAGTTATTTAGCAGCACAGATTTCGTTCAGCTGTATTATGTACACAAGTATAACTGGTTTTGAGTGGCACAAATGATTAATCAAATATTCAACTTACTTTAGCGGATGAAAAACTCTCTTTAATATTTCCATTACTCTCGTTTCCTAATTTTTGACCTGAAATCAGAAAATTGTATTTGTATTGTACGTCATATTGAACTCTCATAAGGCCAATCTTTTAATTACAGACTAGTCCAATAAAGCACATTTACAAACAAGTTGCAGATGCCTATGTTACTAAACGTTTATTTTTGGTTAATCGTTATGGTTAAGTTTAAAGTCGTTCCGGACAATCATGTTGCCATTGTGACGTCAGATTGACGTCATTGGAATGGCAAAATTTCGGGTCCAATTCTAAATAGAAAATCTATATCTTGTTGGAGTTAGTTTAAAACCATCAAAATCTAGTTCACGGTGTTCATTTGGATCGAAGTATATGTACTTGAGATGGTCTGAAAAAAATAATTAAGTTTTCAGAGGAGAAGTAACGTTATGGTTTGTCATTTGAACTGAGACCTATAATAACTTTACATACTTTTTGAATAATTCTTTTTCAAGGCCTTGTCGCTTTCGCTTCCTGGCATAAGACTTCTCTTCCTTTTTTCATGAGCAAATACATGCGGTGACATCAAAGCTTTGCGAACCTCGTCCCGGGATTCTTCGGACAAAGTTTTGTTTGCGATTAAATGATCTAATACTATGTCTGAAAAGTACAAAAATAACACAATTTGGTTTAGTATGTTGCTATATATGGTTATGTAAAGAAGGGCAGTTAGAAGATTGCACTACCCGAATGTGTTGTGGTACACCGGCTTAACTCCGAGTATCAACAATATTTCTGTAATATGATATGGTACATTAAAAACCTTATGCTGGACTTTGTTATGAATCTATACTACAGTAGCATGCTATTTATTACACTTGCATAAACTTCTAGGCGCCTAATGAAATAGAAAAACATTGTCAAACATTGTAAAAGACGCCTTTGGCACTGAATATTGAGAAATGTCAATTGGAATGATATTCATCTCCCGACGGTTTACAGATTACATGGACGACACTTATTATTATTAACTATTATTTTCATTATGTTCTTTATTCTATATCTGGCACATAGGGTGTGTGATTATAAAGTCCTTGTGGCCTAAAATTAATGATAAATTTCAGACAACGTCAAAACATGCAAGGTAAATATGTAGCAGTGTAACTCCCTTGCTGGGACACTTACAGTATTAGATACAAATACAAATACATGTCATTTGTATAGCGCAAACATTATGAAATCACATTCTATTGCGCTTCACAATTATACACATTCACTTAAAAACATTCAATTTAAAACCTGGATTCTAGAAACTAGATTTAGTCATATGATAAAGAGCACACTCATTGCCGATGAAACTGCCTATACAAATAAGTTTTCAAATATGCTCTGAACCTGGTTTCACTTTTGATGTCTTTGAGATAGTTTGGTAGATCGTTCCACCATTTGTGACCAGTGACGGCCATAGATATGTCTGCTAATTTTGTTCGCCGTCTAGGAATGTGAAAGTTAGATAAATCTGAGGAATGCATAGTACAATATCTGTACTACGTAGTATACTGTTACCCAAATAAGCTCCACGTGATTAAACCACGGTCACAAAAACAGCATCCCCCTCCTTACCTATGATCTGTGTTATATGATATGCATCCAAGTCTAATATGACAGCACCATTCAGTATGGTAGATCGTAGTTCAAACAATGAATGTAAGGAAAGTGAAGCTACGTGAGGTTTGGACCATCTTTCACCACCTTCTTCTACATCTTCCTCATACTTCACCCATCTGTAAGCATATTATTATATTATTGAGCAGTGTAATATCGTTTTTTTTAAATGGGCTTTATTAAACTCCCGCACCGTGATTTATGTGATAAAAGTGTAATAATAAATACAGTGTAATCTGAGAAAACCGAACACCGAACACCTTTCGGACTGCGTAAAACGTTCAGAATTCGCAAAATCCAGATTTCCCTACACTTTTACATGGAATTAAAGAAGAGAAATTTCGGGACCAAATTATATGTTCGGTTAAGACAACATTCCGGTTTTCTCACGTGTCGGTTTCACACATTACACTGTATATTATATTAAGCAAAACATCATTCTATGTATCAGTTGATATTTAATTTAAGGATGTTGAATGGGGGGGGGGGTACTTGATAAACTCTACATAAAATGCATTACCTAGATGTTTGCCAATAGGACATCACATGACACAGAAGATTACATAACATCCTTCTGTATTGAATTCTACGCATTATCAAATACAAGAACACATGCAGTTTTGTTTTTGGGCAAGTGTTATATCGCGGATACACGATGGCCAAATCGACTGGCAAACATTCCACATGTTAAGGACAAGGACTTATGTCAATGTGACGGACGAACCCAAAAGTTGCACTTGATATCAGAAACAGGTCTAAAACGAAAATGAATTACAGACGTACCAAATTTTTAAAATTTTCTTTGATATCAAGATTAATTCATGAATTTATTACCAAAATCGGTATTTCTTACATTTTGTACTTTGATCCGCCATTTTGACTGATAACTGCATTTAGGTTAGGCATTAGTCTCAATTACTTTATATTATAAGTAGTCTGTCTTTCGTGTTAAACGGTGTATATAGCGCGCTTTTTTCTTTTAACTTTAACTAAGTTTTAATGACCTTTAGCAGCTGAAACATTTCATTGTAATGAAACTGTCTGAACATTACGAGGACAAACCGCTAAGTTAAACATGATTGTCATTTCCGTTACCAAATTAGTTGACTAATTATACCTATTCTTTGCATAACCACAATTAACACAAATATCAAATGGGCTTGACTCGGAAATATGTGTATTTAGTGATGTCCTTCGTGGATGCTATGCATTTGTTTGATTCAGGTTGGCGGCACGTGTCTGTCGTGTCCGGAACATTCTGATTAAGGTCTCATATAACACAAACCCCAATAGTAAGACCAACTTTGTGACCCCAGAAAACATGTCATTTTATTGAAATAGTGTATCATTAATATCAGTTAGGTTATACAAAACGTAATAATGTAATTGGACCAAATAATGTCTTATTACAGATATTATCTCAATATTGGTGTATCATACACATTATCCAGTGGAAAAGGGGTTGGCAGTTGTGCAATTGGTTGAAAGTTAGATTTGGTATTGAAAATTGTCTTCTTGTTTCTGGTGTGTTTTAGTACTAATGCAGAATTAAGTTGAAATCCAGTAAAATGAACATTATGTTTGGATTTGTAATATGGACTTAGAATTTGGTTTTACTGTATCAACATACCTAGCATATTCTCTCCACTGTTTGTCTTGTCCGAAAGAAAACAAAAGATCCAGTTGACAAAATACACCATGGGGTTGATGCTGATCATCGTCAACTTCTCCTAACAACGTCTGTACGGTCTCTGTCGGTGATTGGACGGCTATAAATAGAAACCAACGAAAACACGTTAAAACCTGCTGCTATAAATAGAAACCAATGACAATCCGTTAAAGTACGCGTAGGTGATCAGACAGCTAAAACAGAAACCATGAATATCCATTACAATGCGCTGATTGGACTTCTTAAAATAGACTGGTCGGATATAAAAAGACACATAACTCGTATCTAAGGAAACGAGGCTTTGTTAAATCAATGTAGATCTACGAAGTACGTCTTCTCGTTAAAATATGTGAAACTAAGACCATGAAAATGTACTACAGAACAGATATATTATTCACATGTCAAAATACGTACATGTATATTCAGCCATTAAATAATGCTGGAATAAATAAAATCTATATACGACATGCCGTTTGGAATAGGTTTAACATAAGAGAGGCTAACATATATAATTATGTATTTTAAGGAGTCTGGCATTCGATATAATTATACAAAGTTGCTGCTTAAAGCAGGCCAGTGGCAGCGTGTATAATACATGTACTGTAGGGTGATACACATGGCTTATTGGTGTATTATATTATACTGGATGCTAAAAAAGGTGGTAGATTCTTTGGATGACCACTGGGGCATATTTCAGTGTAGCTCGTTTCTGATATATATTTAACAAGTAAATGAAAAGAGAATATGAAACAATTAAAGCATCTTGTTTCAGCGTAACTAGGTCACTGGGTCACCAGACTGACAAGGACAGCACATATAGTTTTATCTTTGTTTAAATATGGAAATGTCTTTACAAAAACGATGCGTTTTTGTTATAATTAAGAACGCTAGAATAAATTATGTTTTAAGTGTATTTAACTTTCTTTGTAATGCACCGGAGGGCATTAAAATGTAAAACACAGATGAATTTCTTAGAAAGCGTTAACGTGGCGTCTAAGAAATGTCCTTTTGTGTCAAGCAAATCTCCGCTTTTTGTTAGTTTGGTTAAGATGCAAACGAACTAGCAAAAATCGATGAAATTAAAAGTTGTACTTAAATTTTTAAAGATAAAACCTCTCTGCTCAAGTCAAGGTGTACTACAACATGACCACGTGTTTCTTCTACGTGAACCAGTGTTGTTGCAAGTGTGACACTACAAGGTACGTGTCAAACATGGCGTCTGGCGTTTTTGAACACGTGTTTAAAGACAAACGGAAAAGAAAAATCATTTCATTGACACGTGTTCCTACAAGCCAAAACTGTGTGAAAGTAATTTTGACAACGTGTAATAATCTGTAACAACAAGGCAAATACAATGTACAATACACTGTAGGAAAATTGGATCACTAGACCAAATTAACTTAGACTTACAAGATGGCAGGAGGGGCAATAATGTTATTACATGTACATTGTAGTACCCCGAGCATAGCCTTCATTTGCTTTATTTCTACTGAAACATGGCAGGCGTAGTATAACTACCGATACTTTTCCAAAACCGTGAAAAGACATTATATTATATAATAAATGCAATCTATGAATTTGGAATTAAAAAAGAAAGAACATGTCATTGAATTAAAAAAAGATATGAGAACATCGGACACGGTAGCACTCAACTTAATATTTAGCATTGTGGACTGATGCAGGATTCTTTTACGTATAAAATCCACCAAAAATGAGATAACAGTGAAATATATGAAATGGTTAAATATTAGTACATCATGTCATTTCCCTCGACATATATCACATATCATATACAATAACCATTTCCTGCATCTCATGTTCAGTAGTTAGTATACGCTCAAGATGTTCACAGTTATTGAATAAAACAGTAACACCGTCTCCCCATTTCCGGTTAGTAGTTGTCACCTAACACCGCTTAAAACGATATGATAAAATGGCATCTGCTTATTAATAGTGGGAATAATAATTAAAAACGCAACCTTACATAAATTTAGCATACTAATCGGGCATATTTCCTTTCCAGTGCGGTAAGTATACGGTATAGATAAAACTTGTCCATGACATTGCGGGTTGTTATAAATGGTGTAGCTTACCACGTGGTTAGGTGATGAATGACAGACGCTACCGGATGTCGCTTCATATGGGCATTAACTTATGCAAAAATATACTTATGTGAATATCAAAAAGTCATGGATAGAGGAAGACTACATCTACGGTTACTCTGGAAATGTTTACTTCATGAACGAAGATTTTTTGTAGATACTACAGTATTATATTGCTGGATTATAATGAAGAAGGTCTAAGTACTACTTATGACCTTATAAGACTGATACATATTTAAATTAAGCAACACAAGGCATTTTCATTCTAAGCCAGCGAATTTTATAACCAGTTTTTAAAAATCTTTATCAGCGTTTTTTTTATAAATTTGGACAGCGATGATAGAAGAATTAAGTGGTCCGAGTTAGGTGTTAAACCCTCATACTGATATATCAACACTGAGTAGACATCTTATATGGACATAGTTTTTGTTAATGTCACTGTTTTGTATTTTGTTAATGACATAGTGCCACCTGTGACCCTCTTGGTGACATATGAGTTTCATTCAACATTGTTATGAACTATGGTCATGCTTTCTATCGACATCACTTAAGAGGGCAATGTCCGTTAATAATTATACAAAAAACACCACCAACAACACCAAAACATGCATGTGCATGCACTGGCTTGAACTACGATAGGGCCTATATATAATAATTATGTAGCATTATTCCTTGTAAATATAGTGTAGAATCTAGTTACCATTTGAGGTTGTGGCATTTATAGTTTTGAACTGTTTTAATTGATGCTAGTACACGGCAATGTATTCAAAATACTTCAAATGTATTTTTTTTCCTATTCAGTGAAGACCTGACAATTTCTAAAAAATTTAAACGTTGGTATAATCATGCTTGCTTCTTATGTACCCAATGATCAGTCCTAGCCTATGCCATCACCCCTTACCCTAGTTTTTTAGCCTTAGGTTAAAATAATTGACTAACCGTTGTACATTTTATATATTGTATTGCTGAAAATTTAAACAACACCATTGGACGATGTTTGAAGTATAAAATAATGATCATATTTATAATGGACTAACCTAATACCATTCCATTTCCATGCATATATTTTACATACAATACACAATCTACATGTGTCTACATACGTGGGTTGACTATCTATGTAAACAAACTATGGCACCAAAACACCACATACTGTGCATGTCTATAATCACAACTTGCAACTAGTCAATAACTACCCGCACATCAACCACTACCAATGCCACAAGTAACAAAATAAATCAGTGACCGAAACAACATATCTAACCGGTACGGCGGTGTCCCGCCCATTCTGGTTCCCTCATAGTCAGGTACCAAGCTCGTGTCAATGGTTTACCCCCCCCCCACACACACCAAGACAGATACTTAAACCATTGGAGCACTGTAGACGGTAAATGATGTAAATGTGCATGGCAATCAAGCTGTTTTGATCAGTGTTAGCACATTCATAAACAATTCCTATGCGGTTGTTATGGTGATGTGCAGGTTTGTGTCGAACTATGTACGAACTTAGTACAACTATATGGTATTCTAGCAAGTAGCATTTTAACACAGTTATCCTTTACCAAATAAAACACCAAAGTAGGCGTGCAACATGTCATTTGACCCTTTTCTTACTTAACTTTAATCTTCCTAAGAGGCGTCAGTCGTCAGTGAATCTTAATGGCATTAAACACTCCGTGAATTCAAATTGCGTACAAATAAAATAGTGGTAAACAAGCATGAAAATAGTGACAATGACTTATACATATACCTTGAATGTCTTATTTGAGTAGAATTTTGATGTTCTCAAAGATCGACGATTGTTTTTTCGAACGTGTTTATAGCTTGGCTATTTTGACTTGAGTCTGACCTTTATGCAAGAATATATTACAAGGTTCTCATGATACTCCCCGATTATGAAAACATAGACTCGGTGTTGTAAATGTTGAAAATATATCGACTGTTAAATTATGGTAATCAATAGTTCAGCCTCATGTCAATGTGACGAAGCTATTCGTAAAACTAACTGACTGACTGAACGTTCCAAGAGTTGCTAAGCTAAGAAAGTAAAGGGTAAATGTGTAAGACTATATGGGACATAGTGTGTTACCTTCAAGTGCTTCTGTAAAGTTAAATAAAGACCAAGAAAGATATAATATAGATGATTAAAACAGTTGAAATGTTAGTTTAGTATATTGTACACACAACAAAACCTCATTGAACGATTATAGGGAACGTACGTCCACCACGAACGTCAAAACTACCTAGAACTTTTTATCACAACATACATCAGGTGTGTGTTTAATTAAAGGTTGGATCAGTATTAAAATTGCTGACTAGGCAGATTAAATTGGCTGACTAAGGTTTCGTTTGATTTAGGCGAACATAAGTCCAAAATAAAAACGTATTCATTTACAAGCAATAAGGTTTTACTGTACATACATGTCATATGCAAATGAAACACGTTTTTAACGTTTTTGAAAGAATAAGAGTTATTCAAATAAGTCTTGCCTAAACTAATAATTACACTTGTACAATAAACTTGCAGAAATAAGGCTAGTAAGAGCGGTGGCTTTTAAAGGGGACAATGGTAAATAATACTAAATATAAGCATGTTTCCAAAATAATTGAAGTTGTCTTTACATAGAACTTTGACGGTGAAACAATGACGTCATCAGTTTTTGTTGTGGGTCACACATTTAAGTTACATACTACGCATGGTGTTTCATTCGCAACTAAAGTTCATGAAAACACATGTAAATACAATGGAACAAAGGTGTTTAAATAAGTTACAAGAAATAATAATGAATAGTGACATAATTTGTCGGTGAGATACAAGAAATATGGATGTTTTATCCTATACAGCTCATGTTAAAAGTTGTAGACACTGTGTTTGTCTGGATGAGGTTAACAAGCGACAGTTTAAGAAGTTGAGAAAATACATGTATTAATATCTAACAATACATAAGCTTGATGGTAAAGAATGATGTCCGCCATTTTTGCGCATGCGCACATCGTTCTATGACGGTAAGTATAATACATGATATGGAAAGGAAAGGAAAACTTGAATTAGGAGAACATGAACAATTAATACAATGAACATTTGAAATAGAAAGATAGAGAATGCACATGAATAATGTCATAGAGAAACAACACACACTTCTAGTATACATGTTTTGTCATTGCTTTTGCCGGCTGCTATCGAGTCAACTTTTGCTCATGGTAAATATTTATTCGATCGGTTAAAGGCGTCTCTTCTTGTTAACGTGAGTCTTGCAAATACGATCGTATCATTGATCATTTTAATAACTTGATATCTTCCGAAAGCGTGATTGCAAGTCTTGAGACAATGAGTAGGGTGCGACAAATCGTGCACTAACACATAAACAAGTATTTGGTAAAGTCCTCGCTATATAATTTGCATCTAGAAAGGTCAACACCGCGTAACGTCAACCTCGTGTAGTTCTTGTTGATGGGCAGTTTTATGCTTACCATTCGAATATTATCAAAACGAGGCACATGGCTAAAGACTGTGTTTTCCGCGAAACGCCAAACTTCGGATTGCAGCTGAAGGCCAAGGGTGTGTTTAATGTTAATATTGGTTGTAACGAGTGCTCGTCTTTCCGGTTCCAGACAAATAAATTATGTCATTAATCTCTCATTCTGAATAAATTCTGACATAAAGTTGCCATATATGGTGCATATGGAGACACACCCATCTTTGTTATGTTATAATTTCAAAGAAAAGTTGAAGATACTGTGAAAGATTATGTCATCTATGCAGACAAGCTTTATGTTATAGGACCTTCAGACAAAGTATCACATCAAAATGACAAACGGTGTAATGGCGTGCATAATGCATTTATTTACGTATCGTCTGCGCTTGAAACTTACGTTTTTGTCTGTCTACGTATTTACGTTTTTAATATTTTGTTACGTATATTATGAGCACAGCAGTATGAAATCGACTGCATCATGAATAACGTCAACGCATTTCAACAAAATGTCAACTGTGTAATGGCGTGCTTAATGCATTTATTTACACGTACGCATTGTCTGCGTTTGAAGCATGGTTTTCCGTAGGTCGACGTTTCGACATTTTAAAATGTGCTTGTGTTTGATATAAACATCGTATTTTAGATAACGCATACTTGTAACCGCATGTGCAATAAATCGTCTGTGTAATTTGACGTGTGTATTATATCGTCTACCTATTTCAGTGGTACTGCCAGCACGTGTTCAACAAACATACATATAAGCGTATTACTTCATTATTAAGAATAGTGTCTTAGTTAGTATACAATAATTGTATATAGTACAGATAAGATAAGTATTCGTCGAGATTATGTAATCTACGTTACCTTCGACAAAAGGCAAAGCTAAAATAAATAATAATAACTTGTACTAAGCGAAACCCACTCTTTCAAATACTAGTAGAGATAAAGTATATATTTTGTCAACTTCTGACGTATGCAACAAAGTAACAGTATTTTTCACATTTAGCTGTGAAATTACGCAGTTTAATTGTTTTATTAAAAGTACACACATCGGGGTTAGACAATAAAACCACACGGTCACTTAAAGTACATGACCGAACATATTATACTGAACTCCGTACAGACGAATTGACCAAAACCATGTACATGTAATATTTTTGTAAGTTATCACAATGAACAATATTATGGGAGTAAGGTCTGTGAAGACTTTGGTTTTGGGATGGGTATAAAACACGTACCTGTGTTGTTGAAGTCTGACGACATGAGGGCTGTACCGTCTGAGGTTCTTTCCTTTCGCCTGCGACTCTTCTTTGGTCGTTTTGGACGTCTGGGTAGGCGGACACCAATCACCATTCGGTGTTTATTGGCTGTAACATAAGAAAGAGATTGCAGTCACTTTTTTCATCACATTTGTCGTGATGGCACCACTTCCGTCTTAATGGTAGCTCCATGTACAGAAGATATTTCCAGTTGCTGAAACTTTGCGACAAGAGACACGTTAACGTTAAACTAAGAACTAATTCAATAGAGGCAACCAATTTTGAACGTAATTTTTCCGAATTCCGGTTCAGCTTTACAGCAGACTGCGAACCATGATATTGACACTGTGACACTGGGCTTCCAAAAATGTATCGCGTGCGACGGCTCAAAATTAAAGAAAAGTCCTTCTTGTAAGGTTAATATAACTTATTTTAAAAATGAAGTTTAAGGAAATACTGGGTATACGACATAGAACGAATTTTGATTGGTGTAAAATTTGCTTCGTGAATACTTTAAATGTGTTTGGCTTTTTCCTGAACCACATTCGATGGCGAAATTCGAGCAATTGGTAAAGCTCGTTCAGGGATCGAACACACATCTTCCCGGTACCAACAACGGTACCACGCCTATCAGACCAACGAGGTTCTCTCTTTGATTGGTAATGAATATTGATAACTGTAGAACAACTTACCGGTATCTTCTAAGTCATTGCTGCTCAGGTCACGTGTTATTCCACGGTCCTTAAGCCCGCCTTCCTCCATCTTCTTCTCCTCGTCAGCCATGATGACGTCACTTCCGTCTAGATCAAATCACGTCTACTACGAGAGCAAGGCAAACGATCTAGAACATTGGATCTGAAAATATAAAACGAAACAAGGTAAACTATGGTGTCATAACATGGTTTACCGAGTGTGACACCACATGTTTCCTTCTTATTTTTTTTGCAAACGCGTATTTCGTGTTAGAATCGATACATGATATAACAATGTATCTAGCCAGTCAAGGATTTACTACAAACACTAAGATAAGACTAACAAAACCAGAGGACAATTTCTTTCGATATTTGATTTTAGTACAAGTCCCGTATAACAATTGTTTAAGACTACATACAAATTTGGACAGATGCTAGCGATTTTTAATGTGTCTACACGTGTCGATGGCAATTTATACAACTGGATTGCTATACTAATTAGCATACGCAATCAATATAGGGCTAGATACGGATGACAATTTAAAAACTTGACAAAATTACTATGTCACCTCCGTTACCAAACCCCCTACATATTAAAGCATCGTACTTTTAACTGAACTATTTGTACATGCAACTTCGCTATTATATGTCCTACAAATTAAGAACAGCATTCAGTTAGACCCTTTGCAGCCCCTAAATTATGAAAGCCCAACCGGTCACGATTGTTTACTTTATATATGTTTAAAAGCAGTTATATATCATTTATTTGTAGACTAAATTCTAAAGAGGACGTTGCCTTTCTATATTTAGACTCCGAAATTCACATTGGTTGATAAAAAAAAAACTAAAACACTTATGAGCGAAATAATTTACAACCAAGCAAACATTGTTGGTGGTATTTTAGTGATATATTTTTTATAACATATGTCTATCGTACAAGTAACGTTATATGTCGCTTGTGGTATTCAGTGTAATTAATAACTGAGAAAATTAAGCAACGGAAACGAGAATGTGTAGTTTCAAATGAAAAAAGGCTACAACAAAATAATGGTACATTGTACAAGGAAACGAAATCTCCAACGAGACAACGACATTGTAAGCTTTCTTGCTTAAACGAAATGAGCCAAACGTGCCAATCATTTTTAAACGAAATGACAAATAAGACCAAAGTGCACTAGCATGATAGTGATAGTTTGTCTTGGAAGTGTTACATCAACTCAGAATGTAAAATAAGTGTACCTCGCTCAGTTTATAAAACACGTTACGCCATTGTTGCGTTTAACCCTCAAGCTTTGCACTCGTCACTCACCGTCATAATGCATCTTTGTGTGTAACTTGTTTAAATTTCGCTCAAGTGAAAGTAGTGCACTTAAGGGCACAGCCGTTTTGAACGTAAGAAAAAAATGAAATAAAGAAAAACTGACGCGAATGTGAGCCGAAACGATTCATTATTCAACAGTAGGTCAAAAACCTAGTGTAAGTAAAACGTATATTTCATTTTTTGTGTAATTTAATAATATTCATCACCGGATGCCACAAATATAATTAGTAAATTATAGTCCGTGATGTAAGCATTAATATCGCGGAGGAATACAGCAGTGTGGAGGAAGACTATTGTTCAAGATATAAAACGAACAAAATGGCGGAAGTGAGATAGACAAGAATTATAAATTTGAATTTCTAATGTCTATATCACGCTTGTCTTAGTGTAAGAAATCATGACACCAGCATATCAAATATGAATAAATTACCATAAGTACAGGTATTACTACGCACAATTTGATGACCTTTATATTTTCGGTGGGAAGAAAGTAGTCCCAAGAAAGTGTGCCTACATTTAGAAACCTACCGAATTGACAGAAAGGTTTAGGCTCGATCGATTCAATACAAAACACGAATATAGAAGATGATGAATCCACCGTCAGTTCAAATTCAATTTTCAGTTCGTCCTAATTTGTCCTTCACTAATCACGTGACAGAATCTGTCAGAAGTTATAAATACGTTTCTAAACGTAGACCGAATTCTATTTTTGGTGTCATTTATAATCAATTAAACGTTGGGTTGTGACGAAAAGTGCAAATTAACAATACGTATTCTGAATTATTTTTTTCGGTTTTTACTAACATATATCAAGTTTGCCAAATCACGAAAGTGAGTGATGAAATACCGTGTTGAAATATTCATAGAATATAACTTTTCTGCACTTTCGTTAAAATGAATATATGCTATATTTTTCACCATTAGTACTCCATATCCTAATTTAAAGGGGTAGATATTATTGAGGAAAAAACATAATGTCGAGTTCCTTGTTTGACGCTTCGGTGTATTAGCACTCTTTAAGACGAATTTGGGTTTAAAGGAGCATTGGTAAATACATTTAGACATATCGGGTTTCAAGACGTACCTTGATAAAACAGTTGGTGGACGATACTAGTACCTATTTGTTGAAAGTTTGGGTAAAAGCATAACTTACAGTATACCAGTACCAGTAGACCAGTGGTAATAATCACCTTTCCGATCACATTGACATGTCCATGGACCAAACACGACCATGGCATGTGTTGAAAACCAAGCAAGGAGGCCAAATCAGTACCGTCAGTTTCAATGTAGGTCACGGTATATTACGATTATGTGAGGGATCACACAGTACATTGTCAGTCTCAGGTAAATAGGGAGGTACTTTTCTACCCTTAAATTTTCATGAAAACTAAATTATGTCTTCACTTTACACTATGATCTGATCCAACGTGTTGCTATTCTCAGCAATGATACATGCAACATAGAAAAGTATAGGTCATGAAATGATATGCATGTAGTATAGGTTACGTAAATTACAAGAAAAAAGAGTTCAGAACCATCCATGTTACTACGTGTTTCAAATCAATACACGATCAGTACTGTTATCATTGAAATACTACTAGGTTCATATTTAAAAACAAATACGAAAACGCAATTTTCGTTACCCTGAAGGACCCTCAAAGTTGAAACTAAAATCAGATAATAAATAAATGATATGTTATCACCATAAAAATAACAAACTTATGAACGCAAGCGAAACTGTTTTGGTGAAAAATCGAACAGTATACCAAATATCAAAATATAAGAAAAACGTCGTTAAAATGCCATCTAAATCTAAATCAGTTTTACATATGTTGACCGCGTCCATTACGTCTACTCGTAGGTACTATAGTCGTGAATATACGGGGCCTAACCGCCCCTTGTATAAATCTGTCATCTTTGAAATGAAATAAAAGCCACAACTGGTAATGTCATCAAATAATAAATATTTCAACACTATTCCCTAATAAAATAGCAAAATTGAAGTACCACTCATTTCTTATCGGTCTTATAGTTTACGAGCCATCTTGATAGTTTGTTACTATAAATAGCAACAATGTCTATAAATAGAACATTCAAAGCGGATCGATCGTTAGTTTCGTACTTGATATTTTGGGAGAAATGTATTTAGATTAAAACTAAGTTTTATTGTTTATCATGTGGATAATAAATAAATATATATATCATTCATTGTAAACAGATACTGAGTTCGAGTTTGACACTTTTATAAGATCTTGTATTCTCAATCCGTCATCGTTCAAGTACAGTAAACGAAAGTCAGATTTCAGACAGACATAAAAACGGAGACTAGGCACGCGGTATTTCATCATTACAACCAAGGGTAAAGTACAAAGAACAGGAATAGACAACGTATGCACAATTTAGTCCGGTTTCTAACAGCTTTATGTACCTTTTATATAATCATCCGAGTTAAAATTCCAGGGGCGTACATCGAGATTATTCCATGTGTCATAACCCCAATCATCTAAAGGTGTCCGATTTTTAAACTGTAGATAGCGTGAGGTACATGTTGGTGTGTATCTGGTTCACTTCGGATGTACCACCAACATGTTCAAAATATACTTGCCCGGCATAATGGCATAGCGGCAGTTACGTTTCTGGAATTTATTGTTCGCAAAGTGTAACAGATTCTTTATTTTTCAAATGATTTTAAGTTTAAAATCTCGCCCCATGCAAGACATTATTTTTTTCAAATGAACACTTGATTTCTGTATAGCCCTAATATGCTTGATAATTGGATAGCGTTACCTGCTAAGGTCGAGTGTTAAGTAATAAAGGTGTACCAATAACATATACCCACTTCAGATCTGACTTTAGTTAAATATGAATTTGAATGTTTTAGTTTGTTAAAATAAAAAAATGGGTATAACTAATCAATCATCATGATTTATATCGCACGAATCAGGTTTTATGTTACCAGAATCCATTGTTTCATTGGGTATGACGCAAATTGTTTACGAACTTCCAGATTTATGTTTTGCAATGGGATCTAAAGTGTAGTGTGGTACGTGGCGTTACATGGCGTACGTGACATGGGTAGCACGACCAACCTTGTCTACAATAGAATCCACTGAATGCCATAGTACTTAGTAAATAAATACCCGAATTTCCAATACCCATAATATACTTTGTTCATTCATTCAGAGACTACGTATATTAGATCTACAAGTACAACGTATTTAACCTAGTTTCAAAATCAGACGTGACCCACCGACCCGTATTACGACTTAAACGTTTTGTTTTTCCATTCACCTTGTAATGTAATGGTCATGGGTTAATTTTAATCAGACGTTACATTGCAAAACAACTGTCAAGTTTTATTATTCTCCGACATTTATGTTTATACTTTAATTCCAAACGTCAGAAAGTTTTTTGCTCATTTATATCTTAGTTATTAAATGAAAACGAGGCTGTCCTGAAATTTTAACGAAAACTAGGTCATACACTGTGCCTCGTTTTAAACAACGTCATATAACACGGTTGACACGTGTATTTCTATGAAAACGACGTCGTTCGCCGTAAACAGGAAATAGTTAACATTTCGGTCACTCATTATTTCATGAAATCCAACATGAAAACGCTAACGCCTTGTGACGTTTATTAATATGCATCCTACCACATTATGGCTAAATTAACAATGCGTCGTCAAGAATATCTCCGAGTCATAGGTGATATGAATGGTACTAAAACCAGTACACTGTTGCTTATTATATTATATAGGGAAACAGTGTATGTGTATTTTTTATTTCCGTTTTACATAAGTACAATAAAAACTATCATCAAGATCACCACAATAATTAATAAGACGGGCCACCACAAAACTACCACCACACATTTCAAACCCATTTCCTCTTACAAAGATGTACTATTCTTTAATGAACGTCAATACTAAAACCATTGTTCAGTTTTTCCCATCATTGCCTGTATTAGTACAGGGGTTGACTGTCTACTATTTCGGGTATTTTTGTGTTATTTGACCACTGCAAGTTGGTGTTGAGAATGTTATATCTAAATGTAAAGCCACTGTTTCGTAATAATTTTTTAAAGTTCTTCGAATGTGGTTAGAAACAGTTTCGTGGGGAAGTAAATAGGACGTCTATTGATAGCTATCCTTGTTTGACGTATACAAGCATGTGACGTTCAATGAACATATTAAAGTAACCGTTATTTACCGGTCGTAACAGAACGGGATTTGAACATATACACCCTTCCTTTCCCAATACAGATACTTGAACTAGGTCACCAAAAGAGCCGATTTATCTTTGACATGACTTTATGAAACCTGACTTACGTGTGCTGTATCTTTTCATCTAAAACCAGGTCAAAAACAATAGACTGACACGTGTCTCAACACACTTAAAACTTCCTGAACACCGGCTCAATGTTATTATACTACATTGTAATAGTACATGATCATAAAACATTACTGTCTGTCTAAATTGACACTAAATGAAAATAACTTACAAGTATAGTATACATTATCAAACAAATAGAATTCATGAATACAAATTAGTAAATTAGAAGGTGTGGTGACTGTTAACGTGTTGCAGTGACGAATAAAATACGACTATTCAATTGAGAAGAAGCATCAATGATAACAGCAAAGTATTGTGTACCCGGAAATGGAGAGTTTAAAACCCAATTATGAAAAGCTCGGCCATTTCCGTTTGTGTCGAAAAACTATTGCAATGCATAAAGGCCGAGGCCATCGGGATGTTTAAAACCCGTACATGGAATCTATACATCCGCACAGTTCTAGCAATTCATCGTCTAGCAAGGGAATTACTGGTACCATTTTTTTTATATTTTGTCTTTGTTTAGAAGCGGCCTGTGATTCAACCTGAGACCTCGTACACTCGAAGCGGATGCTCAAGCAATAAGCTATCAATGAGGCGTGTATTCTGAATAATAAAATGTGTTTAATGTCAGTGGGTGAATCCGCTTTGTTAATTTTGAAGAATTTATTTCAAATAAATGATAACTATCCATGAATGAACATGTTTAAACGATGAATGGTTTGGGATTGTTTACGAATGAAATATGAAGGGTTCATGTGGAGATATTCAGTATAGTCATACAAGTAGTACGTAAAGCAGTTTGATTTAAATGAAGATTCACACGCTGCACAATATTGTCTACATTGATGACGTCACATGAGAACTGCTGTCCAAAATGGCGGCCATATTTGTACACCATAAGCCCATAACAATGACAATAACAATTAACTTCACGGCATAGAAAAAACAATGCGTGCTTTGAGAATTGGTATAACTGTGTCGAAAGGGAGTTCAATATCATATAGGGCCTGTCTGTATTACAATAAGACCTAAAGGTATGTAACGTCTGTTAATCTTAGGAACCTAAATGTTCGACATTGCAATTTTAACGAAAAAAACCCACGAAGTTTGATGTCCATCAAATGGCACAGGTGTACAGTATTAGATACCCACAGTGTCAGGGTCAAAGAGTTACTGGTTAGTGCAGATTAATCCTGAATAATTATTTGATTGAAGTTGGAGCTTAACATTAAGGGATTAAGGTTTAAAGGTACACTGTCAGATTTTAAGGACGTCGATGTGGCCAAATTCCAGTTCACATCGAAATGATTATCCTGTGTGAAACTCGTTCATTTGTGCGTGTATTATTTAAGTTTTGTGAATACTAGTACTTTGACTTTTATTGATAACATACCTTTAATATAAAAGTGCATATAAAATTGAACCAAACAGGTGGCCTAAAACGTGACAAAAAAAATACCAATACGATCGACTATGTCCCTTTAACTTCATTTTTATTAAGGGGGCATATGGTACAATATTTGTGTTTGAAAGTTTTCCGGTTTTACCGCTTTAAAAATAATATTATGCAGTATTTGTACGATCAAGTTCGTATAATGTAACCGCATACAATAGAATAGTTAGTTTTACTATAAATTATCATAAAGACGAGTGTGTTGTAGTAAAATGACCAGAGGACAGTGTAATTACGTCACAATAGTATTGACATGAGTCATCCTTTGTGAAAATTAATCATGTTGGTCAAATTGAAAAACTTCATTTAGTAGCCAAAGGGTAATATATGGTAACTGTATACACTATACAATGCCGAACGGGAGTTTTAAAGTGTCATCCTGCGTAGGATGAAAATACAATGCACTAAATACCAACATACTAGCAAATCAGGTCAGACGGAGGCCACTTGACCGCATACCCCTTGCTTAGAATGAGAAGGTACTACTTACGACCTTTTTAAGACTCGTACATATTTACAATCAACAGCACGAGGCGTTTTATGAGCCTATGTTCATGAAAATCTGAACTTGTCATGCTGACCAAACTGAAGTTGAAACAGCCTGTTTTACTATAAGTAAAGAGTAATTGTTTTCTAAAAATATCGATTTTGTACTTACGACCTTATCCATCTAAGCCAGTTTTTTCTTCGAACTCCTAACGAGACAGCACTAACAAAGTCATGAGTATGCTTCACACCAGAGGCAGAACTGAGAGTTTTATGTCAACAGTTCGAGGAAATTGTTTGTATGTTTGTGACATATGTGCACTGGTTGGGTCACCACACAATCGTATATATATTACTTAGACATGTCAGTTAATGCTGCAATAATCAATTGGTTGAATAGCAACTTATGACATTTCTCTTTTGGTACTTACCAGCACGTTTATATAGAACTGTTACATAACAGTTTATCGATACAATACAACCTCTCCAGAACGACCCTCTGTAGAGCAATACCCTCTCTACCACAACGCCTTCAACATTCCATTAAGCTATTGTTTACAGTAAATTTAACCTCTGTAGAGCAACAACCTCTGTACATTGGTCAAAATTTGCAGCTCCTAAAGGGTGTTGCTCTACAGAGGTTGTATACAGTCAACCCTGAATTATTCAGTATATAATATTAGTTTTATTATATATCGATGGCTTAGAATCAGAAGGTCGTAAGTGCCACTTACGACCTTTTAATATTCATACATATTAAGAATAAGCAACACAATGCGCTTCTTATGAGCCCATTTTCATAAAAATCTGAACTTATCATGTTGACTAAAATGAAGTTGTAAAAGTTTGTTTTACCAAAAGTTGAGAGTAAATGTCAGACAGTTTTTCCGTGTTTTCTCAAAATATCGATTTGGTAGTTACGACCTTCTTATTATAAGCCAGCGATATAATATACTTATAGTTTTATAACCATCATCATTGGAGAGCTCGTAAAATGATCAAACATTTTATTGTATGACAGTTACAAATCATGAATACATCATAAAAAGACGCACAGATGACACACGGAGACATCAACCCACATTAAAACTAATGCTTACAACTGTATGACATATTCATGCATCGATGCTTATCAAACGAGTCAACTCGTACATATAAGGCTTGAAATCCCACGAGGCAAACAGCATGGGTATTATTATTATACTTAAAGTTATTTTATGTCGATATTGAGACAAGCTCGAAAACTTATAATATTAATCACTGTCGACACCTCATTCTTGATGAGTTTCATCATCTCTCCTTGTTTTATATCAAATACACATTTTCAGGAGCCATAGGATACCCGATGTGTTCAGTGTTTGTACTTTTTATTTTAAAGTTCAGGAAAAACCTACACTTCCCAAATACTGAACCTCGCGAAACGAACAACGTCCTGACCATTTTAGTGGGCGTTCGGTTAAGAGGGGTGTCAACGTTTGTTCAAAATGTGGTGTCATCCTGTTTTATTAGTCCGCAGTTAAGTTGTAAATTCATTAAACATGTTTTATTCATATTATATTGTATAGCTTGAGTCATTATAACTTTACATGGTGACCCACCCCCCGATCTAAGTTCAGCACATAGTACGTGAATAGGTACTTCGATGTAGCTCCCTGTACTCAACAATATGACCCAGTGATCCAGTAACCCGACACAGTAGGATTTATGATGGTCTAGATAGCATCCCGAGCACACAGGACACTACAAAGTCAGGGTATAAACCGGTAGACAACCCGACATTGGGTCAACAAATCACCCCTACTCAACTTGATTGTCTTAAACTTAAACAAGTACCCACAAATCAGTAAGGAGTATGTTTGAATGATTATCAATAAATCAGGCAGTGTCAGAGAATAAGGACCTGGTCTGGATGTTAAGACCAAACTAGTTTAGCTACAATTACGACTAAGAAGGTAGTAAGGCAGTTTAGCGACTAAGTTTAGAGTCTTACATCAAAAGAATGGACCAATATAGAAGGCTTTAGACTACCTTTGATCCGACATTCACTTGAGTATGACAGGACTACGAGTGGAATAGTTGAAATAAGGGGATAAATCATGTGGAAAACCCGACAAAAGTACATTTAAGGATCATGAGGAAAACCTTAACAGTATAGGGAGGCTAGAAAAACACTTACCGAAATAGTTTATTCCAAATTTTAAAACAGTAGTTCTATAGCGGCCACATAACAGCATATTTTAATTCCATGATACAACTATAAAACAAACACGTGTGGCTTTTTTAAATATAAACAGTCATTCACAAAATAACTAAATTTTATCCAATATTGAACGTAAAAGATTTACCGCGCTTCACATAGGCTGAATACGAGACGAACTATAGTGTTACTACATTAAAGCGACCGTGTCGGAGAGTAACACATTCTTAAAGGGGAACACCGTGATTTATTTTGTATCCGAATTCATTTATGAATGGAAATACTCTATTTGAAACAGCTGCATTTTCTTTTTATTCATTTAAATTAAGTTGGTTAGCTCTATTTGGCCTATTTCATTCAGATATCGAGAAATTGCCTGCTGATTCGTGAAGAACAATTTGGTACATTTTAATTCTATGAAAATTGGTCAGGTCAACAACAGAAGTATACGCATATGGCTGAAATACATCCTAAACCCCCGTCAAATAAAAGAAAATCGTACAAAAATCAGATTGAAACGCCTATTGCAATGAATGAACGGGCCGCTTTAATACTATAAAACGTACCTTCATTAATCGTTAAAAGATCAAGTAGTGATCCAGCATGAATGAATGAACGGGTCATAGTAATCGTAGGTAGTCTAACGTGGAAATGCCTACAAGTTTACCTTTTAATTCGTACAAACTGTATTTTTTAAATTCTCCAATTTAAACAATTGTTCGTTTTGTTTTAATTGTTTTGTTTTAAAACAAAGACTCGAAACTTTTACAAAACAAAATAATTGCAAAATTGTGTCAAGGTAAAGTACATATTAAAAAAAATATTGGTTCGAGACTGGCACAGTTTGAAAAATAAGGAACTAAATACCTTTACTTTTCCAGTTAAAAGAAAATTAAATAGAGTCTAGACGATTCTATGAGGTTTTTTTTCAATTAGGATGTGTCATTCAGGTCGTATTAGACCGTTTATGGTGGAATTGTCGTATAGGAAAACCATTATGCAGAATTACATCAAAACTTTATACCTACGCTTATGTTATAGAACGGACCAAGACATAAAAGACGAGAACAATTATTGGTAAAGAACAAGGTTTGTTGAATAACAGTCCATATGTTCGACTTTTGCCTGACAAAATAGTTCTATACTTAGCACAGAGGAATTAGCTGTAAGAAGACATGATAACGGATTACTGTCCAAATATTCGGCTTATCCGAATCAATGGCACTTAACGCCGATCTAGTAACATCGAAACGAACGGGTATAACTTTTGTCTTTGAATGTTCCATATATATGAAATAAATGGTAACATAGTTTGTCTATTCAATAGTTAAATACATTTGTAGGTAAATTAGATCACGTGTTCAAAAATGCCCATTTAAAATTTTTACAATTTTCTGTAGAATCGGTCCTGGTGGTTCAGTTTTTTAGAATGTCCACCACCGTTCGATTTGAGGTCAAAACAAGGCTGATTGGTCTTTCAGTGCATAAGGTCAATTCCGGGACTTACTGGTCCAGTACTATTTGGTAGTCCCCATAACATGAAACACCAGGATTGTCGTTCGACGAAGTGTAAACCTTTCTTGAGCTTCTTTGAAAACACTGGTGGCCGACTTTCGTTTAAGCACACTTATGTACGATTAATCATATAGGTGCCTCGAATCCGTTAGTGACGAATTTATGAATTGAAAATATAGGTGTTTATCAAAGTACTGTTTGTCGTAAGTAATATATGGTACTTCATTTCATCAATGGATATACGGCATGGTATAAATCTATGACGAGTTTCTATAAACGTAACACTATTTATACAGTGTAGCTTGCCTTAAGGGAAAATAGTATACACCGAACAGGAAAGCTTATTTTTAAAACATGTGACTTTTTCATACAAGTACGTCGTTTGTGTCATTGGGCATCCATTGAAACATGGATTTGGCTACTGAAGCCACATAATTATATGCTTTTCTTAGATGACCATTAACACTGCCTTGATTGTCTATAGAAAATAAACAACCGAACCTATTTCATTAGTTTATACATTTAGTATTCGAAAAATGCACACACATTACTCGTATGTCTTTAACCATAAAACTTTTGTAATGTAAATGGTCAACGGAATGTCGATATACGATATGTGAACAGTATACGTAAATATCAAACCGTTTTATCAAAAAGGGTTTGATACTAAGTAAATTGATGCATTTAGTAAACAGATATGATACTTACGTACAATGTAGTAGCATACGAAGGTTTACACAAAATAATTTACTGACACGAATATGAATAGATATTATGGCTGGATATAAAACTACAATAAAACTGTTGTACATCGTATTGCAATAATTCATACTTGTGTGCAATTATTCACCAGAGAGAAATATACGATGCGCGTGTCAGTGACAGATGATCGCTGGCTAACTGTGAACATTACGACCGTCACGGTGTATGTTATATAGCGCCATATGTCATTTACGTTACCAACGTGTAGATTTGAGAATTTATGACAAATGTCCTCCAATGATCATGTCTGTCATGTAACGACGATTTACTGTACCTAAAACTCGTTACAGCACCACGACAATGGACACTGGCTCATTAGACTGGGATGGGTAGATAAATGACCACATAAATTATTGTTAAACGGTTATGTAGGTTACCTAGTGATGTTGACTACGGTCAATAATATGACATACTAGGAAAGTGTCCTACTTATGAGTAACGCACACATATAAGTAAAAATCACATTCGTAATGAACTCACAGAATTTTAATAAAAATAATATTACATGTGTTTAACTTCTTGTCAGGATTAAAAAAAATGCTATTTAAAAAACCCTAAATGAACGTATGTGAGATCTAAGAAGACAGAACATACTGGGTTTAAACGTAATGGGTATTCGTCACAGTATGCTATACATAATATAATATTCATGTCTGGTTGCATTAGGGTTAAGAAAGATGATGTAGTTTGTTATTTTATGATGATATAAGCTAAAATGTCAGCGCGACAATGACAGTGGAAACTTTCATACGACAGACTCACAGTAGTAAGATTGTTGAACATATTTAGAATGAATGCACGGAGACAAGCCATGATATCAGCATTTATAATTAACTAGAGCGTCATAAATCACCGCTTGTCAACGCGCCGGTAATTAAACCTAATATTATGTGGCGTGCTTAATTAATTCCGTGAAGTTTTTAACTAATGGAAAACGACAAAAGTGGTGGTTTACGTTCACTGTACATAATGTCTCGCGCCGGAAGTGACGTCAGATCACACCACGTGACTGACTGTATTGTTGCGATAGCTGAGTCTGAGTGGTAAAAAAATAATAGTTGTGTACTTTGAATTTCTAGGCGATGACGCCATGACGCCATTTAGTATGAGTTCGATTCCAACTAGGTGCAACTTTTGTCGTGAATTATTTGTAAATCAGCATATTTTCTTTACGTTCTTAATAATAGGCAAAAACAATATTTAACTTGTAAATTAATTATATATAGAAACATAATTATTATATTAATATGACTACAACGATGTTAAAACACTTTGTCATATACGTTACCAAATTTAATTCAACTATACCTACAATTCATCACAATTACTACATATTAAGTCATTAACAAATGATTTAAAACGAGCAAATTCGTAGTATAGAATCTAAATATTCTCATTTGATTGATGTAGGAATCGTTTACCGGTGTATGACAATTGACAAATACAGACAATTAACTTCAAACCAATGTACCGAACTAATCAATAATACCACCTTCATTATCATCAATATAGCCACAACCGTCACTACAGCTTCTAGTACCAACCTATTAGTCAATACCACCAACCGCGTCTAGTAGCGACCTACATGCTGATATCACCGGCAATATGGCCATTGGCGTCACTAATAAGATTAACGTCACCACTGACGTCACTAAAATTACCATCATTGATTTAATTGTCGTCATTTTAATTAAGATGGTCACTTGACGTCACCAAATTCGTCACCATCATCAACATCACTCATGTCACCGCCAATGTCATCAATAATTATTGCTGTCATTGTATTATGATCGTCACTTGACGTCACTAAAGTCAACATCAGAATGACTTTTGACGTCACGTATGACCCAATCACCATCATCGTTGTCGTCACCTATATCAACGAAAATTCACCGCCACCAGGTGTGTCGTTGTCATCTCTTCAAAACCAACACTTGTGATATCAGTTGTGATTCTCACAATCGTCTAGGTCAACCAATTTCTTTATTATTGTCATAGTATCATTTTACATATATGTACAAGTTGCAAATGTACCATCGACAACGAAATACTACAAGTTAAAATAATATTAGGCCTATATACTGTATACCGTCGACATATCATATTTAACTATTTCAGGCTTTTCTATTTTATTAGTCTCATTTCGGGTAAAGGTATGAATAAATGTACACAAAATGGTCAATATTTGTTTAAAAATAAAATGTCCCATATCACTGTGTGGTTTTATTTTATTTCGTTAGAATAAACAACTAAAATGCGTTTATTACAAGCAAGGAATCGTGAAAAGGGTCATCGGGTTCGTTGGTCTAATTCTTAATGACGAATTTATTTTCGTAGTATCTGTGCGCATGCGTCGATCAGTCTGCACTAAGCATCAATTTATAGATCTGCAATTAACGTTGACATGTTTTATTGTCCAAACAAAAGATGGTTGTTTAATCAATATCTATAAGATAGTGGTGGTGGGGATAGGAGCTTTAAATGTATCACCAGAATGAGTTTTTATTCTTTTGAACAAAATGACACCGTATTAAGGCAAACTCCATATACACAAAATCGTGTGCATTTGCAATTGAACATTCAAATGGGAATTCTATGGACTGTTTATCAAGGCTGTCTCCCCACCCATTCGAACTTTATAAATGTCAATGGATGAGTGTATGTCTACATAAAAGATGTGTTTTAACCAGGTCAGTATAAATATAATTGATTTACAGATACGTTTGTCTAAATAACATGCACACATACACTTTTAGCAACATTATTGTATGTATATCCCGATAACCCTTATGTCGATAACGCGACTTCATACTAATATATTTTACACCCATACGATGTTGACAGTCAAATATAATGTCAATAACACGCCACCATACTGATTTACAAATACGCGTAAAGAGTGTGTACTGTCGAGAACACATGTTCGGTGTTGGCAGTCAAGTCTAATGTCGATAAGACAACACCATATTATTTTAACGCATATGGAATGTCTAGCCTAGACGCATGTCCATAAAACGACACCATACTGTTGTTACAATTAAAGGCGGCTCTTTGGTTGATAGAAATAAAACTGGTTGGTACACATCTTTTCTATAAATACAATCGTGATACGTCTTACCTATTTACGTCATTAATTGATATAGAGTTAATAGTGAACTACTTACGTAAATGAGCTTAAGCTTTAAATGTACGATGCGAACGACAGCTGCTGAATTTAGCTTTTTGATGCGATTTGTAAACATCTAATACGCTGAACACACCACAGGAAACGGGGCTGTCTTAATTCAAGACAGTACGCAACGTTAACAAGTCATTGTACTCGGAAGGATTGTATCTATTTTGTCATGATCACAATGAAAAGGCAACTTGAAACTGTTATACATATGTCTCAATATTTATGAATGAAAAATGTTGGTTATGTCAAGTGAAGACAGCCCATATAAGTATACATCTGTCACATTGACGCAGTTGCATTGTATTCTATATGTCTTACATAGTACTATGTTTTACAAACGCAAAACTGTTTATCAGGCTATATTTTTACATCAATTCATGTTATAATATATGGTGTGTATATACATGTTTTACTAGGTACTCATATGCGAGTGTGCCCATCAACTGTCTATTGGTAAATTACAGGCTTGTATCGACAGGTAACTGTATCATTGACAACGACAGAAACGAAAATAGAAAAGAAAATATAAGTTTTACAAAAAAAATTGTTTTCCTTTTTAGTCTTTATCAATGATACAGTTACCTGTTGTGTGCATGACTACATTAGAACATAAATTGACTGACTCAATATTCGAACACGGATTGATGATGTTACAAGAGAGTACTCTACCCTATACCAATGTGGCGTTATTTGTAAGCATACTTGCGAAAGACGTTACAGGAGACGGGTATACGGGATTTTATACCCATTAACAACAGAACAGAGCAACAACATCACAGCGCTTTAAATACTGGATATGTCAAGCAAACGAAATTGTAGAAAAGTTAAGAATTAATAGATTCTACTACCAACCTACAGTCGATGTTCATTGAATATCCTAGATTTTACTCCAATCAACAGCAGTACTCCGTACACTTAGTTGTATAACGTAATAAAACATGTAATAAAAGTAATAACGTTAGTGTCACACTAACGCCATCAAAGCACTATAAGTCGCTATTTAGTTCACGTTTCAATAAGTCCTGAAGACAGATGTGTTTTTTTTAAAAAATGCATGCATGCACTGTAAACATAGCAAATGACACACTCGATTTTAAAACATCGTGTTTCAAGTTCCAAAGTTTATTGCGCTAAACAGGTCATCAATAACACACATGCACTGAACACAGTGCTCAATAAAATACTGAAAACGGTATATATTTAACTTATTGTCGTTTCGTAAGGATGGAAGCCAGTTTAGTTAGATAATGTTGCCCCTTGTACGTTGTCATTTTGTTTGTAATACCCGTTAAGAATAAATAATTGACATCTACTTAGGGGTCTCTCGCTCGAGGGCATTTCTCGCTAACGTTTCATTTCATGTGTGAAAACATCGTATTCTGCGTTAATAATACATTTTGACACAAAATAAAACATAAAACACGATGACATCGATAACTTTAGCAGTACAACTTACACGACAATAATTTTGAGTTATTTATTTACCCCGACCTTCACAGAGAGCGTTAGATTCAGATGCTGGCGGAAAACAGTGAGAGTTTAATGGAGATGCCTATAAATTAGTAACTTAAATTGAGACGACAAAGATATTGTTGCATTTTGTTATAACTAGCCTAAAAGCGAGTTTTAAATATGGTTTTGAATAACTGAGAAATACTTTTCAAATATACAAACTAATAATAGAATTATGAAAAAAACATCTAGCATGCATTATGTAACTTAATAAGGATATTACTGATGAAAATATACGATTAATAAAAATATTTATTGTTATTCAATTTCAACATCCTTCCTGACAAATATAATATAAAACTAAAACAAATTTAAAAAATATACATTAATATAAATAGTATTTATAAATCCATGACCTAATGCTACCTATGCTGAATAAATATTATTTTTATTATCATTATTATTGAGACTAATAAAAACATATAATACTCACAAAAGGTTTATATTTTTAATAAAATAATCATGATAATTCACAAGTTTACACATTACCTCGACTTTCCTTAAGACAGCGAATATCCGACAACTTCTGCGGGGAGTTTCACGTAAGTAATTCTTTTTATAAGAGACAGTCATGTGGTGACAACCCTCAATGAATATCGCTCAGACGACAGTGATAAATTTATAGCTCGTTTATTCGCCAGCGGTTTATACATAACCCCTGTGTTTAAAATGGTAAAACAAGGTAAAATAAAAAAAGAACGTTGAAACGTTTAAATGCACGCCACACAAGCAAGCTGATTATTAATGCTTTAATTGTTGAATTATTATAATAAGTGAACTGAGTTACTTAATTAGTGTATAAAGGTCATGCATCATTGATGGATGGAAAGTTTAAAATTAAAGTAAAAACCGAGTACAACAGTAGAAACAACCAAAGCAAAACTAGAATAAAACAGCAACAGCAACAGCAACAGCAACAACATCATAATCGCCAGCATTCAACAACAGCAACATTAACACCAGAATAAGCCATAGCAACAACAGCATCGCAATTGTAATCAACAATAACAACATACTATCAGCAGGAGCAACAACATCAACAATAAAATATTAGCAGCAGCATCATCATCAACAACAATATGAACAGCATCAGAAGCAATAACCTTAACAACATCACAATCATCATCATCAACATCATCAACAGCAAAATAACAGTACCAAAAACATCCATCAACAACAACATCATCAGTACCACAAAGTAAAATGATTGTATCCTAAGCAGTCTATAATCATTATCATTATTATCACCAACATCGTCAACAACAACAGAAACATCAGAAACAACAAATATATAAAACAATAACCGAACACTGTATATTCAATAGCACAGAGTAGTAGTGTAAAATAATTAATTTTCGTATGTGATTAAATGTCGTGGATTTCGTTGTTCACATTCAACCACGTAATCCATTCGAACCAACACCAGCACCAACAATTACAACACAGAAACAACACAAATAACAGCAACAACATTCGTAGAAAGAGCAGCAGAAGCAGCAGAAGCAACAACAGCAGCAGAAACAACAACAGTAGCAGCAGCAATAGCAGCAGCAGCAGCAGCAGCAGCAACAGCAACAACAACAACAACAACAACAATAATTATAATAATAATAACAACAACAACAGCAACAACAAAAACAACAAAAACAACTACACCATGACCTCATAATTAGTTTGAAGATGACCTAGTTATATCGTGAGGCAGACAAATTGTTCATATCTTATTAAAGTACAAAAAACACAGAGTAGGTAAAATTTATTATTCATTCATTCCTACTGGCGGAAATTGGAGCGCATCCGGTATATTTATTATTCTATTGTATAACATGATATATTATATCTCTTCAACACTGTCATAAGTGAATAAGATGACTTGTTTATAACAAACTTTTTCCCCCTTTATGGCTTAAGTAACTTTATTTTAGCATTATAATAATTCCATTGTCACATGACCTACTGACATCGATGCGGAAATCCTCCGAATGGTGACATCGCTGACAATCGGACATTTCCGGTAATTTTCGTTAAACTTCGTTTTATTCCGTAAAATTATGTTTCATTCCAAAAAAACTTTGTTTATCTACTATTTAAATAAATAGAATTACAAAAACGTTCTAAACAAAAGGAAACATTATTTCATACAAAGTTGTTTATTCCGTTTCATATTTAACTATAACTGAACAGCAAGATACCAATGCCCTTAAATGGGTAAAATCTCGTACATTTTCGAAAAAAGGTAAATGTATCACAACTTTTGGTAAATGTCCAAAGTTTCCTAGCAATTAAAGACAAACTATATTGGCAACCTCATTAATGAGGAACGATGGAAGAGTAATGTGTGTTTTGTCTGACCAGAACAGCTTCAGAAAACAAGATGTCTAACTCTTGAGTAAAGCATTCATTATAAGTCGTGGTCAAATTGGCCATTGTGGGTTATTCTTGCACATGGGAATTCAGCAGTAGCGCTGACGGGGTCGAACCTCTCGGTGTAAGGGCGTATCGGGGTTGTGGAAATGAGGCACCATCCATTGTTGCACAGTTATCGCATTCTTATTGAGTGCAGTATTGCAATTAAGCCATCCCTTATCACAGTAACTGCACCAGTTATGGGACACGTGCAATAACATTAACATTGCGTGAGTAATTTCATTTAGAAGTACCACGTCAAAGTTATTTATATTTAATATGTTGCTTTGTGGATACAGTTTAAAAGAATAAAACAACGACAAACAGTTTGAGAGATTATAATGAAAACATCAGACAAATACCAAGGCCATGGCAAAGTGTTGGTGCTTTGGTCACATGAAACTAACCGCATACAGTATATATTATGTACTCAAACTCACAGCAACCTTAGTAACAAAAATAATAATGTCTGACTCTTCGGTCGAATCAAGAACCGAGCATGGCCTTAATTCCTAGTCAGCTTTCTGCTGAATGTATTTCATTCCGGATTAACCGGGTAGAACTCGCTAGATTAGACGACGAGCTCACTATCAACTGAACTATGAATGCACAAACATTCTGAATTCATAGTGCAACCCGTAATTGTGATTGCATTAACGACAACTTTTGTTATATGAACCATTGTAATGGTACGTGTATGTACGCGAGTATCAAATAAAGTGCCCACCAAACATAAGTATACAACTTTTGACAGATGCAGAATATTATTTTATTTGGTGAAGTTATTCCATAACATGTAACACAATAATATAACCAATTCTGCAGATCGGACGATTAAAAAAAAGATATGCTGAAATAGGACAGGGAAGGCAGCACTCAACTATCGCCGAGCACAGAAAACAGCAACAACACAACACAACTACACGGACCAATGCCCCCACTCAACCCAAAGAAATGACAAAATGCCAAAGTCCCCGCCGCAAAAATACAGGATGACCCAATTTCACAAAGAAATAACAAAATAACGATGATTTCCAAATGACGAAGACCCTACCGACTAAATGCATTTCTTACCAATACATTTTGTACTTAATAATCATGATGGGATGAAGCAACTAGACATACAGCACTAGTTTATCAATATTATAATTGCACGCACTATGCTTTAATATTCGTTTCTGTTAAGGTGACAACATGATCGAATTGCATATTTATGGTACAACAAAACTTGGTATCTCGAGGACTCAATGGGACGAGCCAAATACTCGAAATAAACATGGTGCTCGTAATACTGATGCTCAACATAATGCTATAAATACATATATAATATAGAGCAATATCGCAGGGACTTTGATGAAAGTAGTTCGACATAGACCGTGTACGAGTACTCGTCTTATAAATGCTCGTCTTAACCTTAGTTTTACTGTATTTGCTATGTATAAAACACCATTACTATCGAAATAATGAATGGTTATTGCTACGACATAATTATGATTCTTAATCACTGAATGGTTAGCTACTTTTATTATTGTGATCCACTAGTATTACAGTGTGGCAATACCACGTGACTTTGGACTACAAACCCAAGTTGAAATTTTCTTCACTCCGAAAACAAAACCAGTCGGAAGTATTTTATTATTGGACAGATTTTTATGAAACCTACGCATGACTAAGGGAAAATATGTAAGCTTTCAACGAAATGCAGGATCCCTGTCTGTAGTCGTGCCGTTTTGTCTAACAACCTGTGAAACATTGGGGGAAAAGCTTGAAACTGTATACCTACAATCCAAAGGTTTTGCTGGGTGTTTGCATAAACGGTCCAACTACGGATAGAGAGTCTATATGTTGCGGAAAACGTATACTTGTAATTGTCCCCTTAGCGTGGCGTATATTTCCTAGAATTTGATTAAAAATAGGATACTTACGGCTGTTTTTTTATTATTTCGAATTAAGTAAATTCATCTTGGGTTTGTACAAAACCATGTGATATTGCTACACTGTATTAGGGCATTTCATAACACGATTATTGCAAAGACACTTCGCGTGATTTAGATACTCTATAAACTTGTTAAACAAACACTATTCAAGATTTACAGGGGCTATTTTCTTTTTCAAAACTACAAACTTTCGAATGTTGAACTACCTACCTTATACTCGAAGTTCTTGCAAACTTGTCGTCTTGCTATTAAAATCCGAACTTTGAAGCAGACGATGATACACACCACGCGGCCCGTTAACGACACACAACGTACGTACGTAGCAGACGACGTTACGTACAGAAAAGGAACGCTAACGGAACAACTGGCGCGTTTTATAGGGAGGAAATGTGTCAAAGCAGACGACAGCTACAAGTTTATGACTTAGCAGTGTTAGAATAGATTTATAATTGCAAGGGAAACACTTTGTATGAAGAGTGGGTCAAACGGATACATAATGTAACGTTTAAAGTAATATAACGACCTTATGCGGGGCACCATCAAGGCCAATGACACAATTTTATTGCGTTTCAATGCTTGTCAAAACAGCATTATTTATTCCAAAATTTGGGACCATATAGAGAGATAAGATTGTATATTTTATGCTTGTTCCTATATTAGAAACAACGTGTTTAACGTTGAATAGCCAGCGGTGTTACCAGTTATGTCCTTGCTAGAGATGGTATACGTACAATCTCTGACTTAGAATGAGAAGGTCGTAAGTACAAACTCGAGAAATAAGAAAAAATGTCAGTTCGCCTTACGTCTAGTAAAATAAGCCTTTTCAGCTTCAGTTTGGACAACATGACAAGTTTTTTCATGCAAATATGCCCATAAGAAGCGCAGTGTAATGCAGATTTCAAATGCGTCTTGTAAGGTCGTAAGTAGTAAGTTACGACCTTCTCATTCTAAGCCAGCGAAATGTAGACGTTCGTCATAAAAAGGATGTCGGCTTTTCACTTTCTCACACCCTCAGCGGTGGATGATATAAGGAATGAGGTGTCGAGAGTGATACATGACTAAGTTAGAAAAATGTTTCACAATCGACCCCTCACATTAAAATAAACTACACTTTAGAGTTTCTTTATTGGGAACAACAATTGCCAAAAATATTGTGAACATGGGACAGACATGTAATTATGTTGTCTATGGTAAGCTAAAAAGAAAAAAGCTGAACATTACTTGAATTAAACATAGGCTTTGTAACCTACTAATGACCATTTTTCATAAAAAGTAGTTGTCACGCGACATAGGAAACTTTTCATGACAATTAATGGTAGATATAAATGTCGTGTCACATCAACCTCATTTTGTTACTATAAATAGAACTTCCACGACGCCATTTTGTTCATGCGGCTGACGAATCACGGGATTTACAAAGACGGTCAAACGCTCTAGCTGCGGTTTGAAAATGAACATATACGTATGAAAAAGGAAACACAAAAAGCTGTTTATCCTAGTAATGATATTATATGCGTGCTAGAAACATGTGGTTGTTTTCATAACCAATTATGAATTGCTAATTTATGAAAATGAAGGCTTGCTTGAGTTATGACCTTAATTAAGAAACGAATGTCATTTGTGTATTTAATTTACGTGGCAGTATAATTGCATTTATATTGTATTCCAAGTGTTTTATTCTTTATAACTAGGTTTGTACACGTGTCTTAAGTAATACGTATGGTGTTTTTTATCACACATCCTATAGTCGGGGATGTTCATAAATAATCAAAACAATTGAAGAGCCAGAAGAGATGTTATATGTTAGATGATGATACTGGCTTATTCTTGGCTCAGTTGGGCTCGAGTCCCATGGCTGACCAACTAAATTCACTAATAGTCTTTCGGATGAGACTTTGAACCTAGGTTCCATGTATGGGTGATATATACACCTGACATTTCACAAAACCGGTGGTGTCTCTGGAATGAGTGCACATCCTCTATCTGCACTATCCCCCGAAACCTAAAATGACTAAATAAACTCTTCTTGGGCCTCGCCCAAATGGAATATCTTAAAATAAATAAAAGCAATAAACACAACGACTGACGCTTTATCAATGTTTGATGTCCTAACCAGTGAAAACATCCTTCACATTCAAAGAACTGCATATGCATGTTTGTACTTGGCTAGAAACTAAGAGTATCTCTACAATGGATGCCCGCTCACTGTAGTATTGCTTGTAATGAGATAGCATCCAGACTGGTTTAACATGGAGGACAAGGCAACCTACCGCTTAAAAACATCTCGCATGAAGAGAAGTTCATTATGGTCAAATCACATGTAAGAGCAGTGCAGTCACCAAAAGAGTTTTACCTGATAGATGGAAGTAAGTGATAATATTCAGACTTCTTACAGAACACAACATGCTCAATGTTGTTATGTGCGAATACAGGAAGTTGTCTGAAACATCAGTACACATGTCGATTGCTTAGAATGAGAAGGTCGTAAATACTGCTTACGACCTTCTAAGACTGCTACATATTAAAATCAGCACCCAAGGCGCTTTTTAAGAACCTATTTTCATGGAAATCTGCGCTTGTGAATTAAGTTCTGTTTCCTATATTAATCACCCCAAAAACCTCATTCCTTTTACTCCTCATTTCCTTACATACTTACATCCCCACGAGGGTATGGGAGAACCGAATTTAGCCCCCCCCCCCCCCCCCTTAGTACACGTGCATGTTTTTCATACTTGACTCTATATCGTGCAGTTTTGTTCAAATATAGCATAGAACTATAGATACAATGAACTGCTACATTTTATGAACTTTTGTTTTATTTAGTTGACATTTGATCTAGAGTTTCAATGTAAACAATAAGACACTATTGACACTACTTATACGTTTTTAATTGCTCTACATGGCCTAGTAGGCCCTACTGTTTACTATGAAACAGGTCACACAGTTAATTAATACCAAACTCGAACTTCACTGAAAGTTCAAGGATTTCTATATACAGAAACCCATCGATCAATTCTTAACTATACTATATTGTATCATTTGCCTTATATGTTAAATGTATGTACATAAATAATTTTCCAACACACCTCGTACTAGTTAGTATAATTTTATGATTCTATTCGGTGCATTGTAAAACGCCCTGAACGGACTCGTGTTTCGTTAACTAACAAGAGAATTTGAGAAAATGAGTTCGTTAATGTTAATGGTCAATGCTTGTACATACAATTTTTATGAAATATACTTACAACAACAGTGCCATACTTTGAAAATAGATAGAATAAAAAAAAACTCCACATAAACGCTTTTACAAATGACATAGAGTTAAGCTTTTTGTTTAAAATGTTACTTTGTGTCGCTGTGTGAAATGTTAGTGTTCTTGTTCTGTCTACGAATCTTGGGTTCATGTCTTTGTCTATGACACATTCAAGACAAAAGAATAATGAGTCTATGAAATGGTGGATACGGTATAGTTGATTCAAAGATCTCTGTCACAACCGCGTAAACAAACATTCAACCCGGTCGATTATTACAGGTTTCTCAGGATAAAATTTTACCATCATAAATACACTTATTGGTTATGATTACCACTCTAATGATCCTATAGCGTTGTAGTAATACTTACTGCATTTAGCTATTCAGAAACATTCTGGCGGTTTTGACAGTCATCTTTGAATCGACAATATAATACAGGGTATGCATCAATATTTGAAGAGCGCAGGAATTCAGATTTTAACTTTGTTTATGCGGCATTCCAAAACAAAACATAAACCATAAATATGGTGTTTCCCGATGGTTGACGGTCAGTTGTCAGCATAAAACAATTCGTAATGTTTGTCATGACTTGACGTCGTAGGGAGGGGATGCTGACATGTGCAATGACATTACGCATTATGGGGTTGGCCGAAACATAATCTTTAGTAATATAGTTTGGACATAACTGTCCAGCAACGTAATACTATAATCTACTGGGCGACTGGTCAGAGTTTAATGGTCCATTATGATCATGGTCAAGCTACTGGTTTGTCCGTACAGGAGCACAGCAACCTTGCATATGATGTATAACATCAGTTGTACAAAATATGATTGCATGTACATTCATTGTATGAAGGAAAGGTTAGTCTTACCTCGTATGATAATCGCTTTAGGCTACCGCTTGAGGTACTTGTAAGTGTACATGTATATGGATTCGAATTTCATATAGGGGGCCGTATTCACAAAGTCTCTCAAATATTAATTATCACCAGTCTTAGGAAAGTATCTTTGATCTTTCTAAAAAAGGACTTCTCTCAACAAGTGTATGAAGAATACAAGTATAATAGTCTAATATGAACATCGATATTGCATACAAACCCACCCCTAGCTGATTGTGTTCTTTCGTGACATTGACGGCAGTCATGTCCTTATAGTGATGCTAGATTTCTAGTCATTTGATGTAGATCACGTTGAGTATACTAAAATTGTATCAGCTGATATTCATTTCGCGAAAACTACTAAAACATGTATACTGTACAACGTTGTATACGTATGATTGAAATATAATACGACGTTATACGAAAACTGATGCCTTCACGCGACGAGACTGTTTATCTTTGAAAATTTCATAAAATTTGTCAACTCAAAAATAGTCTGCTGACGATTATGTGGTTCTTTTTTCCCTTGCTGGACACTCTGTGGGTAAGACTATTTAGCTCCAGGTCTCAAATTAGCATAGAGTAAGGATAAAATGACTGACAAATTCCAATTTATTGACGCTCAACGAATAGGGGTACATTTGTAGTTCAAATAATGGCTGGCTATGTGCCAGGTTAACATGGCAGTTACATGTATAACTAAAATTATGTTAAAGGTAACTTGCTTAGTGCTCAATACGGATATATTTAGGAATGGTTGGTCCGGTGTCTTGGCGGAAATTGTTATGGTTTTGATGGACCACGTACTCCACAAAAGTTAAATTCTCTGCAATTTGTTTTTTAAGTCCACCGCCCACAACACCCCTCCCTCTCTTTTCATCATTTGTATCTTGCGGAGATGCTGGGTGACATACTTTTTCATTAGGTCACTGTACTGTTCGGTCAATATTATATACGTTTTAGCATATTTATTTTCGCCCTCTTTTTTCCCATTATTGTAAACTAGGTCAAGTCCCATAAAGCCTCTTTAACACGTATTAACGTTTTGTCACTGTCCTTGGTGTTTTTAACTAGGTCAGGTGGTGGTTGTGCCTCATTTCGTCGCCGTTTTGGCATGGGTTTGTTTGGTTGGTTCGGCGTGCAGTGGAGCCTTTGGGAACTTGGCTTTCATTCGGCATTTTATCGGCGGGGACTTGGATCTTTGGTTGTTTCTTCGGCTTATGTGTGGGCATTGCTCATTGTGGTTGCTAGGAATATATAAAATTATTTCCCACCCTATTCCTACCTTGCCCATATTTTAACTAGGTCAACTCTTGAGGTCGCATAACGTTAGGTCACTGTCCTTAGTGTTTTAATCTAGGTCACGCTCAGGGGTTGTTGTGCCTTATTTGGTCGCCGTTTTGGCATGGGTTTCTTTGGGCACTGCTCAGGTGAGTTGTGTCGTGGTGTTTCTGATTTCTGTGCTCGGCTGGTTGGGTTGAGTGCTACCTTCCCTGTCGGATTTTCGCATACCTTTTTTAAACCTGTTAAAATGTTAGGTTGGTTGTTAATATACGTCTTCCAACATCCTAACACCGACTATGTAACGGAAATACCATTAAACATAATGTTATTATACAGTACGGCTAGATGGACTAAATTATGCAAATATTGGTCATAAGACACTAACAGGAAACCTACGATAATATGATATATATCCTGTGTACATGTTTATATGTAAATTTTAAATTGTCATTATATTATAAACTATTAAGCTGCAGCACAAGTTAAAATTCTCACATAAAATCTTAGTTCAGAAAACATTGCGATTTGTTTCCAATACGTAGCTATTACAACAGTTGAGCAAAATGTGGCCTGTTAACGTGACCTCACTTTTACATACAATGTCCGCATGCTCTTAATTAAGTTAAATCATGTAATATGCAGACAATGCAGCCTGGTCACTATTGCAAGAGACACAAATAGAAGGAATTACCATTAGATCACATACAAAATGTTCAACGTACACACTCATGTTATAACACTTACAAGTATGAAAACTTAAAACATTTTGTAATCCGTATGCTAAGATTTGACATGTGTGCTAACTTTAATGGTAAATTAGTGTCATGTGTAAGCCCTGGTATGCCAAGGTCACAGCTGGAGGTAAATGGTCAAGCTGAGTTTGTCCGGCACATTTCTTCTTCATACATTGTTGGATGTTGATGAACATTGGCATGGATACTTTGAGAGGTTCATGCATGTCAATATGTCAAAGTAACACTTCCAAATAAAAATGGCCTTGATATAGCGTGTCCGGGTTTATACCTTTCCTAACGTAGTATATGTGCTCCATGGCAATTAACCATGTTAACGGCCCAGTGGCTTAACGTATAATGGTCTGCAACTTGCGGTTTGAAGCGTCTTGGAGGACAAAGCAGATGGAGACATGGTGAGCTGGCAACGTTTTCAGTAGAGACTGTTGCTACTCAAAAATATAAAAACTGTTTATTTCGCGTCAGTTGAGACACTCAATTAATCACGAACAAACAACACGATTTATTTTTATCTATGCGCTTTTAATACAATTTTTTATTGCCTGGCAAGACTTGCAACAAATTATGTCTAGTTTTTTCACATTTTTCCTGTAAGTGACTGATTCTGACGGCGTGTGAATAATATGACATACGAGAGACCTTGTATCGATAAATCTAAAACGCACGTGAGCTTGTGACATATTCTATGTAGTAACTGGTCATTGACCAACACATTGTCAACAAATAATGGCCAGAAATGTACCGATGTAATAAAGTCCGTCATTTGTTAAGCAGAAAATTATTTACATTTCCTTTAATTTATTAGCATTTCCCATAATTTATTAGCATTTCCTATACAATTTACGACCATCAAATGATGGGTCAAGCGAATGCTATTTTTCATGACGCTGACTAAAAACATGCGCAACTATGTTTGTGGATTTGACGTACATACTTTTCGGTTGAGGATCTATCGTAAGCAAGGTGGGCGGAGACAGAACAGTGAATGCGTTAGGGCAATATACTTATAAGTTAGTTCTAATATTTATACAATTAAAGGGATTTTTTAGTTTCGGCAATACGAGAATTGGTATATTTATCCTTTTGATCAAGTAACCAGGTACTCAGAAAACTGTGAATGTGCATAATTAAGTAATGGCAACAACGTCGACTGAAGATCACATAAAGGTTTAGTTGATAAACCACAATAACAATATAAATTACTATGCTCCGCCATCTTGAACCTCTCAAAGACCGTCACCATTTTATTCAGATCATGCCAGACCCTTACTCTCTTGACCTATGCACAAAGAGATGCATCCGTTTAATGTTGTACAGAGAGGTTTTCGATTATAATGTATACATAGTACTATGAAAAGCTAATCTGGTGATTGTATTCCGTTCACTAACATCGTCCTCCATGAAGCACACACACTTTTTTCGCACCATATTGTTTGTATAATTATTTTTTCTGCGTAAAGTCACACTATCACATGTATATTACTTAGAAAAAAACCGCATGTGTTAATTGTAATTCTCTTAGGCAACGGATGTTAATTAACTTAGTAATTTATTAATAAGATTACATGATTAATGATGTAAGTCAGCATTTATCATTTTAATATATGACCCCATACTTTACTCTAACCCCTGTAGGTTGCTATATGGTCACGTGGCCTGGTCATGTCAGTTTGAATATAAACCCGTGCGCAACCGGTGTGAATGTATGAAAATGTAAGTAGGCAGTGCACGCTCTCGACGACATAACGTTAGTCATGGGTTGGATACCCAGCCAGTTTATGTGTATGAAAAACAGAAATGAGAACATTGGACGGGGAAGGCGAACACAGAAAGCAGTAAAATAGCGATGATCCCAAGAGACCGAATGAAACGCAGCAAAGCTCCGACCAAGTTCTACAAGTCACCCACCATTGCAGGGCAATATTTGCCATAACGGTCACCCAAGTGACCAAATGGAGCATAACTGCGACTTAATAACATACTATTAGTCCGTTGACAATGCGGTTCACTGATTTATCTCACAACAAAATGACAAAGCTTAAGTTTCGAAGAAAATACACGCCACCACGAATATTTTGTGTAACAGGCACCTTTGCCCAATCAATCCAGTAGTCTGTTTCCCGTTCCTAAAAAGGGCATTACTTAGATTTTAGACGGTAACCAGACTGTCTACCCGGTAGCAATTTTTACCCTACCAAATCGCGTTCCGCTCGAAAAAAAAGACACCGCATTTACCGAACAAGAAACGGACAACGAACACACACGGGTGGTCCAGGGGATAGACCGCTTGACTACCGATCGAGAGGTCTCTGGATTGATTTTCTGTCGGGGCACTTGGACATTTATGAAACGCTTGACCGAAAGGTTTAAATAATAACACGTATGCAAACGGATGTATTTAAAAGCAAACTGTATTTTAATGCAGTATAATTATTTTTCTTTTTATACAAATGTATTTTTTATGGTATATGTATATGATATTGTTACAATTTATGCATACTTTTAACTTTGACTGTATAAATTGCGTTTTAGTAAATGTAAGTCACGCCATATTGTATTAGATATGGAGATTATAGAGAGCAATATAACCACATGTACTAAAGTATAGCTGCCATATGAATGGAGTCTACATACCCTATGTTAAGAAAGACAACTTCTCAATCTACTCTTTTTTCATGAAATTATTTCCCCTTGCACCCTAAAACATAGGAGATAGATAATCAAGCCCAAAATAAAATCTAGTTAGAATCTAAAAAAAAATGCTATTTGATTAACAAAATATATTATCTAGTCGGGTGACCAGACTAAGCTTCCCTATAAATGGAGTCTACCTACATTCAATACAAGTGGCTGACAAGTGATACGAACTTGTACGGCTACGGGAACTATACCAACTATTTCCGGTTTCGTTGCGGATAAGGATCGATACCTCTCCACATTTCTTCTTTTTATGGTACACCACGGGACTTTCGGGGAATATGCAAAATAATTCATTTACGCACAGCTAAAATGGAATACCTAGAAGAATCAACCAGGAGTTCAAAATACAGCAGATTATTTAATGCCAAAGGTTTTCTGCATGAATTGTGTACAGTCCGACGTATATGTACATTTTGTATTTACTAATACGAATAGATGAATAAGATATGGGTAAATTTATGGCCGGATATCCGGTTTGAAAAGATATTATGAATATGTGAATATTGTGAACACTTGGTAAAACCATCATCAGTAATATTTACATACGACTTACATATACTAGTATCCGATTTCATAAATAGCCAATTTCATGGACGCCGGAAACGTAAAAGTTATGTTTCATGTTTCAGTTTTAAAGCCCGATTGATTACTGTATACATGTAGTTTCTTTCGTTCTTGATCTTTTAGCATTTTAAATCCGCATATTAGTCATCCTTGCAACATCCCAAGAACTTATATTATAACGTTCCCCTCGATTAAAATTGTGTTAAACTTTGATAATTCAATTGAAAATATCCATGAATACTCGTGAAACAGGACATCCATGAAAATTGATATGTAAATTATATCACGATATGCAATTATATTATGGCCTTTGAGAAGATAACCCCGATATTAAGATTTTCCCGGTCTTTTGAAAAACGGATGTTCGCGATTACGGGTACCAAATTTACTTGTTAATTCCGTCAGACGTTTGCACAGGACATTCTCACCATATTTAAATGATCGAGCGAAAACGATGGCCATGAGTACAGGTTGCATTCCGGGTAAACTTCTTTGTAATGTGTGTTTAGTAGAACATAGTCGAAATATGTGTTTTCTGGATAATGAGAACCCAGTTTGTGTCTGTTTTGCGTCGAGATTAATAGTCCGTTTCAATGGAATATTCAAAGCAAATTCATAGCGGACAGTTCGCTGGTTTAGAATGAGAAGGTCGTAAGCACAACATCGACATTTTGAGAAAACTAGAAATACCCATCCGAAAATGACTCTTCACTTATGGTAAAACAAGGTCTTAGAACTTCATTTTGGTTCACATGACAAGTTCCGATTTTTCATGAAAATAGGCTCATGAGAAGAGTAACATCCCTTTAAAAAAACATTTTGTAATACAATATTTATATTTGCTTAACCACATTACTCCGATAACAGTGTCGTATAAGATAAAATATCTTTTTGAATTAATCGGTAAAATGCTGAAATTAATTTGCATAAATTTTGCAAAACACAGGATATGGAGTATTATAATATAGTTTCTTCCATTGATAGTATACGGGTCGTATTCTATATCCGGTGAAATAAAACACTTCCCGTTTCCTGTACATTATACCAAAAAATGAATAAAGTTAATATATTATAAAAAAATGTAAGAAATTATTTCTTAAGATGTAGTAAGTAAGCTATTGACATAAGTATCCTTCTCATCCGCCCGGGCTTATTGCGTAGTCAACATTAAGATCATCGCACATTTTATTTTATATGTTTCCATCCGAAGTTATGTGGTTATTCCATTTTGCATTTAAGTGCATGTGTGTACGGGTGGATGAATACGTATTTTAATGTTATGGAAATGCGTACATTTATATTATCATTTAATTTATACATTATTATATAACTATTGTGATTATTTCACGGATACGTCTGTCCATACTGTAGCATTTCCACTTTGTCAGTCAAACTCTGCGCTGTCAATTTGGAATTACTCGTCGCTGGCTTATAATGAGTAGTAGAGGTATGACGCGCGCTTCGGGGTCGAGAGGTCCCGGGTTCGATCCACCTCTGGACCACTGGTTAATTTCTCTGAGCAAGACACACATGCTCCATTCCATCATGATGTAAAATGGTACATGTGATGGCAGTGTTTATTCCTGGGCGCCGCAGATCGATGTTGGCTGCCACATCCACAGGAGAGAACTAGTCTCCCCAAGGAGACACGAGCGTAGGCTTTCACAGGTAACCCAATTACCAAGGGAAGTTTAAATGTCCTAGGGTGCTTGAGCGGCCTAACAGCTAAAAAGAGCCCTAGAATTCAACAAAGGGAGATTATTCATGGATACCGTCTTTGCATTATTCACCAATAGTTGTCGCTCTTGGTAACTTGGATTTTGTAAAAACACGAACATCAAAGAATATAAAAGAAATAAACGATAGAGTACAGTGCAGAATAACACAAAATAATCCCAATGAAGACCCTGAAAACAAACTGGCCACAATTCAACGAAAATAAGTTATTGCTTAGCAAAGACTCTTGTTTTAAACTTATTGTATGACTACAATTATAGTCTTGCGCTGTACAGTGCTACCAGAAACGGTGAACCTAGGTATTTCATAAAAAATGACATTGTCATAATTCCAGAGGGTAAGTTACTATGTGCTATCAGATAGTTAAACACTAACTTAAACTTTAAAGAGGCATTCCCTATAACTAGCATATTGTTCTCTACTACTACATTAAATGAGCTAAATGAACAAGCACTATCAATTTTCATAATTTGTCAGAAGAAAGTGTTCGTAAATATGTATCTATAATGTCAAAAATATATTCAATAATTCAATTCCAGCGGTTTATCATTATATGGTCAAAGGAAACAACTCGTAACTATTTTGGCTCGTTACGGAAATATATTTTCATTTTTTCTCGGTAATTGGTGGGAGCTTTTTGTTGAAGATTTGAGGAGTTTAAGCAATGATGATTCTCATTTAATGTATAATATTCCTGAATCGATTTAAACGATCAAAGTTACAGGGAACACCTCTTTAACTTCACCGCTGCAAGACCGATGTTTAGCTGTCAAAAAGTCGAAAGTCCAAGTCCCAGCCGTCCAAAGGCAGTGTGACCCAGCTTTAGCTACAAAAAACTGAGTGACCTAGTTTCAGCCATAAAACACTTAAGAAATAGCAATCGGATTCTCACTGCCTATGTTATGTCCTAATACAGCATACCTTAGCTGTGGAGTAGATAGCAACGTTTTTATCATAAGAGATAACATGTCATGATTGAATATTTGAATGAAGATAACACCGACTGTAGTAAATATAGATTAAGTACATTTCAGACAATGTTTAATCAAATGCAATATCTAGACATGTAATTTCACTTCCCTGTTGTGTACACGCGGGAGTTGAATTTCTTACAAATCTCAACCTGAGTTTACGCTCATCCAAACTGTAAGTAGTTTTCATTAATTTGCTAATTGATATATTGCTTGTACATCAATTGTTCGTTCCTTGTCGTACTCATGCTGTTTTCTGAATCGAAAATTTATTAAACAGGGGTTTTCTGTCCGTACTGTAGCTATATATACTGTGGACATTATACTGGTATGAACAATTTTCTTTATCAACAACACGTTCTAACTTTCTTTTCTCCCAGTACAAATTAACCGACAGCACCACATCACAATAAGGACTTGAATAAAATCATGGTCACAGAAAACATGGTGACATCCCTCGTCCAAACCGAGAATCGAGCCCTGATATCATATGTAGGTTACCAGTAATTGTTGACAAATTAGCTAGTGTAGCGGGTTTTCTACTAAAAGGGTTTGCGTGTCAGTGTAGTTTGTGTGAGATAAAGATTAACATGTATGTTCTTATCATTTGAACTCAATTTTCGAATACATGTATAATACCAACAACATATATTCGGTTGTATTACGGTAAGACTATCATGCAGACAGTTACTTTTAGCTGTTTAACTAATACTTGTACGATTTAAAGTACATTTTGTACATGTATATACGTATACATATCATTCTCTATTGTTTATTTATACTAAGTTAAATGTTCTCTGGTACCTGACAGGTCGACTCGTAAACCACACTTAAGGTAGCTGGCTTAGAATGAGTAGGTCGTAGGTATACAATCGATATTTTGAGAAAACAGGAAAAAAAACTCCGAAAATTACTCTTTAATTATAGTAAAACTAGACAATTTCCGATTTTTACGACCTTCTCATTCTTAGCCAGAGATATATTGACAATTTACTATGTGAATTTGTAGAATTTACGAAATGGACAAGTCGCGTTCAAGGGGAGGGAAGTCAGGAAAGTCGGAAAAAACAGAAAAGCCGGATAAATCTTCATCTAAAAAATACTCCACGTCAGACAAAACTGGCTTTGATAATGATGCCACGTACATCAATGGTCGTGAACATAAAAAGGTGTCTAGCAAAAAGGGAAAAGAGGTATATATCATAATACATGTATCTAGTACAAGTATAACATCTCCAGAGCGACCATTGGGAAGTTTTTCTCGGACATAAATAGAAGGTCGCCATTATTCTAACAGTTTTAACGGTGTTTAGTGAAGTCAGAACGGTTTTGTTAACATGTTAAAATTGAACTTGCGGCATGATTAACATATTGGACATAATTACACTCTTAACTTAGCATGTTTTCTATAAAATGTTAGGCATGGGTAAACCGCATCACGCATGTGTTTGAACCCATCACCGGTGGAAAGTTTCGTCGGTTCGTAGTTGCGATCGCTAAGAGAACATATATCAATGCCAACCGATGAGAGATGTTTTAAATTCACTCTCTGAAATGATCTCCTTCAACTATTACTTACTAACATACTTATTCACCTTCATCCCAGCCGGAGCTAGCATATTGTGTCAACTTTCCAGCTTGTTCAGTCCATGGCCCGGATTTTGGCCTCTCCCCAAGACATCAAATATTGTCTTTTGGGTTCTTCGCCACGAATTTATGGGCTATTCTCTCACTGTTCTTCTGGTCCCTATCTCACAAAGCATCTCAATTGAAATATCAGATCAAATTGAGATTTTGCTCAAATCAGAGTCTGAATTGGACTTTTATCGGAAGCTGTCAAGCCCAAGACTGTAACTGTATTGTAATGCACTCAATATTGTTGCTATTTTGTAATGCCCAGTGTGAACCCAGACTCCAATTGAAATTAACATAATGACACGTGACAATATTTGAGATGAGATTTATCTCAGATACTTCAGGGGCCTTATTCACCAACGTAATAAGTCTAAAAATCTGACTTAGACTTTATATTGCCATATGTTTTATTTGCTATCATGTTCTTTTAAACGTACCGTTTTTGATATAAATGGTAGTACATGTTCAGTGGTTAACAACAAATAATCAGGTAAAAATTGACATGTTTAAATCTAATTGTAAAGAAACGGCAATGATTATAAATGTTGTCAATTTTAAGTCTAATTCTGAGTTTTAGACTTATAGCGTTGGTGAATAAGGCCCCTGCTCGAGATTGAGGCCTGATGTATTGAGGATTCCAGTCCATGGGTTGTTAAAAAGTATATACACGTACATTATACAACATTTTGTTTTAGACATACATCTATCAGCCATCTACACAATCATCCGAGGACTATGTTGACAAGTACCGAATAACTCCAGAAATGGCAGAATTCTATAACAAACTGGACACAACAATAAAGGTACAGTACCAATAGCAGGTCGTCATTACTCGAAAACTGAATGAATGTGCATAATTATGTGTATTATATGTGCAACTCAATTGACATTATACCAGTCGTCAATCAATGTCATTTAAATAAGTTTTAACGGGGAATTATAATCACATTGTCCAGTGAATTAAAATACGCTATATGCATAAGTATGTGTGTTTATAAGTACATGTGTACAACTCAATTGAAATTACGCCAGTTTTTAATCAATATCCTTTAAATTAATTTTAACGGTGAATTATAATCACATTGTCCAATGAATTAACATGAAAAGCTTAGCCAAGCATTCTTCGACACCCAACCAGGAGGAGCGATCTCTGCTCCGGTGCAATGTCAATTCAAAGGCAAACACACGAAATGATTTCAATTAGTTTGACACAATCTGTTTTCTTTAGGTTACAGGAGTTAGTGAAATGACACAATAAAATTTGACATAAATAGAACAATCGAAAAATGATCATTACTTCGGGTTGTATTTAATTTTGAGGATGATTGAAAACCAAAAATAATCATAATTGAAATTGCCACGGATTTTAAAGCACTATTTAACTCCTTTTGTGTATTACTGGGCATCGTTAATTCTCTTGTTTTCGATTTTCAGTTTGAAATCAGAAGACCCAAAGTACAAGAAGGACATTTATATAACCTATGATGTGGTCTCTCGAATATCTCTGTAACAAAAGTATTTAATTGTTTCCTTCGGCAGCATTATATACTAATATGTTTGTCAAATTTGTTGTCATATTTCGTTTACAATTGTCATTTTCCTTCCTTAGGAGTTTATCGTTGTTTTGAGTTTTGTTTATGTATACACATGTATTATATTGAGTATCTTCTTGAACGAATTGTTCCAAAAGTTGACTATATTTTGGTAATTCGATAGACATGTTTTGAGTAGGTTGTTATTTGGGAAATGTCATATTATTAATTATGTTATGTATTTCGTGCTAAATGTCGTCGAAATTGAATGAGTCGATGTACATAATGGATGTAATGTGTTTTATTACGAACCATTGATCTTGACCGTCTTCCGTTCATTAGTCTGGATGATTGAAGGTTTGTGTGAAGGGTCACAAAGTTGGTTCTCAATTTCAATAACAGTTTAAATTAATACTTATAGGTGTAATTATAGTCAAGTCTGGTTAGGAAATCACGTTCGTGTGATTTTTTCGGACTAATGAACCAATGACCCTTTTTGAGGGACATACGGGTAACGCTTCATTGTGTCAAACGAATATCGTTACAACGTGGATCATCTCTCCTTTCTGTAAGATAGACACTGTTGGTATGTGTACGTGTGTCACTGTGCAGGTATCATCATGACACATGTGTATCCTTAATTATTATTCACCTGTCAGTTGCATCCACGCCCCAACCGGGGATGGGTGGGGATATTCACTTTATGGTTTGTCAACTAAATATTGTACCCGGTGTATTGGTTCGGAGACAGCATACCTCTAATTTCACCGGCATTGCGGAGCGAAGCTGAAATGTGATGGGATGGGGCGTGGTTGCAACTGACTGGTGCATTACATGATATAAAATAGTACATCCTAGTTCATTTGTTTGCTGGTTTGTCTATGTGAACTATAGCATGTCATCCTCATTTCAGCATAATATTATTGTTATATGTTCAAGGCAGCAAATTGCTACGTCAGATGTGAAGTTTTGATATAAAATAAAAAAATACATGAGGCTATTTTGTGTTATTTTCCTTTCAATGCCACAAACTTCAACCACGTTGTCATTAGCAACAGTAAATACCAACCACAGTAATAACATACATGTGCGTGTATAACAGGAGTAGTTTCAACGTACGTAAGCTTCGGTTTATTGCGTTTCTTTATCCTCACCACTGGATAATCCATATGGGCGAGGCCTCCAGAAGAGTTTTAGTACTTTTAGTTTTTTGGGGACAGTGTGTGATACAGAAGAGGCCCCAATTCCAGAAGTATTTTTTGAAATTATTATCCAACGAGTTTGATAAATTCTTTATGGAAGGACACAAACCTAAGATTCTTTTTATAACATAAGCAAAATAAGCCATGTAAATGTGTTAAAATGGGAATGCTTCCCACAATATAGAAAAGAATAAAGTCAGCTATATACTATACTACTGAGTAGTATAATATCGTTTTAATTAAATGGGCTTTATTAAACTCCCGCCTCTGATTTATGTGATAAATTTTATTCTGACACACTGAAGAAACATAAATATACGTATATATACTGTGGTAAAACACGTTTTTTCAAACATGTGTATGAGCCACATTCTTACCAGACACTATTAATATAAATTTAAAATTACGAATGGAATTACAAATATGAACATTGCTTTAAAAACTGTTCAAATTGTAAAGGGAAGCCTGTAATGTCTTTGTATAGAGAATCCCGCATTAATTAGTGAGACAGTACAGTGTATAGATCTAAGTATATTTCTTATCATAAATAAAAGATCTACGTTGTACTTAATTATTCATACATGTAATTTAGGTCTTTGGAAGCCCCTAGGCTATATACGTCCATACAGGACACAATTTGAATAATTTTGAAAGCAATATTCTTAATTAATGTATAATTATTATATTAAATTGATGTACGTGGCATGAGCAAAGAACGGTAACTCTTTCTGTGGCCCGGACTGCGGCGGGACTTTATACCATACCCAAACATATTTTGACAGATCAACAAAATACACGTGTTGAGTCGCCTGTAGATGGCTTAAAATTACCAAATATGCCACATTTAGTATGTATATTTAACTAATTATATAAGTTCATCTGATATATCTATAAAATATGGGATCTACTTGCGTAATATTTATCAAGTCGGTAGAATTACAAGCACACGTTTACTGGTACATATCCGAGTACTAGGATAGTTTCAATAAACAATTTCAGATATTGATATTATTAAGCGATTAACTGTGATAAAACCTAATTTATGTCATACTTTACATTAATAAAAGTGGTTTAGATATTGTTTAAATGATATATTGCCATTGGAAAAGTGTATTTGATCGTTTGAAGTAAGCCAGGAACAATGTAATTCTAACCTGTTCCTGCCTAAGTTGAGGCTAAGATCTGAATAATGTTCGACCTGCCGTCCAATAGACACCGATGCTATGCGGAAGGGATGCCTATTTCAATCTGTTCGATTCGGGATCATTTATCAATAAAAATTGGCGGAGCTTTGTCGTGGTGCTTGTTCGGGAAATATTTGGGGTTTGGGGATCTGTATACGAATGGTTGACTGTATACCCACGGTATACATGCCAAAGCCTATTTGCAGTAACCGAATGTATCCTGACTGAATGGCCACAGTTCAGGAGTTAGTCCCGAATGTTTCCCGATCCTGCTGAAAGGATGCGGTAACATTGCGGAGTATGCGGAAGGGTTTACGAATCGATGCCGATAGATGCCGAAAGGTTACCGATGTATATAGACGATGCCAAACTACTATCTCATCTTGTCTGCAAACTGATGGCACCACTTCAACTGTCATTCCGCAGGCCTTTTTTTATGGCAAATTTGGGGCCGATATTCGGCCCCATTCCCCAAGAAGAATAGTATGTTTATTTCCCCAAAATTATAAAGAATTTCCCCAACCAAAAGATCGTATTTTTTCCCGATAAAATGTCCGACAAGGTCCGTATAAATTTTACATGACGCCGACTTCTAAACTACCGCGTCAATGTCATTAAACGCTCATTATAACTGTTCCGTCTTTCCGGATCCGCATAAATTTTACACGCTGATTTATAAACGTCGGAATCATCATGAAAGAACGCTCATTAGTATAACGTTTAACAAAGCGTTTTTTAACAGATTTCATCTGTCAAACAAAAAATGTCTCACAATTCCCGGTGTTACATTAAAAAACTGAAAAAAGACCACGCTAAAGGCACTAAACGCCTGGATGTGTTGTTCAAGCAAGCATTGACCATGGTTAGTGCAGATCCAGCACAGGACAATTTAGCTTCTGTTGGCATTGCAAAAGAACAACCCAGGTCATCCCCTATACTGGGCATTCCAAAAGTGCAAATACAGCCCAAGGCCAAGCCTGATCATTATGACTATCCAGATGAACTCCCTTTGCACTCGATCCAGGAGTAGCCTTGGGCAGATAAAATTAGAAGCACTAATAAGGATCTGTTCCTGTAAGAGGACAGAATTGTCAGAAAATGATATACAGGAAATCATCAACATTTTTAATGAAAAGACAAGAGACATTGTGTTGTAGACTATTATCAGACTGAGAGTATTTGCATTGCAATGAAATAAATAGTTATACAATTGGTTACACTGTGCATGTTTACTTACTTAGTAATTTTTCCCCAATTTGCTCATTTTCGACGCAAAATTCCCCTTAAAAAAGGCCCCGCCACCTTTCCCCAAAACCTTAAAAAAAGGGCTGTTCCGCGATTAACTGGTGTCTTCGGCAACTGTTCGGCATGCGTTCTTAACATCATTGGTATAGCTTCCTTGTGTAGAACTCATCCCTTCGGCGTTATCGGGGAGCTTTCAGCATTGATTTGGCTTTCCTTGGGAGCTGTTCGGGATAGCTAAATGATTACAAAGCCTCGCGGAAGGTGTCCCGATGATTGAGAGTGAATGTCAATGGGTTCCTGAACACCCCTAACTGTTGCTGATGGTTTCCCAATTACCCCGAAGGTCTTCTGAAGCACTACCGAACAAGACCTTCGGCGTCCAACTTTATAACTTCTAAAATTTTGATGCTGAAGATGTTTCGGTCCCGAAGGCTTTCCAGGCGGAAGGGTTCAAGAACACCCCAAAGACATACTGAACCATCCCAATCATTTCAGATTAGGTGAATTTCAACTTTGGAACTCTTGGGGTTCCTAGTGGACAACAGGTCTGAGGTCTTATGCTTAGGTCCTGTGGAATTCAGATCAGATTAAGGAATATACATTCTTTGATCTGAATTTATCGCTTCCAGCGATTTATTATTATGTGGTCAAAGGGAAACAACTCGTGACTTTTTTGGCTCGTTACGGAAATATATTTCCATTTTTTCTCGGTAATTGGTTGGAGCTTTTTGTTGAAGATTTGAGGAGTTTAAGCAATAATGATTCATATTTAATATATTATATTCCTGAATCTATTTAAACCACCAAATGTATAGGGAACGCCTCTTTAAAACTAAAATATTAAATGAAATGGTACAATTTCCCTAAAAGGACAGATTTTCTGCCATCAGTTATTCAGTCCAGCAGCATGTTTTTATCCAAAATGTCTGGTAGGCCAGTCAGTCTGGTGATGTTTCGCGATGTCAGAAACCACAAGTCATATTTGTAAATTTTGTTGGACCAAGCATTGGATTGCTTCCTAAATAAGTTAAAATAACTGTGAATGTTTTCCACAATTGAATAAATTTATAGCATTTTTCTTCCATTTTAGGTACGGCTACGAAGTATGTCTGAAAAGTAAGATGCTTTATATATTAATATTTTATCAGTAATTGAGGGAGTGTGTGTCTAACCTATAATAATTTCGTGGTTAAGTTAAATAATTTATATACATTGTATCAATTTATTACAGTCATCCAATGTTATTTTACAATGTTCATATTAAATGAATGGAATTTAAATAATCTACATTTTTAACAGCAATTGCTGATTTTACATGTTTTTGTATGGCTATCTTTGCATTAAACAGTATTCATGTACAGTTCAAAATGTTATTGTATTTATTTGCAACTTGCATTGTGTTATGTTGAATACTTATTTTTTATATCAACATTTTCAGTGAGAAGCCGGCAGGGATAAAAGAGAACCTTTGGAAGGTGGCAGGCTTTTTGATCGCGACAGAAATATTTGGAGTATGCTTACAAGAAGTTCACGCTCATGGCCTGGAGTTACGTCCCTTGCATCGTCACTTTGAATTGCCGATTATTTTCACAGCACTCGATACAATCTCCCTATTGGTGTTACTGAAGTTTGAATCTTCTCACGGACTGCGGAAACACGCTGAAGGTCTTATTGTGATGTTCTTATGTCATGTTGTGCAAGGATATCTATGTAACTTTTGGTACATTTATTCACGTAATGATTCATTCGCTGTGGGTTACTTTGAACCTGTGATATTAGTCATACTACTCTATTTGTGTTCTCGTGATGATGTCACAGTGAAAACTATAACCGTTTTAGTATCCATGGCGATTATTGCCGGTTGGACATCTGGAGAATTACAGATTTTGACAAATACTAATCGGCACGGAATTATCATATTCTTGGTGATATTTTTTATCTGTTTGAGAAATATTGCACTCAAATACTTGCACAATGAGGGATTGGTGATTCGATGTCGCAAGAAGGTTGCCATTGGTTACACCTTTATAGTATCCGCAGTAGGTGTCATACTGTCAGCATTCCATTTGACATTTTGGGCCTTACCTGTGATGTTTGCCATTATTGCCATGTTTGCTTCAGTGACCATGTTTTATATGACCTCAGCCCTACTTGAAAACTTCTCATTAGTGACTATATCTGTACTAGGACTTGTCTCACAGATATTTGTCAACGTGATATGTATACCTGTGGAGCATGGACATAATGTGTTGATATCATTTGTTGGTGTGGTAGTATTGGCTGCAGTGTGTTACCTGTATATATGTATGGTCTACGATGAACCAGTGGAGAATGTATCGTTTTCAGGTACAGTAAAAACTTACTTCAGTCAAAAAGTGGTCACTTGAATTAAAACAGCCACCTGTGTTTTGCAGTCAATGACAAGTTATAAACTAAATCCTATAGTTGAAAGATACCTTTATTTATATTTAACAACCACCTGTTTTAAATTGTATATAATTTATGTATCAATTGGGAGGTTGATATACTGATTATGAATAGGAAATTTGTAAAACCTACCAGTCCTCCGTGGCATCTAATTCTTGAATATAGTCTATGACTGGGGAACATAATTGGCAATTTAGCAATTTGTGCCAGAATCTGACTGCTGCAGATGTTTACATGTTGTTATGTACTGTAAAACATTATATATACTTAAAAAAACAGTAGTTAACTTAACTGCTGTCATAAGGAGGAAATGCAAATGTTTATGAAGTCTTAGATCTTTGCCATTGTAGGGATGTCCGACCTTGAGTCCTTAGGTCGGACTCTTGTTATACATGCAGCTATACCCGTCTCCTGGCAGCTATCTTTTAAAACATAAAAAATACCATACCAAATCACTCTTATGTTTAGCGTCAGGTCTGACTGTCTGAAACCTAGCTATACTATTCACAAAAACAAACAAAGCAGATTAAATAAAACATTGCTTCTTTGGATCAGTGTAGTTGCATTGACACACCCGACTGACAATACTTACCTAAAAGGGTGATAAGACATGGATAAAGTCAGTACGTTTATATGTATTGAAATTTCTTAGTAATATATTTGCTGTAGGCGTCAGTTTGAAAATTCAAATGAAACACAACTTCACCTGAGCAAAATACCTCCAGAGCATGAAAACTGAAAAAAAATTGTTGTTTTTCGAATGTTTTGTATTTTGACAATTGACTTCAAAACCTTGGCGCATGACAACGGTAAACATAAAGACTGATTGGTATTGCCTAACTGTGACTGTAACCCTAAACTTTCATGTTTTGTATTTTTAGTACCGAACCATGAAGCATACACAAGAATGGAGTTTCTGATATTTACCGGTCTGGTGTGTGGTCTCATCTTCTATGTGTTCAAACCTAAGATCAGTGAGCGTGACTTGAACAATCTACATTATGCCGGGTTAGACAACGTCGTCAAATGGTTCATTAATCATGATTAGAATAAACACTTGGAGTCTGTTGCCTTACCAAACCACTGCAGAGTGCTTGGTAGCACAATGCAAGGAAACCACTTGTTTCAAAAAGTGCTGCATATTGGACGAAGCAATAAGTTTCTGTAAAACTGGCGAGCGCTCAAGGATAGCAAGACACAAAATCAAATTTGGCGATATAGGCCTATTAGTATGTATAAGACTTTTTAAGAGAGAACATACTAGAAGGCCTATATAGCCAAATTTGATTTTGTGTCTTGCACCTGTGAGCTGATCGTTGAACAGCGAAGGGCTACCAAGTTCTTCCGATCCGAAGCATAAGAATGTGCTTGCCTAGGAAAGTGCTGAGAAACGTTTTGCGTTGACAAGCATTTCGTCCCTTCGATGCAACAAGGTTGTGTCTCTCTATACTGTATAGTGAGATACAACCTTGGTGCACCAAATGGATGATATCTCCCTCGTTGTTTAGACAAACATGTAGTAAAGAGCTACCAAAAAGCACTCTGTAGTGCCTTTGTTGGCAACAGGCTACTAGTTTACATCTAGGGGCTTCTTACATACTGGTGTTTTATGATAGCGACGAAAAATTGCATAATGAAAATACAGCGCAACTATATTTGTTCTTTAAGGGCAACATCTTGAAAGTAGCTATTAACTACCTTATGGTTTTGAAAACAAAAATTAATTAAACGTTCGTCAGGTGACTTGCTTGTTACAGATTTTTTGCTTTTTTTCAATGTGTCACAAATCATGGCATCTGAGGGACTTTATTAGCTTTTTGTCTTTGGCTTACCTTATATGTGCTAACTTCTGGCACTAGATTGTAAAATAATTTTACACCCTGTCAAATGATATTTTAAAGGTATATCTATGTATTACTTGTTTATTATTATTATAGCATAAAAGCGGTGATTTTTCTCATACTTAACCCGGAAAAAGGTACGTTATTGTAAAGATTCTCTCGCGCACGCGCTGTTGGTGTTCAGTTTTAAGTATGCTCATTTCAGGACCCGGCCGACGAAAATAAATGATTTACAGCGTTATATGAACTGTAATTCACATTCTAATTGTAACTACTAATCAATTTTCTATAATAGTAAAATAGTAAACGTAAACAAACCCCCAATGTCACTGTTTTCTTGGTATTTGCCGATACCGGAAGTCGATGCTCATAACAAAAACTTGTATGTGACGTAACGTTTGCTAGGCGACGTTGCATTTGTTTTCCCGACGTCACCCAAAATGTCCCGCCAAAATGTCATAGTTTTGAAAAACATACTAATAAAGTGTTGTTTTTATGCTATAATAGCATTTACGCATGCTTTTTCATGCTATTACATCTGCAGAGTCCCTCGGGAGTGTTGGTGCCCTCGCCCTGACGGGCTTGGACACCAACCGTCCCTCGGGACTCTGCAGATGTAATAGCACGAAAAAGCATCCGTAAACCCTGCAGTATTAGAGCTTTCAGTCTGTGGTGCAGATTTATGTAATGTTTAGTCACATGATTTTAAAGATATGAATTTCTTGTCTCAGGGCTTACCATGTATTTGTTTGTAATGTTGTATTAATTTTTTGAATCTTTCTAAAATCATGAATCTTTTATTTTAACAATTTTGAATCTTTCAGTTACATAAATCATGAAGCTTTTATATACCTCAGATCTTTCACAAATCACAAATCTGTCACAAATCCTCTTGAATTTTTCACAAATCTTGAATACTTCTCAAATTTTGAATCTATGGGAATTGATAAAAATTGTTCAAATAGTACTTTCTGAAGAAAGTTCCTGAATAAAACCACCATTTCGTTGACCAGATTTTTTTCTTTCTTAATTTAACTTAAAACAAAACCTGTGGACCGTATTTTCTTTCTTTATTTAACTTAAAATGAATGGTTGGTTGTTTCAGTATTGGGTGTTTATATTGTGCTGTTAGCGAAATCCTTGTTATGTTTGTTATTGTTTGTGGATTTTATGATATAGGGATTATTGATGATTTTATGTTGTTATGTACAGATATGTTAAATACATTCCAATGAAATGTGTGCAATCTCATTTCAATCAGACTCATATTAGCTCCACTACTTTATACTGATATGAATCTGATGACATTCAGTATGGGGTCATGTCGACGTGAACTTTACATCATCCAATCATATCGCTTCTTTCACAAATCTGAAAGTGCAGAGAATCTCTGCTGTAGTTTACAATGAAAGAGGCTTTTAAACTTTATACACTGAGAGTAAAGCGTAGACTGACTTTAGGTGAATAGGCATAATACAACATGCACTAGAGAGGTCATGTGAACGTGACCATTTATGTAGTGTGGTCAGATCTAACGTACCGTTTTAAGGAATAGGGCAAATGTAAGGATCTGATTTTAATGTGTGTCACCTTATTTGTAGAAGTGTACAACTGAATTTTTGTTGATAAAAAAATACTTGTATCCTTTAATCACTTTCATGCATAAACCTGAAGCTGGTAACCTCATTCCTACAAATATCTGACTTGTAGAATTCTAAGAACAATCTTTAAACATAAGAAATGAAGCTACCCATGCTTAGAAATAGGGTGAAATTTGGTCACACTTAACATTATATAATAGTACCGGTAGTATAACTACTATACCTTAGATTAAATACATATTTTGTACCTTTCATATTTGTCACTTACAGATATCTCACCAATATATAGTGAGGGAGTCTTGTTGATTTTGTGCTGACTGGATATCCGGATGTATATTTCACCAAAACCACAAGGCTTTGTCCCTTTGAAATTAGATGATTTTACAGTAATGTATAACCAAATAATAATATGCATAAAGTTCTACTTACTGGTATGTTACTTAGAACCAAGTCCTCATTCCTATTAGGATATTTTGTTGCAATTGGAACTATTTTATTTGTGTGTTCATATGTTGTGTCATGATCCCTCTATTGTGTCATGTTTACTGTGAATTATTATAGAAATGTTGATACGATAGTATGTTAGATCTGTCTATTTATTATGTGTATGCCCATTATAATTAGGACCGGCTAATCGCTAATCGCTGGTATGAAATCAAATCGATCCGGTTAATCGGAGCCAAATTGAAAATGGTATTTATGTTGAAGATCACTATGTCAATGCAGTTTTGAGAAGTTGAACTTGTTCGTGTTTGTTTATTTTCGCAGTATCAATGGAAGATTTATATATGTTAAATATGATCATATATGGAGTAATGTATCACTTGTTACTGAAGCACATCCAACTAGTTTGCATGTTTATTTTTTGACCAACACATTCAGGCATGGTGAAATAAAGGTTTCACCTTGTAATCGAATCGTATCCGATTAACTGAGTAATCGTCCCGGTCCTAATCATAATTGTTTTCTATAGATATTTACACCAAGAATTTCAATACGTACAGCTGCTTATGTTTGCCAGCTCGTTGTTGCCTGTGATATGAGAACATATATAGAAGGCATTGTCCTGGGGCCTTATTCACCAACATTGTAAGACTAAAACTCAGACATAAAGTTGACCACATTTATAATCACTGCCATTTCTTTGAAATTAGATTTAACAATGTGAAATTTTATCTGGTTGTTTGTTGTTACCCACAGAATATGTATTCACATTTATATCAAAATCGGTACATTCATAACATAATAGCTAATAGAACCTTTGGCAATATAAGTCTGAGTTATAGACTTACAACATTGGTTAAATTAGGCCCGCCTAGTATTTGAGGTGGGGAGCGGTGGCCTAGAGGTAGGGCGCGCGCTTCGGGATCGAGAGGTCCCGGGTTCGATCCCCCTCTGGACCACTGGTCAAAATCTCTGAGCAAGACCCACAGCTCCACTCCACCATGGTGTAAAATGGTACTTGTGAGGGCAGTGTCTATTCCTGGGCGCCGCAGATCGATGTTGGCTGCCACACCACAGGAGAGAAATAGTCTCCCCAGGGAGACACAAATGTAGGTTTCCATATGTAGCCCAATGACCAGGGGAGTTAAAATGTCAAAGGGTGCTTGAGCGGCCTAACAGCTGAAAAGAGCCCTATAAAATTGGTAACTTAACTTACTTATTTATTGGTCAACATGACGGTCTATTTATATTTGTAAACATCTGGCAACTTTTGGGACACCCCTCCATTTGGAAACACTAGCTTTGTTTGTAATAGTTTCATACTTTCATAATATGTTGTCCAACATAAAGGATGCAAATTATTGGTTGCTACAGGATTAAAGCTCTTTAATGCATCTCTTTAATATTTCAGTTATAAATATCACGGTCGATTTTAACAAGCAACTTAAGATAATCACACCCATATAGAGTTGTGACAGCACTTTTAGCAGTAGACTTTTTTGTACCCACTTGTTAAAGATCATTGCTTAGATTCCATCTATAGAACAAATTGTATTTTCCTTTAGCATCCACACTATGAAAAGCTATATAGCTATATCCTGAGACAAAAGCAGAGTCCTTGAAAAAAAGTTTTCCATTTTTATGGCTAACAGATATTATAGCTTTCAAGCCATGTCAATCATAATAACTTGCTGAAATAACTGTTTACTTGTTTTTGTGGAACATACTCATGTGTAGGGGTTAGGGACATGGTGGTGAACAAGTATGAAAGCAACATCTCAATGGATTTTGAAAATATAAGAAACTATTAGGGATGGCAACGAGTACTAAAATCGGTACTCGAGTACTCGGTCATTCTTCCGATCGAGTACTCGGGTACTCGGAAACCAATAAATGTCCATGGTATTTGGGAAATAGACATGTTAACTTTTTTTGTACTGCAAACGCGCGTGTTCAACTTCCAATAAAACAGCGCGTTTGTCAGTCAATTCTGTTCAGTTGTTGATCAAATCTAGATCAGTTAAGAACTATGAAACAATAACAGTAATAAAACAATAAACTTTTAATCAATATCGCTAGAAAATCAAATAAAAACAAATAAACAACCAAGGGGAACTACTCTTATCAACCGGTGACATAATATTTACAAAGCGTAACCAATTCACTTAGTAATCGTTCGTTCATATGTACGCGGGAGAACGATTTAAATTTAAAGTTATATTTGTTTTATTTCTTAATCGATTGTCACCCCCAATAACAATAACTGCAAAATTAAAAATTGATGCCAATTACTCGGGTCAATGTCAACGACCGAGCCCCTAGCTACGCTTCATAAACTAACTAACAGACGATGATTGACAGGTCTGTGTTTTGTTTACGCTTTCAGTTAGCGACCTCGTGTCGGCGATTAAGAATTGGTGACACGTTGTTTATTGTAATTTTAGATGACCAGATAACGTTTGAACACCTTCTGTATTACACAGGATTAACATTTTTTTCGAATACTCGAATACTGATTTTTCTATTCGATAATCGGACGTTTGAACGAGTACTCGAGTACTCGGGTACTCGTTGCCATCCCTAGAAACTATCCATCCTCGGTCGCTAAACAAAGAAACACTTTGGTATGGCCTTAGTTAATCTATAGCCTGTACAGTAGGATAAACAATTCTAGGATTTTTGTATTTCATTATTCATAATATTTGTATTCTATACAACATGTTTTTGTTATTTACATTTTACTTACATACAAAAATGTTCTAAAGAGGGATTATATTTTTATAATAAAGTCTTTTTAGACGGTTATTTCTGTTTGTTATTACATGTATAATTAAGTTCCGTACCTTTGGTGATAGCTGATCAAGAAACACAGGTGCTTTACCCTGGGCAGGTTAAAGACCCAAGGAATCTATTTGAAATGAGCTAGGGTATCGCACCCGGATTCCTTTTATCTCACCTCTGTCTCTTAACATTTGCGGTAATGCCCCAGAGTGGGCCCTGCAAATTACATTGAAGGAGATGAATGAACCTTATTTGCAAAGAAAGGCAACACCATAGGAGTACTTTATCCATTTTAAAGGACAGGTATCTCCACAAGCCATTGAACCTTATCAAAGGACATTAACTCCAGGAAAACCATTGACTCTTAACAAAGGGCAGTAACTCCGTAGAAATTGTTGATCAATGGGAACAAAAGATGTTTGTAAAACATGTATGCCTCCATGGCAACCCATAAGTTTGATATGGTAAAGGTCAATGACATTTCGTCAGTCGACGGATCAAGCTACATTAGTAAAGCAATATACGAGGGTGCCAAACCAAAACCCCAGAACTGCAAAAAGACAACTTTTCAGGAGACGAAAAAACGCATTTACTCCGTTGAAATAAAACCGATGTCTTGTAACGAAATGACTCCCTAGATGATTTTAAATTGCACATCATGTACAAAAAGACTCACAGTAATCACATTGACTGAAACAGCTGAAAATCGACTTACGGGTTTTTTGTCTCAACCCGCATGTTCTTATACCGGTGGTATTTTGTCACCTGACTCAACTGAAGTAACGCTATTGGCTATTAAGATGACGACTAGACAGAAATGCGCTGGACGTCTAGCAGATGCTGCATAAAAAAAATGGCGCCAAAATTGAGTTACGAGGTTTTGGTTTGGCACAGTCGATATACCTTTATCAAAGATGGGGGCATAATTATTTGGCCGTATCAAAGGGCAGTTACTCATGACAATATCTAAGCCCCATCTCATTAGAAGCAGTTACAGTACCTTAATAAAGGGCAGTAACTCTGGGTTGAATAACAGAACCTTCATACAAAAATCTGAGAAGTTTGGCAACATTTACTTCGGGACTTTTTCAGCACAACACCACCATAGGTTATATCAAAAACACAAAGTACTCCCATACATGTTCATTTCAAAGATAAGAACAACATAAAGTATTCATATTTTATTTTCCACCATTTTTTCCAATAATCACGATCGATGGTATGAAGCACATATAAAACATTCCAACAAGAAACATGGCAACCATTTATTTCTTACCAATCAAAATAAACATAACTACACAGTAGCTGCATATTTAATTTTTACATAGGCAATCCTCACTTTGCAGTAGATGGCTTTTCTAAAGTGTGTGCAAACCACTGTTAAGTTGTGTCCTTTTGATGGTTCAATAAACTTCCCAATAAGACATTGTTATAACTGGTGTCTGTTGCCTAACAAAGCTCTATGTAGTGCTTTCCATGGAAGGTAATCCCCGTCTTCTAAATTTAATTAAACAGGACGTAACTGAACAGAGGCTCTTGGTAGTGCTTTGCTCAGGCAACAGACACATGCAGTATATAGCAAGCACCCTAACATTGTCAGCAAGACGACCACAGTCAATAAGTCAAACATCATCTGTAAGCAAAATGCTGAAGTTGAACATCATTAGCGAGTGATGGATTCAAACACAACATATTGTCCTCTATGTAACAGACATATTCACAAACACATGTACTATGCATGTAAATACAACCATTGGAGATTGTAACTGTGTATTTATAGCTTGCAGAACATTAATATGCAAGAAATGCATTGGGACGATAAATTCTCACCGTATAAAAAATGATTCTCAGATCAAATTCAGTTTCAAGCTATCTGCTAATCTTCACAGGCTATACAACTACTGCAATTAGCACCAAATTGTCTCGACCCAGCTAACAAAATATTGGTCAGGATAACTTGGTAGTAAAACATTCAGTTTTTGCAACAAGATACAATATTATATATCTGTAATGTTCTAGACTTGGATCATACAATTCTTTGCCATAATCTAATTAATTTCCAGTATGTTGAGCACTATCCGTGGTTAAGAGAAAAGCAATTCAATAATAGTTCATTATAATAAATATTACTGTAAGTTGTTGGTGTCCATAGACTAGAGGAATTATTAGTGATGTTGACAGTGTATCAGATTTAAGTTCATGTAATTCTATAAATAGATGTATCAATCCCTTTATAAGAATTACTTGTACCGGAACCCAGTGCAACTGAAAAGATCTTAAAAGTGAATGTGTATTCTACCCCCGATTTATTTGGGTTTTGACCAATTATCAACCGGATATTAAATATAATTATTTGGTAAATGAACAATTGATATAATTATGTACAATTTCAACTATCATATATATCACTTTTCTATTTGGTAATTTCAGAGAGTCTATATCCTTTTTCTTTCTCACTCAAATCAAAATTAACTGCATTTTAAGCAAATTCAATTAGTTAATTCCACCAAATCTATTAACTACTATAATGATGATGTACCTAGTCTATCTCATGACAGTAAAATGGGTTGTTTTGCTATAATAATTATTCGATAATTTTGTGAAAATTAACGCTCATAAACTTTAGAACAATCACACTGAAATCAGTACAGGTACTCTTTTCGGCAGTTTAATTATTTATTTTTTTAAGCAAACATTTAAACTCTGAAAGTACTTTAGATTAGAAAACTCATAAAAATTTCCTCCCCAAACTCATACATGCTTTAAACAGTATTAAGACACATTGTAAGATAATGGAAGCAATTAATGTAGGGAACTGTAAATCATAGCGTAGGCTATCTCTGGAAAGGAGGGGGGTCAAGACGAAGCACTTATACTGAATGTAAGTTTGTTTTCTGTCCACTGATATTGTTTATTGGTGCAGTCACTAACACCATCTTGCTGACGTCAATCGTCGAGATCCAGAGTTTCTAAATCTTCTTCTACAATGTCTAGATCCTCGCCGTCGAATAAATCCTCGTCAATTTCAATGTTTATATCACCACCATCTTTTGTTGCGGCCATCGCCATAGCAATAGCTGTGTCTGTAGAATCCCCGCCCCCTTCCGCTGCACCTGGTGGTAGAGCTCCCGCCATATCCAGTTTATTTTCTTCACCTAAAGGTAAAGATCAGGTAATAGGTTAATTCAGGCAGTGTAATATAACAATTAGTTTGTCATAAAAATAATGCTTGGCACTTATTGTCAAAGAAACTTGAAAGAGAAAGACCTGAATCGAGCTTGGAATGGTGGACTGGGTAATAACCATCCAATATATTCATGCATGAAAGTTAGGATAACAGGTTTTTGTTCAACAAAAACGCCCCATTACAGCCAATAGTCTGTTGTTTTATGTTTAAGGTAAGAGGTCATTATGATCTTGTGATATGTCTTCAAAATCAATATGGGTTCATCTACTGGTGGTGACCTACAATGATATGGAGTTAGAGGATCTTTGGTTGAGCAGCTCTTGATCTAAATCCAGTTGACTGATGGAAATATGTTATAATGTAAATATACCCTGACATGAAAGATCGGGTAATATGGACAGACGTACGACGCAATTATCCCCTTACATCATCAGGTTACTGTAAAATCATAAATTTTTGTGGGGGATTAAATTTCGTGGATTTCATGGTTTACCATAACCAAGAACTTTAATCCCAACAAACATTAATTTTGACCCTTGTTTTATTACCTGAAATGCAAAATCCACGAATTCAAGTCCCAACGAAATTGTCTTTTTTACCAAAACCATGAAAGTTCGTCCCAACGAAATTAAATGATTTTACAGTATATTGTGTTTTTTTCTCACTTGATTGGGAATGGTAATGAAACCAGACCAATTGGGAAAATTTACAGTGATTTGAAAGTACATACTATCATCTATATTTCCGTTGACTGTTGGAGCGGTGGCGTCAGGTGGTGCTTTCGCTGTTCTCTCCTCGGCTTTAGTTCCAGCGGTACCGTCTATTTCCATGGGTACAAACATATCTAGATTGATTTCCTTCACAGCAGTAGTATCTTCGTCATCGTCATCATCACGTTGTCGTGTCAGCGTGTCATCAGCTGCTTCATCATCATCACCTTCCACCAGGTCAGGATTAAACTCAAACATTTCACGACCGCTCACCTACAAACACATAAATCATCTTTCATCAGGGGTTCCATTTGACTCAAGATCAAGGAGTTTTGACCCTTGAACTTTCCAAAAAGCCACATTTTGCCGCAGGGGTTGACACTCACTATCTTTGTCACTGGTCCCACATTGAAGAAGCATTAAATTTGTAAAGAAAACAGTTACTGATCCTTCATGATTTTCACTGGTCCTGGGTACCTGTGTTAGTGTCGAGCCCTGATTTTGGCCCACAAAATTTTGGAAAGACGTGTCATTTTCTCTTTAAATCATGGATAATTGCCTATAAAATGGTGAAATTTGTCTCATTTACCTACAATCAATCTCGCCATTTCATGTCTGATGGCATCAATGCCCCAAAGGGTATGAAAGAGGGACCATGTTACATACAAATCGACATAAGTACAGAATGAAAAGCACCATTGCTACAAGCCCCTCACCTATAAATATGTGCGTGTGTGGGGGGGCAAAAAAAAGATATAAACTAGAGCTATCACAGGAGTGATGAATCATACCCCCGCAGCACCGCCTTGACACAGGAATATTACTTAAAATTATAGTCTAAACAACACATTTGATGGAAATCTGCAGCTATACAGATTGAAAAACACCATGATTGAAATTTCATGACTTAGTACCGAGCAATTTTAAAATCCAGTAAGAAATGACAAGTTACAGAGCGGACACGATTTGCATGACTATATAACCTTTGACCTGTAAGTGTGACCTTGACCTTTGCGATAGGGACCTGGGTCTTGCGCATGACACACTGTCTTGATGTGGTGAACATTTGTACCAAGCAATTATAAATCCAGTAAGAAATGACAAAGTTACAGAGCGGACACGATTAGCATGACTATATAACCTTTGACCTGTAAGTGTGACCTTGACCTTTGAGATAGGGACCTGGGTCTTGCGCATGGCACACTGTCTTGATGTGGTGAACATTTGTACCAAGCAATTTTAAAATCCAGTAAGAAATGACAAAGTTTCAGAGCGGACACGATGCTAACGTAACGACTGACCGACATGGTGACTCCAGTATACCCCCTTCAAACTTTGTTTGCGGGGGTATAATAATAAAGGAATAAAGAAGATAAGACTGTTACTTACACCCAGGGACTTTCCTTGCTTAAAATCACTCTTCTTCTTATCCATAACAGTCTTCATTGTCTTTATCTTTTCCTTTCGCTGCAATCAAACAATGCAAGAAATAATGTGCTGTTATATTTCATCATGATATAATGACGAGCCCAATTATCTGACTTTGCTACAAAAAGTACAATATCAAATGTATAGCAAAGGTAAGACTCACATTTCATCTCACGACCGGTCCATGAAGACTGTTCTACAGTAAAATTTCATCTCATGACCGGTCCATGTAGACTGTTCTACAGTAACATTTCATCTCACGACCGGTCCATGAAGACTGTTCTACAGTAAAATTTCATCTCATGACCGGTCCATGTAGACTGTTCTACAGTAACATTTCATCTCATGACCTGTCCATGTAGACTGTTCTACAGTAACATTTCATCTCATGACCGGTCCATGTAGACTGTTCTACAGTAACATTTCATCTCATGACTGGTCCATGTAGACTGTTCTACAGTAACATTTCATCTCATGACCGGTCCATGTAGACTGTTCTACAGTAACATTTCATCTCATGACTGGTCCATGTAGACTGTTCTACAGTAACATTTCATCTCAAGACCAGTCCATGTAGACTGTTCTACAGTAACATTTCATCTCACGACCAGTCTATGTAGACTGGTCTACAGTAACATTTCATCTCATGACCGGTCCATGTAGACTGGTCTACAGTTAAGTTCTGTCTCATGACCGGTACATGTGGACTGGTCTACAGTTAAGTTCTGTCTCATGACCGGTACATGTGGACTGGTCTACAGTGAAGTTCTGTCTCATGACCGGTACATGTAGACTGGTCTACAGTTAAGTTCTGTCTCATGACCGGTACATATAGACTGGTCTACAGTAAAGTTCTGTCTCATGACCGGTACATGTGGGCTGGTCTACAGTGAAGTTCTGTCTCATGACCGGTCCATGTAGACTGGTCTACAGTGAAGTTCTGTCTCATGACCAGTCCATGTAGACTGGTCAACAGTTAAGTTCTGTCTCATGACCGGTACATGTAGACTGGTCTACAGTTAAGTTCTGTCTCATGACCGGTCCATGTAGACTGGTCTACAGTTAAGTTCTGTCTCATGACAGTCAGATTTCAATACAACTGCTATTTCATCCTACAAAGTTCTAGTAGCATAAATAAACAGCTGATAATTAGTCTTTAAATTATATATATATACACTCAACAATTTGACTGGCAAACCATCAAGTTACCCACAGAAATTGCTACTTATTCAAGTTAATGCGTATCCTACCCTGCATATTTGAAAATTATTACAACAGTTTCTTTACTAATGAAAATTTACTTAGAGATCTTAAGACCTTTGACCAATATGTATTAACTGTTAAATCTTCAAAAACAATAGTGTGTAGCCAATGGGTACAATGAAGATATTCATATACTTTAAAATCATAAATCTTTGAGTTGAGAGGGATTTAATTTTATGGATGATCTACGAAATGGTCTTTTTCATCCGAAACCACGAAATTTAGTCTCATTGAAATTCGATAATTTTAGAGTAAATAATGACCTACCTTTCTCTCCTTCCATTTGAGGAAAGTTTCCAAGGTTACCCTCGTAGTATTATGACCTAATGCAGCTCTCTGTAAAACAAAATTTAAAATAAAACATCAATAAAACATGTAAAACTAGATGACACTGACAGTCTGAAAAAGCTCACAAAGTACAGGGAAGTTCCGCTAATAAGGCCAGTCAAAAGGTGGTCTTAAAATACTTTAAGCGAATCGGTCTTAATAGCGGACCTTTTTTGTTCTTAATTTAATACTATGGGAACACAACATTGCAAAAATCTGCATGATTTCGAAAAAATTAAAGTGGTCCTATTAGCGGAACTTCACTGTAGTTTGGATAGTAGTTAGATGGGTCATTGATTGCCATTCTCCGTTTGCATTCAACTCCATTTTTGAACATTGTTTTAGTTGTATACAATGGTTGATTACCCTTCCTTGGACCAAACTTACCGCAAAACTAAATGGCATCATCTGACATGTGCAAAGTTGCATACCCCTCATCTAAGTTAGGGGTGTAAAATGTTTTGATAGGTACAAGCAACAAATATTGGTCATGTTTTGATTTAAAGAGGCATTCCCTATAACTAGCATATTTTTCTCTACTATCACATAAAATAGGCTAAATGTACATAGCACTTTCAACTATCATAATTCGTCAGAAGAAAGTGTACACAAATATGTATCTATAATGTAAAAAATGTATTAAAATCACCAATAATAAATTATATTATCGCTTCCAGCTATTTATTATTATGTGGTCAAAGGGAAACAACTCTATTTTGGCTCATTACGGATAAATATTTTCATTTTTTCTCGGTAATTGGTGGGGGCTTTTTGTTGAAGATTTGAGGAGTTTAAGCAATAATGTTTCTCATTTAATGTATACAATTCCTGAATTGATTTAAACGATCTAAGTTATAGGGAACGCCTCTTTAAGGGTCACCTGTTTGCAGGTGGTGTATAAAACTGGCCATTATCTCTTGAAATATCTCAATCTGAGCTAAATCTCATCTCAAATAGTGCCATGTGTTGTTTTGATATATGCCACTGGAGGATGGACTCAAAATTAGTATAAAAGCAGCAAACTTTATTATAGCTTAGCCACATTGACACAAGCCTGACCTATTGATGAGCATAATTTAACAGTCGATTCATTATCTAAGTTTGTAACATCGTTTGTATGTTTTCACAATATGGGAGTATCACGAAGACGCTCGAGATGTAATACACAAATTTTTATGAAATACCGATAGTGTACGATTTGCTAGCAGAAATTGATATATTCAAAGCAAAAACCTTGTAATATATTCTTGCATAAAGGTCAGGCTCAGGTCAAAATAGCCAAGCTATATTAGTTTATTACAGTTAATTTAAAAGAGTCTAATTTCAAATTTATCTCAAATTCAGACTCTGATTTGGGCAAAATGACGATTTGAGATGAGATTTCTACTTGACATGCATCAGAAGATTGGCAAATTTATCTCAAATTCAGACTCTGATTTGGGCAAAATGTCAATTTGAGATGAGATGTCTACTTGAGATGCATCAGAAGATTGCAGCAGTTAGATTGTACCTCTTTCTCCACCAATTCTTCTATAGAAACTTTGTCTTCTTTATCTTCCTTCTTCTGATCTTTTTTTAACACAAATCCTAGCAAACAAAATACACACATTTTTATTTACTGACAGACATCCAGCCTCCAGGGGTGTAGATATGAGTCGGTAGGCAGTTAAATCCACAGGCTATTTAAACAGACTGGCCGGCTACTTTTCTGCCATGATCGTCTTCTGCTTTCAATGAAAGGTGCTCAACCTCAGATCAAGCTTACATGTTTGTATGATATAATTTACTTATATAACTAAGTATAAATGCAGCAGAAAGTTGTTGGGAGCTTCTTAATGAAAGGTCTATTTCAAATTTATAAGTAATTGGATACATTCTCAATAATTTGCACTTGTTTTTCTTCTTCTTCCTTTTAACAATTTATAATTTAGTTTTAGACACCCCAACAAAACTGAATTATTAATAATGATAATATATTGGCAGTGAAAAAACAACCAGTTAGGCCAAGACCTTTACGATAAACTTAATAAAAATTCTGATTTTTTCAAAAGAATTGCCAATTCAAACACAAACTCAATTTTTCCAATTGGCAGTTCACTGTTGGTAGATAATAGAAATAGTGAATGACTCTGGAGTAGTACAAACCTGGTGGTAAAGCATGTCGGTACATACAAGCATCTCCCCCATTCGGACACGACCAAAACCAACCATATTTACCATTCTCAACGGCTTCAAGGAAAAATTTACAAATCTGAAATACAAGATTGAAGAAATATATTTCATTGAAATACAAAGAGTTTTTTCTATCGGATGTACGCAAGATTTGAACAGTACCAAGGGTTCCATTTGACCCTTTAAATATGGACGTTAATATCTTCCCTGAAATTTCCAAAAACAGAAATCTTGACACAAGATTGTGCTGTCACAAAAATATTGTTTGTATTTTGGCTTAGAACTAGTGAAATATGATACATAACTAGAGCTGTATCCATTCAGGTGCTTTCATCTGGTTTTTGGCCAAGAGGGCGCAGGGCTCTCATTTAACTGTTTTTAGAGCTGAATCCTTCTAAATGAATATACATTTTCCCCATATTTTCTGAAAAAATTCCCCTCCAATGAAGTCAATGGCATAAATTAGTAAACTGTTCAGCAGTTGTTTCATGCAGTAAAAATGTATTTCTATAATGATAATATTAATATTTATAAAAAACAGAATTCCCCTTTTTCGTCAAATTGGCGCACAATTCCCCAGTCCCCCAAGTCTAGAGAGGGACCTGGGGTAGAACTTTTAGTTGTTTCTGAATTGCTCACTTTGGTATATTGTTGTTTTGAATTTTAATATTGTTACAAGGGAAGTAAACTATACTTACAATTGAGGTTTTAGGTTTGGCCTACAAGGGGAGGTAACTATACTTACAATTGAGGTTTTAGGTTTGGCCTTTTCTGACTCTGCATGTTTCTTTTGAACAACCTCTTCCAGCTTCTGTTCATCCCAGGTTTCCATCGTATCTGATACAGAGAACATGACATAATGATAATACATGGAGGACGTACTCCATGCTCCAACTCATACTCCATACTCCAATTTTAGCATTTCTTAGTTACACTAACAGCTGTAACTGCTTTTACTGAATGGATACATATGATATAAGGGTTCATTTTCTTAATTAGATCATTTGCTACAAGTTGGTGTTGGTTTTGTTGCAAAATTCTGAAAAAATCTGTTTTTCAAGTTGGAGCATGGAGTATGGAGTTTGAGTATTAGAATGAGAAATGGTTATAATCACCGGGCCTGACCCTGGCTCCGATCACTCCAAGCATCTAAACCTGAGCAAGATCTCATCTCAAATACTGGCATGTGTCTTTATGTTAATTTAAATGCGAGGCTTGACTGGAAATTGGCATCACAGAAATGACATTCTGAGTTTATTACAGCACCATTTCAAAAGCTGGAACTTCAGACTTGTTTATTATACAATTATACTCTGATTTTAGCAAAATTTCAATTTGATCAGGCACCGATCTCCCGAAGCATCTCAAGCAAAAATCTCATCTCAAATTGAAAATTTTCCCATTATGAGAGTATGAATTTCTAATAAATCTGAAAGTAGAACTCGTTAAAACTTACTGGAATAAACAAAGAATAGCATGTACTGCTTTTGATACTAATTTTGAGTCCATCCTCACTTGGGAATCATACAAACAACACATGACAACATCTGGGATGAGATTTATCTCAAATTTGAGACGTTTCGAGAGATCGGGGCCTGATCTCTGAAGGTATCAACGATCTCAAGTACAAACATCAGCTCAAATTTACATTTTGCTTCAATCAGTCGCTGAAAGGTCGAGCTTGTGAAATTTTTCAGAAATAAGGTCAGTGGTTTTTAAAAAGAAATTAGACTGCCTGCCCCTATAAATTTGGAAAAATTTAGCGGGAAGAAAACAAGATTGTGAATTATAAAAAATGTTAGTTTTGAGTATCAATTCATACATATTTGGGTTTTTCTACTGATTAGCATACACCTTGGCCAGTTTAAAAATCTACTGTGACAGTCTTCGCTAAAAAACAGCCATACCAATAACTTTATTTTATAACAACGGGAACCATGGGGGAAAGTATGCTTTCTTTTTGGGAAAAAAATTATCACTTTTTTTGGGAAAAAAATGGAGTTTATTTTCCAAGGGGGAAGTGCCTTTAAAAATCTGTAAAACTAGCCAAGAAAAATCACTGAAGGTCATGAAATAACAATGAAAAATGTTTCTGTTTTGTGTCACAAATTTGATTAGAACTTGTATGGAAATAACCTCAATATATGTTTAATGTTTTAGCTAATATTTTGCTCTGATTGAAATGCCTCAAAAGATCTCGAGACAAGATAATGAAGTAGTAGATATGATTGAATTAAAAACAGGATCAAATATCAAGTCCTCAAAACTACAAATCTGATAGATCATGACCTAGCAAATTGTTCAGAATGCCAAAAGGGCTATGGAAATTGAATTCCTGCTAGTATCAAACAAACAGTATAATTTCATGGGTAAGAGTTCAAAATTTTCAAAATAATGAAAACTGCTTGTCAATATACTGAACTAAATGATTTTCATATTAATTTCATAGAGCATTTTTTTCTTAAATACTGAAATAAGTATTTAGACTGTATCAACTTACCATCATCTCTGACATCAGCATATAAGTTCTTTTTCTCAGATTTACGCGTGATATTTAAATCGTGAGAGAATTTACACTTATCTCCCTTTGTACACTGGCCTTGCTTGAAGAACTGGCATACCACTGACTTCGGATCAACACCTGTGAATAAAGTTAACAATCAGTTTAAGATTTACATTTGCTCAGTGGTAAGCTTGATTGCTGCCTAATCCTGGCAACCCGGGCACTGCCTACAAGTGACAGACGCTCGAAGATCTATGAGTGTTAGAATCTCTAACACAAGGGAAGATAACTCAATAAATTAAGGTCACAGGGTTATCAGCCTTGTCAATATGGGCTTCCCTTGTGATATTGACTTACTATGTTGAGTTTCAAGTGAATGTTTTGATAGTCTTTGACAAAAATGACTCTGACAATAAACTTAACCAATGGACACAAGCCCATAACAACAATAGCTCGACCTTTTTTCTTTGAAAAGTCTCACTAATAAGTGCAGTCTTCGAATTTGGCCACTAGCCCAAAGCCTGAGGCTAGTAAAAACCGGGTCGGGCTAGTAGTTTTCTCTAGGTGACTAGTCTGAATGGCTAGTGAAAAAATTCTGAGAATACAATTCAAATGGTCTTGTTTTCTGTGATGAATATTTGCTTAAAATGTAATAAGCAAAATAGTATAAAACAATATCAGACTTAAAAATAATCTCAAAACAATCGAATAAAATCTACTTTTAATAAAATAATGTTCGGCCCAGTAAATTTCTACTCGGGCTAGTAAGTTCTGCCTTGTTGGTAGCCCGACTGGCTAGTACTTCGAAAAGTTTTTTGTGAAGATTGCAAGAGATGTCAGTGGACAGCGTGCTCCACTACACTCACTCACATCCTTTGATAGTGTAAAAAATATGTTGATGAACTTTGAAAATATTTGAGGTAGTTTGTAAATTTTAACATCTTTTTCAAAGTCAAATAGGGGCATTATTTGGTCAAAATGCTTGATATGGTTATCTCCTCTTGGGTAAAGGTTATAGTCATGATGGTGAACAAGTGTGCCAAGTTTCAAACCAATATGTCAATGGACTTTGAAAATATTTGAGGACAGCCAGGTGGTATGACAATCATCACCACATCAAACATGTTTTAAAGAGACATTCCCTATAACTAGCATATTTTTCTCTACTATCGCATTAAATGAGCTGAATGTACAAAGTAATATCAATTATCATGATTTGTCGGAAGAAAGTGTGCACAAATATGTCTCTATATTGTCAAAAATATATTTAAATCACCAATAATAATCACACAATATTTTGCCTTGATGGCTTCATCTGGCTTTGTAGTAAGTTATACATCAACATGATATCTGGAGGCCATTGCATATGCAAGTCGCTATCGAGCGCTACGCAAAGAAACAAACATGTTCGCTGATTATCAGATACCATTACCTAGACGTAGTACAGCGCTACCAAAAAGCACCTGATAGCAGCTTGGCTAGGCAACGGGCTCCAGTATAAAAGTAATTCATAAAACAGAAACATACAAGTAACAGTATAGTTACACATACCTTTTCCAACTGTTTGAACAGGTTTGAATAATTTGTTTAATTCATCTAATTCACTTCCCTTCTTTTCCTTAGGTTTGTTGAGCTCCTCTAACTGGAAAATATCAAATAAACGGGTAAGGTCATGGTTGAAAACTTCAGAAGTAAACGGAAGCTTTGAGTTGTAATCAGTGTAAACACTGTTATTTTCAAAGTGTTTCTTTAAAAGATCTTTGGCTTATCTCTCAGACAAATCACAGTAATCTGAATCAACCAAAGGCAGTCTTCACGAAAAACTTTTCAAAGTACTAGCCAGTCGGGCTACCAACAAGGCAGAACTTACTAGCCTGAGAATAAATTTACTAGTCCGAACATTAAATGATCAAAAGTGGATATAAATATCAGAAAACATTTTAATACTGTTTATTACAATGCAGAATTTTCATTGTCCTGACTCACAATCGTTTGGATGTTTTTAGTCTTTTAGCTTGTGTTCTCAGGATTTTTTCACTAGCCTTTCAGACTAGTCACCTAGAGACAATTACTAGCCCAACCCAGATTTTACTAGCTTCGGGGCTAGTGGCCAAATTTGAAGACTGCAAAGGTGAATAGTTTACTGTGTTACACTAAATGCATATTTTATGTAAAAATTACTTGCCAGACTGAGAAGTCCAGAACCAATTGTCCCAAACAACTGGACAAACTACATTTGTGTTATTGAATTTGGCAGACTTTTAATACATATTCAGAATAGTTATCTTTTATTTGATAAATTATACAGAGCTTTCATTTGACTCTTTTTACTGCATTTTGACTTTAAATTTAAGCTGAAAAGTCAAATTTACTCTACCGGTACTTATAATTTAAAATTCTTGCAATATTAAGAGGACCCTTGAAAATAGAGTCAGGAGTTCATATTGACTCTTCACTATTGGAGGCTAGAGAAGCCCGGTATTATGTTCAATAATACACTGTTATTCTGCAGAGTTTTCCCTAGGATTTTTCATACGAGGGTCCCAGGACCCTTAAGGTTTATATTAAGGGAGTCCCTGAGAAGTTTTGGGGGTCCCTTCACTATACAGTAATGCATTTCAGGCTCATTATTAGTGAGTATCAAATTTATAAAAAGATAAAACAGCTAATTCAGATTGCTCAATGCAACACAAGACTTATTGCAATAAATAGCAGAAAGAAAAATGTTCCAGTTGAAATTTAAATGTCTATTCGAGGGATCCTATTGGGAGTCCCAAGGATGCGCAGTAATGCAGAAATGAGGGTCCCATGCCACCAAGTTGCGTCAGGGACGCAGAAAACCTGCATAAGGGAAATCCCTGATTCTGTTTGTGATCAACACAGACACATTCACAATATTTCCTGAAATTTGGATAAGCCAAACACAAAAATTATTACTGATAATATTTTTCATGTTAGTGTGTATATATGTAGAAAGGATGAATACTAGCTAGTAAATACCTGTAGCCACGTACTTACCTTAGTTTTTTGTCCAGCATTCTTTACTTGGTGAGTTACAGTTTTAATAAACTTCTGTTGTTTTGCTCCTTTCTTATTTTTTATTCCGAATGTTTTGTCCTGCAAGATTAAGAAAACTATAATGATAACCAAAGTCACTGAAATATGAATATATATTGAATCTATTTGCAATTAGACATATGTCCAAGGGACACAGGTGCCCGTTCTAGTAAAAGTAACAAAGGGCTGTAACTCTGACAAAAACTCTATTCTAATATTCTTTATGAGTTTATGGTCAACTATGAACTCTATATATTAATCTGTGACAGTGTGAAGAAATTCTGACCAACATTTTGTGTGTTAATGTAAATATAAATTCCCTTGACCACCTTGACAACGTGGACATTCTGACTAGATTTCTAGAATTTACAATCTTGAAAGTGAGTCTGACAGCATGTTAGTAAACATTATACCAACCACAATGTTTTCTTGAAATCTAAGGCCCCTTTTCTGTAAATTTACAATACAGTTTCTTAATCTTACTCTTAGACCTGTTCAACTGCTTGCTAAAACCCAATCAAACAATCTCGACTTAGAGGCTACTGCTCTCTTTCGTCAAGACCCATTATGCACTTAACCGATCAGAATTCGAGTTTCATGAATTCTGTCTTTTCCGCCAAATTAGAGCAATTTTCGGCATTGAACATGTAAAATATAATAAAAATAGACAAATGGCACAGAATACCTGATAATATTGGTCCTTATAATCAATAAATCGATAAATAGATCGGCACGTGTAATATCCTAAAATTCAATGTAAACATAACTGTGAGTACCCGGTACGCGTATACCGCCCGTATAGATGAGCGCAACACGTGTGTAATTCATATGCTAATGTTGTACGAATCGCTAAGCGAGCAGTTGAATTCATAACTTGTCGTATTCTGTTCATAAGTCATCAACTATCAGTTTACAAGAAGAATCAGCTCAATTTGTCAACAAATCTTCGTTAATTTTTCGTTTTTAGTTTCAACCGAGCGAGCTCAGTGTAATTGGTTTCACGCGTACCAGTGTACATCACTGTGAAAACCAAACAGTGCCAAAGATCTCCCAGCATCCTCCATTTTTCTAGAAACTCATTCCATTGAGTATTCTGATTGGTCGATAGGCATATGCGATTTACATATCAACAACAAATAGCTGTGTTGTGGAATTCAAAAGTGCGACATCGTCGTGTTAAAATTGTCGGACAAACAAATCGCTGAGTGTTTTATGGATGTTTTTGGTGCAGATAACGAGAAAAAGGGTTGGTCTTCGTGGACATGCTATATATTCCATGGTATTTACAACTTTTCATTCACCTTTTCAAGTGCCGATAAAAATTTGATCGGCGCTACTTCCACATGTATGACAATTTAGTCCACATCTGCGATGGAGATAAAGGTCAGACATTAAAAAATCTCCTAGCAGATTGCCCCACATCTAGCTAAAACCATGACAATTCTCAAATCTAACCAAACACTTCATGGCGCATTTAATAAGGTAGCTTTTGCTGTTGGAGGTGTGTTATATTTGAGGAATACAGTAATTTGTAAGTTTCCTCGCAAACATGAAGCACTAAAAAGTGACTTTGCTTTTGTTTGCCAATGACAATATGTCCAGCAACAGTGGCCCAGTGGGAATTATAACATAAATGGGGTTTTCATGAATTATATAAGTGAATTGATGAGTTCAGGTAGTCAAGACAATAAGAATAAAAGAGATTTTCATTCATTGTACGGTACATTTGATCTTCGTTTCCAATTTCAATGATAATTCGTCCAAAGAGCGCGCTCGGCAACCCATCTAGTTTGTGTATGGAGGCCGATCACATAAAAGTCACGAATTTTTAAAGTAATCATCACGTAGATACCTCAATTATTTTCTCTTTCTTCTTCTGCTCGGTCTTTTTTGACGGTTCATTTGGTTTCTTCGCCTTAGGAGGCATTTTTCTAGTAAAAATTGCACAATCTTGCCACTTTTAAAACCGGAAGTGTGCTTGCAGTACGGTTTAAAACTTAATTTACCCGTACTATCACGATTTTTTTACAAACTCCCGCAACAGTTTTCTCCCCTTGCATACAGATTAAAAATCGAGGAATACTTATTTGGAAATGTTTGTGAATGTTACTTGCATCCATAGATTGTATCTTTAAAACATACAGCCGCTGGATTTGACAGTATTTACAATGGTATTTGATGCCATCCGGGATCAGTAACGTGGTCAAGTTGACAAGTATACTGTATATGATACATGAAGGATTTTCCATAGTCGAGACATGTGTGATGCATAATGTATAACTGTGCAAGAACCTGCTGTTGACCTCTATCCTGCAAAAGCAGTGCAAAAATTTGAACCTGACAAGGGCTTAAAATACATTTTAGGTGTTTGAACCTCTGAACATCGGTTAAGCCAAACGTACTGCGAAGATTTCCAGTACGTTTCCACGTTATTTTAACATTTCCAACCTTTCGTACGGTCCCATTCCATATTTCATTCCATTCCATATTTCAGTTTGTTCCATTCCATTTTTTAGTTTTTTTTAGTTACGACCGTTTGAAGCAGTTCCAAACTCCGAAAAGTAATAGGACCATGTGAAAAGTATCCAATTGCCAATTGACTGACAAATTGAATACTAGTATGACCGTACGTACCATTATTATTCACATGTTATTACTCTGTAATCAGTGAAGTGTATACAAGTAAAGTAATTTTTCTGTTTTGTTCTTCTGTTTACAATTTTACACGGATATTTAGCTTTTTGTACACAAACCCCACGTACAACTCCTTTTGAGGAGTACATGTCTAAGAAATTATATCACACAAAAAAAACAGAGTTTAAGATCCACAAAATTTCATTCACTTATTAGATAAAAGAAATAAACAAGATTGAATGGATAAAAACATTTGAGAAGTAAAACTGTAGTTTGGGATATAATTTCTTAGGCCTGTGCGTAATTGTATCCACCAGATCTTGTTGACATTGTCCGAACTTTTGACTTGACCGTATTTCACCAATTTCGGTAAAGTAATACATTCTTGTTGCACTGTTTGTGGTGCCATGTGTTACTCTTTCGGTCTCGTACAGTGTGATTCACAATAATCTGTTTCCCTTCCAACAGAATGCTATAAGAAATCGCTTGATGCCAATTTTTATATACCAATGGAAAGTTAACATTTCAAAGTTTAATTTAGTATATAACATGGCTATGTTACTATCAAGCAAACTCAGGAAATACGATTCTACATAAAAGCCATTTTTCGATAAATGTCAAATGATGTCAATATTGATCTAGATTCCAGAGTTCAGTTCTATAATTCGTAAAGTATCGCACAATTACCTGTTTACTTAGTTAAAAGCGATAAAGGATTGTTTAGTCACAGTTTGGTTAAGTTGTCGCCTAGCAACTGGTAACCAGAGCAACGTACAGTATCACTGGTATTTTTTTTCAGATATCACAAATGGGTGAAACTTTAAAATTAATGTAATTTTTTTAACACTCTTAAACTGATTATATGAAATGTACTAAAACGCTAAAAAATCTGTGCCGAGTTTCAGACCTAAACAAAGCCCATTTCAGAGAAACGAAACACATCAAAGTTAATCGATTTGATATGCGGGTACTCTGCGCCTATTATGCATTTTTTGTGATTCAATCTCTTACTACGCACATACTGCATTTTTTGGCTCGAGTCGACGATTGTGTCCGCCATTGTATACACGTTATGTACTATAGCGCTCACGTGATTCTCCCCTGTGATATCATTCACTGTAACACATTAACTTTGCTTCCAGAAAAAACATGAAAATAGGAGGACATACCTGTTAAACCTCTTTTTCCCTCCCCAATGGCGTTAAGAAACATTGCCATACGCCTGACAGAGTCGATAGCAGGCTGTCGTCTAGACATGCGTTACGCTTTGGCATCGCTCCGTACGAGTGATACTGTATATTGGACATTTTTTGCTGTCCCCTTAATGGATACAACACACATACATATTATATATAAGGGATGATTCAAAATAACGTGGACTTTTGCTATTACTTTCAACAGCATCGGTATTTCGTTTATTATCGGAACACTTATTGCATAATATAATGTGAAGACAATTCACATTGACACAACCTAGCAAGCACGCCACGTGTTTTTGTTACCATAGTTACGCGTATGCGGCGCACAAAATAATGCGTCTTTTCTAAAGTTACATAATTATGCAATTATATTCCATGAAATGCAAGTAATAATTACACTTAACTTCACCACCATACGATGGGATTAGCATGTGACATCTTGTCAAAATTTGACGTCATTAGAAGAATGCGTTTTGAACACACACAATATTCTTTGCGCGGTAACACCTGTGTAATTATAACGTTTTTAAATGACGTCGACGAATCGGTATGAAATACTACTAATAATATAGATCTACAATGATCTTGGGAAAAAATGCAAGCAATGGCGCTTAAAATGGTCGAGCAGCCAGACTAATTGAATATGTCCTTTGAGATGAGCTCTTATTTGTAATTGGCATCGTGAATATGTGGACGGAGAAATAAAGGAGACCGCAAGCATCACGGATGAATTAGAAAATACGTCGCGACATCAGTGACGTTACCCAAGTTGCTTCAAGACGCTGGACGATGATTGCCTACTAGTAAATTATCTGGACGCGGAGGAACCGTACACGAAAACCATCTTGCACAATTTAATGTCAAATGCTATCTTAAATATTGCAGTAATAATTAACATCATCGTATGACATTTTAGATAAAGAACGAGCAGGCTCAAGACTGCTACAGTGACGACCATTGATTCACGACGTCGACGATGTCAGCAAACCAACGTTTGCGTGCGCCGGGTGACGGTTATTTACCATTTTCTATTGCCTGTAACTTTTCACTAAATGATTATTTTTCCGTGATTTTTTCACTGATATATGCCGGAAATTAATGTTGAAAAATATAGTATTACACCTGCGAAAAGATTTGTCGAAAACCAAGTACGCCTATAATTTCACAATGTTAGTTTCACACACGGACAGTTCAGTTGTTGAGAAGCTTTCGTGTGAGGACTTGCAATCAGTTAAGTTCATGTTTGAGGACCCATTTGGGTAACCCCGTTTAACAATATTAAAATGTACGTACAATTGTAATAAAAATACAAAATATAATACAGTAAAACTTCGTTATGACGAGCATCAGTATCACAAGCACCCGGCCTATCACGAGCCAGTTTTAAACCAATATCCGTCTGTATCATCAATACATGCAATTCGTTATTACGAGCACCCGATTTATCTCGAGCATTTTGCCTGTCCCGATCACTCCTCGAGATAACGAAGTTTTACTGTAGTTGTATTAAATGTCTGGGGTTGTCCAAAATGTGACACTTTTTTTAGATGAAACTTTTTAAATAAGATGCAATAAAGTAAACAGAGAACCAATCTCGAGTTGTCAATTGATATAAATTTATACTAAATGATTTTTGTAATTTTTGGACATCTATGGCTCAATCAATAATCTGTCGCAGAAATAAATGGGTCGCTAGAGCTATCCAGGTGGGTATACTGAATGCTTTAGTTCAATGTTCATTTTAGGGGCTCTGGGTCCGTATTCATAAAGCTCCCAAGGGGGAAATATTCCTTAGGTTGATATCTTTACCTAAGGTTTTATAGGAAATCCCTTAGTTTTCTTTGATTTCATCTAAGATATCCGAAACATCATTAAGAAGGTTTCAGATATCTAAGATGAAATCATATAAAACTAAGGGAATTCCTATAAAACTTTAGGTAAATATATCAACGTAAGGAATATTTTCCCCTTAGGAGCTTTATGATAACGGGCCCTGTTTTATTGCAGTACCGTCGCTCTCATAGAACGGCATTTGATGTTATCTAGCCTGGTAACTAATGTCAAAGCTATCTTATACTGAACAGGGCCATAGAGCTGATGTGTTAGGTATACATTGTATTTTAAACGTGATTCGCATGGTTTGTGACTTGTAGTGTAGCGTTGATCTGTATCCAGTTAGGCCACACCAAATCGTTTCTTCGTTTAGCGTCCGAGGACGGATAGGTTTTGGGCATCTTGGGAAAGAAAAAACAACAAACTTTGTAACCTCTTATAGCTTCAAAATCCATTGAGATATTGCTTTCATACTTATCATACTTATTCCATACCATGTCCCCAACCCCTACACAGCAAACAAGTTTTCACACAAACAAGTTTTAAGTTATTTCAGTAAGTTATTATGATTGACAATGCTTGATAGCTATATTTGTTAGCCATAGGCCTACATGTATAATGATGATTATAGACGTCATTATGCATATATGACTTGTTTTTTTTCGAGTGTTTTGTTTTTTGTCGCAGGATAGCTAGATAGGCTTTCGAACTTAGGGCGGACGCTAAACGAAAATACGATTTGGTATGACCTTAGACATTGTCACTATACACTGTATCCATTACCGAGTTAAAACAAATTAGTCCTGACTTGATGATCGCACCTTTCCGAACACCTCACATTTTGACATCTAACGTCCACTTTGAGTGCGAGTAGTGCCAGGTTCGATACCAGGCCGAGAAATACCCAATTTGTTAAAAATTCCACTGATTGAACCCCCGCATGTATAGATCACCGACGATAAAGATCTCTAGCTTTGTATACCAACATAAGATGTCTAAAAAAACATAATCAGGTCGACAGGTCGCTCGTTTTTAGTATAGATTGAAATATTTTTTAAATGTATAAAAAGTAATTTCATACAAGAGTGTAAAAAATGATCACCGAAAAAGCATTTTATTTAATATTTTTATTGTAAGCAAAGGCTAGAGTTATCATCGGCGGTCTATAGTAAGTTTCTTGCTTATTCACCCGATGCCAAGTAAATAATTAAAGGTTAATACACGACAAAGCCGGGCCGGAAGGCGATAATCGGCCCGGAAAATTAATAATCACCGCGAGGGCTTTAGCCCGAGGGTGATTATTTATACCGGGCCGATTATCAACTTCCGGCCAGGCTCTGAAGTATATTAAAGTCTTTAATACAATTGTTCAATTAAAAAACTCAATGGGAGTAACAACAACTCACGTTAAGTAAATTTCATGGATATCTACAGTCATTTTTGATGAAAAACTTGTACATTCATAAAATTGTAAAATAGCAATTTCAACGTAACGGCATTTTAGCTCCAACGTGACGTCATTATGACTCCAACGTGACGTCATGTTAACCTGGATAACGGAAGGTGCGTCCGTTCAACGGGACGATTACGATTATGAGATTGAGGACCGGGCCGATAGGCGATAATCAATCACGGGATGGTCATAATCAGTCTGAAATAGGCTCATTTTTGTTACTATATATAGTAACAAGTGTATTAAGACATGGCAGTCTCTATCAATATAAATTAAGGCTGAATCACTAATTGTTAAAACAATATTAAGCTATCTCATCCATTACATGTCATCAAAAATTCGTCGCATTTACGCAGCAAGGTTGTATTTCAATATAATTATACAAAATAGTGAGATAACAAACTTGTTGCACCGAAGGGGCTAACACTATACTTAACGGATTTAAAAACGCGACACTGGGTAACAGACAATTCGGGTTTATGGCGGTATTTGAATAGTGCAGATTAAAGGTAAATTTGTTGCCGTCATTTTGGTACCAGATAATAAAAATCAGACGAGTATTAAGATTTTTTTTGCACAATTAATACGTCGATCCAGATAACGAAAGTCGCATTCTGGCCAATTGGCAGTACGTGTAAATAAGGCCGATTGATGAAATCAAATTGCGCTGTTTCCAGACACATATTTTTTAGTTTCTATTTATTTCATGCATTAATGGGTTACATTTATCTGGTTATTGGACAACTGACCGACTGTGTACGCAGATTTAAACCCAGTTGAAAAAAAACCCAGAACTATCTGAAACAACCCTGGATCTTCAAGTTGTAGTTGCAAGAATAATGGTCATGATGGTTTCCTCTGGCTTTTTCGTGCATTATTAATTGACTATACAATATTGGCCGAGTTTTCCCTCTAAATCCAGGGCCAATATGAACGATACCTCGACATTATAGAGACAAAACTCGGCCATTATGGGAAAATCGCGGCCATTATGAGAAAATCGCGGCCATTATGAAAAAAACTCGGCCATTATGAGATTCGAGCATTCTGATTGGCTGTCTAGCTCGGCCATTATGAAACCCGTAGTTCTCATGGGAAAAAAATTGTCGCCATCTTGAATTTCGGTAAATTTACGTTATAAACGATTTTTGAAGTCAAGGACCGATTTAGCGATTACTTGGCCCCCAGTTATACAAAGGGAAGTAAACGCGAAATGTAATACGGCTTTGACGGCATATATACCGTACAGTAATTCTGCGCTAACCGACAACAGCGGACAAGAGCCATCAACGGACGACTCGAATCACAACTATACCAAAGATGCTGGAAAAATGGTGAACTACCTGACAGCTTTAAGAAAGACCCTAAAGTAATGTTACCTAAACCCGGAAAGACAGACTACCATGTGAGTAAAGCATACAGACCCATAACTCTGGAAAGTGTCATTGGTAAAATTTTGGAAAGGATAGTTAAGAATAGACTCACATGGAGGTTAGAAGTAGAAAATGGAATTTCTGAATACCAGTATGCGTACAGGAAAAACAAGTCAAGAACTCATGCTGTTATTCTGGTAGTACAGAACCTACAACAAGCCTTGAATATAAATGATAATGCAGTGTTAACAGTCATGGATTATGAATCATGTTTTGAAAGGGTATGGAGAGCAGGTGTGTTGAAGAAGGCAGCAGAATACAATGTTAGAGGCAGGCTGTGGATGTACCTCAAAGAATACCTAACAGACAGGAGATACTGTATAAAGGTTAACGACTTCACATCATCGTATTACACATCCAAAGTTGGCATTCCACAGGGGTCTGTACTAAGCCCATTACTGTGTAACCTGTATACCAATGACAGCATGAGGAATATCTCCGGAAACCACTCAGAATACGCAGATGATGCTAGTATCTGGAACAGGGATGCATCCATGGACAAAGCAGTGGCCCAGATGAACAAGGACCTAGAAGAAGTGAACAGTTGGTGCAGTAGATGGAACATGTCCATAGCCCCTGACAAGACCAAAGTGATGATAATTTCCAAAAACACCAATACTATAATCCCAGTCCCCATCATAAAGTATTGAAGTGAGTCACTGCAGATTGTTAATAATAAAATGAAATTACTGGGCATCACACTAGACGACAAGCTAAAATTTGAAGAACACTTAAACGACAAAAGTGCAGCAGGCTTCAGAGCATTAAGTTGTCTAGACAAGTTCATCATCAAAAATAGAGGCTGCTCCCAATCAACATACATGAAGCTGTATAGAGCCCTAGTTCTGCCAATCCTTGATAATGGTGCCTCAGTGTTGGTCTCCGCTACAGAGAAAATGGCCAAGAAATTCGATCAAATTCAAAGAAGCGCTATGCTGAAAGCCAGTGGATGTCTGCAATCAACCAGCACAGACTGCCTAGAAATTCTAACAAATACCGAACCTCTTCACTTGCACATGAGACTAAGACAGGCACAAGAGACAGTCAGAATCTTGCAAAAGTCCAACAAAGACCCTTTGAAGATTGAACTTGAGAACTGGATAAAAGGGGACATAAAACAAACTAGCAAACCGACAACATTCTCACTACTGTTCAGTAGGTTCAACGAATTCAAGGATAATTTACAAATAGAAAACATAGCTACAGAATTTGAGTACAACAAGAAATCAATGGGACTTTCCAGAAAAAAAGAATATATAAGTTTCAAAGGGTTCAGTGAAGATAAAAACATCCAAGCAACTAACATACAGGAAAAGCTGTCTTCAAGTTCGGGTACAAATAAGGAGGTGATACTTTTCACCGATGGGTCCACTCTTCAGAATCCCGGCCCAACTGGAGCAGGAGCAGCCATTTACCTGGAAGGTTATGGGTCCACACCAGTCCTAATAAAAAAGGGAGTGTCAAAATGTAGCAATAACTTTGCGGGAGAAGTGGTCGGAATAGAGATTGCGTTAGATTTCATCAACAAACTAGATTCAATTAACAACAGGAATATTCAGATTTTTACTGACTGCCAAGCTGCCATTACAAGTGTGTTCAATAATGAGATCCCGAAATCCAGAATAGAAAATATAATCAACATCAAAATGATAATAGCATCCCTTGAAGCAAAAAAGAACAACATACAAATACATTGGGTCCCTGGTCACAAAAATATCACTGGAAATGAACTCGCAGACAAACAAGCCAAAGCAGCAGCCCTGGAAATGAGTGCCACTGAAGACACAGAGACCACTGAAAAAAGGATGCATCTGAAATAACCAAACAGATGAAAACTCTAATTCAGAAAAAGTGGAACACCAGCTATTCCAACTCGGAAAAAATAGGCATGCTACAAAAGATTTACACTGAACCTGGAACAAGGAATTGTATTGGTGAAAATGACAGGTATACTTTCAGCATCATCAATCAGCTGATCAGTGGAAAACACAACTCAAGGACCACTGGAGCAAAATCGTGAATAATGATGATAACTTGTGTGACACTTGCCAAGTACCAGAAACAGTGAACCACTATATATACGAGTGTGCCAAATTTGTCGAAGATAGAGATATACTAGAACGGTCGGTAGAGGAGATTTTGAACGGACTGCAGATAACGTGCGGGGATTTATCCCTATCCGTATTGGTTGGAGAAATCGACGGTATTGGAGACGAAGGAATAAGCAAACTCATAGGTGCCATGAGTCAGTACTTAACCAGAACCAAAAGACTGTAAAGCGAAACCGAAGTATCAAGAGCTGAAGCACATAGAGAGAGCACAAGAGAGTATTACTGAAGCACAAAGAGACCATTTCGCTACTGTACGTCAATAGCGTAATAGAACTACAACAACAACAACAATCACAATGATATAAAATGAACGAATGGAAGCATTTGCCGAAGGAGTCGACGAACGATAGGCCCCTTTATTGCATTTAGACAACATTATCATCAATCAATCCGACCTACTGTGTTTTAAATGTATTTGATGATGAATAATTTAGTGACCAACGAAAACTGCTGAGAATTCGGATATGCAAAGTTTCGAACACGGTAAAGCTTTAATAAAATTAAAAGCTTGTGTTCGCTGGTTTTCTAAACCATTCTTTTGTTTTTATTCGTTATTTATTATCTATTTAGTGTGACATCACACCAAGTGTATAGTAAATTAATAAAATGGTCAATAATTAAGTGTTTTCATAATGGCCTTGTTATTGGGCTGAAGACTCATATTAGCCTTCGGTCTTCGACCTCAGGCTAATATGTAAGTCTTCAGCCCAATAACAAGGCCATTATGAAAACACTTAATTATTAACATTATATTAATGCAGGCCTATGCAACAACGATGTGTTGCTGTTAGGAATTCTCGAGGAGGTTACTGTAACACTGTGATGGACTCACTGCATAAATTCTACTTGTGTTGAGACATGTTTTTGCAGAACTTGCATTGATAAGTGTTCATTTCAATGAAATCAAATTTATGCAGTTTCCATGGAATAAAGTCAATGTAATCATACCACGAGTTAAATCATCCATAATAGCCAAGTTTTAAATACAGCGATATTCTATTTCTGGCACGGTACATCTTACGGGATAAAATAAATTATCATAATGGCATTTAAGATATTCAATATAATTTAGAATATATTAATAGCAGGTAGGCTACCCACACGTATGCATTCGACCTTGTTATACGGGCTAGTGATAATCAATGCTGAAATCAATAAGCCGATGGATATGTTACTTTCCTTTTCTGGACTAGTGACTTGCTCGTGCAATAAGTTGTTTAATACTCGTGGGATTTTGTTATATTGGGTATCAAAATGACGGCATTGAATTACCCTTTACGAATATATACAGCGGATTTAACCTGAGTGACTTTTCATATAATAATTGGGAATTCAACAGCAACATGTATTTTGTAAAATTAATATTGTATTTACGTTTCGGTCGAGGCCTTCTTCAGAATCAATCGGACCACCTCGTACAATTCTCAGATCGAATCATATTTTATCAAAAATATAAATGCCGTACGGACCGTTCCGATTGCTTCAGAATAACAATAACAAAATAACGGATGTGACGTCATGACGTTAACGTAACATGACGTCACACAATTGCGGGAAAAACATACACTATAACAAATCAATAAAGTTCGAGTTCAATAATATACGGATTAAAATACATCAATTCCTAGAGAAGTATATGTATAAAAAACCATTAAAAGGAATAAACGTATAGTATTGAACATCAAATTCACTGATTATACATTAAACAATGCTTTCGAATTCAGTCCGTTTGGATGCAGTGTTTGTAATTTATGAATCCAAAATGTTTCTTTACTGTACACAATCGGTCAATTTGATTATTAACTACATCAATTGGCATGAATGAGAAATCATTAATACTATGGTTACGCAAATTAAAGTGACCGGCAACCAACGTGGAAAATGCAGGGTTAGAAAATATCATAAAGTTTTTTTTTTTACTTTTCATATGAAAATTATCCAACGAGGTTAGTAAATTTAATATGGAAAGACACGAATGTAAGATTCTTTTTATCACATAAACAAAATAAGCCATTTAAATTAAAAAAAAAAAATAGTAGACCCGCTTCCCAGTAAGAGAGAATAAAATTGAGGTGAGTAATGCGGTTAAGAATAAATGAGCATCTAAACATAGTGCAACACAGTGACTGTATTTCAATTTCATTTAATTCAATGTTGAAAACGAAGATGAGCCGAGACGGGTATATTTGAACGGTAATGACGTCACGGACCTTTTTAGTAGGCCCTATCCAGTCTTGAAATTAGTTTGGTAAGGGCAACATACCCGTACTAAAAAAACGGGAAACGTCACGTACATTGTGATGTCATGTTTATGTTTGACGTCATCACTACTTCCAATTTCCGGAAAGAGATTGATGAATTTCAAAGAGATGCGTCTTTGAAACTCAAAATGCATTAAATTTTGCAGGAAATGTTAGCCTATGCTATGTTCAATAAATAAATGTAGGTTTGTGTTTATTTATTAGGGGATTAAATAGCCAGCGAAGCTGGCTATTGTAAATACCCATACCAATAATGTCCACGTGCGATTCTTCGTCGAGTCTCTGCCGGTACTAATGCTTTCAAAAAAAGTTATTTCCGGTCAAAAATTTCAGGCAGTTTTCCGAGGTGAATGGTCCTTTGAAAATAAAAAAATAGTAATCTGTAAACGGTTGCCCCCTATCATTTTCTTTCGAATTATAACCATCTTTAAAAATATTCAATAAATTAAACAAACTATTTAAATAAGCATAGGGAAGTAAGAAATACGCTACTGTACTGGATACACGACGCCAATACAAGACGTGATGTCATGACGTCACAAATAACAGGAACATATCCAACTATTTGTCCCATTTGTATTCGCACATGTGACAATTTTTTTTACCATTGGAAGGCATGGGGACTCCACGTAAAATTGTCCATATGATAAAAACTATTTAAGAGATTTCTTATGTGCAAACATATTTTGTACTTTGATATGTCTACAAAATAATGCACTAAATTTCATAATTGTATCTTTATGGGATCAACCCCCTTTTTAAAGGTTTTTAACATGACTATCACTCACATTGAACAAAGAAGGAAATGGACGGATTTGATATCAAACTTGTTTACTTTCTTGTCCGTAGTTCTTTTGTTTCTCGGGGAATATATTTTGTGCAAACTTGATTAATAGTTTAATTTCTTCCCGTCAGATTGGTGTTTTGATATAAGAAATGCGATAATTAGATCTGCCCCCTTTTTACGGTTTTTTAAAACAGGTATCATTTTTTTTAAAGTAAAAAAGTGATACACATATTTAATTTGCACATTGTTAATTGTTTTATGGCGCGCCCCGCTGCGATTGTCACAGCATGTGGGGTAATAAAGTGGTACATTCGCTTGAAGGGTTATAACCGTTATATTGGTATAACCGCTATATTTCCTGTATACATACATGTACTTTATTATGATTTTTGAGATTTGAATTTTTGACTTTATTGCCGATTTGGAAAGTAATACATGCATTAAAATAATTAAAAGTGAAATGTTATAAGCTCACGCTAGTTTAAAATTATGATAATCGAACAGGTGAGACATAAAAATGAAAAATCATGTCATTCCTATAACACTTGTTAAATAAACTGGTTAGTTGACACGTTGTGCCACCTAATAGAATATACATTAAAAACTCTCTAATCCGAACTCCCTTCGGACCGGCCAAAAAGTTCGGATTAGGGAGGATTTCGGATTGGAGAGGTTTTACCTATGTAGTGTTTATAGGGAAAATTTATATCGTCTGGTGTACACACTATTGTTGGTACAGTATGTCTGTATTCTGAAGGCCATGTTACATTAGGGTTTCCGCTGCTATTCACTATTTCCGCTTTTGGTGGATTTTTTTGAGTTTGGCGAAAAAATAATTTCAAAGCTTAGAATTTTTTTTTCAAACCTATTTTTTCATTTTGGTGTAAAGATCTGTATACCGGAAAGACCTGTAGACACCAATAAACAACTGACTACTGGTGATTGCCTCTGGCTACACTGCAAACAGGCAGTTAATCCCCCTGTCAGGCAATTAACAGATTAAAAGGTGTGATAACGATCTCCATTTCTGCTATTCGTATCGGGTCGTGTTTAAAATCAACCTGTGTACGGTCCTTCGTGTCTAAAACCAAGTGCAAAACCGTTTGATTTAACCTCATACCGACTATACGTCGTTAAAAAAAACTGTCAATAATTAGAGTAATTACGAACCAAATCTTTGTTTATGTGAGCCACAATACATTTTATGTACGAATGTAATTGTTTTTAACAAATAAATGACAAATTAAGTTGCACTTTTTTCTCCATGGTGATTTATTTACAAAATGACGAATTATCAACAAATTACCCCGTGCCCTACTATACGGAAACACTCGGGTTGATGCTAAAAGCAATTTCGCGAGTAACGGAACATTTGCCGATCAAATAAACCGTTTGACATATTTTGTATTAAATCATAATAATTCCGGATCAAGCTTTAAATTCCGGATTGGGGAGTTTAAATAACACTGTATATTTGCATTCCGGACCGTAAAAGTAGTCCGGTCTACGGAGTACGGAGGTTCCGGATTGGGGAGGTTTTTTTCACATACCTTTTAGAAGGAACGAATCGGGACCGTGAAAAAATTTCGGATTGAGGGGGATTCCGGATTAGAGAGGTTCCGGATTGGGGAGTTTCTACTGTATACGAATTGTAAATTGAAAATTAAATGTAAAAAAAAGGTGAGGAAAAATCCGTCTAGACAATGTGATACTGTACACCTTTCCTTACACGTACACTTAAACGAATTTCTAATTGGCCACCCTAAAAAATATTATATCATCTGATAAATTATATCAATAAATCTTAGGCTGTGTTATTTGTTCATTCCATGCACTTACTTATCTATTTCTGGAAAGAAATGGCGTATTCATATGCAAACTCATCCATGCGTAACGATTGGTGCGAAATTGCTTTTTTGCACGTTGGCACGTGCACAGCTTGGAATAGTATCGTATTTGGTATAAATTTGTTCCCTGTAGATCGGCTTTTCTTTAAACACTATAATTTGTGAAAATGAGCCTTGTGGAACGCGCTCATGACGTCAGATGAATGCATACATTGAACGAATTTCTGATTGGCCACGTGTTTTTATAAATTAGTTTAAAAAAATGCTTTTAGAAGAATATAAATAATCGAAACCCCGATACTGTGCAATGTTATTGATGGAAAATATGTTTCTCGCAGTAATTCGAGCTAAACCCCACGTTATTATACATATCGCTTTTTACAAAAAGACGTTTTGACGTACATGTCTGGATTTTGGTGCTGGTACTCGTCATTCTAACGGCCTCAGCGCGCCCCGTATTACTTATTCTCGTCAGTATTAATACCTTTCATTAAGCCAATCGACAGAGAATACATTTTGACTGATTTGAAAAATCAAACATGTCGGGCACGTGAGCCACGTGCACGTAAGCCATTTTGCACTTACTGTTCCGCATGGATGATTTTATACATGCATGCGTAATTTATTTCTTGAAATGGATAGATAAGTGCATGGAATGATAATAACCACAATTTTAGAAATATTGACTGAATATATCGCATAATATAATATTTCATTGGGTGGCCAATTAGAAATTCGTTTAAGTGTATATCATGTTGTTATAAAATGTTTCACATGTAGTTCTCACCCAGTACGGGAAAGAGCTATTTACTGAATAATAAGAAAAACAAGAAGACATCTGATGTTGTAATTATACATTTTCTTTATTTTCATAATAGAATAGAAAAATTAAAAGAGAAATGTTGCTTTTGTTTGGTAACTGTTAAGTAAGAATCATTGACCATGAGTACGTTAAATAAAAGTACTACATTTGTTTTCGAAAATTCAAAGACAATAACTGTTCTTATACTTTATTAATCGAGTATATTGTTCTGCATTCTACACATGTCATTTGGTCAAAAGTCATTCAACGATCTCTAACATTCCAATATGTTCTTTTAAGTATAAAATTATAACTACAAATGCATAATTGTTAGATTCCTCACACACGATCAACGAATTCTGAATGATACCATGGAAGTATTTAAATGTTCCTGATGATACCTACCTCATGAACAAAATTTCATAATGACAGAGCTATGCCCATAAAAAGATCCTGGTATGCATCATACACAAAATGTCAAAAATACCAAATTGTAGCTGAACGCACAAAACCCCTCCAGCAAATGCTATAATACATTAATTTATACACTCCGATAACCCGCTGGGTTAGCATAGCGCGATTACGCAATTGAGATAAGATCGATCAGATTAAAACCGGTATAACACAAGTCAGGGGAAGGTAACTGTGGTCGACTTGAAAACACATTCAATACAAATGGGACAAATAGTTGGATATGATGACGTCATACCAAAAGTACGCCAAATAGACTCATGACGTTACGTTGCAATGTATAACAAATCAGTATAATATAGGTAAAACTCCAGGTTAGGGATGCCTACACTTATTCCAAACATAAACCACAGATACATAGCCAATCAAAATTTTTGAATAATTATTATTTCTGGTCTTAAATTTAAAGAGGAAAAGTGATCAGTTGCTGATCAATAATTATCTTTGTATAGGCCTATTGTATAACATCTAAATTCAACTCATATTTAGTCAGTTTCTATCTGAAACATAGCTTAGCAGATATCCAATGTGTATTTAATCCCTCATTTAGGCGGTGCCTTAGTTCATATTATATTTGAATTGAATTGCCTTTGTAAATTAACGTTGAGATTTTCAGATTTGCCTTGTCTATCGATCTCACCTGTACCGCTGACGATTAAATCACGGTCGGCCATATTTGTTTATTTTTTGACAGCGCGTATGAATACATAAAAATAGTGATTAGCCCCCCTCATTTGCATAGTTATGATATTATTGAGTAGTGTAGTATCGTTTTTATGTAATGGGCTTTATTACACTCCCACACCGTGATTTATGTGATAAAAAGACATATTTCATAGGAATTTGGTTTCCTAAAATATCAGACGTCGCGTGTCAAGTGTCGCGTTTTAAAATCCGTTAACCATAATAATCACCTACTTTACGCACTGTTATATATGTCTGATCACTTCATGAAAATTTCATAAACGTGTATGTTTTTGTTTGCATTGAAATATACAAGTACATTAACCTTAAGGTCACCGTCCCTTTTGGATAATTACATTATAATTAAAGATAATCGATTGCAGGGTTTATATAATATATAGGACATCGGATAAATATAACAAGTACTTAAAATACTCCGACTTTAGTCATGAACATTGAAATTTGATCTTGGTTTTATGCTTGACATTGGACAAGCTCTTTCCGTTTAATTGACAAACCAATAACCGTCAAAGCCCGTCCCATATTATAACCAAGAGAAATACAACACATTCATGTACATTGTACTAGTATTTGATCCTTTATAACATGCCCAGTACTCGTGGTAGTAATGTGCACCTGTTTGGAACGTACATGGTATGAACAGAACAGAGGACAAATGGTACTGAAATGATATTCAAACATTTCAACTTGGTTCGAATTTTTTGTAGTATTGGGCATGCTTCCGTATAACATTGATTACGATCAATAACTTTGTGTACTAGACCGGTACCACGTGTCCTACTTCAAAATCGTTCCAAATGTGGCTGCGGGATCAATTCACTGTGTTTGTAGAACGTGTTTAAAGAAGATGTTTTCTGTTTGTGGAAGGGATTATCCTTGAAAAATAAACGTAGCACTGAATTTGACTGAAATGAAAACGATGTTAAACCCCATAAAGAATCCATGGCATAATATTTAAAACGTAATCCCGTTGCAATTTGCATTGTGTTTTGTAAAACATAACAGTTAGATTTACACCAAATATGATTTTGATTTCGAAGACGATAGACGTTTGCCTTAAGATGCGTACGCACAGTAATATTTGATGAAGATTATATCAAAACTGATAGCTCTAGAGTGAACACAAGCAATTGTTGACGGACGGACGACGGACGAAGAGTGATCACAAAAGCACACCTTGCCACTATGTGACAGGTCAGCTAAAACAACTTTAAAGGTGGCCGATAATGTAAATTGTGGCCGAAATATGACACAAAAATGTGCCCAACGTAAAAGTTGTTTATTTTAAGTCATTTCAGACAGTTGTTTTTTGTTGACATACTACCGTCAAGGTGATCAGAATATAACACATTTCATGAAGTTTCCGACTGTCTTCTTTTTGTTGTCATTCATGTGACTGTTAGGACTGTATCATATGTTCCGTGTTAACAAATAGAACATGTTTTCATTACTGGTCGAGTCAGATTTTTACGAACGCATCCAAAACTTAGACTGGGTTACGATATTTCGTTCGAAAAGCTTCCCGAGACTTCATGTACGAACGCCCTGTCAGCCTTTTATGTATAACAACAACGGAACGATATGACTTAAACACGAATCGTGCATTTTCCTACGAAAAGTATATGAATAATAAGAAATTGTTATGTTTTACACACATATAATCTCAAAAAATGTACTATAATGTTCTACATGTATTTTGTTCTTAATCAACTTCAATATAGTCTAATAAATAGACATACACCAGAACAATTAGTTTAAAACGTGTATTTTTTTTATCTCGTTTTCAACATGTTTGTCCTTTTGTAGAAGAATGTACTCATTTACTCGATTTAGTCATACCCAAGGTATTTGCGGCTCAGCTGGCTTGTTACGGATAGAAATATTTTATTCAGTATTGAATAAACTACATAAAACATTTTTTATTATACGTACAATCACAAATACCATGTCAGGCACACCAACACCAAGGATAACACAAAAAGACACATCTCTTAGTGTCTCTTAGTCCTTTAGTGTTGATGGCATAACAAAGAGAGGCATTAAGTTTAATGTATTATTGGCATTGCACAATTCTATTGATATACGTTGAACATTCTTTGTTTGATCATTATTACAGACAATCTGCATCAACAGTCAAATATCATTAATACAGTTTGAGTGAAAGAAGCACCAATATTGAAAGACTATCAAGCTTAAAGCATACGATAATAACTAATTAAATAAACTTATAAAACTAGCAGATTACTCATACATACACGATAAGTGATAGCTAATAAATTTACTCATATATTTATTAATATATAATGAATGGATGAATGGATGGATGGAAGTGGATGTGGATGTGGATGTGGATGTGGATGGATGTGGATGGATAGATCGATTGGCAAAAATCATAGCAAATGAAAGATGTTTTTTCCAAAAACTTTGACATTAGAAACCAAAACCTTTGACGTTAGGAACCAAAACCTTTGACCATAGGAACCAAAACCTCTGACCATAGGAACCAAAACATTTGACCTTAGGAACCAAAACATTTGACCTTAGGAACCAAGACCTATGACCATAGGAACCAAAACCTTTGACCTTAGGAACCAAAACCTTTGACCTTAGGAACAAAAACCTTTGACAATAGGAACCAAAACCTTTGACCTTAGGAACCAAAACCTTTGACCTTAGGACCCAAAAGATTTGACCTTAGGAACCAAAACCTTTGACCATAGGAACCAAAACCTTTAACCTTAGGAACCAAAACCTTTGACCTTAGGAATCAAAACCTGTGACCTTAGGAACCAAAACCTTTGACATAAGGAACCGAAACCTTTGACCTTAGAAACCCAAAATCTTTGACATTAGGAACCAAAACCTTTGACGTTAGGAACCAAAACCTTTGACCATAGGAACCAAAACCTCTGACCATAGGAACCGAAACATTTGACCTTAGGAACCAAAATATTTGACCTTAGGAACCAAGACCTTTGACCATAGGAACCAAAACCTTTGACCTTAGGAACAAAAACCTTTGACAATAGAAACCAAAACCTTTGACCTTAGGAACCAAAACCTTTGACCTTAGGACCCAAAAGATTTTACCTTAGGAACCAAAACCTTTGACCACAGGAACCAAAACCTTTGACCTAAGGAACCAAAACCTTTAACCTTAGGAACCAAAACCTTTGACCTTAGGAATCAAAACCTGTGACCTTAGGAACCAAAACCTTTGACATTAGGCACCGAAACCTTTGACCTTAGAAACCCAAAACCTTTGACATTAGGAACCAAAACCTTTGACATTAGAAACTAAAACCTTTGACATTAGGAACCAAAACCTAAAGGAACCAAAACCTTTGACCTTAGGAACCAAAACCTTTGATATTAGGAACCAAAACCTTTGACCTTAGGAACCAAAACCTTTGACATTAGTAACCAAAACCTTTGACATTAGTAAACAAAACCTTTGATCTTAGAACCAAAATATTTGACCTTAGGAACCAAAACATTTGACATTAGTAAACAAAACCTTTGATCTTAGGAACCAAAACATTTGACATTAGTAAACAAAACCTTTGATCTGAGGAACCAAAACATTTGACCTTAGGAACCAAAACATTTGACCTTAGGAACCAAAACATTTGACATTAGTAAACAAACCTTTGATCTTAGGAACCAAAACATTTGACCAGAGGAACCAAAACCTTAGGAACCAAAACATTTGACCAGAGGAACCAAAACCTTAGGAACCAAAACATTTGACCTAAGTAACCCAAAACATTTGAAATTAAAAACGGAAAAAATATTTGAATTTTATAGCTGGTTGGAGTTTTCGTTGAAATTGTGTGTTTTTGTAGTATTCATAAATCGTATTAATTTCTTACCTTTTTAAATCAATTTAAACGATGAAAAACTATAAACGATGCCTCTATATTACGTGTGCAATTTCAATCTACACTAATGACAAAGGGTCAGTAGAGCTGTAGAGTTGATATCATCCATCTTCGTTTATACACATGGCTAAATTTATTTTCATCTACAGTCCAGTAAGGATAAAAATACAGTGACGCAGTGGAACAATCCACTAGTACGGTGTAAAAACAAGTATGAAGGCTTATACCAACAGTTCAATACCAAACTAAACTCTACTTATTTAGGTTTCAATATTAGGGTACGCATAAACAATGATGTCACTGTCAATATATCCTAACTGGACTATAGATATAACTTATTAGTCCAGTCATTTTAACTTGTAACCTCAAACTAATTGCAAAACAAACAGTTTTGTGTTTATATGGTGCGTAAAGCTATCCTTAGCAATGTACAAAATGTCCTAATTGAATATTCGTGGGGCTTTTTGAGTTATTTACAAATATATTGAATTGTCACATGTTTTCGCGATATTTGTCACTTTTGATGTAAATAAATCTTTACTTGTACCAGTAACTTATTTTCACATCGTGCTTAGAAGTCGCAATTTTGGTCTGATTTTTCTGAAACTTGGCAGCAATGATCATCGGAAGCTAATCTAGCTAAAATAAAATTTTGAGTTAACCAGAGCCAAAATCTAGGTCACCATGTCAAAACATAGAAAAAACAAGATATAGTCACCAGGGGTCGCAATTTCGACCTTACACTTGTGAAGTTTAGTCACAATGATTACCTTACAAAAACCAAGGTCATGTATGAAATTGGATTAATCTGAGTTAAAAACTAGGTCACTAGGCCAAATTATAGAACAAATCTTTAGATTGTGCCCTTTTTACCTAATGTTTATGAAACCATGTCACATGGATCATGAAGACAAAATGTAGGTCAAATTCAATATTTACTTATCATGAGTTAAAACTAGGTCACTAGGTCAAATAATAGACAAACCTTCATGCGCCAAAAAGTCGCATCAATTATTTTCACCTATTGACCTAATTTTGACCCAAATTATTCAATAACAAACTTGTCTTAGATGTTTTGAGATGAGCATTGTGACCAAGCTGCATAAATATTAGACCAAAATTGTGAATTTTGAACCTACACAACGTTTGCCTTTGATTTTAACTAGCGACCTACTTTTTGACCCCGGATGACCCAATTTATAACTTTGACCTAGATTTTGCTGATATTATTATTGTGACCAAGTTTCATAAATATAAGGTCAACATTATGACCTCTAGCGACTACACAAGGTTTTGCTACAATTTGACCTAATGACCTAGATTTTTACCCTTGATCATCCATTTTCTACCTTGGCCTAAATTTTGTTCAGATGATCACTCTGACCAAGTTTCATAATCATAAAGTCAAAATTGTGAATACAAATGCAATTGTGGGCGAACAGACAAAGAGAACAATCACTATTTCTCCCGAATCGATAGATTCGTGTACATTTTGTATATTGTCATTATTGTATACTGTCCAAACACAAGTATCCTTTTTCCATTAGACACACATGCATACAACACATGATATGTGTAAATTTTAAACAAATTGGATTAATACTAAAGAAATGAATATAACTTTTGTTTCCCCTTCCAAGTGCTATTTTGAGTCATTTTGTCGACATTTGAATGGGTAGTATAGCAACACATAGACTGGCAAATATATGAAAAGTAAATTTTCTGATGATAAAATCAATATTTGTATTCGATAGAAGAAGGTTGTATCTTTCAGAAAATATAATCTTTAAGGTACAATTAGTAAATATTTAACGGCTTACTTGGGAATTATTAGAACTTAAAATTCTCCATGTAGCATGAAATAAGGAAAATGCTGAAATTGCTACCAAAAGTGACCTTAAACATGTCGATTTTTTTTATTTTCCCCACTGAACTCGCATATTTGACGTTTTGTTTGTAGTTGATAATAGTCTGTAGATGATGAAAATGCAAAGAAACTCTGTTTTGCAATTTGTTTGAGGTTGACCATATTTTTTATCTTCAATGACTGGACTATATGGCAAGAATTCCGTTAATTGAATTATAAACCTATCCGTCTGGGTCAAAATAAATATTGAACATTTTACTTAAATTTCCCACACGTTGTCTTAATGGATTGATGTATTTGTGCGTTGCTGTGCGGTCTTCTACTGTAGGGATATTATTCCAATCATACATTCCACTGATTTCCCTGTAATGATGTAAGAGGCCAATGTCTACCGGAACCACGTGTTGGTGGCCTTTACACAAAGCGTTAATCTCGTGTATGTCGAGAGTCACGATGTAATCAGTGCGACCAAACAATTTCGATCTATCTTCGGCAGCGTAGACTAAGTTTTCTTTAAAATGCATTGACTCTGTGAAAAGTTGCCCATAAGGCGGGTGGTTAAACTTTTTTGTTTCGGCGTATCTGCGAAAAAATGTATTTCTAAAAATAAAAACACCGCTATCAGTTGGTAGTCTCTGTATCATATCATTCCACGTATAATCCTCTTCAGATTGTGGTATTATAAACTCATCTAAATCAGTCGCAGCGATGTATTTACTCTGTCCCTTTGATTTGTACAGACAGTCGTTCAACGCCGCCATCTGGGCAATATAGTTCGTCAAAGAAGTATCGATAATATTTGACTTGACCCATGGGAATACCTCCACAACTCCTTCTATTATGTAATGCTGTAGCATTTTACGATTAATTGTTGTAATTTCTGTACTGGTTTCATACATGATGAATTTCTCCACTCCGAGTATTCGATGTAGCTCCACCCACTCAACAAATCGTAGTCCATCTATGGTTCCAAATAAGGGCGATAAACACATTGTAAACTGTCTTTGCGGGACGTCTTGTACCGATTTTTGTACTTGAATAATATTGCTGATATGATCTATGTCCGTTGTTATGGAAACAGTATTTGGTACGTCAAAGCCACATAGATAGCACAAAAAGTACACTGATGTATACCTGAAATGAAATATAAAGAACGAACTTTAACGCTGCATCTGATGGTGCTGCATACCCCTACTAAAGACACGTTTATTAACACATGTAATAGCGCTGGTAGAATGGTTATACGGTCGTAGCTGCCTTTTTGTGAATAATTGATTGTACAAATACACCAGGACTGTGGACCTGTAGTGACGTTTTTCAAGGTCTTATATTTATTCCTGATTCATGTAATATACTCAGGGACAAAATAAACGCAAATTTGATAAAATAGTATACAAAATGTATATCCATTTTTCTAATGTTATTAATTTTCAAATTCATTGAAATTGCACATACCCGTTCATGATTATATTAAAAATTGCATAGATATTTGTAAAAGCATCACATTTTTACAACCGCAAAATCTAACCGCGCAGTATCTACTGCAGTACTCGAGCAGTATCCATTTGGTGACAACTGGGGCAAAAAAAAACTGTTAACGTTGTAAGTCTATAACTGAGACTTTATGTTGCCAAATGTTCTATTCGCTCTAATGATCTTATTAATGTAACGCTTTGGTTATAAATATTCCGATGGTAACAAAAAATAATAAGACAAAATTTCACATGGTTCAATTTGGTAGCAAAAAAAGCAGCGATTATAAATAATGTCATTTCTAAGTCAAGGCCTGAATTTTAGACTAACAACGTTGATGAATAAGGCCCCTGGGGCGGAAACTGTTAACTGACGAGAAAGATACAGATGTCAGTGAGGATATCTTTTCGAATTAATATGCTACTATTATTCCGCTACATATTCACCAAATATGAGTATTCTCCGCAGTCTATAAGTATTTTAAATTATTTTTTATAAATAAAACTGTGGACTTTTTGACGCATTTAGCAAGTTTATTTTCTGATGCGTCATTTCTGGTCGGAAAAAATACATCTCCGTGTCGAGAAAGAGCCACTATACATACATGTACATGTATGTTCATCAATTTCCTGGTATACAGTAGACACGAAATAAATGAACCCATACACCAAATATATTACCTCTCCAGTATCGTTATTTTTAGAGTATTCGGGTACTCGGATTGCCTTATTACTTTTTGAATATTGAAAACCAGTTAAATAATAATTCCCGACACCTTGGTGACATTTGGAATATCGATAACGCTTAATTTTCCATTAGGACCAAAGTATAGCTTGGCTTTTTTGACCTGAGTCTGACCTTTATGCAAGATTATATTACAAGGCTCTTCCTTTGAATATATCAATTTCCGCAAGCAAATCGTGCAATATCGGCATTTCAAATCTGTGTTTGTATTACATCTCGAGCGTTTTCGTGATAGGCCTACTTCCCGATTATGAAAACATACAATCGGTGTTGTAAACGTAGGCAATATATCGACTGTACAATTATGCTAATCAAAAAGGTCAGGCTCGTGTCAAAATTGCCAAGCTATAGTTAATCCCGAAGACTGAATTGAACAAAGGACGGCTTCAATTCTCAATTCAACTGATTAACAGTATAACCCAGCTATTCTTTCGAATGGAATAGTTGCCTCATTAGTATTACTTATTTAATCGACCGTACAACTGGACTTAAATACAGTAAACACAATCACGGGTATTCAAAATAGATCACTCAAAATAGATCACTCAAAGTAAATCATTCACTCGCAATATAATTATATAGACATATCCTAAAGGTGCGTACACACATATAAGTCGAGGATGTACGCTTTGCCACGTGTACGTCATGCCCATACATTTTCGTCATACCACTTGGTAACAACGAAGGCGTACATCTTGAGAAAATGTACGACAGAGGCGTACTTCACCTAACTAGTAACTACAAAGAACATCTTGACGTATACTTCAAAACTTACTGTGTGTACGCACGTCCCTAATTATCTATTTTGAATTACAAGGTCTTGTGACACAATACACCCCAATGCACGCTATTAATATATCATGTTACTATATCGCCTTGGAAGCATAGTTACTGGTAAGATAACTGTGCACTTAGACAAATAGTAAAACGTACAAAGTTTATTCGGGCATACAATTGCATTTCGCGTATTTATAGCCAACATATATACACGCTATGTTATGCCCGAATAAACTTTGTACTTGTTCTTGTACTTAGAAAAATCTAACTATCTTAGTACAAAATCAAGTACATTTATTAGGAATTGAAAACTGCACATCTATATGGATATAATTACATCTTAGACCAAAGTCTAATTCAAATGTCCAAGGTTGTCTATGCATGAAACAAATTGTAAGTTAATTGCTGTAAGGTACAGGCTAGAATATTTTTTTTTATTAAGCCAATGTAAGGCTCATATCGCTGGCTTTGAAAGTAAAGCTCGTAACTACAAAATGATATATTTTAAGAAAACGAGAAAAACTGTCACAAGAAAAATCACTCTTAACTTTGTCAACTTCAGTTTGGTCAACAAGACAAGTTCCGATTTTTTATGAAAACAAGCTCATAAGAAGCGCCTTATGATATATGGATTTCAAATATGCATTATTCTTATAAGGTCGTAAATGGCACATGAGACATTCACATTCTAAGCCAGCGATATACATGTCATATGGGAATCACAATAAAAAAGATACATATAGCTTGGCAAATTTGACACTAACCTGACCTTAGCTTAAATTAACAGTCGATAGGGTGAGGAAGGCGAAAACGCAGCTGGGAAGAACTTTCTTATCCTTCTACAGTCTGTACCTTTGAGCTGTTCACTTATTTCTAACTTTACTATTTTATTTCTTCCGCTTCTTATATTCTTGACCAGTAACCATACATCAAATAATAGTCAAGTGTGACTAATTGATGTATAGATAGATATATATCTTGTCTGTTTTAGCTCACAGGCCACAAAGTGACAAGGTGAGCTTTTGTGATCACATTGTGTCCGTCCGTCCGTCCGTCCGTCCGTCCGTCCGTACGAATGCACCGGTAGTTGTGGGGTGTGGAACAATAGGCTATTTTAAGATTCCATTCATTCCGTCACTTGTGGGGTGCAAAATGCTACTTGTGGGTTGCAACCAAACAAAAGAAAGAACAAAAGAAAACCCCACAAATACCGTCTCATGAGTACGTCCGTCCGTCCGTCCGTCCGTCAACGATTTCTTTAAATGACTTCTTCTCCTAAACCACTTGGCCAAATTGTTTAAAACTTTGCAGTAATGTTCCTTTGGGTGGACCTTTATCATAGTTGTTCATATGGTTCCGGTCTGTTCATTAATTAGGTAATGAGGCCATAAAAGTTTTTTTTAAATGCAATCTACTTTGATATTTGGTATGTAGCATCAACTAGTGGTCCCCTACCAAGATTGCTCAAATTATGCCCCAGTGGTCAAAATTGGCCCCGCCCCGGGGGTCACCTTTTTACATAGACTTAGATAGGGAAAACATATAAAAATCTCCTCGTATAAAACTATGGTTAACGGATTTAAAAACGCGACACTTGGGTATGTTGATATATTTTAGGAAAGCGAAATCCTATATAAAATATCTCGGTATTTCCGTAAAGTTAAATTCAATGTCGTCAGTTTGATACATAATGTATTAAAATCCAACAGGTATTTAATAAATTATAGCACGAATAAGACATTGTTCCAGAAAACGAAAGTAACATCTTTATCGGCGTATTGAGTGTACTGCTGAACAACAAAGTCGAATGTTTAGGCTACGTACGTACGTTGTAATTTATACAAACATTCGAAAGTAAACAGAATAAATGGCATATATCTAATTATTTAAAATGTGTCTATATCGTAACAGGAGCAAACAATGTTCCCGGAAATAGAAATGACCTAAGTTTGCAATTGGTTATTAAGGATGCTTTAACACCTGATGTGATTTCATTGATTTTATTCCTTGAATACATTTTATTTCATTGAAATGATCACTGATGTACACTAGGGTAGCACTAACATGTCACAACATGATATGTATTTAATACAGTGCATCACAGTGTTAAAATAAGCAGTGTCCTCAATCAGCTTCCTAACAGCAACACATTGTTGTCTCATAGACCTGCACAATGTCCGAATAAATGCCTGAGGAATCCATCACCATTCTGTCTGTAGTGCAACTTGGAGGTACTGTAATGTGTTAAAATGACGTAGCCGAATTCGTCGCTTCTGATAGTCCCATAATTGCATTCAGTCTCATAGGGTTTAGATGTTTCCAACGGCAATAAAAACCGCTACAAAAACATCGAACTAAATTTAACCATGGAGCATCCGTCGCAATTTGAATACATCGACCGGCGCTATACCTATTTTGCCAATTGGTCAGATTGCGACTTTCGTTTTCTGGATCGGCTTATTGATTGTACAATATATTTATTTATACTCATCTGATTTTTTTTGGTACCAAAATGACGGCAATAAATTGACCCTTAGCTTGCATTATTCAAATACAATCATCAACTTGAACCGTCTGCTATAATACAACATACCCCAATGTCGCGTTTTTAAATCCGTTTAGTATACAATTCCTAGAGCTTTGATATTTGGTATGTAGCATCATCTAGAGGTCCCCTATCAAGACTGTTCAAATTATGCCCCGGTGTCAAAATTGGCCGCACAGGGGGATGTCGATTTTACATAGACTTATGTAGGGAACATATGAACATACTGTTTTGCATTATTAATTGCATTGACCAAATCTAATACGAGATAGCAGCGTGATGGATTATCATAACGGTTACAATAGATAATGTGCATAAATGAGAAAATATTTCGCGTAAAGTCAACGAAACAATGTCATTTGACGCAACCCTTAGAGGTTCGAGTTATGTGCTTTACGTCTGTACTAATTTTTAAATATGGTATTAATTAAAATATTCTTCCGACAGAAAACTGCTTCGATTTTTTCGGAATTTCCTTTTTAAATCTGTCACTAGGTCATTCTGAGTTGTATGCCCCCACCTTAAGAACGGTTATATAATTTTTATGTACAGATTGGTTCAAAATTGCCCTTGTCGATATTGGAACCAGGGGTGGTATTCACAAAGAAACTTAAGTGAAAACTTAGAATTTTCTAAAAATCTCAAATTTTCCTTAAGTGTTTCAGATTAATATAAAAATCAAAAATAACAATTAATTACTTTCTTTAGAAGGACTGTGTAAAGAGCTACAGTAATCATATAGAAAACATGTGTTATTCTTCGTTTCTTGGGAAATATGTAGAGCTCAATATTTTAACTTAAGTCAAAATATTTAAGTTTTCACTTAAGATGCTTTGTGAATACCACCCCAGGGACCTATTACTAAAACTGTCATTGTGGACTTATATCTTGGTTGTAAAATGTTATATTCCATTGGAATACTTACCTATAAGGCCTGAAATATTCCCATGCATGTATACTAGCTACATATGCCTTTACAACTCTTACTGTCTCTGTGCCCTCGGATGTATTCCAATAGCGGAGTAGGCAGAGTAGTGGGCTCTTTTTGTGGAGCGATAGACCGATCAGTCGGATTTTGTCTCTCCTGAATATAATAGAATATACATTTATATACATATAGAGCTTGGTCAATTTGACACGAGCCTGGCCTATTGATTAGCATAATTTAACAGTCGATATATTGTCTGCGTTAACAAAACCGATTGTGTTTTTTCATAATCGGGGAGTATCACGAAGACGCTCGATGTGTAACTTTTACATACACAAATCTGAAATACCGACATTGCCCGATTTACTTGCGGAAATTGATATATTCAAAGTAAGAACCTTGTAATATATTCTTACATAAAGGTCAGGCACAGGTCAAAATAGCCAAGCTATACGTAAGTATAAATATGTATTGCCAATGATTTACTACATGTAATAATAGTGAATTATTAAGAGATTAATAGCCGGCTACATTTTAGCATTGATTGAAATAATCCCCAACAGGTCAATGGATTTAGCTATTTTTAAAATATGCCAGTACAAGTTTTAGTGATGAAATATTCTACATTCAACTTATCTTTTTTTTATAAAAAACCAAGCTGTTTCTTCTTCAGTTTGATTGACATGACAAGATATTCATGAACATAGGCTCACAAGAAGAGCCTTGTGGTGCTAATTTCAAACATAAATTTATTTTTTATTATGTCTATCAGTCTTATAAGGTCGTAACTACTTACGACTTTGTCATTCTAGGTAAGCGATATTATAAATAACGGGGTTACTCTTCGGGGGCCCGAAAATACACGTAAATACGAAATATTTTTTAAACTTTCTCCACTGGACCAAATATTACTGTAATACAACTTGTAGATTATTCAGTTACAAATGTTGGATTTCATTAAAATGAAATCTATTAACGGTGAACGTATGAAAATTGAAAACTAAAATAAAACTTACCCGTCATGATAAGCCGAGTACACAAACATATCCGTGCCGTTGGAGACAGGCTGAAAATCGTCCCATTGTTTTATATTGTTTTGTAAAGGAATCTTAAATACCGACATTTCGTTTGACTTTAAAACATCACATTTCTTGTATGCTATGTTATCCGTCCCTACAATCACTGTCACTAAACCGATATATATCACCGTATACAAGCTACAGAAGAACACTAATCCAACAAATATAGACTTACACTGAGAGAATTTTATTAACATCATTTTAATTCCTAACTCCTGTAATTATTTGACTGCATCACTTGCGTATACACGTTTAAGTCTGAGGAGTTTCAATTTATTGCCTATTTATAACACTGCCCAATAAATTATAATGGTACAGTACTACTGACCGTTTTAAAACAGTTTTTCGATTGGAATTAAGATACTCCGATAACTTCTTCAAAGCATAAGACTTCGTTTAATATTTGAGTTTTACATCGAGTACATTTGTACTTGCATGCGAAGACGTACTGATCCAAGTTATGTGTTTTACCCTTAATCAGATAGTCGGCTTCATGAATATTTCAATCAATCAGCATGCGTAGAGTTGAAATGGGGAGTGATGTGAATCGAAGTGAAACTATTTAATTTTTCATTATAGTTTTGTAAAATCTACCACACAGGTAACTGTATCGTTGAAAACGAAACAACAACAAAAAAAAACAAAAACAAAAACATTTTTTTTTTGAAATTATAGAAAAATGTAAATTTTCAAAAAAAATATTTCCTTTTCAACGATACAGTTACCTTTGATCTGCCACGTCGAGACTCATACTGATGGTTTTGGAAACCAACGTCAGATCAGTGATAAAAAAATTGATTTTGTTCATTTGTTTTGGCATTTCCTTGTAAATTAATTCTTTGTCATTAGTATACTAGTACTGAGGAATTGATTTGGACGTACATGTAGATCTACCTTTGTCATCTTTAAATAGTGTATAGAGCTATATCGGAAGATATTTTTTAAAAATGTTTCAAAAACTGAAAAACAATTATGCTTTCATATCCATTAGATCATTTTTCACTTTAGTTTTAACAGAAACTCTCTCTGTGATTTAATGGACATGGAAACTGTCCTTTTTCATACGAAAGTGTTCTAGAACACCCTGTAAAACTATAAGAATCGTCTATTTTTCAACGATTGAATCAAAATACACGGAACCCATCCAAAGTTTTAATTTGCAATTAAGGTAGTCTAGTATCGTACTAAAAACGATGCAAGTAACTATTTTGACATTGAATGCCTGCTAGAATATAGCTCTATACACTTTAAATAGTATAAATGTGAACATTTCAAAATTGCGATTAGTATATCCCTATTTTTAAACAGTTGGTCAGAAGTTTATTACTATTTTTACTGAAATGCATGCACTAAATAAATGTAGTTGGAGTTTGTTATTAGTTTTTCACTTTTTGTGTTCATGTACAAAGTTTAAACAAACTCTTAGGAGAGAATAGGACCACAGGAAACTGTATCAATGAAAAATAGTAAACAACGAAATTTAATATACATGTATTACCTTTACAAAAAGGTATAAAGAAATAAATTTTACAAAAAAAACAACAGCATTTTTTTCATTTAAGTCTTTATCATTGATACAGTTATCTGTGAATCGGACAGGTAAGGAAATTTACCATTTTAACCGTAGCAAGAACCATGGCCGGTATTTATATTTTAGCATTTTAGTTAAAAAGTTAAAATTTTCTTAAAAAGTGTCTCACTTAAACGAAACAACCAATAGTATTGATTGTGTACATTGTGTTTAAGCATTGTGTACAGTAGAGAGCTACCATAATCATTAGGCAAACATGGATCCCTTTCCTATTTGCAGGATATATGAGCATTACACATTTTGAACTTAAGTAACGATACTTAACTTTTCCACTAATTAAGATGATTTATAAATACCAGCCCTGAGCAGATGACAAGAATATAGCATGCGGACGGCACATACCACAAAGACAACTCGTCACATGCAATTTTGAAACATATACATACAAATCAGCCTTATGCTGGACTACGAAATTGCAGTAGGAGACACTCATACAAAATAAACACTGTTTCTCTTAAAGGCACTGTGATCACATAATGTTATGCTCCGGTATCTACTAATGATGAGGAATGTAGTGGTTATCTTGTCCGTTCATTCGTTCGTTCGTTCGTTTGAAAATGTCAACACAAACTTGAACGTAAAAAACTGTTGTTGAAACTCGAATATTTTTTAAGTACATCAACGCATTTCTGTTTAACTTGACGTACTTGCTAACCACCATACACCCATTACATTACTAAAGCCATGTGACACAACCCAACATATCAACAGAATTGTGGCCTCTAATTGACTTAGCTAGTACATGTAATTATGGACAATGCTTCCACCGGGACATATATAAGTGTACGGCTTAATCACAGTCTTGTTCTATGAAGTGGACACTGAATACATACTTAGTAAGCTGCCTTAGGCGCTTCCCCCTGGCACTGCGGGCAGCACGAAATCTCATTGGGATATCAAACGTTTACAGTCCAGTTAGAAAAAACATACGTGAAGCAATGGAACAATCCACTATAGTACGGTGTTAAAACAAATATAAAAGCAAAAAAATGCACCACATGTACCTCTTAGCCCCCTTAGCTCAGTCGGTAGAGCACGAGACTAGTAGTCACTACTGATCTTGGGGTTGTGGGTTCGATTACCGGGCTAGCCAACTAAAATTACTAATAGTCTTTCGGGTGAGACTTTAAACCGAGGTCCCATGTTTGGTGTTATACACTGGCATGTAAAAGAACCAGGGATGCTTCTGGAATTGGGGCATCTTCTGTATCATGCACTATCCCCCAAAAATCTAAAAGTACTAAAACTCTTCTGGGGGCCTCGCCCATATGGATTATCCGGTGGCGAGGATAAAGAAACTCATTAAATAAAAAAAACATGTACTTCGTAGACAACCTGATAGAACATTGTCCGAAATTACAACCAATACTTACACTCTGAACTCTGCACTCACCGCTCAAATATTGAACCTGTTTTATAATGAGCTATTATTTGTTCTAGATTGCAAATATAAATAAGGAAAATGTATAGAATTATTATTTGAATGTTAAAAATAGCATTTGATACATTATTTATGCAATTACATACTATTTATTAAATAAAAATGTAATTGTTGAATCTGAGTACCACACTCTGCACTCGGGCTGATAAATTACACTTATAGCTTACAAATATACAAAATTTCAATTGTATCGATTAGCATGATCCAAATACAAAAAATGTGCGATCTTTTATTTACATATCGATGTCCTAGAATGAGAAGGTCGTAACTACCTCTAACGACCTTATAAGACTCATACATATTTGAAATCTGCTTCACAAGGCGCTTCTTATAAGCATATTTTCATGAAAATCTGAAATTGTCATGTTGACCAAAATGAAGTTTTAAAAACGTGTTTTCCCATAAGTAAAGAGTAAATTACCGACAGTTTTCTCTTGTTTTTTCAATATATCGATTTTGTAGTTACGACCTTCTTGTTAAAGCCATACATTCTCCCTTCTTTGTTTCTGGTCCAGAACTTTATAGAGGGATCAGCATGATGCCAGCATTGTGCCAGCATGAGATCACTATCAGTGATTATCTGGGGTCATAAAACACTGTAACTGGTCAGTGTAAGGGATCAGAGGCCCGTATTATAGCTACAGATAATCAATAATGTGCTACTGTAATATGTACCCTTGAAAATATGTGTTACATTGTGTGTTTGTTTAATTTGTATAATTACTAATTAATTAGATATATTTCTTTGCTTTTTGTTTCCATCTGGTTTAAGTGTGTAAAAACTATTTGTCAAAATATTTACTATTTTAGTTATTAATATTCCCTCAGAGTTATTAAAATAAATACACACCCAAACCAGATACAAATAAAACTAAGCAACTATACCAAAGATGTACACAATATCAATTCTGATTGTATGTCTGTGAATATACCTTTTTTATAAATGAGCCAGGCTCTGCGATTTTCACCCTTATCGCAAGTGATGTTATTTTCCGTAAATGACGTCGTAAGTGACGTCAAAGCTAACGTTAATGCGGAAGTAATCAAAGTCATGCTGTCACGGCGTTTGCTAGGTAAACCGGAGAAATTTTCATGATAAACTGGAAGATTCCAATTGTACCAAGGGCTAATTCAAAGGCAGACGTTACGAAGAGCAATTTGTCAGGCAATTTCGACGTTGTTTTGCTCAAAATCAACGGTCATGTCAGCAATCAACTGAAATTGTTTATAAGCAATCTATTGGTAAATGTGCTCAATTGATTTGTTCAAATTTTGCATGATTGTATCATACCAGTTAGTGCCATCAAGAGACAATCATCATTAATAAATTTGCATGGTCGGAAAAAACTTACAGCCAAACCTTTATCAAAATGTACGTGACACAGTATAGTTATACTCTTATGTAACCAGTGTCACCATGCTAACAAACACTGTATTTCAACATTAACATGTGCACGCATGATTTCTAGTATACCCATTGCTTCAGTGATCAATATACTAATTATTCTGAAGTAATGGTCAAATGACAGAAATCAGCGTTCAGCGTACATTAGCAGGAAAATGTTATTTTTCATTATAATAAACATGAGAGATCTTTAGAAATTTTGAATAATACAGCAATAACATATAATTGGCGTCGAGTGCAGGAAAACGTCCCTTACGACAAAAAAAATACAAAAATATTTTTTACGTAATCTAACGCACATAGCATGTTACTTTGTTAAGAACTTTATTTGATGGCTATATATTGCCTATTTCTCTAGTTATGACCATTTATGTATGATGCATAGTGCGTCCTTTTTTGCACTTGAAAACGTCGCGACCTCAACGTTATATTAACAGCGTCATTTCATTGTAGCGAAAAACGTCCGTTTACTTTTGTAAATAAATACGAAAATTTTATGATGATTGAAATAATTGTTACGGTTTCGTCATAGCTCTGCATTTCTCGACACGTCAGTATTAAACAATTTGTTACGACATTAACATCTAGACTGCTTAGAATGCACTGTTTGGAAATTTACTCGAGGTATGAAAATACTGCTTCTAAGAATTTCAGTAAGTTTATCTGAAACATATATTTGGAACCGTTGGTATAAATAAAGAAGAAGTTTGATAATAAGTTAATAACATAAGTTTTCAAACATTGTTTCATGTGCAGTATTGCTAACCCTTTAAATCCCCGTTCTTATTGTTCCGATTTGACATCCCGGTAGAGCCCCGGGACTCATTGGGCGAAACGTGTCAAACCGGAAGGCAACCATAACAGCACCGGGGCGAACCGGGAAAACCGAGATGCACCGGCTAACAGCACCGATTGTGTTAAAATGTTTAATGCAACCGGGAGTCACCGGGACCACCGGGACCACCGGGAAGATATCGAGGACCGGCTTAATCCGGGGATAAACGGGACACAACCGGGGCTTTCGGGACACCACCGGGAACAATCGTATCTCTACCGTATGTCTACCGTGATAAACCGTGACGTATCGGTGTGATATAGACTACTAGAATGCAAGCTGAGTGCATGTAACGAACGGTGTACATAACCTACGTTCGTCCGCACAACGTTATGGACCGAATTAGCACCAGCTGTTCACGGAAAATGGAGGCGCTTTCATGGTTATGACTGGCAGATTTCCGGTTCCGTCACGGTTAAGGACGGCGAAGTTCATGTTGAATTCTGACCTCTCAAGCTCTACCGAATCGCATTTCTTAGCTGGCTTTTTAAGTTTTTATTAATTAATTACCATGACGTTATCGTAGGTAATTGGCAACCTACTGAGAACTGATGTAGTTTGCACCTTTTCCCTAGTTTATAAATGATCTCCTGTGACAACCAGATAACAACGGCGTGTCACCGGGACACAGCCATGGTATAACGGGGCAACTCCGACGATCGCCGGGACACCTCCAGCTGTCACTATAAAATCACCGGCATCAACATGGATCAAACCGGACCTTTTTGGGGCGCTGCCGCCTTTCACCGTAACGACACCGTACTGAAACCGTGAATAACCGAAGCAACTCCGGCCTAATTGAATATCCTTTCACACCGGCGGTTCACCGGGGTAACATCGGGTATATGGGAACGCAATTGACTTTTGTAACGAAAGCGTCCCGGATCATCCCGGTATACTGGCTTTACTTCACCGGGATGTTCCGGGACCTTAACCGGGGCAGTGATAACGGGGCGTAAGCTCGGAGTCTCAGGTTAATGCGGTTAGAAAAAAGTATTCGTAGTAGATCTAGGCTAACAATGTTGTATTTATCAATCTATGTTAAAAATATTGAACAAGTTTCTGGCATAATTAGTGTACCCTCGTATGTTGAAAAATGACCAAATGCACTCTGAATCGAATTATGGTCAGTGAGTCTCGTATTGTTTGCAACCGAGACATACACAAACTCCCTAATGGATCAACACGTGTAGCAGTCATTATTCTGTATGAATTATGTTATTGTGCAGCAAAACTTTAAAATACCTGCACTTAAAAACGGGATTACCGGTATATACCTGCCTAGATAAAGATATTTATATCAATGTCAAACAATTTATTATTATTAAGTAATATGATCCAGCTCTACTTTAATTTCACATGAAATATTCTACTTGTTATTCAAACCACAAAATTACTAAAAAGCAGCCCTGGTACGTGTATTGATTTAATCTTGTTATTCATCGGTTTTCAAAATTTCAAATTTTTAAATCTTTTCATTTAATAATTCGATGGCTTAGAATTAGAAGGGCGTAACTACCAAATCGATATTATGAGAAAACACGGAAAAACTGTCTGACATTTACTCTTTACTCATGGTAAAACAAACTTTTACAACTTCATTTTGGTCAACATGACAAGTTCAGATTTTTATGAAAATGGGCTCATAAGAAGCGCATTGTGATGCTTATTCTAAATATGTATGAATCTTTAAAGGTCGTAAGTGGCACTTACGACCTTCTAATTCTAAGCCATCGAATTGCACAGTGACATGTCAATGACAATGCAGTTAAAGACTGTTATTTGACTAAAGCATGCATACCCGGTACATACAAATGTTGTACCTTAGGCCTACAATTATACTCCTTTTAATCGATTACTTGTCTGGTGAATTTGTTTACTAAACCTTGTGCATTCAAAGATTTATCTTTATTTGGTTAATTATCGCTGTAATGGTCTCCATTTTGAAAGAAATGACAGCAAACCTGCACAATATTTCTATTCATAAAGTGTTTTTCACCATAGGGGTCTGAATCGATTTCCATTCCCTCATTCACTGTTTAAGAAGAATGTTTTTCACAAAAGCAATAACAGGCGAAATATCATTAATTTGTAAAGCGAGTTTTTGTAAAACTATGATTCAGTGCAGATAACATACGTGAACATTTTTATTTTACTTTTTTACCGATCAAAAATCGCTCGCAAAGTCACTTTAATCTAGGAAAATGTGTCAACACGTTCTTTGCGAAAACGTATACACTCCATAAATAGTTTTCATATATTAGATACTCCCTCCTCCTATATTACTTTTAGAGGTTGTCAATTAGATATAAAGCCCTTAAAGTTAACATAAACTAGTTCACATTAAGCATAGATTTCAAAATCGGGCACTTGTCTGTTAAACACCAAATAAGGTATCTCAGAACGCCCAGAATGCATCAGATTGATCCGTTGTTTTTAATTTTTTGCCAGGGGAGCATGCCCCCGGTCCCCCTATTTCAAATGATCAACTTCCAGTTACCAAGTAATAACAAAATTGCCAGAGAATTATGAACTCAGTTTTTATATACCAGTATATAGATATAACCAAAATACGCTTCCATGAATGAAGTGTTGTAATGTTAAAGACGCTCCTACGCCTATGCAGGACCGTATGCCCTAGACCCCAGCAAATTTCTTACGCCCCCCCCCCCCCCCTAACCGGAAAAATGTTACTCTACAAAGTTTGAAGTGCCGGACAGGAACGGCTAAACCGACACCACGCATTTAAATAATTTGCCTGAAGACAACAATTTTTCAATTAAATAAAGTATGAGTTTAGATCTACATCAAGAAATGATATTTTTTAATTAGTTATCGCAATAAATCGTCCATCCTGCTAGCAGCTATATGTTTCGTCTTTTCAGCGAAACAGTAAATTATTGAAAAAAATAATGCAAAATATAAACATAGACGTTGATTGTTTTTAACGTTTAGTACGCGCGGTCTAGTGACGCTTTTTATGACGTTAGCGTCGAGATGTCGTAAGGTCGATGCCAATTATGTCTACTATAATTGATGTGTGTGAAGTTAGCAGCCAGTTGCCAGTTGCCAGTTGCCAATTCAACCTTTTGAATCGGCAACTGGCAACTGTCAGCCAACTTCACAACCCAGCAGCCGATTCGTCGATTTCGAAAGTTGAATCGGCAACTGGCAACTGTCAGCCAGCTGACGATTCAAATCTTTCGGGAAAATCGAATTGGCAACTGGCAACTGTCAGCCAGCTGACGATTCAAATTTCACTGTAGACTCGAATTGGCAACTGGCAACTGTCAGCCAGCTGACGATTAAAAATTTTCGGGAAAATCGAATTGGCAACTGGCAACTGTCAGCCAGCTGACAATTCGAAAAAAAAATTTTTTTTGTGAAAAATCGAATTGGCAACTGGCAACTGGCAACTGTCAGCCAGCTGACAATTCGAAAAAAAGTGAAAAATCGAATTGGCAACTGGCAACTGTCAGCCAGCTGACAATTCGATTTTTTTTTATTTTTTTTTGAAAAATCGAATTGGCAACTGGCAACTGTCAGCCAGCTGACAATTCGAAAAAAAAAATTTTTTTTTCAGAAAATCGAATTGGCAACTGGCAACTGTCAGCCAGCTGACAATTCGAAAAAAAAATATTTTTTTGTGAAAAATCGAATTGGCAACTGGCAACTGTCAGCCAGCTGACAATTCCAAAAAAAAATATTTTTTTGTGAAAAATCGAATTGGCAACTGGCAACTGTCAGCCAGCTGACAATTCGAAAAAAAAATATTTTTTTGTGAAAAATCGAATTGGCAACTGGCAACTGTCAGCCAGCTGACAATTCGAAAAAAAAGTGAAAAATCGAATTGGCAACTGGCAACTGTCAGCCAGCTGACAATTCGAATTTTTTTTATTTTTTTTTGAAAAATCGAATTGGCAACTGGCAACTGTCAGCCAGCTGACAATTCGAAAAAAAAATATTTTTTTGTGAAAAATCGAATTGGCAACTGGCAACTGTCAGCCAGCTGACAATTCGAAAAAAATATTTTTTTTGTGAAAAATCGAATTGGCAACTGTCAGCCAGCTGACAATTCGAAAAAAATATTTTTTTTCTTCAGAAAATCGAATTGGCAACTGGCAACTGTCAGCCAGCTGACAATTCGAAAAAAAAATTATTTTTTTTGAAAAATCGAATTGGCAACTGGCAACTGTCAGCCAGCTGACAATTCGAAAAAAATATTTTTTTTGTGAAAAATCGAATTGGCAACTGGCAACTGTCAGCCAGCTGACAATTCGAAAAAAATATTTTTTTTGTGAAAAATCGAATTGGCAACTGGCAACTGTCAGCCAGCTGACAATTCGAAAAAAAATATATTTTTTTTTGAAAAATCGAATTGGCAACTGGCAACTGTCAGCCAGCTGACAATTCGAAAAAAATATTTTTTTTGTGAAAAATCGAATTGGCAACTGGCAACTGTCAGCCAGCTGACAATTCGAAAAAAAATATTTTTTTTTGTAAATAATCGAATTGGCAACTGGTAACTGTCAGCCAGCTGACAATTCAAATTTTTCTGTAGAATCGAATTGGCACTTGGCCACTGGCAGTCAGCTGACACTTAAAAGTTGACTGTTATATCAGTTAAATAGGAAACTGAACAAAATCTTTTACATCATTTTGAGACTTGTTGTAACATTTGCCCTACGATGTCCGTACGGATTTACCAACTCGTACGAGTAGGCTACGAGTCCAAAATATTTCAAATCCTAAAGGTATTTTAGGTTTTTAGCTTCTGGTCACAGCTCGTACGGGCCTCGTACGATTAAAAGAAATTGTCTCGTTCGAGCTCCTTACGGACATCGTAATCTTCGTAGATCTTCGAGATCCTACTGCGCTCGAACAGAGATCGTACGGGGCTCGCAAGGTACTCGTAGGTCAATCGCAGCTCGCAAGTCACTCTTACGATGTCCGTACGGTGTCCGTAAGGTGTCCGCACGATGACCGTACGAGCTCCGTGCGAGAAGAATTTTTTATTCAACATATTTCAATTTCGCCTGGTCACTTTTGTCGTACGAGCTCCGTGCGAGTCGAAATTTAGCAAGCCCGCACGGAGTCCGTACGGGCATTGTAAACTCTTACGAGCATCGTTCAGATTTTCGTAACTCTTAGAGGACTCAGGAGCTCGGTGAAAATTCACTGAGCTCCCGAGTAGTCTACGAGCTCGTAGGTATTATTGAAGTAGGGAACTCATAAGGAAGCTGACATTACCTGTTGTTAGTTATTATTATATGTAAGATGATTAAAGAATGATGGAATTTTCATGTCATGTTTATAAATGCAAGGAAAAACGTTTAATTACTTCTTGATCGACGTTGAACGATCAGGGCTATATACGTTTATAGAGTTTATTATTGTTCGATGAGTATTATGCATTAAATTATTGTCGATTCAAAGATGTCTGTCAAAACCGCCACAATGTTCCATTTCTGAATAGCTAATTGCAGCAAGTATAACCACTACGATATAGGACCATTAGCTTTTTAATCATTTAAGTGTTTCATTGATGGTAAAATTTAATCCTGACACACATTTAATAATCGACCGGGGTGAATGTTTGTTTACGCGGTTGTGACAGAGCTCTTTGAATCAACTCTACATTGAATACATGTACGTGGGTATATCCAAAAGTAATGTCACTGATGCTATAAAATCGTATATAATGTCAGTAAAACCACGAAATTATTCACACCGTAACTTCAGTCTAATTTGAATATGATGGCCAAATTTCACAACAATGCACATACTAGTTCTGGAAATATAAACATTTTCATGAGACATACTTACGAACATCGCCGCAAGTCCGACGTCCACGACGTCACAATGACGTTACTTGCTGACACCTACTCGTCCAGCAGAAGTTCATCCCTTGTGATTTCTAACGACTCATAAACCATGCAGTCATTACCAAGACCTTTAAAATGTGTAACCAACCCGACACTTACTCTCTGCGAAATCAAATTATTTTTAAGTGTCCCCTAGATAGTCCCACAGCAAAATATTTAACTCACCACATAATGATTGCAGTTTTGAACGTCGAATTGAATTGCCGGCGTTAAAAATACTATGGGTGTTCTTTTCGGATCACCTAAAAACCGTTCATATGACTCTTTATCGATAACGATTTGGTGATATATGCCCCCTTAAAATATTATACTACATACACATAAGATGATGCCGCCTTGTGTAACTTAAGTTTAAGTAGGTGACTTTAAAAACATTTAGTAAAAGTGCATTTCTACGCGCAGCGTCTTTTTGTCACAAATTCGCCGTGTTTTCGCTAAGTAATCAATGCGTTGAAGATATATTTCGAGTTTCAAAGTTGAGTGACGTTATTGATTTTTTAGCAGCAGACACAAAACATTTGTTTCATCACGTCACAAAAGTATTGTCTGCTTTCAAGCATTATTTTTTATAAAAACGCAGAAAAGAAAATTGTTATGATAATGAAAAACAATCGTAATTTTCGTGTGCGGCGATATGACGTCATAGGTATATTTTAAATGTTCATATAATCCAGTTATGAAAATCGAATAATGCAGCACGTTGTATATAAATCAGAATTGAATTGCTGAACATTTTGATATCATATTTATGCATATCGGTCTATAAACAATTAAACCACGGGATGAGTGACATTACTTTTGGATATACCCTCGTATATTGCACAGTTGTCAAAAACTAAAAGATAAAAAGAACACATAGATGTATAGACAAATATTTATGTGTACACATAAGATATGTGCATGCGAATCACGGACATGTCAATTCATTTTACATTGAGCATGAGCGCGTCCAGGTTTGGTCATAGGGGTCGGTAACTTCTTCCACCCCATTCACTGTTTAAGAATAACAGTTATTCTTAAACAGTGAATGGGGTTGAAGACGTTACAGACCCCTATTGGTTTGGTGAGGTTGGGTCCGGGCTTCTGGAATGTTGGTAAATATGGCCATCTTACATTAAGAGACGAGTACGTCTTGTGTTATGTTCTTGTGCTTGTCGGACCTAGCAAAATAACCGGTTGGACATCTTTATAATACAATGAACGGTCAGCGTACATTTTGACTAATTTGGCTGAAGCCGAACGTAGTCATGCTGCAGATCGGGGGATTGTGTAGCATCGAGTGAAAAATATACGTTGCTACTCATCGGTCGGTGTCTGCGCGATCATCAATAATCATCGGGTACATATCGTATACACGGGAGGATGGAAGAGACAGAATGTTAAACGGCATGTGGGACTCCTAGCCTTTTCGAATATACATCTAAGTGCTTTAACATTTTAGGTGTAGACCACCTTTGGGTTTACCAACTAGTCCATTTCTAGTTGGGTGGAAACAATGAAATGATTTCCGAATGACCATATGCCCCGGTCGAGATTAAAACCTTTGATGGACTTGTCGATCCGTAGTCTAGAGAATTACCCACGCGACCACAGTCTGAGTGTCACCCGAATGGTTGATTATACCACATGTTAATAGGTTTGTTGACGTACTTACATGTTGAGTCTTCTTAAAATCATTTAAATACTTCTTTCAAAAGCTTGTAGCGTCATTATTATAATATAACAGCAATATCTGAGACAACTCGGTTAGGAAAGTCCAGTCTTCCATGTAGACCTCTGCTCATACCAGATACTATTTTATAAACAATCATACAAACAATGACATATAAAGTTACTGGGTGTCGAACATGCCATATTGGGTACCCAGACTTGTCGCATCTTGGATAAATCCGGCCACCTAGAATCATAGACCTACACGCATTAGTAATCTGTCAGCACCCTGTATTTCGTTCTGGATATGCTAACCAATCATTCTTTCCCCCTCAGCTTTTTGTATAAAAATACTAATCATTACACTAAATATTTGTTTTATATATTCAAAACATAGCAGATGTTAAAATTGAAGGGCATAATTATAATTGTGTATTAAATTTGGATTTCATTACCTAATTAATGTTGTTGTTTTTTTTTAATCGATACGTTATACTTAATTATCTTTGTACCGGATCTAAGATACTGGGTACAGATGCAGCATTGACACAATAGCAGTTAAACACATGTATCATCAACTCGATATTGAAAAATGTGTCGAAATTTCAATATATTGTCTATAACATATTGTTGCATACACATAACAATTAACATTGTTGACATAACTGCTGTCATACTGTTCACTATCTAATCCTATGCCGTTGACCGTTAATGTCCCGTGCGAAATACGCCTGACTCAAAATATATACGAGCTCGTAGACAGCTCGTAGACAACTCGGGAGCTCGGTGAAAATGTTTTACCATGTCGCCGAGACCTCTACGAGTCGAAAAAATCCGTAAGACACTCGTACGAGTATCAATATCCTTACGAGCACCGTACGGACTCCGTACGGACGTCGTGCAAGTTCAGCAAAATCAACTCGTACGGAGCTTGTAGGGCAAATGTGACCGTAGCATAAGATAGTACACTGTGTAAACAATACATGTTTAATTATTCAATGTGTTTTTGGGGGATTCGGTGCATTTGCATGATTTTAACAAAGGCAAATTTTAATTTTGCAACATAGTAAATAACATACATGGTTGTGTAGCAGATGACCACGTTTTTATTTTAATAAAACTATTTCTGTTATATTCACGGAATTAAAAAGCAATTATTAAAATTATTATATGAATATACATGCATTTCCGTATTCGTATTCCTTATACATGTATTATTCACACGAATACAATGCAGCATGCAATTTATTAACATCGCAGTGAAACTACTAAATTTAAATTCCACGTATTTCAGACTGTACTGCAACTTAACTTTATTTGTTCAAAAATATACTTAATGATTACAAAATATTACAAAATGCATGTTACAAAATATGCATTGATGGTTTCAACACATTCTTTCAAAAGGGTTCGTTGGTTTATTTATTTTGAAAATACAATAACTTTATTAGTCCAACGTTCGTGCGCTAAATCGGTATTCACATAACCTTAGTTGATTGTAGCTGGAGTCACTGACCGTTTCGCCCACTTGAGAAATCCCACTATGTCGAGTCAACTCCAGCGACACTTACCGTTGCGAATACCATTTTCTAGTTAGGTCGGATACCCACTCAAACGCACGGATGAAACGATCATTAAAGTGGAGGGACGGTCGAGTAGTGGAAGTGACCGAAGCATTAAAATTTTGGAAATGCCACCACGGACCAGTCTACAGACCCTTTAAAAGCATTGACATTAACAATAAAAACGATGAATTAAAATGAAATTATACAGTCATGAAGATGATGAAGTTTGAAACTGCCGATTTTCAGTGCTCGGCTTTATCGGCGAGATTTCCCTTCTACCAAGCCCTTCAAAATTTCAACCCGGAAAAAACTTTTTCCCATGTGCTCCGATCCTAACAAGTTTTGGTGCGTTGGAAAGCTCTTTCGTGCTCGTTCATTTAACACCAAACTCAACCGGCTAGCTTGCCTTTGAACAAAAACTGTCATTGAGCGTCTAACGGCCGAGCTTCTAAAGGCTGTTTAACGGCGGAATTTCCCTTCTACCAAGCCCTTCAAAATTTCCCCTCGGGGAAAATTTCTTCCCATTAGCCCCGAACCGGCCAAGTTTTGGTGCGTTAGAAAGCTCTTTCAATGCTCGGCCATAGAACACTAAACGCAACTGGCTAGCTTGCTTTTTGAAAAAATCCACAGCGCGTCTAACGACCGAGCTTTGCAGGCGGCTTTATAGGCGAGATTTCCCTTCTACCAAGCGGTCCAAATTTTCACCTCGGGGAAAACTTTTTTACATGAGCTCTGATCCTAACAAGTTTTGGTGCAATGGAAAGCTCTTCCCGTACACGTTCATTTAACACTAAACTCAACTGGCTAGCTTGCCTTTGTAACGACCGGGCTTTGCAGGCGGCTTTATCGGCGGGATTTCCCTTCTACCAAGCCCTTCGAAATATCACCTCGGGGAAAACATCTTCCCATGAGCTCCGAACCTGCCGAGTTCGGGTGCGTTAGAAAGCTCTTTCCATGCTCGGTCATAGAACACTAAACGCAACAGGCTAGCTTGCTTTTTGAAAAAATCCACAGCGCGTCTAACGACCGAGCTTTGCAGGCGGCTTTATAGGCGAGATTTCCCTTCTACCAAGCGGTCCAAATTTTCACTTCGGGGAAAACTTTTTCACATGAGCTCCGATCCTAACAAGTTTTGGTGCGTTGGAAAGCTCTTTCCGTGCTCGTTTATTTAACACCAAACTCAACCGGCTAGCTTGCCTTTGAACAAAAACTGTCATCGAGCGTCTAACGAACTAGCTTCTGAAGGCTGTTTAACGGCGGAATTTCCCTTCTACCAAGCCCTTCAAAATTTCACCTCGGGGAAAATTTCTTCCCATTAGCTCCGAACCGGCCAAGTTTGGGTGCGTTAGAAAGCTCTTTCAATGCTCGGTCATAGAACACTAAACTCACCTGGCTAGCTTGCTTTTTGCAAAAATCTACAGCGCGTCTAACGATCGAGCTTTGCAGGCGGTTTTATAGGCGGGATTTCCCTTCTACCAAGTTGTTCAAATTTTCACCTCGGGAAAAACTTTTTCACATGAGCTCCGATCCCTACAAGTTTGGGTGCGTTGGAAAGCTCTTTCCGTGCTCGTTCATTTAACACTAAACTCATTCGGCTAGCTTGCCTTTGAACAAAAACTGTCATTGAGCGTCTAACGGCCGAGCTTCTGAAGGCTGTTTATCGGCGGGATTTTCCCTACTACCAAGCCCTTCAAAACTTCCCCTCGGGGAAAACTTCTTCCCATGAGCTCCGAACCGGCCAAATTTTGGTGCGTTAGAAAGCTCTATCAATGCTCGTTCATTGGACACTAAGCTCAACTGGCTAGCTTGCTTTTTGAAAAAATCTACAGTGCGTCTAACGACCGAGCTTTGCAGGCGGTTTTTATAGGCGGGATTTCCCTTCTACCAAGCTGTTCAAATTTTCACCCCGGGGAAAACTTTTTCACATGAGCTCCGATCCTAAGAAGTTTGTATGCAATGGAAAGCTCTTCCCATACACGTTCATTTAACACTAAACTCAACTGACTTGCTTGCCTTTGTAACGACCGGGCTTTGCAGGCGGCTTTTTCGGCGGGATTTCCCTTCTACCAAACCCTCCAAAATTACATCCCGGGAAAAACATTTTTACATAAGTTCCGACCCGGCCAAGTTTGGGTGCGTTGGAAAGCTCTTCCTGTGCTCCATCATTTGGCATCAAATTCAACTGGTTAGCATGCCTTTGAAAAAAATGGTCACAGCGCGTCTAACGGCCAATTGTCTTCAAGCCGTTTTTTCAGCGGAATTTCCCTTCTACCAAGCATCCAAAACTACACCTCGGGGAAAACACTTTCACAAATAGCTTGGATTCGACCAGTTTTGGTGTGTTGGAAATCTCTTCACATACCTGTTTGTTCAACAGGTTAGCTTGGATGTGAAAAATCTGCCATCGAGTTGGTCTATAAACCTAGCTTCGACAGTCAGTTTTCTCGGTGGGGTTTCCATTCTTATCCAACCCTCGCACCGGGCAGCTCAAAAGCCGCGCTCCGTTATGGGAACAACGTCCCTACCCCCGGGTAAACCACTTGCCGACCAGATTGAGCTGTCATCGGCGTCCATCCTAACACATGTAGCGTTCGGGTTTCTGTCGTGAGCTTTTGATGTCTCGCGCTTTCCCTCTATGTGTGTTCAATTGACTGTACGTCCGAATGCCGACTGAGTTTATTTTGTGATGCATGTGCTCGCTACTTAACGACTAGCTAGCTAGCCAGCCGAGACGGTACGCCATACTTCGCCACTACCTACCGGTCATGTGTTTTTTTCGCGACGCATGTGTTCGCTATTTAACGGTTGGGTAGCTGGCTAGCTAACTGAGTGATGGGCTGCCTATACTCCAGCCCGTCTTTCCGTGTCGACTCTGACGGTACTCGACTGGCTATATTGCTGATCGTCTCGTGGATTGGGACGGGGGGGGGGGGGGGGGGCTTATTGTTTGCAACTCTTAACAGATGCGAGGTTGTTAGTATACTGTGGTAAAAGAATTAAATATATTACAAACTTATCAACAGATTTGATCATAGGTAATTGACTTGACATCTACATTTTGTATTTAGTGTATACATTGGATATTTTGAAAACATCAACATATTATTAGAAATAATAATACAATCCTAAATGTCATAATAATACATTGAAACAATTCAATCACGTTGAATTAAACTTTGCATTAGGACAACCTCAATAATCCAACCGCCTTAGAATTAAGACCATTTTCGCTGTTTTATAGTGATTCAAAATCAATATTTACACTAACTCAAAAGTCCAACGAATCTCATATTTTTGAAACCCAAGTCTACTTTCATACAATATATATATGTTAATGACTGAATAATTATTGCATGATTTGCGTATCTATAAATTGGCTGAATGTGTAATTTTTAAAAACTTATTAAGCATGTAATTGCACATGGATATCTACGACAACAAAACTCTAGTCACCTACATCTCATCTTCTGACGCTATACGAACAATCTTGCGATGAACGTGAACATGAAGTTCATCGGTATTTTTGCATTGACTAACTGGAGTCGTCCTTACCCTGACGTGTTCTCGGCATATACCAGATCCGGCCTATCAATTAGCAAGACAGCAGAGGTGCGATTGTCCCCAGACCTAGCATGGTGGTTACACGGAATACGCGAGTACATTCTGTGCTGATCCGAGATTATCCGTGTCTCTCGTCCGAGTTATTACGTTGCTCTGAAGTGTCTATCCGGGCATTCCTTAGTCATCCGAATGGGAGCCTGGTAGATTGTGTGTTGTAGTCGTTTTTGCACGCGCTCAGCCGTTTTGCCTTGTTACCACATCATCAATGGTCGCAAAGTGTATGAATCGTACCGAATCTTGATAGGCTGCGGACCTGTCCGTTCTTGTAATGGAATATATGTTACTCAGTGCTCGCGAGAGTGGCATAGCGCATACAACCATTATTACGTAAAACTTGAAATACTTGTCGCGATGAAGCTTTGAAATATACATAATTTATACTATCTGAACCGCCTACATCTATCACACAAACTTGATCTCGACTTGATACTATTCACCAATAAATGAATTGTGCGAGCGAACCGATCTAGAAAAATGCATTATTTACCGGACCTGAATCTCACACTAATTCGTTTTCTAAATGATTAATTTTGTATTTTAATTTAATTTTGCGAGCAAATTGAGTCAATTCAGTTCATTTATCAATTCAGGACACTTTTAAGGTGGAACCAGTGGATTGAAAACTCTCAGAGTCAATAAACAAATTTGGTATCATTGTTATTTCCGATTTAAATTTGAACTTTACACTTCCGTATTTTTGATAATGACGTTGCTATGACGTCCTAAAGTTGCCATGTAACGCGCGTCTTTACGTGACGGTGCGATCAATCCTTTACATAGTAATACGGCTGTGGTAATCGTTATAATTACACCAGCTATGTCAAACATTCGGCATTAGCTTCGTATGATGAATGCGCATCAGTGCATATACACGTACATTTAACACATTTATTTCAAAACGCGCCAATTAAATCCTTAACATGACGTCGTTTACAATTTTGATTCGCCAAAAATTACGCAAGTTTCTGGAATTTCAAAAAATCTGCCCGTCAAAAAATGATATCTTTTATATGTTAAACTAATATATCTTAGCTACAATATATACAAAAAAATAGAAAAAATCATCTCCTGAAACGTTTTTCACAAGACGTCAACCTATACCAATGCCGACGTTAACATTGCGTCACTTTCGTTTCGGAAAGTTTACACATGTAAAAACAATTTTCAAAGAAATGTATAGATCAAACTTAATGTGCTACAGAATAGCGACATTAAATTCACATAACAGTAGTACCTTATTTCATCATTTGGAGTCCACACTAGCTAGATACTTCCGGGAATTTGTATAAAAAGTTGACCTTCATCCTTGATTGAGTCTTGTTGGTTTTCTATTATTCGGATTATTTTTAATTACAGTTTATATAATTTATTGCCCTGAGTATTAAACAAATCGTAACATCATATGCAGTTTATTCTGTCATTGGTTTAACAAATTAAATATTCACACAGTTTTACGCTCATATAGCAACAAGAGGAAACTCTATTTTTATAGTCTAGAGTTAAAAAATCTTTCAAACTGTCAATCATCTAGCGTCTGTTAGTAACCCTTTGGCTTTCCGGTCACTTTTTCTGATACTGTATGTACACCCAACTCCATTCACACTGTACCGTTTATTAGCCAGTTTTAGATTTTCGTAAGTTATACAACTTGTCACGATTTCCCCGGAATTATTTCAGTTATTATACTGTTCCCGTTATGTGATAACTGCATACGGACTCGAACCCATCACAAGTCGCCTATGGTTTACTGCTATTTTGTCTAATTTCGGGGATCTGGCCATCCTTTCAGTCCCAAGATAGGGGCCTAGCGACGGTCGTGTTCGACTGCCGTCAGCCTGACTTTCATCTACATACCCAGTCTTCCGGGGTCACAGAGCCTGGTTTGGACTATGTTCGGGCCCGAAACCGGCCCTAAACAACGTTTAATACACTGCTGTTATAGGCACCAAGGGATCAGGTCCTCTAGCCCCTATCAGCCCCAAGATAGGTACGTGCGGATGGGTCTCGTTCGACTCGATGGGGTCACACAGCATGGTTTGGGCTGTTCACGGGCCCGAATCCATCCAAAGTCGCCAATTGCATACCGCTTTAGTAGCTATTTTGGGGATCTTGCCCCTCTTTCAGCCCCAAGATAGGGGCCTAGCGATGGTATAGTTCGACTCCCTTCAGCCTGCCTACATCTACATACCCGGTCTTCCAGGGTCAAAGAGCCTGGTTGCCTCAGTATGCTCCTTTTTATCATACCAAGTTTTTATTGTTTGCTAGGACATATAGTGGTGAAAATTACTTTAACACTGATATTTGCGTGACATAATGCCGCGCCTCACTTCGTGTCTCGCGCGATTCTCTTGCCTCGCTTCGTGTGTCCTGTCTCACGGTTGGAACATTTTATGCGACTGCAACAATCGGGCGATGTAATATCGTGCGAAACACAAAGCAACATGCGAAAATCGCGCGACACGACAAGAGAGACACGATATTTTACCGCGAAATGTCGTGGTTTTGATACTGTGACAGAGCGAGATCTCGTGTTTGAATATCGCGCCTTGCTTCGTGTGTCGACCGATTTTCGCCTCTTGATGCGAGGCACGATCATTCATTTGGCACTAGCCAGACTCCGTACCATACACAATGATGGATTCTATGACAAGTTCATATTATTATATATGTTTGTAGAATGTCTGAATAAAAGCTAGCTATCTACTCGTAGCTGTTGCATTATTGAAATAATTACAAGATAAAGTTTGTACTAGCTCATTATATTATATACAGTAACACCTCTCGGACGACAACTAATCGGAAACACACATATTGTTGGTCATTCAGATGCTGTTGCTGTATGTAGGTAAGAGATATATTATAGTGAGAGACAGCTTCTACGATATATGATAATGCTCATACTAGAGTTGCTAAATGTGCATAGGTTGCACTGCGTATAACTATGGATGCGTAAAGTGTCGGTTTTAGGTAATTGTTTAATACATGTCCTTGCTCTATATGGTCATAGAATTTTAATTTGTACTAATATGTATGATATTGTAGGCAATCCCATTGTAGACACGGGGGCGCTTTCATGTGTGTTTCTCCGACTCCGGCATGTATCATTGCTGCCCATTGTAGACACGAGAGCGCTTTCATGTGTGTTTCTCCGACTCCGGCATGTATCATTGCTGTATAAAAGAAATGATTCCCGCTGATTTATGTTTAAATGACATGCTTGAAACTAACCGGTACTGGAGATAGAGAAAATGTAGGCCTATCCATGTACCTAGTCATCAGTCCATGTGATAGAAAGTGTACATACCCGACAGGTTCATGCACTGAAACCGCACTTGTATACCTCGCCTGTGGTCGGGTGATTTGAGCGTTTGCATTGGAAGGGGGTCGATTGTTCGAATACAGGCACATAGAGTTGTCTATATAAATCACATATTATCACATGTAAAACATGCCTCACCAGGCATGGCATTTTATTGCTTTTTATATCAACGTAATTTTGTCAGTTATTCCAACTGCGTACGTATCTTGCGTATTTGCGTAGCCCAACTACGCCCTGCACACTTTTAATGAGTCAGTTTATTGGTATGAATTACATGGTGTTGCTGATAATGACCTATTATGCTGAGACCACGGAGATTATAGGTAGCTTTTTCCAGACCAAAGTAGCTGGGAGTATCGACGGTGAAATTTGAATTGCCAGTTGCCAATTCGATTTTGGAGTAAAATTTGAATCGGCTGCTGGCTGCAAGTCGATTTTTTACAAAAAAATATTTTTTTCGAATTGTCAGCTGGCTGACAGTTGCCAGTTGCCAATTCGATTTTTCACAAAAAAAATATTTTTTTCGAATTGTCAGCTGGCTGACAGTTGCCAGTTGCCAATTCGATTTTTCACAAAAACATTTTTTTTTTCGAATTGTCAGCTGGCTGACAGTTGCCAGTTGCCAATTCGATTTTCTGAAAAAAAATAATATTTTTTTCGAATTGTCAGCTGGCTGACAGTTGCCAGTTGCCAATTCGATTTTTCACAAAACAATTTTTTTTTCGAATTGTCAGCTGGCTGACAGTTGCCAGTTGCCAATTCGATTTTCTGAAAAAAAATATTCTTTTTTCGAATTGTCAGCTGGCTGACAGTTGCCAGTTGCCAATTCGATTTTCTGAAAAAAAATTTTTTTTTCGAATTGTCAGCTGGCTGACAGTTGCCAGTTGCCAATTCGATTTTTCACAAAAACATTTTTTTTTCGAATTGTCAGCTGGCTGACAGTTGCCAGTTGCCAATTCGATTTTCTGAAAAAAAAATTTTTTTTTTCGAATTGTCAGCTGGCTGACAGTTGCCAGTTGCCAATTCGATTTTCTGAAAAAATTTTTTTTTTTCGAATTGTCAGCTGGCTGACAGTTGCCAGTTGCCAATTCGATTTTTCACAAAAACATTTTTTTTTCGAATTGTCAGCTGGCTGACAGTTGCCAGTTGCCAATTCGATTTTCTGAAAAAAAATTTTTTTTTTCGAATTGTCAGCTGGCTGACAGTTGCCAGTTGCCAATTCGATTTTTCACAAAAAAAATATTTTTTTCGAATTGTCAGCTGGCTGACAGTTGCCAATTCTATTTTTTACAAAAAAAAATTTTTTTTTTCGAATTGTCAGCTGGCTGACAGTTGCCAATTCGATTTTTCACAAAAAAAATATTTTTTTCGAATTGTCAGCTGGCTGACAGTTGCCAGTTGCCAATTCGATTTTTCACAAAAAAATTTTTTTTCGAATTGTCAGCTGGCTGACAGTTGCCAATTCTATTTTTTACAAAAAAAAATATTTTTTTTCGAATTGTCAGCTGGCTGACAGTTGCCAGTTGCCAATTCGATTTTTCACAAAAAAAATATTTTTTTCGAATTGTCAGCTGGCTGACAGTTGCCAGTTGCCAATTCGATTTTTCACAAAAACATTTTTTTTTTCGAATTGTCAGCTGGCTGACAGTTGCCAGTTGCCAATTCGATTTTCTGAATTCTTTTTTTTTTTCGAATTGTCAGCTGGCTGACAGTTGCCAGTTGCCAATTCGATTTTTCACAAAAACATTTTTTTTTCGAATTGTCAGCTGGCTGACAGTTGCCAGTTGCCAATTCGATTTTCTGAAAAAAAAATTATTTTTTTCGAATTGTCAGCTGGCTGACAGTTGCCAGTTGCCAATTCGATTTTCTGAATTTTTTTTTTTTCGAATTGTCAGCTGGCTGACAGTTGCCAGTTGCCAATTCGATTTTTCACAAAAAAAAATTTTTTTTCGAATTGTCAGCTGGCTGACAGTTGCCAGTTGCCAATTCGATTTTCTGAAAAAAAATATTTTTTTTCGAATTGTCAGCTGGCTGACAGTTGCCAGTTGCCAATTCGATTTTTCACAAAATAAATATTTTTTTCGAATTGTCAGCTGGCTGACAGTTGCCAATTCTATTTTTTACAAAAAAAAATATTTTTTTTCGAATTGTCAGCTGGCTGACAGTTGCCAGTTGCCAATTCGATTTTTCACAAAAAAAAAATTTTTTTCGAATTGTCAGCTGGCTGACAGTTGCCAGTTGCCAATTCGATTTTTTACAAAAAAATTTTTTTTTCGAATTGTCAGCTGGCTGACAGTTGCCAGTTGCCAATTCGATTTTTCACAAATTTTTTTTTTTCGAATTGTCAGCTGGCTGACAGTTGCCAGTTGCCAGTTGACAATTCGATTTTTCACAAACATTTTTTTTTTCGAATTGTCAGCTGGCTGACAGTTGCCAGTTGCCAATTCGAGTTTACAGTGAAATTTGAATCGTCAGCTGGCTGACAGTTGCCAGTTGCCAATTCGATTTTCCCGAAAGATTTGAATCGTCAGCTGGCTGACAGTTGCCAGTTGCCAATTCGAGTCTACAATGAAATTTGAATCGTCAGCTGGCTGACAGTTGCCAGTTGCCAATTCGATTTTCCCGAAAGATTTGAATCGTCAGCTGGCTGACAGTTGCCAGTTGCCAATTCGAGTCTACTATGAAATTTGAATCGTCAGCTGGCTGACAGTTGCCAGTTGCCGATTCAACTTTCGAAATCGACGAATCGGCTGCTGGGTTGTGAAGTTAGCTGACAGTTGCCAGTTGCCGATTCAAAAAGTTGAATTGGCAACTGGCAACTGGCAACTGGCTGCTAACTTCACACACATCTATAATTGTATACATATCAAATAGACTAAAATAGAAGAAAATTCCTTATGTAAATGCTATTTCATGCTTAATTTTATACTATACTTGACAATATTCAAAATGTTGAGCATAAGTAACAATTCAACGATTGATCTTATTTTTTGGTTTCCATGGCAACGGAATATACAGATTAACTTTAATAGCATCTGTACTTGGAAAGCAATGGAATATACATTACATATTTACTATTATACTTTAATAAATACACCACCATCACTTAAACTTCAATCAACATCTTTGATTAAATATAGAGATCTACAAATTTCGTCGACGGATCATATTGTTTTCTACACGCACGTTTGCCTATCAACTTCAGCATTGTTTGGTCAACCATCATTGGAAAAATAATTATTCAAATGTTTATAATTTAATACTGCTATCGTTAGATTATGTAAGTATTGATTTGGCCGATTAAAAAGATTTTCCGCTTAAATATCAAATAATTCCACTATTTGAGTTTTTGTTTCCATAGCAACAGAATGAAATCTTTCAAAACTTCGGACCATCTCTTAACTGAAAGAGCATAATGTAGTTATTCAAGTGAGCACTTGGCACTAAGTATTGATTAATGTTGTGTTAATCATAATCCGGTGAACGATTATTAAATACGTTCAGTTTTACTTATATCGTCAGATACACATTTTAGTGAAAATTTGTTTTGTACATACATTTTAAAATCATAATTTTACCACTTTTTGGTCAACCCTCATTAAAATAATTTACATTTCTATGATCAGGAAGGATTGAATCATCAGAAAATGCGAAAATAAAAAAATCGAAAAAACATGTGATAAGGGAGAAAATCGCAGAGCCTGCCTCAATATAAGATAACATAATACTCATAGATCTAGTTAATAAATTCAAAAAATTAATTCAAAACATCAAAACAAAACCAACATCAAAAATAACATTTTTATATCTTATGAATAATATCGATTCACTCATTTCATTGAATACATTATTAAGAAATGTTAATCATGAGGCATACAGCTACCGGTATATAAGTTATATATGATTTTTTAAACACTTTTATAATTGTGCATTAATTTGCATGCTTTGTCTAATCACATGTACGACAGTCGTTTTCAAGCATCACAAACAAAATTATGTCAATCTTGATGGTTCAGGGTTTTTTTCACAATAAAATATTACAAAAACTTATATATCAATTTAATTTTACTATAGGCCTACAGATATTTTATAACTTCCTGTCATAAAGGGAACTCTTGTTGTCTCTTATCTAATACTAGGGCCTCTTGTAAACTAATTAACATGCTGTGCAATGTTGCATAATATTATGTAATAGGGTACAATATGGTCAGATATCTTAAAAATCAGTAACCACATGCTGAGAAAACTATGACCAAATTTGGTTGGCCCAGTGCCAAAATCCAGGTCTTTAAGCCAGCGATATGTACATGTAGTTGTAATCATGTGTATTGATCAATAGCCGGTGGCTTAATAATTCATTTAATCGTCGTTAATCGCTTAATCACATGCTCTAGTTTTGTATTTAATTAGCATTCATACCCCCAGTTACATGTACAACAGACAGACAAATAAAAAAGTTAAACAGTAAATAACGCGTTTTAAATAGTACCGAGCTAAAAAATATTTTCGATTTTTTTTTACATTCGTTCAGCCGGCTGGTAATTGTCGATTTCAATACAAATTTTTAATACAAATACTTTATTATTATTATTATTATACCATATTTATATAGCCCTTTTTTCATGTATACACACGTTCAAAAGTGCTGTACAATCATGACCAACACATGGTTAAAACAGTATATAATGTACATAAAATATAAAAGTAGGACCTACTAAACCCAGTAGGCGGGGGTTCTACTTAACCCAGTAGACGGGCTTCTACTTAACCCAGTAGACGGGGCCCTACTAAACCTAGTAGTAGGGATCTATTGAAGACAGTTGACGGAGCTCTACTTAACCCAGTAGGCGGGGCTCTACTTAACCCAGTAGACGGGCCCTACTAAACTTAATAGTAGGGATCTACCAATAGGTGGATGGGGCTTATATATAGTCCTGGGAACATGTGGGTCGTTGGGCCCAATGATAGGGTGCCAAGTTAATGGGAACATACACACAGTCAGCATGAATAAGCTCTATTAAAATAGTGCGTTTTCAGCGCTTTCTTGAAGGACGGTAGTGTTTTACTGTCTCTGAGCGCTGTTGGCAGTGCATTCCAGAGTTTGGGTGCAGCAGCTGTGAAACATCGGTCACCGTAAGTCACAGTCCTCGTCCTAGGCACAACTAGAAGAACAGAATCATTTTGAGACCTTAGCTGTCTTTGCGGAGTGTATACTTCCAACATACTTCTGATGTAGCCAGGCGATTTTCCATGTAGTGCTTTGAAAACATGAGTCAAGACCTTGTACTCTACCCTGTACTGTACAGGTAGCCAGTGAAGATCCTTCAGCACAGGAGTGATGTGATTGTAACGCGGTGTCCGTGTGATGAGGCGGGCAGCTGTTTTTTGAATAATTTGTAGTTTATTCAGAATGATTTTCGGGGTGCCACATAGTAATGAATTGCAGTAATCCAGTCTCGATGTTACTAAAGAATTGATCAGGGATTTTGTTGCATCAACAGTTAAGTATTGTCTGATTTGACCTATTTGTCGGATCTGCATGAAACACGACCTTGAGACAGAGTTTACATGTTTGTCCATGTCCAAATGCGAATCCAACATGGCCCCGAGGTTTCTCACCATCGACGTTGGTCTGATCACAGCATCACCAACTTTTACATTGATATTGTCGACTGAACTGGCATTCCTTTTCGGTACAAACAAGATTACCTCTGTTTTTTCGGCGTTAAGTTTCAGCAAATTTTCTTTCATCCAGTGCAAGATATCCTTCAGACAAGCTTCAATTCGTTGCAGTGTTTCATCTTGCGAGACACAATCTTTTGGTTTGAATGCCATATACAATTGGGAGTCATCGGCATAGAAATGATGTTGCAATTGATGTTTTCTACAGATTGCACCTACTGGTTTTGTGTACATAATGTAGTTCTTCGGACCAAGCACAGAACCCTGTGGTACACTGTAGTTCATGAGTACATACTTAAACACTTTTTTAAAGACGCTTGTCACGAACTACAATATAGGCTACATGTATGACACTGTGAAATGAATGGCTCGGTGTGTCGTATTCCTGTATGAGGCTTCTTAAGAAAATGTTTAAACAGTCGTTTTTATTACGTTATATAAATTATTGACCAACTAAGGTGACAATACACAGCCAAGTCTATAGTGTAGTATCTAGAACATATACTAGTACTATTGAAAAATCATTTAATTTCGATGGAACGAAATTTCGTGATTTTGGTTATAAAAGACCGTTTGGATGGGATGTGAATTTGTTGATTTTTCATTTCAGGTAATAAATACAAGGGTAAAATGTTGTTCGATGGGATTTGATTTCGTGGATGAATGTGAACCACGAAATCCACGAAATTTAATCTCCCATAAAAATTAATGATTTTAATGTAGTTTGAATTTTCATTCGGTACTAAATCATCGTGAAGTACCAGTATATCATGTGGAATATTAATATCTCGAGTGTGTTGGCCATCATGCAGCACACTATTTGCATAACAAGTAAAATATTGTAGGGGAATATACAAGAAAGAATGAGTAACTGGCTTACTGGCCTTGTACATTTCTATATCAATAGATCTACATGTATGTCATGTTTATCAAAAGTCATGAACAATGTTTATATTATTTGCTTTTAATGGATTGCGGTGATTTTCAGTGAAAACAACTGTGGCAAAATTAATAACAGTGAAATTATCATTTCGTTATTTTCACTGTTTTGGAGCTGGTTCCAGTATCGTGTAGAAACAGAAAGACAGGGTCAACAGCGCCGGGTTTTAAAAGTATGCCTTCATCCCTTGCCCATTATTTTAAACTAGGTCACGTTGTAGTTTTGCCTCGATATTTAGGTCGCTTTAACGTTAGGCCACTGTCCTTTGGTGCTTTAAACTAGGTAACGGAGTGGTTATGCCTCATTTGATCGCCGTTTTTGGCATATGTTTCTGAAACTAGACCGTCCTACAGCGGGCCTAGGGAAACCTGGTCGGGTCTTGGCTGCGTTTCATACGGTCAGGTGGAATCACGACTATCCTATAATTTCTTTGTAGAATTTGGTAATTCTGCATTTTTTCGGCGGGGACTTGGACTTTTAGTTGTTTCTTTGGCATATATGTGGGCATTTCTCAGTGTAGTTGTGTTGTGGTGTTACTGATTTCTGTGCTCGGCGGGTTAGGTTTAGTGTTGCCTTCCCTGTTCGACTTCCTCATACTTTATTTTATCTATCAAAACCAAGATATTGCTCCCAAGAAGTCTGGTTTGAACATGATGATGCTTTTAAAATCAATGTAACACGAAAAATTACCAACTTTCCTTTACACTACATGTTCTTACATTGTTGACACGTTTTTTCGCATATAACGTACATTTTTGAAATATGACCGATTCACTTGTAATTTGACATACATAGTCCAAAAATGGAAGCACATATCGTGAATTGGACATAAATGAAATACATGTAGATGTACTAATTATATATTACAATAAGAACTAAGAGTATGCTCGGCGACGTTTGTGTTAAACAGTCCATTTATTGTGAACTCGTCATGGCGTTAACGTTACGATTTATGGGTGATCACTCGGTTGAAGAAGGATTTTTATAAGAAAATATTGTGCAAAACTCTACGCAGTTATCTCTCTTAATGGCGCTTTGCTCAGTTAAAGTAGTAAGTCCAGCCAGGTCACTGTTTTTTCACAGACTGAAGAAATTATAACACAAAAACAGAGTTTAACATCCCCAAAGTTTCACTCATTCATTAGATAAAAGAACAGATTTGAAACGTCTATGTCCGCCCCTGCATGAATATACCATTTAACGCATTCATAAACGGGTCAGAAAATGGTTTTGGTCGGATCTAATTATGTCGCTATCACACATACGTACAATACAAATAATTATATATCTTTAGTCGTGTTTAAGTTATACTGTCAAGTACTTTCGACGATTGGAAGCCAATGTCGTTTTGATTTTGAAATCGTCATGTTGTTAGGCTGGCGATTTCGCGCCAGACTATTACAATCCTAAACAAGACTGCATTCAATAAACGCCTATGCCCCCGTGGAAACCATGTCCACAAAAAGCTAAGTCAATCAGGGGCCATTATTCAGTTAAAATGTTTGATAGTGTTACATGGCTTTGAAGTATAAGGGGCTTATGATGGTAAACGAATATGCCACATTTGAAAGCAGTGCCTTGATCGACTTTATGTGTGATCTGGTGATGCAGGTGTTATGGTTCTTTGTCACTGCACTTCTCCAAGTTGACATCTATTCATATATCAAGTTCAAGTCAATATTTTAAATACTTTTGAAGATACGCTCCGGACAAACAATTATCATGAAAATACTGAAGGGGAGATAATTCAAAATGTAAGACAGACAGAGTTATGGTTCTTGGTCCCTGCACTTCTACAAGCTACCATATTTTTATATATCAAGTTTTAAAACAATATCTTAAACACTTTTGAAGATACACTCCGGTCAAAATTTGATTCTGAAAATACTAAAGGGGAGATAATTCAAAATTTAAGACAGGCAGAGTTATGGTTCTTTGTCAATGCACTTCTCCAAGTTGCCATCTATTTATATTTCAAGTTTTAAGTCAATATGTTAAATAGTTTTAAAGATACCCTCCAGACAAAATTTTATTGTAAAAATACTTAAGGGGAGATAAGTCTAAGTCTAAAATTAGGTCAAGGTGAAGGTCACAATGGAGTCAGGTGATACAGGCGTGTGTAGAGTGGTCATATACAACATCCATGCAAGTATGAAAGCTTTGTAGCTAGCCATATTAATGCTAGAAGAAACGGTCAATTTGGGTTAACCAAGAATTTGGCCTTTCAATAAGTCTAAGTCCAAAATTAGGTCAAGGTGAAGGTCAAAATGGAGTCAGGTGATACAGGCGCGTGGAGAGTGGTCATATACAACATCCATGCAAGTTTGAAAACTTTGTAGCAAGCCATATTAATGCTAGAAAAAAACGGTCAATTTGGGTTAACCAGGCCGGACGGACGAACGGACGGACGGACGGACGGAAGGACGGATGAATTACTATATGCCTCCCGATCTATCGATACGGGGGCATAAAAATGAATTCACTAAGATGAATTTACTCCCGAAACTGACAACACAGAATCTATACACTCAATGCAAATAGTTCCTCCTCGTTAATCAGTTTTGCAAGATAAGAACATTCAACTTTCCTTGTTTCATTTATTCTGTTCGATTGTAATATATTAGTTTCTTCATGAAATGGAAGGAAATTGTATGAAATTAAAAGAAAAGGTGTTTCAAGGCGTTGATAATTATTACTACGCGTTACGAACGCGATATAGCGCGCGCATCAATAATTTTATTATGTTAAATTATTTAAGTCAACGTTCTCCAACGAGATCATGGTCGAGTGGTTGAGCGACTCGCTTAGTAAGTTTCAGATGCTATGGTCCAGCGATCGAATCACGGCGGCACCAATTTTTTATCTTTTTATTTTTTTTTATTTTTTTTTATTTTTTGTTAAGTTCAACACTTACCTGTCTTTCGACTTAGAAAACCACTTAATGTTATATCACTTGAAAAGCTATTGTTCCTTAGCAGTTCGCCAGCCTGTCAGTACTTTCAGTACTTTGATTTTGATATTGTCATGTTGTTTTGATATTGTTATGTTGTTTTGATATGGTCATTGCGATTTCGTCTGCTAACGGTGAGTTTTTTCTTGATTATAACGATCGTGCATTTAATATGGTTATAATATATAGCAATAGTTATGAGCGTAAAACCGCATTCATTTGATCACGTGATTCTACACACTGTAAATTGTCTTTATCACATCCTGTATTCGTATAATGGAGCACATTCGGATAATGTAGGCTGGATGATAATTTTAGGAGGCTGGATTACATTCAAAACGACATTAGACCGAAGTTTATATGAAAATTCTGTTTTACTACATGATCTTCTTCGTACATCTTGCTGTTGATATTTATAAACCGATAATTTATCAATACAACGGTAAGTACTATTACTTTGAAAATGTCCACCAGAAAAGGCAAAAACAAAATTGATAATGAGAAAACATCACTCAATCCATATAAACTTCGGTATTCATTGTCATTTTAACTTTATAGGTAAACCAATCTTGTCGTCATTTGTTGTTTTTTGAACATGCTGTGATTCATTGACCAACATATAATTATAAAATGACACTACTACCTACCGTATCATCTTCAGACTGGTTTGTCCCTTAGGCCATCTCTGCCAACGCCGGTCCCAAGTCCGGATAAAAAAAGAAGGTTGCGCGCAGGGCCAGTGACTCTGTCACGTAAAAAAGAGCTAGCTACAGAAACCTTAACCAAAGATAATACCAATACAATGACACTGCAATGGATTGAATTAATTAATAGTCACTGGTCGAGATACAGGATACCGTTCTGCAGGACATTAGTGCTGATTCGAAGGAGTCGTCCTTTCCTTCCACCATCCCACTGTGGCACAAGCTACATGAGGCAGTTTTGAGCGCAACCACATGTCCGTGAAGAGTGTCCTAGGTCAACCTTATATACAATGTATTCATAATATTATGTATTATATAGGTGACGTAGGACACTTTTCACGGACCTGTGAGCGCAACCACCTTGAACAGTTTCAAGGCATGACTTGTGGCTTCAAACTAATATCACTTCTGTCATCGTTTTTACCATGTTTTAAATTTTGCACTTGGGATCCTCTCTCATGTATACATATTCCAACTGTGAATAGATGGTCTATCTAACATACCCTATGTTAATAAAGATAACTCCCCATTCTAGTGGCGAGCGGTGTCCTAGAGGTAGGGCGCGCGCTTCGAGTCGAGAGGTCCCGGGTCCCCCTGGACCACTGGTTAATTTCTTTGAGCAAGACCCACAGCTCCACTCCACCATGTTGTAAAATGGTACCTGTGAGGACTGTGTCTATTCCTGGGCGCCGCAGATCGATGTTGGCTGCCACACCACAGGAGAGAAATAGTCTCCGCAGGGAGACACGAGTGTAGGTTTCCATATGTAGCCCAATGACCAGGGGAATTTGAAATGTCAAAGAGTGCTTGCGCGGCCTAACAGCTGAAAAGAGCCTTAGATAATTATGGGTAACTTAACTTTCTTTTTTTTCTTATGAATTCTACTCTTTTCTCATGAAAGTGTTTCCCTTTGCATCCTCAACATAGATAATCAAGTCCAGAATAAAATGTACCTATTGAAACAACATGATAATTGATAGATAAAATATATTATCTAGTCGGATGGCCAGACTAGTGCGATGATACCACGTATCGTAATCGGAAGTAGGAATAACTGTTACAATCTGTCCTTTTATAAAAGTAAGATTAAGAAAGCCTAAATACATTTTGTAATAGACCCACCTTGAAACATTGAAACAAAAGTCTCTATATTAAGTTGATCTCATCATTGTGGTAATTATTTACAAGTGGTACATTTACACACGCATGTGATATATACTTGCATGATTTACACGAACACACATGGTACAAAGTGGGTTGTTCAAAACGACAATTTGAAAAAAAACCTACCTACGAGTATATTAAATGCATAGGAGAAATGAAACCTCATAATATACCTTCATATTTTATTGCTTACAATTTTGTTGCAAGTTCTACATCTACATCTACATTATACTCCCGAACAATCGAACTCGATTATGATTGGGAGGCGCGTTGCCTGGAAAACAGTGTTATAAATAGTTTAAAAATTGTGTTATGTGCTCAAATTAAAGGTTAAAAAGATCAAAGATCATAGGTGAAAGGGTGCAGGATAAAAACAGAATAGTACAGGCTAGAATGTGATCGTCGCCAGCCTGTTAGAATAGATGTCTAGGCTGGGACTCGATTTGACCTGGGATGGGAGACTGTTCCAAAGTCTTATTGTTCTCGGGAAAAAGGAGTTGATATGATATTGGGTATTTGACTGCGGTATTAGAAAGTTCTGATTGCGGGTTGGGATGAGATGATTATGATCAAAGAAGACTAGGCTATGTTGGACTTTATATAGAAAGATTAAGGATGATTGCAGTCTTCGTTGTTGCAGTGTCACCCAGCCAAGATCGTTTAGCATAGTGGTGACACTGCTCTGATAGTCATAGTTCCCACAGACGTACCGAGCTGCAGCTCTCTGGACACCTTCAACCTTATTTATGAACAAGTTGAACAATTATAAAGGAAATTCGTGCAAGTAAATGAGATTATATTAGTTTAGTATTTATTTATTTATCATGTAGGCCTACCTGTAAAAACCGGAAGGTACGGGTTCTAGGTTTTAGTAGATGCTCCTATTTTTCACGTTGTGCAAATATTACGCCGCCTCTACTAGGTCGAACTAGATTTCGCGACGTCCTCTGCAATTATGGGAGGCGGTGCTGTACAGAGAAGCGAAATTCCACATTACTCCAAATATAAAATAGAAGACTATCCTAAATTTGTCAAATATCAAGAAAAATTGGCTTCGGAAGGCTTAAAAGACCCATGGATCAGGTGACTTTGAGTGGGTGGGGTAACGTAAACAAACGTTGGAAACAGGCATTTTTGGTTCCTTTAAGGTAGTGACTAGGATTACGGTACCGTAATCCTAGACCCACAGGCTAGGATTACGGAAGTTTTTATATCGAGTGCAATTATGCGTGCAGGTCGTTTATATTGCATGTTTACATTAACATTTCATGAATTTATACAATATTGGTATATTTACCATAGTCCAAGCTTCTTAGACGATGATTATTCCATTTCAGTGATTATTCCAATTCATCGTCTAAGACCTTTCTTCTTTAAAACCTAACAGGTGTACGACTCAGATTGAGTCGCGTTCGTTTTATGACAAAACGCATGTTTTCAACAAAATGAACATCGTCTTCCTATGAATTGAACCATATTCAACCAACGTACACCAAAAAAGCAAAATGTATCATAAGAATTACCATCAATTCCGTCGATTGTTTCAACCCTATGGATTTCACAGATTCTGTTGCAAATTGCCATTATTTGAAAAGCGATAATAACAAAAGTGTTCCGAAGCAAACCACGTGATTCATTTTGGGAAATCCTGGGGTTTCCCGGTGTTACCATGGATCGTCGTCTGCGAAAATAGCATTATTTTATAGTGCGAATTTAAGTTTAAAGTTTGTGTTTGAAAATAACGTGTTAATTTATTATGTAGATGTCTATTTAGAGGTTTGTTTCAATAAAGACACATTTTCAACCATGTTTCATAAAAAATCGTGTTTTCGAAAGCGCACATGCGCGCACCTGCAACACATGTAAATATTTACAATGGCGGTTCAGTTAGTGTAAACACGGAAGTGAATTGAAACATCTGGTGTGGGATGGTTATAAGCAGGTGATATATTGATAACTTTTTGACAAAACATTTGATTGATATTACTTTTATACGAATGTGCTATTTTTTCGGCGAATTTCGAAACAGTGAACTTGCATTCCGAGCGTTTATCTTAAACAGTTGACTTTTAAAGAGGACAGTTCCATAACTAAAGATCGACGTCAGTCAAAAAAAAAGATCATTTAGTTATGGTACCCAGAACTATATTTACCATCGAGTAATCAGTTTTGGCAAAGACCTAAATTACTAAAATAATTTAGGTCTTTGGTTTTGGTGATGGTAAAGATATACAGTATGGTAAAGATATTAAACGGTGGAAAATATCCAAAAGCAAATACTTTTGATAGTGTATAATAAAGCATGTACTTTTATCTACGAAGTTATAATTAAAGTTATTAAAATACAGAAAATATATTGAGATAACAAATAATTCTAATTTTAAAAGATTCCTAATGACACGCAAAGCGTAATCAGTTACAACTTAAAACAAATAAGTAAGAACCTAAAGTAAATATGACCATATTTGGAATTTGTATCACTATGCGCTGTCACAACGTAGATCCAGTAATAGGCTTAGATTTATGTAAATTGTGAATCAACAAACGCTTTAGCTATTTAATGTTTATTTCGAGGACCGAATGATGAACAAACATATCAGATCTACTACCAAAATTAGCAACACAGTTTGTTTCGATCATGACAATAAATTTCAATGGAACTACATTTGTGTATTTGACCATGTATCATAATGAATTTATAAACATTCGGACTGCCTCTATTTTCTCCCCCTGCAAAGACAAAATATTAGCGAAGTAAATCTCAAAGCATGATATACTGATATTTCTATTATTTTGTCAATAAATATATCAATATTTGTATAATTTCATGAAATAATGATGACATAATGCAATATACTTAAAGACCTGCACGCTTAATTGCACTCGATATAAAAACTTCTGTAATTCTAGACAGCCCTAGCTAGGACTCGCTAGGATTACGGAACTTCCGTAATCCTAGCATTACGGAACTTCCGTAAACCTAGCCTGTGGGTCTAGGATTACGGTACCGTAATCCTAGCCACTGCCAAAATTTTTGGTAGCCACCTCGGCCCCTAACTTTAAAATCCAGGGGCCCAGCAGAAAAGTTAGAAAACTTTGGGGCCCAACTTAACGAAAACATTTTGTTAAACTTAACCATCACTTCTTCTAGTTATTTAGTTTTGACTTTATTTTTGAAACCTCTGATTCGATTTGTTTAGAGTGTAGGATAAAGCCCCTATGCACAAAAGCCCCATACTCTCATTTTTATACATGAGGACATAAGCTCCTACGCGTTTTTTTTTACACTAGGACATAAACCCCTACATACTTTTTTACACTAGGACATAAGCTACTAGTATGCATTTTTGTTTGCAACATGAACAACTCAGTCGTGCACCAGTGTCTACAAGTTCAATTTTTTAAGTTGTAATTAAACATCAAATGACATACGACATATAAATTAATAATTATTGTATTTATAACAACTTTCTATGATCAAATGAGTGTTTTAAGGCATGTTACAAACAGATAGTCACTGCAAATAATAAATTACAATACATGATAATTGATTTTATCAAAGACCTAAATTACACAGATTGGAAACCTGTGCCAAGTCTCACGATATCTCGTGGCAGGTCTTCTGAAATCTCGCGACATCTCGTCTGTTTTAATACCTTATATCTAATGTTCTAATATACTTATAAAAAAACTAATGATTCTATGCAATAGATGTATTATTCAGCTTTAAAATGATACCCCACTTATTGAAATAATTCAATTAATAAAACAGTAGACCCCGAAGAGCCAGACCTACTCTTATTTTCATCAAATTAATGTAAATTCCAAGTTTATCAGAAAATATCTGATTTGCCTAATTCAAATCCTGATTTTCTGTATTTTATAAGAGGTAGACAAAATTGAGCTACTTTATATAGTAGAAGAAAATTATCTCTTCAAAATGACACATTGTCCATTAAAATTGGATGACGAAAAATAGTTTTATGTACAATAACTGACTCTGCTGCCTGTTATTTTGCGTTTGCTCTAAATTGTCAGTGGAGTGTCCAATCTGTGTAATTTAGGTCTTTGATTTTATTAAGCATTTTGCAGACTAATTATCTTTCAATTTACTAATTTTATATCCGAAATTAATGCATATTTGTAACAAATAAACAGTAGATACAATAGAACAGTTTGTACAATAATTGTTTCTTAACTGAACAGTAAACACCATTTAATATTAGAAGAAAACATAGAACAGTACAAACGAAACATGCATAGGGGCTTATGTCCTAGTGTGAAAATTAATGCTACCTTTTCATGTTTCATTTATGCTACTTGCACCATGTTTTGATACACAGTGACATACATGTTAAATCATCCAGGGCTTTCATGTTTTCTTATAAAGTTTAGAAGTCCTAAACTCCTTTCATGAACAACTTTAGTTTCTCTCAGTAATAACATTCTATAAGTCCTTTTTAAAAAATAATATAACTTTCTATTGTATACCGGTAAGCTGTTTATTAGTTTTACGATTTTTGTCCTTGATATTTAAATTCTGAAAATATTTTCTGCCCGTATACGAACGGAACGGTCCCGTATCGGACTTTAGCCATTCTGCATTACAAAATGGCACTCGTCGTCGAGTCATTTTCCATAGATAACAAATGCAATATTGCTTCCGATATGTCGCACTCGTAAGACAGCCGTTTGTTTAATTGATTAATAATGTCTAGCCAACAAAACAAATACATGTAGGAAGTGCACAGGTAACTACCAGAAACGTTAAAGAGCTTAAGAAAATGAACCCAAAGAGGATTAAATGCCGAAAGGAGCTTTATTACGAAAATTTCTGCCAATTTCTGGTCGCCACTTGGGTGATTTACTTTTAATTTTCAATCGCCCAGGGGATATTTCACTCGCCTTGGGCGACTGGGCGAGTGTTAGTCTGGATCCCTGGTTCAGTAATCTTGGATGAATAACTATTCTCGTTTACAGTAAATCACAAGTTGGTACCCAAGTTCACAAAGGATCAACTGATCTGGATCAAGTTTGATCCTGAAAATAAGTTCCGAATTTTTTGAAGCTTTTGGTAACTTGTGTTTGTTACAGCTTATAGCCATGTAGAGAATACCTAATCCCCTTCTAGTTTACATATTCAAACTATTCAGATCATCATTTTCTGTTGCAAAAGTAAATTATGATACTGGAGACTGAAATTGATCCTGAAAACCGAGGATCATTTTTTAAAATGAGGATCAAGTTAGTAGTTTCATAACTGACCATAAAAACTTTTTTTAATGTCTTTGAAATTGAAGGATTTGCTTTTGTATATCCACATGTATAAAAATAGCAAGCTTAACCCTAGCATATTTACTGAATTTCAAAGGATATATATTTGATCCTGATCCTGAAAACTAATCCTTTGTGAACTTGGGGCCAGATTTGTATTGATCATGTTATAACCTGATCCCACAGAACTGCCTTTATAAACAACCACACCATTTTTTTGTCATATACTGTCTGACCACTGTCATTCACCTTTTTCATAACGTTATGTTTTGTTATTCAGGTAGTCAGTAATCTGCCTCAGTTTTTAGAAGGATTTCCAGTTATTAAGGACAGTCGTCAGAATGTGACAAAAAATTGCTACAGTTTTAAACTTTATTTTTGTTTGCGAAAGGAGTCTCTACTCCTTTATTGTATCTTGGACAATACCTTCTTGGATGCTGGGGATCTTATTATAAACTCTTCAAGGTTTTATCTTCCCCTAAACTACTTTTTGGAAATGTTGCCGGCTTCGTAGGTCAATATATTGTAGTAAACCTTGAAATGATTGCATGTGTGGACCACCCTAGGAATAATTGTATTACAAAGCCCTTGTTAGATGGCTAAGCAGTTCCTAGGATGTAATTTGAATTTTCATGTTGTGGTTTTACCATTTATTGATTTTATTATATTTCAGAAATCATCTATGGCGATCAACATCTAAAGTGACTCAGAATGGGAAATATCCTTTTTACTATCAGTTTTTGAAGGGACCTGGGATGTTTCTGGGTGCTAGAATTGGTCTTGCAACAGTAGGTAAGTTGTGCATTTGATAGTATAAAATTATACAGCCTGAGCATTTTTTAGTTCCCTTGTTACTATGTGAGCATTTGTGATCACTCTTCGTCCATCGGCCGTCAACAATTGGTTGTGTGCACTCTCGAGGCAATAATTTTGATCCAATCTTCACGAAACTTGGTAACAATGTTTCTTCTCCATGAAATATAGACCAAGTTCTAACCCGGTCAGTTTGGGTAAAAAACCAGGTCACTAGGCAAATCTTTGAAAAACATTGTGTTCACTCTAGAGGTCACAGGTTGATCCAATCTTATGAAACTTGGTCAGACTGGACCAAGTTTGAAACTGGGTCATGTTGCATTAAAAACTAGGCCACTTGACCAACTGTAAGAAAAAACCCTGTCTTCTATCTACAGGTCACATTTTTTAACTGATCTTCATCATGAGATGAACCTTCAGAATTTTAGTCTTACTGATATCTAGTCCAACTTGGTCATGTTGGGTCATAAACTAAGTCACTAGGTCAAATCATATAGTTTTGATCCAAACTTCAAAGACTCTTCTCTCTTAGAAATTGTTTATTATTTCTTATGCTACCATAGGTGTATTCTAAGACAGGTCAGCTTCCAAGGGCCCTTTGGGTTTCTTTGTTTGTTTCTTTCGGTAAAATGCATAAAATTAAGGTAGAATAGGCACCACAATATCATTTTCATATGCCTGGCATCTATTGATTCTGTAGGCATATAGTGATTGTCATGCCCATCTTTTGTCCGTCCATTTGTCGGTGACTCTGTCCAATTTAAAATTTAACCTATTGAAAACAGTTTTGAAAGTCCATCAAGTATTGCTTTTAAACTTTGCTTCCTTTTGTACTTTTTTACCACCATAAACAGTTAAACACCGACCATTGTCAAAGTAACATTACCCTAGCCAAACTTTCAGCAGAATTATGTCCCCTGATTGACATATTGTCGATTCAAAGATGTCGGTCAAAACCGCCATAACGCTCCATTTCTGAATAGCTAATTGCAGCAAGTATAACCACTACGCTATAGGACCATTAGATTTTTAGTCATTTAAGTGTATTATTGATGGTAGAATTTAATCCTGACACACCTTAATAATCGACCGGGGTGAATGTTTGTTTTCGCGGTTGTGACAGAGATCTTTGAATCAACTATAGCTAGATATAGAAGAAGCATTTAATCACATAAAATGTGGTCTGGAGTGTCATATAGTTGTGCCATAAATAGTGTTTGGCACTTCCAGACTGTGTAATGAATATTCAAATTAGCCATTTTTTTATTAACATTTATAAGCCAATCATACCTTGATCAGCCCATGGCATCAGCATTGAAAAGGCCAGTGGAGGTCCATTTGACTTTAAGAAACATAATCTTTGTGTGCATTACCTTAGAATCTAAATTCCCTTCTTGTATTGCCTACCATTCCGGGCACCTGGCAGAGATGGGCCAGACGCCTATGTTAACCATTATTTAACTAGATGGTGGCTCACCGACCAAACACATCAGTTCTAACCCAGCTTCCCTCTGGATTTGAACCTTCAACCTCCCGCTTCCAAGCTGGACGCACTAACCATTGGCTTTGGTCATTGTTTAAGTACATGTATTGATCAGTATATTTATTAATGTATTCCTATTTTCTATTTTCAGCTACCTATATAATCGCTGATCAGCTGGTGTTTAAGCATTACAGATCTAAAGATGATCATCATGCACATTAGAGAAACAACCCTTGTCCAAACTTTGTTAAACATTTAATTATAGTCCATAATAGTGTCAAATAGTTTAAAGTGGTCAATGTCTGATGACTTGTTTCAAAAGGATACTTAATTGTTTGAATTTTTTAAAATAGTTAAATAATAAATGAAGTGTTACGGGCTACATGTATTGTGGATATTTAAAGGACTATATCTAACCCTTTCTGTGACTAGCTGATAGAACGTATACACTTAAACACCAAGTTTTCTTTTCCCTGATCGTAATTTCGAAATCTTCTTATATTGTATAGTAATTATATAAATATCCGCAAAAAGTGTAATTGCTAGAATTTGTTGTGTTTTGTATTTTCAGTTTCTTGTGATGTATGAATTAAATACATTCATGTCATAAACTGAATAATTTGTCTGTATTGTTTCCTGCTAAAACATCTTAATTTACTTATTCTCATACCTCATTACCTGCCAAGCTAGTTAAATCCAAAATAGGAGTGATAATGTAGGGTTAATGCATGCTTTTTCGTGCTATTACATCTGCAGAGATGTATTAATGCGGAAAGGCTTGCGTAAACGCTATTATAGCATAAAACAGCACTTAATGAGTATGTTTTTTCAAAATTATGACATTTTGGCGGGACATTTTGGGCGACGTCGGGAAAACAAACGCGACATCGCTTAGCAAACTTTACGTCAAATACAAGTTTTTGTTATTAGCGTCATCTTTCTGGACATCTTAACAGCGTGTGAATCCATATATAAACGTATGTGCAAAATCACTGTTTTTATGCTATAATGCAACACATGTCACAAGATGCTCTCAAATGTGATTTAAAAGGGATTTAGATGCATGAACAATGAATATATTAATTCTAGTGGTTATAAATATAGGACAGGAGATCATAAAATGAATCAAATATACCTTTGTGCAAAGTTAGATAAATTTGGAAAACCAGAAATTAGGAGTAACTCCACTTTAATAGGAGTTCTCGACAGGCATGCTTATTCTCCTCAGGCCTAAATACAGGGCTTTTACCTGGCTCCAAAACTGAAGAGTCAAAATGACCCCTGATTGTCAATTTTCAAAAGTCACCAAAATGTTTCAAGAAAGTTTGTATTATAAGTATAGTGAATTTGACTCTTGGTCTTAAATTTTTAAGAGTCAAAAATGAAAGTTGACAAAGACACCAGTTGCCTTGCATTTAATGTTCAGCTCACTTGTCACCAAGTGACAGTGTGAGCTATAATATAATGATATCTCTTTGTCTGTAAGATGTCAAAACTTGCTTGTGTGGAGACTTAAAGAGTATGATATTGAGTCAGCTGGGACCAGGAAGGTCACTTGGCCAAATCAATGGAAAGCCCTGTGATATGGCATTAAAAGTCAATTTTGTATATAGGTTGGTGTTGATAAAGTCTATACTGTAAAATCATTTATTTTCGTGGGGTATTAAATTTCGTGGATTTCGTGGTTCACTTCAACCACGAACTTTAATCCCAACGAACATTGATTTTGACCCTTGTATTGTTACCTCAAATGCAAAATCCACGAATTCAAGTGCCAACGAAATTGTCTTTTTTACCAAAACCACGAAATTTCGTCCCAACGAAATTAAATGATTTTACAGTATCTAGTTGGTATCTGGGTCATTTGGTGGTTTAAAAGACACTCACATTGTCACATAAATATCAAAATTACCGAAAGGTATGGGAAGATAAAAGGACCTTATAAACTCCTATCAAATCAAATAAAAAAAATCTTGGGTACATTTGTTTGTATGCGGACAGGCCCCGATTTCCCCGAAGCATCTCAATCAGAGCAAGATCTCATCTCAAGTATTTGCATGCCTCATACCACAGTTTTAATTTGCTTGCCAGACTGGATTCAAAATTACACCAATAGCATTACTGAACAGAAATGGTATTCTGAGTTTATTACAGTAAAATTTCAAGAGTTGGAACTTCATATGTATCTCCAATTGCCACTGTGATTTGAGAAAAATCTCAATTTCAGATTTCAACTTGAGATGCTTTGAGAGATTTGGGCCTGGACTGCGTATTTCATAATTGGTCAAATTACTAAATCTTGGTCAAGCTGGTATATAAATTTGTTGCTTGCTTGCTTTTGAATATGGGTCAACAGGTTAGGTGTAGATGGCAATGTAGCAATATCTACCTCTATATTCATAAAACAATACAAACTACACATATTTTCAGACTGTTTATTATAGTAAGATGATGTAACAATTTTTGCAATATCACAGGCATATACAGTAGCAATCATATAGTAGCATTCAGCAACGTTTCCATACATGGTTCAAGGTGTCCATTGGCATACATAACAATGCTAATGTTGAGTGATAGAGATAGACAATACAGATCTACTATAGAATCATATAGTCCATGAGGGATCAATTCTCTGTATATTCATAAATTCTCGCTTTACTCATGAATTCTTGCTTTATTCATAAATACTCGCTTTGTTCATGAATTCTTTGTATATTCATGAATTCTCTGTATATTCATGAATTTTCGATATATATTCTATAATTTGATGAGTCATAGAATATTAGTTCTTTCTGAATTGCATACATTTTTAACCAACCTTGCTATAACGCTATAACTACTTCAGAACACAAATTCATGAAATTATTACCTCATGGAAATATATGATTGTACAGTAACTGTTGTTGAACAAATTAAATATAATGTGATTACACGGATGAAGCCTTTTATTTCACCATTTGTACTTTCTTGCTTTAAATTTATATAAGTGATGACAAATAAGAGAATAATTTAAGTTTATGGTTTTAATTCATTTTAATCTAAAATTATTAACATATTATTATATAGACACATTGTTCATACATGCATGCAACTTGGGTGTAATTGTCGGGGAAATTCAAGATTTTGTTTGCTGACTTTATCTAGGAAAACTCTAGGCATTTTAAACAATTGTCTTGGCGCAGGTTTAATCACATTTAGTTTTGATACTTTATTTCACTTTTTACTGTAAATAGTTAAGCTTGCAGCCTTTCACATTATGATTTTCTTTATAATTTAACAATACACTTGCAAGAACAACAACTCTGCATAGAGTTTGACAATTTACAAAAAGAAGTTGCCTCCCTTAGATTCAACTATTGTGAATGATAACAAGTGAAAGTTTGGTCAATACTGTACATGCAGTGTGGAATAAAACATTAACAACAAACACAATCATGCTTCTATGACCTCGCATCTTTGAACAATGCTATACATCTTTGACACCCGCCAGTTTAGAATTATACTTATTTCAAGTCTACAATGTGTCCTTTGCCTTAGCAAAGCGCCACCGAGCGCTTTCACTCACTTACCTCCCGTTCAATTAAATATAGAAGGCATATATCACCTCCCGTGGAAAGTGCTATGTAGCGCTCTGCTTAGGCACCGGGTACTTTACACAGCACTGACTTACATAGATATGTTTAAAGGATATGATTACATCTCGTACAAGTACCCACATATTCTGCCGTGCACAAGGCATGGGTACAGATACATGTGATTGTTCCTTTACAAACATTTCATGGAATGAAATTATTCATCATAGGTTTCATCGAGGTTTCAATTCGCTGTAAAATAATTTGCCCTAGTCTCTGATAGACATCCGGGGCGATCAGTACTGAAAGAAGATCAGGGACAAGGAAAAACCGTTCTTTTAAGACGGGTTGAAACTATGTACCTATGGTTTCCATAGCAATTTCGACAATAACATTCTGTTGTTTCACTGATGACGTCATAAACAACTCACAATATTTCCACTAAGCGATGTCACAAGAAAAAAGTGTCAACCCATCAGAAAATGTTACTCCATAAAATATTATATCATAATGAGGTTTCAGCACACTTAGTCTAATGGAAGTCTAATGAATAATTGAAATACATGTATGTAAAATCGTGATGACGTAGGGAAAAGTGTGTTTTATTAATGTGCACCCATATACAATCGGTGACACTTTCAAGGAAAAATGGAAACATTTCAATAATTCATTAGCTACAAAACAACAGATCTATCGAGCTTTTTGAAATATCCATATCATAACAGACACACAGTTAACAAAAACAAATTCACCCATGGCCAATAACATGCAGAATACTTGTAAGTCGTTTATAATCAACATTTGCGTGCGGGAATATGTTATTTTCATGAATACTCCTGTTCAATAAGAGAAGCAACTGTAGACCTACAGATTCTTTGTGTATTGGTTTCCGACTAGATACAGGTGATATAAACAGTCAATGATGCAAACTTTCAGAGATCGAAGTCGTTATATTTTAAGTTCGTTATATTCTTTCATATGCATTTTGTTGTGGGTAATAATACTAATATTAGAATTGGTGAAAACACCAAGAAAACATAGGTATGCGCGCTTTGCTAGAATTGAAAGCAATAATGTTCCACAAAGATGCAGCCCCTAGCATTTGCTCCTTATTAGTAAGTTCGCCTTATTAGTAATTTCGCCTTGACAAGAAGAAATCTGTCGGCAAAAGCTTGAAAAAAAGGCATACGTATTATTATTATTCGTCCGATTTAAACAAGACACCCTCGACACTCGTGCACCAATCAATACTTATTAGTAATTTCACCTTATTAGTAATTTCGCCTTATAAGTAATTTCGCCTTATTAGTAATTTCGCCTTGACACTCAAGTACTATTGTTACCAGTCTAACACATGGTGCGATTATGTATAGGACCTACTGACAAAAAACGTTATACATGTATATGGTAGGCTAATGATGATCTTAATTACACAAACATGAATTAAACAAACATGCTAGAAAATATGTGTACGATTCAGCGCCTAGTTGTTAATTAATATTATTAACGATGATCGTGGGTAGGCTTGGTTAAGACCGCAAGAAAAAATCTGTCGACAAAAACTTGGAAAAAGTCATACGTATTTTAATTATTCGACCGATTTAAACGAGACACCTTCGACACTCGTGCGCCAATCTATACTTTGGGATGGAGACCCAAAGGGAGTTGGTTAATTATGTCTTGATACAATCGGCCAATCGGCCAAAGAAACGGTTGTTTTGACAGATTGTTTCTTGCGTCGTTAGCCAAAATAACTTCACACGCCATGTGGTCCACATTGAATTCAATTGATTCAGACTGATATTTGCTCAGTCTTAGCATTTGACCATTCACATCTATAACACTTTAAAACAATTGATATTACGCCAGTTGTCAATCTATAGTTATATATCCTTTAAATAAATTATAGCGTAAATTTTAATCACATAGTCTAATGGATTAACTGGAAACATTCGCCAAGCAGCCTTCGACAAATAACCAGGCGGGGCGATCTCTTCTCTGGCGTAATGTCAATTGACCAGTCAAAAACTTGACCACTCTGGAGACAACGAAAGCCTGAACAAACTGACTAACATACCTTAAACAGCATACACTCATCTTATTGATATAAACGTATTGCACATGGTGGCCCACGTGATTTTGTTACATGTTGATGCAAATTGATAATAGATACATCATAACAAGTATATTACTAATTTTCCATAAATAATTGACAAATGTAGGCCTATACATATAAACTTGGACGGATATGAAATATGAATTACAACACGCAAATAGTTACAAATGGACGGAGATAACGAATAAAATATCCTGCAACACATTCAACATACGAATAAAATATCCTGCAACACATTCAACATACGAATAAAATATCCTGCAACACATTTAACATACGAATAAAATATCCTGCAACACATTCAACATACGAATAAAATATCCTGCAACACATTCAACATAGAAAATTAGAAAATCTTGGCCATTTCTAAATTGGAACCGTGCCTAGGAGGGAGAAGCAATTATATGCACATTCGTTTTGTAATGAAGTATAATGTTATAACAAAGTCGGAAGCTTTTTGGTGCCTAATTTTCTTCTCGAAACAAAAATGTTTCTCCCAATGTTTGATTTTTACGTTCGTTTGGAAAGATTCCTAGCCTTATATGTATCAAACCTATCACTTACAAAGAATGTGAACATGCTATGCCGACATGTTACGTAGTAAGCCCAAATACCAGTCGACTCTCGTACTGTTAATCGTAAAAGCAACATGTTCTGTTATCCGAAAGACCGATGTCTTATCTTATTTTTGCGTGTGTACGACCTGTCAATGTTGAATTTGCGATAAATAATATTATAACATATTTTTCCATGATCCCGAAAATCGAAATAACGAGATAAGACTGTAGTTTTGACTAGTCAAAGCTATATGTTCTACTTCACTAGAGGTTTTGTGAAAACCTTAGCTTCATTCACAATGTAATTAACCCGTCAGTGCCTGCTCAGCACCTGTGTTGAGATAGTTGACATCAAGAACCGCTCTTTGAAAAAAATTCCCGCGTGACTACCGGTATATATTTTTTTTATTATTGCTCTGTTAGAGTGGAATGCGAATATATGCCTTCGAACTGGCTGCTCTTTGAATTGGTAGACTATTTTTTTTATAGAACCACAACAACCCAAGTCCTGTGATACCGGTATTCAATGACACAGCATAATTATTGCGTATACATTGTAAGAGAAGTTTGTCAAATAGCACAGCCGAACAATGCCTCTCAAACAAATGAATGTATATCATATTTTAGATCAACACTTGTCTTCTATATAATAACTGTACCTTAGAATTATTGAGTAAGTTCTGCTTCGACATTGACATTAATCAAACATAATATAAGTCATAATAACAGCATGATAAACTATTCATAGCAAACCTCGCTCCAGGAGTATTGCGTCTATCCATTTATCTGCACGTTTCTCAATATGTTTCATATATCTGCTTTTAAATATTGATCGAATATCATGTTGATAAGAGAGAAAACAAGCTATTTGTCAGTCAACAATAGTTTTAAATTTGTGAATGGCTTATTTTTTACTTTAAACTATCAACACAAAGTCTTGACATGCTTTTAGCAAGGTTCTTACTAATCAATGAGTTACGTGCACTTATAGTTTCTTCCAAAATAAGCATTGACTAGTTATTTGTTGTATACGCATGTTCTACGACAAATATGACAAGTGTAATGTTCCCCGAGTATCAGACAGACGGACATATTCTCGTTGTCATGAAGACCACATAATACATGTATTTATAACAAATCCATTCATCGTTTAGCATTTCTTGTCATTACGACCAAAGTAGCCTAGCGGGCATTTCAAATTCTGATGTAATTATGTGCATTGCTTTTTACTATTACATCCATGGCGTACGTTTAAACAACCCTTAAAAAATACACAATAAAATGCTATTTAAAATCCTTATATCAAGTTATAATATAAGAGCCATATAAATGCCAAAAAAAAACCAAATCTTACTTGCCCAAAATAAGGTTAAAGTGTATACAGCTATATTTTAACAGTCATTCAATGTCAAAATAATTACTTGCATCGTTTTTAGTATGATACTAGACTACCATAATTGCAAATAAAAACTTTGGATGGGTCCCGTGTACTTTTATTCAATCGTCGAAAAATAGACGATTCTTATACATGTAGTTTCATAGGGTGTTCTGGAACAGTTTGCATGTCAAATAAATCACAGAGACAGTTTCTGTTAAAACTGTAGCGAAAAATGATCTAACGGATATGAAAGCATAATTGTTTTTCAGTTTTTGAAACTTAAAAAAAATACCTTCTGATATAGCTCTATACACTTTAAATACGGAAATGTTAGGACGTTCATAAAGACAAGAGAGTCTTTATGGTGATTAAGCATCTTAACAAACATCACAGGTACGAAATTTCCCTCCTATAGGATATTTTCTCCGACTGCGAAACATCCATCAATATACACAAAAATGATGATAGAAACAACAATAAAAACAATAACATAGACAACATCAACATGAAACAATTAAACCAATATATAACAACATCATTGAATGGCCAGCATTTTAACAAGTATGACTTTAAACAACACTTAATTAAGTATACAAAAAATGTATTATATAGCTACATGCATCCATACATTGATATTCTAAAATAGAAAAAAAATATTTTGAAATATATTATCACAATATCCAGCTACTATTATGTTAAATATAAAAATTTAATAAAAACCTTTTTTATAAAATAATTTCATTATTTTAAAAGAGTATCTTTGCAACACAGATCTATTCTTTATGGTTTAAACGAGGCCTATATATGACATTTTTCTGGTATTTTAAGCGCATCTATAAAACCTGAATACTACATAATTTCGCTGGCTCAGCATGAGAAGTTCGTAATTACTACCTTATAAGACTCATACAAATTTAAAATCAACATCACAATGCACTTTCTATGAGCCTATTTTCATGAAAATCGGAACGTGTCATGTTGGCCAAACTGAAGTTGAAACCGCTTGTTTTACTAAAAGTAAAGAGTAATTTTCAGATAATTTACCTTGTTTTCTCAAAATATCGATTTTGTACTTACGACCTTCTCCTTTTAAGCCAGCGATATATTAGTCAGTGACTAATAGGACTGAATCTATCCGTTTGTTTGTTATTTACATGTTTTTGAACGAAAAAGACCGAATGTAGCCAAATGATGAGCTTCCTAGGAAGCTGGGACCCACACCAAAATAGTGAACACTCACTTACGACTAGATCTAGTCGTACTGTTGTAAATATCGGATGATATACGACACACCGTTCTCATGATGTTATTGCATAAACATGATAATGCGAGTAAACAGATGATAAGAGACAAAAATTAATGTAGATGAGTTCTGTCCCCTGATTAATAATCATGCCACGCGAGTGTTCGAAACGACAATTTTGTACAAAGTGAATGAATTATGTTTGTTTACAGACATCCATGTCATAGCTTGAATTCATAATAATTAATGAAAACAGTTACATCAGCTGCATGTTTGCAATGTATTCAGTCCAAACACCAAATCAGCACAAAAGTTGTCGCCCTTTAGTGATCTTTGAATTAGCAACCTTTGTACCACGCGCTTGTCCTTGGAATGTGTGTAGCGTTCTTGGTTGATATTCCGCAGAACAGTTCCATCTTCTAATCGATCATAATCTTGTTGTCGATGCCGTTTTGATTCTGATCTATTTTACTGATCCCGTCTATGTTTGAATTACCCTTTTTCTTTTTGTCGTCGTCGTCTTTTCCTGAAAACAACAATAGAAAAAATAAATGCTCAATGACCCGGATGAGAACTCAGTTTTGTATACGGGTACTTTGTTTTCTAGCAGAACCAACTTCCGGTAAGCATGGATGTACATACTAAGGCTTAATGCACAAGTAATTTAAAGGTGAAGGTCATGCCATGCAATGGATAACAACGACTATATAGAAAACATGTCATTGGTTCTGACTAATGGTAAATGAATGTAATTACTCTTTATTATTTGGAATGTAAGTCTGAATTTTGGTATACAAACAGACACCTTTGTAGATAACGCCATATCATAATTATATTAATCAGTTTTATCTAGAATCTATAATGTTCGCACAAATGATACGAAAGTGTGTGTTACCAATTGAACAGTATGCTAAGCAAAGAACAAATAACATATCTACGTAAGTCACCTACAATAAAACTAAATAAGATACTTTCATTAAAAAGTAATTCTCCTGAATCAGTGTATATTCAAGTCTCTAGACTATATGTATTACGGATGAAAGAGACCCTGGTTGAACGAGAATATAAAAAGACAGTCTTAATATTTAGGTAGCGATATTCTGTATACTACATGTATAACTAGTTAAAACTTTTTTTTCAAAAGAAATCCAAGGACTCAGTAAGGAGTAGAGATAAACATTATAGAAATTGACAATATAAGTAGGTCACATTCATACACATACGTGAACTTATTTTAATACACATAACATTTGATAATTAGTTACATATACATGTACAAGTATATTATGTAGATACGAGGGTCATTCAATATATTCGTAGACAATCGTTCTAATTTTATTATATTCATGTTTAAATAATAATTTCTTATATCATTATAAATATTTATCTATTACCTACCGTAGATACAAATTTATCTCTGATTATGCAACACAGTAGCATGTGACCAGCCGTTGTATTACCATAGTAACGCGCAACCACCCCCGACCGACGTAACGTATCCTTTTCACTCGTTCAACGAGTTATAAATTCCAAATTATTTAATTTATATTCCCATATGTTTGCCAGATTATTGCAAGATATTGTCATAATATTTTGTGAAATTATTAAGTTGTTTGGACGTTTGAGTTTGAATTGAAAAATATTTGATCTATGCCTATCACGTTTTCAGTTACGTCAAAATACCGATGAATTTACGCCAGGAAATTCGTGCAACTATTAAATCGTGCACTTGTCTTGGAAATACACAACAAACACACATAAGCTGCTAATGAGAGCAAACGGAAAGGATGCAGTATTCAGTGTCCCTGTGTTTTAGTGACAAAATCAAATTTCTGAAGATGAGCAGCATGGTATTAAAATTGATACAGGGATCGAACTAAATTTAAAAACATAAGGACGTTTGAGGGAACACCAGTCAAAATGTGCGATGCGTTTCAATTTATCATACAACCATTAAGTCCAGCTTAATCCTTAACTTTGAATACATAAAATGTTGTGGTAGATCTATTTAATAATATACAACTTAAATATTTGTGTTTAATTCGATATTAATGACATACTTCAATTTCTGGTTTACCATTTGAGAAATAGCAAAACGCCAATAACGTCGCTGACGTCAGAATATATTTACGTTGTGTGGTGGTTGCGGTAAGGTGATAGTTTTATTTAAGCCATATTTTCTTTAAAAATGCGTATTTTCGTGCAAAATTGTCTGCACTTGTGTCAGAAAGGCTGTAGTTTAGTGTGATGTAATTAGTTACTCTCTGTGTCAATGTGTATTAAAATGACGAGTCCAGTCCACGAATTTATTGAATGACCCTCGTATAGACAGAACACACACATCAATAGTTAATGTGAATCCAATAATGCTTTCTCCTAATTTAAATGGTTGACTTAATGTGTTCGAACTTTTTAACAAATAATATTTATTACTGTCAAGGTCTTGTAACTTTAGCTAAGAGCTTCTGACAAAAATCTGCACAAAAAAGTTTTGGTGCTTACTTAACATTTTAGACTAATACTTTAATACTTTTACAGGTATGCGGCGTCTTAAGTTAAGTAGTATAAAAGTAAAAAATAACTCCAAAATATAATAATAAAATATGCCAAAACAATCCAAATAAAATACTTTCAAAATTCGATAAATATACATAATTATTTCAACCCAAGGTAATGCATTACACTGTTTTGCTTATGATTCCATTCGTATAACAAAACTGAAACATCTAAAAAGGTTTCATTTTAATATAATAAAACCATGCATGCTTTGATGACATTATGAAAAATAAGAATGATAAAAAGAAGAAGGAAAATTTGGTTCACCACACCATAATATAGCACAAACGGATTAGATATCTTGGGCATCGAAAATGTTCTTTACGGACGTATTAAACATTACATATTTTTACGACTACGTTATTTAAACCAAAGACGGGCGATATACAGTCATGTGACGACACTGGTTACAGCCTCCAACCCCTATCTCATGTGACGCCATGTGCAGTTAATTAATTAACGAACGTCATACGCTAGCTCACGTGACGCCACAGCTAACAGCCGTCACAAACATGACAAAACAGCATAATATTATTATGTAATAACCACTGTGTAATAATTTATCTAGCATCACATTTAATTGTATATCATGGTATACGAAATTTTTCTATATAATTGTTGACATGAGTAGAGTAACATGAACCATAGAATAACAGACTTGACGATGCTGCTCCATTGTTTTTTTCATATTTCATTACACAAATGTCTTTACGTATTCTATTGAAGTTTGTCCCAGATTTCATTGTGTTTGATGATCTACGTATAGACTTGATTCTAGTTAATGAACCTATGTCACTGTGTACTGTTTATGTCTTATCAACAATTAGGTTTACATACTTAATTTGAATGCATCATACATTATTTATTGCAATGTATATATATGAGGTCTGCAATGTTTCATAACAAAACGTTAAGTCCTGGTATTGTTTAAATAAATAATGTACTACAACATGTAGTAATCTATCATTCATATTACCATACTGTATAGTCCAGTTAAGATAAATTGACAGTGACGTCATCGTTTATGTGTACCCAAAAGATTAAAACCATTGATTAAATAGGTAGAGTTGAATTTGGTATTGAACTGTTAGTTTAATCCTTTATACTTGTTTTTACACCGTACTAGTGGATTAGTCCACTGCGTCACTGGATTTTTATCCTAACTGGACAGTACGTTGAATATTTCAAATAATGCATGTATAAATCATCATCAATAATTCGAAACATCGAAACTCCAAAATATCAAATTTTCTGGAAACGATACCACGTGAAATCATGACGTAATCTTTTACTAAGAACACAGGAAAAACATTTCGGCAGAAAGTTACAAACAATCGCATTTTATTCTTTGACCGATCTAAATAAAACAATGTTCTTGAATTGGTTTTTGCAACAAATGAAAATACAAATGCTACTAAAGCAACATTTGTGTAAATCAAATGAGCAACAAATGAGCACACTTGTTCTGATAACATCGTTGTCTGTCAGTTCGATTCCAATTTATTCATGTGACGAAGCACGTTACATGTTATTGAAGGGAATAAGAAATGCGATAATATTTCCGAAATTTTGAGCTGCGGCGTTTCGTATTATTGACGACGAATCAGAGATATATACAACATCCGGAATGGAATGAGACATACATAGATAGTATTAGATATAATGTAATATACATAACATATTATAACCAGAGGTTAACCGTCACCATATTAGATAGAACAAACGCTCACACAAACATGAATACAAAGGGTGTTCCAAAAAAACAATTATAACACGTTTCAGGTGGTCATAAACTATTGTGTTTCAATGTTTAAAGATATTTTCTAACGACCACATTAAACCGATTTGACAGTAAGCAATATTATAACATTCGCTTGCTTTGGATTATCGGACAATTTAGTTCCTCTCCAATCCGTGTAATTTTGGAACACCCCTCCAGCACCAGTTGAGAGAGATGATACATAGATGCATGCATATATGGTAAATGCCCGTTACCAAGTTCTTCTGTGATACGTTGGAAATTTTCCTTACGTTGTTTTACTTTGTTTCCGTTGAGTATAACGACGTTACTTTCGTCTTTTTTCTTGGCTTTGATATCAAATAAACCATGTCATTATTACAACTCAAAATTATACATAGCTAAACTATCACTAACAATTACATTCATATATAATTTGTGAACCCTATACACAACAGGCCCGTAGCCTCATATAGGCACTAAGTCTAGTCTCGGTGAAAATTTGAGAAATAACTAAAATAAACATTTTCACACATCCCAAATGTACCCTAGACAATATTTATATTTATATAGACCTGTGTTCTTGTCTCTGGACACGAGCCTGTAACACAGCCCCCCTAGCAGTCATTTGAACTTTGCGTATAATATTGTTTCTATGCGATCGATCACGTGACTGCGTTCAAAATCCATGAGCCCGTGGCCTAACTATAAAACGCTACCAAACGCTCGATAACGCTTTGCTAGACCGTTGCACAACAAAGTGCTTTGTACAGAGTGCGACCGAATCGGTTCGTTGGAGAAGTAAAACAGGGTGTTGAGAAATTGTATACCATCGGCGAGCACTGCTTGTAGGTTGTTGTATAGACTAATAAAGCGCTTGCTCGCGCTATTGTGTAGCGCTATATAGATATGCAACAAGTTCCATGGTGCGTTAGTCACGTGATCAATTGCGATAGGTATTTGTCACACAAAACATATAGTCATTACATGCTGTTCATTTCTGAATGATGTACGAGCTCCTTCGATCGAATACCTGTGTCAGTTCTATAACAAGAAATGCTGTTGTACCAAATTATTTTATGATTGCTGAGTGTTATGATAATGTGATTATTGGGTCCAGAAAATGGTCACCTCAAGCTTACATTTTAAAGCATCACCATGCAGACTTGTTTGACACAACATTTATAGTGATAACGGTATCTTACAACTATATGTATAGCAATATAAAAAAATATTGAAAACATGATAAACAGACATAAAATTGATCATTCAAAAACGCATGCAATAAATTTAAAAAGCCGATATAACCAGTCAGCTACAACTAAAGCAATATTTTTCATAAACCCGTGCATCATTGCATAACATTTAAATGATTAAGATACAGGTATTAGACTAAGTATAGCTTGGCTATTTTGACCTGAACCTGACCTTTATGCAAGAATATATAACACGAATCTTGCTTTAAATATCAATTTCCGCAAGCAAATGGTGCAATATCGGCATTTTAGATTTGTGTTTGTATAACATCTCGAGCGTCATCGTGATACTGTCCGATTATGAAAACATACACTCGGTGTTATAAACGTTGGGAATATATCGACTGTTCAATTATGGTAATCAGTCAGGATCATGTCAATGTGGCCAAGCTATATACATGCAAATTATTGCATTTTTGTACTTAGATGTTTAAATACAAAAAAAAATATATTTGAATTTTATAAAACTAAGATAAATTAAGACATCAACGCCTGAAAATGAAAGTAGCATTTTGAAAAAAAGCATACTAGTAAAATATTTTTCATAATTGAAATTGTATAAAAGCACGTTTTAGAAATCGTATAAAAATGAAGCGATTCAAACCAAGATAAACCATCACCGCAATATAACAAAGGGAACGTTGAAAAGTTTGTTTTTTACTAACAGAATCGTCGGCAAGAAGGGAGCCGGAAGAATGAACATTAATCCATAGCTGCTCAATCTTTACTTGTCTGTGTACGCCCTCGGACCTCTTCGGTGGTGTAGTAATCGCTAGATTATTGCAAAAACGTTTTGGTTATTGGATAAGAATCCAGAATTATCCCAAAAATGGTGTTTTGCTTTTATTTTTGTTTTACCCTTGAAAGCCGTACTTTGAAAGTCATTTACGAGTATGTTTAAACGCCAATATACTTATTCTAAGAAAATTCTAGGCCCATGGTATAAGTTCAGAAAATGGAATGATAAATACCCGAATACTCCTTGTTACGCAATAAATACGTTAAAATGCCGATAACGTTGTTAATCGGTTACGCTAATGTACGGCAACAATGAGCGTAACGTCTCTAGTGTTCGAATTGTGTTCCTGGATGTTAGTCTCTTCCAGTACTTGTGTGTGTAGTATTCCACAAACATAAGGTAACTTATACTCAACAATACATTCTCCCAAATATGTTGCATTTGAGTTGATCTTAGTACCCAAACAATGTTTAGAGGTAGCATCTACCCCACCGGGTGTTCACAAATAAGAACAGCACAGGACTAGAATCCGGAACAGTCAGACGACAGACTAGCGCTAGAATTAAGCAGTTAACTTAATGAAGGCCATATGCATAAATTTTGCCATGCTGCCACATACAACTAATTAAGCTTATATTATATATATATTTCTATAGATTTCTACCAAGTATGGTAATCATAGTAGCACATTTTGTAGCGTATATGTACCTACAAAGTTATGGCAATCCCTTTAAATTCAGCAATAGTTACTGCAGTTGAGTTACTTGCATTTTATAGACACAATGTAGTTAACATAGGCCTACCACGTAAAATTCGCCAGCAGCGTGATGTGATGATGTTGTCTTTATCAATCATTTAATTTTATGAAACTTGTTTAAATTCATTTTTGTGTTTTCGTTTTTATGTGATCCTAGTTATGTCCAACTTGCTGTTTTCTTTGAGCACTGCATTCCCTATCTATTGTGTTTTTATCGTGTTAAAAAGCAGAGCGTGCCGCATAAACCGTGACGTCACAGTTGTGATGTCACGTCACCGTTGTGATGTCACTAGATTAGGCCTAAGCTATCAATATGAACGCTAGATTTGGTTATATTTGTGCGATGCGGATAATATCTGTATAATTATATTATTAAGAATTACTACGCCATGAAACATGTTGTTATAATATTTTTTGATAGGAAAGATCAGATGCTTACCGAATGTTGTGTCATCATTGATACCGGAAGTATCCCAGACTTTCACTGCACCATCATAGGAACCAGTAAACAGACGTCCATCAACGACCTGTCAAAAAACATTTATTTTTAATGAATCAACACACTATTTTCATGACCAATGATGATTACTTTACATAATTTATTGTATACTAATACACAATAGGTGAATGTATATTAGATTTTTAAAAAGTTTTTAAAAAATTATTTTTCAATGATGCAATTACCTGTGGTATAAAAATGCACAACTGGAACATTTCTGATAAACAATCAGGAATAGGCCTAAAGATGAAAATGCATGCTTTGGCGTTGGGAAATTAAATTACATCCATTCGTAATCTGACAAGGAATAAAATACATATTCCTTATAGGACTTCCATAAAAGTGTCACATGACCGTCATCATCGTTTTTGAAATGGTTTTGACTTGGTTAGAATAAAACCGTTTTACTATAGATTACATGTGTTCAGTTTAGTTGCGGAGTGAAATTGGGTAGATCTAGGCATGCATAGTATTTTAAAAGACCAGTGTCAGTAAAGTTGTAACAAAAACGTGTAGGACTGATTGATAGGAACATGCATGTGCATTGTTTAAAGTAAAATACTGGGTATAGTGTTAATTAAGCTCTTGATGAAACTTGACCATCTACAGGTCGCAGAAAATGACAATGGATACTATTCCAGTGGAATATATAAAACACATTTTCTTCAACATTATTAAAAATAATTAAAAGTGGTTTGAGTCTACTGAAGTGGATAATTATTAACATTTTGTTAGTACCGATAAGAGTCTTTGTATAACGTATCGAGGCACCACTTCAAAATACCCAAACTGCAAACACCTAAGTTTTGAAGAGCAATGTTTTTCGTATTTGTAAACAGAGACCGTTTTATTACATGTGGAGGATATATCTTATGGGAAAAGGAACTGCCTGTACACTTTTTGTGAAAAGCGGACATTTCGTTCTTTATCACAATCGTGTGTTGAGGTTTTAAAAAGCCGAGCGTGCACCTTCCCACAAGTGCTATATGCCGACGATATGGTTAATTAAGCGGTTTTCGTATAACTCCGTGTACACGTATTTTTGATCTGACAATCCCTTCAGCATGCTGCAGACAGATACACTATGTATTTACAGTTAATCATAATGATACAAAGATCCGAAAACGTCACAAACCTTCGGTATTTTGAAAAGAAATCAACAAAAAAAGCTTCGGTATTTTGAAGTTGTGCTATCGATATGTATAACGAATCATACCGAAAATGTCTATTTTTAAAAGAATCAATTAAATGGCGTACACTTTTAAACACATATTTAATAAGATTATACATTTCCTTCTATGAATATACACTTCAATCGCACAATATATCTAAAGAATAAAGTCAATACAGATACCGTTAGATTCCTCGTGTACATGTTTATCCTTTTGACATACAAAAGTACATACTAATATTGAGAGCCCAGTTGCCGAGCAACAGAACGAAGTTGGTGCATAAAAGATCGTACAAGGTGCATGCAGCTTTAAGGAACATGAAAGCCACAACAGCGTTACAGACGATACCATGGTTACCTGCAGGGACGTTATAGCAACATTGTGGCCCCCGAACGTCCGTCTGTGAGCCCCGGATTTAGAATCATACACCTGCGCAGTGGCATCCCCTGATCCTGTATAAACTGGGTCAAACCAAAAGAAAATCGTAAACATAAATGTGGATAAAATAAAACGAGAAGCAACTCAGTTTCGGTAAAACACTATTTTTAGCTTTCTATAACTATAACAGGTACATGCTGCAGTTTTCTTGTACCTGTATTAAACATAGGGCAAATAATATTCAAATCACCAAAATAGGAACTTCCGATTTTGTATAATGTATATGAACATAATATGTCGTGTGAGAAACAGATTAATTCAAAATAACCAAATGCGTCACCGTATTTGTTTGAACGAATTTCATTAAGAAATAAATACATCAAAACAGCAGCATATACGCGCTGAAATATTTCCTAGCTATTTCCTAACTATGCTAAACCCATTATACCCATGTTATGCAATAAGCATATAAACGTTAACATAACATCGAGAGGCCGTACTTAGTTTTGTCACAATTAGTACAAACTAAGAATGGAAACCCTCTTGTATAAATGGGTTTAGTACTTGACCAATTATCATCACTGGAATAAACATCACGTGGTAGATCGTCTTAGCATAAATGATTAGTAAAACCTCAATTGAATATCGACGGTGCCGAACCAAAACCCCGTAACTAAATTTTGGCGTGAAAACTATTTTTGCAGCCTCCGCGTCATCCGCATCTGCTAGACGTCCCACGCATTTCTGTCTGGTCGCCATCGCGTTACTTAGATGGCGACAAGACAGAAATGCGCGGGACGTCTAGCAGATGCGGATGCTGCAAAAAAAAGTGTTCGCGCCAAAATTGAGTTACGGGGTTTTGGTTCGGCACCGTCTATATATGACACCACCTAAAATATTGACGATCGTGTAAAAAACTAGAATTTGACATCGAGGATGAATCTCAGGGGTCATTTCCTTTAGTCAACCATTTGCGATCAAAACCTGGCTTGTCGAAGTTTTCGGGAATATATAGTTCTTTATAGGGTCAAATGCTACCTCTGATTTGATACCGGGGTACTTATTGAAGTTTTTTAGAAGACGTAATGTTTAATCTTGGTCACATGACTAACTACAGGTATATATTATTGCTGGTTCCTGTCATATCGTTGTAATGTAACTATGTGCTGATATCTAGATCTCAGATTGCTAACTCAAATGTACATGTACGAGTATAAATCCCCACCCTCAAGTTACCATATTATTTAACGTCGTATAAATACTAAACATCGTGTTTAACATAGCAACTTTGTCAAAATAATGTATAAATCTTTCTAGATCTAATGCTTTCGAAGAGGGAACCCAAATTGTATAATGTGCAATCAATTTATGTTCATTTGAATGCCCTCTTGCGTTGAAAAGGTCTTATCAATAATGTATAATTTTTTTAAACGACTTGCAAATTTAAATATGTATATGATTTTGCAAAGCGCTTAAAAATCTTTTGCCAACAGGGTAATTCAATAAATTAAATGTACACAGAATATAAATTGCAAAGAATTGAGACGTTAATTTCATAGTCAAAATTTTATTTTCTAATCAAATTACCACAACTATTTTTTGTTCGCGTGATATGTTTTATGACGCTTGGCATGTTTACCGAAAATTAGGCGTATGAATATTTCAGCGCGTTATCAGTAAGATGTTATAATGAAGTAATTAGAATGAGATAAGCAGATTGCGGACATTATCTTGATTCTGAAGTTTTTAACTTCATCTTTTATGCATATGTTTGCACTTTTCAAGAAACGGTGCCGTTTCTGCACAAACCTACTTTCGCTTAAAGTAGTTCCAATTTTATGTGTGGAGTGATATTCGTTTAACCCATTGTGTCTGTCCCGTTCTTTTACAAAAATCCACTATTATATTGAATAATACAAACGTAAACGGTTATAAATACTAGTACTATTCTAAATAACGACTGGATAAAATGAACTGAAGTCTCTACATTCTAAACCTATAATTATGCAGGAACTACTTTCTGTGGGAACTACTTTAATCAGCGGTACTATATTTTGAACCTGTAAAGCGTTGATTGCTCCTACGTGATCCTTGAACTCTCGTGCAAGAGTTCCAGACTTCTGCAGATAAATTCGACCAACAGAATCACCGCATCCAGTGAATACTGAAAATAGGGCGTAATATTAATGCATCCACTCCAGTGAGTTAATTGTTTATAACGTAATACGTGCATTATGATTATATGTATAATATGTCCATAGTCGCAGATTAACATACAATGGAGCAGCAAAACAAAGCAATAAAATAGCATTACACGTCAATTCATCAACCTGTTCAAAATAACGGATTAGCATTTTAAAACATTTATGTATACAAACAGTTACAATATGAACTAATTAAGGCACTGCCTATCTTGCGAATTTTGTATAACGTATATGTTTCTTAGAACAACCCTGTTGAACAACAAAATAAATAAAATGAATTGCCTAAATACTGATATATAACCATTCAACTTTTAGCCACACATATGACGGTCAACCTATCTTGTGTCCGCGTTTAAAACATGCCTAGATGACAACGATACTCATTGTAGTCGTAAATACTAAAACGCTGTTATTGGGCCGGAAAGAGAATTAAACTTTCGGGCGAAATGATCCACCCATTATACCCCAAGCATGGCCTTGGACCATGATCTAAATTTGATATTACATGTAAACGCAAAACCCTGTCTTAAACAGGCCGTGGGTGCTTACATCAAACGGGACATACGGAACCATTGTTTTTAAAGCCACGTACAAATCAACGGAATTGAGTTTAAAGTGTACAGAGCTATATCGGAAGATATTGTTTTAAAAAGTTTCAAAAACTGAAAAAAACAATTATGCTTTCATATCCATTAGATCTTTTTTCGCTCCAGTTATAACAGAATTTCTTTCTGTGATTTATTGGACATGCAAACTGCCCATTTTCATACAAAAGTGTTCTAGAACACTCTATGAAACTATAAGCATGGTCTATTTTTCGACAATTGAATCGAAGTACACGGAACCTATCCAAAGTTTTTATTTGCAATTAAGGTAGTCTAGTATTATACTAAAATCGATGCAAATAATTATCTGGACATTGAATGACTGTTAGAATATAGCTCTATACACTTAAACAGTAACTGTTGTAATTTATGCATCTCATTGATCAGTCGAGAAGTAGCTGCTTTCTGATTCTGATGACGTTAAAACAGAATGTACATTGTTCAAGAATTTGAATATGGAATACTGAAAAGCGGGCGATAAGTGCCTATAAAGTTTCTCAATATGTCACTGACCATGGGACGCCTCTCATAATACTGTTCTTATTCCGTTCAATAGTACATTCACATGTCGGTATTATAGGAAACATGTCTTGTAATAATGATCGATACAATGCCACCAATACAACATGCACCAATATATCATCTAAAAATGTCGGGTGTATGACAATTTCACATGATTCAAAATACCACATAAATTAGAAATTACATACAAATCCAGGGTTTTTGATTTTTGATATCGTATATATAGATGAAAAGTTGGGAATGTCAAAATCCGTATTTTTGTGACAATTATTGTACATTCCTGTGCGAATACTGTTATTGAATAGGTGTTTGCTAGCGTCGTAAAATATTGGCCAATTTCTCAAATTTATGGATTTCGCTTATATTTCATTTAGCGTTAATTTTGACCCGCATACTTACATAATACTAATAAAAAGCTACTTATTTTGTCCCATGGAAAAATCAGAATTCAGAACCTTTCTTTAAACTATTTCGTTGTGATGTCAAAATGGATTTTGATGCAATAACGTTAAACGAGTGCCAAATACAATGCAGAGATATATGTAATTGTGGTCAATTCAATTTGTTTGGAAACATCTATTTTTGGAAATATTGACCGTCAGCCATTATTATGTACAATAACAATATAGTTTACAGAACACATTCAAATGTATCTACTTTATTTTTCCACTGAAGCCGTATTGATTAACTTGTTATCTGACCACAACAACAATAGCTTGGCAACATTGACTCCTCAAGGAACAATAGGAGTGGATTTGTGTTTAAAATGACGTGTTCATTATTTATAAGGTGGCGGTAGGTCGCAAATCACACACGTACGGCTAAGTATACGTGGAAGAATCCTCAAAGGAACATAATAATACAAGTTGTAGTTTAAATTTAATACGAAACGCGACGAGTATGTGAGCGAAATGATGTAGCTTTTCTCGTGCCCTACGCATATAGGTTTGAGTGACGTAGAATACAAACATCTATTGGTATAATTTCGTTGGACACACGTTTGTTTTACATGTACAACCTATACATATTTTGATGACGTAAGCTGTTTCAATACGCGTAACAGTACACATTCTGCGTTGCAACCTCCCTATCCCCCGTGATCCCAACGTGGGATATTATGACACTCTATGTCATGCTGACACAAACTATTGTCGTAAAAGGCATCAGAAATGGCTTCGTCTTCCAATAATTGAATACATTTATTAAATATTTACGTATCCTTGTTACAACATGTTTGATAACAAAGATTTCTGTTCATCAAATACAAATTAGCCGAACAAATAGCGAAATTTATTCTTTTAAGTAGAGCTAGTCACGGATTTGATAAACCGCGGTTTCGTATTTCAAAAGTTTTGAAGCGCCATCTACAGTTGTTTATGTTTTGTTTTACCACGTGATTGGGTGCTGCATGATGCGGTCTATAGACATCGGATGCCAATCCTTCATGCGTTAGCGAACCCTTATAGATCAACGGACATCGGGATAGTGTTATTGCGTTTTATAAAAATGTTTTCATTAAATATTGAACAGTTCAATTGTAGCTGTACAAATTGTTTAATGGTTTTTGTTGTCATATCAAAACATGGACGTTATAGCAACTGCATATTAATGATTCTGTTACATTCAGTTAACAGCAACAGTCGTATTTTTCACGTGGCTGTTTAATTTCCACGATTTCGATATGAAATACGTAACACCACCTCCTCGATAGCCTAGTGGAAGAGCGCCCGCTTCGTGTGCGGGAGGTCCCAGGTTCGATCCTAGGCATTGTCATACCAAAGACGAAATAAAAACGGTACCAGAAATTCCCTTGCTAGACGTTCAGAATATAATGGAAACTGGGGTCGCTTCACTCATACCCTCGTGACGATGGATAACATAAGGGATGAGGTGGCGAGAGTGGTTAAGATATGTTAGACAAACTGTTTCACTATCGACTTTATATAAAATTATTATAAACTAAAATACATATCAAAGTTGTTTGGATGTTTGGTTGAAGGTTAATTTGTAATTCCAGAGCTCAAAGATAATCCAAAGTTAGACGAAACCGAATAAGAAGATAATTACCTAAGCCCTCTTTCATTTTAATCACGCTGACTGTGTGTTTGTGGCCCTTGTAAATCCGCGTGCAATCCCCGAATTCTGTGACCCATGCTCTTCCGGTGTGATCTGAACTTCCGGAATATAAAATCTTGTTTATCACCTGAAATAAAAATAATTTAATGCAATATGATCCCACAACCATGTTAGAAAATATACGAAGAGGGAATTAAAGTATACTTAAAACAAACGCATGTTTTGGTTTACTATCCAATTTTGAAATTAAGCATTGTCGTGTAATGTCGCTTCATACCGCCACTTTACTTATTGCCGTACATGGACCTTATTCAGCAACGTTGAAAGTCTAAAACTCAGACTTAAGATTTTAAATTCAAAACTGTTCTATTCACTCGCATGTCGTTCTAAATGTACCGATGTTTGATATAAATGTGTATACAAGTTCAGTAGGTATCCACAAATGATCTGATAAAATTTTACATTGTGAAATCTAATTACAAAAAATGTCAGTAATTTTAAGTATTAGTCTGAGTTTCAGTCTTACAACGTCGGTGAATAAGGCCCCTGGGCTTGTTCGCATACTTTAGATACGGGTTTAATAAAGCCCAATTCTCACTCATTCTCACTGTCCCGGTGCATGTAAGGTTTCATGTAATATTAGTTAGAAATCAGAAATCAAAATTTCATGTCAAAAATATGCTGGTGATGATGTTGTTACTACTGTATAAGGTGATTCAAATAATACAGTAAACTTCCGCTAATAAGACCACTTTGATTATTTTGAAATCATGCAGATTTTTGCCAGTTTTATGCCCCAAAGTATTAAATTTAGAACAAAAAAGGTCCGCTAATAAGACCGATTCTCTATTAAGACCACCTTTTTGAATGGTCTTATTAGCAGAACTTCACGACGGAATCTTAAAATTGAAAAGAGAACCAATGTTTCTCCCATAATTAGAATTTTCCCGGTGGCGTTCTTACCCTGTTTCATTACAATCACAAGTGACATTCTGAATGTCTGCCAATAACAGACTGCATGAAATATGTTGTCACTGAATATTTTATAGTTATTGATCTGTTAGTATAACCAGATAACTGCCAATTACGATTTATGTCTCATAATCATAAGAATATTTCCATTTTAGGTAAATCGATGGCTTAGAATGAGAAGGTCGTAACTACTACTTACAACCTTAATAGACTCATGCATGTTTGAAATCTGCTCCACAAGGCACTTCTTATGAGCCTATTTCCATGAAAATCTGAAATTGTCATGTCTAAGCCAGCGAAATAATGTTTTCTTTGAATTAATTCGATTTGTCGCTGTATCTTATTAAAGTCATATGATCGCTTATGGCACAAACAACCGGTCGCTGAACAAATATAAAACAGTGTTTTTTTCTAATTAATTTTTAACGAAATCCATTAACCCGATACCACGTGCCATGGCGGTACGTGTAATAATTCTAGTCAGCAAAGTGAAATAGTTTCAGGTCACAAAGTAAGCAATAATAACATAATAAAACATCTACCGTTCCGTTGGAAAACATCATCAAAAATTAAAAAATATCATGTACTGTGACGGCCAATAACCATGCCAGGGATCGCAAGAACTTTTAATCAAAGTAACTGAATCATGATGGCCGTAAAATATGTTTGTGATTGATATGCATACGTGTTTTATATGTGGGGTCTTCTCCACTGGGAGGCAGGGGCCTTGACTTATCGGATAGCAGTCTAGTACTCTAAATACTAACCAAACTTTAAATACTAACCAAAGAGCTAATCAAGAGCCAGTTGACGATACGCGAAGATCTACTATTATACATTTAGATCCAGGGTATGACGTCATCAGCTTTTGTCGCAGAAGATAGGACAAGGCCAGCATGCATATGTTTAGTTCAAATGAAAGCTACAATAAGATGACAGCATGTATATAACTTTGGGTATAACAATTACTATTTATCGTTGGTTTGAATTGAACGCTGTTTCTCAACAAATTTTCAGCCATAGGAAACGGCGGCCAATTCACCACACGTTTTCCTATACTGTATTCAAACCAGCCAACAATACCCTTCCACTAGAATCCAACAACTTCTTGGGATATTGTTGGCAGTTTTTTGTGCGGGAATGACCTGTCGCGAACGGGAATTGCCAAATACAGCATATGAATGTTTTGTTCGTGTTAAAAACTGTGTTTTTTTCCAACTAATAGAACCATCAAGTGACACACAACTTGAGAATATTCTACTGAAGTTGACTCCCCGTGTGCTGCACTCTCGATCAATGTAACCACAACGCTGTGTGACTGTCACCACAACAAAATTATGATAAAATATTTAAAACAGGGGTAATCTCGATCATTATCATTATTGATTTTAATAAAATTTAATGGAAACTCGATGAGTTATGTCAAATAGAATATTCAAACAACGTATAGTGTCATTACATTTGGTATTGATACAATCGACCATACTGGTATAGCTTGACTATTTTGACCTGAGTCTGACCTTTATGCAAGAATCAATAACAAGGTTCTTGCATTTAATATATCAATTTCCGCAAGCAAATCGTGTAATATCGGTATTTCAGATTTGTGTTTATATTAAAAGTCGAGCGTCTTCGTGATACTCCCCGATTGTGAAAACATACAATCGGTGTTATAAACGAAGATAATATATCGATTGTTTAATTATGCTAATCAATAGGTCAGGCTCATGTCAATGTGGGCAAGCTATATATGTGTCTGATATCACATGTTGAACCATGTGGATATACCAGAACATATCATTACAGAATATAAAGCATGTCAATAAAGCATGGAATATTGTCTGCCATGTTGTCAATATTATATCTGGAATCGTCCCTGTTAGGAGACACACAGCCCGTCAGATAGTGCGAGGACAGTGCCACTCCAATAGCATGTCAGCATTTTTTGAAAGTTCAAGTTTTTTATTTGATTTCGTTTAAACGAAATATTATTTTTTGCAAGATGGCGGTGACCGACTGAAAATCAAACATTCCTAATCTGATGAAACTTACACAATTCCCATGACATGTCGAATGTCTTCTATACAGTCTAAATGTTCAATTATGGCTTGAAATTGTAACTTTCCTTCTCTTAGTCAGGCATTTTGATGTATCTAGCGAAACATGATTTTAAGGAAATTCTAGGGACAAGTACATTTTAATTCGATATACAAAAATAAGTGTTTTGATCATTTGTATGACGTAGTTCCTTATAGCGGTGATCACAACTGGGCGTACGTGAAAGTACGTGTTGTCTACGCGCAAAAAGCACCACGTAGAAACGTGGTCAGTAGCCCTTCCTTACGATTTTTGGAGCACTCAGAAACGACTGAGTACTCTTCGATAAACATGTACGGATTCGACTATGTTGACTAGAATCGAATTATACCTAGAAGCATATCGAACGTGTATTTGCCGGGCGCATGTTCAATGCCCTATGAATTGATACATTTCGAGAAGGTTTCCATCAAAGAATCGAATAAACCGGAACACACACTGTAAAATGCTCTGACAACAATTAACTTAACACTATATTTGTTTACTTTCTAAATTGTCATTAATTATTGCTTTGTCCTTTTCATTCATTCAATCAAATGATTGATTTAAATTTAGCTGAGACAAATATGGAATATAATATTATCGTCAATGTGTTTTTAACAATTCAGTTTATTTGTCTATAGTTTGCAAACTACGTTTTCAGTGGTGAAGGATAAACAAGCTTTATTACTTTCTACGATCGCATTTTGTCCGAAATATATTTCAATAATTTGTCCTTATACATATCGAGCATACAACATTATTTATACATTTCTTGTATGGTGTTATGCTATGGCAGAGCATGAATTTTGTTCTTCTATGTCATAAACATCGGAAATATACATTTTACAAATCACTTTCCAAAAAGGGGGCTTAACTTATTTTATGCTAAAAAGCTTTGAAATTCGACAGTTTATAGTGCTGGTTTTGTAAGATGTTTTTCTTTACGACTAGCATTAGATTTAATGTGTCCAATAGTGCCCTTATGTTATTATAAGTACCAAATATTTTCTGCATCAAAATTTAATGTTCAAATCCTCGAAACTAACCCGGCATGACGGTGCTTACTAAAGCAGTTTTGTGACTGGTCGTATTAACTGTTTGTAAACCGTTGTTCTATACAGGTAAATAATTGAACATGCAATTACTTGGAAAAGGAATGTTAGGATAATTGTTTACAGTGTTTGTGTTCATGTATCATTGATGAAATGTATCATGCAATAGCATCGTTAGCATGTTATATCAACATTGCATTTCATTTGGTATTCGCAATCAAAATAACGTGCATGCAACCTACTACCAGGTATTACGTTAATGTCAATTTGATCACCGGATGGAACGGAACACTTTTTACTTGAATAATAGTACATGAACAAGCCTGCACCATAAATGAAGCATTTAAGATCGGTAGTGTATGATGTCAAAAAGATGTGAGGAAATCGGACAAGGAATGCAGCGCTCAACTTACCCAGAAACAATACATTGATGAAACAAAGTCAAATCTAATGATTTCAGCTAAAATCGTTTTATTAAAACCAAAACTTGAGACAGCTTATATAATTATATACCTCGCTCTAAGTCAACGTGACATTACTACTCCTAAAATATCGAGCCTCTGGCTAGAACCACCGCAAGTGGCATATGCGTTGGTCAGCTACGAAGCGCATAGTTAAGCAAATTAAGTCCCCACACAACTATTTCTTTATCTTATTTATGTGTATCACAAATCATAAGCTTATGGTTGGGTTTGAAACAAGGACCACAGGTAACTGTATCATTGATAACGAATAAATCGGGGGGAAACGAAAAACAAAACGAAAAATATTTTATAGAAAAATATAATTTTTACAATGTTTTTTTTTTAGTCTTTATCAAGGGCGTGGTACAAAACCATACGAACAGAACTATTCAATGACAGTGTGAGAGTCTTATATGTCCTTCATGAGACAAAACCTTAGTTGAACCCCTCACCGAAAGGACATTGAAGGACTCGTGCACTACTGTATATCTATTTTGGCGGAGATTGAAACGTGTATCGCGTGTGGTGACGGGAGGTTGGCTAATCATGATATCTAAGTTTTTTGTTTAATTGTCCAATTATCTACCTGCCGTAGCAATACTGACTGCAACTAATTGTTGTGTGAGTAATTGATTTATGATTATATCGATGATGATAAACATGCAATCATGGTGATTCCAAGTAACACAAATGTGATACACAGTGAATGTAGTTTTCATGAAGCTACAGGGACCGATGCCCGTCTTAGGCCCATCAACATGTTTTCAACCATATGCTAATTGTTTACATAATTTCATTCTAGATATGTGGAGACTATTTCTCTCCTGTGGTGTGGCAGCCAACATCGATCTGCCGCGCCCAGGAATTGACACAGCCCTCACATGTACCATTTTACATCATGGTGGAGTGGAGCTGTGGGTCTTGCTCAGAGAAAGTAACCAGTGGTCCAGAGGGGAATCGAACCCGGGACCTCTCGATCCCGAAGCGCGTGCCATACCTCTAGGCCTACGCTCCCCACAAGGGACCATATGGCAAAGGATCATCCCAAATCTGATTAAAGTCAGAACGCTATGAGGATATGATTGAAGGTAACACAAGTATGGTACAGCAGTACACACTGCATGCAGCTTTCATATACACATAGAGCTACAGGGACGAATACGACGGGTGTCCCCCTTCGGCCCATCAACATGTTAACGCCTGCTTAATGTTAACACCAATATACATTCTAGATACGGAAAGACACAATCCCCTTAAAAAGGTACATAAACCTAGCTACACCTGCTCTAACGGGACAAACATTGAACGTAAGCATATATAGTCCATATATAGTCCAGACAGTGACATCATCGTTAATGTATACCCAAAATATTAAAACCATTGCTTCAACGTGTAGAGTTTAGTTTGGTATTGAACTGTTGGCATAAGCTTTCATACTTGTTTTTACACCGTACTGGTGGATTGTTCCACTGCGTCGCTGTATTTTATCCTAACTTGACTGTACGTTGAATTGTATTTACAATACGGAATTCTGAAACATGTTTTGACCAGAATTAAGTTATAGTTTCTTATATGTATGTAGCTTATTATCAGATTTCAAGAATGTACGACTACCCATCCAGGTTTTAATTTATTTTAGCTACACCACGTGGCCCATTTATCCCCCCCTCATATGTGGAAGAATTTCGGGAATGGACAAAGTTTGTTTATATTATTAATATAAACACAAATATGAAAAAAGTCCTGGCCAATTCAAGTCGTATGGACGAACCTACTTTTACAATTTTCCCGGAAAGACGTTGTCGGCGTTCATTGATACATTTTACCGTCCAATCAATATTTTATTGTGTGATCGACCACCAGTATTACACAGCCCGGCACACAAAGCAGGTAAGACTATAGGGAAATGTTATCAAACACGTCAGAGTTAATATTTAATGCCAAATTTGCCCAACAATCGCAATCAAATTAGCACACAATCAAGCGACGACTGGGTCAAATAACACCAGGTTCAATATATTACATAACTTGTCCGTACAAATCAGATTCTACACCAGGACAAATGCAGCTCTTTACCATGTACCAATTTACCTGATCGATAAGCATAAAACTGTCAAGCTGACGAACCTTCATTGATTACCTGGCCTATATATGGGTCACAAGTCACTCAAATTCCAGATAATATCAGAATGTATCCGACGTCTATCTAATGTCTAAACATCGTGTGTAACACGCAACAGACGCTGGACGATGATCGGCAATGGTGGTCGAGTGATAAGAGTGATAAGACGCTTAACTCCTGATCGAGAGGTCCCGGGTTCGATTCTCGGCCGAGACACTTGGTCATTTCAAAAGCGCTATTTAGTGTTCCCACCCAACTAGAGATGATCCTGGTAGGAAACCCAGATGTAGTCTCGCGTGCATCGGTGCTTTACACCGGGCAAGTTAAAGAACGAAGGAATCTATTCGAAACGAGCTAGGGTAACGCACCTGGATTACTTGTATCTCAGCTCTGTCTCTAACCATTTACGATAATGCCCCAGAGTGAGCCCTGCAAATTACACGGAATAGAGAAGAAAAACGTCTGCCGGACTGACAGCGGTCGATGATCGTACGATGTCCGTCGGTTAGGTATCGAAGGCCTTAAACGAATCGTCATTGATACATATTGTTGATGTACGTACACGCGTTTGGCCCTCCTTTCGATTAGCCAAAACCAGCAGTGGTCGATGAATGGACGGCTGCCTGATTGGATTTGTGGCCGATGTATAACTATAAAATTAATCCAATTATGTTCGTCCTTGAAAATGACATTGGCATTATGTGCTTACTGTTCTCAGTGGAAAGTTGTCACATGGCGTGGAACAAGTTAGGACGGTTTAATTATCCCCACGGGTACAAAAATGAAAAACATCTACATAAGTGTCACCAACTCACCCAGAACAATTATCCATAAAATGAATAAGGAGTGACGACCGGTAAGTGACCTTGAAAATGAAATTTGCAGTTAGAGAACTGTGTATTTGTTGGGACTTTTAGCATCGCGTTGTGGCGTTGTAATTGAGTTTGTGGTCTATACATGCTATGTATTGTTCGGATAACCAGAATAAGCAAAATGGTGCATATTCTTATGCTGTACAAAAAGCGAACCTCGCAGATATATACGCATTTGCTACAAAAGTTACCACGTTTTGTCCACAATTCCATGAAATATTGGGTGCTGTACCCTTGATATGATTTCATGAATTATTCACGATTTTATTTTACCGGTAGGGTAATCACATTAATTAAACATACTTATTTTTAATGCATACATTTATCATAAAGGTGTGTTGGTCTAATAGTGCAAGCTTGATGGCGGTTGAAATTCATATAGTAATAGGTATGTTTGGAACATTTTATATATTTTTCCACATACTGTAAAACTTTGTTATGACGAGCATCGATATCACGAGCAAGTTTTAAAAAAGTATCCGCTTGTATTGTCAATAATGTCCATATGTTATTACGAGCACCCTGATTATCTCGAGCATTTTATCTGTCCCGACTACTCCTCGAGATAACGAAGTTTTACTGTACATAAATTAAGGGAAATTAGATCAGGAGAAGAATTAAATAGTTATATAATGTACCGGCTATATTTTGTAGCCGCTACCAAATTCATATGCTCCGCTTGTAGCGCTCTGGTCCCGATTTCTCGAAACATCTCAATCTGAGATAAATCTCACCTCAAATATTGCTGTGTAGTTTAATAAGTTAATTGTATAGAGGGTGTACACAAAATTAGCATTGTTTAACAGAGATTATTACAGTTAAATTTAACGAGTTCTTACTTCAGATTTATCGGAAATTCAGATCCTGATTTGGGCAAAATCTCAATTTGAGATGAGATTTCTACTTGAGATGTTACGGAAGAGGGGGCATAAATTACAAGTTGTGTAATGTTATAAAATGATACCGGTATATTTTCGCGATGTATTCGTTCGCTATACGTACATGTATATTCGCGAACTTGACCAGTCGCAAATATTATGCATGTAGATTTGAACCCTAACAACGGCTTTCAAACACAGAAAAAAGTGTAAAAATCGCGAATTTGGATCGAATCAGGGAAATTAAGACCTCGCGATAGGTGATTGTATTGCTGTTGCGAATATAAATGAATGTTTCGGTCGAATGCATAGTACATAAATGAACGAATGAGGAGAAAGTTTACCTGCATGCATATGACCGAGCCTTGATGACCGGCGAACAGTTTGAGTTGCTCTCCCTTAAGGAGGTTCCAAGATCGAATGCTGTAATCTGTACTTCCGGTAAACAGTGTTCTTCCGGTAGCGTCTGTGGACATGCACGTCACGGCCCCTGTATGGCCCTTAAACACTTTAAGGCACTGCCCTGTCTCGAAATTCCACGACCTCGCGGTAAAATCCGCAGACCCCGTTAACAATAAATCTTTGGATCCGTCATAGTTATCGATATCATCAGCCCCGTCATCATCACCAGGTATGAAAATTAGGGGATACACACCTCTTTTGTGGCCCCTAAATACCCGTATACACTCGCCATTGTCAAAATCCCAACATCTTGCAGTTCTGTCGTATGAACTGGTGAATATAAAATCACCCGTGCAAATCATGCGATATATAACGGAAGTGTGACCACGCAGTATTAGCACGCACTCACACGTGCTAACATCCCACTTCCGGACAGTTTTATCAGCACTTCCGGTTATACAAAATGTGTCTTCTATCAATAGACAGTTAATGTATTCCTCGTGTCCCCTTAATATACCTATACACTCACACGGTGATGTCTTAGCGCTCCACAGACGCGCAGTTTTGTCCTCACTTCCCGTTGCCAAAACACTTCCGTCCTCACTAAGGGCCATACAGTTGACCCCTGCTTCATGACCCTGAAGTGTCTGTAACAAGAAGTCGTTTTTCTTCGCCTTGCCCGATTTCGACGAGCAACACCCCATGGTAGTTTTTGATAACTATAGTGACATTAAAACGTAGGTACTCATAAGTAAAAAATTCTGAAAAGATAAAAAAAAATAAGTAGGGAGTATAAAATACAAGTACATAAATCAACCACTAGCACTCAACCAAAGAAACTTTTTATAAACAGACATGGCTATGTATATTGTTTCTCTAATCGAGAACAAGTGAGATTACCGATGTTTTGGCTCATTCGTTTACTTTTGAAACTCTGGCCAACGTTGGGAACGTCTTGTACTTGCAAACGTTCATAATGTGAACCCGCTTAAAGGCACCATTGGCATTAATAAGTAGACCGTAGTCATACCACGAACACGAAAAGGTGGCTTGGCATTAAAGAAATCAACCATTGAAGGCACCTAATAGGGTAAAGGTTGTAAACTCATTGCTAGACAAAATATTGTAGCTCCAATATTTTTAACCACTGAAAACTTGTCAGTATAGAACTGCAACGCTTCGTATTGTTGACGACGTTATGACAACAAAAGTTATAAAATTATAAATATACACCGTGCAGTTGTCGAAGGTAGATGCGTATTTTCTAATAAGAAATACTTGTTCTGAACGCATTTTTTATGTATAAATTAATGTAAAACGAATACCTGCAAAACGTTAAAACTAAGAAACTTACCGTTATAAGATATAAAATCCGAATTATCTATGTTTATCAGAAGTATGAATTTTCACCATAAATATATCACATTTTATTAAACGAGTCACAATGATTTTATGCTGACGCGTGCTCCATTCAAGAATCGAGTCCCATCCAATGTTTCCATTTATTAACACCAAGTTTGAACTCCCGTTCACTTCAATCCATTGTCAACTCAATGTAGCGCAATATTCAATAATTCAAAACCGCAGTTTCCGGTAATAAATTGTCATATGGTGAAATATCGATGACGTCATCAAAATAAGCCAAACCTAGACTTTTAAAAATTACACAATACTATTCCAACATGGACGATTCTAGATTGGTTTCTGAAAGAATATAGAAAAATATAGCCTCAAGTAGCTTTACAACAGGATCGTTAATTAGCAAGATCAAATACTGGGTATTGGCTTTTTGCTTTCTCAATTCCGCTCTCAATCACTGGACGCTTGCTTTGGGTCGATTTATTGAATCACACAGACGATTGCTGTCCCGTACTGGAATTACCTAGCAACGGGTAAATAGAAGCATTTGTTATGCATGTAATAATATTGTCTTTAACCGATACGTTCCAGTATTGAACACGTCCTTGTATGAATACCACGACAGGGGATGTTCAAAAACTGATCAAAATACCTGGAAAAAGATTCACACAGTACCTAGGCTTTGGAGAAATACAATTTTACACAATAATGTTCTTTTACTTGTGAAAGTAATGAAGTCTTAGACGTGGCAAATCGTCGGCGTAGGGTCCTAAGTCAATTTAACATTCTTTAGAAATCGATTTGAAAAGTTTGATGTAACGTTTTCAGTTTCCTATTTATCTAAATGTGTTATAGTGGGGAATGAATTTTTGACCGAAATAATATTAATTTGAATACCGATTAAATTGTGATACAACATTTGTATTCAAACTACATGAACAGCTGCTATTTGATAAAACATTAAACAATATTAACTGTGACGTTTATGTTATAACAGAAACAAAATGTTTTAGAAAACAACTTCTGAAAATGGTTGTGTACGTTAGTGTTATAGGTATCCTATACAGCCAGAAATTATTTGCTGGTGAGTATCCCAGAGGGCCTGGGTTGCTGCACTTACTGTTATTGTTAGTGATGAATTTCTTACATGACTTGTATGTTGTGCTTAATGCTCATATGTGATGTCTTGATGAGTACACCATATGATATGGAATGCCTGAAATTGGTAGTACCCGTATGGCATTAAATGGCTAAACATGGTGGTGATAAGTATCCATATGGCATTTTTAAATGGTTGATCATAGTGGTGGTGAGTACCACAGTGGCATATAGTAGACTGTACATGCTTTGTGAAGCCCTTACAAGGACTAGAGGGCAGTCAATGTCATTCCATTGAAATGGGATGTAGGCTTATATGTACTGCAAAGATTACTTTCATAAAATTCTGTGAGAATACTTACTTGGTAGTCGACCCTCTTGTAACATGTACAGTATTGATATATCGACAGGCAGCTATGACGCCCGGACAATAAAGTTACGGTTCAGTTACTTGCATTAGTTGTTCCAGGCGACAATGGCGATATTGTATTTACTTAGGTTGTCAGTGAGGGTTATAACTAACTGTCACTTAGTGGATAGGATTCAAATTCCAATTGATTATTGTTTAATGTTGAAACAGGGAAACTGGTGTAATATTAGCACTACATCTGAATTTCTGTTTACCTACTCTGAATTTCGTAATAGTTTTTGTACATTTAAGCATGTCGCCAGATAAAGTTTCCAGTGGTTTACTGTATCAGTGTAGAAAATAGAACATTTTTGCGCATAAAAATGAAATTAATGAGAGGTATAAGTGACATTTAAATTAACCCAATTGTCAGAAAATGTTCAATATATTATTAATTAATAGAACAGGCTAATGTTGAAGGTGAAAATATAGGTTATATGTCTGCATAGTGTGTTGTTCCCGATTATGACTTTGAAATAAAATAACAAACACGTTATCGTATTCATAGGCCTCTGACCCATACACAAGCATCGATAATTGATCTAATATGTAACGTTAGAAAAAAAAACTTGCTTGATAATTATTCAAACATAAGGAAAGGGTAACAGTTTTAGGACTTTTTCAGCAGTTCAGCCGTTCAACAACCCCCTGGCATTTTAACTTTCCCGGGTTATTGTGCTGCCTGTGGAAACATGCGGTCGAGTATCCCTCGGAAGACTTTTCCTTTGCTGCTAGATGTTAAGCCAACATCAATTTTGTTGCACCAAAGAATATACGAGGGTCAGTCAAGAAAAACTGAGAATTGTGAAATTTAGCCTTCAAAATGTATTTATAATTATATTTTCTACAAATTATCGATAAATATTATCCATTGCGAATATAATGATGAATTTCGTGATCGGATATAGGATTGTAAAGCAACCGAGTTTCCAAGCAACCAAAGAACATCACTTTTGTGTATGCGTTCACTCCAGCGACTAGGAGACTGATTTAATTTTCAATTTGAAAGTTTATTTTCAAATTTATATAGCGTAATTTAGTACAACTAACATGTGTATCTTGTAGAATCGCATATATCAAATAAAAGTGGGCGTTTATTGCAGAATGGTCACTAATGATGTATTGTTTACCTGATCATTATTCACCAACTCTCAGTTTTTCTTGACTGACCCTCATAGATGATGCATATAAACCTCTCTGGTACATTGTACTTTACCAAGTTACTCCTTGATAGAATGGAGCATGTGGGCAAGTCAGTAACCATGACCTATTTGCTGCCAAATGTATCATACATACACTCCTTTGATCCCTACCTACTAGTATATATAAACAAGTTTATATCCATTTACAATGCTTAATAATGCATAGGAAACTAATACCATTGTATCGTACATCATCTTTTGCAGTTATTGTAAGTTGCCTATCGTAGTATAACCAGACCGCAAGATCAAAGGACATTTCCGATGGCTTAGAATAAGAAGGTCGTAACCACTATTTACGACCTTATAAGACTGACACGTATTTGAAATCTGCATCATAACGCGCTTCTTATATGAGTTTATTTTTATGATAATCGGAACTTCTCATATTGACCACAATGAAGTTGTAACAGTTTGTTTTTCATAGGTAAAGAGTCAACCAAAGAATTCTTATCTTGTTGTCTTAAAATATCGATTTTGCACTTACGACTTTTTCATTCTAAGTATAATCAGTAGCTCATATCTTCATCATTACAACCTGAGGACTATAGTAACATCAATATAACCAGTTGACCGTAGCTACATCAGTATAACCGGTGAACCATAGCTACATCAGTATAACCAGTCAACCATAGCTACATCAATATAACCAGAGGAACATAACTACATCAAAATAACCAGAGGAACATAACCACATCAATATAACCAGAGGAACATAACTACATCAATATAACCAGAGGAACATAACAACATCAATATAACCAGAGAACCATAGCTACATCAATATAACCAGAGGAACATAACTACATCAATATAACCAGAGAACCATAGCTACATCAATATAACAAGAGAACCATAACTACATCAATATAACCAGAGGAACATAACTACATCAATATAACCAGAGGAACATAACTACATCAATATAACCAGAGAACCATAGCTACATCAATATAACCAGAGGAACATAACTACATCAATATAACCAGAGAACCATAGCTACATCAATATAACAAGAGAACCATAACTACATCAATATAACCAGAGGAACATAACTACATCAATATAACCAGAGGAACATAACTACATCAATATAACCAGAGAACCATAGCTACATCAATATAACCAGAGAACCATAACTACATCAATATAACCAGAGGAACATAACTACATCAATATAACCAGAGAACCATAGCTACATCAATATAACAAGAGAACCATAACTACATCAATATAACCAGAGGAACATAACTACATCAATATAACCAGAGGAACATAACTACATCAATATAACCAGAGAACCATAGCTACATCAATATAACCAGAGAACCATAGCTACATCAATATAACAAGAGAACCATAGTATGTATGTAAATGTATGTAATTATTTAAACCTCTCGGTCAAGGATAACCCATGAAAGTGCAAGCACTTATTTCCAATGGGGTCCTGTGTTTTTGCTGAAGGGACAGCAGGTGGAAGAGATAGTGGTGTGATACAAGGTATCCGGGCGAGATGCCGTAGCTCTTTCCGAAGAGACACCTTGGTTCTTTAACGTGCCCAGTGTATAGCACCGATACACGCGAGACTACCTCTGGGTTGCTAACCAGTTCATCTCTAGTTAGGTGGGAAACACAGAAAAGCGTTTCAGAAATGATCAAGTGCCCCGGCCGAGGATCGAACCCAGGACCTCTCGATCAGCAGTCAAGCAGTCAAGCAGGCAATTCGCTCGACCACCGTACCACATCAGCTACATCAATTTAACCAGAGGAACATAGCTACAGCAATATAACCAGAGGACCATAGCTACATCAATATAACACGAGGAACATAGCTACATCAATATAACCAGAGGACCATAGCTACATCAATATAACAAGAGGACCATAGCTACATCAATATAACCAGAGGAACATAGCTACAACGATATAACCAGAGGAACATAGCTACAACGATATAACTAGAGGACCATAGCTACATCAATATAACCAGAGGAACATAGCTACAACGATATAACAAGAGGAACATAGCTACATCAATATAAACAGAGGAACATAGCTATATCAATATAACCAGAGGAACATAGCTACATCAATATAACAAGAGGAACATAGCTACAACGATATAACTAGAGGACCATAGCTACAACGATATAGCTAGAGGACAATAGCTACATCAATATAACCAGAGGAACATAGCTACATCAATATAACAAGAGGACCATAGCTACATCAATATAACCAGAGGAACATAGCTACAACGATATAACCACAGGACCATAGCTACATCAATACAACAAGAGGAACATAGCTACATCAATATAACGAGAGTACCAAAGCTACAACGATATAACAAGAGGAACATAGCTACATCAATATAACCAGAGGAACATAGCTACATCAATATAACCAGAGAAACATATCTACATCAATATAACAAGAGGAACATAGCTACAACGATATAACCAGTGGACTATAGCTACAACGATATAACTAGAGGACCATAGCTACATCAATATAACCAGAGGAACATAGCAACATCAATATAACCAGTGGACCATAGCTACATCAATATAACCAGAGAACCAAAGCTACATCAATATAACCAGAGGAACATAGCTACATCAATATAACCAGAGTGACATAGCTACATCAATATAACCAGTGAACCATAGCTACATCAATATAATTAGTGGACCATAGTTACATCAATATAACCAGAGAACCATAGCTACATCAATATAACCAGAGGAACATAGCTACATCAATATAACCAGTCGACCATAGCTACATCAATATAACCAGTGGTTTCTAGCTACATCAATATAACCAGTGGACCTTAGCTACATGAATATAATCAGTGAACCATAGTTACGTCAATATAACCAGAGGACCATTGCTACATCAATATAACAAGAGGAACATAGCTACAACGATATAACCAGTGGACCATAGCTACAACGATATAACTAGAGGACCATAGCTACATCAATATAACCGGTGTACCATAGCTACATCCATATAACCAGTGAACCATAGTTACGTCAATATAACCAGAGAAACATATCTACATCAATATAACAAGAGGACCATAGCTACAACGATATAACCAGTGGACCATAGCTACAACGATATAACTAGAGGACCATAGCTACATCAATATAACCGGTGTACCATAGCTACATCCATATAACCAGTGAACCATAGCTACATCAATATAACCAGACAACCATAGCTACATCAATATAACCAGTGTACCATAGCTATATCAATATAACCAGACAACCATAGCTACATCAATATAACCAGTGGACCATAGCTGCATCAATATAACCAGTGGACCATAGCTACATCAATATAACCAGAGGACCGTAGCTACATCAATATAACCAGTGGACCGTAGCTACATCAATATAACCAGTGGACCATAGCTACATCAATATAACCAGTGAACCATAGCTACATCAATATAACCAGAGTAACATAGCTACATCAATATAACCAGACAGCCATATCTTCATCATTATAACCAGTGGGTCATATACGACGTGAAAATAATAGTTTAAAAACATATAAAATAAAATATCAAAGTTTGAATGTTGGTATTACCATAATTCCATAAATGGCACATGTAAGTTTCGTATCATTTACAAGTCAACATAGTTCATTTCCTTGTTTGAAGATGAAGTATCTTGCTTTTAATTATGTCAACCGACTGTGGAAGTTCGTAGACTTTTGCCTCCTCAAGGAGCTCATTAAGTACCTGTATGTCGTTGGGTAAACACCCCTTTGGCATATCACACTCATATCTCAGGTAGTTCAAAATAGACTTAAAATGTGACGGGTCACGGTCATTTATGATCCTTGACTCCATATAAAGATTATACAGTCCACATGGGATGGACATCAGTGATGTCGGTGCCCGCATCAGGGTCGAGCGTGTGGTATCGAATATCTCCCCCCCCCTACACATAAGGAGATTGTCTCACTCTGCCATTGTTGTACTAAACTTATCTTCGTGGCTAATTTTTGAAATGTTTCTTGGTAGTTTATATCTTCGGGAGTCGACAATTTTTGTTCATGTGTGATTTGTATCTCCTCATGTAAGAGCTGGAGTAGTGTTCAGTTTAGGGCTTTGTTTCTCCTCATGTAGAGCTGGAGTAGTGTTCAGTTTAGGCCTTTGTTTCTCCTCATGTAGAGCTGGAGTAGTGTTCAGTTTAGGCCTTTGTTTCTCCTCATGTAAGAGCTGGAGTAGTGTTCATTTTAGGGCTTTGTATCTCCTCATGTGTAGCTGGAGTAGTGTTCATTTTAGGGCTTTGTTTCTCCTCATGTAAGAGCTGGAGTAGTGTTCATTTTAGGGCTTTGTTTCTCCCCATGTAAGAGCTGGAGTAGTGTTCATTTTAGGGCTTTGTATCTCCTCATGTGTAGCTGGAGTAGTGTTCATTTTAGGGCTTTGTTTCTCCTCATGTAAGAGCTGGAGTAGTGTTCATTTTAGGGCTTTGTATCTCCTCATGTGTAGCTGGAGTAGTGTTCAGTTTAGGCCTTTGTTTCTCCTCATGTAAGAGCTGGAGTAGTGTTCATTTTAGGGCTTTGTATCTCCTCATGTGTAGCTGGAGTAGTGTTCATTTTAGGGCTTTGTTTCTCCTCATGTAGAGCTGGAGTAGTGTTCATTTTAGGGCTTTGCTTCTCCTCATGTGGAGCTGGAGAAGTGTTCAGTTTAGGGCTTTGTATCTCCTCCTGTGGAGCGGGAGGTGCCGGGAGATCTCACCGTTTATATCTTCCAACGTTATGTCTAGGAAGTCCCTAAATGATCCTGGTATTTCTAATTGTGACAAGTAACTGTCAAACAATTCTCATTGTGATATTTCAGATAGCTGTCCGAAATTGGAGGTGTCGCCCACCGGCGATGGATCAGAAGCAGGGCCGACGTCGCCCACCGGTGACGAAGGAGAAGCAGAGTGGTTGTCTCCCACTGATGACGAAGAAGAAGCAGGGTGGATGTCGCCCACCGGTGACGAATGAGAAGCAGAGTGGTTGTCTCCCACCGGTGACGAATGAGAAGCAGGGTGGATGTCTCCCACCGGTGACGAATGAGAAGCAGGGTGGATGTCTCCCACCGGCGACGAAGGAGAAGCAGGGTGGATGTCTCACACCGGTGACGAAGGAGAAAAAGGGCGGATGTCTCCCACCGGCGACGAATGAGAAACTGGGCGGATGTCTCCCACCGGTGACGAAGGAGAAGCAGGGCGGATGTCTCCCACCGGCGACGAAGGAGAAGCAGGGTGGATGTCTCCCACCGGCGACGAATGAGAAGCAGGGCGGATGTCTCCCACCGGCGACGAAGGAGAAGCAGGGCGGATGTCTCCCACCGGCGGCTCTGGTGATGGGTAAGTAGACTTGTAAGTGGCAGCAGCGGACTTCCTTTATATTTTAATGTCCTCTTGTGGTAGGGTTTATATCCGCATGACCGGTTATGTGAAGATTTGGATAGTGTTTATTCCTTACTCTCTCTTTTCTTAATACAGGTTCTCGAATGGGAGAGATTGGTCGTCTGGGTATGATGTTTATCTCTTCCTCTTTGGCATCCCTTGTCTGAGGGGTCATGTTTTGTTGACGTTTTAGAGCATTTTGTCCAGTATCGCCACTTTCCCTACGCAGAAGTATGAATTCAGGGCTTTTGCTGCCACATTTGTGAGTCCCATTTTCTGGCCTTCTGGTGAAGGTAAGTCCGCAGCTCCTACACTTATAGGTGAACCCGCATTGAAAATTGATGATATGGCGACCGCGTCTGCAGTCTCCCTGACGTACATTTTCGATATATCCATCTACACTGAAAATAGAATATGTTTTATTTAGTGTCTGGAGCGCTACGTCATTAATGACGTCACCGATAGCTTAGCCGACACTGGCGACAGTTGGCTTTAGACCGCACCGCATCTCGGCGTTACGTTCAACCATGAAATCCGAGGATACCGCATTTTTAGCCACCGGTTGTCTAATTTCCGGCTAAATGTACTTTTAGCGATGATAAACAACATGGCGGCTGAATTATGACTGATTAAAATGAGGATTTGTACAATAACAGCGCACTGTCATCTCGATTCACTGTACATGTATTGATGGTTTATAATATCACATTCGGCATTGGTAACTAGTGGTACGTAGTTTCTGGAATCGTCGATGTCGTCAAAAGCCTTTACATGTATGAGCCTGGCCTTCATTTGCGAGTCAGATTTCTGCTGAAAAATGACAGGCGTATATGTATGTGCCTCCATCTGGTTTTGAACCAGGTCACCAGATTAGACGGCAAGCGCACTAACCATTGAGCTACGAAGGCACATAATGGATGGGTTAGTTATTGGTTAGTGATTTATCGTCCGGTCACAGTGACGTGGAAGGGAGGTAAAACATGATAATCAACAATTTATTACAACGGTTGCCTTTCTTGTTGTATATTTGGGGAGATAAGGGAGATAACTTCAATCGTGTAAGATTGATTTCATATAAACAGTGCTCTCCCTTGACTAATGTATTACCCATCGATGTAGATTGTATGAATTAGCAATTTTTGAAACTAAATGAATGTATCAACATTGTTAAATGTCATGCATTAGACTCGTATATATTTCAACATGCCTATCAAGTACGATAGCTCCCATATACCAGCCCGTAGTTTACCCATAATACTGCTACCCTGCCTCCTTGATTAGGCTCCTAAGATATACACTGTCTTAAATGTTTAGTGTTTGTTTCATAAATAGCGCTGGAAATATTCACTAAACACAAACTCTTGGTCTAGTCATAAATGGTACTCAGAAATGTAATTGGGACAGGTTTTGTACTGCACAAGGCCCGTTCATAATTGTCTATATTTAATATATACATGTAGTCAATCATAAACGGGGCCTTTTCAATAAATTTGCGTTTTTGAGTTTGTGTTTTGATTTTGTTGACTTAAAACTTATTTTGACAAATAATTTGAACCATAGTTTTGTGTTCTGGTGCCAGTGAGGCTTTAATTCGGATGTGATCGAATAGCTAGTTTGTAGTTTCAACACAAAGGTGCAAGGTGTGCCAAATCAGCATTTTGATTCCGCTGTATGATGTCAGTTATACGAGTCAGTCACTGGTGCGGCTAAAAGTAAACAAAGCAAGAGCTCGTATACAGAGTGATGCCAATATCCCCAGACTCCAAACTGTGATTGTGTCTCCACTGGAAAGGCGACTCGTTCAGTGTTCCTTGGGATGGATACCCAACACAGCAACAGGAAGACAGTCATCAGAATCAACCAAGACCAATGATTATAAACATTGGAGAACGGTCTCCACGCTCAGCATCATACTCCGTACTCCAGTTCGAGCATCTTCTTCGTTACAAAATTTAAAAAGAAGCACATAATAATATTATGGGGGGGGGGGGTCATTTTCCTCATCAGATTATTTGCTACAAGTTGGCGTTAGTCTTGGTGCGAAATTCGAATAAGGTTGTTTTTCAAGTTTGAGTCTGGAGTATGGAGTCTTGTACGAGACTGGGAACATGTTTATGATTACCAGGCCATTATCAGGCGGTGTTCCGAATTAGACCAGTGTAAAATCACCCAAGCTGCAGTCGTAGAAATAAAATTGTAGAACGTCTTTTCGAAACCCGTTTAAAATGAAAAATATTGGATAAGGTATTCAAATACTCGATTATTGACTTTTGAGAAATTCGCACTTTCCATTTACTTAGTACAGGCTATTAATATATTAAGTTGTTTGGTTGATCGCGTTATATACGCCCGCATTTTAAGAGATCTCAGCACTTTATATTTCTTCCCAATGCTTTAAACAGCTTGTGGGGGTTCACCCAATCTTCATAAACTGATTGTTTATAACTAATCCCTTGATTAGATTTGATTTGTTTTTCATTTAGGAAATGCTCATTCGATGTCGCCTTTTAATTTTTTCATTAACTTAAGCGACATTATTTCTATTATCGTAAGCGGAAATTGTTGTTAGGTCACAGAATTGGATTATGGGAATGGGTCTTTCAGACAGTTACCATTGAATATAAATTGATCCCAAATCTCAAGGGATCAGTTCTGGAACGGCTTCCAAGATAATTAAATTAAGAAACTAGTGATAGATGTTCAGATAGGAGCGCATTTGACCATATTTGGTAATCTTAGTTTAGGCTTCCGAATTTGCTGTTCATGGATGCGCACACTCAATTGGCTCATTTAGATTAGGTATCAATTATTAAAATCAGATTTATTAATTTAAAGGAAAATTCGTGCTTTTGCAAGAATGTTTACCCGACGGAACTGTGACGTAACTAAAATACAAATAATATGTCAGCAAATACTCCAATCACCTAGCAGAGTTGTCGTTCGTTGCACTCTTCATATACTTGTATTTATGTGAAAGGCCCTTGTCATATATATTGTCTGAAAGAATACAAGTACAGTGTGTTTACGTACATTGACAAATAAATGTACATGAAAATGAATCACTAATCTGTTTGAAATTATTATATATTGGACATTTGATTAATCATTGAACATTATTTTGATTTGCCCTTTTACGCAAAAGTGGATTTGTATGCCGATATTTATAAACAAAGTTGAGAAATTGGGTAATAGTGTGCGTTGCTATAGTATAAAGAGATAAACAGTACAGTCCCCTATTGCATTTAGTAATCATACAGGACTTCTGATATTAAACGTTTCCGTTTGAAACGATCAAGGCCGGTCCTACTTTCAGAGCCTTCTACCGAGGTGAATTATTTATAATTAGAAGCCATAGAGTAAGGTGTTGCGAATATTAAAGACAGTACCACAAGGACCAACGACTTGGTCGTGTAAATATGAGGATCACTGTGTCACATATCACAGATGAAAATGACTTTCCACTGCATGCATGCTAAACCGAGACTTGAATTCAAAAATGCAGAGTTTTGTGACACTTATATTATTACATATTCGACACCATTACAAAACTCATCAACAATACAGACTCCAGCTATGACGTCATGGTATGTTGGCTACATATAGTTTAATACAGTTTAACAAAACTCCCATCAATACTATACGTCATCATTGTTAAATATTTTGAAATCATTCAACAGACAGGTTTAACCGAATCTAACACCATTTCCCCTACATTTTCCCCTAATTATTTCATCCGCAAGTTTTCGAGATGTCGCGGTTTGGTATAACATATAGAACGATGTATCGTTGCTTTTTGGTTTAGAAATTAATTCGATCTAGAGGTGACGGATTTGATGTACTTGTCTATTTACACAAGTTTTCACTGTCACACCCACCTTCAGTTCGCATAATTAAACTCTTCAATCGGAAGGCGTGAAAGGGTGGTTCCAATTTCGTAATGCCGACCGAGGGTATCCGATTTGACCACGACTAAACTTCTCTCAGTGATTGAAGAGTTGCGAGAAGTTTAATTTATGGGTTAGAGGTGGTTTTGAAGTTAGAAACATTGTTACGTTAAGGGTATATGACATGAGTTTTGAATTTCGGAAGTAATAAATTGAGTTGATTTTGATGACTTGTGACGTGTAGCAAATATTAAACCAGTGACACATGTATTCGGATGAATTCGGAGCTTTCTGTCACATCCAACGGGACAAACAGGCTAGTTGTCGTTTTTATTATCTTCTTATAATGCCATTGTGTAACTTTATATTGGAATTTGATTACTGCTTTGATTACTTGTATGACAGATTGGGACTAGCCGGCGAAACTAAGTTTTTGAACATGTTCGTTCTACCTATTTGACATTTAGATAATATATTTGCGTTTTGCGATAAAATTGCGTTTATCTACTCATGGATTTCTATACTGAATTGAGCAGTTAAATTACTTTATTCAGTTGATATTCAAATAACGTATATATCAACGGAACTTATAGAAGCACTTGCGATTGTTCATTACTTTTTGTTTTATCTCTGTGGCGATATATTTTTTCAAAAAGTTTCAAAAACTGAAAAACAATTATGCTTTCATATCCATTAGATCATTTTTCGCTTCGGTTTAACAGAAACTCTCTCTGTGATTTATTGGACATAAGATTTGTCAATTTTCATACGAAAGTGTTCTAGAACACCCTATGGAATTATAAGAATCATCTATTTTTCGACGATTGAATCAAACTACACGAATCCTATCCAAAGTTTTAATTTGCAATTAAGGTAGTCTAGTATCATACTAAATACGATGCATGTTATTATTTTGTCATTAAATGACTGTTAGAATATAGCTTTACATGTATACACTTTAATATAGGCCTGGCCAATTAAGGGATATTGTGCGTGCTGTCCGTTTTTTTCAGCACTGTAAATGAGAGGTTCCGGGTTAGAGACTGAACATACAACTTCTGTCGGAAACGCGGTTTTTAAGCCATCACTGCTTGAAATAAGTGTCTGCAGTCTGCTACATAGCGTTTCATAAAAAGATTGAAAATATATGAAAGAAACGTGTCACACTGGTTGTTTAATAATTTGGTGACAAACCATGCTGATGCAGGACGTTGTCCAAGTATATTTTGCGTACCCAATGTCGAGTCATCGTTGGACAATGGTCGACGAGAAGCAGTGCGTTTGTCTAAAGATACCTGAACTACGCCAATGACCGACCGATGTCCGTCCGGCCTCCGGTCCGATGAGACTCAGATGATCTGGTGGCGATCGGAATGCATGTGTCACAGTATAACTTCTCCATTTTACTTGGAACTAAGATAATATCAGCATTTCTGTACATCGAGGGGTGCCTGCAAGACTGTAGTAAGTCCTTCTTTAATTATATATACTAGTAGTTACTACAGTCTTGCAGGCACCCCTCAACATGTTGTCAATGAAGGAGTAGCCGAGTCTCATTTTCATCTTATGGTTTTAGCAAAAATGATCTGTGTCGGGTGATAATAGAATACACTAAACAGTGTATAACATTACGGAGATATGTTGATTGTTTGCGCTAAATATACAAATTAAAAAAGAGACACGAATGGACATGACTTTTTTTGTATGTGTTTTGCACATTGCACAATCAATCCCGTCTTAGCGCTTTAAAGTGTATATAGCTATGTCTGACCAGTCATTTAATGTCAAAATAATTACTTGCATCATTTTTGTATGATATTAGACTACCTTAATTTCAAATTAAAACTTTGGATGGGTTCCGTGTACTTTGATTCAATCGTCGAAAAAATAGACGATTCTTGTAATTTCATAGGGTGTTCTAGAACACTTTCGTATGAAAACGGACAATTCGCATGTCCAATAAATCACAGAGAGAGTTTCTGTTAAAGCTGAAACGAAAAATGATCAAATGGATATGAAAGCATAATCGTTTTTCAGTTTTTGAATTATTAAAAACAAATATCGTCAGATATAGCTCTATACACTTTAACATAAAGTTTACATGGCTCACTAAATTGGTCTGAAATAATGATATAAACTTGGTTCCAGGGAGAAGTTAAACACTACGTTACTGTTAAAAATTAAAATGCATCGGCCTTCTTTGGAAACCCGAAATGTTGTTGGAATATACTAAAACTGTGGAATTGAAATAAAAAAAATATCAGTGAAGTCAACTTTTTATATGAACTGTGAACGGCAGGACTTCTATTTGTTCTGAGATAAGCCAGATCATTTTGGGCGGTAGTGTCAATATCAAATTCACTTTATTTGACACAAACTGCTTACAAATACGGAGTCCTTTTTCTGATACAGTCGTTTTTTTAAAGGCATATTTTATCCATCGTTTTCATGTGTTGAATGTGCCCGTTACTTATTGTGGAAGAGTGAGTTAGTACCAGTCTTATATAATGTCTTGATGATCATTAACCATTTCTTTCTTTCTTTTCTTCATGCAATTTCCCAGACTATGATTCTGGCATTTCTGTCAGAATACAGCTTTCAGCATCAGTTTTAAGTTTGTAACGATATAATGCGCACAATAACAAAAAAAGTAATAAAAACAAACTTCAGAGGTCAAAACCCAATTACTTACTACTCAGTAGGCTACATTTGATATAGTGGTCAAATTTGTATAAGTGCGTGGGATGCTCGTTCGATCCCCATCTAGTCTTTCTTGGTAAGCTTGACTATGGATTGCAGCATCTTGTGCGTACAGTACAGTGAGTCACTTACAATGTCTGTGCATTATGTTAGGTCAATTGACTTCATGTCATATAATATTATGCCGATAGCTTTAGACTTCCTCATCACTGGTATGCCGAAATAAGTAATGTGAAAAAATAGCACTGTTTTGAGTGTTTTGAACCTACAATATAAACTTATGACCGGCTTTAACGTGACGAAAGGTTCAAATGAGGCTAAACATCGAATAATTATATAGTAAATAATAACTTAATATAGACATAATTATTAAAGGTTACATTCATTTCTAGTAAATACTGTATACTACAAACACGACAAATGTACTTCTACATAAAAAAGAATGCCGACTAAACTGATTTCAGGATTTTAGTAATTGTGTTTACTTTAATGAAATATTAGCGACCAATTTTAGATTGTAAAATTGTAAACATTTGTATTGCACAAGCAGTCTAAATACACACAGACCGTTACAATATAGACTTGATAAGTACCACCCGACGTCGGTACGATTAATATTCAATTCAATCTCGCACTGTCAGTATTGACATTTAAAATGTGCAATTTTCACCGATTTAACGGTTTAATTTTAAGTGCGAACGATTTTATTCGCATCAAAGTCGGCAGCTAATGCAACACATTTGTACAGATCTCATCCCTGGAGTTTTCGAGCCACTAATTGATTTAAGCGCCCTTATCTAAATTGGAGAAATTGTTCAAGTTAGTCTCGATCGATTCATCACTGAAGTCAACCACTGATCGGCCATCAAAAACATTTTGTCCGCATCATATAGGGCTATTTAAACAAATATAAAACCGCATGGAGAGCTTTCTAATGCAAAACGACAAAAACACTTGTTAAAGGCATAAGCGACGCCGCTCAGGAGCTGTCCCGCGGTGAATAACAAAGCCGCTTAGCACGTTGACTGTGAAAGGACAATAGTTGGTTTCTGATTGGTTGACGCTCTGATAATAATGGACAAAATTAAACAGAAATGATTTTATGGTGGAATATAGTCCCTTGCTTCTGATTTTAGTCGCTTTCCGGTAGATTAAAGTCTTTACGACGTGGTACAGAATGTTTGAAAGGGAAATATTTTAGCAATTTAAATGAGGTTAAGTTCTCATCTCTGTATAAAACGGTTTAACTCGAAGGTTTAATTCCTCTGTCCATGAAGACGACGTCAACCTATTCAGATACACCGTAACTGATTTAGTTAAAAAAATAAACTCCGTTTTTTCCTTTGAAATGTGTAAATAAAATAGCAACTTTGTGCGAAGTGTATTGACATAGCCTGTAAAACAAACATACACAGTCAATTTTGAACCTCTATTCCGGAAACAAAACCAATTTAGACATTCGCCCCTTTAAAACTAGGGCCATCATCTGTGTAAATATTGATTAATATTCAAAACTGCGAATTTGTAACAATCAATTCCACAAACAAAACAGTTCACGTACTATGCCTTCTGGTGGATGTGTCGAAATATAAATTAAAATTCAGCCAGCGAAATGCATTTTTCAAACTGCAGAAAGTATGCCAAGTTTTTACCTTAAACAAGCATCAAGTTTGCTGTACATGGTGAGAAAAGACAATATTGCTATACCTGGGTAACAAATCCTATCCGCTCGCCACCCGATTCTGGATCGGTGTTACTTTTGGACAATCGGACATGAGGCAGGACAGACTTCAACTGACCACCGGGACATTTACGGACTAACAAGTGTAGTTGCTCAACAGAGATATTTGGTGCAATATTTACACATCCGGTGGTCGATTGGTGGGCATTGGTGATTTTTTTCTCCGGAAATCGGACAACATCGACCTGTGTTCGGATACGCTTGTGATGCTGCAACTGACATCACCCGATGCCCGGCCAGATTTGTGACCCAGGTATAAGTTATGTACGACAATGTGACCTGGAAGAAAACACTGTACGTCTGTATTCGCCCGCGAATATTTTATAGCAACACGTCCATAATGATTTTTTTCGAATGAGTGTGTCACAAAAGATTCACACGCAATGTATTGTAGACTGACTGTTACTGTTCCAGGAAAGCTAAGCCTGCGTCACATATGCAAGACGATCACATTTTGGGATAATTGGTGTGCAGCTATCGCAAGATCGTGTAATTACGTTGATTTTGACAGCTACAACAAAACTCTACAATACTTATACAATTTATTTCAGTTGTTTTATTTTATTATTATGTTTATTATACTTACATTGTAATAGCATGAACATGATTGAATATAAACTACTATTACTTATTTAAATACGTTTGGTACAAGCATATGGTGACCACATATCATCCTAAAACATATTTACTTTGTCTCATTATTGAACGAAACAAGACTACAAGGTACAAATTGAACACTTTCATCGACTCAACAAAAAACAAATTTATCAAAGGGAGAACCACCATGATTTTAATAGGTTTATTTCCTAATGAACCGTACGCGCTTTTTTCATTCAAATGCTAGCTATCGTTGCAAATGGGGCATTAACAAATTGGTATGCCTTTTTACTCTCGTCTGCTGCATTAAGTGTCCGTTATGGTTTAATATGTATGGTTTGAAATGTACTCGATGTTTCACATGTTGAATGAGGTTTCCTGCGCGGCCGTGACCGAATGAGCATACTTTGTGACAGATTTAGTCAAATAGTATTTTATTGGCTATTTAGATACTTTTCGACGTCGACGTTGCGAAGTAACCATTTCACAAAGCAATGTTGACGGGGTTTTGATGGAACGTTGATGCAAATGTTCACGTTTTATGACGCACAGCAAAGACACCCGTACCCGCACACCTGACCGCGAGCACGCGCTACATGAGTGCCGATTTTTTTCTAATCAATCTTTAATATGAATAAGTCAGGACCTTTTCTGTCCGAACATGACATCTATGACTATTGCGGTAAAATATCTGATCAATATGAAGACTGATATTTCATTAAGAAAGATTCCGTTTGAGAATTTCTATGGGTAGGTTGCATAAGACGTTTATATTTACACCATGTAAATATTCTAAAAAAATATGCCTGTAGAATAACTGTATACTTAGAATTTCCTAGAAAATTTCTTAGAAAACCCTAATAACGCTTGGACAGATCAAATCCGATTACCGGTCGCGGCAGGCTTACCATGCATTCATAATCAGAAGAGAAAAAACTATGTATCGCCAAAGCAAGGTCCATTACCAATGGCCGTATCTATAGTCTAGGGGCCTTATTCACCAACGTTATAAAACTCAGAATAAGACTTAAAATTGACAACATTTATAATCACTGCCATTTCTTTACAATTAGACTTAACCATGCGAAATTTCATCTGATTATTTGTTGTTACCCATAGAGTATGTATATTGATTTTTATCAAAATCGGTACATTTATTACAACACAAGAGCGAATAGAACGGTTGGCACTATAAAGTCTAAGTCTGAGTTTTAGACTTTTAGCGTAGGTGAATAAGGCCTCGGATTATCCCATTAATATCTGGAGACAATATAGATTTTCCTCCACTTGTGGAGATGTTGATGGTTCATTGTGGAACAATAAGTTAAAGATACAGATACAGGAAAACAGGTAATGTGAATTGACTGTCGTAGATAGTTGTAACATTGTTGAGAAATTGCATTTTCATGTACCTTCACTCATTCATAATGCTACGGTCACAATGCTCGTACGATGTCCGTACGGATTTACAAACTCGTACGAGTCTGAAATATTTTAATCTTAACGGTATTTGTACGTTCTAAGCATCTGGTCACATTCTCGTTCAACCAGCGTGTTTTTCATCCGTAATACACTTGGACTTGACTATACACTGGTTCATGATAGTGCTGGTCATAGCTCGCACGGATCTCGTACGAGTTGTAAAGAATGTATAGTTTTCACCTGATCACCGAGTCCTCTACGAGTTGTCAAAATCCGTACGATGCTCTTACGAGTCTCGATATCCGAACGGGCTCCGTGCGGGCTCCGTACGGACGTCGTGCGAGTTCTGAAAATCCAACTCGTACGGAGCTCGCAGGGCAAATGTGACTAGGGTACTAGAAAAATACTGTATTGAATGGATGAAAGGTTGGGGAAGTTAAAACAGTAGTTTGTGATATAATTTCTTAGGCCTGTGCTATCAGTTAGTGGTGTTGTCGTTCAAGTGATGGTCTTTATTCTTTACGGAAACAAACCAAACTGTTCGCAATAGCTTAATCGTGAATTCTGTCTAAACCACCTGAACTGTTTTTTGAAACATCAGACGGTTTCCTGTGATAAGCGACAACCGGTATAGAAAGGCGATTAAGTCAGTCAGGTAAAATTACAAGACTATAAAAACGAAACTTTCAAGTGAAATTAGTCGAAGCGAACGAATTTAAATACTAAAAACCGAGCTAAATGTCAATACTGCGGTTATTTTAAACACAATTTCTAGAAACATCGTAAATTATTTGATATCACGCGGAGTAATACGCCGGAAGACGTGACCGTCATCTGGCGCTGTGGTGTATTAATCCGCGGGTGACGAGGAAAATTAGTACCCTAACAAACGGGTCAAACTGCGCTCCCTGAAGCATCAAACGTTTGCACAATTGCACAAATCTCGTGTGACGACCCTCCGACCTCATTTATTCTTATAAGTGTGTTTTCCTCTTGTTCAAGATTTGCTGACACGTGTCCGAAATTGTGACAATCCGAACATAATGAAGTTTATTGATAGGAATGGCTAATAATAAAAACTGGTAATACAAACTGAACACAATTAATAGAATAACAGGCATATGGAAAATTAGCATGATAGTTAGAGGCAAACTTTTAAAGATTGTGGTTCGTGAAAACAAACCGCAGTGTTCATAATTATTTTGTGTGTTTGCGAATTCCGTCTGTTTCACAAAACGTTTAAGCGCTGAAATTATTTTAAAAATATATAAAATTAATATTTATGCATTTAAAAATGTACCATTCAAAAGTGTTCTCTGGATAATACGATACTAAGGACTGGTGGTATTTTTTGCGTTCGACTTAGACAGTCGAAGTGCTTGGTTATTCCTGTTTTATCCCTGGCCTATATGCCAAACTTAAAAATAATGGCTCCGTGCTATCCAATATATTTCATATCATATGATAGTTTATTCAAGAAAAAAGCATATCGCTGGCTTAAAATGAGAAGGTCGTATCTACAAAATCAATATATTGAGAAAACAAAGAAAAACTGTCTGACAATTACTCTTTACTTATGGTAAAACAAGCTCTTTCAACTTCAGTTTGGTGAACATGACAAATTCCGATTTTCATGACAATATGTTCATAAGGAGCGCCTTGTGATGTAGATTTCAAATATCTATTAGTCTTATAATGGCGTAAATGGCACTTACGACCTTCTCATTCTACGCCAGCGATATCATATATGCCTGTCATTCTACATGAACAATACAACTCTAGTTCATATATTTTACAGTGGTTATAATGGTGACATGTATTAAATTGTGCATTTGAGTTATTTTCAGATACTTAAAATAGTACTTTTATTAATACATTTTCATATGAAGTGCAAGTTGAGCATCACTCAGAAAGAGTACATTGATGTATGTGTATGTAAAATATTCCAAACGTATATTTTTATAGGGAATTGAAAATAAATTACATTTGTATTAAATAAACCATTTGTTAAAATTATCCGAGATGAAAATAAATTATTTTTTTCGCAATGGTTGAAACAAAACATTATCATAACTTAACCTGAAATACACACACTATTATAATTCAATGTCGAGAAAATAAATTTATATTAACGTTAGCATAAAACGCGGTTTTTTCTGTTCAAATTGTTAAAAAAAGTATAAAACTTTATTTTTGTTAGCTGTTCAAAATTCCGCTGCTCAAATAATAGGTAAAATATGAATCAGATTTTAATTAGACCCAGTGCGATTTCAATGCCGTTCGTTCTTAAAACATGAAAAGAAAATGCCATTGACGTTCATATCCCGGTCCGTAGGTAAACATGGTTGAAAAAAAACCCTATTTTGTCTATAAAATAGATTTCTAAAAAATGTTCAAATGCGTTTTACGTGTATGTAGAACGTCTATTGGGAGCCCAAATAAAACGACCATTGTTAACGTTAGCTGAAAAAAACTTAGAGTCCCGTACTTGTATGACGAAGTTTGTTCTTTTTAACAATAAAAACCGCCGTCAAAAAATAATCCAAAAATATGGCAACACTTGTACAATTTTCTCCTATGAATAGAAATAAATCATTGTGTGTCTAGTGGAGAGGGTCTAGAAAGAAATGAAGGACTCTAAAAAGTCCACAATGAAAGCCATTCGTCTAAACCAATATTCATATAGGGACCATATTGTAATACATTTAAAAACAAAATAGGAAACGTCGATGAAGAGGAATTATGTATTTAAGAAAAATAACTTGGTACAAAAAAATGTACATATACGAAATTATTTCTTACAATACCAGACCACCGTTGATTCATATTAGCACTTTTGCATATATTGAATGGTACCCGGCCTTAAATATTTACTCATTTACTTATTTGCAAACCGAGTCTTATTCATTCATTGACTAGATTATTAAATCATGCAACCTTACTAATTAACCGACTTGAATATTCAGTCGATTGCCCATAAGCATACTCACTAATTCACCGAATTGAATAATCAGTCAATTGCCCATAAACATGCACACTAATTCACTGACATAGATATCCAGTCGATTGCCCATATGCATACTCACTAATTCACTGACATAGATATTAGTCCATGTGACAGACCGAAATCCATTACCAAATTGGTGAACAGATCCAACAATGATTTTCGGTTAGCTTGATATGTAAGCTGTCCGAAATCAGTTGATGGACTTGCGGGACATTTTGCCAAATGACCTTTTGGCGGCCATCTTTAAAGATGGCCGCCGTTATTTTAAGCAAGCAGAGGGTTTATGAAAACTTCGAATATTCCTCACTCACATGGGCTATCGGCTTGTAATATGTCTCAAAATGTTTGCAATTGAACCCCGCATGTGGTTATATATAAATATAGATATTATAATATGATTATTAATTAATAATTATTGATTTGTTAAGGAAATTATGATATTTTTCGATTTTTGTCGTTTATTTTTCTCTTTCAAATCGGATCTGAGTGTGTATTTGACCATTTGTTGATTGTTATATGCAGAGGTTGGTTCTAGGCGTCAAAAATAAACATTACATTGACAGATTTTCATTTAAAAATCCTTCATGAGCCAGGAATATTGGATTCCTAAAAGTGTAATAATAGTCCTGTCTAGAAATTGGATATTTAGGTTAGACCAAACATTGGACTGTATTGTAAATATTTTTTGGTTTTCTTTTAGGGAATATGTTGCAATTGAAGAATATGAATGATGACCACCTATCATCATTGAGCATTTTGTGAAAATCAAGATGGCATCCAAAATGGCCGCCAAAATTCAGAAAAACAATCAGAGATGCCAGAAATTAGTTACAAATTTCTTCTTTTGCCGATTGGTTGTAGTTTAAATGTTTTAAACACATGCATTTATATCTTATCTATTGTTATTCGTCGATTTAAATATTTTGGGATGGCATCCATGTCGACTGAAATCAAAATGGCGGTTACAACGGCCGCAGTAATTGACATATTGATATATTCAGTTGAAACATTTATTCAAATGATTTTTGTTGATATCGGAATTAAAATAGTTAACTAACATTCAAATAAAAGTTCAATTCGACTCAATTGACCCGTTGCCTTCTTCAAAATGGCGTCCAAGATGGCCACCAAAATCAGGAAATATGTCGGTGGTGCAAGAGATTAGTTACATAAATTACTTTTGTTGCTAATTGGCAGTTGTGTAGATGTTAAACATAGTATCTATTCAATCATAGCATTATTAATTGTTTGCAATTATTTAAGATAGCATACTAAGGAATCAACTACCGGCAGTAATGGCCATCATAATTGCTGAATAAGCATATTTTATTAAAATCGTATATATAGTGTGTTCAAATAGTTTATCAGACATGCATTATGGTTTAACTTCAAAACGGCAGCAAAGATGGCCACTTAACATTACATAAATGGGGAATAAATTGTAGATATTTTTTCTTTCTGTATAGTATATATGGTCGTCCTCTTGAGCATTATCGTACCATTGATATTTAATTACAAGATCGTGTGAGCGGCGAGTTATTTTTGTTAAAAACAAATAATCATGATTATCCACTATAAATAAGACCCCTCGAGAAGGCATAATCGCTATCAACAATGCTCATGGATCTGGTTCTAGAACTTCCAACCAAAGTCACCAATGATCAGCCTGATGTTGCTTGTTGTGCTAAAGTACCGTTTGACGAATTGCGTCCAACATGCTGAACTGCCTCCAGATGACAAATATTTGCCCTGGTTGATCCTTTGCCGAATTTGCGTATTCAAGGATTTATTTGACAAGTGTCTGGTAACATCGTACCCTAATCTGTTTCGATAGTTCTTTAAGTTTTTCCAGAAGAAGGCGATGCTGTTGTAGGCTTTCCTCACAATGATAGCAACATTGGTACTCATGGATACCTCATCTAATATATACTCCGATGTACTTATCTCTGCCACAACTTGTAACGTGTCATGCTGTTGTGGATGAAAAACGGAGTCTTAACACGAGCTCTCTTCCTAGTGATGCGGGTGACCATATACTTGTAAGGATTAATTGACATCAACCATGGACCCTCCCATTCATTGCTGTAGTCTGTCCATGTCATCATGTTAGGCTTAAGCATTTTCTTTAGTTATTACCCTGTTCAAGAGGTTGTTGTCAGCAAGCAGATGGTGAGTAGATGTTACATGAATTAGAAGGTGGTAGATATACAACAGAAAAAAATGGTCCAATGGCTGATCCCTGAGATACGCCTGTCGTGGCTGGTGCTGTGTTGGTGGACTGTTCTCCGACAAGTACATGTTGGGTTCTGATTGCAAGAATTATGCTAGTACTATTCCTGCCCAGCAGGTTGCACTGGTATTGTAATAATTCAGTTTGCTGGCTTGCCTCTCCTTAGACCCAAGGCTTTGTTGAAGTCCCGAATGACGGGCCAATCTGATCTCCACCATCTAGGTAACAGTTGTAGTTGGTTATGGAGTGCAGCTGTCTCTCAATGAATATCTTTCTGAACCATGTTGTTACTGTAGTCAGCTAGTATCGAAAAAGTGTCAAGAAGGGCCATGATCTGGCTTTGAAGTAACGGTGTGTGCTCGACACAGACTTCACGCAGACTTGATTGAGATGGACCCGTAGTTGCTAGGTCGCTATAAATTTGTCTCCCGTTTTGATGATAGGTATGACGCTTTAGTCTGATGGGTGTATAGTATTCCAAAAACTTGTGTGGATGTTGTTTGGAATCGTTGCTTCATGCGGACCGTGACCAGTTATATTCCTTCTCACATACAGTTTGTCCTCACCTCACCTCAGTCGTTCATCCTTCACTATCATCCCAGTGTCTGCGATGAACTTTCTGGTCTTCCGCAGACCATCAGCGTCTCCATAGAGCTTCTCTTGAAGAGTTGTGTCTGTGGGCCACGTTGCAGTTTGAGCCTGGTTGTGTCTTCTGCATCTTTGGAGGACATGCTCGACAGTTTGTTCTTCTTCCAGAAGACAGATCGGAGACGGCACCAATTTGTACTTCCGATACATGTGATGGTTCAGCCTGTTGTGCCCTGAGCGTAGTCGTCATACCATAATCACTTGTTCTGACCTGTTGGTAGGGATCAGCATCTTGTCTTGGTCTTGTGAAGTTCTTGATAATGGTAACTTTCTCTTTATATCTCACATGTACTGGTGGTTGTGCCCCCAGTTTTGCCAATTCGTCTGTTGTTTGATTTCCAGGCATTCCACAGTGGGCAGGAATTGTTGCCATTGGGTGGTTCGGTATTGATCTGAACTTCTCAGCATGGAGCATGACTTTGGCTTGCCTTCGTTTGTATAATGGCTGGATACCAGTGGATTTTTCCATGAATTCAATCAGTGTAGACTTCGAAGCACCAGTCATTATGAGCAACGCTTAGTTCTGGACCTTGCCGAGAGCTTGGCTGTTTGTATGCAGTTTGTCTATACTGAAGTTGTGCGAAATGCCCACTTCTTCATCATGGACGTTTGACTTTTCTGATTACTACTAACAATGGTTGAAAATACCTGGGATGGTATATGAGTTTATAATGTTATATGGTACGCTGGCATAGTCTCTGAAATAAAATTCATAATGTGTCAATATCAGTGGTATGAAAAAAGTGCTAGGCAAGGTCAATGCTGACGCCCTGGACCATGCTTATGATGGTAATATCAGTCTGCTTCCACAAAGGTGTCGTTCTTGCCGGGGCATTCCGTCTTGCCGCTGTGGTCCTCGCCACTATGAATACAGCGCTACGGTCGATAACCCAAGAAAAGCTGGGTTGCTGATTGTAGTGGGTCACTGCTGGGTGATCGGTAGATTAGTGTAATGGTGATTGGATCGCTTTTGTGGCATATTGATGGTACTGCTGTGAATTCAGTGTATGCTGCGAGTTTGATGTATGTGCAAAATAGCTACTACTATTCTTTGACGGCAATGTGTAAATAAAACACGTATAACTATGTATGAAGAATATCTTATACATTCTACAATCAGTATCGGTGGTACACAATATTGATCGTACTTGACTTAATGATAATGACAGCCAACCAGAAACACCATAGTAAACACTTGGTCAGTTACAGACGATGTGACTATGTGGCTATCCTTATTCTCCAATTAGATAAGATTAGTATTGAATACTTCTCCCATTTGAACATACATGGTTGGTAACCATCTTAGAAGTCACATCAAATGTACTGCACATAAAGTGTTCTAATGTTACAGTAGATCTATATTTTTAACCTATAGCAGTATTCACATTAACACATTCCATTACGATACATGTTTTAATGCATTTTTTCTGTTTGACAAACCTGTATGCGACGGACATTTTGTCACAATTATGATTTGAGCCTACATTGATACCATTTTAAATGGGATAAGTCGATCACCAAATAGATATAATGTATATTTTATACAGCGTATTTAAGTTGTAATTATGTTTGCAAAACTTACACTGCTATCGATCACAAAAGTATCAATTTGTAACTTCCTTGGACCACTAACACAATATTTAATTGATTTTGAAAGCCATTTTTTCCGCCATTTTGAATCAGCTAATGGTTCAATGCTTAAAACTTAAAGATTTCTTGGAGCATTTATTACATATTACAGTTCAACAATTTATTTTACACCACTTCAACTTAAATTGTGATAAAACAAATTCTTTTCCTAACAGCTTGTCATTTTTTAGCCACCATGTTGATTCCAGCCATCACGGATGCCTTTTTACATTCACTAACTCAATCAATAATATTAAATATAAAAAAATAATTATGTTTTAAACATTCAAACTACAAGCAATCTGCAAAAAGATCCATTTGATTCTAAATTCTGGCCCCTCTGATTGCTTTTCTGAATTTTGGTGGCCATCTTGGACGCCATCTTGATTTTCACAAAATGCTCAATGATGCCAGCTGGGCATTATTCATATTCTTTAATTACAATAAATTCCCTAACAGAAAACCAAAACATATTTACTATACAATCGAATGCCGGGTATAACCTAAGTATCCCATTTATAGACTTGACTATTAATCAACTTTCAGTCATCCAATATTCCTAGCTAATGAAGAATTTTCAAATAAAAATCTGTCAATGTTATGTTTATCATTGACGACTAGAACCAACCTCTGCATATAACAATAAACAAATGCTCAGATCCGATTTGAAAGAGAAAAATAAACGACAAAAATCGAAAAATATCATAATTTCCTTAAAAAATCAATAATTATTAATCAATAATCGTATTATAATATCTATATTTATATACTACCACATGCGGGGTTCAATTGCAAACATTTTAAGACATATTACAAGCCGATAGCCCATGCGAGTGAGGAATAATCGAAGTTTTTATAAACCCTCTGCTTGGTTAAAATAACGGCGGCCATCTTTAAAGATGTCCGCCAAAAGGTCATTTGGCAAAATGTCCCGCAAGTCCATCAACTGATTTTGGAGAGCTTAGATATCAAGCTAACCGAAAATCATTGTTGGATCTGTTCACCTCTTTGGTAATGGATCTTCAATTTTCAAGACCTGGGACATGGACTATATCCAGTCGATTGTCCATAAGCATACTCACTATTTCACTAACATGAGTATTCAGTCGATTTCCCATAAGCATACTCACTAATTCACTGACTCGATTATTCACCCGTTTAAATCCATTTGTATACTCACTTATTCAGTGACGTAACTATTCACTGATTTACTCCTTTGCATTCTTACTTATGCACTGACTAGTAAATTCTTTCACATACACATCGATGGCTTAGAATGAGAAGGTCGTAACTTCTACTTACGACCTTATAACACTCATACATATTTGCAATCTGCTTCACAAGGTGCTTCTTATGAGCCTATTTTCATGAAAATCTGAAATTGTCATGTTGATCAAAATGAAGTTTTAAAAACTTGTTTTCCCATAGGTAAAGAGTAAATTACAGACAGTTTTCTCTTGTTTTCTCAATATATCAATTTTGTAGTTACGACCTTCTCATTCTAAGCCAGCGACATCTCAAGGATATGCTATTTTTACATAATACCTCGATTGTCTTTGTATACAGAGAAAGTTATTTTCTTGTTTCAGAAACATATTTAGAACTTTATGGAAGAGTGACATATAATACTTATACAAGTCACATGAATTTCCTCGTGAAATAATGTCTTTATTAAAATTACAATCTCAATTATAATATATGTTGTTACTGATCGTGATATTCAATCTGTTATTACATAACTACATATTATGTATTTACAAATGATCACATCACGGTGCGTGTTTTATTTTGTTTGCAAATAAACTATTTTCTAGACCGACACAATCAATGGAGGTTTCAAATCTAAAGGCATTTGTGTAAATATACCATTTCGAATTTATTGCATTACGGTGCTATTGTATGTATTCATTTCTCTGCAGAAAGAATGTTTTAAAACTATTCTAAATTGATCGACACTTGATGGCGTATGTACGTTACTTAAAAAATGCATCCATTTCAATAACGATGAATTGCAGGAAGGAAAAGGTTTTGAATAGTCCCGGCTGGAAACTTTTGTTAGATTGATGAAAATTGATGAAGTGTTTCGAATGATTATAACAGGTTAACGTAAAATATCGATGTACTTTCGAAAAGTTAATTCAGCAAGAGCAAAATTGCCTAAGTGCTTTCCAATGGTTATTTCACTTTGACGGAGACTGCCGACGAAGTTTCAAAATATTATGTTTAACTTGATGAGGGACATCAAAATCTTCCAATTGGTTATCGAAGATCGTCGGATTATGGATTATGGTACGAAGTTAAGATTTTGTCGAAGCTTTCCCGACAGGCTTATACTTTGTGAATAACGAACACATGGAGCATGTTTTGGCATTTGATTGAGCGGGAAATTCTCTGAAGAAGTTGCTCAAGATGTTCCATGATAATACGAAGAAGTCACCATCGCAAACACAAAGTTTGGCCGGTATCGAAATGTTGTTATTGAAGAGTAATTAGTTTTGAATATAATGATCGATATTGAAGAGATGTGGTTTTTGAAACTACGTTGTTATTGAAAAGATGTGGTAATTGAAGAAGTGTGGTTATTGAAGAAGTTTCATTAGTGAAGAGGTGTGGTTATTGAAGAAGTGTGTTTATTGAAGAAGTGTAGTAACTGAAGAGGTGTTGTTATTGAAGAAGTGTGGTCATTGAAAAAATGTGGTTATTAAAGAATGTTTGTTATTGAAGATTGTTAGTTATTGAAAAGAGTTTGTTATTGAAGAGTGGTTGTTATTGAAGAGTGGTTGTTATTGAAGAGTGGTTGTTATTGAAGAGTGTTTGTTATTGAAGAGTGTTTGTTATTGAAGATTGTTTGGTATTGAAGAGTGGTTGTTATAGAAGAGTAGTTGTTATTGAAGAGGGTTTGTTTTTGAAAAGTGGCTGTTATTGAAGAGTGGTTGTTATTGAAGAGAGTTTGTTATTGAAGAGTGTTTGTTATTGAAGAGTGGTTGTTATTGAAGTACGGTTGTTATTGAAGAGTGGTGTTATTGAAGAGTGGTTGTTATTGAAGAGAGTTTGTTATTGAAGAGTGGTTGTTATTGAAAAGCGGTTGTTATTGAAGAGCTGTTGTTATTGAAGAGTGTTTGTTATTTAAGAGTGTTCGTTATTGAAGAGTAGTTGTTATTGAAGAGTGTTTGTTATTGAAGAGTGAGTGTTAGTGAAGAGTTGCTGTTATTGAAGAGTGGTTGTTATTGAAGAGTAGTTGTTATTGAAGAGTGTTTGTTATTGAATAGTGTTTGTATCGAAGAATGTTTGTTTTTGAAGAGTGGTTGTTATGGAAGTGTGATTTTTATTGAAGAGTAGTTTTTATTGAAGAGTGTTTGTTATTGAAGAGTGATTTTTATTGAAGAGTGTTTGTTATTGAAGAGTGTTTGTTTTTGAAGAGTGTTTGTTTTTGAAGAGTGTTTGTTATTGAAGAGTGGTTGTTTTTGAAAAGTGGTTTTTATCGAAGAATGGTTGTTATTGGAAAAAACCTTTGGAATTGAAGAATGGTTGTTATTGAATAGATGTGCTTATTAAAGGTTTGTTGTTATTTATGTGTGTTTGTTATTGAAAAGTGTTTGTCATTGAAAAGTGTTTGTTATTGAAAATTGGTTGTTATTGTTGAGTGGCTGTTATTGCTGAGTGGCTGCTTTTGAAGAAATTATGCTATTGGAGATTGGTCGTTATTGAAAAACCGTTGGAATTGAAAAGTTGTTTATATGGAAGGGTTATTGTTGACAGGTGGTTGTTATTGACGAGCAATTATTATTGAAGAAAGGTGTGTTTAGCAACGGGTGTCTATTTGTTGGAAGACATATTCCTTTTTACAAAAGAGGATTGCTGTGTGGAGTCTGACTTTATAGACTAGTATCAGCAGTGGTATACGTTTAATGTCTGTCGAAATATTTAGTTAATCGAATATGTAAATTACATTTCTCTTTTCTGCAGATCAAGTACTGTGCATACCTTATTTAGTCATTGGTTAAATACAATCCTGCAACTAATTTTTACATAGATATCTAACTTGACATTCGCTTTATACAACATTCATTTTACACAATATCGCTATAAATTGTTCAACGAAATTGAATTTTATATTTAATACCAGAATTCAGAAATAACAAGATTTTGTGAAAGTAAATTATAAACGTTGATCACAGTATTAAATAGATGGCATAAATAAGAAGGTTGCAACGTGACTAGTTAATCCATAAGTTCATGGCCTGTCTATGGGAGAGGTGGTGGAACTGTCGGTTGTCAGCTAGGCTAGACATGTTGCTACAGTCTCCGTAGCTGAGTGATTAGTGCGTCTGTCGTCTAATCTGGCGACACGGGTTCAAATCTGGGTGGAGGCACTCATATATGCTTGCCATATTTCATCAGAAAGCTGACTGCCAAATTAAGACTAAATGCTCGGCATTGCTCAGCAGTTATAATGTATAACGGATGATCACATGATAAGCTCCAGAATCTGTATGTATTTAAAGGCCTTGAGTATGAATCGCGTCTTGGGTAAAGTAGAACCTTACTCTTTACTTTCTTTGACAACCAAACCAAACGATCGAAATATTAAATTTAAATGCAGTCATTGGAAAAATAAAAAACGGGAGCGAGTATAGAAGTAAGCCTTAGTAAAATTCAACATTGTTCATGACGTGTTACACAATCACATGATTTCAAGAGTATAGAGCTCTATCTAGTGGTCATTTAATGTCAAAACAATTACTTGCGTCGTTTTAAGTATGATACTAGACAACCTTAATTGCAAATTAAAGCTTTGGATGGGTTCCATGTACTTTTATTCAATCGTCGAAAAAATAGACGATTCTTATAATTTCATACGGTGTTCTAGATAATTTTTGTATGAAAACGGACAATTGGCATATCCAATAAATCACAGAGAACGTTTCTTTAAAAGCTGAAGCGAAAAATGATCTAATGGATATGGAAGCATAATTGTTTTTCCGTTTTTGATTAAAAAAAATATCGTCAGATATATCTCTATACATTTTAAACTAGATGTATTAACGTTTATGCAGCATAAGACCTCAATAAATAAAACATTGACAACTGGCATGGAAATTATGTCTTAATTGAGATGTTCTTATTATTGGGGTATTAAGCAAGGATTTTCTGTGAACACGTCTTAGTTCATTTCCACCAAAAATCAAGTACAGAAAGTCGTGAAACATAATCTTGAGTATAGTAGTACATATCAACTGTTACATGAACACTGAATCAATTAATTCAATAGAGTTTGGCTAAATGACAGGAATGCTCGTGAGAATGTTTTTATATAAAATCCCCGAAGAAATTAATTTTCATTGAATGATATTAAATGATATCGCAGGATTTCTAATGATAAAATTATAAAAGTAACAAGGTGAATGTATGAATTTCAAAGTTAGTTAACGTTATTACAAATAGTGTTATCGGATTATGTCCAATGTAATCGATTATATTCCGATAATATCGTGTATTGTATCGCCGCGTGTAAAATTAATCGTTTTATATTCATTAGCATTTTATCGGTATTTGGATCTAAACAAGACACTAGATCAATAATTCGATTGATCGTAATCTCTGAGAGTCCTTTTCAACCTTGCTTTGAGCAAAAATCACACCCCAAAACGCCTTATACTGACTAAATGATATGAATTTGAAAGCAGTACCACACTGTGGAATAGCTTTTACGAACGACAATACTCTAAACCAATCAGCTCACACTATCCATTGAATGCCGAGTGACTCCTCCCACAACGCCCTCTATTATAACAAAGTTACGCCCACTTTCCATTTAACATTACCTTGTATAGAAAAGATGCGATTTTATCGCTTTCTTGCTTACGAATCCTTCAAATAGCCATACAAGGTAAATAAACCTGATTAAAATCTTGCCTTGGTTCGAGATAGGATGTTTCTATTATAGTGTGAGAGAATAAAATGACTGGAGTTGCTACTTTGGTAGGGGTAAGGAGTTTTACTTTCATAATACCACAGATATAAATATTTAGAACAATTGATGTCTATGCTAATACCAAATGCACAGGTAATAACTGTATCAATGATGAAGACTAAAACGAAAAAAAGTGTTTGTAAAATTTATATTTTTCTATGAGGTAGCGTCTAATATAAATTTCGAAAAAAAAATCTTTTTTTGTTTACTAGTTTTCAATGATACAGTTTCCTGTGTCCAAATGTTGATAAAAACTGAAGTAAAATAGTTAATACTGTAACAATATTTCTGTATTATTTACTATCTAGTATCCATATACTATATTTACAAAGTGACTGTCGGAATATAAAACAATAATTAATTAGTTTCTTTTCACGTTTGTATTACTACGCATATCTGTAAGCGAAAACATCATTCCTCAGTAATAAAAATGGTTTCCTGCGGGGATTGTGGGCGTGATTTCCTTAGATTCCAACACAAAATGTATCGTTCTGAAACGATTTTATGCTATGAAGAACGCTCAGAAAATTAACAAGGGATGCTGCCGAAAAGAACTGTAATGAAAAACAGACCGTTTGCCAAATTGCTTATCTTTACGAGTCGTTTTTGAGCGCGTAAGGTGCTAAGCTGGTTAATGGGGATATTAATTAGAATTTATGGCCAATGAGCTGGCTTATTCGGATTGAATGCACACAGGTTTATGCATAGTTTCATCACAATGCGAACATGATACAAATTTACACTCAGTAAAAAACGTGGTGAACATTATATTGTGTTAATTTCAATTGAAAAAACAGCTGTAACCAGAAACAACCTTGTAGAAAGACAAAGGATAACATATTGCGTTAATATAACTTTATATTCATTCATTGAATCGAAACCAGAATATTTTACTGTATTTAAAACGAGACAAGAATCTGGTGAAAAGTTTCATTAGAATGGTAGTGATGCTTTCAAACTAAAAGTTTCAAATTTGACTATTACGAGACATTTGGCTTAAAAACACAGACAATAATTACTTAGACACATATGGTAAAAGTTATTCTAATAAGCATGATATGTGCCTCTGTAGCTCAGTGGTTAGTGCGCTTGCCGTCGAATTTAGCGACCCGGGTTCAAATCCGGGTGGAGGCACATATGCCTGTCATATTTCAGAAGAAATAAAGCAAATAAAGGCTATGCTCGGCTGCTCGGCTGCTCGGCTCGATAATAAAAACAAAATTTAAAAACCAACAAATATATCATATCTAGGCATTTAAATCTTTGACAATTAGTGCTCACAGTTTTACGATGCCTTTTGTTCTTATTTTTAAGCCATCATTTGTAAAGAATATATGGATGCAGATGTATTGATGGTGGGCGTATTATACGCAAATATGTTTGAATCAACGAGATGTTTTTAATTTTAGGGCGACCTTTATGTACAGCATTACTAAGTTGTGGGTGTACATATGAGTCAATGATTGGGTTAACTCCAATGTCATATGATATTAAATTGTGTACAGTCTTGGCCGACTTTTAAAGGAACAGAAACAAATTAAAGCACCACCAAATCTAGTAAAATGAAACGAGGCGTTTGAAGTCTACCATCGCTGAATTACTTTGATTCAATTGTGGGGTTAAGCTACATTTGTGCTATCGAGCTATGCATGAAGTGGTATGCTCCTGAGTCATTGTTACTTCACGAAGTATACCCCCCAACCAATTCCAAAAAACGTAAAGCGAGTTGGAGTTTACGTTTTTACACTCATAACTTTTAACGCTGATTTGTCAATGATTCGGTAACTTTCGAATTGAGATCACGATTTGTCATTGGTTTCTTAAAGTCACCAGATACTCGACCCTTCTCAATTCGTAATCGAGATCAACTGCTTCCGTCAAAATCCTTCTCATTCACATTGTCAAACATTCATAACGTCACCATTTATTGAAATCATTCTGTCGCATTATTATATTACGTTGAATTTGATTACGACCAACCTTTTATTTCGTTAAACTTCACTTATAATATTATTACAAAAATAGTACTAAATGACATTTTTGTCGAAGTCAATTCACGGTTACCCTTGGAATCTGGGAGTAAAATACTTTAACTATACTGAATATCTAATCCAATGCATTATGTTTGATTATATGACATTCATACCGAGTACTCGGAATAAAATATGACTTTCCAATGATCCAATATAAAAAAGATGCAACCTTTCAGACTGAAAACTTCATAGAACTATTTTTACAAATTATGGCACTACTAGAATATACATTGCAAACTGCCCATCTGGAATCATCAAGACTTCATAACACTATGTTCACTATGCTTGTGAGTCTGTGAAGTTTCGTTTGTGTTTGTTCCTATGTGTTCCATTTGTGCATGACGGTTTCTGTCGAATGCTGCCTCACAGTCCGATTTGCGTACTTTTTCTCATTTTCCTTATGTAATTTACAAACGATCAACCTTGCTAAAACCTATCTCGATACAACGTGGCACTAGACTCTGCTAAATCAAAGGTCTAAAATATTATTGTACACATGATTGTATTAACTATATTTAGACATTTGATTAAACGTTTATTCATCCTTGAACTAGAATACAACAACACTATTTTTGTATAACCTTATAATGAAAAGAACCTAAAAGCACCTGAGAACTAGGCCTACACGTATCGTATATTTAGTTCTCAAATATCAGCGAGCTTGTATATCCTTTTAGTATTCTGAAGTCCCTCATAACTTCTGCCTGACTTCCAAATATGGTCATAATGTTGTAAATTCATCCGGATATATAAGACGTAGATTACCGGGCAAATTAAGTTACATCAAATACCACATATGGCTATTGTATAGTATATATACCCTCTATGTGGCGATAATTGCTGTAGTCAAGGTTATTTAATACTTTTGAAATAAGAAATGAAAACACATTTTATAATAAGACTCGTTAACATCAAACAAAAACAGTCAAATTATTTATTCCGTTTCTAAAGAAATGTGCAAAATTAAAATAGCAAAAAACGCAATACAATTAATTGCGCACAATGGATATACGTACATGTGTGTAGCATGCGTGTACTATTATGTACGTTAATTTGTATCATCCTTTTTCTCTCCTTCTACGTGAAGATGTCTCTGTGGGATTTTTGTTCCATTTTTTGCTCGGTAAAGCTGTTTTTTCCAGGTCTATCACGCGTGTAAAAACAATGTATTATCAAAACATTTCTTTCTTATTGTTTTCAATCTTTTAATCGAATATAGAGGATCTATCACTCGTTGTCAATTGATATAAATTTATATCAAATACGTTTTAAAGTTTTATTAAGCGAGCCTACGTATGTTATGATACTCGTATGAGACGAAAATTAGCATCTCAAACAAAATATCAGTTCAAAAGTGTGTGATAAGACTCAGTGTGTTCCTAAAATATATTTCTGCAAGACCAGTACAACCCGGGTAATTTGGACTGTGTAAAATGAACGTGTACACCCGGATAGTAGAAGAGACGTTGCGGAACCCCGTGCATGCCTACGTATCATTTTGATCACCTCGGTTTTTATCCAATGAAAAATATTAACCGGAGACAAGCGGAAATGGCCGAGCTTTTACGATTGGCCTACGTATACGTTGCATTAAGAGTGTGCTTTTCAAATAAGTCAGGTGTGTGCGTGTAACACGGCGTTGTATAACTGGACTATCTTCAAAGACAAACTTGTCTCGTTATGGAGGTTATACTATATATATTCTGTATATAATAGTACTGCGACACTATGTACTGGGCGATCCTATATTCCACCCACCTCAATGTCGTGTCTCTAGGCGTCACGCAACTCAATTAGTGTCCACGTTTAGGGACAGTGCAAATCAATGGCGACAGTCACGATTTTCAGAACTATTCCCTTATAACAAACTACACTGTTCTACAAAACTAACTGTTATCAGTCAGTAGAAATTCACGAACTCGGTAAATGTATAGTCACAGTATGTGTAAGTGACCACCTGCATTAAGCAACCACCTACGTGATGTCATCCCAAATCTGACCATGTGTTATACATATTTAAGAAGCACCCGTTTTAGGCATACCCTGACCATAAAGAAGCTATGTTTGCTATATCCCGATTACTGTACATTTAAAGTTCAATTTAAAGAAACCAAAGAAGACGTATTGCATAGATTTGCATATGGCAATATTAAATAATATGCTGTTCAAGGTATGATGCACGTTATCAAACGTTTCTTCATGAATCTATCGAAACCACGCCCATCGCTTTAGGAATATGTATGAAGCAACTAGAAATTTTCATGCCTTTTTGTTGTTATTGATATAAAATATTAATAAAATTAACGAGTCATCTTTTTCCGCAAGTGTACTCGATAACTTGGTTTAAATTATGTTTAAATTGCATCATCATAAATGTATTTTTGCTTGTAACTATAAACATATCGATTGCTTAGAGTGAGAAGGTCGTAACTACTACTTACGACCTTATAAGACTCATACATATTTGAAATCTCCAGTACCAGGAGCTTCTTATGAGCCTACTTTCTTGAAAATCGGAACTTGTCATGTTGACCAAAATGAAGCTATAAAAGCTTGTTTTACCATAAATATAGAGTAAATTGCAGACAGTTTTTTCTTGTTTTCTCAATTTATCGATTTTGTACTTACGATCTTCTCACGATATTTTTGTCTAGATCTGGTCTCTCATGACAGTAACAGTTTTTTTCAAGAATATTAACATGATACATGTAGCTCGCAGACTATAAGCAGACGTGTGTCGTTCAGTAGATAAATGTCTGATTTAACGACAGAATTTAAATCGCCATAAAATATGATATGCGGGTATTGTGAATTTTAGCATAAAAAGAGAGGTCCAATTATCAAATATGCGTGAAATTATTTCCCTCAATCATCGTTGAAAATGTTCTATTCGTAATCTTATGATTACCACAAAGATCAAACGATTTGAAAATTATACCGGCAATGTTTTTATGAGATTTTAATTGACTTGGACTCAAGACTCAGTGAATTTAGAAAGTAAGGATAGTTAAGCGTTCTGAACGATGACCAAGATATTAAAATAGTAATCCATTTAAATACTAGTTTTTAGCAGAGTTTATGAATGGTGACATTATCATGGCGACATGTCGCTCCTTAATTCCTGATTAATGAAACGAACGGGGCCGATTCCTAGTACCAAGGGCTACTGTCCTTGCAGACGACAGTCTCAGGTCAAAGTTCGAAATTGTTTGCCTTCACTTAAACCCGAACGATCAAAAATTAATAAAATATGCACACGTCTTAGTACATCATCGTTGATCCAAATCCTGAACAGCATTGTTGTAACTTATTCAAATCTGTTCTGAAATAAGGATAATTATTTAGGAAACTCTTCATGAAGAGTAGAAACGCTCCACCACAGTACATTTCTGTAGTCAGTCGCAGGACTAGGTTATGTAGGCTATAAACCGCGGACTCTAATGTAGCAGATTCGACTCATACACGTTGAAATGATATTAAGTAGCCAGTGTAGAATATAGCTCTGTCTAAATTAATTAACATTGGTTTGTTTGTCGAAGGCATTAAACTAAAGAATCAAATTACACAAATATGTATAAGCTAAATCTTAGCTACGATGCGACATTTTACATATTTTTTATGATATTTTGAGTTAATTAAGACAACTGGGGCATCAAAGCAAAGTTTACGTAGTGCTGATCAGAATTATTGTGAAGAACCATTTTAGTATTTTAACTCCTTGGAAATGCAACAGTTCATCCAATATGTTCCTAATTATCTACGGCAACGTCTTATCTTAGCAAAGTCATGATTGTCACGCTTGTTAGAACTTTCCCAGTCTTATTTTATTAATGCCAAAAAAATGTTATATTTTTGTTCTCTATTTTCAGGATATACACCATCCGCTAGGAGGCGCTCCACTCGCGATGCTTGCTGCACAGTGCAATAAAATAACGTCCAAATCACCGCCACCATTGGCTGATGCCGCTGTGGGTAAAGGCTTTTATCCATGGAAAAAGCCGGAACCCTCCTCCGACCCCTCGAACTTTCTGCTGGTTCCTCAACAACGCAGTCCGTCATTCTCATCTACGTCATCACCGAGTTATGTCAGAGCGAGCACAACCATAAGCGGAAGTAGTCCGTATGGAAACGAATTACTGTATCCGACAAGTTCTACTTCCGGTTCTCACGCACAAACAGATTCGCCCCAACCATCTTCGTACTTACCTAAAATGCACAGCGATTCATCATGGGCGGATAGTGGAATAACTGGAATGTATTCAAGAGTTGCTGGTGTATCTGCCCAGCATTATGATACATGGCCGTTCAGTCTGGGTACGAATTTGAAATCAGAAGTGGCGGGAGCCGTTAATTCCGTGGCGCCATATTGGGACTTGCATGCTGGTACCGGAAATCTATATCCAGATATGACGTCATCGTCTACAGGATTACACTCACAGGTACCAAGTTATCCTGGGGATTTAAAATTAGGACATTCATTGAGTACCGGCTCAAATTCGTTGTTTTCTTCAGGACAACAGTTATTTCAAGATCCATATAAAGCGATGTACTCATCAAGTAATGATTTAGGCGCCAGTGCTGTCAACCCGTTTCTCTCCAGACCCGGGTTAACAAATATACCAAGCCCTAAATCATCCAAACGATATTCTGGACGCGCAACCTGCGCATGTCCGAACTGTCACGAAGCGGAGCGTCTGGGTCCTGCGGGCGCTCATTTGGTGAAAAAGAATGTTCATAGTTGTCATATACCCGGATGTGGCAAGGTTTATGGAAAAACGTCTCATTTAAAAGCCCACTTACGCTGGCATACGGGAGAAAGACCGTTCATATGTAACTGGTTATTTTGTGGGAAACGATTCACACGTTCCGACGAATTACAGAGACACTTACGGACGCATACGGGCGAAAAACGATTCGCCTGTCCGGTTTGTAACAAAAAATTCATGCGCAGTGACCATTTAAGTAAACATGTAAAAACTCATAGTGAAGGAACTAAAAAGAGCGGAAGCGACTCCGAGGAACAAAATAGTCCGGATGAAAATTCTGGGTCCAAGACACTGGAAAATAAATAATGGAATATAAAAAAACATTGTGGTTGAAATATGTGTAGAATGTTGATATTAAACTGTGAACGTACGTTTTAAATAAAATGACTTATTTAGATATTTAAAGCAATCAGAATTTTAAAGGGTACTAGTTCATTAACGGTATTTTATTTAGTTGGACAGGAAAATAGTCACATGGCCTGTGTGGTTTGTATAGGCAGTGGAATTATAGTTATTATGTTTTCTTGTATTTGGTACTGTTATAATAATATTGAACATGGAAGCTGCGATGATCGTTATTGTACATTTCTTCATATTGTTTGGACATAATAAATATATAAAATCTAGGCATTCAACTTTTATTAATTTGTACGAATTGTATGACAAAAAAATCCCCCGATCCACTGCACCTAAAATAATATTTTGCAGTATTACCTAAGTATGTTATATGTGCTGTTTCGACCTTATATTTCGTGTGCTATTAGCAGCATTAGCTTAAATGTTTCATGTGCTATTTGTGGCATTAGCCTCATGTTTCATGCGCTATTTGTGGCACTTGCCTCATGTTTCATGCGCTATTTGTGGCACTAGCCTCATGTTTCATGCGCTATTTGTGGCACTAGCCTAATGTTTTATGTGCTATTTGTGACACTAGCCTAATGTTTTATGTGCTATTTGTGGCATCAGTCTAATGTTTCATGTGCTATTTGTGACATTAGCCTAATGTTTCATGTGCTATTTGTGGCATTATCCTAATATTTCATGCGCTATTTGTGGCATTAGCCTAATGTTTCATGTGCTATTTGTGGCATTAGCCTAATGTTTCATGTGCTATTTGTGACATTGGCATAATGCTTCATGTGCTATTTGTGACATTAGCCTAATGTTTCATGTGCTATTTGTGCCATTAGCCTAATGTTTCATGTGCTATTTGTGACATTGGCATAATGTTTCGTGTGCTATTTGTGGCATTAGCCTAATGTTTCATGTGCTACTTCTGCCATTAGCCTAATGTTTCGTGTGCAACATGCGAAATTGGCTAATATTTCGTGTGCTATATGACGCATAAGCTAATGTTGCTTGTGCTATATGATGCATAAACTAATGTTGCGTGTTCTTTATTTCGCATTTGCTAATGTTTCGTGTGGTATGTGCCGCAGTAGCTAATGTTGGGTGTGATATATGCGACATTAGCTCATGTTGCGTGTTTTAATTGCGACATTAGCTCATGTTGCAAGTTTTATTTGCGACATTAGCTCATGTTGGGTATGCTATATATATACGACATTCGCTTATGTTCTGTATGCTATATGTACAAACACTAAGGTTGTGTGTGTTATATGCCGCGTTATCTTATGCTGTGTGAGTGTGTGTTAAATGCGACATTAGCTCATGTTATTTATGCTGTATGTGACATTAGATGTACTACACGTGCTAGATATGACATTAGCTATGTAATGTGTGCTTAAGTAACATTAGCATAATATTTTTAATGTGCTAAGGTTGACACGATATAAGCTAATGCCGAAAAATGCAACACATAGCATCGCAACGACTGCTAATACAGCAGATAGCAGGCGCAACAAACGCTAGTGTCACATATATATAGCAGATACAATAAAAGCTAATATCACCTATATCAGACGTTATATAGCCAATAAAACACACGTAACATATATAATGCCGCATAAAACACACGTAACATAGATATTGCCGCATAAAACACACGTAACATAGATAATGCCGCATAAAACACACGTAACATAGATAATGCCGCATAAAACACACGTAACATAGATAATGCCGCATAAAACACACGTAACATAGATATTGCCGCATAAAACACACGTAACATAGATAATGCCGCATAAAACACACGTAACATAGATAATGCCGCATAAAACACACGTAACATAGAAAATGCCGCATAAAACACACGTAACATAGATAATGCGGCACAAAACACACGTAACATAGATATTGCCGCATAAAACACACGTAACATAGATAATGCCGCATAAAACACACGTAACATAGATAATGCCGCATAAAACACACGTTACATAGATATTGCCGCATAAAACACACGTAACATAGATAATGCCGCATAAAACACACGTAACATAGATACTGCCGCATAAAACACACGTAACATAGATAATGCCGCATAAAACACACGTAACATAGATATTGCCGCATAAAACACACGTAACATAGATAATGCCGCATAAAACACACGTAAAATAGATATTGCCGCATAAAACACACATAACATAGATAATGCCGCATAAAACACACGTAACATAGATAATGCCGCATAAATATTTTCAAAAGATGGGTCAACTATATTCATGTCATCTCAATCATCGCCACCACCAGCAATGCTACGAGAGGACAGGACAACAACAGTAGTAGCTGGCGTCCGCTGCCTAAGCAAAGCACGGCATAGCACTTTCCACGTGAAGTTACACATGCCGTATATATTTAATTGACAGGGATATAACTGAATGAAAGCGCTCGAGATTGCTTTACGTAGGAAACGGACACATTATGATCACCCATAACGGTTATTCCCATTTACTGTAAAATCATTTAATTTAACTTTTGTGGTTTTGATGAAAAAGGCCATTTAGCGGGGACGTTATTTCAAGGATATCATGTACTCAAGTCATACACGAGAATTAATTCCACATGCATATTAATGATTGACGTAATATATACTTAGTGGACAAGATGACAAGATATCCTCGGAATAACGCACTATAGAAATTTTTAATATTCGTGGGGGTTCTAATTTCGTGGTTGAGATCATCCTTGAAATCCACGACATTAAGTCCCCATGAATATTAACGATTTTGCAGTATTCTACATAACGCCGACATTGGTCATTTTGTAAGCATCATCACTAGTCTTATCATCAGCAGCACCGCTCTCTTCGTATTTCACATAAGCGGTATTATCATCATCGGCTACTATAATGACACTAGAAAGAACAGTTTAATCAGCATCATTATCATCATCGTCTTCGTCGCCGTAGCCGTCGGCGTCGTCGTCATCGTCATCGTTGTCATCATCATTATCACCATCATCATCAACGACTGCTTTAATGGCACTAGACATGTTTGGGGCCTTATTCACCAACGTTGTAAGTCTAAAACTCAGATTTAGACTTTATCTTGTCAAATGTTCTATCCTCTCTCATGTTGTTACAAATGTAACAATTTTGATATATTTGGATATGCATGTTTAGTGGATAACATCACATAATCAGATAAAATTTCTCATTGTTAAATCTAGTTGCAATGAAATCATAGTGATTTTAAATCATTTTTGAAAGTAAGTGTGAGTTTCAGTCTTACATTTTTTGGTGAATATGGCCCCAGCATCGTGCTCTTCGTATTCTTCATAAGCGGTACATTGTATTATCATCATCGGCTGCTGTGATAACACTAGAAAGACCAATTTCATCATCTCCACCGTCATCATCAGCATCTCAATTATCATCAACAACATCTCCATCATTATCGTCGGTCGGTCGTTATCGAGAATATTGGTAATGATACTGATGAAGGTGAGGGCGACGACAATAATGGTAAGTTCAAAAGTATTCACGATTCTTTATTCGAGTGTAACCGAATCGGACGATTAGAAAAAACTTCACGATTGAATTTACGAATTCGTAAAGTCGAAATGTCACAACCGGTATTTCATACAACATCATAACCTTTAGTTTTTCATCGAATATTTCGTGTTATCAATCATTATGTATGATATAATGAAACCATGTGTCAGTTCTGGGAAATCCACTGAACGTCAAACTAACACACAAGACATGTTAGCCTACCAATTCCAGAACAATTAAATGTCAAAATCTGTCAAATCACAACACTTGAGTTGTCATAGTTGTGTCATTTAAAACACGGATAACACGGAAAGGCCAAGCTATTTGCAGTGCCAGAACTGTGAGTCATTTCATGTTGGTGGTCCCGGCTTACTGAAAGTGAAGACCAAGATTCGAGAGCAGGCATATTATTGTATGGTCAAAGAGCCTGTCGTCCGACGCGAATGTGGTATGCTAAGTTCTACAAAGTACCCTTTGTCAAATGTAACTCGCAATCTGTAAAGGGTAATGTGTTCGTCTGGAAAGAGTTACCAAGTATGTGTGTTAATTTATGTCTCTAAATCATGTAATAAAGTGATGAACAAATAACTTACGTAAACAGAAAACCATTTTATTAGTGACCACTAGATGTATTGAATTATGCCGAGCATAGCCTTTATTTGCTTTATTTCTACTGGCAGGCAGGCGTATATATATGTACCTCCACCCGTATTTGAACCCGGGTCGCCAGATTAGACGGCACTAGCACTAACCACTGAGCCACGGAGACACACACATATATATATATATATATATGAATACATGTGGGGACCTGGGTTCGATTCCCAGCGGAGGCGGCTAATTTTTCGTTGCAATTTTTCTATATACATTTCCCGTGACGGGTTCTTTCTTCCTTCTACAATATGAATACATGTATATGTTTCTTGGTGACCGTAAACGTACACACCTAGCCGAACCCAAACATGGGTTCATTTCCCGCCATTTGGTTAGTATTCATATAATATTATACTAGTGCGTCATGATTGGAAAAAAACTTTTAAAAAAAATACAGAAAACGCCATACATGTAAATGTATATACAAGGTTATTCACTATATTCTCTAGACATAAAACCAGATGCAATTTGCTTGATTTGCCTTTCGGTTCCATATAAATCTATATAATATTATATTTAGTTTCTGTGTCTTGATCTCATAGTCAATTTCAATTCCTGAACAATAAAAAGAAACTAACTATTTTTTATGTTCGCTAAGACGATAAAGCAATTATCAAGTCTTTTTAGGCAATATACTCTTTCTGCTTTCGCTGTTCAAAGAATAGTACTACCTTTCAACTATAAGAAGTATATGCAATATACACATGAAAGTGTTCACGTTAAAATATGTTGAAAGATTGCAGAAATTAGCAATTTTGAGAACAAAATAAAAACCTTCAGCGTTTCATTACAGTGTATAAATTAATTTCATTTTCCCCATTTTAGATCAAAAGATAAATAAAATTTGTCTTTGAGTTAATTTACCACGCATTGGCGCCGGAATATTTTCTTGAATAAAAAAGTTCTGTAGATATTAACGAGAAATGTAGAAATATACGTGTAATATCATAACGTCAAAATATGTAAAATTGAAAGAAATAAGAGAAAAAAAATCTCTTTGAAATTGGATAGGGTTTATTTTTTCGTAGCGTAACTGAATGAAAGCACTCCGCGTATGAATATTATCAGTGCATCTACGGAACTAATTGTTTTGAGAGGGTTATAATTATACGACATGCGTAATAATTAGCGAATTAACAGGATAATCAGTTCTTTCACTAATGAATTCTTTAGTAAGTTAAACACTAAGATAATTGTTGATAATATTACACTTTTACATTCCTTATTGTTTCTGATATCTTATGTTTGTAAATGATAAATGGTGTTTTTGTACTCCGCTGGGTTAATTGTTTACTTCCATTGTTGAAAGGTGGCTACAACATGTTTCAGGTCATAAGTGCTAGCAAGAGCGAACATTCTTTGACAAGCGTAAATACATTACATTTTACTTTCAACCTAAACATGATCGTGGTCACTTTCCCTGTCAGATGGGCTTCCGGCATGGGGGAAAGAGGCAGCACGTTCGCTTGAAACAACATGGAATCCTGGCGAGCGTCATTGGCTCGTTCCGAACGTTCTTTAACGCATATAACGCCAATGAGGGGAGACTACCAGTGGATTTCTAACCAGTCCATCTCTAGTTGGGTGACAAACATTGAAAAGGGTTTCTGAATTTTCCTATGCCCTGGCCAAGATTCGAACCAGGAAAACCCGGATCGGTAGATGAAAGCACTAGTTTCTACTTACTACTCGTCAACCGTTTCAGCTTGTTCATACTGATATATTTACGGCTGATTGCGGAACAAGCTTTTCAAACGTATAGTCACTCTCGATACAATATTTCTAATGCTATCCATCGCCACACGGGTATGAGATAAGAGAAGCCAATTTTCCGTATATTCTGAGTGTCTAGCAAGGTAATTTCTGGTGCTATTTTTATTTTGTCTTTGGTATGACCCGACCTGGAATGGAACCCTGGACCTTTCGCACTCGAAGCGAACACTCAACCATTAGACTATGGAGGAGACGTTTCAATTTGTCTCGATTGATGATGAAGGTGATTTTGTGGTCAGAAATGCTGGCGTGGTCGTTCATGTAGATCGTTAAGTACTACATATTCTCTGCATTCCACTAAGACAGTACCTGCGTGGTGATCTGATGTTTCTCCGACCAGACTGGCCATTGATCCCCACCAACTTCGAAGGAAAAAAACGTTAGATAAAATTTTACATTGTATAGTTTTTTATAAGTCTTCTTATAGAACGAACACTATTTTATAAGAAGAATGCATTTACATTTATAATTCTTATTTATCACCAATATAATTAAGACAAGATCTAGGGCGCCGATGTTGGTTACATGATTTTATATTAGAGGGGAGTAAATTATGCATAGGGCGTACGCTTCTTGTTCAAGGGGCTTGGAAAAACGCCCCAGAAATCAACGGCGCGTTCTCCCGAATAATCAAGGAACGCTTACTATCAGCCCCTTATCACGTGACGCCTACTTTGACGTAAAAGTATCAAGGAATTATAAATCTAATGAAGGTATCAATAAATACGAAATACGAGGGATGGTCCATAAGTAACCGGACTATGCGGATTACTACACGGCCATTTGTTGTTAAAAAAAGAACACTGCAACATTCACAATCGTGTCTCCTCAGCATAGCATCTCTATTGACTTATTCATGATAGTTTTATATACATAATTGCAATACATTTGAAGGCCATGAACCCCTAACAAGTACCGCATAAATGTACCCAAACTGATAAAAATGTATAATGACGCTCGCTTTCAGACCTATGAAGATCTCTAAGCATAGTTTGAAAAAGGGAACAGATAACAGTTCAGCCATAAGTGCACATTTAGAATAGATCTAAGTAATATATAATCCGTACCATTTATATGCAAATATCTAACAAGCGGCTTTTACGGAATCCTTCTTGTGTTACAGCCATTATTATTAGTGAGACGTTTGTGTGGAGGCAGGAGACACTGTGTTCAACATTTCTAGACTAGTGTCGCCTTTTACATTTCCTGAATCATTTTGTTCCATTTTCGTAGTTGCTGTTATTTTCAAGCTTTAGGGATTCACTTTTTATTACGTTACAAATAGTTCAAAAGTGCATGCTTATCATATTTAAGCGAGTGAGATTTTTTGTTTTGTTGTGGAACTCAACATGTATTCATTAAAATTAACACAAAATCATGAAAATAAAAATGTGATCAGTTGTCCCTTTGCTTGACGTCCAATATTCAAAAAGGAGATGCCAACGTGTTTTTTACAGAACCGTCTCTCGTCTTGCGAACCGTCATGCGATCAGTGTACCGACTCTCTGTTGATCTACAAAATACCATTAAATATATCAGTGTCATCCGTAAATGTATATATACTCGGAGAGATGCAAAGTTCATTTGTCTTCTAAAGTACAAAAGGCAAGTCTCTGAAAGTCCCATGCATGCATATTAAGGTAGCTCACAAACCTTATACAGAATGTACGTATTTAGGAAGGGAATTAGTCAATACGGTGTCATGTGACAAACGGTGTCATGTGACACCACTAAGTACCACGTGACAGTAATGATACCACGTGACATATGAAGGAGAAACACCTGGCCAGGATCAACAATGTCATCCTAGCAGTGTATAAGGGTATATGTTGTAAAATTAGTATAAAACCTGGCTGTGTGAAGGGACTTAGATTATGAGAGAAAATACGAGCAGTGATCTGTATAAACAAACTTGACGTGATCTTGTTTTAAAGGTGGATAACCATATAAGGTGCCTCTTAGTTTTCAGCTTTATCCCCACATTTGGAGATGGTACATGACAGTAATATGTGGTTCACCAATAACCTGGCCTGTTGATAAGTGATCCTTGGTTGTCAGCTTCACCGCAAGTGACGGACACATTCAAACTGTATAGTACATTCGTTCGTGTAAATTTTATTTCGAAAACAAGAAGAACAAACAGAAGTTCCTAATCCTGGGTAATGTGATAGGTTTATTTGGAAAGGGTGGCGCATCCAAGATTTCTTGTGCCATTAAACGCTTTGGCATAATCTCTCGAAGCCGTAGATCATGGTTATTGTGCAAGGACGATGCCGACTGACCATGTTCTTGATACTCTCCCAGTCGAACTCGCCAAAGCAACAGCAGCACCATCTAATCATTAGGAAAGCTGATACTTGTTTTTGGGCGGAACACATTTTGTTTTGGTGGTACTATCTAGAGATGATGTTATGATGTTGTGTTGAGATACATTCACGTTTTGTTACTCTACCTTTAACACGAGACTGTAACCTGGTCCCACACCGAATCACAAACCTCCAGGCTTTCTTAATATCTCATTTATTTCGTCTAATTCGGGAAATTTGATCGGGTGCGAATCTGCAAAAATGTTACTAATCATGGCAAAACGAGTTGAATAAATCAAGCTAACGACGATTTTGTATAAAAATGACAGCATGAATAATACTAGAGTTACAATAATTATATACGTAAAATCTTCTTTAAAGCGTCTAAGTTTCATGAGTATATCAAGCGTCTTTTGATCCGGTTTTGTAACCATTGGTTTCTTTCAACGCGAGGCTAATTTCTCCTTTTATGCGGACCCATACTCAATTGAAAATAAAAAAGAAAGCAAATGTTAGGTAACCGAATCTCAAATTTACGAAGAACACACAGCATCTTGGCTAAATTGTTTACATATCTGACATATCGTTTTTAAGATAAATACTTATATCATTCCTGAGATTTAAATGTATTCATCCTCGATGAGTCACGATCGTTTGTTAAAGCAATAAAAGTTGTTTGACTTCTACGCTTGAATATGACTTCAGTAGACATATCATTTAATGTTACAGTAAATGCTTAGTATTGTTTATAACTAACACAGGGTATGCAACAACAATCTAGACAACATGACAATTAGAATATACTTAAATTCACAATGTTGCGTGGTAAGTTGGCAGTAGAAGTTCTGAAAAACGAACGGCGGCCGAACCGACCACAAACGTATTTATACGTTACACCTGCGTTTTTGCACGCAGACACCACGTACTTGCACGTACGTCCAGTTATGAACACCGCTTAAGACATTATGGGTCATCGAGGTAAAACTCATATCAAGCAACACAACAATTCACTCTACAAAATAAGTTATGCAGCACGACATCTAAAGCAACACGACAATTCAGTTATTTAAGAACAACAACTTTGGCAAAATAACCCTTCAAGCAACACGACAAATGAGGCAACAATAATGTTGAGGTAGCTCACCTATTGAGAGCAAACGACGATTGAAGCTGAACGTGTTCCTTAGACAGGTACCTCAGACACTGCCCCTCTAATAAGTCTGTGGTTTTTGACATAATAAATAAGGTTAAACTTTATTGCTGATGCGATTCAAGAGAGGACAGCTATATTGAGAAGATGTTTTAAAGTTTAGAAATTGTAAATCTAGAAAAGTTGCGGTTCGTAAGGGGTCAATCAAGAAAGGTTAAGGTTATGGACATGGCCGCTCAAGTGTGTTTCTAATGGAAAGGGTTTACCATCTTTTGTCTCAAGAGTATCGTCTTTGGAACTGGACTTAGTGCTACCAACACAAACTGACACAGTAACCGTATTGAGTTGTTTTTATTTCAAAGAATAATGCTATAGCATTAAAACCGATGGCAATGGATGAATATGTCTTCAATTATGGAATTGAAAAACGCTTAACTGCCTCTTGATTGGAGCTAGCTCGTTAATCTCCATTCATTGGTCGACGGTGAAATGTTGATAATTATCTGTTTGGGTTCATTAACATCTCTTAGCCTCTATAATTGTGTCATTAATTCATACAGAGGTAATCATCACTGCCTTAGAACATCCTTTATCTTTCTATGTCGATCGATAACATTTTATACTGGAGAAACATATGCAATGCTCGTGAATTTTGTCACTGTGTTGTCTTTGAGACTTAGAATTATGCTTCGTTACTACTGCATTATTATCTTTTTTTCACGGTGTATTTATGAAATTGTTGTGACACATGATTGGTTGTTTCTGTTGTTGTTGGTTTATGTTGTTCTGTTGCTTCGTTATCACTGAGACGGTTCTGTTGTTAAATGTTATGTATAGCTCGCCGACGATAACTCTAGTCTTGCATACAAACAAAACATAATTATTATGTAATAACAACACACCACGGGGGACTGGTCGCTTGCTTTAAGTTTAGTTTGAACGAGTTAATACATTAAAATTAATTATGCACAAGATTGAACAAATTTGAACATCGGAAATGTATTTTATTTCTAATTTTATTTGTCAACAAAGGCTTGCATTATCACCCGCGGACTATATATGTTTTAATTGAATTGTTGTCGTTTAGTTTTGGTACATTAACAATTGCTCTGTGCTGGTTTGTCCATGCTTTTTTATTTTGTGAAATGTTACTTCATTTCTACTCAAATTGTGTTCTAAAGTTTTACCGTGTATCATTGAAATTGCTGACATGGCCTTTCGGAACAATTTATTTATTTCTTTGACTCTGAACCTATCTAATCAATATAAGCCACCTGCCATGCATGCAGCTAAGATTGTTTGAAGAATAAATATAAAGCATAGTTAAATACTAGTATGATATGAAAACGAAGCATTCTATGCACAATTCTAAATGTATCATTTAAAACTAGTCAGCGTATTTATCAAATAATATATCACAATAATTCATGAACACATCAAACTATAGTTACAATCATCTAACGAGATAATCCCCATTCCATCACATAAGACAAAGTCATCAGTTATTCTAAGTGTGTAATTAATACGCCGTTTTAGAGTGTTTTGTTTATTTTGACAGGAATTTGTTTTCAGTTCATATGAAATAATCCCAATTCCCGGCATGCCAGCGTCTTTCTAGGGATACATTTTATTGCCCCGGATCAACACAGAAATAAAAGAGTGGAACATTTGCACCGCATATTTCCCGCCTTCCAAAGCCCAGTAAAGTCCTATAAAATCCCTTTATTAAACGTTTATAAAATCTCATTACATTTTATGAGCGGAAAATATGCGACAGAGCCGTGCTAGATATGTGCCCAACTAATAGGCTTATTTAGAAAAAGTTGAGCACAGGTGTTAATAAATGCTGGCGTTAATTCTAGAGAAATTTGGCGTTCATTTGTCTCTCAGCGGGCTTGCTAGATCATAACTTTCATAAAAACGCCACGAAAATAGTCCCGTCTATATTACTTAGTGTAAAACATTGTAGGAATGCGTGTAGCAAGGAGACGAACGATTTTATTTCTAACAAAAAATGTAAAATCAATGGAAGCACAAAGTGACAGCTTGCTAGGAAATAGCCATCAAAGTCAATGTTTAGATTGCTTGTCTTGGATCGGCCAAGTTTTATGTATTTTGCAATAATTGAATCTCAGCAACAAATAAACATGCAAAGTGAATTCATCATAGTTCGTTAATAAGTAAACGAGTTTAGATGGAACATTTCATTTATTCATTCTCTAAATAACCTCATTTGAGTTTATTTTTTATAAAAAGAATATATGCTGTACACTCATAATTAATGTGACTGAAAATGTAACACTTATAAACCTTTTGAAATGATATTCGTTTTCACTACAATCAGCAAAGTATGCAATTCACAATCTTTCCTAGATAGCTACCCTCCGCGGCAAACTCAATGAATGTCCTTGTATATTTTAACAGTAATAAAATGATATTATTAATTAATGTAATCGCTGAAATTGTCATTGGACACAAAGTAAATAATATTATTTCCTGTTCGTAATTCATCATCATTCTTGAATATTTTGCCAGTTAAAAATAATGTACTTCATTACTATATTCGCCGAAGAATAATGAATATAAATATTATTTCCAGTATTGCTATTCTTGCATGCTAGGTATAATATATATTTGCATATTTTGCCGGTAATAAAATAATATTCTTCATCATTGTTATAACTGTTACATGAGCCACACAATGATAAAAAGCATTTCCTGTATTACAACATTCATTATTCCTGCATATATGTCAGTGATAAAATGTATCTTTAGTTGCACATAATGTATGTTATCTACGATCAAGGGTTCTGTTACACAAAACATTTTGCTCTTTAACATCATGCTCTTTGGGTAGATATTGTCATAATTTTATGGCACCATGGTTCGTGTTTGTATGTTAGTTGTTAGATAAAACATGAGATAGACCGAGTGATCGTTCTTGTCCAATATGCAATAATTGTCGTCTTTAATTGTCGTAAAGCGTGGCTTCGTACGACAATAGGCGGACGGTACTAAACTCTAGCCAGCCTCTTATACGATTAAACTACTATAAAATAAGTCAGAAATGTCCAGAATGTTAAAAAAAGCCAATGCGCATTAACAAATTCGCTAAATTGAAATTCCGGACCTGCTGGGAGTTAGCTAAAACCGTGAGGAACTCATCGCGTTACTCCATAGAAACTAACCCGAACCATGTGGCCCTCAGCAGGCCAACAGCATTTTTTCTTATGGAAGTCGTAATCTGCTGAGAAGCCGATTCGTGGTAGATGTCGTAAAATGCTGCCATAAATCATTCGGGTTCCACGTAATGGCTACATAATGGATATATATTGAAGTTAAAGTATGTATCATTCCGCAAAACATGTCCACGTCGGCTGGTATTCTAGTCTTGTTCTAGAGGGTTTAAGAGAAATATTTGTCTTACATAGCTAAGGGTAATATGACGGTGTCTTAATGGAAACAGATGGATTAGCACTATGTTGTATTCACACTGCTCGTGAAGAATAAATACATTAAATAATTGTATGTTAATCAAATCTTAGTTTTTGATGAATCAAGATTATTGTGTCACAATTAATGCGTGTCTGTTTAGGATAAAATGACATCTAAATCCTATGGCCTGATACATGACCAACCAGTACCATTGAGTTTAAAATTCACTTTTTTTAGAAATAGTTGTTCATTATACATGTACTAACCTATATCAATAAACTATAATAATGCATAGTATTTTGAAAACCTTCAGACAAAACTACTTAATTTATTATTTTAAATTCGTAGCTGCAGCTGAAAAGGTGCACACAAATGACAAATTAGTAAACATACGAAAATCTTGAAATATGACTATGTGCTCATACTTGTTTTTGAGATTACAAGAGAAATCATTTTTAGTAAACATGTTGAATTTAAAAATCATTATTTACAAGTTTTGTGATTATAATTTTTCAGTTGGTCAAGCATTAAAGCTCCCACACAGGACCAATTTCAAAACAACTTATATATGTGGCGGTATGTCATCGATTACAAACCACCCATTAATAGCGACGAGGCTCATTTGAATGAACCATGACATCACCGTACTTGGAAGATTTAATAAGAGAATTTACTATCAGTGTCAACTATTTCCAGCTAATAATGTCAACATATTTTAATTCCCCACTTAATGTCGATTCAATAAGTAATACTAAAGAAGGAACTGTCCCAGTCGAAAGAATTGCGGGACTACCGTTAACCCATTACACATTGTTAATAAATTCTGTTCTGTTCGGTTAAACCTAAATAAATATAGTTTACCTGGCGGAAGAGCTTATGTTTATAACAGTTATACTTTGACTTTGAACGGACTTTAATGTTAAGCATAAAGTCGTCATTTAACTAAAACAAAAACAAAGAACAAAGTGATTAAGTTACTAAGATACTGATTATTAATAAACGACGGATGCTGTTCGTTATGACACGTGAACGACACTTGCTATGTGAGTTATGTGAAACAGAATGCTTACTCTCATAGCTTCTAAATTCATAACACATCAAGATATTCCCTGAACACCTTACGTTAAGATCCCGCTGTAATTCTTGCGAAATTTCATTCCATGCCATTTTCGTTCATTCTTTACCAATTAGTGAAACCACTTCAGATACAGCGTGATAGCAACACATCGTGATAAAAAGTAGCAGGACATCGCAACTTCTACCGTCCATAAACACTTATGAAATTTTGGATCTTGTTTCATTTTCTCAAATTTTAAAATTTATTTACCATTTGTTTTAATTATGCTACTCAGTTGTGCCTCTTGTGCGTGATGTTTAGCAAATGACGTTTAATAGAACCAATGTGTTTATACATGCTCTGGGTAAGAGCGAACTAATAGCGCCTGTTGAACTTGACGCGAATAACCGGCTTAGTGTGAGGGCACATTTATTGTGTCAATTGAGGGTAAAGCTTATAGTAATTGCTCCACTTTTTAATTTGGATTTTTTATTAGCTGAATTGACGGTCTTCATTAAGTTGAGAATAATAATGATAACTTCTGCACCTGATGTTCCCAATGTACTTATAATTGAGTTTCACGTCCTAAAATGGTTTACAATTAAGGAAATACTCTGACCAATGACCTTATTCGCAAACATTGTAAATCTAAAACTCAGATTATGAAATGTTCTATTCGATTCCATTTTGTTGTAAATGTACCTATTTTGACACAAATGCGTATACATGTGGTTAAATCTAATTGCAAGCAATTGGCAGTGATTATAAATGTTGTCAATTTTAAGGCTATGACAGAGTTTCAGTCTAACAACTTCGGTTAATAAGGCCCCTATCCATTTTGTCTGGAAATAGTTAGCAGCCAGCAGAAGATGTCAACCAGAGGAAGGGGGGCATTGAACATTGGCAGAGATATGGACAACGTCAATGACGTCAGATGGCATTGACTACAAAAATTCTACCACCGTTTTGAATTTCATTAACCATTTAAGTTGCTGCCATTTTGTCGCGTATATGAACTTTTTTCCTTACTTAGTAACTTCAAAAACTCTGAAACGTGTGGCACGTTAAAATCAATGCATGTTTGGTTAAAAGCTCTTTCTTAATCAATAAAATGCAAATAAAAACAACTCTTACAACTATTAAAGTAAGCCAATTTCGTCAACCCTGTTTCTAAATTGTGTTTCTCAGAAAACTGATTGATGCCAGTGATTGTAGGTTGGTAGAATTAAAACTGACATGCACGCTTACTACAAACTACGTTTCCTTTTAGTTTTTATCCAAATGCATGTTAATGAGCTTAATGGCTCCTCTGCCTTCAACTATAGCTCACAGGCAGAAATTTTCTCCGGAGCTATTTATTTGTCGAAAACAATTTCATTGACATCATGACAGTTTTCGGCATGTCTCTTTCATTTACATGCAACGATGCCAATGAACGCCAAGTCACTTGTATTTATCCGCAAGGTACTTATTTTCTTAATACACTGTATTGCGACTTTTGTAACTAATTTTAACAATTCGAAATTGTCGCATCTAATTTCTAAATTCTTGACCTAACCCGGTGCTATAAATGACAAGTTTAACACTAGTAGTAATTACTGATGGCCCAGATTGTCCGATTGAGAACAGATAAAGATTTGGTCACTATAGATCGACGGATAAAAACGCTGATAAACATAGAAAGCATTGCCGGATAATTTCGGGTTGTCCACCTAGTTCGGACAAGTTTAAATATATCTTCCCATTGACCACAAGATAAAAATGTCAACTTTAAGAAAATAGGGCTATGTAAGTGTCCAGGATTATAACAAATGAATTTACCAGAGGGGTCGATTTGACATTTTTTGTTGTGCTGTGCATTCTTTCCTATGAATCATTTTGCGGTTTTAAATTCCATTTGGACAAAAGTAATTTTGAAAATATTTTGTACATGTGTTCGTGGGAACATGCTGACATTTAAAAGTATCGTCCTGGTGGTTGAAAAACTCATTTTCAGAGCCCAGAAGCAGCGTTATTATCGTTCGAGGTTTTCAAGGTTTTCTTAATTTCTTCTCACATAGAAGCATACATATTAGCAATTTTTCATTTTCATAGCACAACCAAAATTTGCAGAACATGGAGTCTATGTAACTGCAATTGCGTTTTTCTTGAACGTTTAATTAACATTTTATATATGATACAACCACTGTCCAAAGGTTGCAGCAATGTTTTGTTTGGACGCAAATATTTTTTTTTTAAGTTTTAAAGTGAAAATTATGTGTTTGTTTGTGTTTTAATATTACAATAAGGTTTGCTATGTTCCTTTGGAAAAGCCCGTAAACTTCCAAAAGTGAACATTGTACCGTAATAGATGCCTTATGAAAGACAAGACAGGGCCTCCACCGACGAATAAAATATCTTCTTTAGCACATAATACCACGTATCAATCAGTTTCTAGACCTCCAAGGTGTCCTCAGTAAGAAGAACCAGCAAAACTATTTTTTATACCAGATTTTGCAATCTTCTGTTGATATTTCAAGTTTCGCTGCCCGACTAAACAATACCACGGATACTACCAACTGAAACCCGCTAATCCTCACCAGCAGCAACATCAGCTGCAAGAACAAACAACCTTTCACTAGACAACAACAACAACAACAACAACAATAATAATAATAATAACAACAACAGCAACAGCAACAGCAGCAGCAGCAGCAACAACAACAACAACAACAACAACAACAACATCAGCAACTGCATCAGTATGCAGCTCTAGATTGCTTGCACTCACCGGTTGTTGAACCAACCATGTCATATTAAATCTACAGCTGCCTGAGTTCTCAAGCCACTGCAGCAAGTCCCAACTTATAATTATCTTTTTATAAAAACTTCATATTATCAGACCTGTGTAGTTAGAAGTTTGACCCCTTCCTCGGAGTTTGTAAGTCGAGAAACGAGTACCACGCTTAAATGTCTGAGAAATACGGGCATTCTGCTAACAAGCGACGTGTTTCATGTTACTGTAACACATCCGAACTCACTATGTACAGCGATGTTCAAATCTCGATGTTATTTCTCGTTCTTACCGAGACGGGAACGGGTAATGATCGGTTTGGCGAGAATATAACTAAAGAAAATTCGACAGATGTCACAGGGAATGGCTTTATGCAACAAAATTAGGGGTTTCGTAAATTTACAAGCGTTGTTTTGAACATTAAGAGAGAAAATTACTTTGAGTACAGAAGATGTTGGAGGCCCGTCTTGTATTTCTTTGGCTGTGTGGTTTCCTATAGGGGAATATAATAGCGCATGGTTAAAATAGAATTTCAGTGTTTTGTTAAATTGCATTTTATTTCCGTTAGTTCCGAAATATCGACATGTATGCAAAGTGCATATTTCAGCTTGACTGTAATTGTTTGGTATATGCAAACTTACATACACCCTCTGTCGATGTTGTGGTTACATATTTTATTGATATTCTTAAAAAAGGTATGAGAAAATCCGACAGGGAAGGTAGCACTCAACCGAACCAGCCGTTCACAAAAATCAGAAACACCACGACACAACTACCCTGAGCAGTGCCAACAGAAACCCATGCCGAAACGGCGACCAAATGAGGCACAACAACCCCGGGACAGTGACGTAACGTTATGCAACCTAAAGCGGCCTTTAAAGCGTTGTATTTTGTTTATTTCTTTTATATAAGCCGCTTTGTAGATTTTACGAACTTTCTTAATAAATGTTTTTTCGGGAATAGCCTGTATTTGCCAAGCAGCATTCTGCCGAAATATGACTGCAGGCAAGCTCCTTTAGCGCCTAATTAAGGGAAGCAACCGATAGGGAACACAATGAGGGACGTTTCGTTATTGAAAACAAATGTTATGTTTGCAATTAAAAATTCATAGAAAAAACCTCTGTTGTCACCAAAGGCATCCTTTGCAGTTAATAAATTTCATTCTTAAAAATAAAGTAACGAAATATGACATGAAGACGAAAGTACAAACAGTGGACCTTTTTTTAAACAAACACTATTATGTGGACGCCGAGGAACGTTTCAGATACACCACCTTCCAAATATTTACATGATTCACTTGCTCGCAAAATGTTGCTTAGGGTGTTCAAAGGAGGCAGCTATTAGATTGTCATACGAAGAACATATTGTCCAAAATATCGAGAAACAATATTTATAATAATATTTATGCTGCACTGATCTGCTGTGAAACCCCCTAAAGGGCCACAATTTGGGGAACAACACTAATTATAGGCTTCGACTGTCAGGGCGTTTTATTCACAATAGGCATTGCTAATATAAAAGAAATAAACAAAATACAACGCTTTAAGCATTGTTTATTCTCTTGCCTTGACTTAAGTTGAAACTGCGACAATTTATACTGCCAAAATATTTCATTTGGAATGAGACAATAATGGTTTAACTGGCAATAAATTTCTCATTAAATCAGCGTTCCCAGCACTTGATTATCGACCACGTTATGATGTATGCTTTGCCGAAATCGAGTTAGTTTTAAAGTTATGTAAAACCAGAATGCATTGCCATTTATGAGTTACGACGCTGTTGTTAGCTTTTCGGTTGCAATAACATTGCAATTAAATATGCACGTTTAGAAAATACACTGCGTTATATGAATGTTGCTTATTGCCATTTTTTTCATTTCGGTGTTTTAATGTGTATCTGTTTCTACCGTGAAAATCGTTTTATAACGGACACAAAACGTGGAACTGATTAAAATATGATGTAAACCGCGTGGGCAATAGTTTTAAAATATTGCAGCACTGCATAATGTTAAACATGAAACAATCATTATAAAACGCCTGCGGTAGTTATACCCGTTAAACGTGAAACCTTGCTTCCTGCAGATAACACGCATTTTTACGACGTTTTCTCGCTTTCATTTAACATAAATAGCAACGCATGGTGTTTGCCAAAACGCTCTTTTAATGTAATATGCAAAAACAATAATCTTTAAATGAGATTTTCATAATCAAATTATGTTAAATCTGTCGCTGCGCACATCTATTTGAACTTTAAAAAATACAGGAAATTCGGAAAATCAAAAACACGCTTCTTAGCAAACAAAATCATTCGGCTTAAAAATTAGCTCCGCAACAAATTGGAATTAATTCGCATTTATTGGTTTAAACTTAATAAAATCGTATTAAAATCTAAGCAGGTGTTTTCCACGCTGCGTTAATGACATCGGTAACTTCGGGTGTTTCCGCCCACTAACAATTCCCGTCTGTCGTAATTAAATGGCGGGAAAGTCAGAAAATTATAGTGGTGTATGCGGGGCGTCTTTGGGCGGTGAGGGGAGGTCTGCTATATTTCACCGGGACTTAGAAAATAGTAATTTTCGGAAGGGAATTAGAAAAGCGTCAGTAACTATACCATTCTTTGCGTGAATTAACAAGCGGGGACGTTATTTCAATGGTAGTTGATTTAACAATACACATACGACTTGTTTATTGACGTAATTAAGGTAAATCATTGCCTTAGTTACGACGGTCGGTTTTATAGAGTCGGAATGGCGTACAACGACAAGACAGGGGTCACCATTTAGACTGGTTTGATGAAAAATAATCAGCTATCGCCTCAGTACGTTCCGAAAGAGACTTTTAATCGTGGTGCCGTGTGTGATACTGGGTCGTGTACTGAATGATTCAGTGGTGCTTCGTGAACTTTGATATCTTATATGCCATGCACATATATCGTACAATATCGAGTATAGCCTTTATTTTATTTGCCGGTCAGCTTTCTGCTAAAAATGACAGGCAAGTGTGTGCCTTCACCTAGATTTGAACACGGGTCGTCGGATTAGGCGGCAAGCGCGATAACCACTGAACATCGACTGCCTTAAAAATTAAAAAAAAACAAATGCACATAAAACAACCATTCTCATAGGTGCCGTCGCCCACATGGGATGACCCGGTGGCGAGAATATATCAAACATTATCAAACTATATAACAACAATACCTACAATTCAGCTGTCTATTCCTCCACGCGGCACATGAACAAAAAACTTTTTTCGAGGAGACAATTGCTATTTTTTCAAGCTTATAAACTCTTACATTCAGTCCACGTTAAATAACGTTTCATTTCCAAACATCATGAACATATTTTGCATGTACTAGTACACAATGTATTTCTTTATTGAAATCACTTTAAGATAAGTTTGACAATTTCATATAAAATATATTAATTTTATGAAACCGGTAATGTGCAGAGTTTGTTTTAATTGTATGGGTTCATTAACTTCATTTTTATGATTTTTGAGTAGAAATAAGTATTTCTACTATTATTCCAGGTCAATATGTGTCCTTATTAAAATGGATCTCAAAGGTTATAAATATGCATGTATCAGAAATGGAATTTGTGATATAAAATGTGAACGAGGGAAGTTAAAAAAACACATTTTGTAAAAATGTACGTATATTTCAGATGACCATTTCTAACTTATATCAATTTCAAACTTATTCCAATAAAAAAAATACGAAGAAAAAGAATAATTCGCGCATATTTAAACCAGGTGTCTTTTTTAATTCCTTCAAAAGCTTGTTTCAGTTTTAATGAAAGTATGGTTAGGTTTTTTACCCTTATTGAACATCAATTAATTTTCATTTAACATTATTAACTTTAGAATGGCGTAAAATCAATGACATATAATTTCAGTATTTGTATAATTAAAATTAAACTGATCATTAAAGAACGATCATACATTTAATAAGGACATATTGCTCAGTTTATAAATGTCCAGTTATTGAATTTCGACATTTGTATTTGATTGAAATTTGAACAAATATGACTACACTATTTAAAATGGATATGTTTCAATTTAAAAGTACCAAAACGTATGCAACCTATTTTTGGCATTCATATGTAAAGTATATGTTTATGACGCTTTGTAATTTGTTATATTGGTAAGATTTTTAGAAATAAATATGCTTTAACTCTCAACAAACAAAAAGCTTTCTGCTTTATTGAAAGGGAATTTTAGGGAACTCGTAAAAAATATCTGCGAGGATACGGCGAGTTTTCTCTGGAATTATATCTCTCCCAGAAAACCAGAAACAAAATTATTATATCATAAAAAGTTTTTATAGACCAGCGCTGGAAAGGTTGACTAATATTTGTGGCTTTATAATTTATTATTTATATTTAATCGTTTGGATTCATTAATTTTATTATATATTAATTGTCCGAGACTATAAAATATATGTACTCCGTGGAACATACGTTGTTCGTCATCTAATTATTCGATTAAATGGCAAATAAAATTATTTTTTTAGTATTATTAATTAAGAAGTAGTACTACTAATTAAGAAAATAAATGTATTAATATTCGCCGTCCGTTGAGAAAATTACATATTTAAATTCACCAGACTTTTTGTCTGATTTTATATATTCACACGCTTATACTAGCGTCTCCAACCCGACCATCATAGAAACAACATTATTCTTAGAAACATGTTATTATCGTATCAAATTAAAATTCAGAACTTTTTTCCCAGCGAAACGGTGTTTTGTTTTTATTCTTTGGCGACATTTCGCTACTTTTCGGTAATTTTTGTTCGGCTTTATATTAGGAACAATGTCTACGCTGAAATTAGGGCGGGGTAACAATTATGTCAAAAAGTAAAAACAACTTCATGAGAATACATACAGTAGTTTTGTTTGAGTTTAATCACAAAATCAAGAAAAAAATAGTGAAATATTTTCCCCAACTGAAGTCCTATCAGGATTTTGACTTGTCAAATTATTCTGCTATCCCGTTATATCAAGATTTTAAAATGAATAATATCACATACACTGTGAGCGCAATGGGTATCTTAACCCTAGGGTTAGAAAAATATCTTCTCTATTTTTTCTAGAAGAAAAGTATTTTCGATTCGTTGAAATAAGAAACGCTATTTTAAACGTACCGACAAAATGCATTTTATAAATATGTTGTTTCTTGACAAATATTATTGTATGTTGGTTTTGTAAACACAAACTTGTGGAGCAATAACTTCGTCCAAGGTTGACAAACCACGTAATGTATGACGGATTGTTTTGCTTGTTTAATGACCGTGTCGTCATCGGGTATTAAACTCTATGACAACGATGCCATATCATAGTAACAGTACAAAAACTATACCATACTGTCGTAAGACTGTACAATAACCATGACCTTATATCGAAACTGTACAATAAATGTGACGTCATGTCACTACTGTTCAATAACTAGATCTATGACGTCATGTTAAAACTGTACAATAACTATGACGTCATATCGAAACTGTTCTATAACTGTGACGTCATGTCAAAACTGTTCAATAACTATGACGTCATGTTAAAACTGTACAATAACTGTGACGTCATGTCAAAACTGTACAATAACTGTGACGTCATGTCAAAACTGTTCAATAACTACGACGTCAGATCTACATGATTCTACAACTATAATGTAATGTCATCTATTTAATAACTGTGAAGTCATATCAAAACTGGTTTACAACAGGGGCGTCATATAAAAACTGTTCAATAACTTTGACGTTTCATCGTAAATGCATAACAACTATAATGTAATGTCATAAAATGTACAATGAATGTGACGTCATAAATTTTGCATCACATTCCACGTGGCCTAACTATCTTGTATAATGTTATTATTATAGTTTGTTTATAAAACAATCTACATCGCTATTTGACATAATCAAAACTGTTCAATAAATGTGTCGTTTACATTCTAACTGCATGACGTAATGTAGATCTAGGTTAATGTATGTAACAACTGTGTCGCCATACCCTTAGCTGAAAATATCTCTGACATCATAGCCCGACGGTAAAGCAAATAATTATGACGTCATGCATACAATGTAGATCTACCTCAAGAATTATCACATGATGACCGTTATGTTCCACATGAGAGCAAATGACTGAACAATGTTCTCTAACATGACTGTGTGATAAGAAATATTTGACGCCACGAGCATTTCTACTTACGTTATTTTGGTCAGAACTATAGTAGGCCTAATGTGCTTAAAAGGGCCCGTCACTACCTTAATGCTACGGTCACATTTGCCCTACGATGTCCGTACGGATTTATCAACTCGTACGAGTAGGCTACGAGTCCAAAATATTTCAAATCCTAAAGAAATTTTAGGTTTTTAGCTTCTGGTCAGAGCTCGTACGGACCTCGTACGATTAAAAGAGAATGTCTCGTACGATGTCCGTACGGACATCGTAATCTTCGTACGGAGATCGCACGGTGCTCGTACGGAGATCGTACGGGGCTCGCAAGGTACTCGTAGGTCAATCGCAGCTCGCAAGTCACTCTTACGATGTCCGTACGGTGTCCGTAAGGTGTCCGCACGATGACCGTACGATCTCAGTGCGAGAAGAATTTTATTTTTCGACATATTTCAATTTCGCCTGGTCACATTAGTCGTACGAGCTCCGTGCGAGTCGAAATTTAGCAAGCCCGTACGGAGTCCGTACGGGATCCGTACGGGTATTGTAAACTCTTACGAGCATCGTACGGATTTTCGTAACTCGTAGAGGACTCGGGAGCTCGGTGAAAATTTTCCACCGAGCTCCCGAGTAGTCTACGAGCTCGTAGGTATTATTGAAGTAGGGAACTCACAAGAAAGCTGACATTACCTATTTTTAGTTATTATTATATATAAGATGATTAAAGAATGGTGGAATTTTCATGTCATGTTTATAATGCAAGGAAAAAACGTTTAATTACTTCTTGATCGACATTGAACGATCAGTGCTATATACGTGTATAGAGTTTCTTATAGTACGATGAGTATATGCATTAAAGTACATGGAATACATGTATATTGCACATTTGACATAAACTAAAAGATAAAAAGAACACATAGATGCATAGATAAATATTTATATGTACACATAAGATATGTGCACGCGAATCACGGACATGTCAATTAATTTTACGTTGAGCATGAGCGGATCCAGGTTTGGTGAGGTGGGGTCCAGGCTTCTGGAATGTTGGGAAAATATGGCCATCTTACATTAGGAGACGAGTACGTCTTGTGTTATGTTATGTTCTTGTGCTAGTCGGACCTAGCAAAATAACCGGTAGGACATCTTCATAATACAATGAACGGTCGGCGTACATATGGCTAATTTGACTGAAGCCGAATGTCATGCGGGGGATTGTGTAGCATCGAGTGACGACGACCAGGGTCATTTAAAATATATTAAAAATATACGTTGCTACTCATCGGTCGGTGTCTGCGCGATCATCAATATCATCGGGTACATATCGGATACACGGGAGGATGGAAGAGACAGAATGTTAAACGGCATGTGGGACCCCTAGCCTTTTCGAATGTACAACTTGGTTTCTATAACGTTTTAGGTGTAGACCTTTGAGTTTACCAACTAGTCCTTTTCTAGTTGGGTGGAAACAATGAAATGATTTCCGAATGACCATATGTCCCGGTCGAGATTAAAACCTTTGATGGACTTGTCGATCCGTATTCTAGAGAACTACCCACGCAACCACAGTCTGAGTGTCACCCGAATGGTTGATTATACCACATGTTAAAAGGCTTGTTGACGTACTTACATGTTAAGTCTTCTTAAAATCATTTAAATACTTCTTTCAAAAGCTAGTAGCGTCATTATTATAATATAACAGCTATACCTTTATTTTAAGAGACAATTCGGTTGGAAAAGTCCAGTCTTCCCTGTAGAACTCTGCTCATACCTGATTCTATATATATTCTATATACAATCATACAAACAATGACATATAAAGTTACTGGGTGTCGAACATGCCATATTTGGTGGCCAGACTTGTCACATCATGGATAAACCTGGCCACCTAGAATCATAGACCTACACGCATTAGTAATCTGTCAGCACCCTGTATTTCGTTCTGGATATGCTAACCAATTATTCTTTCCCAAAAACAAACATAGGCAATATATATCAAAGTATATAGTCATTTTATTTTTTTCGTATAAATATACTAATCATTGCACTAAATATTTGTTTTGTATTTAAAGCTATATATTTAAAAAATAGCAGATGTTAAAATTGAAGGGCATAATTATAATTATGTATTAACTTTGGCTTTCATTACCTAATTTATGGTTTGTTTGTTTTTTAAATCGATACGTTATAATTATCTTTATACCGGATCTTAGATACTGGGTACAGATGCAGCATTGACACAATAGCTGTTAAACACACGTATCATCAATTCGATATTGAAAAATGTGTCGAAATTTCAATATATTGTCTATTACATATTGTTACATACACATGACAATTAACATTGTTGACATAACTGCTGTCATACTGTTCACTATCTAATACTATGACGTTGACCGTTAAAGTCCCGTGCGAAATACGTCTGACTCAAATTATATACGAGCTCGTAGACAGCTCGTAGACAGCTCGTAGACAACTCGGGAGCTCGGTGAAAAAGTTTTACCATGTCGCCGAGACCTCTACGAGTCGAAAAAATCCTTACGATACTCGTACGAGTATTAGTATTCGTACGGGCACCGTACGGACTCCGTACGGACGTCGTGCGAGTTCAGCAAAATCAACTCGTACGGAGCTCGTACGGAGCTCGTAGGGCAAATGTGACCGTAGCATAACTCATCACAAAAAACAAATATTAATTTGAATCATTACAGAATCAACATGTGATTTAAGACTATTTTATTGGAGAAAAATTTATGTCTGTCACGTCGTTACAGTACAATAGCCATGCAACATTACATTACGTTACGTTACGGCATATTCATATCCTTTAAGTGAATTTAACTTTCATTTCCGGTGACGTTGTATTACTAACGCATTCTGGGTAGATTTCTCATACCAGTTTTTATTTCAGATATTTGTTTTGTTGAGTATTTTACAGAAATACAATATGAAATGTATACGGCGGAAAATGTATTGGCAAAAAATCTTGGTATATGCTTTGCAAAGGGGGAACTTTTTAAGACACTAAAACCTTCAATTGGCGGGGAAATCTTTTAATGCTAAGCTACCTAAATTAGCCATAATTGGTCAATTCCAGCAATTTCGCTTTCAAAAACGCCAGGCTCGGCATAAAACTGGTGCATAATGATCCGTTGTAGGACGGATTCCGTGAAATTGTCATGAAAATGATATATTAGGACGTCAAATGTTTTAGACATAACCCACTGTAATGATATGGTGCGCTAGACGCTTGGAAATTTAGTATGAATTCGAAAGCGATAATAGTGAACGAATGGATATTTAGAATAATCAAAGGATCCACTGAAAAGCTAATGAGTTAATTGTCTCTTCTCTGGACCTTTTCAACGAAAATGAATAAAGACGTATGAAATGGAAATTGCGGACGCTGAACTACGGACCGGTACGGAATGGGATGTCATTTAGCATGATCATCACGGTTGAATACGAAAATAATTAATCTCCCAGAAAAATAAGATGCGCAATAAGATGCTCATGAAAACTTCTTTGGCTCCGAAAATATTTGATCCATTTTCTTCATTCTTGCTTTTGGTAGTGAACCGGCCCTAATATGGTCTTGTACAAAATGGCACTTTGTAGGTGGCCCTTAGCATTGAGTTCCATGCTGAGCAAAAGTGTGAATACGGACCTGTGACTTGGTGGCCTTAATTAAAATGAAATATATTCTTTATGCTGCTATCATTGTAGAAGTAGCATTGTCCACAATTGACTTGCAACATAATATACGGACACAAAGAAGGGGGCAGGGCATACCTGCACCTTCATGAAGATACAGTGACACAAAATGTGAACCACAGGGGTGTATAATTATTACTTAGTGACTAATTGCATATGTGATAGTATAAAATTTGATTTCATTTTATTAAAATGGAATTTTGAGAGGAATGTTTTGGCGTATTTCTTCTATTCATATTTCAATCATTTCAGCATATTAGACATGTGTTCAAATGTGTTCATATGAAATTATCTAACAGCGCTTCATTCATACGTCTATAGAACTTAATGGTCCGTATTGAAATTGGTTATTTCGATTTTCTTTTCAAATTTTGTCACTGAGTAATTTTACATTGCCTCATATGTTTTTGTTCAGGGTGTTAGTGATTCGTTTTATTGTCTATATCGCTGCTGCAAGCGACCTACCGCACGTGCAAGCAAGCGGTACTGGGCGTGCTGACAAAGGCGTTGAGGTCCATACTACCCCTGACGCCCATCTTGGCATTTGGCGGCAAAACAAGGCGTGAGAATGGGCGGTAGCTGTCGTTTGCTGAGGATCAGGAATGATATGGACGTTTTTTTGTGAACAGTCATAATTATGTTGAGGAAAGTAGCAGTTTGCGAACATGTAGCGTGTGTAATAAATGACTAAAACAAAGATGGCGTGTCGAGATCTCGTCAAATCTCGCGTATGGGAGTAAACAGGCGGGAAAAGGCGGGATTGGAATGGAAAAGGGTAGAAAATAGTTATAAATTAATTTATATTTGGTTGTTAATCTGATTTTGTGGATTCCTTTTTTCTAAAACATGCTTGTGTAATCTGACGTCTTGGTTACTGAAGTTTATGATTTGTTGCAGATAGACGTTTACGAGCAATAATCCTTGCATAGTTCTTGCAAGAAAAATTCCTGGGGATGTGGATAAATTCTGCACCTCATTAAATGCATTTCTTATGAAGTTTCAGTAAGTGCAAAATGTCTTTAGTTTCTTTCAAATATTCGCCATTTGATATGGAACACAAGCAGTAAATTAGTGAGAATCAACTCTTCAAAAGGAGGCGTGTTAGAATCAAACATGCATATACATATAACCTGTCATATCATTACATTATAGAGAGTTTGGTGCACGGTCGAAATTGGATTTATTACTAAAACCAAATTTAAATACCTAACTTTCATTTTTTGTTTTTTACTTTAAATTATTTGACAAAGGAATAACAACTGTCATGATTTCGAATGTCACGTGTAAAATAAGCGTCATGACGTCATAGTTATATAAAATATGTTCATATTATGTGTCTATAGCCTCTATAAAATGAAGATGCTATTGACGATTATTAATTTTGAGTTAGTCTGAAGGTCATGTTTACCGTATGTTATTAATACGGTTCATCGGTTGAGTTATATCGTCATTTACGCCTGCATTAAAATGGTTACCTAACCGTATAGTGGACACATGCTGATATATTCAAGTTCGTCAATAACAAGAATTGACTTTTAAAGGTTCATTCACGTCCCCCAAATATTCAAGTCATAATCTCTTCAGAACAAAATGTTTAACTCGCTGTGATAACCGGAACTATAGTCAAAGGTCAATCAGTTAATGTAAATATTTAATACCACCTCCGCGATAAATAGTCCCTTTCGCAATGACTAAACCAATGACCATTAAGGCTCGAACAGCATTCAGGGTTGTTCCCATGACCCCTGAAATTGACCCGAAATCATTTTGTCGCTGGGAGCGTAATTATTATGTGGAGACCCGAAAAGAAGCAATAAAATCGGTCTTAAAATTTACGACTTTTTAAAATACTTGAAATGTTGGTGGAGAAGATCTTGTACTCGTTTAGAGTAACATAATTATATTCAGACAAATGTTACCATTTCATTTAGTTTTGGGAGTGTTGATATAGCAGTTTTGTATGTGTTGCTCTATAGGCATGTGTGTGGAAATGTATTTTTAAATTTTAAATGTGGTTGCACAGTCGTCTCCTGTTTGGTATCTTGTTGTTTCAAATACATGTACACTTATTCTTACATCCTCTATTTCGATATTATGTTTCTTTTAAGCAATACACACGCGAATGACATGGAATTGGAGATCCATTATAATGGCGTCAACTACAATATGGCCGTTATCTTGGTTTATAACCAAAAATTGCAACAAGGGATTCCAAACATCTCAATGTCTGAATCTGACATGTGACCCACGGAGCAGTAGAGCGGCTGTGTCCCCTTAGCCACCACGCGTATAAAGCTTACAAAACTCCTAACTTGCATTGCTTTCTCATATTTTGACTGCAATATTTTAGTATAATTTATTGACGTCTTTATTTTCTTGAACATCCAAGAAAACTTCGATAAACTGTCACTTACGGTCCTCCGTGTTAACCAGATGTGTGTTCTAATAGCTTGAACAGGAGGCTTTGGCGTACTTGTATATGGATTGAATAAAAAAGAATATTGCTTTTTGTGGCTAAACACATGAACATGTGTTGTCTACATTAACGTTAATGCCCGTACACCACCACCGTTCTTATTGATTAAAACAATATAACCATCTAGGCAAGTAACATTAACACATTATTTTTAAATTGGTTAATTATGATAAAACATATAAGTCCCATTAAGTTATATACAGTTCATGGTTAATATATTGAAAGTATTGAATCACCTGCCAGGATAGACTTAGCCAGTCAATTATATTATTTTAATGATAACTAATTATTTTAAACCATTCGTGTTTTTTTTACTTTTCTTGATAAACTTTCATGAGGTTTGTTCATTGTGAATTGCACCGGACTGTGATCGACGATATCTGGATATGACTCTCCGACATGTCATGTGACGTTTTGACGTGTCATGTGCCGTTTCGACGTGTCATGTGACGTTCTGATGTGTCATGTGGCGTTCCGGTGAGTCATGTGACGTTTCTACGTGTCATGTGACTCTCCGATGTGTCATGTGACATTCCGACGTTTCATGTGGCATTCCGATGTGTCATGTGACGTTCCTATGTATCATGTGACGTTCCGACGTGTCATGTGACGTTCCCATGAGTCATGTGACACAATACGGGCATTGGTCCTCTCTCCATCTTTGGGCCATATCAGCTTTATGTCGGAGAACCTGTTAAATGTACACTGCTGGTACATGAACATTATTATTACTGCCGGGAAAATGACGTTGATCAACTGACCGTTGTATGCAGCTGAACAAATGATGTCAAATCAGTGTTTAGACCGCAACATGTTTACGTACACCAAACCCGTGTTCAAAGGTCACCTTGTTACAAAAACTATGATTGAATCATCCCACAGTTTGCATCGATTGCAAAGTAAATTTCACACCTTGTACATGATATGTAACCTATTGAGACAGACCACCTGTTAGCAAAGACCACATACGTGAATTTGGTCCTTTCAAATTGGTGTTTTATAGGCAGATTTGCCTGTACTGTTACCTCTACCAACCATCCTAAACAAGTTAACCAAATTAATCAAAACAACCCTCCACGTTGTTTTCTAGTATTTGTTGTATCAAATAACTTTTGAATTATTATATATTTGAAAGTCACCCAACTTGAGATTTTCCCCAATTTTGAATCATCATCGTGTACAATGTGCTAGCGACCACACTTACCGCGTAGCTTAAAACCACTGATCATATATCATGCTAACTCGTTATAGGACGTATTTACATTTCAGATGTCCAGGTTTCACCTTTTGACAGCGAAGTTAATTTATCAGTAATAAAATGACGATCAGTTGCCGATTTAAAGGTTAGAACGACATTTTCCTTTACTACCGTGATTCATTTTGTGAGAATGTCATTCATTAATTTGAAAGATAGATTTGTACACTTAATCTGTTACATTAATCTCACATTCACTGTGTTCTTCTTCCTGTCCTTAATATGCTTATACTACACTAATAGTTCATATATTACTTACAACTAAACATTATCTCATGGGCATAAAAAGCGAAATCGCTTAGTGTCAAAAATGATATTCTGCTTCAATATTAGTACATTGTATATGAATTATATTCTGACTACTTGACTGGATACTATACTTTTCCAATCATTATATTTTCAATTTTAGCAATTCTTTTTGGAGGGGTGGGCTTAATTGTCTATGTTTGAGGGTACAAAGGGAAAAACATAAACAATGAGTAGAAAGACTCCTTTAGTTAAGCATACGGGCACTGTTTTATCAAATGATCTACGAACATTTTAAACTTACGCTCAAATTTAAATTCCATATAATGCGTTTACATCTGCAAATGAGGAAAATATATTGTCTTAATTCATTAACTGAATTAATTAACGGATGCTTTTACCTATCGATTTACCAGAATTTGAAGCAGTTTCATAATTATAAAGGATTCAAATCTAAACGTAAATTAACGATTACCGTAAACGCTTTAATAAAACAGTGCCCCGGTCTGTATGTACAGAAACATAATTTATTTGTTAAACTCAACTACAGTTAATACAGTTAAGTCGTACACATTGTCAGTTGGTTGGACCTTACAACGTTTCATGGGCATGTACTTGTCTTCTCGTACTAGCTTGATCTTCCAGAAGCAACCATGAAACCTCCTCCACATAATGGTGAACATGAACATGAATTTGCTCCACTCGATCAATGCTATCTTTGGCAATTGACGTTTGCGATTGTAGCTCTATTTCCTGGCACCGTGATATATTTTGCAACACATTCTTTCACAGGCTATTACCATTACCATGACTTGTGTTTATTGGAAATTAAACTAAATGTACATATCGATGGCTTAGAATTAGAAGGTCGTAAGTGCCACTTACGACCTTTTAAGATTCATACACATTTAGAATCATCATCACAAGGCGCTTCTCATGAGCCCATTTTCATAAAAATCCGAACTTGTCATGTTGACCAAATTGAAGTGGTAAAAGTTTGTTTTACCAAAAGTATAGAGTAAATGTCAGACAGTTTTTCCGTGTTTTCTCAAAATATCGATTTGGTAGTTACGACATTCTAATTCTAAGCCATCGATATATGTTACAGCGATGGGCTGACTCTACGACAAAGTCACCGAATGGTCGTTAAACGTCAAACAAATGAATTTACAATCCAGTGATACCACTGACTATTAGAATGACAAGCGTGATTAAGATTCGAGTAATTCACCCATATAGGGGCCCGATGTCCCCTTTTTCTCAATAAAATCACTTCATAATTGATAGAAAACAAAATGTCCGTCAAAGACTGGCGCGCAATTTACTGTTTCCAAACATACAAAACCGAGACGGCCGTCACTTCATAGCTTGCGGAAATATTCGAGAAAAATTGTTGGTAATGATGATAAACAGACGTATTGCCAGCTCTATGACCCACTCAGCGTTTTCTAAATTGGTTTGGATTGCTATGACTGTCTCAATTTTAGCAAATTATACGTCATCTTAGAAGATCAACGTTTCTTAATGAGCGTCGCTTGACATGGAGCGGATTAATTCGGAATAAATCGGAAATTGCCGGACAATTGTTCATCGTATAATTGAAAGTAATCAGTTTCCGCGAGGCTATGCATTCAGCATTGAATATCATTCGTTCGTGGAATACTTAGGGATAATAATGCGTAGAAATAAAGATGGGCTCTTGTTATCGTGAAATAGATGATGTTCCTTCAGCTTTTAAGTGAGTTCTGATAAAAAACGAAAGCGCTGTAAATCATCTAATTATTTTAAATAGACTTGATTGAATCAAACAAAATTAATAGGATTTCCGGGAAAAACTACTGCGGTACAAATGTCCTTGTAGTGTTGTTAAGTGTTTCCCATGGGAATGCGAGGCCAAAGGTTCGAATCCAAACAAAAATACTGTTCAGAAAAGATTAGGCTTTTCAGTGAGTCAACTACTCGATTATAGGGGTTCGGAACTATCAGTTAAATGACAAGAGCCTAGTTCAACTAGTTTAGACGGATCACTTGGTTGCTTAGTTTGTTTCTTAGTTGATAACGTTTGACGTGACGAATAAACCTTTCAAAGTAAGTTTTACAGTATTACGGTGACAATCGTCCCGAAGTATGTTTTAAAAGATCTGTTAAACTACGGTCAACATCTATCTATAAATTTGAGCATCATTAAGTTTGTCACATGATTACGCAGATTTCCGTCATTAAAGCGCGCGCTTTTCACTTGTCGTTGTTTTTTTTTTACATTTACTATGTACTATGAAATATACTGCGTGGTTGTCCATTTATTATTTAATGTTAATAGTTGAGCCACGGGCAGTTACAGGTCTTATAAAATATTTCGTTATTAAAGCAAAGATTTCAGTATTTGATAAGTTCTAATCACCCTTTGATCGTGTCTGATCGTGGTCAGTTAAATGCTTGCAGGTGTTCATTCATATAAAAGGCTAGAAAAACAAATTATTTGGACAGTTGATTCTCTCGTTGATTTCGGTAGAAAGTCATTTATATCTGTGAATTTAAATTGGATTTGATGATATCACGAAATATGTTACACAACCCAATCTTAGATCATCCTTAAGTATGATAGTGTTTTGTTCGAGGTGATAGATGCCCTGACACCGGTAATGTAACTCAAACAGCTACTGTCGTAAAACAACAATGGGTGGCTTTAGCGGAAGCCAGCTATGAAAGATGTTTTAGCAGCCACAGAATTTGAAAGTACTTCGGTCGATTATTACACCCAAAAAACAAATGATTTAATAACGTAAGTAATAATTGGCAGGTGTTAGTAATATCATTACACGCAGTGAAACAACGTCTAACGAATATGAAGTAAATATAATTATAAAGGAAAACTGTTTAGTTTTTATGTAATAATCAAGTATATTTACCGGTACGCTCGTTATGTTATATGCTACTGAAAGCGTTGGGCGTGGCCCGAGTGTCTATTAGCCGCTCAACGCAATCAAAACAACAGAAATGAAATTACAAAACCCGTTTGTTGTACATTAGATAATAATGTATAGTAATGAACATAGTGAAACTTACAAATGATCGTGTTTTTATTTTGTTCCTTCCGTCGGATCAAAGCCAGATTTCTGAACAAAGTTTTTAATGTATTTACGAACATGGGGAGCGAAACCTCACATGTGCCTGATGCCTGGTATATTTGTATATAATGGCAACATTACAACTAGAAATTACAATATTTATCTAACATTACTGGAACCAGAAATTTCTCCAACATAATAACGTAACCTGTGATGTTATTTCAATGTTATTTCTATGTAATTATATTTACTAATGCATACACGTTTAATAACTGTTTGCGGTTTCCGTAAATCTAATATTGTATTTAATGTCGACTGTTTCTTTTTGCACGTATAAAAGTTCCATACATTACACGAACTGCTTCACGAAACTATTTCACAAAGGTACTAATTTGATACGATATTTTCTACAAAAGCGTCATAGATAAATAATTTCGACAAGGAGAAAGGATGATCTCCTTTATTCATGGGCAATTTCTAACTATATAGCACAATACTTTGACAAAAATAATCTTAGATAAAAACTAAGATGTCAGAACAAACCTTCGACTATTAATCAACAAACTTTTGTTGTTGGACAAGAATGTCTATAAAGTTTTTCAAATACGGGCATGACTCCATTTAGTCAACTTTAACAAGTACAATATTTGACTGAATCAGTTTTAAAATATATCATCATATTGAACATTTCTTTCATGGACAATTTGCTGACTTTACTGTAATTGTAAATTTGTTAGGTATTCAATTCTTGCCTGACAAATGGTAAGGGAACGCTTGATTCCATATTTTGGACATCTCTGTGATATGATTCTATAGTCAAGTTTAATAACGAAACCAATCACTAATGGTAAAAAATTGAATCGTATATACGTACGTCCCAATATAGTCACAAAAAGCTGAAACGTTGTCTAAAGTATGTGTTTGTTTTCCCTACATGCGTGCAAGTTGCCCATGACTCAAGAAAATAATCCATACAAATCCGTTGTTTCTGATACAATAGTATATTATTTATGATTATTTCTAATACATTAATATTATGCTATTTATGATTATTTCCAAATTTATATAATGTTATTCCTGAATATATTAATACTCTTAGTGTATTAGTTATTATTATTTCTAACACCATAGTATGTTAGTTATGATTAAAAGCATTGAATAGTTAGTAAGTTACCAAATAAATGAGCACGTACACTTTATGGACCAAGCGGTGTCCAACAAACGGACAGTATTTACTAGGGAATAGCAATGGTACAAGAGCTTAGAAAAATGCAATTAACTAGACAGACGGTTTGTGGAGAGTTCCAATCTTTGAGTTCAACTGATGCATGATCATATTATGTCAACGGAACGGAAACATCATCAGACTATATTTATCTTTCTTAAGTCCTCAAATGTCTCCCTCCGCCATTTTTGTGTTCAATTGAAGCAATTACTGATCCCGGTAATACACGAAATTGAGGGATTAATGAATTCTCCCGGCCTTAATGACCACTGAGGAAGACAATGTGGTGATTACGGCAAGAAATGCTATCATTATACACTATATAACCGATGCGGGATCGCGGATACTAATGACAACTCGCTGAACCAAAATCTGAGCGTAAAGTCAGAGGAATTCCGGAAGTTCATGGACAGGTTTATTTTTGTGGTGTTTCAGATTAATGTCATTCACAAGTTATAGTACGTGACTTTATATGACCTAAAGAAACGTGTTTGGAAAACATAATTACAATATCACTTCATAATAAGAAAAAAAAGTTCATTGTGCGTTGCTCAAACATCGTAAAACAATTGATCTTACTAAAACGCCCAACAAGACCAATCAATACAAGCATTGATCCCAAACACACTCTTGCACCATTGACTATAATAAAAGCTTGTACTCAAGTCAGTGGCCTTGTACATACACGTTTTGTGACCATCATCTCACCAAAACCATACTGTTGGCAAATTGGCTTTCAATGAACCCCACCGAAACATGCTCTTAGACCACTGACCTTTTATGATCCGACCAAAAACACTCTTGAATCAATGGCTTCGCAGAAATAAGCTCTTAAACCTTCTTATCCATCAATACTGTAATCTTGAACCATTGACTTTCCATGACCAAGATCTACAACCATTGGTCCGACAAACATGTTTTTGAACCATTGGTCAGTTATGATTATGATCTAAAACCAACGATCCCAACAAAACAGTCATTTGCTGTTCATGAACAAGCTCTAAAACCATCGATGCTACCATAAACACGTTCTTGAACCATTGGCCTTTCACGAACAAGCTCTTGAAATATCGATCCCATCAAATTATCCTCTTGGTCTTCCATGAGCATGATCTAAAATCATGTTCACACCTAAATGCTCTTGACTAATTAACCGTCAATGATCACGCTCTAATGTCATTGATTCCTAAACTGGTCTTGAAATCATTGGACTTCCACGACCTAACTCTAAAGCCACAAAATCCTCAAACGATATTCTTGAAACAGTGACCTTCCTTGAACAAGCTGAAAAAACACCGAACCTACCACGAACATGATCTTGAACCATTGTTCTTCCATGAGGATGCTCTTAAACCATCGATCTCATCAAAACAATGCACTTGAACCATTGGCATTCTGTGGAAAAGCTTAAACACCTATCGATCCCATCGAAACATGAGTCATTGGCGTTGCATGAACAAGAGTTTTAAATCCATAGATATTTCCGAATAAAATTCTGACCGCTCGGCTTTCAATTATAAACAAACTAAAACCAATCAATTTCACCAAAACATGTTTTTAAATAATTGACCTTTTTAAAAAATGCTCTAAACATTAATACTACTAAAACAGAGGCTCACAATAATGCCTGTGGTTGCACAAGTTCGTTGCCTCTTTAAATGAAGTCGTTATCAAGTTCTAAATCCATTGTCCCATTAAAGCATCTTCTTGCCTTCATAAAAACAGTTTTAAAACCTTTTAAACACTAGATTCCACCAAAATCATGCCTTTGAACCATTGGCTTTCCATGACCATGCTCATAGACCATCAATTCCACAAAACCATGCAGTTGAACCATTGGCCTACCATGAACATGCTCTTTAACCATCAATCCCTACCCAAAAAAAACCTCGTTTTTGAACCATTGACATTCCATGAACATGCTCTTAAACCATCAATTCCACCAAAACAATGCATTTGAACCATTTACAATGAACATGCTCTTAAACAATCAATTTCTAAAAACTCGCCTTTGAACCATTGGCCTATCATGAACATGCTCTTAAAACCATCAATTCCACTAAAACCATGCATTTGAACCATTGGCCTATCATAACTGGTGTTTCATTGTTAATATCGATATATTTAATGACAACAAAACTGTTATAATATGATATATTATGACTGAAATACACATAAACATCTAATTTAGGTGTCAATATACACACTTGCAATAGTGTAATTTGAAATACGTATTGTTGTAAATATTTTCATTGTATATACTTGTTCATATGTATTGTTGTTGTGGACCATAATGAAAATTGGTTTACCAATTATGTTATCCACTGAAAATAAAGACGTTATTATTATTATTATTAAATTGCTCTTACACCACCAATCCCTACCATAGACTCGCCTTTGAACCATTGGCCTACCATGAACATGCTCTTAAACTATAAATCCCTACCACAAACTTGCATTTAAACCATTGGCCTACCATAAACATGCTCTTAAACTATCAATCCCTACCAAAAACTTGCATTTGAACTATTGACCTTCCACGAGCGTGCTCTTAAACCACCAATCCCTACCATAAACTCGCATTTGGACCATTGACCTTCCATGAACATGCTCTTAAACCACCAATCCCTACCAAAAACTCACCTTTGAACCATTTACCTTCCATGAACATGCTCTTAAACCACCAATCCCTACCATAAACTCGCATTTGGACCATTGGCGTACCATGAACATGCTCTCAAACCACCAATCCCTACCATAAACTCGCCTTTGGACCATTGGCCTACCATGAACATGCTCTTACAACACCAATCCCTACCATAAACTCTCCTTTGGACCATTGGCCTACCATGAACATGCTCTTAAACCACCGATCCCTACCAAAAACTTGCATTTGAACCATAGGCCTTCCATGACCATGCTCTGAAACTATCAATCCCTACCAAACACTTGCATTTAAACCATTGGCCTACCATGAACATGCTCTTAAACTATCAATCCCTACCACAAACTTGCATTTAAACCATTGGCCTACCATGAACATGCTCTTAAACTATCAATCCCTACCAAAAACTTGCATTTGAACTATTGACCTTCCACGAGGGTGCTCTTAAACAATCAATTCCTAAAAAACTCGCCTTTGAACCATTGGCCTATCATAAACATGCTCTTAAACAATCAATTCCGAAAAAACACGCCTTTGAACCATTGGCCTATCATATACATGCTCTTAACAATCAATCCCTACAAAAATTTGCATTTTAGCCATTGGCCTTCCATGGACATGCTCTTAAACCAACAATCCCTACAAAACCTCGCTTAGGAGCCATTGACCTTTGATTAACCTGTTTTTAAACCATCAATTCCACCAAAACCATGCTATTGAAACATTGGCCTACCATGGACATGTTCTTAAACCACCAATCCCAACCAAAACTCGCCTTAGAACCATTGACCTTCCATGAACATGCTCTTAAACCACCAAGCCCTACCAAAATCTCGATTTTAACCATTGACCTTCCTTGAACATGCTCTTAAACCATCAATCCCTACAAAAAAACTTGCATTTAAACCATTTGCTTTCCTGAAACCATTCATTCTACCAAAGAACACGATATTGAACCATTTGCTTTTCATGAAATCCAAAACATGATGCTGAACCAGTAGTCTTCCAAAAACTCAGTCCGGATGTCGCTCACAAAAAGCAACTCGTGCGGTGCTTGTATGACGCTCTTGGTGTAGTGACATGACTGTGTAGTCAGCTTAAGAAAGTATCATTCATGAAGCCCATTTCCATACAAACATTCAACTCTATGTTGAAACATATTTTACCTTGTTCTGGTAGTTCTATTTTTGAACATTCGTGTGGGTAAATAGGCTTTGACTTCACCAAAGCACATGTGTCCCATTTCTCTCGGGGTTATGTCATCAAATGAAGCATATAGAATGATATAGAATAATAATATTTGGCAAAATTACTATGCTAGAGACGTAATGCACTATGCTTGAACGATGACTTTGCAACATGTGTTGGTTGGAAAGATCTAGCACGCAATCACAAACAAAGTTCAAACCAGTAACTTTCATTCTCTGTAATTATAACAAGGACACTGAACATGATTTAAATTTCCATTCTATTTTTTGGCGAGCTCAGATGTAGCATTTTATATTCAGAAGAAACGCCAGGAGAACGGATACACGCGACGTTGAAAGTAAACCAGTCAGCCCTTGTTGACATTTTCTCCTTATTTCTCTCTATTCCACTTGTTTATCATATTAATTATCAAACAAATTAATTAAAACTACATATTACAGGCAGATAGTGAACATTTAACGCCACGAATATCAAGATAACATCACAAGAGCGCTGATATTGCCGATATTCACTGTGGAACTTCAACTGAGCCTCGATCTGAAAAATTCACCACGCGCGGTAACGCCCATCTACGCCTATGATTGGTTGATAATTATACGGCACACCTCGCGCAACCCTACAATTACCTCGATCAATCAAAACTTTGGGAATGAACGTTACACGCCCCTTGTATTCATATTAATTCTATACAGCTAAAGCGAGAAAACTTTAGAGCGTGTATTTTATGGGAAAGAAGTAAAGAAAAGTGGGAGGAGAGCTGAGAAATGAGTAAAATAAGCCCCAAAATACGATAAACGTACTCACCATTTACATCTAGATTAACCGGGTCGATCTCGTTCCGGATTAGTTCGGATTACTAGAACAGTCGTAGAAATAGAATTATGTATGTGATATTAAATATATATGTGTGTGATAGCAGGCATTAATATATGTGTGTTCAATGAATGATTTGTACTTGTTATATATGAACTCACGCACTATTGGCATCAATGGCGACAATAATAGGGGTAAGAGCTTCTTTTTAAATTATTAATTACTAGTACACGAATCTAATCAAGCATTAAGTGGCGTAGATCTACTGATATTGTATTTTTTTCTTGTAGATCTAGATATAGAACGTATATACAAGTAACGTGTCATCAGATTTGTAATGAGGAATATGACGTGTGTTGATTCCTATCGGATGTTGTAAGATGTTGACAGATGTTGTCAGATGAAATCAGATGATGTTAGATAATCCAAGGAAGCCGTTTAGAATGATTGCATTTTAGTTTTCTTGGAGTTGTACAATTTATAAAATTACTTTCTAGCTTGTAACATTTGACATTGTCACCAGTTAATATTCGTGCACGTACATCGTCCAGTCAGAGGGTTGTTATTTTATCCAGTCAAAACATTCTGACAGTAGGCCTAAAATGCCGAAAACGTGCATCAATAAATTATCGTCTGGCTAGATGTTTAAATCTTTGCTATAATAGTGCCTCGTAATATTCATACATTTCATTTATACATAAGTGACATTGTTAGAAATATTTATATCTAAAAGATCTTCACTATGTGTGCGTATTTCCGCTTATTGCCAAGATTCAAAGCATATCGCTCGGTGCTTCCAACACCGACAGAGGGTGACAAACTCTGCCGTCTGTAGGGATAGGTTTGAGCTGGTTGCATCCAGTTCTGGGTCAATTAAAGAGTTTGGTTACGTACAGCTTTATATGCTTCGCATTTTTCGTCAATCCAATATTTCATAACCAGGTCATACCAAGCCTTTGTTTTAGTATGTATCCAGCCATTATGTCATAACGGCTCCACACGCGCAGGGAATATAGTTTCTTCTTATGCAAGAACTTAAAATTGAGAGCGGTAGATGGCATATTGATTAAGCATTGCATAAATACATGTAGATGAATATTTTTATATAAGTTTGGCTGGGATATTCACTTTCACAGATAACTAGCTGACTGAAAAAATGACATAATTGAATAGCATTCTGAGGGTTCTAAATGACAACATTATATTCGTCCATCAGGGCATTGGGTGGCATCAGCAATTCTGTATCAATAGTAATTGATATAAATTTATTATAAATTGTAGAATTATTATCAGTCGAATTTAAATAGATTAGAATAACTTATTTTATGCAAGTACTAGTGTACTAGACTAAGTATCTTTCTGAGCTAGTAGCGTGCATACACTTTGAATATTTTCCAATGCAATGCCGAGTATTATAGCCTTTATTTGCCAGTCAGCTCTCTGCTACACATGGCAGGTATATGTGTGCCTCAGTCTGGATTTGAACTCGGGTCACCGGCTTAAACGACACTCACTCTAAACACTGAGCTACGGTCGCTACATATTGTCAAGCAAGTTGTTTTTGCTACCTGGAAATGGGTACATAAGTACCAATGGCGCCAATATCCTCAATTTGTCTGCAGAAATATTATTATTCTATTTTTATAATTTTTGCAAACTAACAGTGTCCTACATGTTCCCTGTTTCCGTAAAAGGATTGGAAACACTAAGATAAAACTATCTAATTATATAAACTAAATTCTGCTTACATTTGTCACGATTCTTTTCTCTCCGTATTATACAACGTTCAAATATATAATATAACCACCGGTATTATATATTTATATTATCACATAACGTTATTTCGATTTAATTTACGTTTCTCCTTGTAATTGTACTATAATGGCATTATCCAGACGTCCTTTTAGTGGACCTGTGTCTTACATTTATAGGTAACAAACATGTTTATCGGTATTATTTGATGGAAACTACAGGATGTTCCGTCAATTATAACCGGTAACTATGCCAACTATAGGGTGGCAATAATTCCATCGTGCTTATTCCATCTAGGTCTGAGAATGTACTTACAATTCTAGACAGTTTAGCTTCTTGGGTTAGCAAGCACTCTCATCACGGTATGAATCGTGTTACATGACTTATCAGTTACGTCAGAGAATTGTTCTGATTTCATATACTAGTATTAGTAACTCTGACGGAACTCGAAACTGATGTAACACTCAGACGGAAATCAAATGCCATGTATCCTGAGTTCCGTCAGAGCGTTACGTCGGGTTTCAGTTGCGTCAGAGCCATATGAAAACAGAGCAATTCTCAGACGGAACTGAAAAGTCGTGTAATACGATTCATGCCGTGCTCATGGCCACAATTCAAAGTCATTAATTGGAATATGGTCAGTCATTTTTGGAATAACTTATTTTGATAAAAACCTTTTTAGTACTATTCTCAAAACCACCCATGAATAATGCATCACATTCAAAAACGCTAACGTTAGCACATATTTAATGAAAATAGCTACGCAGTAAATGGAAAATGTTCTAAGCTTTCTCTGAGTCTGTCCTTTATTGAAAATGTATTTAGTATAAATCTAAATGAATTAACAATGTCGATTTTTTTTGCAAATATATTAAATATTCAGTAAAAGTAAAAAGAGCCAATTTTTCAAATTTGTTAATGCTGCCGTACGGACGTCGTGCAAGTTCAGAAAAATCAACTCGTACGGAGATCGTACGGAGCTCGTAGGGCAAATGTGACTATGATATAACTTGTTCAGCACTAAAAAAGTAAAAATGTGTCATTGTTTCATAATGTTCAACATAATTAAATAAATTAAGCGTCTTATTTCCGCCACTACATGTTGTCCGTCAGACAGTCAGGTACTATAATTACTGTGAAATCCAGTTCCCGCAAACATACCAAGGACATTTACCAGAAAATTGTTTTTTGTTTTAAACATACACTAATTATTTTATGGAGGAATTATATTTATGTAAATGTACATTGAATCTACCAATTAAACTGGAAATTGAAAGATAATCGGTGGAAATGGATGTATAATGGTATAGAGTGTCGGGATATCGCATGTTGAGGAATAATTATATTTACCAAAGTTAAGGTGTAACATACGTTACGTGGTATATCTGTCATAACTAACGACGAAATTATTAAAATTATTATTGCATTTTTATATATATGTAACATTTACGTAGGCTTATATAAATATTTAATTAATACCTATTTGTACATTATAAATTTGAAACCATTATATACATGCGTTAGATGTGGATTTACATGTAATTATATCCAATTATGTCCATATTACCCAGTATGTTTTTATATGTCTGCATGAACAGGATATAAAATCCATTGTTTTATTTCACATTTCCATAATTCAGCAGAAAGCTGACTGGCAAATATAGACTATGCTTGGTTTTGTTTCTAAGTGTTGTTTATTGAAATATGCCGCATGAGGGTACTATGTTGTTTCATTCACTTTCTTATTGTTACAAAGATCACTGGTTTATGCACTTCTTATATGTATTATTTCGGTTTCCAGTACAATTTAAATTTATTAATTTATTCAAAGTAATAACCCGTTGATATATCCAAAGATTTACAAAACCCTCTTTGATAAATCACGCAAAATTCTGTCATCACATATTTACAAAATAAAAATTTAATGATCCATTGTTGATGCGTTATAATCGGCATTTAGATAACTCCATGGATTACTAAATAGGAAAATGTATTACGAAGCAATTCAATTAGCTGACATTAATTGTGAATTATATTTATCCCGAATTTCAAATTCCATTTCCGTTTTATATGAAATACGAGAAATAACAAATCGCACAATTTGTTTACCTCAATTTTCAAATTATTCACTTTTACAGAGTAAATGATGACAAAATGTTGCATTTTCATGGTTCCTTTGGGAAATGTTATTGCATGAAATGATTTCTTAACCTGACCAATAGATGCTCACAGAAAAATGAAGATGCCTTGGTTTAGGCTTATACAATTCTTAATCCAAAGCGGTAAGAAAAGCGTCATGCAACCACTTACGAATCACCACTTATAGCAAACATCATTCACAGAGCTTAATGTTTCATATTTTTTAAATTTAATTTTAGCATTATAATTATTATCTTATTAACCATTTCAAAAACACATCAACCAATTTTAATGTGTGTATCAACGTTATTAAAGCGGGCAGGCAAATTACAATACAATATACAATACAATACTAATCATTTATTGCATGAAAACATACATGTTTTATAGCAATTACAAATAATCCAAAAGACAGAACCACCACTAAACAACATTCGGGCTCAACAGAAGCAACAGTCAAATATTCAATTGAATAAAACGATTATATTTCTTCCCGTGGAATTTTCTGTAAGCAATAAATCAACGTAGATAGATGTTAATCCTAAATCCTGACAGTGTAATCTCCGAGATTAACGACATTTGGGGGTTTGGAAAATTAGCTAACATATTCAAGTTGATATGAAGTTTTTTGCAATAAACAGGAATTATTGCCAGAGTGTATTCTGGCATCCCACTTGTGATGTCAGCGCTTATATTGTATATAAAATGAACAAGTTATGGTGCACCGAATCCTTGAAACAAGTGTTAAAACTTAACGGGTACTTCATCCCCTAAAGCTTATCGGAAACACCATAATTTGCGGGCCCTTGAACGCTAAGGACCCTTAATGGTGTAACTCTTGAGATAGGTTCTCGGATAGGAATTATTTCTAGGGATTTTCTGTTATTTTACGGCAAATTCTCGTGGCGTGAAATACGCATTAAGAATTCATCTTGATGTCAAACTAGTATGGGAATTTAGCCATGGTGTGGATTAGCATCTAACAGTACACTTTCATTTTTTTGCGTTTAGGGTTGAAAAATAAATGTACTCATTCATAATAATACATGCCCAAACAACATAAAAACTTGATTTCAACAAATCGTTTAATTTAGCACCAGGTCTGTTTAGTCTCAAAATGAATCATATGCTGTTGTACTCTATGACTGAAACCGGTTCTGAGAATTACAATTTATTTTTTTCAAATACACACGACTGCTACATAAAACTTACAGCTACACAATACTGATAAAACAACCAAAAAACCCTGACATAGCAACAAACAACCCTGACTTAGCAACAAAAACCCTGACATAACAAAAAAACCCCAAAACATAACAACAAAAACCCCGACTAAGCAACGGAAACCCATGACATAGCAACAGAAACCCTGACATAGCAACAAAAACACTGCCATAACAAAAAACCCAAAAAACATGACAACAGAAACCCCGACATAGCAACAGAAACCCATGACATAGCAACAGAAACCCTGACATATCAACAAAAACCTAACATAGCAACAGAAATCCTAACGTAGCAACAAAAACCCTGACATAGCAACAAAAACCCGACATAGCAACAAAACCCCGACATAGCAACAAAAACCTGACATAGCAAAAACCCTGACATAGCAACAAAAACTACCATAGTAACAAAAACCTAACATAGCAACAAAGACCCTGACAAATAACAACAAAAACCCTTACATAGCAACAGTAACCTGACAAAACGACAAAAATCCTGACATGTATCAACAAAAACCTGACATAGCAACAAAAAACTGGCATAGCAACAAAAACCCTGACATGTAGCAACAAAAACCTGACATAGCAACAAAAACCTGACATAGCAACACAACCTGACGTAGCAACACAAACCCTGACATAGCAACAAAAACCTGACATAGCGCCAAAAATTCGGACATAGCAACTAAACCCCTGACATAGCAGTCAAAAACCTGACATAGCAATTAGATGTTATATTCTATTTATGTTGCATAGGCCATGAGACTGACACATAAATACATTCTTGTCTTATTTGCTGTTATCAAGAAATCTGCTTGACTGTTTGCGGCCTGTCGGAACCTCAAAATTAGCCAATAATATATCCCATGTCCCCTTATAACCAATCGCCATGTAGCAGTAAACAAATAGAAAACAAGCAGTTTGTATGTCATATCTGTTAATGTAGCCAGCATTTTGTGTTAAAAAGGCGCAATATCAAATTAAAATAGATGCTATCATTTAATTTGAGTCTCGTTGATTATGACAGAAAATGTCTCTACATAATAAGACTCGCTCACGTTTCAATTGTCTAAATTTAAATAATTAATTAATGGGTGTTAATGACGTGTGACAAAACGTCAACTATATCGACGTTACGTCAACATCTAATCAAACTGATCGAATGACATCAAATTAGGAATTTAAAACCAATTAATTCAGAACTTTAATCGATGAACGATTTAGCCGGCCATTAATGCATCTAAAGTTATATTTTTATTAAAAATTGTAATACATAAAAATATATAAACAAAATAATTAATTAATTTGACACTGTCTTGGAATATGATATATTTTCTACGATGAATTTATTTTGATGACTGTGCACCCAATAACCTTGCACTTTGTGACTTTGATTGGTCCATTAAACTCACGTGATCATGAATGAGCGGACAATAATTACACGGCTGGTTAATCAAGAGCAGGGTAATTAACGCTTTGACCTCATTATAACTCAAATTGAAATTGGATATATATTTAAAAATCCTTCATGAGTTAGCAGGAAATTTGGGATGGGTTAATTGATAAAAATGTAGGACGTTTTTTTGGCGAAGACATGCGAGACTTTTCTACGCTAGAAAAATATATTAATTTTGTACTTCAAAACAGGGACTCTAAATACTATATTTGTAGAAAAGGTCCTGTTAAAAAACAATTGGTAAAATTTCATCCTATTGTTTTATAGACACATGGTAATTGTGAACAATGTACGAACATTAAATACATTTAATAATAAAACAATAATAAGATTATAGCTTATTATAGTAATATGAAAATATATAATTTATTGTATTAATTCAAAGCAATAATTGTTTAAATGACAACAATTAGACGGAATGGTCGAAATGGGTATTTTCCCGGAATGAAAGATATTTGTTGAAATAATTATCTATTTGACGGAATCGTGGATGAAAATGGGTAATTGTCCCGGAATGGTGTCTCTCATCTCTGGCATCAATATTGTTGTTGACTTCCGGTGTTATGAACGCTTGTTAGGATAATCACAGCACATATTATCGATGATTCCATGCGTTTCAGTGAACACGATTTTCCATAAATAATCATGTTCACTGGACGCTCGTTGGTTTTTCAAAGGACATAAAATTCGCCCGTTTAGAAATAATTACAAGTTTGGAAAACTTATACCAAGACGATGTTCACTTGGTAGCAACACATTTGTATGGATAATTAAATATAGAGGTTAACAAGGGTGCGTATCTTTCAATCGGTAATTAATTAATTGTTGATAAAAGGTATTTGTTCTGGTTTACATGAAGTTGTGGGCGCACGACAGGAACTTAAAAATACAAAAATGTACCTAGTCGTGTTTTCAACGTTCCTTTGATATTTAAACATTCTACAAAGACATGAAGTCGTTAAATCATACCATTCAACATTGTCTTATTATATTTAATAATAGATCTAGCTACAAGACGTTACAGGACACGACTCTATTAAGATAGCATAAGACACTTTGATAAGGAGTGGGGAGCGGTGGCCTAGAGGTAGTGCGCGCGCTTCGGGATGGAGAGGTCCAGGGTTCGATTCCCCTCTGGACCACTGGTTAATTTCTCTGAGCAAGACCCACAGCTCAACTCCACCATAGTGTAAATTGTACCTGTGAGGGCAGTGTCTATTCCTGGGCGCCTCAGATCGATGTTGGCTGCCACACCCACAGGAGAGAAATAGTCTCCCCAGGGAGACACGAGTGTAGGTTTCGATATGTAGCCCAATGACCAGGGAAAGTTGAAATGTAAAGGGGTGCTTGAGCGGCCTAACAGCTGAAAAGAGCCCTAGAAAATTGGTAACTTTTTTTTATTAGCACGCAGCTTCTTCAATGTCAATATTATTATTTAGAATAATGCAAATGCAACATGCATGATCAGCAATCGCACGAATTTTGTTTGATTTTATACTGATTCCTCAGACACGAAAGCTAACAACACTGTTTTCGATATTAAATTGAAATAAAAAGTGAGTTAGCAATGATTTTAATAAACTAATTAGCGAGTTAATTACCTACAGGTAACTGCTAAATTTGCTAGTTGCTAACCATAGGTGGTTTTACATTTAACTTCCGATTAAAGGTTCTGGACTGAAGATGGCCACCACAATATCACATAGTTATTTTCCCACAGAGTGAGTGAAATGATTCATAGAGGATCTTCCAATGGATAATATTCGACAGATAGCTTACTACCAGGTGAAACAGTACCCTGTCATAACATTGTTAACACATGAATATGTATAATTATACACGTATATGCAATATGGATGGTTCTTTCCATGTCGGACTCTTGTGTGGATGGCTAGGCACTTCTGGCGCTCATATGTGGCTTTGGATTTACGTGATGTGACTCGGGTGTTCTACGCATTGAATCGTAAGTTAGAATACCTTTAATACAATCAAAGTGCTGTCGTAATTACGTGGGTACTATGTTTTCTTTCTGTGGTGACATTTTAATTCACCGTTTGACGAAAACATTTCACCATTCCGGTACATATTTCATTTTTTGTATGAAATTTATATCAAGTATTTCAAGCAATTTATCGGTATACTATAAAAGCCCGGGGTCTATGCGGTGCAATCCATTTATATCGTATAGTTATTTTGAAAAGTAAACATTACTCAACATTACTTTCTTAACAATCGATTCAGGGTTTAATCAATTCCATGCATTCGCATAAAAACGTTTTTGACAGTTATCGAATACGCGGTTCCGTTTACAAGCAATAGGTTTTATATTAGACCAATGAGCGTTTCAAAGACCTCGATTGAGAGACATTTTCGAGGTCATCTGGATGTTTGCACGGTCATGGTCGCTTAACAAATTGTAAAGTGAAGTTTTAGAACGGTCGGGAATTCTGTGTGGTAACTTATTATTGGAAATGACATTTTTTCACAGGAAGTCCCATAACACATGTGTGGCCAAACTAATAGGTGTACAATTACGAATATTGATATCAAATATCGTTGTCGTCTTTCAAACCACTACCGGTTCTTGAAGTTTTTTTCCATGTTTTAAATTATACTACAGAATGCTGGTACCAAATTTGTTCGTTTGATTTGAAATTATTGGGCCCGTGCTCCTAGTCTTATGGTTCTTCTAAATATAATGTTATCGACTTAATTGTACTCGAATGATGGCCGTCATTTTAGATGGTTTAGGAAAGGGCAATCGGTTTGTAGTATGTTGTATCCTTCTTTCCTATAATTTCGTGAATCCTATGGGTTCGTGAACCCTGTTTGACATATTTCTGCCAAACGTGCAGGTCCAAAATTAATGACAAATGATTGAAGAAGTAAAATAATCATTTTCCATAAATATTTTGAGCATACGTCTCTTTAAAACAAATTTTAATGGAAACATTATAAAATACCCCTAAAATTCAGTTAGACAGAGCAGCTGATGACCCCATGTCTATAATTTTATCATTTATGTGCGTCAGAATCATCACACAGCCACCATTTTGTTGGTACACATGCTAGGAGAACCCCCAATGGAATTCTGCTGTGAACCAATAAAAACAGAGTTCCAGAATGATTTTACTAACCAGCCAATCAGAATTCACGAATCTTTGTTGGAGTCCACTATGTAAGATGGCTGCTACTTGGAAAATACGATTATTTCTCATCATGTTTTGTATTTAACTTGTAGAGAGGGGTTCAAGCATTAGTTTCATCAAGGAAAAATGTTTATATAACAACAAACAATTGAGCATTCTCCAAAAACAGGTCTTATGTTCACGAAATCACAGGAAAGCAGGCTAGTAATTGTTCGCAATACAGCGATACATATTTAATAATAATATAAAATAAAAAATGTCCTCATTATTTTTAAATTTCAATTTGCAAAATCGCCAATACTGTGACCACAGTCTGTAGTGGATTTCATAAAATAAACCGAACAGCGATATTCCAAAAAGCTAGTAACCAGAGTATTTCGGCTTGGATCAAGTTAAAAATTACGATACATTTGTGTATTTTGTAAGAAAGATTTTTGATTTGTGTTGCATGTTTATATAACCACACCGTTTTACATCTTGTTACAAGTAAGCGTGATTTGATGAGAACTGACAACTTCAACAATAGTTTAAAAAAGTTGTTCAGGGAAACCAATTTATTTGATATGTAGACCATACATTATCACATCTGTGCCACAATGGACAATAAATATCTTCAAAACTGAAGAGTACTTCCTTCCAAAAACGTCCGTTTAACACAAGCAACAAGTAAATATCGTATCTGATTTGTATTAATTTGTAGATTTAGTTGATAATGTTGAAGTGCAGATTGAATTTCTATTTGAAAACCACCATGTCCTGTGGGTATTGTTGAAGATTTTATGGTTTTAATTCCCACTGTGACAGTGTAGTGATTATAACTTTTCAAGTACTCACTAACATGGTCCGAGCGAATATATATACAGTAAACTCCATACATGTACATAGGAACAATTTGATGAAATTATTGTGCTGCAACCACACGTACTTGTCTGCAATTTGAGTTTGATGATGCAGTAAAAAATAAGATGCCAAATCGGACAGGGAAGGCACAACTCAAATGTAACAATTGAGCACGAAACGTACCACAAGGAACGAACAATAAAAAGAAAAACACAGAGCAGATGTATGCTTCACTATGAAAAGTGAAAACTTTTTCAACTGCAGCTTCAAAAACACACCACCATCCTGCGACCGTCTGCCGCCCCAATCAGTCAGCGATATATTTAGTTAGAGCCAGCTGACAAGAACGAACCACAAAGACGATCACAAACTACACCAAATGACAACAACACAACACTGTCCCTTCCGTTTACATAGCCTCATTCCTTTAATTGTTGAGCCTTCAGAGTTTTGCTTATTATGTTTATTCATTTAATTGAGGCCGCCTCTCATGGCATCCCATGGACTGTTTTGTTTTGTATCACCATTGTCCCTATCGCACAGTGCTGCCTTGCCTTGCCTTGCCTTAAATGTCCAGGAGTGTTAATGAATATGACAATAGTCTCACTACTTTTTTATAACATTAGAGATTGCTCTGCTCTACACATTCACTAGCAATGCGGTGTTGAAAGTGATTGGAATACATAAGCTGTAGAATATATTTTACTATCAGCTTAAGTAAAAGGTACATGTATTTACAAAGTAGCTTGACTTTTGAAACCCTATTGAATAACACAGTACTGTTTGTATTTGCAAACAAGATCAGACGTCTTACTTTAGTGGAGGTTCGTCAAACCCTCATTTGCTGGACATCGGACAATACTTCAAAGTTTCAATAAACTTGACTTTGATGTTTCACGAGTACGTATATGTGGTCAAAAGTTGGATGTCCTGTTGGTTAAAGTCTTATAGCCTTATAGACGAGTGGACAATATTTTGACAAAGTATTAGCCTGCCCAAACACTTCTGTTCCGTATTGACATAACATGCCTAGGCTACCCATCCAATTACTTAACAGCGCATGTTTCAATAAACGCTGACCCCTAAATCCTTAAAACAGATTAGTCCACAATGATCTCTGGGTCTCTACTAAGTGCACTAACAAACATATCATTTTCCAAACCTTTTATGGTAACAACTTGATGAAGTTGATAAACTTTCGTTTGATCTGCGAGTGTTCGTGTAACCGTATCCCCACACTGCGTGTCTGAGGCCAGTTACAAGTGAACTTGAGCTTCGGAATTGTCAATGTTAATGCCTACATGCTTATAGCCTTTGACAATTTGGACGTTTATTGAATCTTAATATGTATTCACCGGGTATTTTTTAATAGTTTTTCCAACAATAAAGTCATAGAAAACAAACAACTTTGATCATATAAGCTATAAATACGTCAGATCTAGCGAGCAGATTTACACCCAATTCAGCCAGATAAAGACATACTAGTATTGGGCTGGCGTAGTTGTGACTTTTTATGACAATACGAGTTATACAGTGCACGCGTGGCCGGATGTCGTCGATTAAAGAAAAGGTTAATAATATATGGGATTAGCAAATCTATTAACAAAACCACGTTGGTTAGTTGAACAGTTTCATCATAGTGCAGCACATGCAAAAATCCCTAATTAACCTGACTGTTAAGTTAAAGTTATAATTAATGTAACCTTACCACGTTCATTTGGTTACGGGAGTGTGTGGCATACAGTCCACATGCACCAAGTTCATTCATTACATTTAGCGGTAAGAGCGTTTGATGGCTACCCTGGTCCGGGTTCGATACTCGGTTTTTTCTGTCCGTATATGGGCAGGTCATAACAGAGCTTTCCAGAAAAATTAATGACTTGAATGGCTGTTAACTCCTTATTAAGTATAGTAACTAATTATTTCATTTGTATCATTCTATTACTGGTTAAATGTAAGATTTTACTATGTTCATGTACAAAGTTTGATAACAGTCTAATGGGGGGGGATATAGCCATACCAGATTAAACTGAGACTCCGTGCATAATTCGTAAAAGTCCGGAGATAACAGTATATACACAAATGTAGTAATTGAACATACAAATCGAATACAACCGATCATGACCGGACGAGCTTTACGAACTTTGATGAGTGTCAGTCAAATCTGGTCAAGCTATACCAATGCTTACCCCGAACTACAGCAAGTGCCTTTGAATTTTTTGTTCTGGAAATAAATGATCAACACCTATTTCATTTTTATTTTCAGGACCCTCATCCATTTGGCGGAACTCCTCTAGCTATGTTAGCAGCACAGTGTAATAAGATATCAGCAAAAACACAGACACCTTTAAGTAATAACGATATGACGAAAGGTTTTCATCCTTGGAAGAAGCCAATCACAGCAATGGATGCCCCTAGTCCACTGACATTCTCATCTCAACGTATGGGAAGCTTCAATTCGTCAATGGCGATGTCGACTTCCGGTTTTAGTTATGCGCGCGCAAATCCTTTACAAAGTTGTTCCGGTGCATACGGAAGTGAACTATTTTACCCAGCATCAACCGGAAGTAGTTATTCTAATTCACAAACAGAGAGTTGTCAAGCAACATTGTCACAAAAAGTGTACAACGACAATGGATTTTCAAATTCAAACATTGGAAATATGTATTCAAGAGTAGCTAATGCTCCGATCTACGACTCGTGGTCTTCGTATATGCCCAGTGCAAACACTCATAGTTTCAAGTCAGATTTACCAACTTCTATGAACACTCCAGCCTCGTGGTGGGACATGCATTCTAATCCTTCTAGCTGGTTATCTGACATCAGTGGAACATCTAATGGAATTCATCCGCAAATAGGCTCAAATTACCCAAATTCAGACTCTTTAAATGCATTTGGGCATGCGTTGGGTTCAAATGGAAGTACGTTTCCGCATTTACTACAAGATACGTATAAATCTATGTTACCAAGCAATAGTGATCTGTCTGCTTCAGCTGTCAACCCGTTTGCTCTTTCACGTAGTGCTGCAATGTCATCATTGAACCCGTCAAGGTCACAGAGACGCTATACTGGCAGAGCTACATGCGATTGTCCTAACTGCCAAGAGGCTGAACGTCTGGGTCCTGCAGGCGCTCAATTAAGGAAGAAGAATTTACATAACTGTCATATTCCTGGTTGTGGGAAAGTTTATGGGAAAACATCACATCTAAAGGCACATTTACGCTGGCACACAGGTAAGCGATTCACAGAACAGAAAACTGGTGCCAAGAAACTTAAATAAAACCATCTTTGTAATATAATTGTGCCAGTAATGTACTTACATGTAACTTATCAACTTTCCAGAACTCTCTGACATTCCTGATTTTGCTTATTTTACTATGTATATGTAACTATTTAGAATAAGAATTTATCTTTATGATATGCATACTTTTTATGTACAAATGTATTTTGATATGTTATTTTTCAAACATGTTGCATAGGTTGCATATTTATAGTACATGTATTTATTTGACATAATTACGTATATCAAAAATGACATTTATTTTTTTTTAAATAATTCAATTTTAATGTTTGACTCGAAAACTAACTTGAAGATGAAATTTAAATTTCTCTCTGATTTTTCAGGGGAGCGTCCATTTGTCTGCAACTGGTTGTTTTGTGGCAAACGTTTCACCAGGTCAGATGAATTACAGCGACATTTACGGACTCACACGGGCGAAAAACGATTTGCATGTCCCACGTGCAATAAACGGTTCATGCGAAGTGATCATCTCAGTAAACACGTTAAAACTCATAATAATGATAATAAAAAGTCAGCTAGTGGAAGTGACTCTGAAAATAGTCAAGACAATAATGGAAACTCGCCTACAAAGACCGGTGCTCAACAGAAATCGCCGGTAAAGTAATGATCAGCTGCTTCTAAATATATTTAAGTTTTATCGAATAATACGCATGCTAGAATTGTTTGCATTTGTGCCTTACTTCGTTAAAAATACGTGGAATTGTGGAATCTTATAGTTTTTGTTGTTTGTTTTCTGACGCATGCATAAGTTCTAATGACGTAGTGAACATTTCTGAAGACGTCATAATATAAATGCACCGGCTTAAGGTCAGAACCAGGTGTTTGTGATTAAAAACGGACTGTTTAATGTGATGAGCTATAAAATAGTGCAGTAAATAAATTCCATGTAAGTGTACAGCTTCGCTCGGCATGCCTACCTGATTCATTCGGGATGCCTGGGTGAGTTGAACTGTATTTTATCGACTAGTGATTCTTATCGATTGTTTTTCGACGAAATTCCGTCCAGATATGACATTGTCAAATACTGTGCTATATTTTACAACTTATACCTCATGTATTGTTTGTTTCAAAGATGTTAATAAATATTGATACACTGTATTTTTTATGAAAAATATGCATATACGTAGGGAGGAGAATTGTAATTTTTACACAGCAGTTTAATGCATTTACTTCAAGAAACTATTAATTCTCATACAATGCAGCTATTATTATTCATATATAACAACTGTATAATAGATCAACCCGATTTATAATAAGTGTGTTAAACTACATATGTAAGAATTAACTGCTAATTGTTTTCAATTTGTTGATCGAGAGCTTTTAAAGGATGCTTAATGCATCGTAAAATTGAAAAAAAAATCATATGTAACGTTATCTAATGTATTTCTAAACACGGTGCCATATTTACAATAGTCAAAGACTACCACTTATTGTATTGTTATTTTGATTTTGCATATATTATTATACTATGTCAGTATTTTGTATGTTTTAAAAGGATACATAACTTGTTTAAAATTATGCAGAAAAAACCTCAATCAAACCATCTCGGAGTATTGTAAAAAGTTTATACCAGTTAGTGTGTCTAGTATACGTATGTCTGGTTATCACTTTTATGTTCGGAGGGAAACAGAACAACCTTGTCCATGTAATCTCATTAAAATCTGATCCTAACATGCACTGTTATGGATCTGACAACATTCTGTTAGAGTTCATGTTCAAATTAGCTCTACAATGCATGTTTTCTGTGTAATGTATAGGGATTGTAAATTAAAATCTCTAAGTAAAATTAGTAGGTTTAAATGCATTTCTCTCACTGTTTCAGTACTTTCACATTTATGAAAGCTGCGATCTGATTGGATTATGTTCACATGAACATGAACATGAACCCACACAGAGTGTGTTCAGATCCAATGTCAGTGTAAAGTAGTGGAATGGAGTATGTATACGGCCTGATTTAAATGAGAATGTTGTCCTTGTAACGTGGCCTTATTAACCTTAATATTATTAACATTATAAATTACTAGGTGGTCATTGCTGGTGTTTAACTGTGTTTTATTGTAATTTTTTTTTGTGTTTATCTGAAAATAATGTTTTATGCAATAAATACTGAAATTTATACGCATTGTTTTGTTGTTTATTAATGTGGAATAAATGCTTGAAACGCTTAGAGTGTACATTATGCTTAAAGCAATGAACTTATTTAAACTCTTACGAAAGTCATTATTGCAAACATAGTATTTATTACAGAAGATGTTCTGCATAAACTCAAAGTTAACCAGACTCAAATAAATGCACCGTTTACTTCGTTCAGTTGGCAGCCTAACAGCCATGCAATGTGAATTTGGCAGTAATAAATACAATTCTTAGAACCGTACGAAAAGCATTAGCGCATACAAATCCTATTATTTTTAGAAGGAATTCCCCATACATTCAAAGTCAACAGATCTCAAATAAATGCATGGTTTATTTCGTTCAGTTGAAATAGAAGTAGAAATCAACACTTGGACTTGACCCATGTAAAAGTTTAGTTGACTAGAATCTATTTTCTTAAACTATCGGAACCGATAAAATATGTGTTGACTATTTTTTGATACCTACTGTACCCGGAAGAATAAATAAATAAATATAATATATATTGCTATTTATATTAAAGTCGACATATTTGGAAAAATACGAAAGTAAAAATAACATTATTTATCTTCAAATTATGTTAGTTTAAGTCTTGGTTTGTGAAATCAGTATCAGCTTATTTTATACATTCATTGCGGTAGTGAAAGTGACGCTGCTAGAGAGTACGTATGTAGCTGTTGGTATCTAGACAATGAATACGATGTCACCTCTTTTTATAATATTATGAAGTACACATATGTTGATATAAGTTTATATTAGATAGTGAAAACGACGTCCTCTGATCATGTTTCTCTAAATTTGCTGACGCAAACATGTGTTTATATATAATTTGAATTATATTCCCGTCAGCTGACTATAATTCCATGACTAACACAAATTATAAAGCCCTATGCTGGCAGACAGAGTCGTTCGTTATGTGTGATTGAGCTGAAAAAACCCTGCACATTTCTATGAAATTAGATAGTTTTGATGTGAAATTATTACAGAAATTTGCGACTTGATTCTTTCTTTAAATGTTGCTAAAAAGACTTAATTTTGTCCAATTTTCAATCAGCGCGCTCCTACCGAATTTCATTCCCCTTGCTCCTTTGATGTCGCCGACGACTAATTGTTATTACCCGTATATTTTAAACTCCGATCTCTTAACGCAAGGTCCAGGATTGACTGCATTTTGTTTAATTGCGACGGTTTTAGGAAAATTAAGGTATTTTATGAACAAGGTAATGCAACATTCAATTATAACTCTAAGACTTTCATGGCGGCTAAATACAAAAGCACGGGTTAATTATAGGATAATGATTGTTCATTGTAGAAAATGAAATAAGCTTAGCATGGCCTAATGATTAATCTTAGACGAATATTATATTTTCTAATTTATTACTTTGACTCAGTACAAATCTATTACCCGTCTTGTAATGCGGTTGAACTATAATAGGCACGCGTTGAAATTGGCAAAAACTCGCCTAATGATAGGTGTATTGGATCGAAATAATCAAAGGAGTAATTTGAACACCGTAACGGTTTATTTTTGCTGATAACATGACAATTAATCTAAATTTATTGGCGCGTTCAAGTGAATTTAATTAGTTTCAATATACTAGTAAAAGTGAACTGTAACAAGTACAGTTTGACTTTGGTCTTGTTCCGAAGGCTGCACAGCCTTTCCAACAAAACGAAACAGCAACAAATGGGTTCTATCTATCTATATATCTATTTAGACTGCCGAACGCATCTTTTCGAGTATTATTGGCAGTGTCTGACAAGGGTTAGACATACAATCAATGAAGAAACAGAAGTGAGATACAAGGAATCCGGGTGCGATACCCTAGCTTGTTTCAAATAGATTCCTTGGTTCTTTAACGTGCCCGGTGTAAAGCACCGATGCACGCGAGACTACCCTGGGTTACCAACCAGTTCTTCTTTAGGCATACAGAGTATTGCAAACAACATTATATTCAGGGCAATAATATGTGTCGCCAATGGTGTTTGTTGCCATTGGATGAGCCACTCATGCAGGAACCGAACCATACACTACATACACAATGGTATACTGAACAGTTCTTTTCTATCTCACTACAATGCCCTGTTGTCCAACGACACCTTACTTACTTACTTACCCCATAACATATCAACACACATTAATAATAAAAGTTAAGGACGACCAGAAAGACAAACACACACAAAATGTGCAATTCCATTTATCGTTTGTGAACCAAAATTTAATGGTGGCTCTCGCAAAAAGAACATTAAAATCTTCTGCATGCACGGTTGCTTCAAAAAATCTTGAATTGTGTTTCTTTAGCTCTCCTTTGCGTCGCACAGCTTTATCACTTATGTCGTTGGTTCTGGTCATATACTTTTTTCTGAAACAATGCAGCAGACAGGTCGTTCTGTTGATAGACAATAACAACGTACATGTATATCTGTCACTGTTCTAGATGAAGAATGCTCAATCACGTGATGGTACAAAAACGATGTCGATGCTTGGAAATTGGAACATATGCTTGTTAAGAGACCTTGTGTAATCGTTAAAATAACCGAAGCAAATAATAATTATGCTTCGTTCGTCGTGGGAGTTTTGTCAAAACACTCTAGGCTCTGTTTGCTTCACAAAAAACCAACGCAAGCATTTCGGGGGTAGGCGTGTTTAATCAATTATTTAAACACGTTGACGAGCACACCCAGACACGCAGTGTATACAGCATTGAAGACATCAGTAAATATAAAATGATTGCTCTTCTAACAAACCATTAAAACTGGCATAATATTATATAAATATGTTCAAATATAGACTAAACATCTCACGTAAGTCATGCACTCTTGTAATGTATGCCGCATCTTTAGTATTTACCTATATTTTTATCATTTCCAAATTACATAAAGTTCAACAACCCTTAGGTCTACGAACTTCAAGACTTTCAAAACTTGGAGTTAATTTTGTCCTCCGAACATTAAGAAATTACCACGGTGACATTAATAGTGTGGAATAACTAATGACTTTATGTAGTACGCATTTTTTTGCGTCGCATAACACAAACCACAGCAATGTGCATGCTCCCTATAAAAGCATACACACACTTGTGGAGCGCAATGTATTTCGCTCCCCCAGCGGCTATCTAAAGGCACCATCCTCGTTGATACACGTACAATCAGCTGATAGTTTGTCAACGGACTCCGGTCATACCGGTTGCCTTAACGATCGTGCTACTTATGCATAATTTGGTCACTTTGGTCACCGTTTTGTCATATATTTGTGAAACTAGGTCATCCTGCAGCGGACATGGGGAACTAGGTCGGGTCTTAGCTGCGTTTCATTTAACCGTATTTTGTTATTGCTTTGTAAAATTTGGTCGTCCTGTAGGTTTTTGTGGCGGGGACGTTGGCTTTTGATCATTTTTGGGGTTGTGTGTGGACATTGCTCTCTGTGATTCTGCTGTGTTGTGATGTTATTGTTTTCTGTGCTCTCTTGGTTAAGTTGGGTGCTGCCTTCCCTGTCCGCTTTCTTCATATATTTTTTATAGATTTTAATAGTAGTACATGTATTCTGCAGATTGTGAAAACACTTCCTGCTCACATAAATTCCAATGGAAGCCAGAGGAAAATGTGTTAGGTGACACTTATAAGTAACGGCTTCTCTGTATACTTTCTAATCAACTTGTGTGACGTTCCTGCTGAGGATCACTCTGTATGTTGATGTACATAGTATCACTAATGGCACCATACCCGCGGTATATATTTATTTTTGTTTACTATGCATTTGCTGTTTCAGCATATTAAGTAGATTGGATGTAAGAATGGATTATTGGGAAGTTAAATTGAAATGGTAATTCAAACTACTCGTATAAGAAAATTAACGAATGCTAGATATGATTACAATGATGTGTTGTGTTGATGTTTTCTTACGTTCGGTTTTGTCACTGGCACATTGGACATGTAATGACAGTTGGAGAATATGATGATGATGATCAATTTCGTACAGTATGTATAAAAATAATTCTGGACGATGGACTAGCACGCCCAGAAATGTGTAGACGTTGCTTAATTTGATTAAATTTTGCACTATACAAATATTTAAGGACAACATATTTTATACAGATCACTTTAAACCCTTAAAATTTGGTAACTTGTATATTCGACGGAATACTTTAAGTGCTTAAAGAGAGATACCAAAAGAACAGATGCGTGCGTATCAGGAATGGTATTGTTGTCTTTAGAAAAGTTTAGATTGAATTTATTCCTTCATTATATTTTATATCATCGAATGAAACACCCTCAAAAATTTGATTAATCATATTAACATAAGGAGCAATACAATGCATATATTCTATTAGCAGTTAAAATCCACCCGGTAATGTATTAAACAGGTAAATAATTACGTAATTTTGTATTCATTCCATTTGTACACAAACGTTTAAAATGTTGACAGTTCAAATTCCAGAGCTAATGATATTTGTTACTTTTCTTTGTACATGTTTGGAAAAGAATGCATTGAATACAATTGCTTGAATCGGGGTGACTGTAAATGGATATGCATTTTTCAAAACTATCAACTTAACCAGCTCACTTTGCGTCTTTAAGACTAATGTTTCACGACCTGTTAGGCTTAGGGAAGAAACGTACACCTCTGTGTCGGCACATCAAAAGAAGATCAAAGGAACCGCCTCAAAATTGATAGGTGTGAAACCATAATTACTCAAACTAACGCTACGGTGATCTACCCGAGCTATGGCCTCCTGTAGAAATACTAGGTGTCAGTTATCGAAGATTTCAACATCTTCGGGGTGGATTTGGGTCCCACCAGTTTAGGGTATCGTTTTATCATTCTAAAGATGTTACAAAATCTGATTGTAAGACGTTTGACAGATAGATAATTCGTTACACTATCGTTATTAGCTGACATTGTACCCCATAGCGTTAGCAGGTGGTCGTCGTTAAATACGTTATTATTTTTCTTCACTGAAACGAAGTTCGATACTATAGCCTCTATTGATTATGCAAATTATATGTTATACGTTTTTGTATTTTATTTTTATTGAAATGATAATCTAAACTAGTACGTAAGTATATAATTCTTTCATCGCAACGTAAAAAAACATAAATAAATAAAATGCAAACAAAGTCTTGCCCATTTAAAAAAACAACACTGATCAACACAATCTTCAATGGCATACTTATCATCTGACGTTGTTAAACAATATTTTTTATTATAAACACATATATACTTTGCATACTTATATCTAATTATTTATATCCAATTAAAATAGATTGCATGCATATTTTATCATTAATCAGCTACAATTATTTTATACATTGTAGTATAGTAATATGTGTATTATTTTTATACTACAATGTATAAATAACTAATATAATCAATAGTTGATATTTCAACAGATCTTGTGAGTACTGTATACCAGGTCTTAGTTTGATAACCAAAGACCGTTACACTTTGCAATCACACCTGGGGAATGCTTAAATGCCCTGCTCTGCTCTGCTAGTTGCTCTGCTCTGCTAGTTGCTCTGCTCTGCTAGTTGCTCTGCTCTACTCTTCTCTACTCTACTCTACTCTGCCCTGCTCTGCTCTGCTCTGCTCGGCATAAAGAATGTCTCTTCAGAAGTAACATGTAAACGATTGTATTTCTACCGAACTAGGAATGGGCAACATGCTTAGACCCTTATGTTAGCCATCTCCATAAATAATTGTAGTATCAAGACTGCTCAGTGAAACCCGCCAATTTGCTGGTGTTGATAGCTGTAGACAAAAAAATCCCTTAATTAAAATGTAAAACCCCTAAACATTCCCACACTGAATCAGGCAGATTATTTTCCCGGTCTTAAAGACTGACATTCAATATCGCTCATAAATATAACCAATTAGTCGTCAAAAATCCCCGGCAATAAAACGATAGAAAAATGTCAGTGCGGTTAGTATTTTATTACTGACTTCAATTTTCACGTTTTATGTACTTGCGGATTATTAAGCTATCAGTTAAAACCATCACGTGACTTTATGATAGTTTCACTTCACGTGGATTATAAATTATAATATACTAAAATATCCACGCAGAGTAATCATCTGGTCCTCTAAAAGGCATAAGATAATTTACAGTAAATCTCCAAAACTAATCACCATGGTCCATTATATTAGACCACCTCAAAGTCAACGAAACATCATTTAGTCCATTCGGACAACCCCAATATGCTCTCTACTAGTGATAGTGATTTTGCAAAAACGTAATAAGCGTTCCTCTTCTTGCTTACCATCGACTAGAGTATGAAGACATCCACAAGTGCAAGACGAATTGACATCAAATGGACCTTTTGGAGCCATATTGATATCTGGGGCTGACAAGCAGCCGTATACTGAGTGTTATTCATTTGATAACTAAACGAGGCAAATCAGCTTGAGTAAGAAAAAGGCCGACGAATAACCGGACTCTCAAATGGAGAAATTGCAGGGTTTGTTACCGCTAAACAAAATTTCAAAGAATCATTGCACAAACACAAACTTATTGCATCTGCTACTACCTCTCAGTTGACGGAAGCTAACGTGTTATACATACGTATTACCAGACCAAATGAACAAACTCTCCGAGTACATCCTGCTACCAAATTCCATGAAAAACAACATGTTGATAGTGTTGTATTACTTTTGTTGTGGAGTATAGCTTGGTTATCTCCCCTCCCAGTATGTACAGTGATGAGTAAACGTATGTCTATTTTCACAATATACCCATTTTGGGAATCGATTCTTTCAAGATTAGATTAAATTTCAAATTCGTTGTTTATTAATCGTTGAATTTCCTTGGCACCACGTGGACGGTTCTCCAATGCGTAATTGTTAATTAACGATAAAGTCCGAGCACTTCCCAATTAACGAGCTACACTCGATTTATGTCTATAATGAAAACCCGTTTGTTCAAATAAAGTCACCGAATATAACAAAAGGACACCGATTAAGTTCAAATACGTGTACGATAGTTAACAAAGATGATTGATTAAGTTACAAGTATAAATTTAACGAACATGAAATTTCTGCGATTCAAGAATAATTTTATTAATTAAATTCATAAAACCAACCCTGGGACGTATAAAGTGTCGTCTTGTTTGACAAAACTACGTGTTTTATTAGCGGAATGACTGACTATACTTGAATGTTCAAACACAACAGGTGTGCTCTGAACATTCACCATTAAAACTTGACACGCCCATTTTCATAACTAAGATTTTGGCTTTTTTTAGAACACATATGCAGATTTCAGTTCGACTGGTATTTTCATACATTTTACTCGCTCTGTCAAACAATTCAGACCGAAATACCTCGCCAAATTGAAACGCAGAAAATATTGACATAATGTTGGATCCCATCTTGCACAAAGATTGTGGCGTTCTTGCCATTTAGAGACAGATCTCAACTTTTAGAAAATCAAGTACAACGTATAAACGTTATCTAAACTAAACTGTGTTATACATGATTCTATATTTTACCAAACGGAATTCAACTTGTTAAGTTATCAAAAATAAAACGTTACAAAGACGCATCAACTGGAATTCAATCAAATGATGGTTCCGTCCAATAAACATTTGATGTTTGCCCGCATCTTTGATGATATCGTCAACTCTATTCATATGCAAAATGAGTATCAATAAATACCGAAAGATTTTATTTTTATGACGTATAAATCCGTAATATTGAGTCAGACACGTCTTTTAATATTCAACAAGAACAAATTAGGTGATAAAACCTCCCCTTGTTGAACGCCGAATGTAGTGTATGTATCGCGTGAATTCGGCATCGAACATTATTTAATGGTTATTTAATCGCCAAGCAGATTTCATATTATTGTGAATATAGAGTGATATTAAATCTAAATTGAATACAGAAAAGTGTGCACAAGCATGCTGTCAGTCGCTCGCTTTCGTTTTAATGAAACTGTTGTTCCAACTTTTGTGAAGACGTTCTTCCTTGGTCTACTCTCACGCACCACACACCCAGTAATACTCGATTGCACATTTGCCAAAATATGCCTCAACGTTAAAATAATTATGGATTGTTGGAATGAATTTCTTTATTTGAATAAGTACAATGATTGTATTTTTTAATCGCGGATTGAAAAACAACAGCAAGAAGTTTGGTCAAGTTCTGATATTGATATGGGACGGATCAGTAATTAATAACCTCGAATTCATAAATGCAAGAAGAGACAAGCTCATACACGAAGAAGAAGAGGTGGATATATAGAGGTTTTATAACCTGCGTCCACAGAAGATCCTAAGGTATCCTAAGGTATTAAGCAGCAAGTAGGCTACCATTATATATCACACAAAAAAAGAAAAAAGAAATGTGAAAATTGCATGAAATGTATATTGAACGAAACTAGTAGTTTATTAAATAATAAAGTAAGCTACGCATGCAAACTTTTACAAGGAATTGAGAGCGGTGTCAGACCGGACCGGACAGCATAACCCTCTCATATAACTGTTCTGTTATATTTTTTAACATTCGACTAGAGTTGAGGAAATCCTTTAAACTATACAAATGCTTCGTTTGTTGTTTTTCTGTGTCGATGATATAGCAGTGTTGTAGTGTTTGGTAATATGTATGTAATTATTTAAACCTCTCGGTCAAGGATAACCCATTAAAGTGCAAGCACTTATTTCCAATGGGGTCCTGTGTTTTTGCTGAAGGGACAGCAGGTGGAAGAGATAGTGGTGTGATACAAGGTATCCGGGCGAGATGCCCTAGCTCTTTCCGAAGAGACACCTTGGTTCTTTAACGTGCCCGGTGTATAGCACCGATACACGCGAGACTACCTCTGGGTTGCTAACCAGTTCATCTCTAGTTAGGTGGGAAACACAGAAAAGCGTTTCAGAAATGATCAAGTGCCCGGGCCGAGGATCGAACCCGGGACCTCTCGATCAGCAGTCAAGCAGGCTATCCGCTCGACCACCGTACCACCTATATTGGTTTCCTTTAACTAACACCAAAATGTTGATGTAGCTACTCATACTTTAAGCAACATTAGCATCATGACTAAAATCTAAAATATTTGTCCTGGGAAAATCTTTCGTTTATCTGCTCGATTTAGAATGAACAAGAAAGCACTTATGTCAAAGAAGCTTTCGAACAAAACCGTGGAGTACCTTAAGCGACATCATAAATATCATCAAATGAGCTACATTCATGCTACATTTACTCCAGCATGTTAAGGAATTTAATATTATCGTTTTTATGAATAAGTTGACACTTCTAGCGGAAGGATTTCTGGCTAATATTAAGAATAACTACATCGTTTTTCCTTCAAAGGGAGATTTCATTGTACTCAAGTTAGAGCGTTTTGAAAATGTATAGAATCGGAAAATATGCGGATCAAATTTGAACAGGTTCTTTTTTTAATACTACATGTGTTAAGGGTGATAAATCGTCTGATCAACATGTTAAAATCCATCTTAATCATCATGTTTATTCACAATAAATAGAAAATAAATTTGGTGTTCTATTTTATTTTACAGATGGTATCGAACTTTGTCAAGTAGTTTGCGGTCAGCATGGGGAAGTAAGTGTGACAAGTATAAAAAGTAAAGCTTAATAATTAATAATAATATATTTTTATCCTTGTGTTAACAAATTGTTTTGTATTAATAAACATAAGTATTGTATTCCGATATCATGTAATGACAGGCATCAAACATAACAACTGTTCTTTACTTGATGGCAACTCACACAGCCGGCTATACCGGGACAGAACAGAACCGAACCCAAAATGTTTTTTTTGTTATGCGCATTGCAAGTTTTGTCAACACAATTAACCCCTTGTGTATTATACTATTACACATAACACCTCTTATTCAACTTCCAAAAGTTATTATGTCTGAGTTTGAGATCGCCATCACAATAATATCAATGGCATAAGTCCGGGCTCGGGTCCGCCGTGTTGTATTGGGCTTTAAATAGCCTACAATTCGCTTTCTTGACGAAAATCTTAAGAAAGATTTGAAAAGATTCGTAATCGTTTGCAGAAGGGGTAGAACATCATCAATTTAGAACTATTTAATTACGAGCCTGTGACACGTGGACAGACTGGCCAACCAATAATTACCCTGACGGCAACCGAAATATAATGAAATATGCGTGACACAGTCTGCAGCCCTCTAATTTGTGGTGGGTGGGGTAATTATTTGACCCCCGCCAGCATAAATCACGTTATGATGATCATAAAGAAGGGTGATATCATTGCCAATTATACACTACACACTAATTAGCCGACTCTCCGGTCAGTGAATGTGACCTGACCATATTGTAACGATTCAGGCGGGAAACGATAGCAGACAAGTAAGGCACCGCTGTTTTGATAGACTAATACTCCGGAACATAAACATTTATCTCATCGCTAATAAAGTCTGACAGTGTGTTGCCAACAGACTTGTTTTCATTTTTTACGATTGACCATGTTACACTATTTGCAAACAGAAGCGTTTTTCTAGACCATATACATACCATGACGGTTGTGCAAAGCATACTGTTCGTGTATTTACTATGTTTTATACACAAGCTTCCCAAAATACCTTGTTTAAAAAAGACAAGTGTGACTAACCATCAAAAGCAACCACCCTCTTAAGCAGCCAGTATAATTATATTCCAGTAAGGAATAGTAGGTAAATATTCCAGTAAAAACAGTCATGTGTCTTAAGCCACAACATTCGTTTTTGATATATCTAAAGCTTTAGGAAGGGTGCGTTGCATGCACCCAGTGTTTGAAAAAAATGTGTTTGCATATATCTGTTATTTATAGGTTGCTGGAAGCTCAATATTAATTTTGTTTGTATGATTTTAGGTATATGAGGAGCGGTACCTGGTTACAACGCCAACCTTCCTGACAATATGTCTCAGATTCAAATCCTGTACCATCATTTTATTCCATCTCCCGGTCATTTTTTGCAGGTTAGAAGTTGTCTACCGAATGCACTTCCCCTTGTCGATAGTATGAAATCATTGAACTAGAAAATCTATATTTTAGAAATTTTTTATTAAACATTATTTCAGACCTCCAATATCATGAACCATTTCCCGCAAATGTTAATTTGTTTTGATTCAATATTTTATCTCTACAAATGTATATGTAACAGTAAAGAAAATTAGCCAATTTTGATGAAACAAATTATAAAGGAAAACGCAATAAAATGTACATATAAATATTTATTCTTTATTACTGTCTCATTAATGACTGTACATGTACACATATAATAATATAAACATCATATATACATCCATACAATTTTATACATTGTCATTGCCAGATTTTAAACTTTTAAAATTGATGTCAACAAAAATTAGCATCAATCCTTACGTATGAGCAATTTATTCTCACCCTTAGAACTCAACCTTAATTCTCTTACTTCTATCTCTAACAATATGGGCCGTAAATTCACAACTTAAATCTCGAGCTTCCTAAAAAAGCAAAGCTAAAGTGTTTTCCTATTACTTTAGACTTGCATTTCAGAAATCTGCGTATTTCCCCGAAGCTAGGATACAAACCATCGGACTGCAGTCAGTAAATCACCGGATAATTTGTTGGTATAATTTATTTGATCCTAAGACGTCTTAATGACTTTCCACCAGTTTATAAACCCGGTTGTGAAGACTTGTGGTAATGGACTCTTAAACAAACAGAAATTAACTTAAAGACTCGGCGTCTATCAATCACAGGGACACACACAATGGGTCGACTTCTCTCACCTGCCCGTTACCCCACCCACCTAAGTTTATCAAGATTAAGTTTCCTGTACAACAATAACTCAGAACTTGGAACCGATAATTTTCGTGTCAATTTCGGGGACCCAAGTCGTAAACCCCGCAAAAGAGGAGAATGCAAAATGCTGCATAGTCTTTGCACTTGGGCCCCTAAATTGTAGAAAGGGGTCACATAGCTCCCGACGACTAATAATAACGAAACAAAAGAACAACTATGTGAAACTTGCGGCAATATTACTTTGAAACGGCGTTATGCAAATCATGGGCGGTTTATTGGCTTTGTTCAATATAATATCCATTTCATTTTTCACAATTTTCCCCAAAAAGTAGAAATTTGTTACACAATCAATTTTTTTCCTTTTTATCTGGGAAAATGCAGAGTTAATACAATTAATGAGTTTCATATATTTTACTCCAGTAATGATTTGAAAGGCTATTTAGAAAAATAACTATTTTTTTGCTTTTTGATACTGTCGAATCAATTCAGTTCATTTGTGAAAATGTGATTTAACTAAATTTTATTCATTACACACGGCACATCAACTTGAGTCAGTTTCTTTTTATGGTACACATCACCAATATGTTAAAGAACAATTATAGGAAAATAATTTTGTACGTGCTATTTTTTTGGGTTAGGCCACATTTTATACTTGGCATACTGACTACAAGCAATAACAATACTGGTACATTGTCTAAGTTTAGTTTATTCTATTTTGGTATGACTAGAAAAGAGCGAATTCTTGAATTTAACATTAATGCTTACCACTGGTGTAGTTGCTTATCTTAACACGCCACAAATTTTATATTTCATTGTCAAAACTGCTTAATATCCTTTAGGATTGAAGAACAATCGGAAAGTAAATCTTTGACTAGTCAACAAACGTTTCTTTACTTTAAAATATCAATCACTGGTTTATTCACCTCTATATATATGCAATCACACATCAACAGCTTTTGACAATTAAAAGCTAGCCCTGTGAATTATAAACTAAATTTGTTTTTGGTTTTCTACATTTTTTTCCAAGGTGAGGTAAAATTATAACTTCATGGTTTCTTCATAGGTAAAGTATACAAAATCTTCGGTTTTCTGTATACGTCGCTGTATGTTTCCCAATGGAGAAACTATAAATTTATAAATTTGTTTTGTTATAAAACTACAAGACACTCGTGGACATTTTCAACCCGCCGAACTGTTTCTTGAACATGAAGTGGTACGTTTACTGTGACATGTATTTATTTATTTTTTTGGAAAAACTAAACATTATGCAATTGTATAACACCGTTTCCAACATACAAACGAGTACATGACCATTCTATTGTTTGTTTTACCAGATTTTACATTGATTTTTAGCCATTCAGTGTTTTCACTAAACTCACAATCATTATAATTTTAGATGTACTATCTAATTAAAAAAATAATTACGTATTTTACTAACCACTTCGCGAAACATGTAATGTAATTCAAAAAAGGCATTATGATTATCCTGTCGGCTTTGAAGAGTTTCGTGCCCCGGGGTCCTGGTTTCCATTTAATATTCATATCCAAAAATGGCGATTTATCGAAATGTTTTTTTCAGTTAACACTCAATGGTAGATAACTCTAGTAAAATACAAGTAAGCATTGAATTGTGAGTTACCACACTTTTAGTATCAACTCGCTATCATCCTTATTGGTAAGGTATACTTTCGGTAGGCTTGAGATCCGTTGCCTAAGTATAGCGCTACGTAGCGCTTTCCGCGGGAGGTTATCCATGCCTTCTATATTTAATTGAACGGAGTGTAACTGAATGAAGGCGCTCGGTAGCGCTTTACTTAGCCAACGGACACCGGTAAATCCATGCCATTGGTTCCCATCGATACGCACATTATGACGGGAACCAGACTACACTTTCGAAGGAGTGTTTTGAACGTTTGAATAACAAACGGGTTTGTGTTTTAATCATAAATACTGTTGTCATGCCACAACGATTAGTATATACGATGACCTTGTCTCTAAGAAATCGTAGTCTTGTTGTCACGAACGGTGTTTTCTTGTAATCGCCAATGACTGCACGAACGGTTTTGTAATTCTGTAATGTCGCTACGAAAGGATTTTTGTATTGTCTTCATGAAATGCGTGACCATATTTTCATGACAGATGACTGTTTTCTTGTCACATTCGGCGATGTACGTGCATTAGTCACATTTATGTTATCTTGGAAATTGTGATGCTGATAATCAGCCCCTAGACTTCCCGCACTGAGTATTCATATTTCAACGGGCGTTGGTCTCATATATTAATACAGAATATTATTTCTATGTTATCACTAAAGGTTGTCATTGATAAATCGTCCCAAATCTAGTTTAGGAATGCAATACACAATTGCATATCTATTAAACCAAGGGAAGCGACCCAATGGCGCCCTATAAATATTGCATATTGAGTTATTCCCCTTCAATCCGGCCGTTTGATACTTTCAACCAATATTATTTTGCGTGTAAAAGTTAAGGCGACCTGAAGAGCACAAATAACAGAAAAATATAATTTTTATAAAAAATATGTTTTTTTTTCGTTATCAATGGTACAGTTGTCCCTGTGTGTACGGGTCGATAACTCTACTATACTTCAACGTCATTATTTGAATAACGCTAGATTTGTGCCCCTGTTGCAATGTTTGACGAACATGGAAATTATTTTATAAATGTAATCAGCTTGCAATGTCACACGAGATACATGTAGCCGGTCTAAAGCCTTGGTCTCACTGAGCAATATTTGGCTCAGCGATGTACTCGCGATTTAATAAATGAGCTTCAGGAGGCATCGTGTGATCAGCGATTTCACAAATTGTCTAATGACTACACTGAATCTTCCCATAGATCACGATGACCCATTTTCTGATGTGTTCTGGGGTCTAATTCATCAACGTTGTAAGTCTCAAACTCAGACTTAGACTTAAATTGACTGCCATTTCTTTGCTATTATATTTAACCATGTAAAAAAAATTATCGGATTATTTGCTGTTACTCACAGAACATTTATACCCATTTATTTCAAAATCGGTACATTTGTAAGATCATGAGAGTGAATAGAATATTTGGCAATGTAAAGTCTAAGTCTGAATTTCAGACTTACGACGTTGATGCATAAGGCCCCAGAACACATCAGGAATGTTCATTTATAAAATCGTGCGTACATCGCCGAGGCAAAAAAATGCTCAATCGGACCTAGGCTTTAGATCTGGACAATCGAGGATGCTGAATTGGAGTGAAGGGAGGCCAAACAATAAAGTACATTACTATACAGCCAGAGGTTTTCACATTGGTTATATACACAAAGCATTATGATATTGTATGAAATGTATAGATATACCATGTTTTTGAGCCGTGACGAAAGGTTACCTTTCTTAGTCATAATATGTGAATATAACTGGTTAAAATAACTTTGGGCCATGGATTGGTTACTGTCATTGATCACATATATTACTTAAGCCTTAATACATACCCTATATCTATCCTTTTGGGGCAAATCAACCTTCCTGAATAAATTAGTCACGGCTAAAAAAACATGGTTGATCTATACATCCACATTGTACAACAATATGACAATACATGCTTTATATCACAAGCAAAACTGATACCAAACAAACAATACAAAAGCTGCGTTGCCAATGAATTATTGATGGAAATTCATTTAAATACGTATGATTCTCAATTGTAAATTATTTCCGCATTGATTTAGGTTGCTTTTATATCAATTATTAAAATTCGCTGTCATACAATTTTCCGCAGAATTAAAAGTTAATGAAGCAATTTGTTAGAAAGAAAAGTTATTAGTCACATTATGTACAGGTTAACGGTGGTCAATCACCAACCCCGTGTGTCACGTGCTGTAAAGGCATGTTCGAACGTGCGGATTTATTTTTCCTTGATTCCATGGATAAACTCCCAGGGGTGTATTTAGATATATCAGTCGTGTCGTTTTAATGCAACCTGTTTCATTGAAAACAACACATTTTTCACTAATATACAAACCTCATCAAAACGACACACACGTAACACATACTTTAGGCGGATATTATAACATTTCTGATATCAACTAAATTACATCCGCCATCTTGTTTTACACATGAAAGCGTCCATGTCAGTTAGATTAGACCGGACCTAAACTGTAATGTTATGTAAGATTTAGGTACCGGGAGTTTGACTAACATTGGATACACATTTATGGTCCGGTGTCCGCCGGTGATTTAAGATTCAGGTAGTATAACACATAATTATTTTATATCCAAACAAATCGAATCAATCATAAATCAAGCCTTTGTTATGTTTTGACTTGTTTCATACACTTCAATGTGTATTTTTAATGTAATTGTATGTCAGAAATGGCCCATAATTGGAAATAAAAGAAAACATTTCCCACGTCACTTTCATATTGAGACGTCACTGTGGGGACATACAAATTACGAAGATCTTATATTTGAATAGTTCCATTGACCGATCATACAGTCTATCGTTATAGATATGTTCTGTTCTGTTCTGTTCTGTTCCGTTCCGTTCTGTTCCGTTCCGTTCCGTTCCGTTCCGTTCCGTTCCGTTCTGTTCTGTTCTGTTCTGTTCTATACGGTAGATGATACAATTAGAGGCAATTCCTAAACCGAATAATTTGTAATGTCAATACCCCTGTAATAAGATGGTAATGATGTTAGCACAAATACAGTAGGCTGTCAGGTAATCATCTAGAAACTATGATACAACCACGTGGTATTGGCATACTTTCAAGACAGCCACACACGCATACTATGTTGGTGACTTAATAGATAATGCTTCATTATACTTCAGTCTAGATCATTCTACATTTGATATGAACATTATTAATTCGTTTATTCTTGTTTAACAATGTTTCTAACCCATTTCTCCAAGTAGTTCCTGGACTGTATACAGCTAACCAGTGCTAATTTTAATACAAGTCGGCTCATGCACCACCAGACTGGCTCAGAAGAATTGTTGGAATTCCCCGAAGGCGAACGCCTTTATTTCGTGGCCACAAGGGGTGTTGGCAACCGATACACTAAGTTGTTTTTTCGATAAATCAATATTGTTCAGACATTATCTAAATGAGAACAAATGAGAACTAATAGTCTACATATCTTCCCTGTCCATTTTACTGAACGAAGACAAACACATTGTTATATGATCTATTCGGACACAGGCATATTCGTTTGAAACACCAAATATATTTGTTCTGTAGTTTATTGTAAAGTAACAATGACCAGCCTTATATTTAAACAAGTTGTAGTCGATATTACCTTAAAGAAATATATTAACTTTGTAATTGTACAATAAATTGAGAGGGGTCATTTATCTTTTTGGAACATAGTTTTGCTATCGCGCAAAACGACCCAGGTAAGGCATTAGGAAATTTAGGAAATCCCTGTTCCCGATGCCTCCCGAAGACAATTCATTTAAATCAGCAGTACATCACCGAGGCCACATAATTCTCAGTGGGACAAAAGCTTCAGTAAATTCGCCGTGATCAAAGGCAATAAGCTGAGCATTAGCTGGCCTGTTGTGTTACATTCTACCATATTATGTGATGTTCGTTTGCTTATCTATAGTGAGACAGTCGCAAGTGAGTGATTATTTGGTTGTTTCCTTGCCAGTGACCTCTAACATCAGAGCACGAGAAAGTGTTAAGAAACAAGGACCCTGGTTGTGCTAGTCTGGCTACATCCGAGTAGACTCATCTACAGTGTATACAGCATCAATACCCACGAGATCACCTCTTAATTACCATTCAGTTCATCTTTAAATGGGAGTGGCACTGACAAAAGTTCCCGAGATTCTAACCAGATACCATAAGTCTGTAGTTAATAGTGTTACTCAGTCACACGACCGCTCTGACACACATGCGTGTTTCAAGATATGATATTTAGTGTGCAATGTGCACAAATGTGTTGCGAGTGCCCATCACGTAAAACAAAACATAACTTTTTTGTTTAATTTGCACAATTCAACATTTGAAATACCAGTGCTGAATGTAAATGCAATGACATCATAGTCGCAGACATTGACATTCGGGTGTTAATGAAATAAAAAGAACATTAAATAAATCAACATGACATAAAGTAGCAAATTGACGCCTACCAGGAATATGTAACACATTGGCAGCTTCTTGCTACATGAGTATTGCCCGAGACATTTAGGAGCCGATGCTACAATAAAAAGCTTTTATGATAATTTGCGTTTGTGTCATGTGTGTACATTGGCCTTTCGTCGCCATCATCATAGGGTCCGAATACATAATTAATTAACCATAGTCATATAAAGTTATAAACAGAGTTTGTGCGTTGTTCTCTGTCCAGAACAAGGAACAACTTGTGAGTAACAAATGGTCGAACATGGTATTCAAGCTATCATGCAATATAATATTACTTCGTTTGCCCGTGATGCGACACACCAACAATTGCTCTATATATCAACGGTAAGCAGTATAGTTTAGAGCTTATTGCCCTGTCTTTGCAACATAAAACATTTAAATCATGTGACTACGTATATCTCTACATAAGTCAGTTACATTTCTAGAGAGTTTCCTTTGCATGAGCGACTTTTCTTAACAAACTCTTTGATCAACAAACGAAGATGATCAATTGAAATATGAAACAAGTATAATTAGCGATGCAATGCCTCGCCGTAGTGCATATACGAGCACGTATTCGCTGTTATCAATAACTCATTCTGTCAGGACAAATGCCATTGTTGTGAACAAGCAATATTTCAAATAAGAGACATGTGACGGTTTTAAAACCGATGCTATTTACAATTCCCTCGTGCAAACAAGTACGAGTATAATTTATAAATTTAACATTTTTTCTCGGAATTATTGATCCGGGAGCGCAGCAAACTATAAAGCCGATATTAGAGAAATTCGGTGAAATATTCAACACGATGAACCCATATCTGGAGTGATCTGAATACACCGTACCAAACTCTGATATTCTACTGGAGAGTCAGTCATTTAATTGATTTTCTATGACTGATGCTGCGAGTATGGCACACGCTTGTTGAATTGATGGTATTATATATATGAAGCGGCGCTGGGTCCCAGTTGTAGCTCAAATGGATATAAGTTGTTGCTAAGTTTGTTGCCAAGGTTCGGGTCAACTGGATTCACAAACTTGCTGATTGTTATAGGAGGATTATACTGTTTCTATTCCTGCTAACTTCAGAATGGAGATTCAAGTGTTAACCTGCTTGATTATAATCGCTTGCTCAGCGCTCATACATTCATCAAGTAAGTTTTGTTACAACATTTTCTATGGTTTTTTTATTCTGTGTCGTTACTCTCTGTGTCCCGATCAATATTTCTCTGTGACCCAGTCGACCAACGTCCCGTGTAGTTATAACGAGTTTTATAAAAAAATATACCAAATATCATTCTTTACTTTGCATACATGTAGTTATTTCTTGTTCACTGTTCATTGTTGAGGATCTTATGGAAGATTGATTTAGTTTATTGTCAAAAAAGTGTCCTTGTGAAATAAAGTTATTATTATTATTATTATCATTATTATCATTATTATCATTATCATTATTTTTTTTAATTATTATTATAATAATAATTTTATTATTATTATTATAATAATTATATTATTATTATTATCTTTATTATTATAACTGGGAAATATTTTGGTCCACTTTTAATGTAACGTATACTTCTGATGTAATAGTAAACCAAACAACACTACTTAAAGTTTCTCTTTTTAAGTTTGTATATCGTTGTTTCTTTGCATCGTGTTATAATGCGCAAAAAACTATGATCACTTTATCAATAGCCGTAGACGTGGACAGCGTATACTGTGTTACATTCAATACACACATATACATGTATACATGTCTCATTAGCTAATGATTATTGTAAAGAAAATACGACTCAAACTATCTCTCCAATTTTCATAATTACGCGACATAGTATAATTTATTTTTTTAATTACCCTTTTTACTGTAATACATTTTCATCATATTTATCCTATATACCGGTAATACGGACGATTTAGCAAATTGGATTACAAAAGGAATTACATAATTATAGTAAAGCAAAAATGTTCAGGTGGACAAACACTATCTTTGACCAATGCACCAAAAGTGCTCTTATTTACGTTTGTTTCTCGAAATCATCATTTTCCTAATGCACAAGGCCACGTGTTTTATGGGGCGTATTATTGTACATTTTATATAGTTGTAACTTAACTATCAATCATATTTACGTTGTCTGTTTACATTGTCTTGTTTCAAAAACTATCGAAACTTAAGCAATACATTGTGCTAAATACATGTTACAACAAACAAACCAGACGCGCACAATGTGTTGTGTTTGGGTATATGTTTGACCACTTTACTGGTATATGTAAAGAGAACACGTCCCCTGGCAATTATACAGTAATACGATATACATCTGTCATGTCGCCTTGTACTATTGAGTCTTCATGATCGACTTGTCCATGCCAACTTTGGTATCTATTCCGTTGTCTTTGTAAGTGTAGTAAATACTAATGTACTCTTCTATTATCTAATTTTTGTAAACGCATAAATAAAACATAGATTGTGATGTAACAATTATTGTTTTACTGACTGTACATGAAACCTTCTGGCGTGTATTGAATGTTCTAGTTGAGTGGGTTGACACTGATAAATTATTTATGCCATTTTCTCTGCCTCCTTACCATAATGTAAGAAAGCATGCATAAATATTGTACAAATAATTACGATTATGACACAATCATGTAATGGCATTGCTTTATCTTATGCATGTTAGACAATTAAACAAGGAGCAAGGATCGAAAAAAATGTCAAATGTCTCAACTATACATACGTTCTGACATTGATTGTGATAGGCATACTTATGATTGTATTGTCAAATATAAGTCTTTTTTAACCACTGACATTCACAGCTTTTGTTGAGTAACAGGAGCAACAGTCTGAGAAGTCTTTAGTTGAATGGATACTGTTACTAAGACTAGACAATGCTTCATAAAACTGTTTATGAGCTTTTTGCCGCCGTTTTATTTAATCGACTAGTATATACCAGTGGATGGTCTGACAAAACTAATCGATTCTGTTTTATTACCTTCTAGTAGCAAGCTTCCGACCCCAGGGGTGTTATCATCGACCGTTATAAGACGATATACATACACAAGCACGCATCATACCCTCAGTGTAATGTTCTGTCTCGTGGTCATTGTTCATCTGAAAGTGCTTGTATCTGCGTATATATTGTCTAGAGGATACACATAGTTGATGGAAATATTTGATGAAAATAATTGGACTAGAACACATTTACTAAACAATGCATTCATAGTATATTTGAAAAATGTATTTGGTGGTTCTTTACAGATTGAGACTGTAGACGAAACATATAAAGACATCATAAGGTCCGGAACGTAGATTTGCCTTTAGTCGTAATCATAATTATTTGTAGTTGGGAAGTACTAAAATGGGCAACTTTCAGGAACATTCGATAATATAAAACTCGCATGCTATTTAAGTCAAAGGGCTTCAAAACATCCACATTACGTAACTGATAAAGGCCGTTATTTAAATTATTTCATTTTTTTGTTGTTGTACATTTGCATGTAACCACATTAACACGATCTCCACCAAACATGTGACTGGTATCACGAGTTCTTTCTTTCACAGGGAAATGTGTCAATGTCACAGGCGATACTTCTTTATGAGACGCTTAAGAAAGGTTGAGCTCTTGGCATTTGATTGCATAAATATGATCACTGTGAGAATGTAATGCTATAAAAAACGGTGTGCTATCATGTAGGTTCACATTGTCTTAGAGTTAGTGCCAGAAAATAGATCATATAGCATTAGAACAAGTTTATATCTATCTAAAAAGTATCTAAGTAAATACTAATTGTCCAGTTAGGATGTTTTGACAATGAAGGGGCATGGTTTATGTGTAACCAAAAGTTTAAAACCATTGCTACAGGTAGAGTTTAGTTTGTTATTGAACTGTTGGTATAAGAACTTATACTTGTTTTTGCACAGTAAAAGTGGATTGTTCCAGTGCGTCACTATATTCTTACCCTAACTGGACTGCTTGTTTGTAGATTCTACCAAAGCATATTTGTTATATATTATTACATATGTAACTCGTTACATCAGTACCACCTATCAATAATAGTTAGCAGATTTCCGTGTTTGTTTACGTCAATGTGATTATCGGGTTATTATCTCATTCCTGCCAGAAAACAGGTATATGACCAGACAGGATGCAAATAATCTCAGGGAAATGTCTATACGTCCGTGATGGTCAATCATTTGAATGTTGGTTCCAAATTACATACTTCCATGATATATTGCACAAAAATCACGCCGATTTTTGAGCTTTAAAGCAAATACAGCACACTTTTTAGAAGAGAATTACAAATGGCTGTCATGAGAACAATCTTTGTTTCCATGTAGTAGACGTGGTCCGTAAATGCAAAATTGAACGTGCTCAATCCTACCACATAAAAAGAAAATGAGAAATTAACATACTGCTCATACTTAAGAACGATTAGACAGACACACGAGCACAACGTATAAACTAATTATTATTATTATTATTATTATTGGAGTAAACCAAGGTTAATACTTAATTCATAGTTTATGTTTAATTGAACGCAAAAAAATACATTGCCAATATTATGAATATATAAAAAATAAGATGAAAGTCAAAATCTCAAAGAGTCACGCTCCGGTGTAGGCAATCATTGGCGTAAGATTTCCCCTGATTTACACTAATCCACTAGGGAAGTCAATGCTGTGCAATTCGGAGGGTAACATAATAAAATATAATTATGTTCTTATCCATGATATCAAAAAGAAGCGGTTTAATGTAATTATGTCGAAGGAACTAGTCGATTCTTTGTATTACAGAAATGCAAATTTTTGCTGGAAAAAAACACCGAATCGTTATGAAACGGTATTACATTTTCAGGAACACTTACTCAGCCTGTTGTTGTATTCTAGACGTTTGATAGTTTCTTTAAATTAAGGTTCAAAAGAGAGGTAAATTACACTCATGAGCGAACAGACACGACCTGTTATAAAACACCGACTACAATGCTGATCCTAATGCCACTATAATATACAATGGTCATTTGTTCGATTAAGTAAATAACTGTCAGAATTCTCTAGGAATATTAATTCCAGGAAACTACTAACAACGAACTATTGCAATGTTTACACAAGTGGAATGATGTCAGAGAAATGGGTTATTAATCATTGCTATCCCAATTAACGGAGGCTAATTGGGAAGGAAATAGAACACTGACGGCATCGATGCAATAAACAAGATATCCCATCGTATGAATGACAAACCTCTGCAGTGACTCTCATATATTAATCGTGGTAAAGTGACCCGTTTAGAAAATGCTGTGTATTTTCCCGGTGAACGGGGAATCGATAAGTCGACCCATTGTTCAGAATTATGCTCATCAATTATTCTGCGTGTAAACAGATCGATTTTGCTCTTTGTATTAAATGTATGATGTTGTCTGATGTTTCTTGTAGATTATGTGTAAGATGATAGCATTGTTTCAAGAAATGTAATAGTAAACCCGATGGGGATGTCAAAGAGGCTACAGATAATTAGTTTATGTTTGAGCTTTCTAGAACAGAATTGCAAACAAGAGTGAAGTTTACACTTTATTGGAGATGCAAATTGAAATATTTGAATGTCGCATTCACAGAAGAGTGTCAATGTCACAGCTGATACTTTTATATGCGACGGTTTGGGATGTTGAGGCATTGACATTTGTTTTCATGAATAGAATCACACCATTCTGATAAAATGAGACATTTATGCTACAACAAGCTGTGTATAATCGTGCAGGTTAATCATGTTTAACAGCTAGTTTCTGAAAACAGAAATAGTTCGCGTCTGATTTTGTTTGTAACATCAAATCTTAACTTAGTAAAAACCTACCTAACATATGGTAATATATGATAACATATGTAACTTATTTCATTATGGCCACTAATCAATTGTAATTTACAGAATCTCGGTGTTTGTTTACGTCAATGCGATTAGCGGGCAATTATCTGCTCTTAACTTGAAATAAGCAGGACTAGACAGGATGCAATTATATTGAGGAAAATAAATTCAATACGTTTGCGATCACCACCCCTTAAGGTATTGGTAATGCAGAGTATAAAGTAATGAAAAGATAATTGTGTTCTTATCCCGACATCAGGAAGGGGATATTTAATGTAATTATGTCTGAGGAAGTGAACTGTTTAACTGAATATATGGGTAACACGAACAAGTCGAGCATTTGTACCACAGAAATGCAAAACTTCACAGGAACAATACACCGAGTCGTTATGACATAGTATTGTATTTTCAAGAACACTTTTTCAGTCCGTTTTTATATACATGGCGTTTTATAGTTTCTTCAAACTAAAGTTCAAAAGAGAGCAAATTATGCTCATGAGCGTTTAGAAACGACCAGTGGTAAAAACACTGATGACAACGCTGATCCTTATGACACTATAATATAAAATGATCATTTGTTAGATTAAGTAAATACCGTCAGACCTCCTCGGCAATATTAACCAAAGAAAACTACAACGAAATATTCCAATGTTTACACAAGTAGAATGATGTCAGAGAAAAATGTTGTTAATCATTGCTATTTCAATTAACAGACAGTATAATTGGGAAGGAAACAGAACACTGACGACATCGACAGAGAGAAATCCCATCGTATGACTGACAAACCTCTGCACTGACTCTCGTATATTGGTCGTGGAAAAGTGGCCCGTTTAGAAAATGCTGTGATTTTTTTCCGGTTAATCGATAAGTCGACCTATTGTTCAGAATTATGCTCATCAATTATTCTGCGTGTAAACAGATCGATTTTACTCTTTGTACTAAATGGATGATGTTGGCTGATGTTTCTTGGAGATTATATGTAAGATGATATCATTGTTTCAAGAAATGTAATAGTAAACCCGATGGGGATGTCAAAGAGGCTTCAGATAATTAGTTTATGTTTGAGCTTTCTAGAACAGAATGGCAAACACGATTAAAGTTTAAACTTTATTGGAGACGCAAATCAACATTTTTGAAACATGAGCACAATGGAACTATTTGTGTGACCAAGTACAATGTCTTTTATTTCATTCAACTTGTGACAAATAAAAACACCATATGGAGCGGGTATATAATTAGACAACTTCAAAAACGTAAAGTAACTACATTTTTGTACCAGTGTACTATCAAGTATAATCTACAATGCAGTTCAGTTCACCCAACTTCTAACAAACAATTATACCATCTGGAAGACGTATATGTGCAGCATTGATAATAAATTCAAAACATAGGTAGCTTATCAAAAAGGAATGTTCTGTTGGTGCAGATCTTGGTTGTCGCATATCAGAATAATAACTTTATGTAAATGTGAATCATATGTGACAAGAAACATTATATTATTTGACACTAAATGAAGATAATGACATTTTTATTGTCAATTCTGTTTGAGCCACCTGTGACTGATTCCTGTGACTCATTAAGCGAACAGAAGAACCATTCCTCAACGCGAATCACACATGTGTACACAATTACATTAGTAAAAATGTATATATGAGTATGTGTACACGTAGCATATAAAATATCATAGAGTTTATTGCATGACAAGTTATATAGGTAACATACACATGGCTTTTGATGAGGACATTTGACATGTGGGTATCCATCTAGTTATTACATTATTGCTCGTCTCGTATTGTCTGATGGAATTGCTCTCTACCATTCGATAATAGATACAATTTGAATGATTAGACATATGACGTTACCTTACTTTTCGTTGCATCTGAAAGTCCGTTCCAAATATTTACTATGTGAAACTGAGAATATAGAACCAAAGCCCATTACCATTGTACATGGTGTACATGGTATAAACATGGTATATCGCCTTATTTATTTGAGTCGTCATGGCATGTCATTGATCTTTTTTTGTAAACGCATAAACAAGCATAGTTTGTGATGTAACAATCATTGTATAATGTTCGATTGTAAGTGATACTTGACTATACTTCGTGTTGGTTGACACTTATTTTTCATTTATGACTTTTTTCTCTGTCATTTGGTGATATGAATGGGTTTCTAGCAACAACGTATTATACAAAGAATCAATTATATGACATACAAAATGGCATTGATTTATTGTGTGCAAGTTGGACTCACAAAGAACAAGGTCTAAATAAAATGTTACATGTTTCAAATATCTCTGCTTCTTATATTGTCGACGATATGAAACTTATGATTGTATTTTCAATTATGACAGTCAACAAGTTTTTACCAACCACTGACATGCACAGCTACTATTGTAAAGACTGGCATTTTTCCAACAGTGTGTGGCTATCGTTGCTGAGGAACGAGGAGGCTTCATAACATTGTTCATATTTGGTCACCTTTTTATTAAATCGGCTAGGCGATACCAGTTGATGGTTTTACAATCCTGATCGATACTGTTATATCCTTCTTGTAGCCAGCTTCTGACCCCAAGGGGAGTTATTATCGACCGTCATAAGACGATATACATACATTACACCCTCATTGTAATGCTACTTCTGTTGTTAATTGCTAATTTATTTGTATTTAAGTACATCCTAGGGAATACTCTAAATATTATACTGCAATATCCTGGTGTCAAGAAGCTTATTTGATGGACAAGGATATAATTGGAACTCGAACGCCTTTATGTAGACTAAACGATGCTAATGTAGTATTATATTTTTAAGATGTATTTGGTAGTTCTCTACATATTGAAGATGCTGACGAAAACGATTGAAATCACTATAGGGTATCTTAGAGAGGGTCAGGGCAGATTTTAATGTTCATGGTGTTCTTAAGTGAATATTCAATATTATGCGAATATGGTTGTATATGATTTAAATGAATGTTCAAAACATAATGTCATGAGATTCATGTGACGTAACTGGATAATTATCCAAATTACTACGTTTTTTATGGCTGTTCATTTGCATGGAATAACATTCAAATTATTCACACACATGTAAAATGAATGCAACATTCACAAGACAATGTCAATGTCAAAGCTGATATTTCTATATGCGATGGTTTGTGAAGTTAAGGCCTTAACACTTGCTGTCTTAAAACGAGACATTTTAGCTATAAAACGTTGTGTGTTAACATGTAGGCTAATCATATGTAACAGCTAGTTTCTGAAAATAGATGTCAACAGAAGTAGTTCGCGTCTGTTGTTGTTAGTAACCACAAATCATAAGCTTAGTAAAAAAACAACCTAACATATGGTACTATATAATAACTTATGTAACTTATTGCTATTATTTTGTCCAATGATCAATAATAGTTTACAGATCTCGGTGTTTGTTTACGTCAATGTGATTAGCGGACAATTATCTGCATTATCTGGTATCTTCTTCCAACTTCAAAAATGTAGGACTAGACAGGATGTAATTATACTGAGGGTATTAACGATTTTCAAATCATTTTTCCTATGTACTGTAGTAAATTAGTTTGCGTAGCTTGTAGGACAAACTTATAACATACACAAAACATATGTTGAAAATGGGCTTTTATTAAAGCCAGTAAACTATTTAAACATATATACAACAAACAATACAAACTCATATAAATGCTATGTCGAACTATATGGGCAAAATAAACCGCAAAAACATAAAGACCCACTGGTCTTTATGGCCGCCCAGACAATATAATTAGTCTCTATTGTGGACAATGGCGTATGATTTCATGATTTAAGTTAAACCACTAGGGGTATAAATGAAGTGAAATTCAGCGAAAAACATCATGAAAAGATTAATACATTCTTACTGTCTACATCAGGAAGAAAAGACAAGGTGGAATTATGTCAAAGGAAGTCAACTTTTTAAACTAATGGGTAACACTAGTTCGTCAAAAATTTGTATGCCAGAATCACAATACATTTAACGTCTTACTGGTGCACACTTTCTTGTGAAATAATACGTTTCTTCAGAATTACGTTCCGGTGATATTTTACAAAAGTGCCATATTTTTTTAAAAAATAGTTCGAACGTGTGTTTATTAAGAAAAATAGGAGTGTCTGAAACGGTCAGTTGTAAAAACATTGATGGCAATGTTGATCTTAATCACACTAAAATAGATTAATCATTTGTCCAATAAAGTAAATAACTGTCAGAACTCTCTAGGAATATTAATTCCGGGAAAGTACTAGCAACGAACTATTTCAATGTTTACACAAGTGGAATGATGTCAGAGATATAGATTATTAATCACTACTATTAGAGTTAACGGACGGTATAATTGGGAAAGAAACAGAACACTGACGGTATCGATGAAAAAAACACTTCCCATCATACTGTATGACTGGCAAATCTCTGCAATGACTCTCAAATATTTGTCATATAAAATCGCTCGTTTAGAAATGCTGTGTATTTTTTTGATGAATCAATAAGTCGGCCTGTTGTTCACAATTAAGTTTATCAATTATTCTGCGTGTAAACAGTTTGAGTTTGCTCTTTGTACTAAATATATGTTGTTTGGCTGATGTTACTTGCAGATTATCTGTAAGATGATAGCATACGATTGGGATGTCAAAGAAGTTGCGGATAATTACACTATGTTTCGGCTTTCTAGAACTGAATTAAAAGCATGATTGACGTTGCATTTTACACGTTGCGTTTACATTTGCAACATGAGCACAATGGAATTACCAGTGTGTCGACAAGTACAATATACACAATGGATTGACATTTTCAGTTTATTCAACTTTTGACAAACTGTTGTCGCATAGCATCGACAATGTATCTCCTCATAACTGGGAACCATACGTGACAGGAAAAACAACATTCTTTGACATAAATTGACTGTTATTGATACAATTTCTTTTCTTACCACCTGTTTCTTATTAAGCGAATACAAACATCATTTCGCAACACAAAACACACATAGGGCTAACCTTGATTGGCATGAAGCGTTTATTTTATTCTCGAAGTGTATCTTCTTTACAATAAAGAAACAAAATTACATTAGTAAAATGTAAATGAGTGCTTGTGCATGTATGTACAATGTATGTTACATATGCACATGGCTTTTGATGATGGCATTTGTCACGTACGTATCCATCTCTTTATTACACTATCGCTCGTCTGGTGTTGTATGATTGGATTGCTTTCCGCCAATCGATAAAAGATGAAATTTGAATGATTATCCATATGACGGTAACTAATTGATCGTTGCATTTGAATGTGCGTTACAAATAGTGACTATCTTACAATCACGCTAGACATTTTGTCAATGATACCTTTTCGCAAACAACTGTCATATTTGGGTTCTAGATTTACTAGTGTACGGCCATGCTGTATGTGTATAGAACATAACCTCATTACAATTGTACACGGCTTACACATGTCATGTCGTCATGTTCTATTGAGTCGTCATGACATGTCCTTGTCATGCTTAGTATTTATTCCCTTGGCTTTGTATATTTGTTTAACACGCTTCTATGATCTATGTGTGTAAATGTATAAATACAACATAGTTTTTGATGAAGCAATCATTTTATAATAACTTCAGGTGATGCTGACTCGTACTTATTGAATATAACGGTCATATAAGCTGACACTTATTTATTATTTATGTTTTTCTGTCTCTTGATGATATGACTATATGTCTTGTATCGAAATATCATGAAGTATATTACAACGAATAAAAATACGACGAATATGTTGCCATTGATTTGCTATGTGTAAGTTGGACACATAAAAAGGTCGAAGTGAAATATCAGATGTTTCGAATAGCTCTTTGTTCTGACATTGTCGACGGTATAAAAGATTATGATTGTATTTTCAATTAGGTTATAACATTCAACAAATCTGTACCAACCACTGACACACACATATATATAGTTGTTACGTATGGAAGTACATTTTGTACAAACAATATGTGGCTATTGGTGCTGGGTCAAGAGGAGGCTTCATGAAAAACAGTTCATAGGCTTTTATCACCTTTTGATTTAATCGACTAGGAGATACATGTACATGTACCAGTTGATGGTCTGAAAATCGTGATCGATATTGCTATCTCCTTGAAGCCAGCTTCTGACCCAAGGGGTGTTAGTATTGACCGTTATAAGACAATATACTGTACATACGAATACATTATACAATGTATTACCATAAATTGTTACACGTATGGTTGTGTCTTTTGTCTAGTGTCCATTACTTCCTTGTAGTGTTTGAATTGATATCAAGTCTAGAGGTTGTATATAATTGCCAGTATACGAAAAGCCTACTGGATAGAAATCAAAGCGTATAGACCAAATCAATGTGTGACTTACTAGTATTGGGATACAATATAATTCAACTTTATACTTATTACAATTAAAAGCACATGTAAAATCAGATCACTATATGAGTTCTTATATAATAAACGTGTATGACTTATTGTAATTATCGGAAATCGGCTCGTTAATACAATTCTAATTAAATGATATATCTGTAATAATTGTGTAATGTTGTTTTTTGGTTTGACTGAAGTTGTTGGCGAAAATGATTAACGTTTATATAAGGTCCGAAGAGTAAGCATATTTGGATGAGAGTGCTCGCAGACTCATAGTTAAGCTTGGAATATTCTTGCGATTTGGAGGTGAAAACACTGCAAACATTGCAGGAACATCCGACAAGAAAAAAAATACTCACGTGTTACATTGTAGCTAAATTATTCCAAACCGAATGACGTACGGTCCACGTAACGCAACTGGATAATGGACATTATTCAAATTACAATTTTTTTGTCGGATGCAAATGTGCATTGCCTTACTTTCACAATGGATGTCGCATTCATTAGACATGCCAATTTTATAGCTGATATTTCTTAATAAGATGCATTTGGAGGCTTAGGCCATGGCATTTCATTTTAGAATTATAATCGCACTTCTTCAAAACAATAATAATATTATATAAAAAACTATGTATTATTATGAAGGCTAATCATGTTTAAGAGTTAGTGTCTGAAAAAACACGTCAACCGTCAAGAGTTCACGTCTGTTGTCGTTTGTAACATCAAATCATAAGTTTAGTTCATCCACCTGCCTAACACATATTGTTATATAATATCATATTGTAACTTATTAATCACGTTCACCAGTTAATAACAGTTACCATAACTCAGTGATGGTTTATATCAATGCGATTAGCCGGTAATTAGCTGTCTCCAACTTGAACATGGATGAACCAGTCAGTATGTAAATATGCTCGGTGAAATGTATATAATGCGTCAGTAATGCAATCGCTTTAAATATGGATTATATATCTGAATCAAAATACTGTACAATTCGTAACTTCTTCACTAATTAAAGACTTGTCTAACGTAATTGCACATACGTCTTGCCTGTGCTGAACATGTATTATCGTACAAAGGCCGTTCCATCCTATCCGCCATATGGCTTTCATGATAAATATCACGAAGTGTAAAAAAGGAGCTATTTCCGAAACATTTATGAGTAGAAGAAACAGTTCAAAGTGATCTTAATCATATAAAGGAGTGTACTGAAACGGTCAGTTGTAAAAACACTGATGTCAATGTTGATCGCTATGACACTATGATACCATGCTTATTTGTTCAATTAAGTAAATAACTTCCATAACTCAGCAGTTACAGTAAACTTCTAGCAACGAACTCTGCCAATGTTCACACATATGTAATGATGGTAGTGAAATGGGTCATTAATAACTGTTCTTTCAATTAACGACCGTTGGGAATGGGAAAGAAACAGAATAATGACGACACCGATGAAGTAAACGAGATATCCCATCGTATTACTGACAAACCTTTGCAAATACTCTCATAATTATATTTGTCGCTCGTTTAGAAATGCTGTGTATTTTTCCTGTGAATCGATAAAATGGTCCATTGTTCTGAAATATGCTCATCAATTATTCCGCGTGTAAACAGATCGATTTTGCTCTTTGTACCAAATGGATGATGTTTCTTGTAGATTACGTGTAAGATGATAGCATGGTTTGTAGAAATTCAATAGTAAACCCGATCTGGATGTCAAAGATGCTACAGATAATTATTTAATGTTTCAGCATTCTAGAACAGAATTGCAAACATAATTGAAGTTTACACTTTATTGGAGATGCAAATTAACTTTTTTGAAACATGAGTGCAGTGGAACTATATGACTGGTCAAGTACAATACCTGTTAGTTCATTCAACTTGTGACAAACTATTACACCATATGGAGCGGGTATATAGACAACTTAAAAACTTACATTTTTGTATCAGTGTACCTTCAAGTACAATCTACAATGTAGTTCACTTCACGCAACTTCTGACAAACAATTACACCATCTGGAACATGTACTGTATATATACAGCATTGATAATCAAGCCAAAACATAAATATATTATCAAAAAAATGTTCTGTTCTGGAAGATCTTGGTTGTCGCATATCAGAGTATCTTTGGGTAATTGTGAATCATATTGGCAATAAAATTAACATTATTGGACTGACAATGACATGTTTATTACCAATTCTGTTTGAACCGCCTGTGACTCATTAAGCAAACGCAAACAGAGGCGTCATCTTTTAACGTTGTAAGTCTTGGTTTTTATTCGCTTGACTTAGTAAGTAACATTGATAAATACACTTTGGCAAACTATCTTTGTAAACGCATAAATTAAACATTGCTTGTGGTGCAACACTCATTGTTGTGATGAATAAACGTGATACCTCCTTTTATTTATTGAATATAAAGTTCGTGTAGGTTGACACATATATCATTTATGTTTCTCTGTCTCTTGGTGATACTGATGGATGTGTTGTTACCAAGTATGCACAAACTATTTATTATACAACGAATGAATAATAGGACGTATAGTTCATTGCTTGAGCATGTGCAAATTTGACACACAAAGAGCGTGGGTCGAAGCAAAAATGCAAAATACAATATCCTCAGGTGTTGACATTGTCTACGACATCATCGTGCTGCCAATTCTGACTTTCCAGAATTATTTACCAGACACTGGCTATTGTTGTACAGTCTATGAAGTACCAACAATGTCTGGCTACTGTTACTCAGACAAGATTAAACACCGTTTATGAGTTTTGGTCACATTTTTATCCAATTGATTAAGATATACCGGTTGTTGGTCACGCAATTATAATCGATACTGTTATGTCCTTCTTTTAGACGGCTTCTCTTCCACATGGGTGTTATCATTGGGCGTCATAAGACGATATACATTCGAATACATCATACTTCCATCATTGGTTACTTGTATGGTTGTGTTTTGTGTCTAGTGTCCATAAGTGCCTTGTAAGTGTTTGCATTTATATCACGTCTAGAGGTTGAATATATGCCAGCCGACGAAAAGTATAATAGATACAAATCACAGCGTATCACTTAAATCATTGTGTGCATGGTCAATGTGTATTGAGATATAATACAATTTAATTTGTATGATTTATTGCAAATGAAAGCATATATAAAATCTGATCACTATATGACTATTATATAATAAACGTGTATGCTTTATTGCAATTACCGGGAATCAACTCGTTTATACAGTTTTGAAATAAATGCAAATCTTCTCTTACTTATTAAATGCTGTTTTTGGTTATTTCTCTACTGATTGAAGTTGTTGACGAAAATTATTAACATTTATATAACGTCAGAAGAGTAAGTATACTTGGATCAAGGTGCTGGCAGACTCATATTAAAGCTCGGAATGTTCTTGCAATTTGGAAGTGCAAACACTGGAAACATTGCAGGAACATTGACAAAATAAACAGATACAGGCATGTTAAATAAATGGTTCCAAACCGAATGACATAAGATCCATGTAATGGAACTGAATAATGGACGTTATTCAAATTACAATTTTTTTTCGGATGAACATTTGTACGTTACACCATTTACATGATCTCCACACATGTGACAATTACAATGAATGTCGTATTTAGCTGATACTACTGTATGACATGTTATGGAGGTTGAAAACTTGACATTTCATAAAATCGCAATTCTTCAAAACGAAAATAAATAGAGGATAGTTGTATTTTTCCGTGTATGATCGGCTGATAATTCACCGAGTGAGCAGCTGATGTAATATTTTCACGAGTGGCGTAGCCACGCACGCGTCGAGTTGCAATCAAATAGTTCTTCTGCAATTGTTTCAATTCAGTCCATCTGTTTTACATTTGTGTACAAATAATGTTCTGTTATTTGTTAAAGATTAAGAGAACAAGTGAAAATGCTTATTATTTTATTGTTGGTGGCGGGGAAATTTATTTACAAAAAATAGTCCGTTTGATGAAATTATGAACTGTGAAATTATGGACTGAAATAATCGGGGAATAATCCACCGTTATTCCGCCGTTAACCACCGATAAGCATGAAATAATATGCTATAAAAAGCTAATATGTGTTATCATGTTGGCTAATCATGTTTAAGAGCTAGGCTTGTGTCTCTGCGAATAGACGTCATCAGTCAACAGTTCACGTGTGTTGCTGTTAGTAAAGTCAAATCATAAGGGTAGGAAATACACCTACCTAACACATGTTGTTATATGATTACATAGGTAACTTATTACATCACGTCCATCAGTCAATAAAGGTTAGCAAAACCCAGTGTTTGTTTATCTCAATGTGATAAGCCGGTAATAAGCTGCCACCAACTTGAACAAGGTTTGACCAGTCAGGATGTAAATGTGCTCGGCATATGTATTAAATACGTGCGTGTTGACCACTCCTTTAAATATGGCTTACAAATCGTAATCTAAATACTGATGACTTCGTAATTACTTTACTGAATTAAAGGATTGCCTCAGGCAAATACAGACACGTTTTGCCAGTTTTGAACTTATATTGTCGTACGAAGGCCGTTCTATTTTTAGCAGCCATATGGTTGTCATGCTAAAATCACGAAGTTGTAAAAAAGAAGCTATTTTCCAAATAGGCATGGGTTGACGAAACAGTTCCATGTGAGCTTATTCATAAAAAGAGTGTACTAAAACTGCCAGTTGTAAAAAACTGATAGCAATGTTGATCACTATGGCACCATGATACCATGATTATGTATTCAATAAAGTAAATAACTATCAAAACTCAGCAGCAATATTAATTCCAGGAAACTAGTATCAACGAGCTATTACAATGTTAACACAAGTGGACAGATGACAGACAAATAGGTCATTAATAAATGTCCTTTTAATTAACGACCGATTGAACTTGGACGGAAACAGAATAATGATGACACCGATAAAATAAACGAGATATCCCATCGTATGACTGACAAACCTCTACAAAGACTCCCATATGTTTGTCATGTGAAATCGCCCGTTTAGAAATGCTGTGTATTTTTTGGCGAATCGATAAATCGGCCTATTGTTCACAATTCAGCTCATCAATTATTCTGCGTGTAAACAGATCGATTGTGCTCTTTGTACTAAATGGAAGTTGTTTGGCTGATGTTACTTGCAGATTATCTGTAAGATGATAGCATACGATGGGTATGTCAAAGAGGTTAAAGATAATAAAACTATGTTTCTGCTTTTTAGAACTGAATTGAAAGAATAATTGACGTTGCATTTTATGAGCAAAATGGAACGACAAGTACAATCTACACAATGGATTTACATTTTCAGTTTATTCAACTTTTGACAAACAAACAAATGCATCATCTGAAACAGGTAAGTATATATACAGAATTGATGATCAAGTCAAGTCAAGTCAAAATCATAGATACATTATCAAAAAGAAATGTTCTGTTTAAGAATTTTTTGTTTGTCGCATAGCATCAACAATGTATCTTCTCATAACTGGGAACCATACGTGACAGGAAAAACAACATTCTTTGACACAAATTGACACAAATTGACAGTTATTGTTACAATTTCGTTTCTAACCACCTGTTACTTATTTAGCGAACAAAAGCACCATTTGGCAACTCAAAACACACACAGGTCTCGTGTGTTTATTCTCGTGTATTGTCTTTACATAAAGAAACAAAATTACATTAGTAAAATGTAAATGGGTGTTTGTACATGTATATAAAATGTATGTTACATATACACATGGCTTTTGATGATGTCATTCGGCATGTACGCATCCACCACTGTGTTACATTATCGCTCGTCTGGTGAAGTATGATGGGATTGCTTTTCGTCAATCGATGATAGATGAAGTTTTAATGATTAGCCATATGACGGTAACTAATGTTTCGTTGCATTTGAATGTGCGTTACAAACTGTGATTATCTTAAATCAAGCTAGACATTTTGCCAATGATACATTTTCGCCAACACATGTCATATTTTGGTTCTAGGTTTACTAGTGTACAGCTATACTGTATGTGTAAAGAACATAATCTCATTACAAATTGTACACGATATGCACATGTCATGTCGTCATGTTCTATTGAGTCGCCATGGCACGTCCTTGCATGCTTAGTATTTATTCTCTTGACTTTAAGTAATTGTTTAATACGCTTCTATTATATATGTTTGTAAACGTGTAAATACAACATAGTTTTTGATGCAGCAATCATTTTATAATAACTTCAGGTGATGCTGACTCGTACTTATTGAATATAAGGTTCATGTAAGTTGACACTTATATATTATTTATGTTTTTCTGTCTTTTGGTGATATGAATATATGTCTTGTAACGAAATATCATAAATATTTTACAACGAACGAATGATACAACGAATATGTTGCCATTGATTTGCTATGTGTAAGTTGAACACATAAAAAGCAAGGATCGAAAGGAAATATCATATGTTTCATATATCCCTTTGTTCTGACATTGCCGACGGTATGAAATAGTATGATAGTATTTCAATAAGGTGATAACATTCAACAAATCTGAACCAACCACTGACACACACATATATTATTGTTACGTCTGGAAGTACAAACAATATGTGGCTATTGGTGCTGGGTTAAGAGGATGCTTCATGAAAAACAGATTATAGGCTTTTATCACATTTTGATTTAATCGACTAGGAGATACATGTACATGTACAAGTTAATGGTCTGAAAATCGTGATCGATATTGCTATCTCCTTGAAGCCAGCTTCTGACCCCAGGGGTGTTAGTATTGACCGTTATAAGACAATATACTGTACATACGAATACTTTATATTACCATAAATTGTTACACGTATGGTTGTGTCTTTTGTCTAGTGTCCATTACTTCCTAGTACGTGTTGGAATTGATATCAAGTCTAGAGGTTGTTTATAATTGCAAGTATACGAAAAGCCTACTGGATAGAAATCAAAGCGTATAGACCAAATCAATGTGTGACTTACTAGTATTGGGATACAATATAATTCAACTTTATACTTATTACAATTAAAAGCACATGTAAAATCAGATCACTATATGAGTTCTTATATAATAAACGTGTATGGCTTATTGTAATTATCGGAAATCGGCTCGTTAAAACAATTCTAATTAAATGATATATCTGTAATAATTGTGTAATGCTGAGTTTTGGTTTGACTGAAGTTGTTGGCGAAAATGTTTAACGTTAATAAAAGGTCCGAAGAGTAAGCATATTTGGATGAGAGTGCTCGCAGACTCATAGTTAAGCTTGGAATATTCTTGCGATTTGGAGGTGAAAACACTGGAAACATTGCAGGAACATCCGACAATAAAAATTCTCACGTGTTAACTAAATTATTCCTAACCAAATGATGTACGATCCAAGTAACGCAACTGGATAATGGACAATATTCAAATCCCAATGTTTGGTCGGATGCACATTTGCATTGCATAACTTTCACAATGGATTTCGCATTCTCTAGACATGCCAATTTCACAGCTGATACGTCTTTATGAGATGCTTTGGGAGTCTTAGGCCTTGACATTTCATTTTAAAATTTTAATCGCACTTCTTCAAAACAATAATAATATTCTATAGAAAGCTATGTGTTATTATGTAGGCTAATCATGTTTAAGAGTTAGTGTCTGTAAATAGACGCCAACAGTCAACAGTTCACGTCTGTTGTTGTTAGTAACATCAAAATATAAGTTTAGTGCATACCTAACACTTATTGTTATATGATAACATAATGTAACTTATTACATCACATTCACCAGTAACTAACAGTTAGCAAAACCCAGTGTTTGTTTATCTCAATGTGATTAGCCGGTAATTAGCTGCCTCCGACTTAAACAAGATTGAACCAGTCAGGATGTAAATATGCTCGGTGAAAAGTATATAATGCGTCAGTAATGGCCATCGCTTTAAATATGGCTTACACATCTGAACCAAAATACTGTTGACTTCGTAACTACTTTACGGAATTAAAGGCTTGCTTCACGTAATTTCACACACGTCTTGCCAGTGTTGAAGATATGTTGTCGTACAAAGGCCGTTCTATTCCTAGCCGCCATATGGCTTCATGATTAATATCACGAAGTGTAAAATAGGAGCTATTTCCGAAACATTCATGAGTAGAAGAGACAGTTCAAAGTGATCTTAATCATATAAAGGAGTGTACTGAAACGGTCAGTTGTAAAAACACTGATGTTAATGTTGATCGCTATGACACCATGATACCATGATTATTTGTCCAATTAAGTAAATAATTTCCATAACTCAGTAGCAATAATAATTACAATAAACTTCTAACAACGAACTCTGCCAATGTTTACACATATGTAATGATGGCAGAGAAATGGGTCATTAATAACTGTTCAATTAGAGACCTTTGGAAATGGGAAAGAAACAGAATAATGACGACACCGATGAAGTAAACGAGATATCCCATCGTATTACTGACAAACCTTTGCAAATACTCTCATAATTATATTTGTCGCTCGTTTAGAAATGCTGTGTATTTTTCCTGTGAATCGATAAAATGGTCCATTGTTCAGAATTTGCTCATCAATTATTCCGCGTGTAAACAAATCGATTTTGCACTTTGTACTAAATGGATGATGTTTCTTGTAGATTACATGTTAGATGATAGCATAGATTCTAGCAATTTAAAAGTAAACCCGATGGAGATGTTAAAGATGCTACAGATAATTAGTTTATGTTTCAGCTTTCTAGAAAAGAATTGCAAACATGATTGAAGTTTACACTTTATTGGAGATGCAAATTAACAATTTGAAACGCAAGTACAATGTCTTTTAGTTAATTCAACTTGTGACAAATAATTACATCATATGGAGCGGGTATATAGACAACTTAAAAACTTAAAGTAACTGCATCTTTGTATCAATGTACCATCAAGTACAATCTACAATTGTATTTTAGTTCATTCATTCATTTGACAAACAATTACACCATCTTGAACACGTCAGTGTATAAATATAGCATTGATAATAACGACAAAACACAGATAGATTATCGAAAAGGAATGCTCTGTTCTGGAAGGTCTTGGTTGTCCATATCAGAGTATCTTTGGATAATTGAGAATCGTACTGACAAGAAAAATAACATTATTGGTCGTTAAAAGAAGATAATCACATTTTTATTGCCAATTCTGTTTGAAACGCCTGTGACTCATTAAGCAAACAGATGCGTCACCTTTTAAACTTGTAAATCTTGGGTTTTATTCTTTTGACTTAGTAAGTTAGATGATTACACTTTGGCAAACTATTTTTGTAAACGCATGAATTAAACATTGCTCGTGTTGTAACACTAATTGTTATGATGAATAAACGTGATATCTCCTTTTATTGATTGAATATATGGTTTGTGTAGGTTGACACATATATTATGTATGTTGCTCTGTCTCTAGGTGATACTGATGGATGTCTTGTTACAAAGTATGCACAAACTATTATATATACAATGCATGGATTGTATCACGTATATGATGTCATTGCTTTAGTATGTGCAAATTTGACACACATAGGGCCTGGGTCGAAACAAAATGCAAAATACAATATCCTCACGTGATGACATTGTCTACAACATCATTTTGCTGCCAATTATGCTTTTCCACAATTCTTTAATAGACACTGACTATTGTAGTACAGTCTAGGAAGTACCAACAATGTGTGGCTACTGTAACTCAGACTAGATTAAATAACGTTTATGAGTTTTTGTCACATTTTTATCCAATTGACTAAGATATTCCAGTTGGTGATCAGGCAATTATAATCGGTACTGTTATGTCCTTCTTGTAGACGGCTTCTATTCCACATGGGTGTTATCATTGACCGTCATAAGACGATAGGCATTCGAATACATTATATTACCATCATTGGTTACTTTTATGGTTGTATCTTGTGTCTAGTGTCCATTAGTTCCTTGTAAGTGTTTGCATTTATATCACGTCTAGAGGTTGAATATATGCCAGTCGACGAAACGTCTGTTAGATTGAAATCACGGCGTATAAACTTAATCATTGTGTGACATTGTCACTGTGTATTCGGATACAATACAATTTAATTTGTATGACTTATTGCAAATAAAAATATGTATAAAAAAACATATATTCCCAGCACTTTATTACTATTTTATAATAAACGTGTATGCTTTATGGCAATTACCGGAAATCAATGCAAATGTGATTAGAACACCTTCTTCCTAATTAAATGATATATCTGTAATAATTGTTTATGCTGTTTTTGGTTATTTCTCTACTGATTGAAGTTGTTGACGAAAATGATTAACATTTATATAAGGTCAGATTAGTAAGTATGCTTGGGTCAGAGCAGCATAGTTTCAGACACATAGTTGAGCTCGGAATATTTTTGTCATTTGGAAGTGAAAACGCTGGAAACATTGCAGGAACATTCGATAATATAAACAGATACAGACATGTTGAATAAATGGTTCCAAACCGAATGACATGAGATCCATGTAATGGAACTGAACAATGGACGATATTCAAATTACTATGTTTATTTTTGGATGAACATTTGCATGGCAGACCATTCACATGATCTCCACGCATGTGACAATTACAATGACTGTCGTATTCACTAGTCATGTCAATGTCACAACTGATACTACTGTATGGCATGTTAGAAAGGTTGAAACCTTGACAGTTCATTGCAGAAATAAAATCGCAATTCTTCAAAACGAAAATAATATGCTATAAAAAGCTAATACGTGTTATCATGTTGGCTAATCATGTTTAAGAGCTAGGCTTGTGTCTCTGCGAATAAACGTCATCAGTCATCAGTTCACGTTTGTTGTTGTTGGTAATATCAAATCACAAGGATAGGAAATACACCTACCTAACACATGTTGTTATATGATTACATATGTAGCTTATTACATCACGTCCATCAGTCAATAAAGGTTAGCAGAACTCAGTGTTTGTTTATCTCAATGTGATTAGCCGGTAATAATCTGCCACCGACTTGAACAAGGTTGGACCAGTCAGGATGTAAATGTGCTCGGCATATGTACATTTATATAATACGTGCTTGATGGCCACTCCTTTAAATATGGCTTACAAATCGTAATCTAAAAACTGATGACTTCGTTATTACTTTACTGAATTAAAGGATTGCCTCACGTAATTACAAACACGTCTTGCCAGTTTTGAATTGATATTGTCGTACAAAGGCCGTTCTATTTCTAGCAGCCATATGGCTGTCAGGCTAAAATCACGAAGTGTAAAAAGAAGCTATTTTCCTAATATGCATGGGTTGACGAAACACTTCCATGTGAACTTATTCAGAAAAAGGAGTGTACTAAAACGGCCAGTTGTAAAAAACTGATAGCAATGTTGATCACTATGACACCATGATACCATGATTATGTATTCACTAAAGTGAATAACTACCAAAACTCAGCAGCAAAATTAATTCCAGGAAACTACTGTCAACGAACTATTCCAATGTTTACACAAGTGGACATATGACAGACAAATAGGTCATTAATAACTGTTCTTTTCAATAAACGACCGATGGAATTGGGACAGAAACAGAATAATGACGACACTGATAAAATAAACGAGATATCCCATTGTATGACTGACAAACCTCTGCAAAGAATCTCATATATTTGTCATGTAAAATCGCTCGTTTATAAATGCTGTGTATTTTTTCTGCTAAATCGATCAGTCGGCCTATTGTTCATAATTAAGCTCATCAATTATTCTGCGTGTAAGCAGATCGATTTTGTCTGTGTACTAAAAGGATGTTGTTTGTCTGATGTATCTAAGGGATTATCTGTAAGATGATAGGATAGCTTCTAGAAATTTAATAGTTAACCCAATGGGGATGTCAAAGAGGTTGCAGATAATTACATTATGTTTCATCTTTATAGAACATAATTGAAAACATAGCTGAAGTTACAATTGAACGGTTTTGCAATATGAGAGCAAAGGAGATACATGCATGTGACAAGCATGTTGAGTACGATGTCTATCAGTTCATTCACCCTTTGACAAACAGTTGCACCATCTGGAGCACGTACTTGTATATGTATGTCAATGACGAATGATCTTCTGCGAAAGGAATTTTTGTCTCGTTACATCAGAGTATCTTCGGATGATTTTGAATCACGTGTGACTAGAAAAATAACATTCTGACATTTTTATTGCCGATTCTGTATGAACCACATGTGACCCATTAAAAGAACAGAAGCGATACAATTTAACAGAAAATGCACAAAGCTAAACCTTTATTTGTTCAATAAAGTAAATAACTGTCAGACTTCCTCGACAATATTAATCCAAGAAGACTACTAGCAACGAACTATTCAAAATGTTTACACATGTGGAATAATGTCAGATAAATAGGTTATTACACACACTTAAAAAAACTAATTAACGACCAATTGAACTTTGAAAGAAAGAACAATGGCGCTATTTATGCAATAAATAGGATATCCCATATTATGGTTGACATACTTCTGCAATGAATGTCGCATAAACTTGTCATGGAAAACCGCATGTTTAGAAATGATGTGTATCTTTCCGGTGATTCGATAAGTCGGCCTATATTTCAGAATTATGCTCATCAATTATCTAGCGTTTAAACAGATCGATTTTGCTCTTTGTACTAAATAAATGTTGTTTGGCTGATGTATCTAAGGGATTATCTGAACGATGATAGGATAGCTTCTAGAAATTTAATAGTTAACCCGATTCGGATGCCAAAGAGGCTACAGATCATTACATTATGTTTCAGCTTTCTAGAACATAACTGAAAACGCGATTGAAGTTACAATTGAACGTTTTTGCAACATGAGCACAAAGGAGATACATGTGTGCTACGAAGTACAATGTCATTCAGTTAATTCAACTTATGAAAACAGTCTGGAACACGTGTATACGTATATATATACCATGAATAAAGGATGGTATTTATGTCGCCTGAAATCAGAGTATCTGCTATTTATTTTGAATCATATTGCAACCATAAAATTTACATTCTTTGACACAAAATGGCAGTTTTATTGCCCACTCTTTTGGAACCGTCTGCGACTCGTTAAGTGAATAAAAGCACCATTCTTTAACACCGAACACACATGGGTTAACGTTAATTGGAATAAAGTGTACTAGAACGTATTGTCAATGACTTGTTTTTTTTATTCTCAATTGTGTCTATTCCATTTAGGAACATAATTGTTTAAGTACATGAGTATTATATGTTTCACACACGTGACATTTGCTGAAGGCTTTTGACAATTGCGTACCCGTTTAACTATTACTTGATTTCTCATCTGTGATTGTCTGATTTAATTGCTTTCTACAAATTGACAATATATGAAATATATATGATCAGAGATAAATAATGTAAACTATATTTATCGTTTAATTGGAATGTGCTATAGAAATATATCGAAAGTTTTAAGCAGATTTTCGTCTTCTTCGTTTGATGAAAAACAAGGTCTCATAACCTTATTTCCTATCAAACTATTCATTGAAAGAACTGGTTAATAAGCTCAATATGGTTTATGCAATTATATTCAAAGTGTCTTTTGTATTTAATAAAAAAATATATGAGAAAATCCGACAGGGAAGGTAGCACTCAACCCAACCAGCCAAGCACAGAAAACAGAACGACACAACGACACCGAGCAGTGGCACTGGCACGCCAGAATCGCTTCTTTGGTGTGTCTTTTTATTGACCCAAAATATCTATCTGCGACGCTTTAATATTACGTGACAAGACAAGAAATTTTTTGTTAAAGTAACCGTGTAATGTTCTTTCAAAATGCATACCTATCTATTTATCAATGTTGTACATTTTATATGAATGATGCTAACGTGAACTGAATAATAGAAATTGAAACAAATAGGATTGCTGTCGTACTATTACATACGTTTTAAAATCGCCCGAAGTTGTGTTGATGTTTGAATTACTAAAACCAGACAAAAAATTGTCCTGCTGAAAAGAACATGTAAACATTGTTGTTCAATTCATGAAATATTCACCCAACAAAAAGATGGTATCTTACAATCGATAATATCCCCCACTAATGGTGACACTTCCGTAAATATAAAAGTCCGGGAGGAAATTTCTTTACTTGACATTTTATAAAATAGACTAATGGTACTAGAAATCGTACATCTTTAATCTAGCAAATAGAAGATGTAAACTAGTTTACTAACGTTGGCAGTCGGGTCTTTGCTGCGTTTCATTCGGTCTCTTGGGATCACCGCTTTTTTATAATTTCTTTGTGTAATTATCATCCTGCATTTGATGGGAACTTGGACATTTAATCATTTCTGTGGGTTGTGTGTGGGTATTGCTCAATGCACATTGTAGTTGTGTTGTGATGTTACCATTTTCTATGCTCGGCTGGTTAAGTTGAGTGCTGCCTTCCATGTCCGGTTTCCTGATATCTCTTTTTATATAATAGTAGTGAAAAACGTATTAACATTTTATAATGTTGATTACAAGTACAAACAATGTTATTTATTGAATTGCAATTAACGAGCTGGCACCAAACAGCAGATGATTACATTAGAATTACGTAGCCAAAATGAAACATACATTTTGTTTAACTTCAACTGTAAAGTTGATTACTTTTTCTTTATCTCAGAGTGAACGTTCAGACGGCGATGATATAATCGAGGCATAAGAGAAATAAATCTAGTATCTACCGATTGTATTGTGATTGCGATTCTACTTTTTGTCACAAAGTAGACCACAGGTGTGATGTGCCCCAAGCAGACACGTATCAAACTCATTGGCATCGACGTAAAGCACAGTCGTACAAAACCTAATTAGTATATCATCGATCGATTGAAGTCGTTTCGTTTCAAACTTTAGATGATTTAACAACAGTACAACTGATCTGTAGATATAATGCTCCTAGCTTGTCGTACGAAATAATATATTAGTAAGTAGGAAGTGTGTTATGTGACCGGTAGATTTTTCGAAGGTAAGTATGAAGTTGCTGATCACATCGAAGTGTAATAACTCATTTTCTAACATTAATTACCCAGTACGCCAGAGTAATGGCGATGTTCTAGGTCAATCTAGCGTCATTTGCATTGTTAATCCATATTGATTAGAGTTCGTATTGTTCCATTAATGTTCAATATACGTTTGTTATCGTTAATGTACATTAACTTCGACGATGTTGAACGCAATAAATCTCCCATTTATAATATAAGTAGATACGTTACTTTCCATGGATTTCCTGAGTTTAAACCACACGTTCAAATGAAAACAAAGAGATGTAAAAACGCAATTGTTGCTGACATGTTGTGAATGAATCGTAAAACATTATACATGACATATATTTCCACATTCAAGTTATGTATTTATGCTCTGGTGAAACTTGGCACAAGCATCCATAAAATGATAAAACAAAATGGGACAATGATGGCAGGATTCAAACGAAACTGCAAAGCGTACAAGACACACACGGAACAAACACATTACAAGACACAAGGACAAAAATAAAAACCGCATGTAACGCACCGGTTTTTTGTTTAGTTTGTGTGTTGTTTTGTTATTTCTTTGTGAAAATGTGTCATCCTGTATATCTACGGCGGGTCTTAGGTTGTGTTGACATTGCTCCGTGTAGTTGTGTTGTGATGTTACTGTTTTCTGTGCTCGACTTGTTAAGTTGATTGTTGCCTTCCATATCCGATTTCCTCATTTTATTTTATATTGAACTCTTATAGCATATAATAGAGGGCAAGAACTACACACACACAATGACTAACATGCTATCATATATTCATAACTATTTCTGTAGTCATAACACTGGGTGCTATATCAATTATGCATTGTTTGTCAGGGTATGGTCTAACAACGAAATGTGATGATAGCAAAAATCAATATCGTTGTGGTCCCAAAGGATGTGGGTAAAGTTCAACATTCCAGAACAGCAGAATTCTGTGGCCCACAGCCGATCGATGCAAAAATAAATCGAATAAATGAACCTGTATACTAGTATACTAGATACTTGTATCTATTCAAAGTCCCAATACTAGGTCATGTTTTCATACTGCAGTATCCAGAATATCCCGTTATATTGATATATCCCAAAAGCAACAACTATGCAAATATGAGGTCATTCAGTTTCTATACTGACTTTGTAATATCCAATTGCATCCGAAATACCTACATTTACTATATAGCGAATACATCAGTGATATTTCTGTTACTGTATCATGGATCTTTTTAATCTAGCTGGGTGTAATTGAATGTTTCGTGAAAGGTAGGGGGGGGGGGGCATTGTAGATGTTTCATTTTCGTGTTCATTTTTGTCAGAATTGGTTGTGGTGTGATGTTTTCTTATTTTAAGTCCTGTTTTGAGCAGCTCGTGTTCCGCTGTTGCTGCACCCCTGTCCGTTTTTTTGTTTATCCAAATTTGAGTCCGGTTGTTTGTTTTAACAAGCTCAAAGCCTAGGAGGTCCATGAACAATTTTCGACTTTTCTAACAAGAACATGCTATAAACATGATCAAAACTGGACTTCTCTTCTCTCACAACATTGTAATCTGACCCAACTTACATTTGCTCAATCAATATGAGTCGTTGGTACATTAGACAGCATTGTTGGACAATTATTCAGTTATAACGACAGCCAATTTTCCAAATTATTTTTTTCTGGAATTAAAACGCACCCAAGAGATCAAGTGATTCAGTAAGTGATCGTTTGTTTCCAGTATTGTAGAGTTATTGTACGATATCTGTAGAGTAAACACTGAAAATAACACCCATATACATCGGTTCAGAAATACAAAATCTCACCACTTTATGTATTTTCCTGTTGCTAAGCCCAATTCCAAGAAAAACTGCCAGTTTTAGATTTAGTTTATGACCACATTTAACGAATCCTAATTGCTTCCTGATCATTAAAACTGTATTGATTTCAATTCTTTAAGATCGTTAATGACTTGTGTATGGACTGATAATTAATATCTGACAATAATGACATTTGCACTCCAGCCTGTTGAAATGGATTTGTATTTATTTATTGAACAAATCAATTTCTTAAAAAACAAGACACATCATTTAGATTTTTGTACTGCTCCATTAACAAAGCATCTCACTCATATGCAACCATATACATAGGTATCATATACTAGTTTTAAATCCTATTGTATGTGTGTGACATAACTTAGCTGAGCGATTATAGAAGCGTTTCTTCGGGGAATAGAAACCATGACATCGATTTCTATGACTTCTCAACAATAAATATAATTGTACATTTCTTAACATATTGGAGAAATCACCAAACTAAATATAACGGAAGACATGACGTTACATTACTGATACCATCAACATAAAATGTCATTACCAATGTTTCGTTGATTTCTGTGAACGCTGAACGTAATGAGAACATTCTGTGTATCAACTTAATTAAAGTAACAATCATGCTAAATTGTACTACGTATTGTCACTCTCATGCAACATAAAATGAAACTTGTTGATCGCAATTGTTTAACTAATTCAATGTTTGTTAGTAATTCAATATTGGTTTAGCTGGGTTTTTTTTCCGTATTGCATTGTAAAACATTTGTTCAGTAAAACATTTTATTCCAAGCGGGTGTTATGTTGCTAATTAGCGATTGCCAAAAGTGAGGTGCTTCTCACGTTCATTTGTAGAAACTGACAAGAACTGGTGGTGTTGACAGTTAAGAACGTACCAGTTTTTATGACGCTTGCAAGTCATTACGCTTCCATGAAATAACAATTGATGTAATGTCCTTGTCAAAGTTACGGCCTTTATCCGTATAGATGTATAACAACATGTCTACCAGTCCACCAACAATGTCACTCGCCAAATATCTGATACTGGTAATTTATTGTTAAATATGTCAAGTCATGCTGTTATTTACTACATTCTGTATTGACATTTTCTCTGTTGAAGTTTTGTGCGTTGATGTAACAAACTACCCCGTATCATCTGATAAACTATAGCTTATAATATTTATATTACATGGTAGGATTGTATTGGATTAATATACAGTTAATCTCATTGTAAATTGAACCAGCCATAAGGATTTCATTATGGAAGTCCTGTGGGCAATTCCGTAGTATATGGTTTCCTGTTTGTGAAAAGTGGTGTATTAATAAGCCGGTGAATTCAAAACATCAATTCCATGCTATGGTGCATGCTTATTCCACAGGGAAGAATATAAACACATTCACACAATGATAGTGATTGCTAAATGTTGATGCAGTTCCCTGGTCAGAGTGAATGGGACATGTCAATTGGGCTGGGTCCATTAGCTGCTGTTGTTAAATAATGGTTTCCATTTTCCTGTTCCTGATCCTTTCGATAGGAGTGACAGTACATTAAGTACAGTTGGCTAAACGGATTTATGTCTAAAAGTTGAGTCGAAATATACTAGTATTTGATTTGGGAACCCTAGCTGTTCGGACTCTTAATTGGGATTTTTCTTTTCGCACATATACAACCATGGTATCAGTGGCATGGTGATAAACTCATTGGTTGTGTAATTAAACCGTTGTGCTAGATAGCCCCTTTGATCATACGTCTACAGTCAGTACCATAAACACTATGGTGTTAAATGTCGTGCATAATTCATTACTCAAACGGCTAACAGAGGAAAAAGAAACTGGATTCCTTCTTTAAATGCCTTCACGGAAAGAAATAAAAATTGAAATTAAATGATATGTAGATAGTAAAGATACATTATTTTTTATGTTTAACGAGTTACCGGTACGTCTTATTGTTAACTTTATGATATGTTACTTAATATTATAACTGACATAAACTGTTTCAATTGTTCAGTCATTTGTATTTTGATAACGCACGACATGAACAGGTAATTTGTAGAAATACCTTCGCAAGGTAATGTTTTTCTATTTTGGCCACGATGCCTTTTGTGAGCGATGTTAACATCTGTACACCCTGGTCATAAATATAAATGAACCTATCAATCTGACTAAGCATCCAATTCTCATGGTATGAGTTTAACCCGTTTTAATGGGAGAAATGGCCTAATAAATGCTCAGAATTAAATAAGTTCAAATTAAAGTGATTATAATTGTCCCATTCTTGTTATGGGTCTTTTTTTATAGAAATATATGATGTTTTCAATTTGTTTCATTTGTAAAGGTTGTAGTTTGTGTATCTTGATATCAATGTTTTTCCTATTTGATTATGAATTACATGTAACCCTTGTTTCCATGACGTCAACACACTGAAACAGCGCAACTTCTTTAGTTATACATTTCATGTTCTTTTACAATCAATTGTAAACTTTTGTGAGAAAAAAATCAGATTTTAGAGAAAAGCACAACGACGCGAACTATATCCGGTCTATTTTACCTTTACGAAATTAAAATTGAAACAGGCGACTTGTCTTATTTTTTGAGTAAATGAGAGAAAATGTGAAAACAGCAAGTGTTACTTTTGTATATTTGTTCGTACAAGTAAGAATTATGTCATAAAACTTAACAAGTTGATGTTCTGATAATCAGATCATAAAAAAAGTCATAGTACAGTAACCGGAACACGTTCACACAAAATGTTTAATAATTCAGATTTTGTTCTCAGCTGATTCGTAAATCATCGGGAATTGTCTGAGTAAGTGAATAAATGAATTTGAAATAGGAATATGAGTTCAATGGTGATAGCTTGGTTTAGGGGACATTGTTAATTGTCAATTTGTATGTAATTTGTGTAACTCAACTACAAAATATTTGTTTATAATCTAATATAACTTATAGAAAAGCTTAGCTTGTTAAGACAATCTCACAGATTTATTAAGGAACACTCATGTCGAGTTTTCTCTACATTTCGAGAGCCGTCTTGTGTAGAAGGTTATATTCCAGGTTTGATTTAATCAATTCAAGTCCATGTATCCAAGGAGTGTACGAAGAGGTGTTTAACTACTTAACTTTTGGAACTGTTAATAGTATATTCTAGTAAAAGCAATCGTTGTCGGATATGTAGTATGCCAATGCAATGGACTACTTTTAGCATTCAAACTGTATGTTTGTGTATACAACTTTGTTGTTAAATGTCGTGAATAATTCATTACTCAAACGGTTAACCGAGGAATAAGAAATCTGATTTCTGCTTTGAATGCCTTCCCGGAAAAGGTATAAAATTGAAATAGAATGATATGTAGATAGAAAAGATACATTGAATTTATGTTTTATGAGTCACCGATACGTCTTATTGTTAACGTTATGATACGAGTAAGTTTCTTATTATGATAAGCTATTCTAGTTGTTCCCGAAGATGTTTGTATTTCGATATATCACGACATTACCTGGTTGTTTTTAGAGAGACCTGCGCAAGCAAATGTTTTCCTATTTTAGTCCTGATGTATTCTGCGATTATACATTTCATGCTTATTGGTTAAAAGGACAACACTAATGTTAACTTTTTGTGAGAACAAATCAGATTATAGGAAACCGGCACATTGCCCCACGGGTAACTGTATACGAGTAGTTGAAAAACGAAACCATTCTTTTTAAAATAATAGAAAAATGTAAATTAAAAAAATCGTTTTTCTTTTTGTTTTTAACGATACAGTTACCTGTGCATCGCGCCTGTAAATATCAGATCTGTTTTACTTTTACGAAATTAAATTTGAAACAGACGAATTTTTTTATTATTTATGCAAATGAGAAAAAAACTTGAAAACAACACGTGTTAACTTTGTACATTTTCTCTTAATGTAATTATATCACAAGTCTAGTAAGAGTGACGACATAATACGTTGGTGTTCTGATGATTAGATCGTAAATTAGTCATAGTAAAGTAATCGAGATACGTTCACACAACCTGTTCAATAATTCAGATTGTTTCACTCGGAACATTCGTAAATCATCGGGAATTTTCTGAGTAAGCGAATAAGTGAATTAGAACGAGTTGTATAAGACAAATGGTGATACTTTGGTTTAGGGGACATTGTTTCTTCTCTTTTTCTAGACTCAACTACACATATTGGTTTATAATCTAACTATAATCTAACTACAAGGCATGGCTTGTAAAACAATCACACCGATTTCTAAAATGTCTGATGAGAACAGACTAAACGTGTTGAATGTCATAGTGCCTTAATCTTCAGTTGTTGCATCATTAAAAGGTCACTCAGTTCAAATCACTACAATTGTTCACTTGAAATGTAAATGAAAAGAATACCGGACACGTTAAGTTATTAGAATTAGTAACAGTTTTAACATGTACACGAATTTTTTTCCTGTTCCTGTACTAGTTATAGTCCTGCCAATGTAAGTACCATTAGCTATATAAAGTTATTGCATAGGCATCCATGTCCATGGAGCATAACAAATATACCAGATGTCTTAAAGCCCGGTGTATGTGTACGATGTGTAAATAATTCACCAGCTAGGAGTAATGTATATGATTACTCGATCACAATTATGTCTCACTATACTTGATCAATCCAACGAGATATAATATGAAAAAGGACGAATGGAATGTCATTAGATAATAGTATAGACAAGGGGATGAACGTTGTGTGTGTTGCACGTTACTGCCAAGTTCGTTAATGTTATTAAGCGTACCATCAAGTATTCATTGCTGTAGGAAAAAGTCACGAAGTCCTTCCAGTCATGAGAGTAGAAAACCATGATAGCTTTTGGGAAGGAGTGTACGAAATAGTGTATAACTACTTAACTTTTGGAGCTTTTAATAGTATATTCTAGTAAAAAGCAATAGTTGTCGGATATGTAGTATGTCAATGCAAAGGACTACTTTCAGCATTCAAACTGTATGTTTGTGTATACATGTATAGCAAGATCGCCAGGTCAAACTATTAACTTCTTGTTACGCCATATATTACTACAATGTTCATACTCATCAATTATGTGTTTCAGACAATGACGGTTTCTCCGTATCATTAATTGTAATCCATTTGCAATTGATAGTATCAAACATTTTTCGATCTAGTTTTAAAACATTTTTTTCTGAATATTGATCGTCACTCTATTTATATTCACAACGCTTTCCAGTTTCCTCCTAGGAATTCTTGTCACGGAACTGTGCAAGATGATAAAACCAAATGGGCCAGTGAAGACAGCGTTCAACTAAAGCAAACAGTATAATATCTTCTAATCTGATTGACTACTATATTAGAATCTCTTTCTATATGAAGTAGGCCTCTACCTAGTATCTGGAGTATTCTGTCAAATTCACTAGAGTTTCTTTTGTCAGAGTGAATTTGTTTCTGATATGTTACAACAGTTGTCTACAATGTCCTGCCCCATTGTGCCTAGCATCCTGATACAATTGATTATCTGTGTATCTGTGTATCATGTCTTTCCCGCTGTAAGGCCTGGTAAATAGACTGAACAATGTCTACTATAAAGTAACAATGAAGGTACAATTTCCCTTACACTTTTTCCGTCTGAAACGTTTGTCCGTTCTGATTGTGTATTTTGGATAACACGAGGCGACATAAACATTCCATGACAAATCCCTCTGGTTCTAAAAGTATTTTTAGAATCTGTAGCGGCATATTGTTAGCTGATAAAACTAAAAATCATTCCCCAACAGACGGTCATTCTATATTGCCCCAGCTTTTGTATTACGTCTGTGTCGTTATTTTTTTGAAAACAATAATGTTCACAAATACAGGTAATATACGAAACTCGATGTATAGAATCTACAATTAATTTGTTTAATGTTGCCCGGCATAAGATACAATCAGTTATGCAGGTGTTATTAATAAAAGTGTTATAATTTGGTAGAAACGGCATGGTACCTCGTCATATTCTTTATCAAAGAATTACATGTTATGAACATCATGCCAAGCATAACCGTTCGCTACATTTGCTGGGCAAGCATTTTCATACGTTCGCGGTATTGGCACGATAAACATGTGCTTACGTTCGATACAATGGCTGGGTAAACCTTGCACAATCGTCTTTACCAATAAATGACAATCGTCTGTGATATCGTCACTACTAGAATCCATTTCATACCATTCTCCACTCTTTCTCAAACATCTAGAAGCATTATTGTTGTTTTATTTATCATTAATAGTAAGATCAACAGCCAACACTGACAATGGTGAACCATTAACATATAAATGTGAACTCCACGCCGAATATCTCCCGACTGAATCGATACTGTACGCATATATACGCAACAATGATGTTAGAAATGAAAGGTGAAAACAATTACCAGACCAGACCAGACCAAATCGCTGGGCGATCGAGACTCTAGTATTCCTAATACACACTTTCAATAATAGCCTGTTTTTTATTTATCTTCTTTTATCAATTCAATAGTGTCTTTTAAGTCCCACTAAGCGACAGTACTCCAGTCATATAGAGAGTATGTTCTCATCTATTATGTCTTATAGTTGGCAGCAGTAACTTAAGTTATTGCTCGATACTGCTTGGAACACTTATGGTTGATTTAAGTTTAGATTATTGTGTATGTGATTATAGCGAGGCATGGTGCTGTTTATAATCGTGCACTTTGTGTTGTCTTGTAGTGATTCTTAATATTAGTAAAGGATGGTCACAGAGTATTGCGCCTTGCCCGCACTTTTAGAACACTTTATATAGTGATATATATGGTCACAGGGTCACCTATAATTGTATGTTTCTGACCTCATTGCTTGGGTAATTAAACTGCTGTTCATATTAACCACTTTGATCTTACGTCTACAGTCAGTACTATAAACACGATTGTTGTAATATGTCGTGAATATTTTATTATTCTAGCGTTTAACAGCGTTATTTGAAACCTGATTTCTTCTTTGAATGCCTTCATGGAAAGAAATAAAAGGGAAAAAAAATGGTATGAAGTCATTAAAAATACATTGGATTTATGCTTTACGAGTCATCGATACGTCTTATTACTAACTTTATAAGAGTTGTGTACATGCGCAATGGTCTTGTAGTAGTTATACAGGTACACAGTACTGCCGCTGTAAGTACCATTAACTAAACTAAGTTATTGAATAGAAGTGCATGCCCATGTTGAACATGATATGACTAGCCAAGGAATGCCGGACACGTTGTGTTCAGGAACAGGAACAGTGTACATGTACATGAATAATGCTCTTGTAGTCCTGCTTCTGTAAACGTTATTAAGTTATAGTATAGACATGCATGTCAAGGATGTATCATAAAGATACCAGACGTCTTATAGCCCGGTGTATTGGTATGTTGTATGAATAATTCAAGAGCTATGAGTAATGTATATGATTATTTGATCACAATTATGTATCTCTATGATAGATAAATACACACAATGAAGTTCTTGCATTAAACAGTACGAAGCAGGAAGAATGTGATGTCGTAAGAGAATGGAATAGACAATGAGACGCTATATAATATGTTGGTGCTAAGTGTGTTAATATTGTTAAAAGATAAAAGCAACACCGTGTAATCAACAAACAGTGGAAAGTTGCATAGAAGATGGTTCAAGTAATGCCAACAGAATACTAAAATATTTAGGACGGGAGTTTACTAAGAGTTCAACTTCTTGACATAGTTCAGACAATATTACTAGGTGCGGCTAATGATAAATTACAGCAAAGGAAAACATATCTAGACACCATTGTTACACATGGAATATGCCAATGACATAGATCATTTACATAGAGCTATACAACAAGTCAAAAAGTATGTTTGTTCAACATGCATTATAAGATCACATAATCCAAATATTCATATTTTGGTACACAATATATTAGATACCACGTAAAACCTGAGCTGTCCTAGAACTATAAGGTATTTCTAACAATGTCTGTTTCTTTGTTTTAATTAAAATTAATCGTTGATTCTCAAACATTTATTATCTTATGTAAGGGAACATCAACTTCGTGAATATTGATCGTCACTCTATTTATATTTAGAACGTTTTTTTTCAGTTTCCTTATCGGAATAGTATTCAAGGAATTAAAACAACTGTTGTAAAAGATAATACTTAAAAATCGTTTAGTAAAGGCAGCATTTAGAAGAAAAAAAGTGTTGAAACCCACAACAGAGAAAATAATACAGATAACATCTCTGCATGAAAAACATTAATTCAAAAGTTTGGATATTATTGCTATTGACCATTTTGACCATGTATAATAAGTATTGGATATGGTAAACAAAACATACATTAATGCGTTTTCAAATGTACAGTTGGTGCGTTAATGCGTTGATACGTTGATGCTGTATATCGCAACGTTGAGATGAACTTTGCTCAACCCTGTCCATATTGGTCTTAATAAAGGGAAACTATCTGATCTATTGATTAAAACTTCTACAGCTGGATTCAAAACCAAGTTCATGCTGCCGCATACACAGGTGTTCCTTTTGCAAGCGTGCTATTTTTTCAATCTATATATTTTCCATCATGTGTTCACAATGTGTTGTCCTATTGTTCGAAGTTGTGTACAGCTGTACCTTGTGTGTTCAACTGTCCGGCCTACTGATAAGACCGAATAATGTCTTACATTGTGAGAAAGAGACGGTGCAGTTTATAGGTTATTTCTTCAGTCTGAAACGTTTGTAAAGAATGTATGTCTTGGTAAACACAATGCGACACAGACATAAACATATCCCGTGACGACAAATCCCTCTGGTTCTAGGAGTGTATTAGTAATCTGCAGTGACATATTGTTAGCTGATGAAACTGAAGAAAAGATTGAATCGACATTCAGAGCCTATTGTGTTGAAAACACTGTAAGAAAAAACGTCCCAATAGATTTAGTAAAGCTAGAGCGTAACGGTAAAACAATAAATAATAACCGAACAGGGAAGGTTCATAAGAAACAGAAGATTGCGCAAGGCAAACAACGATTGAACATTTTTACTAAATTTCACAAATTACAAGGACACCTCTGAATGAGCAAGAACAAAAAATGAAACTGAACATTTACAACAATGCTTTACCATACATTGTATTCCGATTGTCAGTCGCTTTGTGTTATATAATCAGCAGTCAAAATGAAATATAAAGGTGTTTAAATGTTTAATAAGAGTAGTATTACTAGAAACTTATTGATACTTCGCTACGTCTTTATATATAAGTTGTTCAAAACTAGTTTATCATCCACGTACGTTTCGCTATGTTGTCCGGGCAGACAAGTTTGCAGTCTTGTGAGTGTAATCATGTCAATATGGTCGCTTCATTGGCACGATAAACTAAGGGAATCCATGTAATACCAAATGCATCGATTCTTAAACGTCTAGCAACATTATGGTTGTTTTATTTATCAGTAATTGTTATATCATCACTAATAATGGTGAACCATTAACATGTAAATGTGAACATCACGCCGAATATCTCCCGTCTGAATCAATACTGTACATCCGCAATGTTATAAATGAAGGATTGAAACAATTGCCAGACTAACTATTATGAATACTGTCCCTTGGTAATAGTCATATTTGCACCAATCATGCATGTAAGTGGCATTTGACGTTGCGTGTTCAAAATTCATTGTTGGACCAGTGTAGGTCATTGCTGACACTGTTACAAAATGTTGATTTACGTGTTAGATGTCCTGAGACGTTGTACTTTTACATCGATTGCTTCATTGTCTGCTTCTTGCTTCTACAGCCTTTTCTTTATGTCCAACTGTTTAGGTGTGTAAGTGGAAATCAGACCGATCATGCACTCTTGTTATACCATTTTATCTGACAACGGTTAACTGTGAATTCAATTTGTCAAAGGTTTGAATACTGGTATCATTATTTAGATAACTTCAAGAATATCATACTCTACAACCCTCATGGTTCTGCTGTAGTCCTTTCATTCTGTTTCTAATTGCTCTTTTTATCAGATTCTAATTTTGTTTCCGTTTAGGAATTCTTTCATTTCCTGTCACCTATAGTCTTGTCATTGTTTTGTTCAATTCCCAGGTGGATATAATGAACAGTATATTTATTCATTTCTAGCCGGCAATCTTTTACAGTGATCACTCATTGGAAGCTAGCCTGGCTGAACGATCGAGTCTATGATCTTATTATACATTTTATAATATGAAATGTCAACTTAACACAACGGTCCACATTACATTTGCTCGTCGGATCCCGTTATTTCAAGAAAAGTTTGTCAAATGCAAAACAACAAAACGACATTGAACATATTAAACCAGTCATTTAAAACGAGTTTATATTCCGCACCAAAGACTAATAAGACTTAAGAGGATTCGCTCTATATCAGACGGACACAACAACAGCACAAACAGCAAATATATTATGTATTCCTCTGTGAACAAAGAAGCGGATAGAATAGAAATATTTTGTTCAATCATTTAAAAATACCTTGATCTAATTATTACTTTGAATGATTCTATAGTCGTTTTTTCATCTATTTACGTGTTTGGAATCAGTACGAGGTCAGACTGATATAAAATGACGTATACATATGTGCTGAATTATATTTAGACTAAAGATATTAAATAACAAATACAATACGTCTGTCCCGTAATAATGCGAAAAGAAGAGATATGTTCTTAGAATTTAGGTTATTGCATCGACTCCGACTACTGCTAAGAAATGCGCATACTTATACATTCTCAAAAAAATGGGGAAGTCACCGTAACAATATTAAAGAAGTCATGGAATGGACAGTGATATTAAGCTAATTGATTGGATTAAACTGAAATGTCACTAACAATGCCCGTAATTGACGTCTGTGAATTGTATGAGAACATTGTGTGTATCAACATTATTAAAGTCAATAATGCTACAGGAAACGTGTTACTGCGTATTCTCATTAAACATTAAATGGAACTTGTTGATCACAATTGCCTAACTAATTTGATGTTTGTTAGTAATTCAATATTGGTCGTGTGTTGGAAGGATGCCAGATTCGAATCTTCAAAACTGGCAACTAAAATAGTGCCATTGAAAACACATAAATAGGTAGGTATATTGTAAATGTGGATATTCAGTTATTCTTTGAACTCTGGTAAAAAAGACGCAACAAACATTACTTCTTTTACGACCATTTACATGTATGCTTTTGGTGTTGTCCCTCTGTGTAAGTTTCAATACATTTCACCCAGTGGTTTATTCGGAGTACACCTCAAAATATTTTCGTAACTTATAAACGGGCAGATGGACAGACAGCACCATTGCTACATGCACCACTTTTAAATAAGTGTAGGTGCACAAAATGCACTATCACCCAATATTGCAATCTGACCTATATCCGTTCAATCAAAATGAGTCGGTACATTATACGACATTGTTCAAATATTCCGTCATAACGCCAGCCAATTGTCAAAACCAATCTTTCCTGGAATTGAAACGCACCCAAGAGATCAAGTGTTTCACTAATTGATCGTTAGTTTCCAGTATAGGAGAATAATTGTCTAATATCGATATACAAAAGTACGCTGGTAAGCATACTTAAGGTTCAGAAATTCAAAATCTCACCACTTTATGCCCTTTCTTGTTGTCAAGCCCATTTTCAAGAAAAACTGTCAGATTTGAATTATCTAATGACCACATTTAAAGTATTCGTATTGCTTCCTGATAATTAAATTTATATTGATTACAAATTTTTAGTATCCTAAGGATGTGTTTATAATAAGAATAGGCTGCGTTTTACACTCAAGCCTGTTGAGATAGAATTGTATGTATTAATATCTTCTTTATTTTCATAATAAAAAGACATATCGTTTACATTTTTGTACTTCTCTATCTAATTAACATCTCATCTAGATGAAACCACATCCTTAGGCATACTAGAAGTTGACCTTTATGATGGTTTTGACATGGCGGTAGCTTAGCTGAGCAATTACCAAAATTTCTGCTGGGAATTGTAGTCAAGGCGTCGACTCACATTACTTCTCAACAATTGATATAATCATACAATTCTAAACATGTAGACTGAATACATGTATCAAGGAAGACGTTAAACATTGCTTCCATTATCCTTACATGTCATTACTATAGTGTTTAGTTGATTTCTGTGAACTCTGCACATAATTAGAATATTTTGTGTATCAACATCATTAAAATATCAATGATGCTACAGGAAACGTGTTACTGCGTATTCCGACTCTCATTAAACATGAAAAGGAACATGTTGGTCACAATTGCATAATTAATTTAATAGTTGTTAGTAATCCAATATTGGTTGAGCTATTTCAGTCCTGTATTGTACTTCATTTTTCTAATAAATTGTAATTGTATTCCATGCGGGTGTTATGTTCCTACTGCTAGCGATTACCACGACGTTATTAGCCTAATATTGAAACATCGTCGATCTACATCTTACAAATGTAGATGCTTACACGTACTGGTGCTAAAGAACTCTAAAACAACTTACCACTTTTATCTGTAGAAATATATAGTCCATGAACATTGCCACACATCAAACATCTGATACTGGTTCTTTATTGTTTGTATGTCAGGTCATGCAGCATTTACTGCTTTGTTATGATCACTTTCCGATATATAGGATCTAACACGAGTTTTCTTTTGAAATCAACATTTATCCCATGAATAACGTGATATTCCATGTGATAACAAATGACGGAACAATGTTCTCCAACACGTGTGATAACAAATCCGCGAAAACGTAACGTCGCCGGCTTACATTCATTTTTTCTGACGCTGTTTTGACTCTGTTACTATGGTAATGTGATAAAAAGAATCCGTCATTCGTTTTCATTGAGGTCAACCTTTCTGAAACTTGTCTCGAAAACAAATAATGTTGCTCGCCAAGGCTCGCTAAATAATTTGTTTTCTAGACTCGTTTACGAAATGTTGATCTCCAAAGACAACTCATGACGGATCCTATATTTCTTAAATGAGTCTAGAAAACAACAGTCATTAAGCGAGCCTTTGGCGAACTTAACAACTTTATTTTTCAGGACACATTTACGGTATCATCATACAGTTGGTATGTTTAAAAGTTGCATCTGAACATACTAATAACTGATCTGTTTACCCTTACTGCCTAGACTCTAAATTACGTTCTGCTTATCTACATCCGTAATCTCAGCTAGCTGTATGGTAGTTAACGCTTTGTTTGTGTAATTAAACTGTTGTTCTTGCTAACCCCTTTGATCTTACGTCTACAGTCAGTACTACAGACACGATTGTTGTTAAATGTCGTGAATAATTCATTACTCAAACGGTTTACAGAGGCTTTAGAAACTTGATTTCTTCTTTGAATGCCTTCAAGCAAAGGAATAAAGGGGAAATGAAATGAAATGATATGGAGGCACTAAAGATACATTGGACTGATGTTTAACGAGACACCGTTACGTCTTATTACTAACCTTATGATGTGTTTTTTTAATATTATAATTTAGATAAACTAATTAGTTGTACAGACGATTGTATTTCGAAACCACGCGACATTTCCGGGTTGTTTTTAGAGAAACTCTCGCAAGATATTGTGTTTTTATTCATCTTCTCATAATGTCTTTTGTGATCAATTTTAATATCCGTACATACAGGTCATCTTAGTGAATGAATGCAACCAGTCTTAATGGTATCGTGTACACCCCTTTTGACGGGGAAATGGCATAAAATGAATATGTGATTTTCATCAATTTAATTTAGTGTTGAAAGGCATCATTGGATGATACCACAATGTTTTCTTGTTTGTATGTGGATAACCTCGCGTTACCCATAATGTTATCACACTGAAATAGAGAAAAGTAATCACAAGCATTTGATGTTTCCTGAATATAAGAACGACACAGATGTATATTTGTACAAAAACAATTCATTAGATATGAGAAAAGCAGCACGTCGCCCGAACTACCTGTATATTAAATGTAGTTTACTTTGAAGAAATTATATTTGAAAGATGCTTTGTAATTTTGTGTGTAAATAAGAAACAATTGACAACCTCAAGTTTTAATTTTCTAGTTTTTGTTCTTATTTTTTGTGTTTAATCCAATTGTAGAAATACGTTACAGATCATATCGAGTTGATGTTCGGATCGGATGTTAGTCGTACTGTGTCAGGATACGTTCACACAACATGGTTAATTATTCAGATTGTTTTACTCGGCTCGTAAATCATCGGGAATTGTAAGAATAAGTGAATTGGAATAACTGATAGGAGGCCAATGGTGATATTTTGGTTCAGGGGACATTTCTTCTTGTCTACTAGGTCTGGTATCAATATAATTTATATAAATCAAATGTCAATATTGGTTTAGAATATGTCTCCTTCTAGTGCTTATTAAACAATCCTGTATTTTTCTGAATGTGTAAAATGTCTCATGAGAACAAACTGAACTCGTGGAACGTATTGCAATTAACGTGTTGCTTAATTGTCAAAATAAAGCACTTGTTTGGGATATTGTCAAGAAATATTGGTGGTTTTGAATTGTTGTTGTATGTTTCATGTAACTGCTGTAAACACTACTCGCTGAATTAATTCATTGTTACAGGCATGCATGCTGAATATGTAAAACAAACATACCAGACGTCTTATAGCCCGATGTATTGGTATGTTGCATGAATAATTCAAGAGCTATGAGTAATGTATATGATTACTAGTACTCGATCACAATTATGTCTCACTATGCTAGATCAATACACACAATATAATATTATCCTAAAACTATATGAGCAAGGGAGAAGGAAATGTCATTAGAGAATAGAATAGAAAATAGGATGGACGTTGTGCAACATGAAGCTGCCAACTTTGTTAATATGATTAAAAGTACACCATCAACGTACAGTGGAAATCGTAGAGGAATGGAGGTTTAACTACTTCATACAGTATACTAGAAGCACTTTATTGAATATGTTTCTTAAAAAGAAACTCTATATTATTTAGATACTGTTGTGTAACATGGAGTATGCCAATGACAGGGATCATTCACACCAGCCAAACTTTGTGTTTATACTAGTACATTCATGGTACGATCACCCAATCCATATTTTCAGATTTTGGTACGCTATATATTAATTGCAAGGTACACAGTTACCAAGGTACCAACTTAGAGCAATGAGGTATTTCAGACAATTACGGTATCGTGATGTTCATTAATTGTAATCGTAGAACCAAGATTTTCTCAATCTAGTACATTGTATAACGAAACAGGGGTTTTATTAATATTGATCGTCACTCAATTCGTATTCAGAACGTTTGTCTGGTCGGAATACTAGTCTTAGAGCTATATAATTGTGTTAAATCAGCCAATTAATACAGGTTCGGTAGAAACAAACCACAAAAAGTGAATGGCTAACATTGAACCGAGTGAATTACGAGCTCTTCATGTAAGTGGCACCCGTTCAATATAAAACATCACGAATAACGTGATGATGGTCCGATAAATCTTGACGGATCATTCAAGTCAGGAAGTTATTATTATTGCATAGTTTGTAGTTCATTATTAAAGCATCAAACAAATCGCACAGAAAGTTTGTCACTGTACGTTTTATGCTTCTTGCCACCAGATTGATGTAAATCCTAGCCTCCCCAAATGTGAATGGAAACCTTCTGATCTGTTTGTCTACACTAATTGAACATATATAAAAATATTTTCCTTGTATTCGGAACATTCAGTCAGATACACAAGTGAATATGCGGTTATAGTGTATTTGTTTCTGATTTGTTTGTATTACAGAATTGTCAACAATGTCTTGTCCTATTGTTCATATTCTAGTACAGTTGATGGTATATTTTTATTGCATAACCCGCCTTTCGTTGCTGGATATGCTACGCATGTCGAAAATTGTGCAAAAACGTTACAATTTACCGACCATTTCTTCCGTATGAAACATTTGTTTGTTCCGAAGGTATGTCTTGGTAAGCACAAGCGACATAGATATAAACATACCATGTTAAATCCCTCTGTTCCTGTGAGTGCATTTAGTAATCTGGAGCGACAGATTGTTAGCTGATAAAACTGAAGTAAAGAATGAATCGACATTCAGAGCCTGAAGGAATTACGAGAATGGTAGAAACATTTGTCTAGGTAAATATTACCACACGTACGATACATTGACATTGCAAACATGACCATATACACGCAACATTGGGGGGGGGGGGTAAATATGGCCAGACGTCCGCTACATTAACAGGGCAATAATAAACCATCTTCGCTAATAAAAGACCATCGTCTGAGATTATGTCACTACATGATTCCATTCAATATCATACTCCGCTCTTTCTCAAACGTCTAGCAACATTATTGTTATTTTATTTATCAGTAATTGCTATATCAACACCGATAATGGTGAACCATTAACATATAAATGTGAACATCACGCCGAATGTCTCCCGTCTGAATCAATACTGTACATCCGCAACAATGATTTTAGCAATAATGTTATCAATGATTTGAAACAATTACTAGTAGCTTTCCCCGGTCCCAGAGTAATACTCTTATCTGTACCAATCACGAATATAGGTGGAATTTGACCAGGAAAGTGTTTGTTATTGCTGGCTTGAGGATAATCCGTTTATATATGAATTTTCCGTAGACTTTGTACATTGATAGTGGTAACAGCGTCATTGTCTGTTCTTTGTTTTTCTTTCTCCATTTTATATACATGCCCAACTATGTCCGATAAGCTTAAATATACACTATTGTGTTACCATATTACCGGACAAACTGTTATCTACGTCCGTAAAAGGTTTGGATTCCATCATTTCGATAACTTCAGGAATATCATAAACACATAACAGTTCTTCTGTGCTTTCATTCTATATCTAATTGCCCTTTTTATCAGATTTTAATTTTGTTACCGTTTGTCAATTTTATAATTTCCTGTCATCAATATTTTTCGATTGGTTTTGTGAAATTCAATAGTGAAGTCAATTACGGGTGTACTCATGCATTCAATTATTTCAAACCGGCAATTTGTTTTACGCCGATCACTCATTTGACGTTTGGTTGGCTGAACGATCGAGTCTATAATCTCATTTCGTCGTACTTGTTATACCAAATTTGTGTATTTATATAATGTTGAATAAATTTAGATGCAGTATCTTTCGAAATGAAGCAATGCCTGAAACAGTTTAATTTGCTATCGTCTTCTAGTCAATATTTGTGCAGTGTTTCTATATTTTTTGCAGAGATACCGTAAAAAAGCTACTAACATAGGGTAGGGGTACGCTAAGATGACTTAAAAATACACATTTAGTTTATCTGCAACCGAAACAGACGGTTTCATTATCATGAACATTCACCAAATGCTCCGGATTTGTTTTATGATTGTGGATCCTGAAGTTGGTCTGCTGTTTAGATATTCCAAACATGACACTTTGATGAGGTTTTTGTGCACCATTTGTACAGTTGTATTATGCCAATTATACCATTAATTCTACCACAATTGAATTTCTCGATGCTTCGCATGTTTTATATTCCCTATCAATACTATAATTCTATTTGTTAATGAATATTCATGAATTTCATGCACCAATGCATCGATTACCACACTATCAATGGCTTTCAAAGTTCTGCTTTCCAGTAGATCAGACAGATGTTATTGCATGATTGCGCCCGAATATCGCATTCATCACCAATAATATTATAGAACAACTGTCGAGTACCACATTACATTGAATCATTGTAGTAATTTTCATCAGAATTCTACTGTATCTTACTCAATTCAATTGGAAAGTATACAAATGAATGTCAGAAATAAAGAACTGCTTTGTTGACTTTAGAACTGCACTTTAATATTTTTGCAAAGTAATGTTTATAAACAAACACTGTTTAAATGGTACATTAAGTAAGCAACCGCTGTATGGAATGTCTGAAGAATTGAATAAAACGATTTTAATACGTGGTCCCTCAATATTCCAGGAGAGTCAGTAACCAGCATTGCACGTTGCAACATAGTTAGATCGCGAATAGTTCAACAACTGTATCTTTCCTGCAAACGTGGTCAGACTAAGTGTGTATTCCACCATGACGACAACAAACATTACAATATATAGACAACACAATTAGAATATACATTTAATGTAATACGAGGAGTCGCTCTATATCACACAGACAAAGCAAGAACGCACAAAGCACATACCTTATATTTTCTCTGTGATATAGGAAGCTAGCATACTCTGAAGACGTTTGGTTTAACCACAAATGCTTGATCTCTGTGGCAGTCTTACTTTGAACTATTCTACAGTGGTTTCCATCTGTAACTCAATTTTATTGAATGCAGTACAAAGTCGGATTGATTTTAATATCGTACTGAACTGTGAGAAGTTATATGTAGCGTATGAATTTAATTCAATAAATTAAATTACCGATAATACACGAAATGAGACAACATATAGCAATGTTTCTGCTACAATTGTATGTCATTGGTTTCAATGTTTTGTCAAAAGCGACCACAACAAAGATTGTATATTTTGTTTTCTTGAAACTTGTCTATTGGGGCCTGGTTAACATTTACTAAAGATATGCAAATGAACCAGAACCAGAACGTCATTTTACATCAAAATATGTTTGTATTTTTAATTTGAATGTAAAAGATACATGTATATCTACTGCGCAATGCAGCATTACGAACTTGAATATGGATGATTGTGTAACAACATGGCATGTTTTTAATTAAATGATAACAAAGTGAAACTGATCAATAATTGAAGTCACGAACATTCCAATACTAGATACTGCTTAGACAATTAGCTGCTAATTTACAGTACTTAAACGCCAGCTACCTGAATTAATCATGCATTATTCCTATGAGAAAAAACTTTGTCATGGCACAAGTTTACCTTCGATATACGAGCACCTAACTACTTAAACGTAATTGTTTCAATGCATGGCTTGTTGCTCTTGGCGATTGTTGCAATACGCTGGCTTAGAATGAGAAGGTCGTAATAACAAAATCCATATATTGAGAAACAAGAAAAAACTGTCGGCAAAGTACTCTTTACTTATGGTAAAACAAGCTTTTATAGCTTCATTTTGGTCAACATGACAAGTTTTGATTTTCATAAAACATATGCCCATTAGAAGTGCCTGGTACTAGAGATTTCAAATATGTATGAGTCTTATACGGTCGTAAGTAGTAGTAATGACCTTCTCATTCTAAGCCATCGAATTATACGTATATACCACATTACCCGTTCGTTATGTTGCGAGATTATATGAATTATAAGTTATTTTTAATCTTTTTTAAGACAACAAGTACATGATACAACTAATATACTAATATTCAAACCTTGCTCAATTATCATTTTACAGAAATGAAAGTCGTGTTGGTCAAAGACACAATGGCTTACCTGATTGCGTTAAGACAGACATAAACCACCGAAATACTATTGCAATACTTAACGATGAATCGCATCTGACAGCCGGAATACTGATTCGTGATAATAAAATAGTACACTCTATTCATGTAAGATTAGCATGTCAAAGAAACTATAGTCTGTATTTTGCTTCTAAAATGTGATAATCTTATTCTCGCTTTCATATCATTTTTTTGGTATCATAAGGCATAATCTTATAAAAATGAACACATGCTGCATAAAACAACGACATGAACGACGTCATTACTGATTAATGCCTTTGTATGAGAATGGTGCTGTTTCTGTAATCAATTATCATCACGTGTCAGTGTACACTTGCTAGCCAATGATAATTATGTCCGGAATCTTTGGTGATCATATATGGCACACAGGCTATGTTAATGACTGGAAAATAGGAAAAGCAGACTAACGACGAACAATATAGTTATCAATCGCCATTAAATTTTCTTTATTCAGATCAATGAAATGAGAGAATTGATGCAGACTACAGTTTGCTGCCCGATGTCATTGCTAGTGTTAAAAATCATAACATTTTTTTACATAACTCAAAACATGTTGATGCCGTGAATATGCATTACATATAAATTATGTCACATGTTGTTTATAATAGTTGTGATATTTCTATATCATTTGGCTGGGTGAAACATAGTAAGGTATATTTTACTAACACATATACATCGTGCGTCCTGATTCCTATACTGAACTGTCTTGCTGCCAACTACCGTGGGCTTTGCAAACCATCCATATAAAACAGACTATTTCTTAACTTAGAGTTTTCAACATCTATATCCGTTTCAGCTCAACGAATACATCAACCTCATATTCCATTCCATGTTCTTACTCTGTTTTCTCCAGACGAGTGAGTCATCTTCTTTGTTGCCATGATCTTTTGAAGAAAATGTGATTTGTGAACGTTTTCCCTGCATCAATCCATTTATAACTTTGATCGACATTATAATGCATCTTTTTTAGTATTAAAACAATAATTCATGCAATCAATCACCATGCTACAGACATGGATGTTGTTTACGAGTTTCACTATAGAATGTTTAACATAACTTATTTTAATGCATGACCTGCAAGCTCAGGCTATGTACAGCAAGCTTTCATGCTTACCCCGCATTCATCTTTGGCTACTCGTAATATTACACGCGATATAGTCGTGATATGTTTCCATATTAAGCTAATATTAAATTACCCTCCAATGTTACGTGAATACTAAGACGATTAAATCGTCTGATCGACTGATGAGTTAATAAAAATATGATTAGCTGTCAGCTAGTATGACTATTAATACGACTACCTCTTGATTTATATATCTACCATAACTCTTACAATCGTACTGCACAATCAAATCATGGTAAAACAATCACACAACCACACGATATTAAATACTTTAAAAACAGGTTACTAGGTCGCATTGAGCAATATCTTGTTATCATTTATGCATTATATTTTAATTTGGATTCCAGTTGTGTTAGTTGTTGGCCTTCTACGCTTCATATACATGCAAAAGTGCAATAACAAGAAGTTGGCTAAGTCCCAATGGAAATTATAATTTTGCAAACAATATACGATTCTACCAGTATTTTTATGTTCGGATCGCTATTTTACAATGCAGTATTTAAAAAAAAATATACTCTTTCAAGCAACGTCAATAGATAATTATCATTAATCATTACCATAGAAGAAATGATAAGAAAGAACTTATAGTGCGTTTGCGACTAAGCTGGACCCACATTAACTTTAAATATCTTAAAAAGTACTATGCTGATTAGAACAAAAATGGGTATGTCTACGTAAATCACCTTTACCAACTCTCATAAAATAAAACATAATGTTTAGTCCTAAGAAAAGTGTACTTAGCATAGACTATTATTGCAAAATTTGACGTCTAAAGAAGAGTAAATACGTATGAATGATAGAAGTGACCGGAACAGCAAAACTCAACAAATTGGTCCAGTATAACACAGCAGTGACTGCTGAAAATATATAATGAGGCCCATAAATGAACGTTTATCTTAGTTTGTATAACTGATGCAACTTTGTAGAAAAAAAGAACATTACAATCAGTAGATGGGCCTCACTTATATATACATTGATGACCAGACTAATGTTGGTCAAAGTTATAGAATTATCCCGATATAGTTGTTACATAATACAATAGCATTAATATAACAAGCTCATCGTAATAGCTTATTTCAATGCCCTATTTATTTGTTGATTAAAATACCAAACATAATACATTATACCAATTAGGGAAAACATTATTAGACAGTATTAGATATGTGTGAGGGCACCAAAACTGAACCTTTCTCACAACATTGTAACCTGACATATACCCGTCCAATCGATATGAGTCGGTACATTATAAGACATTTTTGGAAAAATATTCCGTCATAACGACAGCCAATTGTCCAAACCAATTGTTCCCTGGAATTAAAACGCACCCGAGAGATCAAATATTTCACTAAGTGATCGTTAGTTTCCAGTATAGGAGAATAATTATCTTATATCGATATACAAATTTTCGCTGGTATGCATACGTAAGGTTCAGAAATACGAAAAACACTTCTTTATGCCTTTTCTAGTTATCAAGCGCAATTCCAAGAAAAACTGTCAGATTTAAATTATATAATGACCACATTTAAAGTATTCGTATTGCTTCCTGATAATTAAATTTGTATTGATTACAAATTTTTAATATCCTAATGATGTGTGTATAATCACGGATATAATGACTTTTACACTCAAGACTGTTGAGATAGAAATGTATGTATTAATATCTTCTTTAGTTTCATTATCAAACAAGACATATCGTTTACATTTTTGTACTTCTCTATCAAACTAACATCTCACCTAGATGAAACCATATACAAAAGTATTCCAGTATTTAACCTTCATGGGGTTTTTGACATGGCGGTAGCTTAGCTGAGCAATTACCAAAGTTTCTTCTGGGAATTGTACTCAAGGCATCGACTCACATTTCGTCTCAACAGTTGATATAATTATACATTTCTCACCATGATGGAGAAATTTCCATTCCAAAAATCAAGGAAAACGTGAAAAATTTCATTAACCTTAAATGTCAGTAGCAGTGCTTAGATTATTTCCGTGAATGCAAAACGTAATGAGATCATTTTGTGTATCAACATCATTAAAGCATCAATGATGCTACAAAAGACGTGTCACTGTGTGTTCAGACTCTCATTATACTGTAACATAACTTGTTGGTTGCAATTACATAACTTAATCACCAGTTGTTAGTAATCCAATATTGGCTGAGCTGTTTTAGTTGTATATGTAAATCATTGGTCCAATTAATCTGCATTATATTCCAAGAGTGTGTTATGTTCCTACTGCTAGCGACGACGACGTGCTCCTTATATTAAAACATAGTTGACCTACATCATACAAATGTAGATTCTAACAAGAACAGATAATAAGGAAAATGAAACAACTTACCAGTCTTTTTATGACATTTGCGCTTCCATTTACGAACCATCGTTTTATTGATGTGTCACATTAACGATCTTTTATTTGTGGAAATGTAGAACAACATGTTTATCAGTCCATGGACATTACCACACATCAAACATCTGATAATGTTTTTTTTATTGTTTGTATGTTAGGTCATGCAGCACTTTACTGCTTTGTTAAGGACACTTTCCGATATATAGGATATACCATGACGTTTCTTTTGAAATCAACATTTTTTAAATGAGTATAGAAAAACAGTTATAAATCGGACTTCTGGCGAACTAAACAACTTTCTATTTCGTGACGAATTTATGGTATTATCATACAGTTGTTATGAAAGTTGACTCTGAACGTACTAATAACTGATTTGTTTACCCTAGCTGCCTAGACTCTAAATGACTTTCAGCACAACTACATCCGTAATCTCAGCTAGCTGTTTTGTAGTTAAATCATTGTTTGTGTAATTAAACCCTTGTTCTTGCTAGCCCCTTTGATCTTACGTCTACAGTCAGTACAATAGACACGTATTTTGTTGAATGTCGTGAATAATTCATTACTCAAATTGTTTACAGAGGAATTAGAGACCTGATTTCTACTTTTGATGCCTTCGCGGAAAAGAATAAAAAGGAAATGAAATGAAATGATATGGAGGCACTAAAGATACAAAGATGTTGAACGAGGCACCGTTACCTCTTATTACTAACCTTATGATGTTGTTTTTTTAATATCATAATTTAGATTAACTTATTAGTTGTACAGACGATTGTATTTCGAAACCACACGACATTTCCGGGTTCTTTTTAGAGAAACTCTCGCAAGATATTGTGTTTTTATTCATCTTCTCACGGTGTCTTTTGCGAGCGGTTTTAATATCCGTGCATACCGGTCATTTTAGTCAATGAATGCAATTATGTACACCCATTTTGACGGGAAATGGCATATAACAGCACAGAAATAAGTTCAAATGAAAGTTAAAATAATTATCAAATTCTTGTTGTCGTCCGTTTTTCTATAAATACCTATGTGATCTTCATCAATTTAATTTTGTGTTGAAAGGCATCATTGGGTGTTACCACAATGTGTTCTTGTTTGGTTGTGGATTACCTCGCGATACCATGATGTTATCACACTGATAAAAGAGAAAAATAATCACACACATTTGATGTTTCCTGAATATAAGAACGACACAGATGTATATTTGTACAAAAACAAATCATCAGATTTGAGAAAAGCAGCACGTCGCCCCAACTACCTGTATATAAAATGTAGTTTACTTTGAAGAAATTATATTTGAAAGATGCTTTGTAATTTTGTGTGTAAATAAGAAACAATTGACAACAACAAGTGTTAATTTTGTATTTTTTCTTCTTATTTTTTGTGTTTAATACAATTGTGGTAGTACGTTACAGAGCATATCGAGTTGATGTTCACACAACATGGTTAATTATTCAGATTGTTTTACTCGGCTCGTTAATCATCGGGAATTGTAAGAATAAGTGAATTGGAATGACTGATAGGAGGCCAATGGTGATATTTTGGTTCAGGGGACATTTCTTCTTGTCTACTAGGTCTGGTATCAATATAATTTATATAAATCAACTGTCAATATTGGTTCAGATTATGTCTCTTTCTATCGCTTATAAAACAATCTGTATATTTCTGAATGTGTAAAATGTCCTATGAGAACAAACTGAACTCGTGGAACGTATTGCAATTTACGTGTCGCTTAATTGTCAAAACAAAGATGTCGATTTGTAGAAAAACTGTTGGTTTTTATGGAAGGGTTAGTTGGTACTTGTTTGGGATATTGTCAAGAAATATTGTTTTTTTGAAACGTTGTTGTATGTTACTGCTGTAAACAACACTCGCGGAATAAATTCATTGTTATATACATGCATGTCTAGGATGTATAACAAAGATACCAGACGTCTTATAGCCCGGTGTATTGGTATGTTGCATGAATAATTGACCAGCTAGGAGTAATTTACATGATAACATGATCACAATTATGTGTCACTTTGCTAGATCAATACATACAATATAGTATTATCCTAAAACTATATGAGCAAGGGAGAAGGAAATGTCATTAGAGTGTATAATAGAAAATTGGATGGACGTTGTGCAACATAAAGCTTCCAAGTTTATTAATGTGATTAATGTACAATGTACTCTACGAATATATCTATCCCAAATTTGCAGTTGTTAAAATTATACAGAATTTTAAATCGAACGTAAGTTTACTATTCCCGTATTTACGTTGACAAAACAGTACCCTTTTACATACTTGGCCAACTTAGAGCTATGATGTATTTCAGACAATTACTGTTTCTTGATTTTTTAGAAATTTAACTCGCTATATAGTTTCAAGATTTCTCCATCTAGTATATAGGAACAGCAGTTTTACAAATATTGATCGTCACCCTATTTATATTCATATCTTTTTTAGTTTTCTCATCGGAATACATGTGTACCTCTCTGGAATCGAAAATAATACTAATACATCAATCATTAGAAGCAAACTGCATAACACGAATCGCACAAAAAGAACTGAATTACAAAGTAAGCATGAAAGTGACACCCGGTCAGAATCATGAATAACATGATGATGATCCGATGATCTTTGATGGATCATTTAGGTCAGGAAATGATAGAGTTTATTATTAAACCTAGCATCAAACAACTCGCGCAGATAAGTTTGACAATGTACGTTTTATTATATTACTTAGCACAAATTGATCGAAATCCTAGCATCCCTAAACCTGACTCACCTGTGTGGAAAGAAACTTTCTGAGCTGATCTACATTATCGGAACAGCTATATACGTACGTGTGTGCTCTCAAGTACCCGGCACATCATGTCAGTGTATCTTTTGTTAGAGCGTTTTTTGTTTTTGATCTTTTTGTATTACAAAATTGTCGACACTGTCTTGTCCAATTGTTCACATTCTAGTATCGTTGGTGGTATATTGATCTTGTATTTTACGCTGTTAGTTACTGAATATGCTGAACAAGTCTTACCTTATGTAAATGAAAGCAACAATTTGCCAACTGTTATCTGAAAGGTTTTGATAAACACAGGCCACATGGACATAAACATGTCCTGACAAATACCTCTGGTCCAGGGAGTGTATGAGGAATTTGTAGCGACATTTTATTAGCTAGCTAATGAAACTGTAGAAAAGAATTAATCGACATTCAGAGCCTGCCGGAATTACGAGAAAGTAAGAAACATGTTATCTTGTTAAACATTACCAAACGTACGCTACATTGGCAGGGCAAACATGACCACATGGTATGCTACATTGGCAGGGTAATATGGCCAGAAATTCGCTATATTGGTAGGGCAATAAAAAAACCATCTTCGCTAATAAAAGACCATCGTCAGAGATTACGTCACTACATGAATCCATTTAATATCATACTCCGCTCTTTCTCAAACGTCTAGCAACATTATTGTTATTTTATTTATCAGTAATTGCTATATCAACACTGATAATGGTGAACCATTACATTATAAATGTTAACATCACGCCGAATGTCTCCCGTCTGAATCAATACTGTACATCCGCAACAATGATCTTAGCAATAATATTATCAATGATTTGAAACAATTACCAGTAGCTTTCTCTGGTCACAGAGTAATACACTTATATGTACCAATTATGAATATAGGTGGAATTTGACCGAGAAAAAGTTTGTTATCGCTGGCTTGAGGATAATCCGTTTATATATGAACTTTCTTTGACTTTGTAAATTGACAGTGGTTACAGCGTCATTGTCTGTTCTTTTTTCTCCATTTTATATGCATGCCCAACTTGGTCCGATGAGCTCAAATATACACTACTGTGTTACCATATTACCGGACAAACTGTAATCTAAGTCCGTAAAAGGTTTGGATTTCATCATAACGATAACTTCAGGAATATCATAAACACATAACAGTTCTACAGTGCTTTCATTCTATATCTATTTTTTATCAGATTTTAATTTTGTTACCGTTTGTCAATTTCATAATTTCCTGTCATCAATATTTTTTCGATTGGTTTTGTCAAATTCAATAGTGAAGTCAATTACGTGTGTATTCATGCATTCATTTATTTCAAACCGGCACTTTATTTTACACCGATCACTCATTGGACGCTTGGTTGGCTGAACGATCGAGTCTATAATCTCATTACTTCGTACTTATTATGCATAGTTTGTGTATCCATTTACTGTTGAATAAATTTAGATGCAGTATCTTTCGAAATGAGGCACTGCCTGAAACTGTTTGTATAGACTAGGTTATTAAACCCTATGATTGCTTATATGATGAGAAAAGGCATATAATACGACATTAGCAACATCGTTTGATCATTAATAACTCCACAACTGTATCTTCACTACAAATATAAGCGTGGTCAGATTAAGAGTGTATTCTGCTATGACGACAACAAACAGTACAATAATTAGAATATACCTTTGATTAAATACGAGTAGTCTCTCAAAAGCAAGAACGCACAAAACAAATATCTTATATTTTCTCTGCGACATAGGGAGCTAGCATACTCTAAAGATGTTTGGTTCAACCACAGATACTTGATCTCTGTGGCAGTCTTACTTTGAACTATTCTACAGTGGTTTCTGTCTGTAATTCAATTTTAGTGAATGCAGTACAAAATCTGATTGATATAAATATCGTACTGAACTGTGATAAGTTATATGTAGTGTATGAATTTAAATCAATAAACTAAATTACCGATAATGCTCGAAATGAGGCAACAAAGAGCAATATTTTAGGTACAATTGTATGTCATTGGTTTCCATGTAATGTCAAAAGCAACCACAACAAAGATTGTATATTAATTTCTTGAATCTTGTCTTTTGGGGCCTGGTTAACATGTACTAAAATATGCAATATTGACCAGAATGGCATTTTACATTGCGAATATGTTTGTATTTTAATTTGAATGTAAAAAAATCATGTACATCTACTGCACAATTTAGCATTAAGAACTGGAATATTGATGATTGTGTAACAAGATGGCATGTTTTGAATTAAATGATAACAAAGTGAAACTGGTCAATAATTGAAGTCACGAACATTCCAATACAAGATCATGCTTAGATAATTAGCTACTAATTTACAGTACTTTAACGTCATATACCTGAATTAATCATGAATTAGTCCTATGAGATAAAACATTGTCATGCAACAAGTTTACTATCGATATACGAGCACCTAACAACTTCAACGCATCAATGCATGGCTTGTTGCTTTAGACGATTGTTGCAATTCGCTGGCGTGTAATGAGAAGATCGTAATTACATACTCTATATATTGAAAAAACTGTCTGCAAAGTACTCTTTACATTTGGTAAAACAAACTATTATAGATTCATTTTGGTCATCATGACAAGTTCAGATTTTCATAAAATAGGCTAATTGGAAGTGCCTGGTACTGGAGATTTCAAATATTTATGAGCTTATAAGGTCGTAAGTAGCAGTTTCTACCTTCTTATTTTAAGACATCGAATTATACGTATATACCACATTACCCATTCGTGATGATTCGAGATTATATGAATAATAATTAATTCGTAATCTTATTTAAGACAACGAGTAGATTATGCAACTAATACTGGTATACAACCTTGCTCAATTATCATTTTACAGAATTGAAAGTCATGTTGGTCAAAGACGCAATGGCTTACCGGATTGCTTTAAGACAGACATAAACCACCGAAATACCATTGCAATACTTAACGATGAATTGCATCTGACAGCCGAAATACTGATTCGTGATCATAAAACATTACTTTACGCATGTAAGATTAGCATGTAAAATAAACAGCAGTCTGTATTTTGTAAAATGTGATACTATTATTCTCGCTCTCATATCAAGTGTTGGTGTCTCATAAGGCATAATCATATAAAAACACATGCTGGTTGTACAAAACAACGGAGTGAATGAACGACGCATTACTGATTAATGACTTTGTATTTTCTGTAATCAATTATCGTCAAGTGTCAGGGTACATTTGCTAGCCAAGGATAATTATATCCGGAATCTTAGGTGATCAGATATGGCACACAGGCTATGTTAATGACTGGAAAATATGAAAGGCAGACTAACGGCGTACAATATAGTTACCAATCGCCAATCAATTTTCTCAATTAAGATCAATGAAATAAGAAAATGTATACAGACTACAGTTTGCTGCCTAATGTCATAACATTTTTTTACATAACTTATAACATGTTGATGCCGTGAATATGCATTACATATAAATTATGTCACATGTTGTTTATAATAGTTGTGATAATTCTATATCATTTGGTTGGGTAAAACATAGTAAGGTATATTTTACTAACACATATATCGTGCGTCCTGATTCCTATACTTAACTGTCTTGCTGCCAACCACCATGGGCTTTGCTTACCATCCATATAAAACAGACTTTTTCTTAACTAAGGATTTTCATCATCTATATCCGTTTCAGCTCAACGAATACATCAACCTCCTATTCCATTCCATGTTCCTTACTTTGTTTTCTCCATGCGAGTGTTTCCTCTTCTTTGTTGCCATGATCTATCGAGGAAGAATTGATTTGTAAACGTTTTCCATGAAACAATTCATTTATAACTTAAATTGGCATTTTGATGCATCGTTCTCTCTGTATTCAATTAATAGTTCATGCAATTAAACGACTTCATACAGACATGAATGTTGTTTACGAGTCTCAGCAATAGAATGTTTTATATAACTCATTACATGCATGACTTGCACACTCATGCTATGTACAACACGCCTTCATGATTCTTCCGCATCCATCTTTGGCGTCTCGTAATTTTACACTCGATACAGTCGTGACATGTTTCCATATTAAGCTAATATTACATTACCTTCCAATATGTTACGTGATGACTAAGACGATTACATCGTCTGATCGACTGATGGGTTAATGAAAATATGATAAGCTGTCATCTAGTATGACTATTAACCAGTTCAAGATTAATTGATAGTTTCCATAGTAATGGTACCCGTGCTAGGCTGTGTCTGCTAGCAGAAGAAATTGTGCACATGTACTTCTATAATTTCAATACATGTACCTCTTTGTCTAAAATATGCATTGATTGTAAATTTTCGACATTATTTACAGTAGACACTGGAAAGGTTACCTCACGATTTAGATTTTTATTTCTAAAATAGCTCTTAAGATTGTACTGCACAAGGAACTAATGGAAATAAAGCTGCACAAACACACGGTAACTAAAACGTTAAACACAGGTTACTAAGTCACATTGAACAATATCTCGTTATCATTTATGCATTATATTTTAATTTGGATTCCAACTGTGGCAGCTCTTGGCCTACGAGCTACGCTTTAGATACATAGGCTACAAACAAACCATACTTACTGTCTAACATGGAGTTGGCTACATCCCAAAGGAAACTACTATTTCGCCTAAAATATACGATCTAAAATATAAGATGTATGTCTGGAATTGTGTTATCTTAGGTTCGGATATCTTGTCTACAATGCAATCCGTCAAAGCAAACGTGCTTCTTTCAACCCACTTCGATGAATTATTGACAATGGTCGATACAATAGACGAAAGGGTAAGAAATAACTAACCACAGGGTGTAGTGTGCATGTGGAACAAAGTTCTATGAAATACAGGTTTTCATTACGTGTTGCATCTGTGTAGCATCATAGACACGACATATCGCTAATATGATTAGGTTCTATAGACATCAAATATTTATAAAATACGCCAGGCAAATGACGATGTGTAGTTTATGCCCGCTAAAGTACATGTACTAGCTAGCATATGCTACAGAGGATCTATTACGAGTTGTCAATTGATATGAATTTATATTCAACAAATTTTGGAAATTTTATTAAGCGAGCCTCTGGCTATAACTAATTAAATTTATTTAAAGCATGAATACATATAATATTACTATTTTACGATGTGTGATCGGTTGGTAATTCACTTCGTGAGCATCTGACTTATATTTTCACTCGTGGCTACGCTACTCATGAAAATATAACTTCAGCTGCTCACTCGGTGAATTACCATCCGACTATACATCGTAAAATACAAATATCCTCTATATCCTGCTATGTTTTATGTAAATGTATTCATATTTAAATTAAAACATCAACTGTTTGTTTGTAGAACAAGACACATCAAGGAGCAAGTATTGCATGCATATATCCAGGGAACCTATTCGTAAACCGATTGATTCTGAATAATAACACACAGTAATCTTACTAATATTCCATTGTAAGAGTATTATGGCCCACGTGACATTTGCTGTCGATGAATAAGTTTGGAAGATGATTTGGAATAAAACAGTTTGTAACACAGATACTGTAGTTCAACCATTTATATGATATGTATTTACTATGACTGGTAAAAGAATGGTTGGAAAGGTTCATAGACGTAAGCGAGTTTGGCAAATTGAATATATATGTACCATATCATATACAATAAATCATACTTCTCATCGGAAAACGAGCTTATCTTCGTTCAACTGGGAGCCGGTGAGGAAATGGACTTTGTCTTCATTTTTGCGAGAATAACAAGCAATACTTTATTGCATTACATAGTAAAAAATGGTACGAATCTGTAATCGGGCTTTAAATATTATAATTGATATCATAAAACAAAAACTATACGTATACTTTTATTAGTAGTTACTTGTTTGCAATATACATTAAATTCACTTTATATCGAGCACTAGTATCGTCATGTTATATTTCATTAATAAATACAGCACTTCTAGATATGCTTTCATATTTGAACTGAAGGCGTTTTAACTATATTAATGGCTTTGTAGCAACATGAAATGTGCGATTAGATGGTTAACCTGGAGGAGACGAATACGGCTAGTTCTAAGGTGCTTTATAAATCTAGCTGTTGCCTACCAAAGACTTTGTTTGAGTTTGCTGCTTAATAATGGGTGATTCTCCTTTCTCGTATGCCTGTCCTGGAAATTATTTGCTCTTGCAAAACATTTTTATTGAAATCCAATTTAACAAGAACTTCTGAAGCATTAAATGCAAAATTAGTGAACAGCATAACGAGCGACATACGGTAACGAGAAGTATTGTCCCACAAGACAGAACATTGGTATTATCTTTCATCAGCAACTGAATTAATCATTAAATAACGAGATTAAAAACAAATACCACAGAATACCAGGATCATGCCACTAGCTACATCAAGCATTGGGTATTCCAGCACAAATAAGTCGATATAAGAGTGAATACGCATATCCAAACACGTCAACAGAACGATTAGGGAAATCATTATTCCAATGAAGCGTTAATTGGCATTTAATTCGTGAATGTTACACTGATAAATATTGATATTATCTGTATAGTTTCCATCAATTGTTACGACCAAATTAGGATGATTGTTCCCCATATGAATGTTAACATTTATCTGTACTCCAATTAACGATACAAGTTTACACGTCTTGGTAAATGGGTACTCCTATGTTTGTTTTGTGGAAGAAACCTAATTATTGGATTCAATGTAAATGTCGTTATCTCTAAATTTGGCCTTTTACACTAACCTTTTTGATAATATTTATATATTATAACCTGTATTGCATTTAATGTCTATTTGAGTTGCTTTTGTGCTAAAAGCGACTTGCTTTAGATATAATGACGACTGTTACATACAGTATATCTATAATTGTCTCGATTCTGAGACAAACTGGGGAGTTTCTGTTTTATACAAGGAATGACACAGTGCTATATGTCATAAGGCAATGAACGTGTTTTATGTTAATATAATGCTAAATAACCTTTTTATTTTCAAAACATTTACATGATTAAAACGACATTTACAAAATACAGACTATTCAGACCAAAATAACCAACTTTTACCACACATGCAACGTGAAAGGGTAAGCTAGTATTCTGCCAACAAACTCAAAGCTGCTTCCTGACCACCTGTTTATGTATGTACTATGTACGTGTGTTACGTTTTTTTAAACAGCTAAATGATATTATACATTTGATTTGCGTATAAATCAAACATACATGCAAAGATGAAGACATGATGGCTGAAAACTAGTGTCCCTTAGCAGACTTTGGATCAAAATCACAACCCCATGTTGTTTGCTGTGTTGTCTTCCTCTTTGTTGCAATGATAACTATTATGCCGAGCATAGCCTTTATTTGTTTTATTTCTACTGAAACATGACAGGCATATACACAGTCCCAGTGATAGTTAACCAATGAATAACAATCCGCTTGAATGGAGTAATGTTTAAATGCCGTTGAAGTGTCAAATTGCAACAATGAGTGGACAGATTGATAGGTGGAAGATGGCTACAAATACCTGCTAATTAATCTAACAAAACTATTGAAAAGTTATTAGGAATTACAAACTGCACAGTTCTCCAAGTGTATATGTTCCTCCACCAGGATGATATATCTGACTGTGAATGGTTTCTCTGAACTACTCCTCTTACTACTATGATTGGCATTTTAATGCATCTTTTCTCACCATTCAATCAATATTTCATTCAATCAATAACCTTGCTACAGACATGATTGTTGTTTACGTGTCTCCATAAGAATATTTTACATAACGCACTAAATGCATAACTTGCACGTTCAAATTCTAGCGACTTTCATGCTGGTTCAACATTCATCTTTGACGTCGAGTATTCTTTCACTCGATAAAGTCGTGATGTGTATCCATATGTAGCTGACAGAAATACCTCTCCAATGCTACGTGATTACAAAGAGGCTTACAGCGACTGATAGACTGATAATATTATGAAAACATTATAGGCTGTCAGCAAATTTCTAGTATGTCTGTAAACCATTTCAAAAATAAATCATAGTTTCCACAGTGATGAAGCTAGGCTGTATTAGCCTCAATCATTTGCATCTTGGTATCGTCTTTAATATAGTTTGTGTGAGCTAGTTTCTAATGTTTCTGTTTCCGCATTTGATAATTTGCATGAGTACAGTGTACTTAAACGCACGTGGCATATGCATGTTGTTTCATTTTAATATTTCCAAGTCTGAACATCGCATTGATTTAAATGTTTTCAGAAAATTCACTGAAAATATTGTTAAAATTTAAGTATTGAAATGAGTAGCTCATCGATTAGACAAGACAACCTCGTGATTCAGTTCTCTTTCTTTCACATAGCTCTAGCGATCGTTTTACATGAGTCAATCACGAATATATAACTGCACAAACACGAGCAATAAAACTGTAAATCTGCCAACCTTGTAAATAACATGGCGTGATAAAGTGTAATCAAACTAATTAATTGCCCGGTGATGCAGAAAACAGAAAGTCTATTAAACTGTGCAGTAATGAACAATATAACTTGTTGCATTGTGCCATACAATCTAATCGGTACTGTTATGTTCGGATCCCTCATATCCCTCATTCCTTATAATGTAAACATTCTAAGAAAACATGACTCGTTCAACCAACATTGATGAATTATTCACTATATGCATTACAATAGAACGTAGGATGAGATGTATTGTACAAGGGTAACAAGTCCTCTGTTATACTGGATATTGATTGTATTCATCACATGTTGCATCAGTGAAGCATCATAGACACGACATATAGCTAATATGATTAGGTTCTAGATACATCAAATATTTTTACACTACGTCAGGCAAACATTTTATGTGTATAACATGTCGATAACAGTACTAAATAGCCTTTCTTTTTGACAAATACCTCTGATATACTTATCCCATTTGTTTCGCTGTTTTGTTTTCTCTTTGTGTTCAATTTTTACGCACACGATCTTACTCTTAATTGGAAAAGAAACAATGGAGTGATATCAATCAGATTTTCAGATATAACAGTTTAAAAATACACAATGATGACAACTATTCTAGTATAATTATTATTTGGCCAAAAGTTGAAAGTATTAATTTGTTTTAAAGAATAGTTAATTCTCATACATAATACTGTAGCTATAAGTAATACTTATCATTCACATGGTGATAGTTTAACGCATTAATTCGAATGCGCATTTCTAAATTATAACGGAATCGTTCCGATACAAAGCATTCTTGATATAGTTTGACTGTCGTCTATAAATCAAATATAATCGGTTCTTTATACTATATACGAGGGTTGTTCCATAAATAATAGGACTTTTCTCATAACTTCTAACTCAATGCTTTTATTTTAATGAAATTTGTCTCATATACTAAGCAAATCATACTTTATATACTGGTAGAAACAGTTTGTTGTTGTTATTGGTGATACTCATACAAAGCGTTGTCATAGAAACCATGTAACACCAAGGCGGGTCACAGTGCTATTTCACATTACAATCCTTATTAGAAATGTGAATATCTCAGTAACCTCTAGATAAATAATAACGCCTAACTTTGTGGTATTACATAGATATCACTGACGTATGCATGCAAACCAAATGAATCAATCAGTCTTTGTATATGGTCACTATTGAGTATACAATTATATGTACCAATACCCATCACTGGTGAAATGACGTCAACGCCAAATAAAAACTACACAATTTGTTAAATAGTGGTAACAATTTTGAAAATCAACAATGCAAACCATTGAAATGGTCAAATAAGCAGAAGGTAGTTGCATCCAGAAGCATTTCGTGTTCTGTTTACTCAAATTGTTTACATATCGCTGATATATGAGCTAACAAATGAACACATGTCAGGTCATGGGAAAGGTAGTTTGACGTTAATTGACAATGTTCGTGCATTGGCATACGCTTCAATGTCAGAGCCATTTCTTACATCACTGTTGCCACTTTTTTGTGAACAGTGGTACATAACACTTTTAAACAATGCGAACATCGATATCAGATCTGTTTTGAATGTCAATGTGACTACAGGGTGTCCCAAAAAACCGGGGACCTACCTTAAACCCTTATTACTCATTCATATTTTGATGAATTAAGCTGATATTGTGTGAATGTGTATGTAAGGGATCCCCACTTCTAACAAAGGTACTTATTTAAATATGGTGGTTCAAATCCGGAAGTGACGTCATCATTTTCACTATGGCAACATTTCACGTTATTTTTGATTAATCACCTGAAAAGGGGCATTATAAGAAAAGGGCATTTGTGTCAGAGCAGTTTTTGTTGGAAAACAACATTTAAAGTCAAAGGGGTGATCAAATCTTGTAAAATAAAACAAATATGACAAGAAATAGCCATAACAGAGGAAAACGTAGCGAGTTTACTGATCAAAGGGGAAGTGGAAAACCTTCCAAAATAGCATCTACAATCATCCAATGATTAAAACCTAAATATTGTCAATGACTATTTCCAAAAAAGCTTAGATTATAGAAAGGAGCAAAAAGTTAAGTTTTATCAAAACGAACAGTTCATACACATATTTTGGAGTAATTGTGTATGTCAGAAATTATAAAATAGCACCATAGGCCAGCAGAAAACTCTTCACGCAATAAATCAGCAGCAAAATCAGAATATGTTTGTGAATAGTACTGACATCTTACCTCATATCACAGGCCATATGACCTTAAATTACTCAAACTTGATCCCAATAGTGAACTTATTTGCAATACATAATGAACTAATGTATCACAAACCATAAACAGTGATTTGGAGCACATGAGAAGGTGTTTGAAGTCAGCATGGAAATATATCTCATTGAATTCTGAAATCCCTGCTTCAGTTTATGGTATTTTACTGAAACATGCGATTGTAAACTTGGGAAGTAAATCTGGGTATTGGGTTAAATAATCACAACAGTGATGCTAGTATTCTGAAAAGTGTTCTTCCCTTATTGTTTTGACATATCAATAGTGTGGTACCTATAATAGAGAAAAAATTACAAATGTTTATCCTAGGTCCCCGTTTTTTTGGAACACCCTGTATATATGAAAATATGAAGTGTGTATTTAAAAGGCGATGCCATCTTGACGTCACGCCGCGACTTGCCTCCATGGTACATGGCATATTTAATGTTTGATATATTTTTTACAATTCAACCAATTGCTTTCAAATATTGCATACTTATCAGTGATAGATGGAAAATTATCAATATCAAATTAGTTTCCCAAATTTCTTATTTCCGGCATTGCTATGAAAAAAGTCCTATTAATTGTGGAACACCCCACGTAATATTAATTAAGTGGAGTGGTTTTCACTACAGTGTGCTCAGACAAGTATAATGCTTATACAGTATTTTACCCGAATATTCTGACATGTCCATAGGGAAACAACTTGTAACTTTTAGATATAACGTATTTCGACACAATGTTGATCTTCAATTTCAAATGTCATTTCCCAAAATATAATCAAGTTAATGTTACATTGCGTCGAAATACGTTATGTCTAAAAATGAACTTCATTTTTTATGCATGTACTGAATACGACCGAACTACGAGAGGTGCCCCACTTATATTTGAACAGTATTGAATATCAAATAGTTCGATGCTTATTATATGTAATCAAAATATTTCTATATCATCGTGCAAAATAAGGTGTTACGAAACACATACAACTATTGATTATTACTTTATTTCTTAGTTTGCACTCAAATCTACAACTTTGTAGGGAATATGGTGTTTGGCTTTTTGAAGACCGAATAATCCGATCGATAATGTTTGCATTTCCCGCCTGTAATAAACGCAGCAATATTCCATAGACTAAAGGGTATGTGGGTATATGTTCATTAGACTTTGGCTTTTACTAATATTGCGTAAAATACTTCAAATGTGTGTTCTTAAGGTACAGAATGGTGTTTTTGTGGAGGGAGTTGAAGCTCCGTGTTGACAAAACACCATACTCCCCATATGGTCTCCCGGAAAGTTGTTTTGCAAACATTTTGACCAAATATGGTTTGGAACCTAATGTACGCAGCAATGTGCATTCACCTTTGACTTTTTAGTAAAACATATGTGTTCCATTAAGTCAGTATAGCAAACAACAGCATACGTTATGCAAACGTTCGGAAACATGTGAAGCTTAACGAATGTCAACTTATAGGTAGCCTTATCAACATTTATCATATAGTAGGCTGTTCTTTCATGGTAAATTTCTCAACAATAAAGCATTTCCTCTACAGAGTTGACAAAGTTGTGGCATTTACGGTTCCGTTGAAGTATACACAGCGTTAAAGACATTTGTCTCCCTTATGTTGTTTTTGTGGTATTGAGCATGTAAACACCGATTTTATCCCGAGTCCGGCATGTATAATTCTCTAAATGAACAAATCGAAAGTTCCAATGGGTACTCTTAACGTCGCTGAAGTCCCTATTTTGGTTTTTGGATATGCCTTACTTATCAAATAATCAAAGGTTAAGATTTTGGTAGGTATCATCACTTTTTGTCAGTTTTTAATATTTTGCGTAATTACGTAAAAAACAACAACAAAGCGCAAAACATCCTTCCTGTGACAAAAATTGCATATTCTCTTCACAAAAATGGAATACCCATGCTCAACCAACAACTTTTAAGGGCTTTTATGGCAGTGGCTGACCTTCAAAACGCAAAACACCATAACCTCTACAAAAGTGTTGTTTTTGGTTCATTCTATTTATCAAACAAACCAACCAGTTAGTGTAAATGTTACCTAACACATATGTTTACTCAGTACAAAAGAAATATTTGATTTATACCATATTTCCATGAAAATATGCCATGTTCAACACTGTTCAAATATAAGTGGGGCACCTCTCGTAGAATACAAAATATAAATCATGATAACATTTACAAGGAGTGTTGTTAAAATAGCATATGTTGTTTTCCAATTATTCAAAAACATTGCAGAATACATATTAAAAACCACCGTTATGTAGAACGACAAAATACACGGAGTGAGGCGGTACATTATTTTGGTTGACACAGACCAATAAATAATCATCTAAAATTAGGTAAGAAGTATGCATGACGATGACGTATTTTACCTGAATGAGGCCAGTCCGGTTAGTTATAACGTGGTATAGGGAACTGGTTGTTGCCATGGAGGTCCTGGTTCAAGTCTCTTGGCCTATGTATAATTGAACGACACCTTCAATAAATTCGGGAAATTGAACAGCTGGTGAAATTCCGTCTAGAATAATTGGTTAGGTTGGGTGATTGCACTTGTTGAAGTATTGAATACGTATTGCTTCGATTTAATATATTTTTGTAAGAATTAAATTAATTAGGTTCAGCGTCGGGACACATAGTAATTTCAATACAAATTCCCCCATAAGTTAATAGCACTATGTGATGTACCGGGTATAGAATTCGAGTATACAAGATAAATTGCAAAAGTCTGATGAGATGGGAAAGTAAACTGAAAATGCGTGCATCGTATATTTGTTTTTCTATTAGATTCTCTCTTGTTAAACTAATTGTGCGCAGTATATACGCACATATTCTAACTGACTAAACAAACGGTTTTTGTCCTTGCACAAAGGTCTGTCCTAGAAATGATTTGCTTAAGCAAAAACGTTTTAATTGAAATTCAATTTAACTAGAAGATCAGAAGCATTAAATTCAAAATAATCGCAATCAGCATAACGACCGGCATACTGTAACAAGAAGTTTTGTCCCATTAGACAGAACATTAGTATTAGCTTTCAACATCAACTGAATTAATGATTGCGAAACGAGATTAAAAACAGATAGCGAAGAACATCAGGATCATGCCGACAGTTACATCAAGAATTGGGGAATTCTCGAAGCAAACCAAGTGCAAATACGTCGATATAACAGTAAATACGAATAACGAAACACGTCAACAGAACGATTGGGGAAAACATTATTCCAATGAAGCGTTAATTAGCATTTGTTAATCGGTGAACGCTACACTGACGATTATTGATATTATCTTCAATTGATACGACCAAATTAGGTTGATTGTTTCCAATATAAATGACAACATTAATCCGACAAGAACTAGTTTTGACGATACAAGTTTACACGTTTTGGTAAATGGGTATTCCTTAGTTTGTTTCGTTGAAAAAACATTATTTGGATTCTATAACTATGTTGTTTACACTAAGCATGCTTGTTTCGCTACATTCTTAATGCTATTGATACATCATAACCTATATTGTATTGCAAAAATGTCATTTTCAATTTCTTTTATGCTAAAAGCGGCTTCCTGTAGACATAATTACGAAATGTGAAACTTCTGTCACCGACAGTTTATCTATAATTATCTGGATTTCTATTCAAGAAATGACACTTTTTGCCATGCTGTAATGAAAAGCACCGGTAAGTGTATCGTTGAAAACGAAAATATATATATATATATACACTCGGCTTTCTAAACTATAGTTATATTAATTTAATTGAGTGGTTATCGCTGCAGTGTGTTCTGACGAGCCCATTCTTATACAGTGTATAGTATACATCCAGAATATTTCTTTATGTCCTTAGGGAAACAACTTGTAACTTTTAGATATAACGTATTTCGAAACAATGTTTTTTCTGCACTTTCAAATGTCATTTCCCAAAACTTAATCGAGTTAATGTTCCTCTGTGTCGAAAAACGTTATGTATAACAGTGAAATTAATTTTTGATGTAATTACTGAATATGACCGAATTGATATACAACAATTTGTCGTTATAACAGTGACAATGGTTGTTGTTGAAATACATTTTGTAAACTGTTTGTTTTCCATCGTGCAGAAAACATGTATTTGAAACCGTTGCTATGTAGAACAGTATAATACAAGGGATAATTCCAGTTATTTTAGTACGAAATTGACAGTATGTGTTTATATAAGCAACCAATTTTACAACAGTATAGGCTAAACCGGTCAATGTTTATAAACGTAACATTATCCTGGGCGCACTATATGTGTTGCGTTGTTAGTACCTTATGGCCAATGATGCTTTTCATTAATCAGAGTGTATAAGAACCACATGGTACAAAACATTTGACACGATTGAAAACCAGTAAAGTAGTGTAACCTAATATTACATTGTGTGGTTAATGATTTTGTTATGTAATAAATGGTAATTGAATAGTTATACTGGTTCCTTGGAGTGTCCCTGTATCATGGATGTAGGAGCAAACAATTTATAGCATGAAATAAACATGTTTGACAAATTGGATTTAACACATCGACGATAAAGTGTACTTCATATCGGAAACTGAACTTATGTTTTCTCGACTGGGAACCAGAGGGAAAATGGATTTCGTCTCCAATCGGGCGTGAATAACAAATGCTACATCGTTGCATCACACAGTATAACAAATGGTACGTGTCAGATTTCCAGCTTCAAATATTATCATCGATACAATAACGCTTGGAATATAGCACACAGTGTGGCAACAGAAGTTACGTATTTTACAATGTACATTAAACTATTTTCAACAAACACAGAAAAGGTTATAGACCACATTTCTATGTTAACTTTAATATTTGAATTGAATTCGAAGTTGATTCTACAATAATGGCGTCCCAAATGTAGCGGTGTCTTTATTTATGTTGTGTAAAACATCGTCTAAAATTAGTAGTACGCTTTAGGATGAAATGTTAACCTGAATGAGGCTCACCTGACTAGTTATAGGGTGTTATATTTGACTGCTTGTCGCCTAAGGAGGTCCTGGTTCTAGTTCCTTGGTTTGAAGACCGTTGTACCATTGAACGTCACCTACTATAAATGCAGGAAATTGAACAGCAGGTAAAATCTTCTCTAGTCTATTTGGTTAAGCTGGGTGAGTGTTATTGTTGAATTATTGAATAAGTATATTTTCGATTGGACATATACGAAACTAAGTCTATATCGCTGAACAAACGGTTATTGTCCTTGCACACATACCTGTCCTAGATACGTTTTGCTCATGCAAAAACATCTTAATTGAAATACAATTTAACAACAACTTCAGAAGCATTAAATTCAAAATGATCGTGCACAAGATAACGACAAGCATACAGTATCGCGAAGTATTGTCCCAATAGACAGAAGATCGGTATTAACTTTCAACATCAACTGAATTAAAGATTACGTAACGAGATTAAAAACTAATCCTACAAACTTCTCGCAACGAACTTAATGCAAATAAGTCGATAACAATGAATACGCATAACGAAACATGACAACAAAACAATTAGAAACAACACTGACAAATATTGATATTGTTTATAAAAAATCATCATTTGTTAAGACCATACATGTGTATTAGGCTGTGTGTTCCCTAAATGAATTACAACTTTTATCTGACGAGTACATGTATTTCAATTAACGATATAAGTTAAAACATAATAACTGGTAAATTGGTAAATATTCAGTTTCTTTGAAGAAACGTAGTTTGGATTTTACATACGAGTATATCTATATAATAACAATGACTTTAACTCCGAAAATTTATTTTTCTGAGATTTCTGGGGGGGGGGTTGAATCGTTAATTTGAAACAAATTTGGTATTGCACGTGAACTATTTCCTACTATTTGTGTTGATACTGCGCTAAAAGAGGCTGGCCGCAAATATTATGACGTAAGCTGCAACGTCTGTTCATTCAGAAGATATATATTCTGAGACGGAAGGAGGGAATTCACAGTTTTATCTGTAACGAGAATTGACACTATTTATCATAAAGCTTGCAGCATCAGTAAAAAGTGCTTAGCGGTATAATAAAGAACATTATGCCTATCTGGAATGCCTTGTGACAATTATCTTCGGACAAAATTTATCGGGAGAAATGTCATTCTCCATTGGTTATGATATTGGTCTCCTGTTGCTCTGACTTCAGATAGGTCATTGAGTATGTGTGCTGTCTGATCGGTTCTGCGAATATATTGTTTAATGTTTTACGTTTGTTCCAATCAATAACCATTGTAACCATTGGCCTTTTTTGGTAAGAAGGATTTATATGGCAAGACACAATTATTTACCCTGACCAGTTCCATAAACGTTGTATATCATGTACTGAGTACATGTATGTGTTTTGTTTGCTTCATCGTAAAACACTTTAACAACCTTGTAGCAGTGATCATTGACAGTAACGAGTTTGTCAATCTTTTTATATACATTTATATATTTCCACTTTATAGTTACAAATCATGAGGAAAAAATAGGATTACATTTTTGTTATTATTGTGCTTTTTTCTTTGACTTTTTGCTCCATTAACGTGTCCTTCTATCAATTCGTCGTCAAGAACAAGACCGCTTTGTTCTTTCAAGAGGCAATATATATTGTTTCTGTTTCGTGTTTTCATTCCTTGTGACATGTTTTTTTCAATTGGTTCTACTGTGTTAAATCGCGTTTGACCGTTAATTGTGACATGCTGTCAGGGAGTGTGCGGTTGTGATTTTCTGTTTCATGTTTTCTTATTCATGTTTGTAGTCGTCATTGTGATATTAATATGTTTCTTTTGTGCTATTGTGCTTGTTTTGACTGTGCCTTTCGTGCCATGCTGTTGTTGTTAAGTGTTGGTAATTGTTCCATATTTTGTATAAGAATGGCGGCAGATACTATTTCATGCTCCAAAACTGTCGACAAAATCATTTATACTTGAGTCATGAGTCAAAGTTTCATTACTAGTCAAATTCTTTTTGTAAATAGTGATAGCAACTCAGCTTTGTCTGACATGTCCGTGTGTTTCATGTTTCATGTACCTTATCTTTTCATATAAATCATTTCATATAACTAATCGTGTATTTTCCATTTTTCAGGTGCATCGACATTGAAGAATCCTCACGTGCAAATATTCCAGGATAATGACCAACGGACGCGCAATAAACGAAATGTTTCTGAGGTGGAAAACGACATTACGACACCAAAAGCAATCAACGAACGAAATGAGCTCACTGAGAAAAATGCGAAATGTAAGTTAATTAGCAAACAGAGAGACAAAGTAGTTAAGTTTGTTTCTTGCGGGTTTAAAACGCGGTTTGTCCACACCGTTGTATTAGGTAGTTTTCATAAGGAAGTTGTCTCTTACTAATGATATAAGTCAGCTATAGCCTGCAACTCCACCAGTAACTGACAATTTGAATTTACGTATATCAGAATTTAAGAGTTAGAAAATAATGAAAGCCTTTGGTATGACTTCCATAGGTGACGAGGAATAGAATAGAAACCTACTGGCGTAACTAGGAACATAGTTAGTTAGTAGGGACAATGTTTTACCATATTAAAGACATACTTGTAATGGGTTTGGTCCTTAGGTATACCTTCATGTTTTAATCTAAGAGACACAAAGTGTTCCGGCCTGTCACATTCAAGCTTCCTGTAATCACATGTGATATTTCAGTCCTTCTTCAAGCATTGAGATACATCGTCTTACCTAGTAGTCAACACATAACTATACAAATTATCCAACTGAATCCTATAAAGAGACATGTGTTTTGCATTGAACACGCTCGAGTTGTATAATCGATGAAAAAATATTTCCCTTGTGGACAAACATCGTGCTTATAATGATTTAACCATCTTTCTGCTATGGCAGTTTTATAGCTATGAAAGAATATTCAAGGTATCTCTTAGTGTTGTTGCGTTGATAAAAGTGTAGTAAGAAGATCAACTAAAGACAATGTTCGTCTTATAATGACACTCATTCGTGAAACTAATGACGATGTTAAAATTGGCGCCCCTTTACTTGGCCTAATCTATTGTGTTTTGATACGGCATTACTTACTAGCAATCGTAATGATTGTGTGATCTGATGAAACGTTTTAAGGAAAAGATACTCAATTCGAATGTGTTATTCCTGACTACATTTTACCGTTTTATGCAGAGCAGAGAAAACTTTATTGTTGTTTTCAAATAATGTTGAGTTAGTGCTACATATGTAGAGCACGTTACATTTATGTGAATTAAAACAAGTTTTCCGGTTATTGAACCGAGCAGATATATATTGCGTGACCACTACACACTTCATATATCGTTTAACTTATATGATTATCTGGTTACTTAGGCATATTTGCTTGAAATCAAATACTTGTCTAGACAATTAAATGCCGTTCAAATCTACTTATACTATACACTAGAATGAGCTTTGTTATAAGCGTATTTTAGACCATCAGTTTAAGCCTAAATTCCCACTTGTACCTTTTAAACAGACGAATTTATCACATTGAACACAAGCCTACTTAATGAAGTCTCTAGTTGACTCTACTAAATGATGATATCATTGAACACTTTGGTATAGATCAGTCTGTGTTGGGAAATTGTGAAATTCAAATTCTAACCAAGCGGTTAGCAAAACACCATGTGTGCGACAGTAGACCTCTCGAGAATGAACGGATCCAGACGTTTTCTTTGATCGAGGTCAATGAATAATTTCTTCTTAGGAAGGGGTCGGGTGAGCTATTTGTCCTAGGAGTCCGGCAACTATTTTGCTCTGGTTCAATATCAACATTGTTTGTCGAAATTCCAGGAGGGGTCCAGAACCATGGCTTTTTTCTACATATCATAAATGAGTGTTCATCTCTTCAATAAGTTCATGGCAAGTGAAAATGATGAAATAATAACTCTCCAGACAGATTCGTCATACTTACGGTGTTACTTTCAATAAATATCTAATAACTGAATATGATCGGGTTTTTTACACACATAATATGTTCTTTCATTTCTCAGTACTTGCTATCACATTTCTATAATCATTTAATCACGACAATAGGAAAGATTGTATGCGTTGTGCTATTTTAAAGTGTCAGTTGCTTCTATTGTAAATTCAATAATTGTGAAGACCTTATATGTTGATATTGAAATGCAATTTCTTTGGCTTGTGTATATGTTTGTTTGAAATGGACCCCCCTTGTAGCGTAGTATGGAGGTGGACTAATCACTCATAGCAGGACTAGCCCTGAAAATTGTACCTGTTAGAACAAGTTCGATATAATCGATATTCCTGGGTGCCATAGATCGATATTAGCTGCCACACTGACAGGAGAGGAATAGCCTCCACAGGGAGACTCGACAGCAGGGTTTCATAGCTATCCCAATAACCAGGGGTGGATTAAAATGTTATAGGTTGGTTAAAAGGCTGATCTGTTGAAAACAGCTCTCGAAAACGTATTTAACTTAACCAGAGAGGTTTAGTTTCGTGTGGCGTTTTTATGCGAATTCAACCAGAATAAATTCCAATAAATTGAACAGAATTTGTTTTCTTTTCAGCATCACCTACCTGCTTCAACAACATTACCCTCACAGAAAACGGGGACCGCCTTAATAACTTCACATGTCCACAGGTCAATCAGAGTATTGAACTAACGTATTGTTGTGGCGATGTACCAGCTCAAACATGTTGTAACAAGGTAGACTATGACAAAGAGAATAAGGTAGAGACTAAGGAGAATAAGGAGAAAGATGACCCTGTGATGCGGGATATCAATATTGTGTAAGTATTCATATATTCACAACGCTTTACAATCTTGTAAAATATATTCTTAAAACGGGGATCGCAATGTCTGCAGCATAATCACTCCTATTTCTTAATAGTTCGACCTATTGGTCTCATTACGTCATCAATGAAGCTGGACTATAGCGCAACCATCTGAACTCATGCTAAATGAAATCGATATTCTGTTCTTTCGAAGAGTAACTTTAATGTTTCCTGAAGTAAAACTCTTGTCACGCAATAAAGTTACAAAGAAAGATATTTTAGTTGGAATTGTATTAAAAAATATCTAACTATTGGATTTGTAGCAAACGTGATCACCATATAGGATAAACTATTTCAAAATGTGCGCAGGAACCATATCGTTAAAGCCATACCAGAGGCGTTGGTACTTATCTTTATATCATATCAATAACTGAGAAATAATATAATATCGATTAACACTTCCAGCGCAAAGCGAGACATTATGATAGATAGACCGATTGCTATAAGCCACATAAGCACTAGAATAACCAATACATTCTTGAAAAGTGACAGAAGGTCAGATTGCATTTATAAAAATAGTTCTTGAATATTTCTAGAAACTTAAGTATAAAGAGAAACACGTTTACTAGAGAAACATCAATCATTCAAAGCAATGTATACCAAACTATTTTAGACTGAAAAAGACCGCTTAATATTCGCGAATACAACATTTTCCAATAGACTCTGTCCAGTAATTACAGGACCTTACTATTCCGTAAAAAAGTCAACTTAGTTCGTTATGGTTTTGTGTTAAAGATGTCAAATCAAACCGACGCCAACACCGTACACATACTATAAAAAGAGTTCGTCTAAATCATCTTCTACTCAAGACTGTCTGTAGAACGTGTTCTGTTGAACTTGTCTTAAATTCTTTACTTTTCGTAAATACTGTCCTCAAAAATTATTTTAAATATAACAATTAAATATTTCCTTAGAAGCTGCTCATTTAAATCATTAAAGTACCATGCATGTTGTATTATTCGGCACAAACTTGCCCAAGTACCAACATATTGCCGTTCAAAGTGTCAATTCGAATCTTTATATGTATGTGTAGTATTATTACGGAGAATTACTTAAAATACTAACCATTTCATAAGAATTTTCGGAAGACAGTCCATTTAAATCGTACAACAATCCTTCCGTAGAAACTGGTTATTAAAATCATGATTTCCGTATTATTCCGTATAATTTTCCACATAAGTCATTATTAGTACCGTATTGTTTAGAAGATTAATATTTAAATCATCACAAGTAACGTATAACGCCATTCAGTAGGTAACGGTCTATTCAAATCATCATAAGTTCCGTATTATTCTGTGAAAATTTCCCACTAGAATTATCATAATTACCGTCCTTTTTTTATCTTTTATTTATCTTTTATTTATCTTTTATTTATCTTTTATTTATCTTTTATTTATCTTTTATTTATCTTTTATTTCAGGACAGGGATCAGTATAGCTGCTGGTTTTGTGGCATCCATACTGATATGTCTATTCTTGTATTGTTGTTGTTGTCAGAGAAGATCAGAGATCCACGATGGTGTTAAACTGATGTGGGTCAGAAGATCCTTTGGAAAGGAACGTAAGTGTATAGTTCAGTCTGTCTCAGTAACCCGCAACAAGTAGGACTTAAAGTAGATGTACGCTTAATGAAAGAGTAAATGCTTGAAAAAGGACTATTTCGATTAGATTAGTATTGTTTTATAAAAATATATTAAGAAATCGGACAGTGAAGGCAGCCCCAACTTAACATGCTGAACACGGAAAACATTTACCACATCACATAACACACATACACGGAAAAATGACCATACATAAACTAACGAAGAAACGAAAAGCCCAAATCCCGCTGTAAAAGAGCTGGATAACCTTATTTCAAAAAGATAATTATGCAAACATCGGTGACCCAAGTTATCAATTGAGGCATTGCAGCGGCTTGGACTAAGTTTCCCAATCAAGACATGTTAAAGCGTCATGTGCGCAAATGTGTTGTTGATTTCGGACCTATTCTGCGTTTATCAAACTTTTTCCCCCAAAATATTAGTACATTCAGTATGCGATGGTGCAGAATGATATAGTTTCACATAGCAAAAAGGGAGACAACTCATATATCTTATGTACGATCTACCATGCTAACTGTACGAGTTGTTTCTATTGGAAAAGCTATTTAAATCAATTGCAAACATGCAGGATAGAGGTAACAGTAAATAAATAGATATATTGCTTTTGTTTGCGAGTTCAGCGGTCATTATTTGTGTAACTATTTGCAGATGTGTATGATACAGTATAATGTGATACAAATCGATAAAACTCTAATTCAGGTCACACTGCAATGATAAGAGTCTTACATTCCCCAAGTATATTTATGCAATTTTGCCTACGCTTATAGTAGTATTTACGACCGACCGGGAAGAAAACAAAACAGATGCAATGTATAAGTTGACGTGGTCATCCACGTTGTGCTACCAACATGAATGACCTTTTTAATATAAAACCAAGATAAGAATAAAATGTAAAACAAGAAAATGGCAGTATGACATGTATGAAACATAAATCAACAAACTATGTACATTACTAACAAAATTGTGGGGGTTTCCGTAGAAAAATGGCCAATAGATAGGGATCCTTGTATAGGAGGTATATCTCCCCACATGCCCAATAGCTCAACATTTGAAACACTACTTTCCTTATGTAGTATTGTCCCTTCCCTTCGCTTATAGTAGTATATACCATTTCGTATTTCAGTGAATAGATTAGAACAGCCTGCCTATCAGGACCACATGACTGTGGTTAACAGTATCACGGGTATACGTGAAAGTCGACGTAACAGCCGACAAGGAAGTCGTCAGGGTAGTAGAAACCCCAGTAGACAAGGTAGTGTACGTAGTAACGCTCCTAGAAGCAGACCTGGGAGTTTTAATAGGGGTACAGGTACGTATAGAAAACAAAAAGTGAATCGTACAGGCACGAAAACATATCGAGGGTTCGGTGCAACACTATGGTAATTACTTAATTTATAGAGACACATATCATAGTTGTGCACTGAGACCTCGATAAACGAATAGTAGATTTTCTTTCGTATCAGTTTATCCAGCCTTTATTTAAAATTGGGATGTATTTATTGCGCATTTCTACATATTATGTATGCATTATTGTCATTTTGTACACATTTTGTACACAGCTTATAGTTTAGCTTTGATTGTGGCAAATCGCCTTCCATCGATTACATAGAGATATCTTATTAAAATAACCAATAGTTTGTTTTTGGACGACATTTGGAAACATTAACAGGTGCATCAGCTGTTATCTTTCCAACATAGCTTCTTTGAAACTAAAAACAATGTTTCCTTGTCGCAAAAGTAATTCAACTGTTGCAGCGGTATGAAGAATGCATTATCTGTCTATTATAGAACTACTTATTTATATTTAGTTCAAACGCACAAACGCAAGTTCATTGTACATTATCTACATATTTCAGGAAGTAGAAATCCTAGCGCTGTACCAACTCCTTCTATAAGCCGACGTGCTTCACATGACCACAGTCATCACAAAGCTCATGCTTCAGGTAGTATATATATAGACATTTCCAAATATTCTTATACAGTCCAGTTAGGATAAAAATACAGTGACGCAGTAGAACAATCCATTAGTACCGTGTAAAAAATAAGTATAAAGGCTTATGCCAACAGTTCAATACCAAAGTAAACTCTACCTATTTAAGCAATGGTTTTAATCTTTTGGGTACACATAAACGATGACGTCACTGTCAATTTATCTTAACTGGACTATACCTGCCAGTTTTCCTTTTCATTGTTCTCTTTATTTGTTTTGACGAGTTCATTATTTTAGTGAGTATGTGACTTACAGTTTTACTTGGTCGTATTATGGTAGTTTAGGCTGATGATTAAATGGCAGAATTCCAAATAATCTACGAAGAGCTCTACATGTCGTGTTAGTAAAGGCAATCGTTAATAATACATGTAAAGATGAGAAGTAACTTATTTAGACTATACATCTAATGTCTTTGGAGGATTTATTTCTTATGGATTGTTTTATATGGCTATATACCAAAAAGTGGCAAAGACATACACCGCCTTGTATACCGTTTGGACAGCGTACTATTGATGGGAGTTTCCATTGTAGATTGACTGATGGCTGTGTGTGAATAATTGAATCAGTGAAACACATTTCAGTTCAGTTTTTGCAATGTGATGATATACTTAAAGTATATTGAGCTATATTCTAACAGTCATCAAATGTCAAAATAATTACTTGCATCGTTTTTAGTATGATACTAGACTACCTTAATTGCAAAATTAAACTTTGGATGGGTTCAGTGTACTTTGTTTCAATCGTCGAAAAATAGACATTTCTTATAGTTTCATATGGTGTTCTAGAACACCTTCGTATGAAAAAGGACAGTTCGCATGTCGAATAAATCACAGAGAGAGTTTCGTTTAAAACTGAAGGGAAAAATGATCTAATGGATATGAAAGCATAATTGTTTTTCAGTTTTTGAAACTTTTTTAAAAACTATTGTCCGATATACATGTAGCTCTATTCACTTTTAACTAAAATGTGACAAATTTGTTACATATAATTTAATGTAATGAGTGTATGATTGTAGAACGGCACCATCTGGCTGTGGATGTACCAAGCAATGTTGTGATTACTGTGACCACACCATCAGATGAACATGGACCAACAGCGCCTTTGCTCAAAACCGTACAGCATGAAAGTAAGAATAGTGTTTCGAATTTATTTGAAATCGAATGTCTTATCAATCAAATATTTTACTCGCTCATTTGATTACAATATTACCACGTTATCCGGACATTTTGGACCAAGTATTACTTTTAGTTTCATTCAAGGGAACTAACTATAGTAGTAGCATGTTTAACGACCTGAGAGATCACCATCATGTTCTTCATTATTGGACCAGGGATGGTAAACCCATGAAAGTTTACAAAAAAATAAAATTAATACTTTGTCATTATTCAATAATAGTGTACACGTTTGTTCCTCATTGCTCTTTGTATCATATATACACACCGAAATAGCGTTGCTTAAAATTGGTGTTTCAACAGTATGTTCGACATTTTCGTTTGATTCATATAAATGCATCTTAAAATTGCATTCCTAATCGTGTTTTTCTATATTTGCAGACGCCGAGGTAGAGTCGTGAAAAGATGAAAAGATGTTTATAATCATAAAATAAATGTTCCGACATTTTATCAAAGTTTGAAAGCCCTGCTGAATGCATTTGCAACTTCTTAACAATTTGCAAATGTGACATATGTGACATTGACGTATGCCAAAGAGATATACATTGGCATAGTCGCAAATGTTTTGGTTGACATAACCTGTGTTCATGCAACGTTTTCAGGGTAGACTCAGCAGTTGTTTTTTATTACGTTCATTTATAGACTTTTAGTTATTCTTAATCCGTAGACTTTTAAGGTGTACCAGAGTCTACTTTACATCAGAAAAAAACAGCATGCAGTATGTGGATGATTACAATCGGATAAAACTTGTTTAGTGAGAGAATAGTTCATAACATTAAGGAACATTTATTGTGTTAGGTAAACGCTTACATAATTTAAGAAGAGTCAATGAATGTTAATTTACAATTTTAAACAATTCTGTACTATCACTCTCTACTGTATCATATAAAAGTCTTGTCTCTATCTTTATTTAACCTATGTAATAAATACGTAATGGTTGTACTATTATCATAATATGTATGTAAAATTTATAACGTAATGGTATACATCACAAACTTCTTTAAAAACATAGATGACAATTTCTGATGATCACCGATACCATTTACATTCCGGTAGGTGTACCGACAAAAGCTATTATTAAATAAGAGTTTTCTTCCTCTTCGTATGTTGGAACAATGTGAGATATCTTAATTATGATAATATCACATGATAGACACTTTGTTGTTAGTGTATGTTATACAATATTTACATTTCTTCTTTCACGAACGTTCGCCTTAAGTAAGATTTGTGTCACCAAATTCTGCTCATTAACTTACCTTTGTTGTATGATTCAAATCATGAATATGTCTAATCTTCTAATCTTACATTGTCTAACATAATTATATCGGTCATATTATTCATTTGTTTTGAATTCAAGTTGTATTTGCAATTTTACATCATTCCCTTGCATATGTAATAATACAAAATGTATACAAGGGATGATCAATGTTTACCAAGATTGTGGAGTATAATTGTGATATTAACAAACGTTACTTTTACTACCGGTTTCATAGGTCTGTGAAAATGCCTTAAAAATTATTGTGGACACTATAATTTGGACACTATTTCGTACGATTCATTGTATAATATGTTTTGATCACCTCATGGCACTTTTTCCGAAAATAACCTGTAATAACAAAGTTATAAGCATTTTCTCGTTATATATTGATCATCCCTCGTATATACAAAGTTATTTAGAAACGGATCTTCTGTAATGTATCTGTTTGCAAATTGCTGCGTGATATAGACACGATAATTCCATTCCAAAGTAATTATCAGTAACAACGTGTATTTTATACTCAATGTCAATTGGTTTGTCTTTTCTGTTTGTGATTTGGATAATCAATTTACAGCTGTTCACAACCATTCTCATGTACACATGCAAATAGTTCCGGAAGCGTGACTTAAACATCAGTGTAACAAGTTGAAATATGTCCGAGTTGATAAATGGACACTACACTCATATGTTTTCAGCCGGTACGAAAAGTTTAACTTTAGATCGTTTCATATTAACAGTTTATTTAATAATTCACGGTGAAATTAACCTGATTGGTCATAACCAAAATGATAGCATGTACGCGTACAATATACTAACATCAATTAACTACCAATGTTGACAACTTATAAATAAATCTCTTTACGATTTACTTGTAAACTGTCATGCACATAATTTCATTTTTATATAAAATCATTAATCAGTTTAATCATCTTTTTTCGCGTTATTTGTACGTTTGATTGTTTGTTTGTATGCGTTTATTGTGAATATTGTTCAAGTTGAATGCAGTTCCATTTACGTTCCATTTTACTTACTTAATATATCTGTGAAACGACAAACATCATAAATTCATGTTTTATAATGGAATTCATCCTCTGTTTGATTGTAATGACACATGTTACATTTCTTGTTGGCTCTATAGTGTTTTTTTTTCAATTTATCAATCATTGTTATTTCATGTAGATTCAACGATATATATATCTTAGCTTTACATTTGTATTTGAGTTTTTGCTCAACTAACATGTTACAATATTGCTTCAAGACATCACACAGGGATAGCAGTATATGTAGAGATCTACCTTAAAGTTTTTAAACTGATATAATTTCAGTTATGTTCAAGTTTACCGACTAGATAATGATACTTGGGCAAATCGGAGTTTATTAAATTAGTAAGGGAGCCAGTTATATAATTAATATGCATTATGGGTTTACCACGTTATGAAGGGAATGCAGTATTTGTCAAGGTTAACTGTTTATACGAGGGGGTATCAAAAAGTTCGTGGACTGACCCTTTCATTTCGATATGCGTAATGCGATTGAATTATTTATTTTATCATCTTAAACTACATTCAATTCTGTACTGAGAAACAAATAAAAAGTTGATTAAATGATAATATCAATAAAATATTCTAACGATTTAAAAGATGACCAACAGCCACCCGGCGCACTTTTATGACGTTACGACGTCCTGAAACGTCAAAACTTCTGCCTCTTTTTGATCGTCTAAAGAATCCAAAACTCACAAAGCTGATTTGAACTGTTTTATTGCCTACTAGAATACTAAGTTTTTACTAAATAGCATTTTATTCATAAAAAAGTTAATGAAATATTTGACAAATTAATTGATTCCAGCGCCGATAATCACACAGTACACGGAGTCTTCCCTACCGATATTAGCATCATTCAACTCTCATCGCCACATATTTTATACCATTTAAACAGATTAATTTTCGCAAGACAACCTTACTTTTATATACTTGGTATACATGCTCTAATCTGAGATCAGTATTGGTGTATAATTGAGTAAACGGGCAAAATGCAACGGAAGTTCGATATTCCGAGTGTAACGTCATGTTGAAAGTGCGCCGACGTCATGAAATGCGTCGAAAATCAGACTACACAAAACGACATGTTTATAACGTCACATCAGTATCCGTGACAACATCGCTATAATATATACATCATTATGATGCTACGGTCTTAATGTTTATGGCGAAGGTTTTATATTTCAAATCGGATAACGATTCACAGAATTATAGGGATATGTCGGAAGTCAAGTGCATTATATTTTGAAAGTGCGCCGCGGAGCATAATTTAAGTTACCATAGTAACCACCACATACTCGGATAAAAGTTATATTAGCTGGAAATTGGCAAATCAATTCAAAATACGTAGTTTTAAAGAATGTGTGAATTTTACTGAATTCGGCCAAAAACTAAACAAATGGCAGGCACAGTCCACGAACTTTTTGATACCCCCTCGTATATAACTCCAACATAATTAGAAATTGTAATTTCGTTTTTTGCAGATTGCAGAATATAGCCTTTAGGTTACATTAAAGTGTATAGAGCTATATCTGGCGATATTTTTTTTTTAAAAGTTTCAATAACTGAAAAACAATTATGCTTTCATATCAATTTGATCATTTTTCGGTTCAGTTTTAACAGAGACTCTGTGTGTGATTTATTTGACATGCAAACTGTCCATTTTCATACGAAAGTGTTCTAGAACACCCTTTGAAATTATAAGAATCGTCTATTTTTCGACGATTGAATCAAAGTACACGGAGTCCATCCATAGTTTTAATTTGAATGATTCTATACACTTTAAATCACCAAATATACAATTTGCTTAATTGTGTTTAACTTCATTTGTGAAAGGTTAACACAATTTAAAACTGATTAAGCACATTAATGAATGCATTTTGTCAAATTTTATTGCTCTTTGACGTTTAAATCATCTTTTCGATATTAAGATCTATGCAAAGGAGTGAACAATCCAACTACAGTTCGAACAGACACGAATATCACATTCATATTTTAGCAACATAATCATTCGATACATTCACAAATGTTTTAAATATAATTGCATTCGTACGATGGCATTGACATAATTGCTTACTAAATGCACGATATGCATCATACAGAGTCATTTTAGGCGAATATGTTCATGTAAGCTATTTTTATCTTTGGTAATTCCAGATGCGTCATTGGAGTTTAGTGTAATAAGGCCTTTGCTTTTACATTAATATAAATAAAACGACTAACTTATTTTCACCCCTTCAAAAATAAACAAATAAGGCACAAATATTCCTCTGATATTTTTCATCGATATATCTTTTTTAATATGCAGTAGCTTACGATATAACATACCTGCCAAGCTAGGTAAATTCAAAATAGCAGTGATACAGTAAAGCAAGACATGTCACAAGATGTAAATGTGATTCAAAGGGGATTTATATGCATAAACAAGGGTGTATTGATTCTAGTGGTTATAAATGTGGGACACTTCATCGTAAAATGAATAACATTTACCTTTGTTTACAATTAGGTCAACTTAGAAAATCAAACCAGAAATTAACAACGAAAATAGGAGTTACTCCACTTTAATAGGAGTACTTGGCAGGTATGGATATGATATTACAGTATATTACAGATGCGAAAAGAATATGTACACGTAACTAAGTGTATTATTAAATAATACCAGCTGCAAATATCTCAGACTGAATACCGACACATCTAACAAACATAACAATGATCAATATACTAGTAATTTAGAGAATGCACAAGAGCGATAACTTACTAATGTCCCAGTTTCATTAGTTATAAAATCAAATGATGCGACTGTCCAATTAGTGACGTAAAGATAAAAGTTGTAATGCCTACTAGTGATTGTTAATTTGGCGTTTGTTTAAACTCCATCTAAAAGCAATGTACTGTATTATTATTACAAGTATCATACACAATAACATATTATCAATTATTACTCAATATAATTATTAATCTTTTATATGATTGTTGTACGTTTCTTTATAATTCAACACTACTAAATTTATGCACATTTTTAAATAAACTTTTAATCGTTACTTTTTGGTTGTCGTATATTCTATTCCATCAGGACAGGAAGTGTTTAGGAGAAAATTGTCCTTAAATCTCCGTCCACAGTGAACTTTTTCCCCTTCTCCATTCAAACAGTCTTGAATTAATAGAGTAATACAAAGAAATTCAAAAGCAGACCTCCTTAAGCTACCTGTACACAAAGTCCATCCTGTAATAATGTACGCAGCAAGCCGAGTATTGGCAGAATTAAGAAAGTAGTACCTGTCACAAGGTGACAAGGGGAATGCCATAAAGTACGAGTCCACATGTAATGAATCTATGTTTATTATTTACGAGGCAAGGGTTCGACCTCTCGAGTAAGTTAACCGTGCTTTGTGTAGTGTGGAAGTCAATATAACAGTCTGTCATCGATCAGTTTTAAATTGCTGATAATGGTTTTTGGTCACGAACACATTGTCCAGGATTGCTTGTTGCGAAGTGCATCTAGTTATTGTCTTTTATTGAAGTCATTCTGACATTTACCATTGGAATCCATGCGGACAATTAACTATTGTCAACATACTCACATTAACGCTTGATCTATAGAAGGGAGATTCTATTAGACAGAGTCAGACTCAAAGAAACACTTGTGTTAAGGATTTTCAAGATACATGTTGTTAGTACTTGAGATTAGTGTGCATTTTAGCTGAATGATTATACAATGCGACTAAACTTGTATGAGGGGTGACAAATCTTTTTATGTTTCCAAAACGTCCAAACAAACATAACATACGGACGCCTCGTCCATGTAATCTGATAAAATGGACGCTAACTTAAAACCACCTTTACGTGAGGTATTCAATCTCCACGGAGGATGGCCATCCTTAGAGGATGTGTTATAAGAAATAATTTATCCCCGAACAATTCTAAATCAACCCAAAATATTCAGGTATTTTGTTTGGACCCTTCCGGCTTCGTTATTACATTTGGATACCTCCATCGAAAAAAACATTCCGGGATAGTACTGAATAATGTGGGGTTGGTTTTTAAATGTTAGTATCGAATTTCCTTAAAAACTTGATGTCAAAATGAATAACAACGAAGCTACACAGGTACAAATTTTAAATAATTGTCTTTCAGAAATACATGCTTGCAAATCCGACCATTAAAATGTTTTCAATGATAAAAGTACTGAGATAAATATAAGAACAACGTATATTCTTTTTATTTCCAGATTTCTAGACATCCGCGTCATATGACGTTTATTTACAACTTTTCGTGATGAACGTTCATTACCATTTTTGTATTAGACTCGTATAATTAAATACTGTAAATATAATGTTATATTTTCACTCTTGATGTTCCCGTGTGATTTTGTGATTTAAGCTTTATTGTCACACGTATAGAAATATCACAATAACATTGTTAATGCCAAACATATCCTTCTTTGGCTATTAAGCTTTCTGCTGAAATATGACAGGGATATGAGATGCCTGAGCATGTGTTTGAACTCGGATCGTCTGATTAGACCGCAGCCACTGAGCTACAGAGGAACAGAGACCACAACAAAGCCAACATTAATTTAGACAAGTGACAAGAGTGGTCTTGATGCACCAGTGCGACTGATATCGAAGTATGTACGTGGGGTGTTCCACAATTAATAGGACTTTTTTCATAGCAGCAAGGCAAATTAGAAATTAAGAAAACTAATAGTATATAATTAAATTTTGATCTTTCACTGACAAACATGCGAAATATCTAATAAATTGAATGAAAAATAAGATAATATATTAAACATTTTAAAAATATTATACGTATCAAAGAGGTGGGTCGCACCGTGACGTTATTATGACTTTGCATTTCGAGCACAGTATTTTAACATAAAAAACATGTAATAATTTTATTTATAGTCATCCTGACTTTCTAAACAGATCTAATAATACTGTCCTGATTGTTTAAATGTGTTTCCGTAACCCTGTTCACAAAAAATGTCTTGCAATGATGTTAGAAATTGCTCAAAGCTTGGAGCGTCTAACAGGGTACAAACAGGGCTATTTACGTCAACTTAATGCTCAATGACCTCACCTGTGCTTATTTGTAAGTTTATAAATCAGCGATATGTTAACAATTTGAGCCAACAGAACACAGGTGGCTGCTTAATGCCACTAAATTACATGCATTTCATTATTTCATTGGTAAGCACAGTTGGTTTTCCAAATGTATGCCATTATTTGACAATCGCGCGGTTTCTGTTTATTATCGTCGTTTTCATACATTACGCGCTTAGATGCATACCCATGATTACTGACTTATGGTAACAAATATAGACCGATTTCTTCGAAAGTTTGCATGCGCATGTCAAAGTCATCCACGTAATAACATACAATTAGGCGTTAATATTTATTAAGTGGTTTTTGAGATATTCACATTTTTAATACGGATAGTAATGACAAATTATAGTGCGACCCGCCTTGGCGTTATATGGTTTCTATGACTACGCATTGTAGGAGCATCACCAGAAACAAATAATTTATGTTACTTCCAGTATATAGAGCATTCATTGTTAAGCATATGAGACAATTTTCATTAAAATGTAAGCGTTGAGTAAAAAGTTATGAGAAAAGTCCTATTATTTCTGGAACACCCCCGTATGTGTATTTTTTGGCATTAACAACACTTTACTCACTACATACATACCAATGTTGTTATATATTAGAGTAATTAGACGAGACAGTACACTTACTGTGTAAACAAGGACTGTCATGCATCTAGAAATGCAATAACGCACTGTTTAAAGCCTGACTCTGTCAGACTAACGAAATCTCCCTTCTGTGCACCGAACGTGATCGTGAGTAAAATTTCAAATTATGACCGAATGACTTCAGAAATGCACTTCACAACACACAATCTTGAAAAGTGTGTTCGTGACCAAAACTATTATCAGCAATTAACTAATCGATGCCAGACTGGAATAATGACTTGAACACTGCACAAATCAATGTAGACCTACTCAAGACGTCGAAATCTTTCCCCGTCATGAAATAAACGTTGATTCATTTAGGACTCATAATTTATCATATTTCTTTACGTTCACAATGTGGCCGGTGATCTTTATACAAATGATTGTAATGGCCTTTTTTAAGTACCAACGTCAAGTATTAGAAAAATCTTGTACAAAAAAACGAGATTCCAATGTTCCAATAGTTATGAAAGATGAACACAACTACACCCTTTATCAAGTATCTAAAAATAATGTTAGAAGCGAAGAGTAGCGATATGTGTAGATTAAAGTGCATAGAGCTATATTCTAACAGTCATTCAATGTCAAAATAATTACTTGCATCGTGTTAACTATGATACCAGACTACCTTAATTGCGAATTAAATTTTGAATGGGTTCCGTGTACTTTGATACAATCGTCGAAAAATAGACGATTCTTATAGTTTTATAGGGTGTTCTAGAACACTCTCGTATGAAAATGGACAGTTTGCATATCCAATAAATCACAGAGAGAGCGAAATATGATCTAATGGATATGAAAGCATAATTGTTTTTCAGTTTTCGAAACTTTAAAAAAAAATATCTTCCGATATAGCTCTATACACTTTTATGTCACATCATGTTTAGACGAGGAATTCGCCTGCGTACTTAGTGATCCTCAGTTCCATATGGTATTCTACAAAGACGAGACCACCATAAGAGAGGGGCTGGGAAGCAGTGCATCATAGAAACATTTCACTTTACAGGCCAGTATTACTTATGTCAAACTTTTTTGTACAGTTGATACAAATACTGGTGAGCCCAAACAAGAGTTCGCTACCGCTTTTGCCACATGCTGTACGCCGTACCTAAACTGTGAAAAATGCTACCAAATTTATGAGGACACTCAATGTAGTAAAGTTTTGAGATCATTCGAACCAGTCCACGTGAATGCAACTTCTTATGAATTCTCATCTACACGCAACACATTTGACAATATCTAAATGTTTGTATTATCATTGTGAACCTACATGATTATCTTCGTTTGAATGCTTTACACATTTCACATCAAAATGATTTTCACCAGTATGTATTTTATCGTCCTCAGTTGTGGCGTTTTTACTTTTAACCAGTTAACCAAGACTCACATCATGTGTGAAGGCCGATGCACACATATCTCGCTTGAATATTTTCCTCGATAAGTATATGCATCAACTCAAACGTCCGCTGTTGTAGTGTTTTCGCTTTTAACCAGTTTCTCATTCGCGTCAAGATTCGTATCATGTGTAAAAGCCGATTTACACATATCTCGCTTATAAGGTTTTCCACAACTTTCAATTATAAAGTCATCTGTTATGGCCTTTTCACTCTTTACCAGTTTGTCATTCACACCAAGACTCGCATCATGTGTCAATGCCGATGTACACTTATATTGCTTTAATCGTTTTTCTCGATAAGTACATGCATCAAGTCTAACGTCCGCTGTTGTAGTGTTTTCGCTTTTAACCAGTTTCTCATTCGCGTCAAGATTCGTATCATGTGTCAAGGCCGATTTACACATATCTCGCTTAGAGCGTTTTCCACAACTTTCAATTATAAAGCCATCTGTTATGGCTTTTTCACTCTTTACCAGTTTCTCATTCGCGCCAAGACACACATCATGTGTCAAAGTCGATGTACACATATCTCGCTTGAATGGTTTTCCTCCAGTACATATTCTAACGTCACCTGTTGTGGTATTTTCACTTTTAACCAGTTTCTCATTCGCATCAAGATTCGCATCATATGTCAAGGTCGATTTACACATATCTCGCTTAGAGGGTTTTCCACAACTTTCAATTATAAAGTCATCTGTTATGGCGTTTTCATACTTGGCCCGTTTGTCATTCACGCCAAGACTCGCATCATGTGTCAAGGTCGTTGTGCGCATATCTCGCTTGAATGGTTTTCCTCCATTACATATTCTAACGTCACCTGTTGCGGTATTTTCGCTTTTAACCAGTTTCTCATTCACATCAAGATTCGCATCATGTGTTAAGGCCGATTTACACATATCTCGCTTAGAGGGTTTTCCACAACTTTCAATTATAAAGCCATCTGTTATGGCGTTTTCATACTTAGCCCGTTTGTCATTCACGTCAAGACTTGCATCATGTGTCAAGGTCGATGTGCGCATATCTCGCTTGAATGGTTTTCCATCAGTATGTGTTCTCTTAATATGTTTTGTTAGACACGCCTTTTGTGAGAATGTAGCTGCACACATATCACACTTTATTGGTCGATCAGCAGTATGATCATGTATTCTCATGTGAACTTGCAATATGCGTTTAAGTGCGACAGCTGAACCACATACATCGCATCTATATGGTCTTTCACCGGAGTGTTTTCTTATGTGATGTTTAAGAGTAACCTTGTTTAAGAATTCAGAATCACAAATGTCACACTTAAATGGTTTTAAACCTGCATGTATTTTCTTGTGAAGTTTCAATGTTCGTTTTTGTGTGAAGGTTGACTCACACTCATCACACTTATGTGGTTTTTCAGGAGACTGAGAATGGATGCGTGTATGCAGTTTCAATTCACTATATTGTGTAAATACTGATCCACAAACAACACATTTATTTGGATTGTCACCACAATGATTTATCCAATGTACTTTCAAGTGAGCCCTGAATGCAAATGCTGCTCCGCACACATTACATTTATATGGTTTTTCACCCGTGTGTATTCTAGCATGCTGTGTTAGTTTCGCCTTTTGTGTAAACGTACTAGTACAAATATCGCATTTAAACGATTTATCACCAGAATGTATTCTCTTGTGAGCTTGTAGTATTCTTTTTTGTGTGAATTCCGATCCACAAACATCACACTTATATGGTTTTTCACCAGTATGAATTCTCATGTGCTCTGTAAGTTTCGCCCGCTGTGTAAATCCAGAAGTACAAACATCACATTTATATGGTCTGTCACCTGTATGTATTTTCATGTGCATTTTCAAAGTTTTACTCAATGTGAAAGTTGCTTCGCACACGTCACATTTGAATGGTTTTTCACCGGTATGTATTTGAACGTGCTCTCTAAGACTCGCCCTGTGTGAGAACGCAGAAGGACAAATATGACATTTATAAGGTCTTTCACCGGTATGAATCCTGATGTGCTCTATAAGACTCGCCTTCTGTGCGAATGTAGAGCTACACACTTCACACTTAAAGGGTTTTATACCGGTATGAGTTCCCATGTGTGTTCTCAAAGTTCTGATTAATTTGAATGTTAATCCACAAACATCACAAGTATGTGGTCTCTCTCCAGTGTGTATTCTCATATGTCCGGTCAGATTCGCCTTTTGTGCGAATGCAGAGTTACAAATTTCGCACTTAAATGGCTTTTCACCGGTATGTATTCTCATATGAACCTTCAAGGTTCGATTTAGTGTGAAATTTCTTCCACAAACATCACACATGTATGGTTTTTCACCGGTATGTATTCTGGCGTGCTCTTTAAGACTTCCCCGTTGTATGAAAACAGATGGACACTTGTCGCACATAAATTTCGCCATCCTTAGGAGATTCGTCAAACAATCAATTATTCATGATTCTCAAGATGTCAGTTTATCAAAAGTACCTTGCTTAATTAGGTCTTGCAGCTCGCACGTCAGTATATGCCTGAAAGGAAGTTTTTATAAATCATCATAATAATCATATTATATACTATAAATGTATGTGTTTTGTAAAAACATTCAAGTGATCACCCTAATGCAACTATTTTCGTTATTTTCAGGAAGTCCCTCAGCTTGTTCAATAAACTCTTAGAACGATATTTGACCACATTTTGTACAGTGCCAAAACACTTAGCATTTACTACCCACACTAATTATGGCAGTGGCATATTAAGTAAAACCAAGTAGCATACCAATGTTTCACGCACTCTCTTTAAAAACTTTGTGGAACAAAATATTTTAGGAACTTGCAGTATGTACGAGGGGTATCACATTATGTACGAGGGGAATAAAAAAGTGGACTGTGCCATTTGTGTAGTTTTTGACAAAATTCAGTAAAAATCACACATTCTTTAAAATACCGTATTTTGAGTTGATTTGGAAAATTCCAACTAAAATGACCTTCTACCGAACATGAGGCAGTTACTATGGTTTAATAATAAAACAAATAATGCAATTGCATTACGCAAATTCAAATGAAGGGGTCGGTCCACGAAATTTTTTATACCCCCACCTGTATGTAAAAATAAGATATTAGTATTAGTCATTAATATGAAGTATGCCTACATAATAATTTAATAGAAGAATACACATACCTCAGTCCATATATAACAGTTTCTTTTCATTATTAGAATAAATCTGTTTCTGAAACATATTATGATTAACATCACCGGTCACATTTGTTCAATCGTCAGATGCGACTGAAGAAAGCATGCCATTAGAATCAAATAACAATTTCAATAATTTAAACACAAAATGAATTAAAACACGTAATCATTAATTGGTGAAATATATTGATACTGTATACAACTCTACAATAGTACAATAACTATCCAATTAATTAAATATATTATGTGGTCAGGTTTGGCTACAAATGATTGAAATGCCCAGAGGTGACTACATTTGTAATTTAAAGTCTGTCTCAGGTGGCCGATAGTAACAAGTACATTCGATGATATGTAGTTTAATGTTTTGTGCACTTTGTGACATTCAATATTCAACACATAAACTTTGTATACAATGTAGCAACGATAATAATCATTTCAGGTAAACACCTTATATATTATAATAGTTGAACTATTATTTTGATTATTTCAGGACGATTGTAGAAATTTTAGAGTTTATATTAAGCTGCCTCAGCACAACATTCCTGTTGGTATGAAACTAAATCTTAACAAACCCAACTCTGGTATCCCATTTTATGTAATCAGACAAAGAAAACGCGGATCAGTACTATTGGCACTTATATTAACCCACAAAAGAGAAAAGATACCGAACCTCAATACTGGTTTTAATAAAACAAATTCAACTTGTGAGATTTTGTGGATTTTTCCAGGCTTTATATTTCTTGTAGCATTGTCATACGCTAGGATGTAGATCACTACACAGCCTTAATTATTATTGATTTCCTATCTCGCGTTACTCAGATTTAAATGAACTTTAGATGAACTTGGTTCTTTAGAGATTTGCGCTGATCATTTATCAGAACTCGTCAACGTTCTTCAATTATATAGACACGATATCGTAAATAACTTCCGAAATAATTCGAGAAATAAATTTAGAAACATATCCTATAATTTGTTCCGGTTGTTTTAACTTCTTAGATTTCGACAGACAGAAATGTGATAATCATCTGGAACAGTAGATATCCATTTAATATAAAAAAAAGCATAATCTCACCAAATGGCGATGCGTTTTCTGGTGATTCAGATTTTAAAATACCAAATACCTTTATTTGAACAAATAATTCAGTTGGTTCTCGACGAGTGCATTGGATGAAATTGTTACCACCAATGTGTTACATCTCCAAGTAATGCCTGATTATTTCATTGATCGAGCACTTAAACAATAATTATTGTTAGTTTTGTTTGTAAAGAACAATTCGTTGAAATTTAAAAGAGATGCGTTCATTAAATTAACTCTCGTAATTGGTTAATGATGATCGGAGATCATGCTCTAATATATTTTGTGGTTTGTTTATTGTTTTCCAATTGCTCACTGTACCTCATGGATCCATTCTGTATTATTGTTGTAAATGAATAAAGTATGTAGGCGGACTTTGATAACTTTAATAACCGGTGACATACAGAAGCATACATGTAACCATTATTATGGAAGTATATGCATTACATGGTAATTTATACATAGATACGTGGGGTGATCAATATATTCGAGAACTTTCCTTCTCAATTTTGAAATATTGAAACTAGAGTAATGAAATTACACGCTGATGAAGATCAATCAATTATCTCGCGGTTTGTTTAATTTACTTTATGATAACGTCAGTATTTACTTGATGACGTCAATTTTTGTAACCATGGTGAAGCACGCACCGTCGAGCATTTCGGACGTCGCGTTATTTCTGAGAAACGACATGCTATGAAAATAAACGCGAAACTAGTAAAATCCACGCGACATCACCAAAATGACTTGACTAAATTGTGCATGGACTCTGTGCGTTCCCAATTTGCCATTTTCATATGATTCCGCTGTTTATGTGATTGTTGGGTCTCTGTCAAACGGTTGAGTCGATAAAATAACGATAAACAGCAAAAAAAAAACACCGAGTTAGGGACATTTTCCGTTAAATTCTGCGAAATAAGACGCACCGATCTCAACCAAATGTAACTGGCGAAAACGAACACTAGTATAGGCTACAAAACATTAAATCGTTGACTCCAAATCAAAAGGGTTATTTCGATATTGAGTCCAAAACCTGATAGGTCGTGTTTCATTCTTAATTGGAATAATCTAATTTTGTAAAGTCAACAGCCCTTTTCCGAGTTTTGTTTCCCATAACGCATAAATACTATTTCTATTCCATCTCACATTCCAGAATTGGCTATTAACTACTTATTTCAGTAGTAAAAGAAAACCAGTCTCATACAAGGGACCGGGTATCAGTCAAGAAAGGAGCTATGTGCTGCTCCGACGGTGATGCTTGGAATGACGTCGCGTGACGTCGTACGTTACGCGCTCCTTGAATAAATCAAATAATTTTATTAGTGCATTCGGTCAGAGACATCTAACCCCGAATGATGTTAAATGGCTTGGAGAATTGCTGCTTATATGAAATTGCTAGATGAAAAGTCCTCGAATATATTGATCACCCCTCGTATATCCTTGCATTTAGAAATTGGACTCCATCCAATGTTCCGTTCAATTTGTTGACAATAATTAACCGATTTGATATCATATCAAACATCATGACCACTGCACTATAAAATTGAACATTTGCACAATCTCGTTTATTAGCATCTGGTGTTTTGGTGGTTCGCTCTCGGGAATAAACTATTTTGGGTTCGATCCCGGGCAATGGCTTACCATAGTCGCTCAAAAAGAACGTTGCTTTTATCAGTTTAGCTGTTCAACCACCCTTTCACATTTCAACTTCCCCTTGTCATTGGGCTACCCGTGTGAACTTGCGTTCTAGTCTCCCTGTGGATACTACTTATCTTTTGTTGGTGCGACAGCCAACATCGATCTATTGTGCCCAGGAATATCGATTATGCCGCATTGTCCTCACTTCGAGGTAGGTTGGGTATATAAATAATACAACTTGTGTCTTGCGTGTGTGGCTAGGCGCTGCCGCTGTAGTTATGTGGCTTTGGTGTGTGTCCTACTATTTATTATCACTACAGCAGGTGTACGAGGGTTGTTCATTTAATTTCTCGGACGATCGCCATAGCGCTTGATTGGAACATGCGATTGTAGTAAAATTTCGTTTCATAAGACTAAGTCACCAACTTGATTATTTGACAAAAAATGAAATAATTTTATCTAACCGAACACAAACTATGGTTACTATAGTTACCCCACAAACGACTACCCGGCCCAACCCAATTTTGTAGTGGTATGTAGAATGTTAATTAGGTAGGGGTAGTGGTATTATAGCATATTTTAAGCAGAAAACATCAGGCAACAATATGTATGTATCTATGACGTGTAATATAACATTTGATGTCAATTCCGTGTAGCCTTTTGCGTTTTAATGTTGCAGAGCGTGTTTCTGTGAATATCGCGATTTGTTTAGAGAAAACAGGTAATTATACGATTTTATGAAAATATTGGCCGTACACCTGTAAAACTTAAGACTCTCTAAAAGAAAAACTGTTTAGACAATCATCGTAAATGCGGACCGCTGACGTAGCACCACCGTGTGATGATCAAAGGCCGGGCAAACCTACAGTAATCAACAGAAGATTTCGTAGATCCAAGGCCTGTTAGGCGGTAGACACTTATATAATAATAAGTGTTGTATCAATTGCAGCTACCTACGAGTTTACCGTTGTTATAGCATATTAAAGCCCTACTGAACAGCTTAACATGGCGAATATATGTGTCCGGGCAAATACTTGACCCCTTAATAATGATCAAGAGTAGGGTTTAAGATGCGAATACGGCATAACGTCGCCATTGTTGACGTCGACGTGGATCGACTAACGTTACACACGATTACTAAAACGCTAATATTATGAAAACCCATCATTGTACTAAGTTGAAATTATGTATGTAAATCAAGGAATGATGTGAATGTGCGTTTTCATTAATATCCGTCCGATCGTTTTTCAGCAATATCTATCGTCCAGGAATTAAATGAAAAACCCTCGTAAAGTGCTGTGTGGCGGCTGTAAAAAGTCGCCCCGTACTTCACTTTAGTTATCACTTATAGTTACCTCCCTTTATGGCTAATTACGCACCAAAATCAAAGTCCACACTGTGTCATTCATTGTGGAGTGAGCACATAAGGCTCGCTTGAAGCATCCATTTCTTTATTATGTCTAACTCTTGTGTGTGTGGCTAGGCGCTGCCGCCGTAGCTGTGTGGCTTTGGTTTGTGTCCTACTATTTAGTTAAAAATGGGATAACTTTAATTTTTAATTCTTTATCTAATTCGAGGTTTTAATTCGCATAATTTGTCAGAAGTATTCGCAATTACGCGTTGTCTATGTACAGATGCAGACACACACACTTAAATGGTGTATTTTATATTGGTCGTTGGAATTACATATTTTATGTATTTGTCTGCTAGATGCGGCGATTATGTGCTTACCGATGCTTAAATTTGGATCAATTAGCTAATTGCCAGTTGTCTGCAGACAAGGATAGTTAGCAAATTAAGGAAGTTTTGTATGGAAATTGGTTTAACACATGTGAGTCTGACCTTGCATTATTATCTCCGTTTGTGTCATTTACTGGCATTCATGTACATGATTTACAAAAACACGGTATTTTAGGAGATGCAGTTGCCATGACGTAGAAAGAACTACGTATTGCAGATCGACACAACAAATAAACAGACGAATCAGTAAGACATATTTTAACTTTAGGACAAAGCACTAGGAAGTAGGCTTACAACCGCCTTAGATATACGATCTGTATCAATTGACGTAACAATTATGTTCTCAAGACGGAAACACACAAATTACAATTACTGTCACAAAATGCATGTACCAATGTTTGATAAACATACAAGATTGTAACTTAACATTACCGTGTTTTATTTACAAGTCGGTTAACATCATCAGGCAACAATTAATTATCTTGAAACTCCAACTGTCTGTGACATTCAACATTTAACTCATAAACTTCGTATACAATACAGCAACCATAATAATCATTTCAGGAAAACACCTAATATGTTATATTATAACAGTTCAAACATGTTTTTGTTTTATTTCAGGACGATTGTACAAATTCTAGAGTTTATATTAAACCGTCTCAGCACAACATTCCTGTTGGTATGAAACGAGATCTTAAGAAACGAAACTCAGGCTTCCCATTATATGTAATAAGACAATGAACACGCGGATCAGTACGGCACTTATATTAACGCACAAAAGATAAAATAACGAAACGCGGTACTCGTTTAATGAAACAAATTAAAATAATGAGATTTGGTGGATGTTTTCTTTTCAGGTCTTAGTCTTCTGGTGGCATTGTCAAACGCTAGGGTGTTGATCACTACAAAACCTCAATTACTATTGATTTACTGTGTCGCGTTACTGAGATTTAAAATTAACTTTAGATGAACAGAATTCTTTAGAGATTTGCACTGATCATTAATCAGAACTCGTCAACAATCTTTAATCATATAGACACGATATTGTAAATACTTCCGAAATAATTCGAGAAATACATTTAGAAACATATCCTACAATTTGTTCCGGGGAAAAACGAAATTCAATATTCTCAGCTATTGTTTTAACTACTTAGATTTCCAACAGACAGACATTTCATCGACTGCATGTGATAATCATCTGGAACAGTAGATATCCATTTAATATGTAACAAGTATAATCTCACCAAATGGCGGTGAGTATTCTGGTGATTCAGACTTTAAAATACCAAGTACCTGTATTAGAACAAATAATTAAGTTGGTTATTCGACGATAACCACCAATTGCAGTAGTGTATTACATCTCCAAGTACCGGTAATGCCTGATTAGTCAACGTCGTCAGTGATTTCATTGATCAAGCACTAAAACAATGATTGGTTTTGTTTTTAAAAAAACATTTCGTTGAAATTTAAAAGAGATGCGTTTATTAAATTTACTCTCGTAATTGGTTAATGATGACCGGAGATGTTACTCTAATATATGTTATGGTTTGTTTATTGTCTCCCAATTGCTCAACTGATCTGCAACCGAGAACACCGATCATTTAAACAAGGATAACATAGATTGCACATGTTCACTGCGCTTACAATAATTGGTCAGTTAGTTAAGTCTACCGTATTATAACTAATCTTAACAAATTTGTGTTACAACTGAATATTTTAAACACTTGAATTTTAACTATCATGCAACCTAACATAAATTTTTTATCATTATATAATCAATTCACGTTTCGTATTGCTATATTGAGTTCTGCATCAACAAGGTCTTGTTTTGCAATTTTAATTATTCTTAGAAAACATTTTCCAAACTTACAGCCTGCATACATGCGAGGTTTAGATTAAATAGTAGCAATTACGGGCCATGTGGAGAGAAAATGTTTTCCGTTAAACAATACGATTAGCGAACAGAACATGCTTACAACGATTTCAATCGTTTTAAATCGATATCTCTGAAAGTTTATTGTTTCTTGCACGTGCCAGTACATGCTTTAAACTGGCATGTGCTTCTTCGGTTATGATTGATTCATTCTTATCGTCATTAAGATTTTAGAATGTATGACAAAATGCAATATCTTCGTCACGTCGTCCATACACCCGGTAGAAACTTTTATATATTTTGTTTATGAATTGGAAGTATGCGAGATAAGATAACATTTCCTCTATACACGGTGTACATAGTATACCCGTATCAGCCCCGTCTCTGTGCACAACGCTGTATCGGCACCGTCTCTGTGAAAAACAATGGTTTTTTAGCACACCAGTTGACATTAGAAGTACGTAAAGCATTGCTTTTTCCAAAAATACAGATTTGTACTTAGCAAACGATAGCTCATGGAACAGCCGAATGATTAACCACTGCCCTAATGTTGTTCCATTTGTATTATCAAACTAAGATAGAATATTGACCGGGGGTACTGGTGATCATACTGGTGATCATGCATAAATAAGATATATTCAAACATAAACTTGAACGACTCATTTCTTGAATTCGTTAAAAAGAAACAGAATATTCCTTACTTAAATGTTTTATGTGTACTAATAAATAGGACGTTGGTTCATGATTAAACTAACATTAAAGTTCCCTTATCTTGTCCTGTCAGCGTACATGTAGTCAAGATTTAGTGCAATAGATTGGTGTTTAAAGACTTTTCAGTTGGTGATAGATTCATTATCGCCATCATTGCACGTACAATATACGTATTTTTAATGCTGTATTTCTCCGGTGTTTCTGCTACTGTGGAACCAACTCTGGCGAGCCTGGAGTCTCGTATAATGGAACTTGAGGAAGGAGGTATGTACTTTTAACGTTGGTTCTATTCGTTCACCTAATGTAAAAGTGTGTCCAGCAAAAGTATTTGTTTGTCCAGAAAAGATCCAGGCACTGGGTACGAGGGCCCGTGCCCCTCCAAGTTGGTTGAGATTTAAAAAAAAATAAAGATTAAAACAATTATTGAACAGGCACACTTTATTTTGTCCTGAAAGAAATGAAAGAAAATAACTTTAAATAAATATTGAGTACAGTAAGATGATTTTCAAAATAAAGAATTGAATGTGCTTGTTTATGTAAGAAGGCGCTCCGTGTATATTACAAAAAGATATATGTAGGGCTCCCAGATAGGCTGAAATGCACCAGATTCATCCATTGTTAAAACTTTCCCGGGAGAGAAAACACCCTGACACCCCCCCCCCCAATTTTTATAATAATATTCTCACTGCCAAAATTGTCGAAGTTAGTATATCTAAAATAATATATCTGATCACTTACCAATATGCCCGACATACATCAAATGCTGATGACATAAAACATATAAATATGGATTCATCACATCTAAAGAATGGACTTCCTATGTATTTTCACGCACATATTAAGTAATTGCCCCCCCCCCTCCCGGATCCGTAAGCAGCAGTTTGGTGTCCGATTCCCGTACATAACCTGTGCCCTGTCCCCACTGAGAAAATCCTGGTTCCGGGCCATGTGTATTTACGCAAGGTTCGGTCAGCATAGCAACTCAGCTGAGTATTGGCGAAGAAGTATGGGTTCAGCACATTGTCCACAATGACGGCACCATCTATGGAGGGGTGTTAACTAGCTTCATGGGCTGTCTGATACAGTCCTTCTAAATATGTTGATCAGCATTGTTCTGCTACGTACTGCTTGAATATACCAACTTAAGATGAATTTCCAAACAATTTGATTTAATCACACTCTATGTTTTGCAATTGATCACTTAGACACACGATCGTCGATATGTACATGATATAGAAAAAAACAGTTCGTAATAATCTTTTATTGTTTTAGTGAATTGATGTAAAGGTCATTATTAATACGAAATAAAGTGTACCCTCAGAATATAGCGTTTTTATCCCTTCGATGTGGCATTGTGGAGGAGTTATCCCTGATGCCTATATATTTGCTAGTATTCGCCAATTACGTTTGTTTTACAAACATCGCCCTGGTGTTAATTGTATCACGATCTGGGTGTGGATGTATATGCGCATATAAATGATGAAATGGTTTTACATTATTTTTTCTACTACATAAATAATTGATCCGTGTTATTCTTTTGCCAGTGCTAAACTAAATCGGATCCTATCGATAGTTGTAAGGGTACAATCACTCTAATGCACTATATGCACCATCTATAACCTGCCTAATTATGTTAGTATGGCTCTAGTTGATGTGCCCAGAATGTTCAAGCCTTGTTAACTATTGTATGTATTCCAATGAATTGATTATCTACTTACAATTGTACCAATTAGTACGAAACCTGTATCTTTTATCTTGTGCAATAGGTAACATTCGTGTTGTAACATTTAGTATCGGTTGCCAAAAATATGTCTGATATTAATGAGGGTTGTTGATCACAAAAATATACTTTGATATAAAATTCCAAAATGCTTTGATCGTATATTTTTCACATTTTGTTTACGTACAGTACGATGATTGTGTTAATGATTTGAGTAAAGTGTACACCAACTAAAGTCCGGCTTCCTTGATACGGTTTTCAAAATACTTTGTTCGTGTTACATTGTATTTGTAGCCTTTGTTTACGAGTAGTACGGTTATTGTTTTAATGTACTATTTAGGTAATATGTATTCTAAGGTACTTGTAATTATTGATGAAATCATGATGTCCCCTATGAACAGATTATGCTTCTTTTATAAGTATAGGTAAGTGAAATATTTTGTTTATTATCGGTGAAAATTTGATTTATGAGACACCTACCTGTCTTGCATACTGTACCTCACGGATCCATTCTGTATTATTGCTGTAAATGAAAACAATATGTAGTCAAACTTTGATAACTTTAATAACCAGTGGCATGCACAAACATACCCCTTATTATGGATATACTAGGTATGCATTATATGGTAATTGTATACATAGAAATATCATTGCATTTAGACGTTGGACTCTATCCAATGTTCCGTTCATTTTGTTGACAATAATTATCCGATTTGGAAAGCATATTAAATATCATGACCGACCAGAACACTATAAAAATGAACATTTGCACTATCTCGTTTATTAGCATCTGGGGGGTTGGTGGTTCGCTCTCGGGAATAAACTATTTTGGTATAGATCCCGGGCAATGTCATACCATAGTGGCTCAAACAGTGCGTTGCTTTCATCAGTTCAGTCGTTCAACCACCCTTTCACATTTCAACTTCCCCTGGTCATTGGGCTACCTTTGAGAACTAGAGTTCTAGTCTCCCTGTGAATACTACTTATCTTTTGTTGATGCGACAACCAACATCGATCTATTGTGCCCAGGAATAACGATTATGCCGAATTGTCCTCACTTCGAGTTAGCCGGGTATATAAATGACACAACTTCAGTTTTGTGTGTGTCTTGCGTGTGGCTAGGCGCTGCCGCCGTAGTTGCGTGACTTTGGTTTGTGTCCTACTCTTTACTTATCACTACAGCAGGTGTTAAGTGTTGTGTAGCGGCTGTAAAATGCCGCCCCGTACTTCACTTCAGTGTAGTTATCGATTATGATGACCTCCCTTTATGGCTAATTATGCACAAAAATCAAAGTCCACAGTATGTCATTCATTGCAGAGTGAGCATATAATGCTCCCTTGAAGCATCCATTTTTGTGGATGTGGATGGCTTGTACTATGTCTGACTCTCGTGTGTTGGGATAAGCGCTGCCGCCGTAGCTGTGTGGCTTTGGTTTGTGTCCTACTATTTAGTTAAAAAATGGCATAACTTTAATTTTTAGTTCTTTATTTAATCCGAGGTTATAAATCGCATAATTTGTCATCAGTTTTTGCAATTACGCGTTGTCTATATAAAGATACAGACACATCCTATTGAATGGTGCATTTATATTGGTCGTTGGAATTTCACATTTTATGTATTTGTCTGCTAGATGCGGCGATTGCGTGCTTACCGATGCTTAAATTTGTACCAATTAGCTAATTGCCAGTTGTCTGCAAACAATAATAGCTAGCATATTATCATTTACTGACAGATATGATTTACAAGAACACGGTATTTGAGAGGAGCTGAAGTTACCAGTATGACGAAGAAAGAACTTCGTATTGCAGATCTACACAACAAATGAAACATACGAATCAGTAAGACATATTATAACGTTAGGACATAGCACTAGGAAGTAAGCTTACAACCGCCTAAGATATGTGATCTGTATCAATTGACGTAACAATTATGTTCTCAAGACGGAACACACACAAATCACAATTACTGTCACAATATGCATGTACCAATGTTTGATAAACATACAGGATTGTAACTTCACATTACCGTGTTTTATTTACAAGTTGTAACATCATCAAACTAGTAATTCTCTTCAAATTCAACGCATAAACTTGTTTACAATGTCGCAACCATAATATTCATTTCAGGTAAACACATATTATGTTATATTCTAACAGTTTAAACATTATTTTGTTTTATTTTAGAACGATTGTAGAAATTCTAGAGTTTATATTAAACCGTCTCAGCACAACATTCCTGTTGGTATGAAACGAGACCTTAAGAAACGAAACTCAGGCTTCCCATTCTATGTAATTAGACAATGAAAACGCGGATCAGTACGACACTTATATTAACCCACAAAAGATAAAATAACGAAACACGGTACTCGTTTAATGAAACAAACTCAAATAATGAGATTTGGTGTTGCTTCAGGTCTTAGTCTTCTTGTAGCATTGTCATACACTAGGATGTTGATCACTACAAAACCTCAATTATTATTGATTTACTGTCTCGCGTTACTGAGATTTAAATAAACTTTAGATGAACAGAATTCTTTCGAGATTTGCGCTGATCATTAATCAGAACTCGTCAACATTCTTTAATCATATAGACACGATATCGTAAACAACTTCCGAAATAATTCGAGAAATAAATTTGGAAACATATCCTACAATTTGTTCCGAGAAAAAATGAAATTCAATATTCTCAGCTATTGTTTTAATTACTTAGATTTCCAACAGACAGACATCCTTCAACCGTATGTGATAATCATCTGGAAAAGTAGATATCCATTTAATACGAAAAAGTATAATCTCACCAAATGGCAATGAGTGTTCTGGTGATTCTGATTTTAAAATTATAAGTATCTTTATTGGAACAAATGATTAAGTTGTTTCATCGACGAGTACTTAGGATGGAATTGTTACCACCCATTGTAATAGTGTGTTACATCTCAAAGTAATGCCTGATTATTCAACTTCGTTTGTGATGTCATTGATCGAGCACTAAAACAATAATTATTGTTGGTTTTGTTAGTAAAGAACATATCGTTGAAATTTAAAAGAGATGCGTCCATTAAATTTACTCTCGTAATTGGTTTATGATGAGCGGTGATGATACTCTAATATATTATATAAGTTGTTTATTGTTTTCCACTTGCTCAACTGGTCTGCAACCGAGAACACCGATCATTTAAACAAGGATTACATACATTACATCTGTTCACTGCGCTTACAATGATTGATCTGTTAGTTAAGTGTACCGTATTTTAACTAATCTTAACACATTTGTGTCACAACAGAATATTTTAAACACTTGAATGTTAACTATCATGCAAGCTAACATATTTTTTCTTTTATAACTATATAATTAATACACGTCCCTTATTGCTTTATTGAGTTCTGCATCAACAAGGTCTTGTTTTGCGATTCTAATTATTCTTAGAAAACATTTTCCAAACTAACAGCCTGCATGCATGCAATGTATCACTTACGGTACATGCGGAGAAAACAAGTTTTCGTTATGCGAACAGAACATGCTTACAACGATTCCAATCGTTTTAAATCGATATCTCTGAAAGTGCATTTCTTGCACATGTTAATGTATTTTCTTTACTGGCATATGCTTCTTCGGTTATGATTGATTCATTCTTATCGTCATTTAGATTTTAGAATGTATGACAAAGTACAATATCTTCGTCACGTCGTCCATACACCCGGTAGACACTTTTATATAATTTTTATGAACTGGGAATATGCGAGATAAGATCACCATCTTTATTATACAAATAATCAGTTTCCTCTATACACGTTGTAAATAGTATCCCCGTATCGGTACCCTCTCTGTGCACAACGCTGTATCGGCACCGGTTTTTGAGCACACAAATTGACAGTAAAAGTACGTAAATCATTACTTTTTCCACAAATACAGATTTGTACTTAACAAACGATAGCTCACGGAACAACCCAATGATTAACAACTGTCCTAATGTTGTTCCATTTGTCTTATCAATCGCCACAAGTTCAGACTAAGATGGAATGTTGACCAGGGGTACTTGTTGAGAAATAAAACAATATAAGTAACTGGTGATCATACATAAACAAGATATATTCAAACATTAACTTGAACGACTCAATTTCTTGAATGCGTTAACAAGAAAGAGAATCTTAGCGTTAAATGTTTTATGTGTACTAATAAATAGGACATTGGTTCATTAAATTAACATTGAAGTTCCCTTATCTTGTCCAGTTTGCGTACATGTAGTCAAGACTTAGTGCAACAGATTGGTATTTAAAGACTTCTTCAGTTAATGATAGGTTCATTATCGCCATCATGACATATACAATATGTGTATGTTTGATACTATATTTCTCCGGTGTTTTTGCTACCGTGGAACCATCTCTAGCGAGTCTGGAGTCTCGGATAATGGAACTTGAGGAAAGAGGTATGTACTTTTAACGTTGGTTCTATTCTTTCACCTAATGTTAAAGTGTGCCGAGCAAGATTCCTTTTCGTATACATGTACATGTAGATCTAACACACTTGTAGTGAAGGTTTATTCAAAAGTAGTCGCATACGAGTGAACTAACTTTTCGGTATAAATGTAAAAACCGGTACTACACCATTATACATAAATATATGTGTCTAGAATCGAAAGTAAGGTTCGTTTTAGGAATCACGGCAGTGTCTTTATGCGTATTGGTAAATCAAACCCGTTACCTAGTGCTGTGCGGTATGTAAATACGTTCGCTACATTGTACATGGTGTGATATATTTTTATTATAACATAACTTTTTCGGTATATGATATAACATATTCCTCAGCTGTCATTTATTCTAAATGAAACCTCTGTAGAGCAACCTCTTAACACGATTTGATCCCCCACACGGGTGTTGCTCTACAAAGAGAGAACATTGAATTATTTTGTTGCATTACTTTGTATAGACCAGCTGCTGATGCAAATCATCCAAGGTCAAGCAACAACCATTCAAGACCAAGCGACGAACATAAACGTTCTGTCTACCACCCTGAAGGACTTAGCACACAAGAATTCCAAACAAGGACAAGTCATTAAAGATATGCAGAAAGAACTGGATACGATTATGAAAACAGTTCACACACCAGACATCAAAGAGCCACTGGAACCTGCCCAGGAGAGACGTCCAATTAATTCTTCAGATCACGAGGTTGAAACGTTCCAAAATAAAGGTAATTCTAACATGTAACCGACAGAGAGAATATGTACCTGTATGAATATTGCAACAATATAAGAAAGAGTAGTATTAAAAGTACCTACAGTAAGCTCATGTTCCGTTATTGGTTAGACATAAACCCACATGTATTAAATGAATAGTTTTACTATACTTATCTTTTAGATTAAATAAACACTGGGATGTATGTATTTAGTATCCCGGAAAAAATTTATAAGTAAATTAAGTGTTATATTTCAATTATCGATTGATCACTCTATAACGGCATGTCTTACACCGATATTGCACTTTTTTCATCTTTAAATTTAATTGAACATCTGCGTCGAAAAACCTTTCTCGTCAACGTTTTTATCTTCTATTTTGAGACATTGACTTACCACAGATGTATTAGGATGTTAAACACATGTGCATGCATTATAAACCGTACATTCAGTAATTGTCCTTACATTAGTATCTAGTCTAGTGATAGTTATGCCATATAACGTGCATGCATAGTGATCGGTAGTGTCGTGATGTCATTATACTCGTATATCCTAATTTATTTTCAGTTCGTCAACAAATTGTTTCCTCATCTGAGCGGACTCGCAAGTATCTTCTAAATGGTGCGGAGACAGTCGCGTTCCATGCTACTTTCTCCGAACCTGTTCACGTCCAGCATCACGCTCCTGGTACGCCGATTGCATTCACTCACGTGTTACTAAATGTGGGTGGTGGTTATCATCACTCAACAAGCTTGTTCATCGCACCAATGTCAGGCATCTACATGTTCTCGGCGTCTATCATGAGTGAACTTGGCAACGGTGGTCATCCAGTTCATGCAGGAATAATGAAAAACGGAACGTACCTTGCTGGTGCGTTTGCAATGAAGGCAGGTGCAGGTGATGCCGGTGAACAAGGTTCGGTTAGCATAGCAACACAGCTGAGTATCGGCGAAGAAGTATGGGTTCAGCACATTGTTCACAATGACGGCACCATCTATGGAGGGGGGTTAACTAGCTTCATGGGCTGTCTGATACAGTCCTTATAAATATGTTGATCAGCATTGTTCTGCTACGAATTGATTTAATATACCAACTTAAGATGAATTTCCAAACAATTTAATTTAATCACACTCTATGTTTTGGAATTGATCACTTAGACACACGATCGTCGATATGTACATGATATAGAAAGAAACAGTTCATTATAATCTTTTATTGTTTTAGTGAATTGATGTAAAGGTCATTATTAATACGAAATAAAGTGTAACCTCAGAATATAGCGTTTTTATCCTTTCGATGTGGCATTGTGGAGGAGTTATCCGTGATGCCTTTATATTTGCTAGTATTCGCCAATTACGTTTGTTTTACAAACATCGCCCTGGTGTTAATTGTATCATGATCTGGGTGTGGCTGTATATGCGCAAATAAATGATAGAATGGTTTTACATTATTTTTTCCACTGCATAAATAATTTGTCCGTATTATTATTTTTCCCAGTGCTTAACTAAACCGGATCATATCGATAGTTGTAAGGGTACAATCACTCTAATGCACTATATGCACCATCTACAACCTGTCTTATTTTGTTAGTATTGCTTTAGTTGATGTGCCCAGAATGTTCAAGCCTTGTTTACTATTGTTAATGAATTGATAAGCTACTTATAATTGTACCAATTAGTAAGAAACATGCATCTTTAATCTTGTGCAATAGGTACCATCCGTGTTGTAACATTTAGTTTCGGTTGTCAAATATATGTCTGATATTGTAGAGTGCTGTTGATCACAAACGTTGTTCACAAACACCTACTTTGATATAAAATTCCAAAATACTTTTATCGTGTATTTTGGTTGTTTACGTACAGTACGTGTATTGTGTTAATGATTTGCATGATGTCTGCACCAACTACCGGTTCTTTGACATTTTCAACTTGCGTTGTGCACTTTGTTGCATTTTTTTACGTACATTCTAGCTATTGGTTTGAAGCACCATTTGAGTAAGTGTACGCAAAGGTACTTGTATTAATAGACGAAATCATGATGCTTCATATAAACAGATTATGCTTATTTTATGATAAAAGGTAAGGGATAGTTGTTGTATATTATAATGTCAATTTGATTGAGGAGATCTTTCTTGCACGTTATACCTCCCGGATCCTTTTTGTATTGTTGTTGTCTCTTAATAGAACTATGTAGGCGGACTGTGATAACTTTAATAACCAGTTACATACAGACACATAACCATTATTATGGAAATATATGCATGATATGGTAATTGTATACATAGGGATATACTTGTATTTAGAAGTTGGGCTCTATCCAATGTTCCGCTTATTTTATGGACAATAATTAACCGATTTGGAAAGCATATCAAATACACAACCAGAGCACTAGTAAAAATGAACATATGTACTGTTATGTTTACTAGGAACGGAGTTGTCGGAGGTTCTCTATCAGGTTTAAACTATTGTGGGTTCGATCCAGGGCACTGGTATAACGTAGTCGCTGACAGAGTACGCGGTTTTCAGCAGTTCAGCCGTTCAACCACCCTTTGACATTTTGACTTCTCTTGGTCATTGGGCTTCCAATTGAAACCTGCGTCCGAGTCTCCCTCGAGAGATTATTTCTCTTTTGATGGAGTGGCAGACAAAATAGATCTATTGCGCCTAGGAATATGGATTAAGTCGAACTGTCCTCGCCTCGAGCTAGGTTTTGTATATAATTAACACGACTTCAGTTTCTGTAAGAAGACATACCTTTAATGTTTAACTCTTTAATTACTCCCGGGTAAGTGCATACTACTGAGATTCGCATGCTTTGTCATCATTATTTGCGACTACGTGTTTGTCGTTGAAAAGATGTCGACAAACCCACTGTAATGATGCGTTATATATTGATTGTTGCACATTTTATAACGTTTTATCTGTCTGTTAGATGTGGCAATCGCGTGCTTACGGATGCTTAATTTTATATCAATTAGCAAATTACCAGTCATTGCAGACAATGGTTAGCATATTGAGGATATTCTGTATGGATATTAGTTAACATGAAAGTGTGACTATGCATTCCAGTTTCTTTCATTTACTGACAAATGAGATTAAGATAAACACGTGATTTTACGCGTTCATCATGACGCAAACTGATTAATTTCGTTCTGCAGATCTTTAACAAATGAAAAAGAACGTTGACCTAAGACAAAACATGATGTGCAACCACCGCATGTAAAGAGTAAATGTGCTACTGTGAGAGCGGTAACAATGTTAATCTTAACATGAAAATGAAACAAACACAAGCGTATTGGATATCTAGCCATAAGACGCACACATCTGGGACGTTGATGCCATTCAAACCTAGGTCCCACTGAAGAATTTTTCGTGGGAGTCATAATAGTCAAACTTTAACATTGATATATGGCGCCAAGGAATATCGATCTTGTCGAATTACCCTCGCAGGTGCCAATTTGCACCTTGGTCTAGTGGGTTATTTATGATCAAAGAAATTAACCAGTGGTCCAAACGATAGTTGAACCATTGTACTCTCGTATTAGCTACTAAGTATTTGCCTTTGCCAAGACACGTACAACCCCTTAATGGTGCAGTATGTATTGATTGGTATAATTGCACATTTTATGTATCCGTCTGTTGGATGTAGCGATTGCGTGTTAATCAATGGTTAGGTTTATATCAATTAGCAAATTGTGAGTTATCGACAGACAATGGTAGATAGCATATTAAGGAAGTTGTGTATGGTAATTGGTTAACAGTGGGTCTGACCTTCAATTATATAATTCCCGTCTGTCCCATTTTATGACTAATATGATTTACATGAAGACAAGAGTTTAGAAGTGTTGTAGTTGTCAAGGCATAGTCTAATACTGAATATGGTATCTTTTTGTGGAAAGGTAAAAAGGAAAAAACAATATTAGACCGTTATTATTTTAAGACAAACCCTTAGGCATATAGTACAGCCATAAAATTAGATGCCCAGCCCAGATTGTATGATTACCGACCTAACAAAATTCACGGTCGTCGAACAACATAATATTTAGACAGGTCAGTAGTCTACCAAATCCAGCAAATTGCTGTTCACATATTATGTGGTAGTTCAGTTGCGAGTTAACTGTCATTAGACCTACACGGTGAATGTCAACTATACGGGAGTTTGTATTTTGGAATAACAATTATTTCTTGAACTCCTATAACTTCACATTGAAAGGGTTATTTATATATTATAGAATGGGTGCGATAGATCTTACATAAATTGGCCAATGACAGTTGACCTATGTAATATTGATATGATGTTGATGGTTAGAGTAATCTGATAATTAAATGGTTAGATGACCTTAGGTTAGATTCAATGTACCTTTAAATTATGAACCCATTTATTAGACAATCTCATGCTGGATTGTAAGACACATACGCATGTTAAACAATACCCTGATGAATACAGTAGTTACATCCGAAAATGTAGAGGTCATTGCACCATTGTTATGCCTGCTGGTATATTAGGACAGTCTCAATAAAACTTAAATATAGCTGATGAGACGCTACGATTAACCTAAACACTACAAGCGCAATAATCAGACTTTTGGCATAAGGGTATATATGTCATCTCTACAAACACAAACTAAACAAGATGTTTATCGGAAAACATAGTTGTTTAAGCTAATCAATTCGTACAAATAACGTTGTAACATTAAGTATTGTGTTGATACATTTTATAGGATACAACGCTCTTGTTATATTATGTAATGCTTTTATATTATTTCCATACCGAAACGAGGATTCGTTGAAGGTATTGATATAAACTGACTATGTGTGTATCTGTGTGTAGTGTTTTAATATTATGATGAACTGCTCAATATTTGAATCATAATATCGGAGTATTCATCAATTGATAAATTGAAACAAACTACAGCTTATATTTAACGTTTTGACTTTATTAAATATTCTTCATGAATATCATTATAGAAATATCGGAGTAGTTAATACCTTAATTTATATATTCAATATCTAAAAATACTCATACAGTTACAATTATATTCAATTGGACGTAAGTTGATGTTTAAAATTAAGTTATGATATTTTAGGCGTTTGGACTAACTTCAGTGTTCGAAACAAAACGGACTGTGGCTCTCAACAACAAGCGAATTAGTAACTGACGCAGATATGCATTGAGACTGGCCAATATTTACCATATGAATTAAGCGTCTGTTCACGAATATTCCGTTTGAAAGATACAATAGATTATGTTTACCAATAAATGTAATTGTAAAGATTTTCAGTATCAGTTCAGTATCTTAGAACTATTATTACAGCAGAGCAAATTGTTATTTTAGATAAACGCGACTCGGCATTTCCAGGCAGTATCGATGAATATGGCTAAAGTAGTACAATGTGATATTCTCAACAGTGTGTCAGTTTATATTATATTGTGGATGGTGGGATTTATATTTCATTCCGGAGTATTAGCAAACAACTGCACAACAACAGTAAGATGTTAGCTTTTGAATTTATTTACCATAAACTTTACGATAGCCTTACCACAAAGTGCTAACTAAAAACTTGTTAAGAGTCGTCTTTCAAAAATGTCCATTGAATGTTAGTGTACTGCAATGGACAATGCTCAAACTGGCTAGATCATATGGCAATGATAGAAGGTAGCCTATTGAATACAGCACTCGCGCTGTGAACCTAATACTAAATCGTATATGATGTCAGTAAATTTGTCTGTTACATACGCTAATGAAATATCCGGTCTGTGGAGATGACCCCAGTTGCTGCAAAAGTACAAGTGTTACTGTCGTAGTGAGTACTAATTGGTGATAACTTCCCGGTCAACTGCATCGGTCAACCGACCACCATGCATGACTGAATGATTGGTATAGTTAACTGGGTTAAATCTCGATAGAAACAAAAAAAAGAAAAATCAAATTATAAGCATAAAATTCCTCTTCACAAATAATTGGCATGGTGCCTTTTAATGAATTATTGTTCGGTATCAAAGAACCAGATTACATTACATGAATATCAGCACTTTATGTATGTTCTCATAAAGAAAACATTGATCTACAAGTAAATGCACGAGAGGCACAATACAAACATACAGCATTATCAATGTAATGAACACTTGTAATAAACGAACATGGAACTTTAACGTACCTGTCCGTTCCCGTGAACTAAAAGTCTCTTAAGACACTGCTGGATTGTTTAATACGCGTAGATTCTTCGACTATACAGACAATAATTGTAAAATGTGTTATTATTGTGGAATCTTTACAAACGTGCTTCTTCTTAAAAGTGTTGTTTGATATAGTATACGAAGTGAGTGTATAATGCAGATGAACATTTCTCTAAAGTTGTACGCTACTTTGATGTTTTAGAAAAGTAATATCGGTTTGAGTAAAAACAAAGCACCTTATCAACATGCATTTGTTTTCAAATGATGTCTAAAATGTATGTTGTTACCAATTATTTTGATCATGTGATATTCATGTACATGTAATCATTTCAATAACCAATGATATAATTTATTCAACAATAGTATATTGATTTATAGTTTAACTATAGACAGAAAAGTTTCGAGGGCTATTTTCAGCAGTTCAACACTTCAACCACTCGTTGACATTTTAACTTCTCCTGGTCATTGTGCTACCTAATGAAACACATTCAAGTCTCCCTAGGTTTACTATTTCTCTCCCGACGGTGTGACAGCTAACATCGATCTGCGGAGCCCAGAAATAGACACTGTCCCCACAGGTACAAATTCACACTTTGAGTGTAATTCATGCTCAGAAAGTTTAACCAATGGTTCTGTAGGGGTTGAACCCGGAACCGCATGGTCCTGGAGCGCGCGCCCTACCTCTAGGCCACCGCTCTCCATAGGGACGAATATATTAATGCAATAGTTGACCTTTTTGTAAGAAATACTAGTTCCATGATCCATACTTTCAGAACTTTCTTTGCTACACTTAACATACTAGTACATGTACATTATAATGTTATATAGTTTATCATTATAAGTTATCAAATCACCTAGTGGGCCTGTTCGATATAATGATAGTATAATAGCGTCTGTTTGCATGTATGATGGTATGTTATTACGGTTCATATATTATAATTTTTATACCGTTATAAGATTCCAGGTAACATCTCCACTATGTAATGCCAAAACTGCGAACTTGTCGGAGTTCATAAGGTTGATATATATTGAATTTGACGGTAAACTATGTTGTTTATTTATGCCTGTAGAGCCATTTAACATTGCAGCGGGTATTGAGAAATACACACCCGGGGATAATGCTGACTGGTGAAATAGTTTGAGATGTTGTAGCTGCTGGAATTATCAAATGTTATTTAAAATTTCTAAACCTTTATATGTTAACAGTAGACATTCAATAAATCAGGGCACTGTTTTACTAACAATGCACAAATGTCGCGTAAATTTACGCGTAGATACCTACCTTACGCAAATTCGTAAGTGTGTTTTATTAAACGATCGCAAGTTCTTGACAATGCATGCATTTACGCAAAATATTAAAGATTGAACATAAATCGGGACACAATATAACCAATATAACAGGTTCAGAATGAATAAACATACATAAACGGTCGTTACGATTTGATGATTAATCACGGTCTAAAACAACACGTGACGGTCTAAAACAACAAATGACGGTCTAAAACAACAAACGACGGTCTAAAATCAAAGGTGCGTGTTAAAAACACTTCACTTAAGTTCATATTTCCCAGCGTAGAAATAACCTTACGACTGGAAGTGAACTAAAATTTCTTTGTAAAACGCATTTACGCAAATATTATCGACGTACTTTAACGCTAGCGTAAATGCTTTGATAAAACAGTACCCAGGAAACACTTCATCCCTACCAGTAGGATGGCATTTGTATTTGATTAATTACAATTTATTTCTGAAGTGGTGTCGATAGGAAGAATATAAGATACTCGGTCAAGCAAATCAGTTACGTTCATAAAACTGTAATACAAAATATCGTTACTAATACATTTAAGTTCAGATTACCATCGAGACCATGCTAATGATATAAAATATGTTAAATAAAAAGGAAAATACCATTCAATGTTCGATTTTTGTTCTCACTTTTGAGGTTCCGTGTTCGTACAGTTGAGGCAACCATTATAGGAGCTGACGTCCAGGGTCTCGAATCTATAGAGGGCATAGTCAAAATGGCCACTGACGTCTGGCTTCTAATGAGGTTGTGTATATAATATACATGGCTTCAGTTTTGTAACAAGAATTGTATCATGTTTTGAATATTTTCGGGGAATGTGTATACCATTGTGATTCGCATGTGTGGTATCATTTTTCGCCACTACGTATTTGTATTTGAACAGATACCCGCATTCTACTTTAATTATGCATTGTATTGATTGCTGAAATTTCACGTTTTATAAATCGGTCTATTTGATGTGGCTATTGCGTGCTTACGGATGGCTGGGTTTATATCAATTAGTAAATTGTGAGTTATCTGCAGACATTGGTCGTTAGCATATTAAGGAAGTTTTGTATGGAAATTGGCAAACATGTGAGTCTGACCTTGCATTATATCATCCCTTCGTGTCTCATTTTATGACAAGCATGATTTACATTAACACGAGCGTTTAGATACGTAGTAGTTATCAAGTCGTAGTCTAATAGTAAACCTGGTATTTTTTGTGAAAAAAAGAAGGAAAATCAATTAGGCCGTAATAACTTTAATACAAAACATTTAGCATGTAGTACAGCCGTGGGGTTAAAACAATAAATATCATAAAAAATATAAGACAAAACATTAAATGAATGTCCCATATTGCATGGTAATAGACCATAAGACGCGTACATTGGAATCGTGAAGACACGAACTTCAACCATAACATTATATTTTGACAAGTCAGTAGTCTACTGAATCCAGCTAATTGCTGTTCACGTCTTCTGTGATTGTTCAGTTGCGAGTAAACTGTCTTCGGACCTACAACCGAACGAGAGTTTGCATATTTTTGACTGACAGGTGTTGTAAATGCCTATAATTTCACATTGAAAAGGTTCATTGGTGGTTATGTGGTTTTAGGTTCGATTCAATATACCTTATTAACCTGTTTATGTAACAATCTAGATTGTAAGACACATAGAACTATACACCGATGTATACAGTAGATGTACCGGTAAATTTAAAGGTTGTTGCACCATTGTTATGCCTAGTCGTATATCAGGAAATCAGGGCTAGATGAGAGCCTAAGATAAACATATCCACACAAAACACAATATTTGTAATCAGACTGTTGGCATAAGGTTCGGGTGTATATGTCATCTCGACAAACACAAACTAACAAAGATGTTTATCCGAAAACATAGTTGTTTAAGTTAATCAATTCATATAACTAACATTGTACGCAAAGCATTGTGTATAAGAATTTATATAGGATACAAGTCACATGCTATTGTTATTTTGTGCAATGCTATTTCATTAATTGCATACCGAATCTAGAACTCGTGAATAGGTATTAATATGAACTGAAATTTTGTGTATCTGCGTGTAATGTCTTACTATTATGATGAACTACTCAATATTCAAATTATAATATCGGAGTATTCATCAATTGATTCATCGAAACAAACTACAACTTCTATTTAAACATTTAACTTAACTTCTTCGTGAATATCATTACAGATATATCTGAGTACTTAATACTTTAATGTACAATATCTTAAAATACACTTAAACGAATTTCTAATTGGCCACCCTAAAAAATATTATATCATCTGATAAATTATATCAATAAATCTTAGGCTGTGTTATTTGTTCATTACACGCACTTACTTATCTATTTCTGGAAAAAAATGGCGTATTCATATACAAAATCATCCATGCGTAACGGTTGGTGCGAAATTGCTTTTTTGCACGTTGGCCTCGTGCGCAGCTTGGAATAGTATCGTATTTGGTATACATTTGTTTCCTGTAGATCGACTTTTCTTTAAACACTATAATTTGTTAAAATGAGCCATGTGGAACCCGCTCATGACGTCAGATGCATGCATACATTGAACGAATTTCTGATTTTCCACGTGTTTTTATAAATTTGTTTTAAAAAATGCTTTTAGAAGAATATAAATAATCGAAACCCCGATATTGACAAATTGTAATGATAGAAATATGTTTCTCGCAGTAATTCGAGCTAAACCCCACGTTATTATAAATATCGCTTTTTACAAAAAGACGTTTTCACGTACATGTCTGGATTTCGGCGCTGGTACTCGTCATTCTAACGGTCTCAGCGCGCCCCGTATTACTTATTCTCGCCAGTATTAACACCTTTCATTAAGTCAATCCACAGAGAATACAATTTGGCTGATTTCAAAAATCAAACATGTCGGGCACGTGAACCACGTGCACGTAAGCCATTTTGCACTAACTGATTCGCATGGATGATTTCATACATGCATGCGTAATTTATTTCTTGAAATCGATAGATAAGTGCATGGAATGAAAGTAACCAGAATTTTAGAAATATTGACTGAATATATCGCATAATATAATACTTCATTGGGTGGCCAATTAGAAATTCGTTTAAGTGTACTCATACAGTTCCGATCATATTCATTTGGACATGGATTGGTGTTTAAAATTAGATTATGATATTTTGGGAGTTTGGACTAACGTCAGTGTTCGAAACCAAAACCATGGAGGATGGCAACAACTAGTGAAATGGTAACTGACACATATTTTGAGCCCAGCCAATAGTGACAATATGAATTAAGCGTCTATTCACGAACGTTCTGTTTGAAAGATACAATAGATCACGTTTACCAATAAATATAATTGTAAAGATTTCCAGTAACAGTTCAGTATCTTGGAACTATTATTACAGCAGAGCAAAGTGTTATAATAGATAAACGAGACTCGGCATTTCCAGGCAGTATCGGTGAATATGGCTATACTGTTACAATGTAATATTCTCAACAATGTGTCAGTTTGTGTTATAGTGTGGTTGTTTGGATTTATATTCAATTTAGGAGTATTAGCAAACAACTGCACAACTACGGTAAGATGTTTCCTTTTGAATTTATTTACCATAAAATTTACAATAGCCTTACCAAAAAGTGCTTACTAACAACTTGTTAAGAGTCGTCTTTCAAAAATGTCCATTGAATGTTAGTGTACTGCAATGGACAATGCTCAAACTGGCTAGATCATATGGCAATGATAGAAGGTAGCCTATTGAATACAGCACTCGCGCTGTGAACCTAATATTGAACCGTATATGTTGTCAGTACATTTGTACGTTTGTCTGTTACATATGCTATTGAAATACCCCCGACTGTGGAGATGTCGCCAGTTGCTGAGTAAGTAGAAGTGTAACTGTCGTAGTGAGTAGTAAATGGTGATAACTTCCGGTCCACTGCATCGGTCAACTGACGACCATGCATGACTGAATGATAGGTATAGTAAGCTGGGTAAAATCTCGATAGAAACAAAGAAAAAGAAAAATCAAATTATAAGCACATGCGGAGATAAAGCTAGTTCCTTGAGGAAGTACTTAACTTATTGTACTGGTTGATGATGCATTCAGGATGAACTTACCACCGTAAATGATTGAATGATTGGTATAGTAAACTGTGTTAAATCTCGATAGAAACAAAAAACATCAAATTATAAGCATAAAATTCCTCTTCACAAAGCATTGGCAAGGTGCCTTTTAATGACTTATTGTTCGGTATCAAAGAACCAGATTACATTACATGAATATCTGCACTTTATGTATGTTCTCAAAAAGATAACATTGGTCTACAAGTAAATGCACGAGAGGCACAATACAAACATACAGCATTATCCATGTAATGAGCACCTGTAATAAACGAACATGGAACTTTAACGTACCTGTCCGTGACCGTGAACTAAAAGTCTCTAAAGACACTGCTGGATTATTTAATACGCGTAGATTCCTCGACCATACAGACAATTAATGTAAAGAGGGTTAGAATTAAAAAGGGTATTATTGTGGAATCTTTACAAACGTGCTTCTTCTTAAAGGATTGTTTGATACTGTATACAAAGTGAGTGTATAATGCACATGAACATTTCTCTAAAGTTGTACGCTACTTTGATGTTTTAGAAAAGTAATATCGGTTGGAGTAAAGACAAAGCACCTTATCAACGTGCATTCGTTTTCAAATGATGTCTAAAATGTCTGTTATTACCATTTATCTTCATTCATGTTAATGTGATCATTTCAATAACCAATGATATAATTTATTCAACAATAGTATATTGATTTATAGTTTAACTATAGACAGAAAAGTTTCGAGGGCTATTTTCAGCAGTTCAGCACTTCAACCACTCGTTGACATTTTAACTTCTCCTGGTCATTGTGCTACCTAATGTGCTACCTAATGAAACACATTCAAGTCTCCCTAGGTTGACTATTTCTCTCCCGAGGTAGTGACAGCCAACATCGATCTGCGGCGCCAAGAAATAGACACTGTCCCCACAGGTACAAATTCACACTTTGAGGGTAATCCATGCTCAGAAAATTTAACCAATGGTCCTGTCGGGGTTGAACCCGGAACCGCATGGTCCTGGAGCGCGCGCCCTACCTCTAGGCCACCGCTCTCCATAGGGACGAATATATTAATGCAATAGTTGACCCTTTTCAAGAAATACTAGTACTATGATCCATACTTGCAGATCTGTCTTTGCTACATTTAACATACTAGTACATTATAATGTTATATAGTTTATCATTATAAGTTATCATATCACCTAGTGGGCCTGTTCGATATAATAATAGCATCTGTTTGCATGTATGATGGTATGTTATTACGGTTCATATATTATAATTTTTATACCGTTATAAGATTCCAGGTAACATCTCCACTATGTAATGCCAAAACTGCGAACTTGTCGGAGTTCATAAGGTTGATATATATTGAATTCGACGGTAAACTATATTGTTTATTTATGCCTGTAGAGTCATTTAACATTGCAGCGGGTCTTGAGAAATACACGCTCGGGGGTAATGCTGACTGGTGTAATGGTTTGAGATGTTATAGCTGCTGGAGTTATCAAATGTTATCTAAAATTTCTAAAATTTCTAAAGCTTTAAATGTTAACAGTAGAGATTCAACAATAAGTCAATACATCAGGGCACTGTTTTACTAACAATGCACAAATGTCGCGTAAATTTACGCGTAGATACCTACCTTATGCAAATTCGTAAGGGTGTTTTATTAAACGATCGCAAGTACTTGACAATGCATGCATTTACGCAAAATATTAAAGATTGAACGTAAATCGGGACACAATATAACCAATATAACATGTTCAGAATGAATAAACATACATAAACGGTCGTTACGATTTGATGATTAATCACGGTCTAAAACAACACGTGACGGTCTAAAACAACAAATGACGGTCTAAAACAACAAATGACCGTCTAAAATCAAAGGTGCGTGTTAAAAACACTTCACTTAAGTTCATATTTCCCAGCGTAGAAATAACCTTACGACAGAAAGTGAACTAAAATTTCTTTGTAAAACGCATTTACGCAAATATTATCGACGTACTTTAACGCTAGCGTAAATGCTTTGATAAAACAGTACCCAGGAAACACTTCATCCCTACCAGTAGGATGGCATTTGTATTTGATTAATTACAATTTATTTCTGAAGTGGTGGCGATAGGAAGAATATAAGATACTCGGTCAAGCAAATCAGTTACGTTCATAAAACTGTAATACAAAATATCCTTACTAATACATTTAAGTTCAGATTACCATCGAGACCATGCTAATGATATAAAATATGTTAAATAAAAAGGAAAATACCATTCAATGTTCGATTTTTGTTCTCACTTTTGAGGTTCCGTGTTCGTACAGTTGAGGCAACCGTTATAGGAGCTGACGTCCAGGGTCTCGAATCTAGAGATGACATAGTCAAAATGGCCACTGACCTCTGGCTTCTAATGAGAATGTGTATAAAATATACATGGCTTCAGTTTTGTAACAAGAATTGTATCATGCTTTGAATATTTTCGGGGAATGTGTATACCATTGTGATTCGCATGTGTGTTATCATTTTTCGCCACTACGTATTTGTATTTGAACAGATACCAACATTCTACTTTAATTGTGCATTCTATTGATTGCTGAAATTGCACATTTTATAAATCGGTCTATTTGATGTGGCTATTGCGTGCTTACGGATGGCTGGGTTTATATCAATTAGTAAATTGTGAGTTATCTGCAGACATTGGTCGTTAGCATATTAAGGAAGTTTTGTATGGAAATTGGAAAACATGCGAGTCTGACCTTGCATTATATCATCCCTTCGTGTCTCATTTTATGACAAGCATGATTTACATTAACACGAGCGTTTAGATGCGTAGTAGTTATCAAGTCGTAGTCTAATAGTAAACTTGGTAGTTTTTGTAAAAAATAAAAAGGAAAATCAATTAGGCCGTAATAACTTTAATACATAACATTTTGCATATAGTAAAGCCGTGGAGTTTAAACAATAAATATAATAAACAATATTAGACCAGACATTACATACTGTATGGTAATAGACAATAAGACGCGTACGTTGGAATCGTGAAGACACGATCTTCAACCATAACATTATATTTTGACCAGTCAGTAGTCTTCTGAATCCAACTATTTGCTGTTCATATCTCATGTGGTTATTCAGTTGCGAGTAAACTGTCCTCCGACCTACACGTGAGTGCCAACCGTACGGGAGTTTGCATTTGTTGACCGGCAGGTTTTTTGAATGCCAAAAACTCTCTTTGAAAAGATTCATTGGTGGTTTTAGGTTCGATTCAATATACCTTATTAACCCGCTTATGTAACGATCCGGATTGTAAGACACATACGAACAATACACCGATGTATACAGTAGATGCACCGGTAAATTCAAAGGTCATTGTACCATTATTGTGTCTGGTGGTAGATCAGGATAAAATGACTAGAGAGTCTTAATAAGACTGAAATATAGCGAATAGTAGACTACGATAAACCTACACACAACACACACAATTATCAAGACTGTTGGCATAAGGTTCGGTATATATGTCAACTCGACAAACACAAACTAAACAAGATGATTATCGGAAGACATAGTTGTTTAAGCTTATTAATGCTTACAATTAATAGTGTAACATTAAGTATTGTGTTTATACACTTTATAGGATACGAGCTATTGTTATATTGTGTAACGCTATTGCATTATTTCCATGCTCTATCTGGGTTGCGTATGGCGGGATTGGTATAAAATGAATAGTTGTATCGACATGTAATGTTTTAATATTATGATGAACTACTCAATATCCACATCGTAATATCGGAGTATTCATAAATTGGTTAATCAAAACAAACTCCATCTTACATTTAACGTTTTGACTTTATTGGACCTCCTTATGAATATCATTATAGAAATGTCGGAGTACTTAATACATTAATGTATTTATTCAATATCTTAAAATACTCATACAGGTACGATTATATTCATTTGGACGTGATTTGATGTTTGAAATTACGTTATGTAATTTTGGGAGTTTGGACTAACTTCAGTGTTCGAAACAAAAAACGGCTGAGGCTCTCAACAACAAGCGAATAGGCAATTGGCACATAGATGTATTCTGGGCCAATACTGCCGTTAGAATTAGGCGTCTGTCCACGAACGTTCTGTTTGAAAGATACAATAGCTCATGTTTACCAATAAATGTAGTTATAAAGATTTCCAGTAACAGTTCAGTATCTTGGAACTATTATTACAGCAGAGCAAAGTGTTATTATAGATAAACGAGACTCGGCATTTCCAGGCAGTATCGGTGAATATGGCTATACTGTTACAATGTAATATTCTCAACAAGGTGTCAGTTTGTGTTATAATTTGGATGTTAGGATTTATATTCAATTCTGGAGTATTAGCAAACAACTGTACAACTACGGTAAGATGTTTCCTTTTGAATTTATTTACCATAAAATTTACAATAGCCTTACCAAAAAGTGCTAACTAACAACTTGTTAAGAGTCGTCTTTCAAAAATGTCCATTGAATGTTAGTGTTCTGCAATGGACAATGCTCAAACTGGCTAGATCATATTGAATACAGCACTCGCGCTGTGAACCTAATACTAAATCGTATATGATGTCAGTAAATTTGTCTGTTACTTACGCTTATGAAATATCCCGTCTGTGGAGATGACCCCAGTTGCTGCGTTCGTGCGAGTGTTTCTGTCGTAGTGATTACTAATTAGTGATAACTTCCCGGTCAACTGCATCGGTCAACCGACCACCATGCATGACTGAATGATTGGTATAGTAAATTGGGTTAAATCTCGATAAAAACAAAAAAGAAAAATCAAATTATAAGCATAAAATTCCTCTTCACAAAGCATTGGTATGGTGCCTTTTAATGAATTATTGTTCAGTAATAAAGACGCAGATTACATTACATGTATGTCAGAATTGTATGTAAATGCCTAGAGGCACAATACAAACATACAACAGTATCAATATAACAAACACCTGTACAAATAAGCATTGTGTATTTAATTCCATGGAAAATGGAAAATTCGCCCACTTGTACGTTCCTGTGAACTAAAAGTCTCTCAAGAAACTGCTGGATTGTTTCAAACAAGACAATTGCAGTCAGATAAAAAGATAAGTCAACTAAATAGGCATTTGCTGCAAAGTACGCTAGTATTATAAAAGTAATAGCGGATTTGTTACAAACGTGCTTCTTCTTTGGTTGTGTGGAGCATGTGGGTTATTCGTGCTCAGCGAAATTTACAAGTGCTCCAGACGGGGATTGAACCTGGGACCAGAAACGCACGCCCTACCTCACAAAGAAGAATATATGAATACCATATTTTATTTTATTCATGTAATAATAGTACCACGATGCATATTTGCAGAACTTGTATGCTACATTCCACAAAGAAGAATATATTGATGCAATATTTGACCTTATTCAAGTAATACCAGTGCCACGATGCTTGCTAGCAGAACTTTTATAGGCTTTATTTCTATAAATACAATCGCAAGGTTATAATGTCATATAGTTTACAGCACATAGGGAGCAGATTTGATAAAACGATATCATAATACCGTCTGTTTGCATGTATGATGATATGTTATTACGGTTCATATATCATATTTATCATGTTTATATCGTTGTACAACATTACAGGTATCATCTCCTTAATGTAATGCCAAAGTTACAAACTTGTCGGAGTTCATAAGGTTGATATCTATTCAATTTGACGGTAAACTGTGTAGTTTATATATACCTGTACAGTCATTTAACAATGCAGCAGGTCTTTCGAAACACATGCTCGGGTAAAACCTTTATTTGAGAGTTTGTTGCTGCTAGAGTTAAGAATTAGTTTAAGATCAAAACAGTCTTCTAACAACAAACATTCGCCTCCGAAACTGTGTTGTTCGCCCTTACAAAACTGTACTATTATCCTTGTAAGAAAACACATTTGATCAATACTATATGTAATACAATACTTCAACTAACACATTTAAGCTTCTAAAGAGCAAAACAACATACAAAGTTCGATTTTGTTGTAACTTTCGGAACTGGTGTATTCACGATGTAATATTATACTTCGTAGTGAAAACCTTTGTGAAATAATACAATAAAACATACTAACTTTAATACAAGAAATTATGTTGTATAAACAGATATGTAGTTACATGTAGGTTGATACGTTGTGAACGTAAACAAGAACACTGATGACATTGAATCGGAAATGTTCAGATTGCATAATAATTTACAATACGAAACATACATAAGCGATGGATGGATGGTTGTAATTTCGATTCAATGACACGTCGTGCGTTCATTGTTTACCAATTGTAAGACGATTTTTAGGAAAACATGAACAATAGACCGATGTACAAAGTTGCACTAGTAAATTTAAACGTCATTGTACCATTGTTATTCAGAACAAAAGGACTAGATAGTCTCAGTAAGACTGAAATATAGTTGATGGCAGTCTTCGATAAACCTATACACAACAAATACAATAATTAGACTTTTGGCATGAGGTTGGGTGTACAGGGTGTCCCAAAAAAACGGGGACCTACCTTAAACCCTTATTACTCATTTATATTTTGATGAATTAAGCTGACATTTTGTGAATGCGTATATAAAGGACCCCCACTTCTAAAAAGGGTACTTGTTTAAGTTTGGTGCTTCAAAATAGGAAGTGACGTAATCATTTTCACTATGGCAACATTTAACGTTATTTTTGCTTAATCACATGAAAAGGGGCATTATAAGACAAGGGCATTTGTGTCAGGGCATTTATTGTTAGAAAACAACATTTAAAGTCAAAGGGGTGATCAAAATCTTGTAAAAATAAAACAAATATGACAAGAAATAGCAAAACAGAGGACAACGTGGCGAGTTTAATGACCAAAGGGGAAGTGGAAAACCTTCCAAAATAGCATCAACAATCAATCAATGATTAAAAACATAAATAATGTCAAGGACTATTAGCAAAAAAACTAAGACTATAGAAAGGAGAAAATAGTAAAGTTTTATCCAAACAATCAGTTCATAGTTATATTTTGGAGTAATTGTGTATGCCAGAAATTATAAAATTGTACCATATGCTAGGAGAAAACTCTTCTTGCAATAAATCAGCAGCAAAATTAGGATATGTTTGCGAAGTAGTACTGACATCTTACCTCATATCACAAGCCATATAACCTAATCATTACTCAAACTTGATGCCAATAGTGAACTTCTTTGCTATACATACTGAACTAATGTATCACAAACCATAAACAATGATTTGGAGCAAATAAGAAGATGTTTGAGGTCAGCATGGAAATATATCTCATTGAATTCTGAAATCACTGCTTCAGTTAATGGTATTTTACTGAAACATGCGATTGTAAACATGGGAGGTAACTCTGGGTATTGAACTCTATAATCACAACAGTGATGCTAGTATTCTAAACAGTGTTCTTTCCTTATTGATGTGACATATTAATAGTGTGATATCTATAATTGAGAAAAAAGTTACAAAGGTTTTTCCTAGGTCCCCGTTTTTTCGGGACACCCTGTATATGTCAACTCGACAAACACAAATTAAATAATATGTTAGTCGAAATCATAGTTGTTAAGCTAATCATTCCATACAATCAACAGTGTCACATTAAGTCTTGTGTTTATACAATTGATAGGATACACGCTAGCTATTGTTTTATTGTGTAATGTTATTTGCAATTTTTCTATATTCTAACGAAGTAACGTATGTAGGAATTGGTATAAACTAAATAACATGTACATTGAGTTTCAGTGTTTTAATATTAGAATGTTCAAATTATAATATCTGAGTATTAATAAATAAGTTTATCGAAACAAAGACGTTTTGAAATTCACGAATATCATTATTGAAATAAATACCGGATTATTTAATGCTTTAATGCAATTATTTAATCACCTAAATACTCACAGCGATTATATTCAATTGGACGTGATTTGATGTTTGAAATTAAGTTATGATATTTTAGGAGTTTGGACTAACGTCAGTGTTAGAAATCAAACCCATGGCGGATGACAACAACAAGCGAATTAGTAAATAGCACACACATGTATGCATTGAGACTGGCCAATATTTACGATATGAATTAAACCTCTGTTTACGTACGTTGCGTTTGAAAGATACAATAGATCAAGTTTACCAATAAATGTTATTGTAAAGATTTCCAGTAACAGTTCAGTATCTTGGAACTATTTTTACAGCAGAGCAAAGTGTTATTATAGATAAATGCGACTCGGCATTTCCAGGCAGTATCGGTGAATATGGCTCAATTGGTACAATGTTATATTCTCAAAAATGTGTCAGTTTGTGTTATAGTGTGGTTGTTTGGATTTATATTCAATTTAGGAGTATTAGCAAACAACTGCACAACAACGGTAAGATGCTTCCTTTTGAATTTATTTACCATGAAATTTACAATAGCCTTACCAGACTCGTCTTTCAAAAATGTCCATGAATGTTATTGTACGGAAATGGACAATGCTCAAACTGGCTAGACCATGTGGCCATGATAGAAGATAACCTATTGAATGAAACACACGCGCAGTGAACCTAATACAGAATCGTTTATGTTGTCAGTACATTTGTAAATTTGTCTGTTACATACGCTATTGAAATATACCCGTCCGTGGAGAGGTCGCCAGTTGCTGCATTCGTGCAAGTGTTACTGTCGTATTGAGTACTAATTAGTGATAACTTGCCTGTCAACTGCATCGGTCAATCAACCACCATGCATGACTGAATCATTGGTATAGTAAACTGGGTTAAATCTCGATAGAAGCAAAAAAGAAAAATCAAATTATAAGCATAAAATTCCTCTTCACAACGCATTGGCATGGTGCCTTTTAATGAATTATTGTTCAGTAATAAAGAACCAGATTACATTACATGTTTGTCAGAATTTTATGTAAATGCACGAGAGGCACAATACAAACATACAACTGTATCATTATTGCAAACACTTGCATAAAATAAACATGTTGTATTTAAAACAATCGAAAAGTTCGCGTACCTGTCCGTTCTAGTGAACTAAACGTCTCTCAAGAAACTGCTGGATTGTTTTATAGCGTAGATTGCAGTCAGATAACAAAGGAAGTCAAATATACAGGCCATTGATGTAAAGTGTGTCAGAAATAAAGAGGTGATAGAGGAATCATTACAAACGTGTTTCTTCAAAGTGTATGGTAGTTCACATAGTGAGTGTAATAATGTGGATGAACATTTGTCTAAAAGTGTACGCTACTTTGATGTTTTGGAAGGGTAGTATCAGATGTCCTGAGAACTATGCACCTTATCAGCATGCATTTATTTTCCAATGATGTCTAAATTGTATATTGTTGCCATTAATCTTGATTATGCCATGTACGTATTATCATTTCAATATCCATTAAAACATTAATATAATTCATTCAACATTATACTACTGATGTATAGTTTGACAAAGGCAGAAATAATATTTTCTTGGGGCTTTTTTAGCCATTCAGCCACCCTTTGACATTGTAACTTCCCCTGGTCAATATGCTACCAAGTGGAACCTACGTTCGAGTTTTCCTGTGGAGACTATGTCTCTCCGGTGGGTGTTACAGCCAACATCAATCTACGGAGCCCAAAAAATAGGCACTGATCTCGCGAATACAAATTTACACCTTGGTTGTGTGAAGAATATGTGTTTTTCTTGCTCAAAGAATTCAACAAGTGGTCCAGACGGGGGTTGAACCTGGGACCCGAAAAGCACGTCCTACCTCACAAAGAAGAATATATTGATACAATATTTGACTTTACATGTATTCATGTAATAACAGTACCACACGGCATATTTGCAGAACTATTATGCTACCTACCACAAAGAAGAATATATTGATTCAATAGTTGACCTCCTTCAGATAACAGTACCACGAGGCATATTTGCCGAAATGTTATGCTAGATTTGATATAAATATAATCGCAAGGTTATAATGTAATAAAGTTGATTTCAAATCAATCACCTACTGGGCCTGTTCGATATAATGATATTAATACCGTCTGTTTGCATGTATGATGATATGTTATTCCGTTTCATATATCATAATGTTTATACCGTTGTAAGATTCCAGGTATCATCCTTGCTATGTAATGCCAAAACTTCGAACTTGTCGGAGTTCATAAGGTTGATATATATTAAATTTGACGGTAAACTATGTTGTTTATATATACCTGTAGATTCATTTAACAACGCCGTAGGTCTTTAAGATTTCTCTTTGCACCCTCTAACATAGGAGATAATCAAGCCCAGAATAAAATCAAGCTACAATTGAAAAAAAGTTATGCTATTTGATTGATAAAATATATTATCTAGTCGGGTGGCCAGACTACAGGTCTTGAGATATACATGCTTGGAGGTGGTATTGCTGACTTGGACATTGGTTTTAGACGTTGTTGCTGTTAGAGTTATTATTTGTAATATAATTCGAAGCTTACTTCATAGATCGCTGGCTTAGAATAAGAAGGTCGTACATGTAAGTGCCACTTACGACCTTATAAGACGAATGCATATTTGAAATCTACATTATAATGCGCTTCTTATGAGCCTATTTTTTTCCAGAAAATGGGAACTTGTCATGTTGACCAAACTAGAGTTGCAAGGCTTGTTGTTTACCATAAGTTAAGAGTGACTGTTTTTCTTGTGTTCTCAAAATATTGATTTGGTTCTTACGACCTTCTCATTGTAAGCTTGCGAGATATTAGGCATATACATATAAACGGAAATAATAAGGCCATGCATAATTCGGCGACCAAGATAACCGGGTCTTCTCATCGGTCTGATTCCAATTATTCATAATTTCTTCTTATGACTTAATGGGGTTGGAACGAACGTAAGATATTCGATCAAGCAAATCAGTAACGTTCATGCAGCTGTAATGCAATATACCAACTAGTGCATTTAAACTTCGATATGGAGATGACCCTCGAAGTCATGCTATTGACATCAAGTAAAAAGCAAAACAACATAAAATGTTCCCACTTTCGAGGCTTGATGGTCGTTTCGTTAAAGCATACAACTCAGAGCGGACGGCCGGTTGGTTATGTTATAGCAGGTTGTTGAGCTGCACGCTTACCATGCACTGACCGGGCGGCTTTTATCACATTAGAACTATGCGCATCTTAACAAAAAGCGACTGACTCATTCGAAATATGTGAAAATTAATAAAACTCTTTGTCATAGTGGTTTCTTTATACAATGTACGTAATTTGGTTTTAAAGATTGTTGGTTTAAACAATATTTATTTCATAACATGTTATATATAAACTAAAATTATATACAAATCAAGGATTGAGTAGAAACCTCAGCTTGTTGTCCATTAAGTAGACGATTGGCAATGATTTGGTACACTGTATTTTTATTGCTATAGTTGGCAAATACTTGAAGCACGCCATATCTAATGTCCATTACATTATATTGTTAAACACTTCATTAGATTGTTACATGGAGAATTGTGAGTGTGCCAAACAAGATTTCCTCCAGACAAACACGCTGTATTAGAAATGGAGTGTGGCAATTCTTTCTCTAAATTATGTTTCACTTGTACGTAACCCTAACTTTTCTCAATTTTACTCTCTCGGGAAATCAAAATGCATTTAATTAGACAGTATTCAAATATACCTAATGATGTCATCATGTACGCTTTTGGTTCTATATAAATATCGTTAACGTATCGATATCTCGGTAGAGAATTATCGCTTTAATGGCATGTACCTATATGTATATATCGGTGGATGAATGTTGTTGAATTAGCGATATATCGGTAGAGGAATATCCCTTATGAATGTACCGATATGTCGGAAGAGAAATATTTATACCGAAATGGCAATAAAGAAATACAATATCGCCTGAGTATCTTTAGAAAGCGTTAGAGGCATATACTGGCTTAGAATGAGAAGGTCGTAACTACAAAATCAATATTTTGAGGGGAAAAAAACAAGAAAAAGTGTTTGACAATCACTCTTTACTTATGATAAAACAAGCTATTTCAACTTCAGTTTGGTCAACATGACACGTTCCGATTTTCCTGAAACAAATAAGCTCATAACAAGCGCCTTATGATGTAGATTTCAAATATGCATTAGTCTTATAAGGTCGTTAGTGGTACTTACTAGCTTCTCTAAGCCAGGGGCTTATTGTCATTATATCGAGACGATGATTCATATCATTTCATTTTCCAGTAGCCTCATAGTTTTCGGAATAGCACGTTCGAGCTTCAGTGGATTACATAATATGTTGGACATGCATCGAGTCACTTTCATTTTGTCAAATACGCTCACCTTTATGTACACTGCCAACTAGTATAATGTTGATTACTGACAATTTTGCATGTAGTAAACAATCAGATGATCTTATTGCTACAATATATTCGTGTCTATGAAACATATTCTTTGGAACATGTACATTTCAAGTAAGCCTTAAAAAGGGCCTGATATCATTATTAGTCAATCCTTTTAAAAGATAATTATAAAATATCGCTTTTTTATCGATCTATCGATCGAAGAGCAGTTGACGAAAAGAGCTTTTTTCTGATATAAGATTTCGTATCAAATGTTCGTTTATGTTGCACAGATACTTTTGGACGAAGAAAGCAATTGCTTAACAGAGATAACGCTCATAATTTATTTCAAAGTTAGTGTAACCTTGAAGCTATTGTGTTTATAAAGTCATACAGGATACTGATACAAAACAAAATGTCAAGGCATGCACCGTGTGGTACAAAGGCATACGCCGTCATCCAGATACAATAACATCACGTTTGTGTTCGGATTTTAACGATTCGATCTGTATCTCTAAGGCGCTTTATTTAAACAAACCCTTGTTCTCGTATACCTTACAAACGTTCAAATGATTCCGATCTACGGCCATTGCTGTAATCAGTTGATTGTTAATTAAGGATATTTAATATCATATGCTGAAACAGTTAGAGCATACTAAATATTGATCTTCACAACGTAAGTCGAAGACAATTATGAATTGAGATAATAGGTACATTGGTCGTATTAATTACATTGTTATCGTTAATGAATACCTAACACCGGATATTGTGCGTCAACTCTATCTGATCGGCATAACAAGTCATTTCGCTCTGAAAATGGATTTGACTAAAGTATCAAAAGCTTGTACTATCGTGTGTACATTCAATGCCACATTTTTATACATTTTATGCTTAAAACTATTCGCATCGGTGCAATTGATCACACTTTAGGTAGGGGCGATTATGTTGGGTTTACTTAAAGTGTATAGAGCTATATTCTAACAGTCATTCAATGTTGCAATGATTAGTATGATACTAGACTACCTTAATTGCAAATTAAAACTTTGTACGGGTTCCGTGTACTTTGATTCATTCGTCGAAAAATAGACGATTCTTATAGTTTCATAGGGTGTTCTAGAACACTTTCGCATGAAAATGGACAGTTTGCATGTCCAATAAATCACAGAGAGAGTTTCTGTTAAAACTGAAGCGAAACATGATCTAATGGATATGAAAGCATAATTGTTTTTCAGTTTTTTAAACGTTTAAAAAAATATCTTCCAATAAAGCTCTATACACTTTTACGCGAGGAGAAACAATTAAACACGATTTCATCCTTGGACTATTTATGCTAAGTTGATATATATATATAGGGATAAAATATATACGAGTGTATTTTCGAATAATTCTTTGTACATGGAACCGTCCAGAAGCCAATTATGGTGAGGTCGTTGAACGTGTTATTTGAAGACAAGTTGTTATGTTTTACCTTATTTTTGTTCATTACGACCCAAATGATCTGTGGCCAATGCCTATACGTTTAAACACGTATTATTACATTGTCAACTAACGTTCAATCATTCCTATTTCAGGCAATAAATGGTAATGACGTCACGACAAGTCTGCAGCAAATAAAACCAATTGGAGGTAAGGACGAAAAAAATTTCTTAGAACAATCACATGCTATGTTTCCTATGTTTCATGAAATACAGAACATACACGCTAGTACTGTCTTTTACACTTGATATTATTTAGAAAGAAAAAAATATGAAAAATATATATTTGAGGAGGATATATCAGGCCATACGTTCTGATGGTACGTGTGTTCGGACGCGGCATATTTTCAAAAGAGGCACACATGTTTGGATAACCGGTTATGTTCGGCTAATATAAGTCATTGTTTCGATCAGACGAATGATGCTATTTTATTTATATATAATATTTAAAAACAACGCAATACTGGTATTAACTACCACAGTGAAAATAGTATTTATTAATTTATCCATTTAATGTCAGTCTGAGATTCAGAACAGTAGACCTATCATTAATAATTTGACTTGTCGTTAGCTTATCTTAAATAACTGCGTTTAATCTGTAGTCAGAATGTGCATTTTCTACATTATCTAAACGTTGTAGCGAGAGGAGAGAATGTATATTACGACATCAGCTATATCTCTCTCTCATCTTGTATGGCAGCACATTATCTTGTAGCAACATTTTAGCTCTGTCTGCACGCCCAATCAATCAAACATTACATTGTGTTCATTCCTGTATCACGCGACAATGCTTGTAACCTGGTTGATTTAACGAGTTCGTTTTTTATTTAACTTGGTTGATGTAAAGAATTACCCGGCCATTTATTGGTATGGTGCACATGTTTTCAAGCACGGGTAGTATCGTGGTACTTTTTTCATTTTATTTGAAAATTTAACATTTATTGGAAGCATATTTTGCTTTTGGCGGAAACCTCTTACAAGAACGGGTGGTACGGTGGCATTTTTGTTTTGTTCATTTTGTTTAAACATGTAATATTTACTGGTAGCTTCTTGCAATTTTGGCCGAAACTTTTTCCGACATGTTTACGGAAGAGCATAGTATGTTACTCGACCAAGACATATTTTATAAGACTTACACATGTAGAACATATGATATTTATTGTTGTTTACATATTGTTAGGTAAACAGTTAGATTCCGTGTACATGCATTACTAAATACACGTCTTCTATGATAGACATTGGCATAAGTGTTATGTCGTGTTCACGTCATAACACTCATATATAACATCACAATATGTTGTTATTTATCTCTTTCCGAATTTGAGGAGTATGGTATTATTATATTCGTAACTGTAAAATCACTGCAGTAACTTTTTATCAGTATTAAATTTGTGTATTTCTGTAGAATGCAGTTTGGTTGGAAACGTAAATTCGTGAATAACAGAAAATGTTTCGCAATTAACAGTCTATCGTGTTGTTCTTTGTCATTTGTGAGATATTTGTTTATATTAGTGATATGTAAGACAATGCTTTCGATGGAGTGACATACATATAATAAAAATACGCATGACTATAAATACGTCTGTGAATATAGTAAATATACATTTATTTTGTCATAATGTATTATTATGTCTGTCTATGATTTAGGACAATACATTCCCTGTAGCGTATACAAATACAGTAAATACGTTTAAAAGACCTTATCTAAATGTTGTAGTTAGATTCCTAGGAGAAAATTGCTCGAAATTACATAACAACAGCAGTTATGTTTCTCTTTCATATTGCATGACAGCATATTATCTTGTAGCAACATTCTATCTTGGCTCTGTCTGCACGCCCGATCAGTCATATAGTGTATTGTGTTTCATTCTTGTTTCAAGCGACAATGCGTTTAATCTAGTTACTTTAGCGAGTTGGTATTTGTTTATTAGACTTGGTTATGAAAACCTGATCACTGTGTTCGTTTTGAAACACGTCTGGTATGGTGGTTCTTTTGTTGTTTTTTAAACTTTATTTTAAATTTTAACATTTACTGATTCTTTGAATATGGGTGAAAACCTCTTCACATATTTTTACGAAGCACAGTTTGCTGCTTGGCCAAGATATATTTTCTTCTAAGACAAAAATAATATGTGATTTTTATTGTGATTTACATATTGTGAGTTATGCGAATAGATTCCTTGTAAAACACCCGACGTCTTCCTTGATAGACATTGATATAAGTGTTATGTCGTGTTCAAGTCATAACAACCATATCAAACATCATAACATGTTATTTGTCTCATTCCGAACTTGAAGTATGGTATTGTCGTCTCCGTTACTGTAACATTACTACTTTTTATCAATATCGTATTTGTGTATTTCTGTAGAATTCAGTTTGGTAGGGACTATAAATTCTTGAATAACAGAACGTGATGCACACTTAACAGCCTACGGTTGTGTAATTCTTGATGCTGAATATTCGAGAGGATATGGCGGAAGTATCTCATCACTTAGCTGTTCACAATCAACGAAAAGTTGTTCTCTTCGAATAATAATAATTACTTTATAATTCTCTGGCTTAGAATGAAAAGGTCGACCTTATTAGACTCATTCCATTTGAAATCTGCACCCTGGGTCCATTTTCATGAAAATCTGAACTTGTCATGTTGACAAAACTTAGATAGGTTAATAATATATTAAGTTAAAAGTAATTTTCCGACCGATTTTCTTGTTTTCTCAAAATATCAATTTTGTATTTACTAACGTCTCATTCTAAGCTATTGACATGTAATATATATATTAAATGATACATATTTGTTTTTTATATATAAAACATTTGGGCCATTGGTAAAATGTCGTGCGTGTGTGCTAATGTGTGCAGATACCCTTCAGTCTATTTCCGTGCTACATCAAATAAACACGAAACTAGCGGTAGTTGATATCATATCATTCTATACTGTCTACAGTTCTTAGCAAAACCATTGTACGGATTACTTAGTTCAAACAAAACATACCTCAGGCTAAATGTAGCGAAAGCTCACACTGTTTAATGACAATTAGCTATACAACGATAAGACTCCCATGGATTAGACATGAGAGGAAAGTAAAGTTATTGCATTTTGATTACAGAAAAAATATCAACTTCTTCTATACATATGTTGATCTTTTTTGCATTAGACCATGCTACTAAAATGTTTGCGAAAATTCCTATCTACCAACTATAATGTTCAGTAGTGTAATATCCAATGTATAATGGTTATGTCTTCAAGTGAGGGCTTTATCAGCATATGACTAATAAGAGTAAAATGTGTACATACTATTCTAAAAAATAAAGTTACCAATTTTCGGGGGCTGTTTTCATCAGTTTAACCACCCTTTGATATTTTACCATCCTCGTATCACTTAGCTACATAAGGACACCTGTGTTCGACTTTCTAGGTGGGTGTGTAGCCATTATGTGTGGTCCAGGCGGCGGAGGTTGAACCCGAGAGTTTTCGATCCCGAAGCGTGCGGCCCACCCATAAGCCATCGCTCTCCACATAAAATAGTTTTGTATCAATCCAACCTACTCAACAATTTTCTGTGGTTTTTGCTTTTGTGAGTCTCTTTACATTTTGGCGAAAATTTTAGTATCTTATATCTTATAACAATATTATCTTATTTAAGGATGTTTATATCATTAATACATTTCTATTTCAGTACTGGACTATCCTACTGACCTGGTACATAATGCGATGTGGTTAGATGTGTCTATGTGTCCGAACAACGGAAGTCTAAAGATAGTTTGGAATACAAATACCACACAAGGTATGTTTACGGTTTTTAAAATATCAGAAACCACCTCCGTTAAAAGTTCAGCAACTGTATTCACAATACTTTATCACATATATCACAATGAAACAAATAATTGTGTTCTAGTTTCCAGTTCTTGAACAAAGCAATGTACATATCTTATACAATTTTATGCAACGAAAACATGGCTTACGCCTATCATTACATACGAAAAAAAGGTTCGTAAAACAAATCAATGCAGTCTGTATTAAATGGTCTCACGTTATAGACACTACTCGTTCTTTATCATTTTAAACAGCGAAAAACAGGAAATAAAACAGACACACTAGCATCCATTATCTTCCACTTTCTGAGTAGTATTGAAATTCTCTTGAACGATTTATCATTTCACAACAGGGAGCTTTATTTTTATCGGTAAGTGATTTTATTGTTGTATCTCGGTTAATCAATGTTGTCTCTAGTTGTAATATACCAGTTGTCAGTTCCATGTTCGGTTCCTTATAGACGAGAACATCTCCTTGGTAAATAAAGAAGCTCTGGTTGGAATAACTGAAGCAATGGTGGGTTATATTAGAACACTGAGGTTTAAATTATCGTTGGTAAACTCGTAGCACTCACTGGTTTGTAACCCAGGAGCACCTATCACTTTTTTGTTTATAACCCAGAAGCACTTATAACTTATTGGTTTGTAACCCAAAAGCACTTATCACTTATTGGTTTGTAACCCAGGAGCACTTATTGGTTTGTAACCCAGGAGCACTTATTGGTTTGTAACCCAGGAGTACTTATTGGTTTGTAACACAGGAGCACTTGTGGTATAGAAACATTGGTCGGTAACATTGGAGCACCGATTAGTAACACAAACAAAGTGTACACTGGTTGGTAACACGGGAACATTTCTTAGTACTTCATGGACACTGGTAAATTACACAAGTGTATTGGTTAGTACTGCTGGAGAATTAATCGTGACATACTGCAATATATGTCTGACACAATGAATACCCAAAGGATATAAAATGGAATATAAATACTTAGTCTGTTGAATTGATATGGTATGAGACATTGTTACTTACTTCTGACTACATTATAACAGTAAACTAGACTGATCGACATTTAATCTGATTTTCATTTCTCGACATATTTCAGACTGTCTGGTACAGTTATGCTACAAGATGAATGCGGTACTAGATGGTAGGCATATTGGAACTGCTTGTTACGACTTAAAGTTACCTAGATCTCAAAATCCACTGACTGTGGTACGTTCTGTATGGTATTATGATATCAGTATATAAAATGTACATGCATATTAGTTAGGCCATGTATACGAATCCCTGACTGTGGTACGTTCTGTTTGGTATGGCGATAAATAACATCAGCATTTATATTAGCTAAGCCATGCATATGAATTGGATCATACCCGAGTAAACTTACCATTCAGTAACAGTAACGGAATTTCTCAGAGTAGCTTAATGTCGCCTAAATATTTGTTCGTGCGTTCAGACGAACTAACCAGCCAATATAATTATATTCATGTATGCTTCGGATCGCATTGTTACTCGCATTGTTGCAAGGCTCTCTACAATCTACAACGTAAATAAGACATAATAATATGTGTATTAATTTAGTCATTTATTGACTTCAGTCGTGCTGGTTCCCTATGACTCACTTCAACGATCGACCAGTCATCAACACATGGGCATTATCACATGATCGCAGTAGTACCCGGCACTACGCTGGTCATCTGAATACAGCTCTCTTAGGTAATCCTTCTAGTATAAATAATTATATTTCGATTTAAAGGTAAAAATGGGGATGAAACCACTGACTAAACAAGCTGCTTAAGCAGTCCGTATGCAATGTGCATCCATGTAAATAATTCAACATCTCAATTATAAGACCGCCTAACCGCAATGGTGGTACCTTTGAAAGCTGTCTTCTTGGAATGTTCGATCTCTGTACCTTTTCTAACGAAAACTTTGAGCAATGTGTCAGTTTCATTATCGCGTTGACACGACATGAGATTACGCTTTTTTATATACATGACTAAGTCTCTCGTTAATGTAGAAGAAATGTTAAATGGCTCCCTAAGACAGACCAGACTACAGTACATACATTGTATATTGTTGTATTTTATAGACCCTAACAGACCATGTGGCGATGTATGTGAAGTCACAGCTTTACTGATACCTACTATGATGTCTTGTAACCACACTGGTTCCATTAAATACGACAAGAATGTGCGCATCAAACGTGTCACATTTGTTCAACACGATGACTATCGCAACGAGTTGAATATTTTGCAAGAGGTAACATTCTTTTTAGTAGACCAGTTATAATAAAGCAAGCATATAAATATAAACACGTATATGTCAATGGTGAAAATGTGTGTGTCTGTACAGCACAAGGTCAAAATAAGTAATAAGTTATACATACGTGCATAATCATGATTGTCTTACATCACATCCAATCTCAATGTTATCTACATTAGTTATGTTAAAACTTACGATAATGTTATGTATGCATTGATCCCGTATCTGCGTTATTCTCTTCTATTTTGTAGGTAATAAAATAACTATGTCACTGGCTTGATATGAGAAGCTACTAACAACCGTATAAGACGCATGCATATTTGAATAATGCATCTGAATGAGACTGTTTTCATAAAAATCGGAACTTGCCATGTTGACCAAACTATAGTTTAAAAAGTTGATTTTTCTATAAATAAAGAGAAGTTTTCATACTTTCTCAAAATACTGATTTTGTATCTGACCTTCTCATTATAAGCCAGCGATGTGTACTATTGATTAAAGTTTTGTTCATCTTATAGTCTGAAGACACGTTCCAGTATGTCTTGAACTGTTCACATGCGGGAGATGCAAATATACAGGTAACCATTTCGTGCATTGTTTTAATAATCTTAGATTTAATAAATGTACATTCGTCTTGAAAGATCCTGAAGACATTATACTTTTATAGTGTCTGTATTCTGTTAATAAACGTTAGCTCATCAAGGAAAATGCTGAACAGGTGATGGTTTTATAATTCGTATATAATTTTAAATTAAAAAAGTTCGTGTATTGTTCTTATACATATACGCTAATATTAACTCTTGTATTATTTTGATAGACGTAGTGTGTTCATCTAGGACAGTGCTGAACGTATCATGGTTTGACGTTCGTGTATTCTTAAATAATCGTACACTCACTCAGGAAAATGTGGAACACCTGACAAACATATATTTGTGGTCATGTTGACAAGATTTATAACTACGACCAGTCTACAATTTTTATTTTTATTTACTTCTACGTTGATGTGAACTTTATATTATGCTTATACGTGTTATGCACACGATGTAGATACAATTTATTGGTAGTTTAAATAATTCACTTGTGCCGAGACACGACAACTCTCAGATACATGTTTGTAGTAATCAAAATTTCACACTGCGTTGTCTACCCTGTCTGCTGTGTAGCTACAACAATTCGTCGTAATTATGACCGTATTTATGTTTCAGGTATTGTATGTTATCAGAGATCAGTTCTGTTTAAAGTATCAACCAGTACGTGTGATGTGTGCAGATTGTGATAATGGTAGGTATTCCAAATATGTCGCTGGCTTAGAACGTGTCGTGGTGTTCCTGATTTCTGTGCTCGGCTGGTTGGGTTGAGTGCTACCATCCCTGTCGGATTTTCTCATACCTTTATTATAAGACTATTGTATATTTGCAACTTACATCATAGGGAGCTTCTTATGAGCCTATTTTTGTGAAAATCGGAATTTGTCATGTTGACCAACTGAAGTTGAAAAAGCTTGTTTTACCATTAGTGAAGAGTGATTGTCAGACCGTTTTTCTTGTTTTCTAAAAATAATTGATTTTGTAGTTACGACTTTCTCATTCTAAGCTAGCGATGTGTACAAAAAAACTCAATTAATTTACTTTAAAGTCCCATTAACGCTCAAAAGCAGTCATATTATGTGCACAAAATGAGTTACTTATCGAGAATGTATTATGTTTTTATAAATATTGATTACTGTGCAACAATAAGTTGACTAACACAATATGGATAATTCTGGCCTTTCATTCTGATGTTTTGTTTACTGTTATACACGCCGAGCTTATTTTCGTCAAGTACCGAGTGCACGCGAGCGTGAAGTTATTCACATACGTGGGCGAGTACTAAATCACGGTGTCCGCCGGTATCTTTTTGAAACTATAGAAACTGTCGGTATCGCTGGTTAAACATACTGTGTATTGCCTTGTAAAGAGTAGATTTTGTTATAACTAAGCTTTGGTGGGATGGTTGGTATTACTGATTCACAAACATTGTGATAGTTTTCTATTTAACTATGTGCTACTTGTATATTACACTTTTTCATTTGTTAAAGCCAACGCTTCTTTGCGGCAGTTTTTAACAGGATTGACAGAAATTAAAATATTCATAAAATATTTATACTTATATTTTAAACTAAAATGTCTAAGACCTGCCGTCCACTAGGACCGGAAGGGTTCCCGAAGCAGAAATTCGCCAGATCGAGATGTTCGGCATGTCCTCGCGATGCCAGGAACCCTTCCGCATCATTCCACATTCAATCCACATCTTCGGTACGCTTTCTGTGAGGCTTCGTAATCATGTAGACATCCCGAAAGGTTTCCAAAGTCGAATCGATGCCAAAAGCTCCCCGAAGTCGAATCGATGCCAAAAGCTCCCCGAAAACACCGAAGGGATGAGTTCTACACACGGAAGGTATGTCGATTATGTTAAGATCACAAGCCGAAAAGCGAAAAGTTACCAAAGGCACCAGTTGATCGTGGAAGAAGTGATGCCGGGTCATCAGCGTATATCTCGAATGGCAGCGGATGCGATGCCGTCAGTTTACCAAGAGGTTCAGATAGTAGTTCGGCATCGTCTATACACTTAACCAAATTTCTAATTGGCCACCCTAAAACAACAGTATGTCATCTGATAGATTATATCAATAAATCTTAAGCTGTGTAATTTGTTCATTCCACGCACTAATTTATCAATTTCCGGAATAAAATGGCTTAATCATGTAAAAATCATCCATGCGTAACGGCAAATATTTTTTGCACGTTGGTCTCGTAAACAGCTTGGAATATTATCGTACTTGTTATATGAATTTGTTCCCTGTTAATTGACTTTTCTTAAAAACACTACAATTTGTGAGAATGAGCCATGTGGAACGCGCTCATGACGTCAGATTCATGCATACATTGAACGAATTTCTGATTGGCCACGTGTCTTTATAAATAAGTTTTTAACAAATTGCTTTTAGAAGAATACAATTAATCGAAACCTCGATACTGTCCAATTTTATTGATAGAAAATAAGTTCCTCGCACTAATTCGAGCTAAACCTCATGTTATTATATATATCGCATTTTTCAAAATGTCGTTTTAGCATACATGTCTGGATTTTTGTCATTCTGGCACCCTCAGCGCGCCCCATGTTACTTATTCTCGCCAATATTCATTCTTTTCATTAAATGAACTTGAAAAGTTCCCGAAACGAGCATGTTGCAATATGCATCCCTTCCGCATAGTACCGGGGTCTAGTTGACGTAAGGTATAAAACATTATTAAATAGACACTTTACTTCTCAATATATTATATTATAACCTAATGAAAACAATGTACCCTTTAATTCACCCGTGATATATTACACTCGATTACCCTATACAATATAGTGCAATAGGATACCGGCGATTACCAGTACCGGAGGATACCGGTTGGCATTTGACTTTCATTTAAATGCATATACATTTTGTTTGTACATGTACTCGCATAAATTGGTCATCAATATATGTGTCCTCGATATATTACGGAACTTTACGTACTGTCTTCGGAACGACCCGTCGATTTCAGATTGTAAACAAAGGAGTATTTTGTGTGGTTGACAAAATACTCCTTTGTTTACAAATTGACGATTTGCGGAGATTATTATTCTTAGGATAATAGTCAACATAGATCAAATATATGCTGATTCTATGCCATTTGGGGAGCTCTGTAACCTGCCAATGTTTCACGGTCTTATTTGTTAGTAAAATATTGCTATTTCTGAGACTTTATGGGACTTTAAATGTTTTCTCCCTAGAATAATATGTCTAATCAAAAGGAACTAGATATTATAACATATCGCTTCTGGTGTCATACGCCACCTATGTGTGTACTTCTAACTGTGATTGTTTAGCAGCACACTATCAAGTGATAGACATACCCAGTATACTGCAAAATTCAATTTCGAGGATTTGGAAAAAAATATTTTGGCTATTTATTAAAATCGTTGGTTGAAAGAAACATAATATTTTGTGTGCTCAAAGTGTTTTGTTAGCTTTAATTTTGCGATCTAGTGCATCTGCGAAAACAACGCATATTTATCCACCAGGAATATAAATATATAAGCAACATTACAGTAATGGTATCTTGTGTTCTTCTTATATACGAGCAGGTTCTGTGAGTCCCCAGGTTAATGATGAAGGTGAGACATTTGGAACGTTTGTATCGTACGGTTTAATCTGTATGATATCGTTCGCCATCATCATCGTATTGATTGTTGTAGGTAAGTGGAACATCATAATCGAATCTCAACAACACCCCACTGATAATGGTGTTCCCTATGTTTATCAAAGCGACTCCTCAATTTTTAATATGAAAAAATGGGTTTATTTAATGTATCACTATTTGTATTGTTATATTTGGGGCCGATGACCTTTGATATTTTGAAATCAACTTTATTATTTAAAAGATCTACTATTTTCTTATAAAATTATTTCCCTTTGCACCCTCAAACATTTTATACTCGTGCTCAGAATAAAATCTAGCAAAAATTAATAAACAAATCAAGTTATGCTATTTGATTGATCAAATATATTATTTAGTCGGGTAGCCAGACTAATGGTGGTGTAACGTTTACATAGATTGTTAAAACAATTCGGTCTTAAAATCAAATAAATGCATGCCAAATTTTGTTTGAGCTATCTACGAAGAAGACAAGTTTAATTTCTGACTGTAATAGCATTATTTAATGCCAAACAGATAAGAACCGTCATCACGAGTAATGTTAGAACCCTCTGCATTTTAACATGAAAAGAATACCGTCCCCTGAAGTCAGAAATTAACCTATTGAACACTCTTCTTAGATGTAATTTCTACGTAGAATATACACCCAACCTAACCTAACTTATATCAACAGGCATTTGTTGTTAATTATGTTAAACATGGTACTTTGTTTGCTAGTACTTGGATACGTAAAATTAAGCTTGTTTACATCATAAGGTGTTCGGTTATATAATTCCCGCATCACTTCCATCATGTAATCAGACGTCAGACTACTTATTTTCCATCTTTGTCGTCTTATTACACAGCAATTGTTGTTGTTAAAGATAACCAAATGAAACAGCTGAGGTTAGAATTCTGCTGTTAATTCTGTCAAAATATAATTTAATGGACATATTTTAACTTTGATGTATACATTAATATCAGAGCAACAGATAAGTGGAGTACTTGAGTAAAATACCGCATTCATTATTTTACGACACTCCAATTGTTTTTCAAATGTATGAGTAACATCACCCAATAGAAATCGTTGAAACTCAATCGAGAAACTCAATTGTGAAACCTGCTCTTTATGTTTAAAACATAGGAAAATACATTTCACCCAAGAACACTTAATCATTTACCCAATTAAGAACGTTGAATACCCACTATGTTTTAAATATTGGAAGTTAGTAATCAATTATACGAAAACCTTATATGTAGCTCTGCATGATTATATTATGAGTATTCTTTTCTCCATGATATAATTAATTCAAGTAGACACTAAAGCGAGTCACGAACGAGGAGTGCATTACCTTAGTTCAATATATACTTGGCAACTTTTCTAAGTCCTCACTTATATTTTGGTATATAACTTTGTCAACCATGTTTATATCTCAATGAAATTTGGTTATACTATGCGTCAATTATCAGTTGTCAAAATTGTACAAGAAAAAGTTGAGTTTGATATGCATTAATTAAATTGAATCAATTTTCACATATCAACCAAGGGAGGTAAAAGTCACAAATTCATATTTTGATATATTTGATGACCACTGTGTAGTTTGATTATTCCACTTGCAGTCATGGGCACGAGTCATAAGCATTGTTGAATGTATCAATTTGATGATTTTTACCATTTGTACGTAAATTGAAGTCACGTCTCCCAAAAGCACGATATACGTCATAACGTCACTTCAATACCAAAGTCTCTCGCAACCAGCATAGTTAATCTGACAAACAATACGTTTACCTTTCTTTATATACTAATAAACACGTTTACGTTAAAAAAATCAACCAACCAGAGATGTTTTGGGTAATTATTCGTACATTTCGGCAGAATATACCACTATGCACATTAAAGACGTCACGTCATCTTTGTTCTGTCATCATCTGACGCATAACTGTTCACAGGTAACGGTATCGTTGAAAAAGAAAACAGAAACGAAAAAAAAATTATTTTTGAAAATTTATATTTTTCTATCAAGGTCAATTTGTACAGAAATTCACGAGCCGGTTCGAGAGGTGCAGTTTGTTTTTAATAAAAAAACTGCTTTATGCATACCAATTATCTATAAAAGGATGTGTGTTTACACAAACAATGTTATGGGATGAATGTAAGCCAAAAATTAACTTCATATCACAAAATCCATTGCTTAAACGTTAACTTTAACTGTCGCTGGTGTAACACATTGTGGGGGACGGCCATATGGATTTGTGTTGCCTGCACCATATGAATCGGCTGTGAAACAGTATCTACATTTTATAGTATAACTTTTTAATTATTTGATCAATTCTGATAAGATCTGGCATATAAATACTTTAAACATTGCTGTATATGAATATGATCAGTTTATGAAGATATTGATAGTCAAATTTTGTTTTTGATTGATTAAAATTCTGGTTCATCTAGAACAAATAAACCTTCATAGAAAAATATAAATTTTCAAAAAAAATTTTTTTTTCATTTTCAACGATACAGTTACCTGTGTAACTGTTATGTTATAATTAAAATTTCGAATGTTTTTCAAACGGGGTGCGTCCATGGGCATAATTCGGAAGTGTTTGGAACAAATTATGTGTGCGTGTAATTGCGTGGAGGCAGAAAAACATGAAACGCACGTGCATCTCGGACCAAACAAACCATGTGACGTATGGCTTGTTTCTGACGCGGATTATTTTGATTGTCTTGTATAAACTTTACTTGAGAAATTTCAGAACGTTACTCATTTATAATATAAAGTTATAAATCAATGAAAATGAGGACTTAGAAAAGTTGTTAAGTATATTACTGATTCATTTATTGAACATTTCAGTGGTACAGAATAGAGACCGGCTTACAAATTACTGTAGAACTGCTAACCGAGGTACGTGGGTGTGTTGTTTTCCTGTTATAGTGTTCTGGTCAGTTTATTTTTCAGAACTATTCTACGCGTTATGATTGTTAATATGTATGGAAAGAAAAAAACTGTTGTGGCAGAGCTCAAACAATTTACAGATAGTAAATTCCCCGACTTTGAACTTTTCCTTATGCCATAGTTGACAAATTATTGGTCATCCATTCAATTAATACGATGAACATAATTCTGCTGACTACAAAGAGATCTGTCAACAAGAACCATAAACTATTCCTTGCTTGGTGTGATTAAGATCATCCTAGTTTAACAACAATGTTTCTTTTTGTTTCCTGTCATTCCTCAAATAAATATCTCAAGTCGCGGACTTTTTCTTCATACGTATTTGAATTAGATATTTCCTGACGTATTTCTCAAAATAGATATATATACATTTTGTATTTTCTTTAATTTTCTCTGACCCTGGTAACCCTTGTATGCCTTTTACTTATACATGATGTATGTCTGTGTGAATTATCTAGATTTACAATGTGGTTTCGTTAATACAGACAAATAAGTCATTCGATAAATTTGTAATGTGATGGATATCCTTCATAAAGAAATTGAATTGTTTGTGCTATTCATACTCACTCTCCATGCACATTTGGCAATTCAAAAAAATAATAATATACGTGTATGTATGTGTGTATCGTTAGATGGACAATATTGATTCTAGCGCTTGGCTAATACTGAACATAATATAGGTTAGGACTCTGAACAACATTGCGTCTTTAATATTGTCTGTCAGAGAGGAACTGAGAGGAACCGTATCTAATATTTACATAATTTGAAATCTGATACGACAATGATGAGGAAATTGGACATACTGATTTGGCTGCCTATTGTGCTCGCTTCAATAAATCTGATAGGATGTTAGAATTACGTCTCGTTTCAAGATAACCGCGTCGGCGGTTCGCAGTTATCCACGTGTAGAGCGCTTGTATGATATCAGGGGTTCTCTCAGCTCATGTCAAAACAGTGCCCATTTCTTGAGGTTCAACATGAAATTGAAACACTTGCTTCTATTTCTTAATTTAAATGGTGTTGAGCTTGATAAATCTAAGTTAATAAATAGATAATTGCTTTAGCGACATAAAATTAGTAAGCCTACATTTGTAAATCGCGTAGCTAATAATTGTTTTATTATATATATGTTCACACTCCCAACTGTTTATATGTCTAACATTTTACGTGATTGTCCACATCTAGCTTGAAATGGAATAATTATAACACTCACCATATTACTTGAAGCGAGTGCAATAGGAAGTCAAATGATAACAAAACACATGCAATATGTATTTGTGGTATATACTGTTTCTTATGTTTTCTGTTATTGGCTGTTTAAGTCCAGCACCGTCTTCACTCTCCGATTCGTCCTTGTCCTTTTGGGAATATACACATATTGAGTGGTACATTAGTCTTTTGTTATTTTCCTGATACAGATATGGACCCTGAGACTTTTCCAATGAATCCAAACAACACGCGGCGTAGAGGTAAGTCTGAGATGTTTAATGTCATTACAAAAGCTTAACACATAGTGTCTGCTTAGTTGTAATACGTTCGATCAGGATTGCGATTTTTTGTGTCATCCGAAGCTCATGCCAGAGACTGAATACAATTGTTCACTTCTTTAAATCTTGCTGGATCCTCGTTTTTTTCAGCAAAAAAGAGAACGATGAGACTGAAATACTATCTTGATGAATAATAGTATTAAGCAATCATCAACCCTAATAGATCTAAATTAGTTTGAAAACAACATTTCGTTAACGAATTGTTTCATATGAACGTATGTGTACACCTATAGTACATTAAGATTACACTGTTGAATATTCCTTGTTTTGTTCGAATGCTTTATTATGAATGGTCCAGTTTCGAGTTTGACCACATTCGAATAAGAAAAGCAGTGGTCCGATAGAAACTTGTAAACAAATCTCGTTTTCAAAAAATGAAAAATATGGTTTTTGTTTAAGTGACATTTCAAGCTTCTCCAACATCATCAGTCCCTGATAACATGAAAAATAGTCACAGACGTCGAGCAGATTCGACATCATCAGGAGCTAATGGTACAAGCAAAGATGTTCCCGTGAGACCTAGACCACCAAGAGGACAACGTCTACAGCGTAGCGCCACCATGGCATTACTAGAGGTCACAGATCCGGTATACCGGAAAAAGATACTCTGCTTGCCTAGTATCTGGGACCAATTCAGTCGTGACGTCACTAACATATTGAAACAATTGTTTACTGAAGGAGCAAAGGTAACGGCACAGTGTTGCTATGACAGGGATGTGTATCAGCAATATATGACTGGTGATAAATACAGATGGATAGAACATCTGCTCGGTGACAGAGACAGAATCATAGTGTTTTTGTGTTTCACGAACCTTGACAGTGGAGATAAAAGTACAAATGAACTTGATATGTTTGAAGATGTGTTAAGTCATTTGCTTCGTACGCGAAGCATGTCGCACCTTTTGTGCAAAGTGATTTATTTACACCTGACAGATTCGGACGGTTCTCAGTTAGAAAGGAATCATCTAGGTGATAGTTATAGAGTTAACAATAGTGATAATTTTGCAGTGTTTCTCAGAGATACAATGGTAACATGTGGTTTAAAACCCGACGAGGCCACACCGCTGGCACAGACATTATTCCGGTCAACACCATCTGAAGAATTTCTATCATTTATTGGACTGGGTGAACACAAGCCATGGTTAGCTGATGATGCCATGTATGAACGAAATAAATCTGGTAAACAAATGATGACGTCAGTAAGACTATGATCTTCTCTTTGGTGACAGTATTAACATGTGTAAACACGACGAATAATCTCTGGCTTAGATTTAGAAGGTCGTAAGTACTACTTAAGACGAAGGTTGTTACTTACGACCTTATAAGAATCGTACATATTTGACATCTGTATAACAATAATGTCCTTATACGAGTCTATTTTTATGGAAATCTGAACTTATCATGTTGACAAAACTCAAGTTTAAAAACTTGATTTTTCTATCAGTCGAGAGTAATTTTTGACAGTTTCTTTTTTGTTTTCTCAAAATATTGATTTTGTACTTACGACCTTCCCATTCTCAGTCAGCGAATTGTGAATCATGTAACCGTTGTTAACATAGCAACCATTGTAAAACACGACAATCACTGTTCATTACTGCAACATATATTATGAAAAGTACGTCTGTTAATAAGACCTCACGAAATGTTTTCTATTTTGACAATATATAATTTTCGAGTATGCATTCGTAAAATATATGTCTTACTTGTTGTTGCAAAGAGTGACACCATCATAGGCTGGGTTGTGGTATACCATGGGGAATTTGGCAGAATTGACAGGGTGGTAATCTAATTTGTTCAAAATGTTACAATTTTGATATTTTATTAATAGTATCCATACTATCATTTGGTATAGAAAATACAGAGTAACACTGAAATGACAAAATGTAGTTCTCTTTTTGGGCATTATCTTACATTGACTTATAAGATTCTCGAAATGTCAATATATTATTTTGGTAAACTTCGCACATTGTACATTTTGTAAGTCATCTGAAATCATCTATCATTATGAAGTGCCGATTTAAGTTATACTTTTCATGGTGATGTGAGAGTGTTTAAAGGTATTGACTATTTGTATTATCTATATTTATCACAAATGCTTCACCTCATGTTTTAGTGTGCTTTTATTGAGCAGTTATAAATAAGAAACCAACATTTTATAACTGGTATACCTTTTAAGTCGCGTTTGATTTAAGAAAATATCGCGAAAGTTTCGCGACACGCAGCAATACTTGTTCACAGTTGGAGATTCTGTACGGTATGTAAACAAATAACAAATTACCTTTGTTTCAGCTTACAGTCCATGAGATTTTCCTCCAGCCTGCACGAATAGTGTGTTGCTGTTTAATGTTATATTATATGTCAGAATAATTATTATCAATGTTAACATACTATTGCACTATAATAAAAGTATATTTGTAAAAAAGTTAATCAAAGATTATAATAAAAAGCTGCATATTTTTGTTTGGTTGATTGTTTCATTACTTTTTCAACGATATAACGGCAATACAGAATATGTCATCCATAAGACACTTCTAGAAACAAGGCTTTATTTAGACTAGAAATAGTTCACAATGAACTTGAACTGCCATACGTATGTTTGGAAAATATATAACTATTATTTGAAAATTCATAAGCTTACCAGTTGTACAAAATGACCAATACATAACAACAATGACACTTTCATGGTCACCAGCTTTCTACCTTCGAAGTCGGTCCATATCCGTAACCACAATGATGTTTTAAACGTACAGTCTTACAGTACATTTAGCATAATTTAACATTCATAAAACAATAAAAACTGATGAATCGCCATGTGGTCTTATCTTTTTTTATTCAATTATAAACATGAAATTGCCTTTGTTTATGTGCGATAAATGGAACATAAACAACGATTTAAAACTCATGGTTGTTTTGTTTATACAAGTTATTAGATATACTTGAATATTAATTAATACTCACCGATTGACGAATTTTAACCGTACCTTGCACGTATCACGTTCATGAAAGTCATCATTCATCCTTGTGACAACTTGCCAAACATGATTTTTGTTGGCACGGTCGGAAAATGTAAAACTTTTACTCGAATGTTACTGCACATTAATCACACTAATTACTGGTAATTAAGCTGATTAATGATAATAAATAATATAATTTTGCATAGTCACGCATTTTAATTTGTTCAGCTAAGAGTTTTTAAATTAATTTAAATCAAGGTTGCTCCTTTTATTAGACAACTCATCAAGGTGGAGAGAATTTTGAACAATTATTTAGCTACAAGGACAAATCAATGATAAGTACATCTCTTTGAAGTACATTTATTAGCACAATATATGATAAATTTACATTAAAAGCTTTAAGATTTAAGACATGATATAGATAATTGTTCAATTTTATTTTGCACTAGAACACTATTGTCATCTGTTTTAGAGTTATTTTACTTATCATACAGTTGCCCGTGTTTTGATTTTTTCAGTACGTTTTTTCGCTTGGGGTAGGGAAACAAAAATAGCAATTACTCGCTTAACTGACGGTAAACTTTTTTAAAAAACAATCACATGTAGATGTCTTATTGGGTAAATAATAGAACTAAAATGTTTAAAATACAGTCCTCAACACTTTTTATTACGTCCTCACATCCCTAATGTAAAGGTCTAAGTATAGAATTGAGTTTAATAATGACCAATAGACGTATAAATGCTGATCTGATTTGGTTGTTCCCGGGTACTTCAAAACGTATCCCCTCGAACTGTTTGTGTAATGTGTAATACCACATCTCCAGAGAGTCTCGAGTTAACGCATTAGGCTTACAATACGAGGTACTAGTAATAAGGTCAAATGGAACAACGTTTCATAGGCGTAACATAGACATAATGTATTACATCACCCTTGTAAACAAGGACGCTTTGTATTCAGTGCTGGAAATATAGATTGGATCTTTTTAATTAAGAATATGCAAGTAATCAATTAGTTTGTATAAAACAGAATCATAATTAGTATCGTACCACTACGTTCAAGCCACAATACAAACAATAAATTTAATTATCCTTGACATAATCAGTTTGATGATGAATGAATATGAACACTGATGCTGAATATTAATGAAAACATTTGACAGATTTAAAACATTTGGTAGTGCAATTAGTGTTATAAATATGCACATGCATACATCATGAAACAAAACATCTGTCTCTTTTTGCACTATACACTATTTAAAGATCAAAACATTATTCCAGAAAAGTACGGTTGTGCTGGTTTTGGAAGTTAACCTTCATAACAGCCAAATATTGAAGCTCAGGGTTGGTATTCATTAAAGTCCCATTAACGCTCAAAATCAGTCATATTTTGTGCCAAAAATGAGTTACTTATCGAGAATGTATTAAGTTTTTATAAATATTGATTACTGTGCAACAATAAGTTGATTTACACAATATGGAAAATTCTGGCCTTTTATTCAGATGTTTTGTTTACTGTTATACACAGCGAGCTTATTTTCGTCAAGTACCGAGTGCACACGAGCGTGAAGTAATTCACATACATGGGCGAGTACCAAATCCCGGTGTCCGCCGGTATCTTTTTGAAACTATAGAAACTGTCGGTATCGCTGGTTGAACATACTATATTTTGCCTTGTATAGAGTAGATTTCATTATAACTAAGCTTTGGTGGGTTGGTTTGTATAACTTATTCACAAACATTGTGATAGTTTTCAATTCAACTATGTGCTACTTGTATATTACACTTTTTCATGAATTAAATATCTGTTAAAGCCAACGCTTCTTTGCGGCAGTTTTTAAACATGATTGACAGAAATTAAAATGTTTATAAAATATTTATACTTAAAATGTCGAAGAACTGCCGTCCACTAGGACCGGGAGGGTTCTTGTAGCAGAAATTCGCCAGATCGCGATGGTTTGGCATGTCCTCGTTATGTAATGGAACCCTTCTGCACCATTCCGCATTCAATCCATATCTTCGGGACGCCTTCTGTGACGCTATGTAATCATGTAGCCATCCCGAATGGTTTCCAAAGGAAGCCGAATCGATGCCAAAAGCTCCCCGAAAACACCGAAGAGATGATTTCTACACACGGAAGCTATGCCGATCATGTTAAGGTCACAAGCTCAAAAGCGAAAAGTTACCAAAGGCACCAGTGATGCCGGGTCATCAGCGTATATCCAGAATGACAACGGAAGCGATGCCATCAGTTTACCAAGAGGTTCAGATAGTAGTTCGGCATCGTCTATTAACTTAACCGAATTTCTAATTGGCCACCCTAAAAAACATTATATCATCTGATATATTATATCAATAAATCTTAGGCTGTGTTATTTGTTCATTTCACGCACTAATTTATCGATTTCCGGAAAGAAATGGCGTATTCATGTACAAAATCATCCATGCGTAACGGTTGGTGTGAAATTGCTATTTTGCACGTTGGTCTCGTGCACAGCTTAGAATAGTATCGTACTTAGTATCTGTATTTGTTTCCTGTTGATTGACTTTTCTTAAAAACACTACAATTTGTGAGAAAGAGCCATGTTGAACGCGCTCATGACGTCAGATGCATGCATACATTGAACGAATTTCTGATTGGCCACGTGTCTTTATAAATTAGTTTTTAACAAATTGCTTTTAGAAGAATACAAATAATCGAAACCTCGATACTGTCCAATTTTATTGACAGAAAATAAGTTTCTCGCAGTAATTCGAGCTATAAAACCCCATGTTATTACAAATATCGCATACATGTCTGGATTTTGGTGCTTGTACTTGTCATTCTGACAGCCTCAGCGCGCCCATGTTACTTATTCTCGCAAGTATCAATGCTTTTAAATGAACTTGAAGGGTTCCCGAAACGAGCAGGTTGTAATCAGCAATCCTTCCGCATAGTACCGGGGTCTAGTTGACGGAAGGTCTAAAACATTATTACATCGGCACTTTAATTATATCTCAATATGTTATATAATAATATAATGAAAACAAGTTACCCTTTAATTCACCAGTGAAATATTACACTCGATTACCAGTGAAATATTACACTCGATTACCCTATACAATATAGTGCAATAGGATACCGGCGATTACCAGTACCGGAGGATACCGGTTTGACTTTTATTTATATGCATACTCTCGCATAAATTTGTCATCAATATATGTGTCCTCGATCTATTACGAAAATGTACGTACTGTCTTCGGAACGACCCGTCGATTTCAGATTGTAAACAAAGGAGTATTTTGTATGGTGGACAAAATACTCCTTTGTTTACAAATTGACGATTTGCGGAGATTACTATTATAAGGATAAAAGTCAACTTACATCAAATATATGCTGATTATATGCCATTTAGGGAGATCTATAACCTGTCAATGTTTCACGATCTTATTTGTTTGTAAAATATTGCTATTTCTGAGACTTTATGGTACTTTAAGCATTTGAATGTAAAACTTAAATATTTTTTACTTTAGTTCAAAATTTGCGGTGCACATATTTCCTGCATATAGGAAAATTATCCATATTTGATCAGTGATTATGGTAGATCTCTACAAAATGCTTAAAAACAATGAAGATAATCAGTAATATATTGGTTGAATTAATTAACTGAGATACTTAATTAAATTTTTTCAACTAATATACTTTATAAATATCGGCTCGGACATTTGGGAAATTGCAGGCCTAAGATCACGGTAAGTCAACGGATAAAAATATTAGGGCAACAAGAAGACATTTGTACTATTAATATAATTTACGTAATCAATTAATCGTTGGCCTATAATGAGAAGGTCGTAAGTATTACTTTTCGGTGGGGACTTGGACTTTTTATTGTTTCTTTTTGGTTATGTGTGGCCATTGTTCCATGTAGCTGTGCTGTGGTGAAACTGATTTTTGTGCATGGCTGGTTAGGTTGAGTGCTGCCTTCCCTGTCCAATTTCCTCATACCCTTGTACGACCTTATAAGACTGAACCATATTTGGAATCTGCATCATAAGGTACTTCTTATGTGCCCTTTGTCATGAAAGTCGGAACTTGTCATGTTGATGAAACTAAAGTTAAAAAGGCTTGTGTAACCATAAGTAAAGAGTTGTTTTTAGAGAGTTTGTGCTGGTTTTCTCAAAATAGTAATGTTGTAGTTACGACCTTCTCATTCTAAGCCAGCGAAATGATGCGTTGATGAATTATAGACACTTATGTTCTACAGTGTATGAGACATTATTGACAATTTTTAGATATCTGAATGTAAAAAAACAAGTTTAATTTGTTTAGTTTTTAATATATATAACATTGGCCTATATGTAAACATAGAATTAGTGAGTTATGGTTGAAATATATTTGTGCAATAGGTCATGAAGGTTTCCAGTTGGATCGTCGAAAGAGGCATAAACAGAAAGGGATATGGAAGTGAAACAAAGGGTCTAAATTAGGCATTTGATATATAACTTGTAAGTGTTACGACGTATGTATAAAAACCCTTGTTGCCATGACAACCGTTGTATATTTTCAATTTAAATGGCAAGTCCTAAATGTTCTAGACATACGAATATGTTTTCTTTTAAATTTATTTTAACTCTATTGACCTAGTTATGGAATGGTTCGGAATTTGGAAAGGACCAACCACTGATCATTTCTGTGACGTGTGGTTCTATCTATTCAAGTAAGGCGTTCATAGATGTAAACTCATTACAAGAGATTGGTATCGGGCGGAGGACGAACGCATTTACGGACGAATGGTGAGCACTAAATTTCATTTTGTCACAACGTTACAAAGGAGCTTTTCCGAACATCAGTTTTTATTGCATCAGCATACAAAATAATACAATGTTATACTATGGCAGAGAATTTTAACACTCACTCATTAATAAAATGTTACGGTAACTCTTTAATGTGTTAAGTGCTATTTAATGTAGAATTTAGATGCGGTTTGTAAAATATAAATTTTGAAAAAGTCCTCATGTTACTTGAAACGCTTGAGTTGTGTTATTATTTAAACCTTTCGGTCAAGGATTACCCATGAAAGTGCAAGCACCTATTTTCAATGGGGTCCTGTGTTGTTGCTGAAGGGACAGCAAGTGGAAAGACAATGGTGTGATACAAGGTATCCGGGTGCGCTGCCCAAGCTCATTTCGAAGAGACATCTTGGTTCTTTAACGTGTCCGGTGTAAAGCACCGATACACACGAGACTACCTCTGAGTTGCCAACCAGTTCATCTCAAGTTGGGTGGGAAACACAGAAAGCGTTTCAGAAAAGATCAAGTGCCCCGGCCATTGATCGAACCCGAGAACTCTCGATCAGTAGTCAAGCAGGCTATCCGCTCGACCATCGTACCACCACCGCTTGTTTGGATCGCGTCGTATTAACACCTTTTTATTATCTAGAAGCTATATCATACATACAAATTACATATCTGATATATGGAGTCCTGTTCGTACCATTGAAATTTCCAAAAATTTATAACAAGTTTGTATGACTTGCTGCTTCTTTTGCACTTGTTAGAATGAACGTGATCTTGAACACTTCATCTAAAGGGCAGGACGTGTAATATACAATTGGATAGAGCGTTTTTCAAAGTGTTTTTCTCTTCAAATTGCTTTTGGTGGAATACTGAACGTATAACATAAAGAAGCATTACTTTGAGCCTTGAAGTTCAAGAATCAAAAAGAATATCAATCAATAATGCAAATTTGTCATGCAATTAATTCAATATATATTCCATCCCTGTCTTTAACCATAGAATGTTTCGATGACCTTAACCACGATCAAATTCCTAGAACAATCCATTCTGATTATCATAGGCTGGTGCTGTCAGTGACGATGAAAATTTAGTATTGTAAAGTGCAAGTTATTGGGTATAGATAAGAAGATAATCGATCAAAGAAAACAGTATACTAGTATATACATTTTAAAACGGATATGTTAGGAATTACAGGCTGCACTTATCCAGCCACTCACAAATGTCTGTAAGGTGGGGATGGACTGTACATGTAGTAGTAGTTTATTCCAAAGGCGGTTACTCGGGGGAAGAAAGTGTTTATGTGGTATGCAGTTCTGAAATGGGGGACTTGGAAGTTTAGGTTGCTGGTCTGTTTTAGGTGGTCTTCTGAAACTAGATTGTGTTTTATTTTGTAAAGCATAATGAGTGTTGAGTGGTTACTTATATGTTCTAAGTTTAAGTTTTCTAAATGATTGATGAACTCATGTTTGTGACGCTGCTTGTAAATTGGTAATCGTTTTGAATATATCGCACAGCAGATCTTCGTATCATTTCAACTTTGTTTGTATGGTGTTTTACCATGGATTTCAGATAGGTGAGCAGTACTCAACTTGGGGCCGTTGGTACGTTCGTATGCCAGTTCGTTGAATTGTTTGGAATGTATTTTGGTGTTTCTTTGATGAATCGAAGTGTGTTACTGGCCTTTGATACTATATTTTGGATGTGGTTGGTCCATCTCAGGTTGTTGTTAAGGGTCACACCAAAGTATTTTGAGTGTTCACTCGCTTTAAGTTCTATATTATGAGGGGTGTATGAGAAGATAATGTTTGCGGTGGATTCTTTTGTATCACATTTGTCTGGGTTTAATTCTATGGACCATTTCCTTTCCCGACTTTCTAAACAGTGGATATCTTTTTGAAGGTTTTCAGCTGAACATAGGGATTTAATAACTAGGTAAACAATTGTATCGTCGGCAACAAACGGGCTCGATTTTTGATGCTGTCAGGAAGGTGGTTGATGTGGGCAAGAAAAAGACAGGGGCCGAGGACTGATCCCTTTGGAACTCCCGAGAGTACTGGTAACCGATCAGAGGTTTTACCCTTCACAAGGACTTGCTGTGACCTGACCTGTTGCTAAGAAATGTCTTGATCAACTGGATGACTCTGCAGTTTAGATCCTTTAGCTTATGGATAAATTTGTGATGGTGCCTTACTAAGGTCCATAATAATGACATCAGTCTGCTGACCTGGTTGGGTTTTGCAAGTGTGGTTTTACCTGAAGCCGTGCTGTTGTGGGATAAGTATGTTGTTTTCATCAAAATAAGAAATAATGTTTTATACGAGTATGTGTTCAAGTAACTTGAAAGCTATACATGTCAGTGAGATTGGTCTGTTGTACGCTGTTTTAACTTTTGACCTTTTTTGAAGACGAATGCAATGACCCCATGTCTCCAATCTTCTGGGATGATACCAGAATCCAGTGACTGTTATCTACGGGTATTGGTGCAATGTCACTGTGCAGTTTCTTTAGTAACCTTGATGATATTTTATCTGGACCAGATGCCTTGTGAGGGTTGAGATTTGAAAGTAGTTTACCTACACCCTCAGTACTTATTGTGATGGGAAACTTTGGTGGATGTGTTAGAGCTGAGGCTGCACTTTTGGCTGACTGTTTGAGACTGAGTGGTTGAGGTCGTGAGAAAACCGACTCAAATTGTGTATGTAGTATGTTTGCCTTGGCAACTGGGTCAGTGTGTATTTCCATTGCTACTGAGGGGTGTTATACCACTGTTTTCTGTTTTGTTGTGTTTGACAAAGGAGTTGAATGTTTTCTTCTAACCCCCAGAGTTATCTAACAATAGGAGAGTTTCAAGGTGTTGCCAGTATGCGCGCCTGATATTTTCTGGATTGTGCTTTGAGGGACTTAAACTTTTGAAGTTGTTTTGGATCTTTTGGGTTGATTTCTTAATTTCAGCAAAGAGCTTTTCCCTTTTCCTAATGATTTTGACAATATAACGTGAGATCCATGGCAGATCAGCACGTGACTTACATTACCTAGTGGGGAGGTGTAGGGTTGCCAGCCTGTCTATTTCTGCCTTTAGGCTGTTCCATGATGCATTTGGGTCAGTTTTGGCTGCGCTGGCAAACACATTCATATCACGTTTGAAACCAGCCTAATCAGCCTTGTTTATGGACCTCACCCGCTTGTTTGTTTGCCTTGATCGGACGTCCCATTTTTATATTTAGTTCATGGAATATTATGCCATGGTCTGAGGACACGAGGCACGGGAATAGGCATAGGACATTGTGGACGAGGGTGTGGTTATTTGTCAGGTAGGGAGTTTAGAATCTTTAGATCATTTGTTCCAAGATAAAGTTGACAAGATTTTCAGTGAATTGGTCGTACATTTCCCTGTGTTTGCAGGTTTTGGTCGGCGATTCGTTTGCCAATGTCAGGAAGGTTGAAGTCTCAAAAAAAATCCGATAATCGTTATTTTTAGAAATTTTAACCTAATGGACATAGCTCGTACCATTAATTTGAACATCCCAAGTTCAGTTTTCATGGGTTGAATTATTTCTAACTACTACAAACAAGACTATTTGAATGGCTTTGTGGAATATCATTGCATGTCCAATATCAAAAATAGTGACTTTCCACCAAGCCATCGATTTGCAAAGTGTCCATATCTTTATAGCATCAACCAGGCTAGCTTTCTCCTTTTGACAATTACCAAATTGAATATTGTTCGATGACAGCTCACACAGTTTAATACAGACACGAGTTAGTATTTTGGTCCTGGTTAAGCAACCATGTTTGAAATGCCTAATCAATACATGTGGTTCGAATGTGACATTGGCAATACAAACTACCAGATTTGACAATGTTCGCTGAGTACGTGCGGAAAGTGTCGTGAATATTATGTATTGTATAATATCATGCATCATCTATATATGGGCTTCTGCACTTTTGATAGATATACAAACATACTGATTACGTGCAATAAATCATTCTACAACCTGATTTAAGTGATTATTACTTAATATTTATCAACTATCATAGATGGATTAACACATAACAAATGACAAAGAATAGAATTAATGTGCTCTGTAACTGTATATATAAGGGGCATGAGAACCAGGCATTCACATGTTCTGCGGTGGCAGAAACAACTACCAACAATGCGCACGGTAACCATAGCGTTGCTCCTTTGCACACTTGTGCTGGTAAATGATGTGGCAGGTCAATATGGATACGGGAGAAGGGGATTTAGTCCTTTCAAATGGTGGAGCAGAGTTCATAGATACGGATATTTCCCTCTTGCTACGGCATATAGAGTTGTATGGAAAGAACTTCTTCTGACACCAAGTCAATACTGGCTGTATATGGATTGGGCAGTCGGAGCTGTAAGTATAGCATTTCCACGTTTTTCTTATTCATTATGCGAGTATGCTATGTATATTATATGCTTTCGAAATATGAACATCTTCAATTTCGCACAGAAATATCCAATTCACTTGAAGTAACTTTTTTATTTTGACTCAGTGTAGTTAAATTAAATTCCAATAGCTAATCTTCATAGGCTAGTGCTTAATGAAGTATAGTGTTTTGTTGCTTATCTTATACTATCATTGTGAAGCAGTTTCTTTTCATTTGGACAATTAGTGCCAAATGCAGCAAATTGAATTTTCGACATTTAGCAACATATAAATACTTCAATATTTGGCATTTAGTTTTGAACTTTCTGCTGTTTTTCCCTTATGTTGAGGAGATTGGTTTGTTTATAAATAACATTTGTACCACCTATCGGTATCATCAAACATTAATTATTAAAACGTTTACAATGTAACATGATTTATAATTGTCGAAGCTTTACTTCTAATTGCATTTGGCCTTGTTTACTTATCAAAAACTTACACAGAATGTGCAAGGTGTTTACTGGGATGCTCTCGACACATTCACACTTATTGACGAGGATACAACTTAAAACTTTTTGTACAATGTTATTCTAATAAGTTTTGTCCATTTAATGTTTCACGGTCATGAATATTGATGTCTTCAAATTGTCTTGATCGTTATCAAACTATGAAATGTATTGAATGACTCCCAAAAATACGGCACCTTTGACCAAGATGTCAAAGACTTAAAAAATGTTTTAATTCCACTAAATTGCTTAAAACAAATTGTTAAATGTACGTTTATCATATCCTTTCAGTGGTGGAATTTCTTTCAATGGCGTTACACGAATTTCCGAGTCTGGTTCACAATTCAGGAGAAGGCAAATCCGTTTAAATGGGTTAGTTGTTATCCTATCTTAATAATTAATTACTCTATTATGTACAATGAAATACTGAATTGACGTATTATTGATTCGTTATGCAATGTTTATAAAATCAAACTAGTGTTTGTTGTAGCTGGTTCGGGGTAGAAATTATAAATCGCTAAAACGTGACGTCAACATTTACAGAGTTGTAACAGCATGGTATCTCATGCACTTCAAAGTCGATCTAATTAAAAAGCTAATTAAATTCGAACACTATTTTCTTAGAGAGTGAAGTATTGATTGGAATATCAATTACTTTATTTGATTCAGGTTTATCGCTTACAGTTACACACGGTTGCTGAGTATATTATCCAATTTTTAACTTGACTGTGTCCTTATAAGTACTCAATAAACTTACTGTTAACTTCTCATTATTGACAATGCTTATAAAATTGTTTGCCCTATTATAACCGGATTCGAACGTTAATTGTCGTTATACAAATTCAGCGCTCTAACCACTAAACCATGTCTGCAACTGATACCAATGCAAATCTTTATGTTAAGTCGAATTTCATTTAAAACAATATAACAATAGCTATGTATACATGTAGCTATTGCCCGACATAATAACAAATTGTGTTTTCCGTAACATATTAAGCTAATAGGCTATGTAAAACAAAATAACTTTTTCTCATTATTAGTGTCGAAGAGCTTGCAATAACAATTTGATTGATTTTCCATTACAGCATAGATGCATTGGGTGGATGAGATGGCCAAAGTTTAACTTCCCGCACTTTCGCGGAGGTCCCTTTTGGAATCGTTGCTGGCCTATTTAATGAATTAACATTTTAACATAACAAGAATAGAGATAACAATAGAATCGTTGATGTTCTTAGTTATCGTTTGAAAGAATAAATTGAAAATTAAAGAATCGCAACGTCTGCGTGTATGTCTTTTTCGTTTAACAAACGTGTAATGATCACAAAACTACATAGAAGAACTGTTGTTACATAATTCAAAAGGCAGAATGTTAAATACAAAACAACGTTGACATAATGGGTGCTTGTAAACACACAACAACATGACAAAAGAGAGAATAACAAGCAAGACAGTAGGATAAACACTTCCAACAATTCTTACGTATGTAAAATGTACCTTTGTTATAAATAACACGCAGTCACATTTTGCAGTAAAGAAAGGAGTGTTCCAATTTTGTGCGTAAATTTTAATTTGATAAAGCAGCACGGATATGAACAGCATATTCATAGCACTTACATAGTTAATAATATATACTAGATCCGAAATAAAGAATAATACCACAAAAGTGTATCAAATGTCTCACACATACCCATACAGAATACGAATTGGTATTGATCCAATACCTGTTAGAAATGGCACAAACGTAGTACAACAGGTAATCAGTACGTTGTAAGTACTCGTTCAGTATAAATCTATGTCAAATGACTTCTGGGAATGGGAACAAAAACATGGCTCATCATTTTGATAGTCAGTCACCTGGATGTGTTGTGATACACGGTACCACAAAAATGGTATTAGACACAACGGCACAAAACTACCAAACAAAATTCATTCGATATTTATAAGATACACTCAAAAATGTAAAGCCGAAGGTTGCTTACCTTGTATAAGAGTCTTTCATCGCTGATGCCTACGTAAACAGACGAAGATGTGATCTAACTGGAAGAAGTTCAAAGGTGAAACCCTTTTTGAGACTGATATTTGATTTGACGTGTAGTAGCTCAATAGTTGTTGGTGTTAGTGCATTTATGTGCGTAGGAGCACGCTACTGATACATTAAATACATAAATTGTGCTTCGATTCATGGAAGTAAACAGTTAATTATCTGAACCGATGCCATTGTAAATAAGAAAACACTATCTTGGAAAATACATTAATTAACGACCGACAGACGTTGGCTTATCACATTAACTAAACTACATGGTATTTCTGACATGCTTGGAGAGAATTCGAAGTGCATGTTTTTCAAATCTTAATCAATATTAGTCATTCTAATGCATAAAAGACTTCGAAGAAACGTATATATCGGATGTTGTTAAAAAGATATAGTGAAATCGGACAGGGAAGGTAGCAACCAACTTTACCAACCGAGCACAGAAAACAATTCTACCTAATTAACAACACATCTACATGGAGCAATGCCCACACACAACCCAACGAAAGTATTGAATGCCCAAGTCCACGCTTGTCCTCGCAAAAATGCAGGATGACCCCATTTCACAAAGAAATAACTAGCAAACTATGAGCCTAAGTGACCGAATGAAGATCCGACCTAGTTTTCCCAAGCCCCCGGTGGTTAACTAACTCGTATGTCATTAGAAGTTAAACATAAGAATTATACAAAAACAATAGACTAAGTGGTCAAATGATTAGAATGTTTGAAAAAAAATATTGCCCATTACAAGCACCAAAATTATATTATGCTTGTGTTACTATATTTAATGTCATTTTTACCTTTTTGAAAACCGTGCAGTCGGTAGTTTAGCTGAAGTAGAAACATTTTCCATTCGTGTGAACGAGTTTGTAATCTAAGAATGAACAGTAAGGTCGTTCAGATTTTGTGCAGTGTTGCTTTTATTTTGATAATTGTTACATTAGTAGTTGTTTGGTTTATTTCGTATCTCTGTTTACTGCCTAATATATTTTAAACAAAAATAACCCTTTCAATGCCCATATATTTCAGCATTCGTTTTTTTACCCTGGATAATTTTTATTGAGGCATCAATTTTGTAGTTACATTGGTATTTTGTTCGTATGTATCAATCCCCCTATCTGATTCGGTCGAGCAACTCTTAATAATGGCAAAATAAAATTCATATATGCAGCAGCTGCAGCAATGCTATAGAATTAGAACTTTGGTAGCTCCATTGGGTTCGTTTTCTTTCGCACGACCATCCGCTTTCAAATGACTTATTTTTATTATTGTTTTTTGCCATCAGAAATTATTCGTTCGGCTGAAGCACTGATGTTCACGTGGCCACTACGCTACTGATGAGCTAAAAAGAACACATAGCTCATATGTAGCGTATGTAGTGACAACGTGCATCAGTCCGCCTTAATTTAATTGTACAACGCTAAACGGTGATGCTTCTTGGGTGTTCTTAATCAAATGAGGGCGGTAAACGTCCATATCAACTCATAATAGAATGGTTAAGACATCATTAACTACTCAATTTAGATTATAATTTTGGTGTAAAAGATACGAATTTTTATTTGATTTATTTGAAACGCTTGTTTGGATCATGTAATGTTTTTTTATTATCCTTTATCAAGATTATATAACATAAACCTGGTATACGGAATCCTCTTTGTACCATTGATATCCGCAAAAATGACAATTACTTCGTACGTCTTATTGCTCTGTTGACGACCGTTAGAATAAAAATGATCAACAACAACTGATCTGACGAGCAAATGATAAGTCAAAAGCGTTTTTCTCGTCAAACTGAAAAGTAAGCGAAACATTACGATGTATTACATTTAGCTTTAAAGTTAATCAAAGAATAAATATAGATAAAATTGTATTATCAGTATAAATTAGCATGTACAACAGTAACTCCACTATAGATTCGATTGACCAACTAATAGTTCGATGACCATGTCTCTGTTCTAAGAGCCTTATAAAGCAAGTATATGCATTAAAAACTATAGAACATAAAGTAGGTTTCTTTACCAAAATGTATTTGCGTTTGTTGTATCACACCAATTTGAACACTTCATTATCACATGTGGTAAGCATAAGTTTATAGTAGCGGCTTTATTGCCGGTCCTTTAGTCCGTCTGTTTTTTTCGACCAAACCATGCATCTGTCTGTTCGTCACAGTTTTGTCCGGAACATGACTTGAAAATAATGTATGATATTTAATTAAATTTTCACTTCCTTGTATCGCGTACCACATATCACTGGCTTAAAATGAAAAGGCCGTAACTGCAACATAAATATGTTTAGAAAACAAGAAAAACTGTCAACAATAACTCATAACTTATGGTAAAACAGGCTTTTTGAACATTGGTCAACATGACAAGTGCCGATTTTCATGAAAATATGCTCGTTAGAAGCGCCTTATGGTGTAAATTTAAAATAGGCATTTATTTCGTTTTATAAGGGCACTTACGACTTTCTCATTCTAAGCCATCGATAAAGTGCACTTGCAAGTATACGTACATGAGGTTACAATCGTGGTACCTTATGGCAAAGCATGCACGCATGACAATTTGAACAGCACGCATGTGGTTCGTATCGTGATAATGACAAAGTCACTAAGCGGTTAATGTGTATAATAAAAAAGCATGATGTTAAATGCAAACAAATAAACAAACCACATGCAATAAATTATTCAATCATGACGATTAAAAATCAACAATACGTAAATGCTTTCAAAATTAATATTATTGATGGATAAACACACCACAGATGACAATAAATCAAATGGATGAGATAGGTGCTTGTGTATATATAAGTGGTGTGGAAACAAGGCTTTCATAAGTTCTTCGGGACAGGAGCTGCTTCCAACAATGCGCGCGACAACCATAACATTACTTCTATGCACACTTGTACTGATGCACGACGTGGCAGGCCAGTACGGATACGGAAGAGGATTTAGTCCCGTAAAATGGTGGAGCAAAGTTTTTAAGTACGGATTTTACCCAGTAAGCACGGCACGGAGGGTCGTCTCGTCAAGTCTTGGATTGGCGCCATTTCAGTACTCGCTGCATATGGACTGGGCACTTGGAGCTGTGAGTATAACATTTGATTGTTCTTCGTACGTATGGACAATTTGATGTAACAGTACAATGTCTGTTTTAAACTAGGACACGCCCCGGGGTTGTTGTGCCTCATTTGGTCGCAGATTTGGCATGGGTTTCCGTGGACATTGCTCAGGGTAGTTGTGTTGTGGTGTTTCTGATTTCTGTGCTCGGCTGGTTTGGTTTGGTTTGGTTTGGTCTGGTTTGAGTGCCACCTTCCTTGTCGGATTTTCCCATAACTTTTTTCTATACTACAATTACGCACACTCTTAACGCAACACCTATATTTTTCGAAATCGCTCAGTTGTTTATGAAGGGATTTGGTTCAAATTTGTTTTTTGCAAACATACATATCTCATTGATGTTATTGTGATTTAGGATTAAAATCAGACCATGTCAAGTTAGCAAGAATTTTCAACAATCAACATCACCGTAAATTGAAAAGTCACAGAAATAAGACTCGAAAAAGGTTGCAAACTAGGTGAAATTTTTACTAAAAGGTTCATCACAGTAAAATGATCGAATAATGATATTACAGTTAATTTTCTTAGCATCTTGAAAGTCTATTCATGTAGTTTGTGATGTAGTTATACATATGCAACATCGACAAATCATATTTCCTGATCAATATTTGGATTGCGTTCAACAATTCCTAAAAGATTACCTGTTTTTGCAGGTTTGGTAGGATTGGTTGACGTCTCATTGGTGGCATACACACCTCATTTCAACTAATTAAAAATAATAATGAAATCCGAAGACTTTGATGATAGTGGCAATTTTTGCATGCTGTTATTCTGCAGTGTTGCTGGTGTTTTACTAGCAATGGGACCCAAAGCTCCTTCATGCAGTATTTTTACATGTCGCCATTTTTGTAACTTTTGATTTTACAGTGACGTTCGTTATTTCGTTTAATTTGTATCTTTCACCGAGCTTATTAAAACAAAATTGTGGAAGACATTCAACGATTTTTAGTTTATTCACAGCCACAATTTGAACCAGATCCGTATACTAATAGTCGACAAATCATGAAAATATAGGTGTTGCGTTGGAGTGTGCAAACATTCAGTGTTCTGTTTGTTTTTACTGAATGCTTTCTTCCCAGTCAAATCGCAACATGTTAATCTGAAAAGGAATCATTAAAACTGTAGTATTGCAAACAGATACAATGTATGGAAATATTCAAAGGTACACCAAAAAGAAATATTGAACTGACAGAACGCTGAATTTTATAAAAGCGCGTTCTATTGATATTTGAAGGAAATTGCTACTTACGGACTGATCCAAAGTGCCAATGGCATGTTCAGCAACAAGCCCATTTGAAGGTGCTGATATATTTCGACCCTGAACAACAGAAAGGTTCATGAGCTTCCCGTAAATAGCCAATTCAAATACATTTAATTTATAGTATGTATGTATAGCCCATATCTTTCACAAGAGACACAAGAGTCACAATATAACAACAGTGGTAAATTACAGTAATCTGGCTATTTTAAGTGTACTACAAGTTAATGAAATGCTCATAAACACATTTAATTCAAAATTAGAAGTCTAAGTGAGTTTGTGCAGCATCAGTTTCTCTATTCAATAGAACAAACACAAGTCATGTCTACAATAAACAACTCAAATCTCGTAAATTTCCCCTTTAAAAACGTTCTCAACAAACCCATATATATTGTTTGATTCTGTTTTCCTTTCAGTGGTGGAATCTCTTTCGGGGACGCTTCACGAGGCATCGAGTCTTCTTCAGAGTTAGACGAAATTTCTTCCCGTTCACCTGGGTTAGTTTTTAACCTTATTTCAGTAGAGTTTGTAATATTGGCTAATTATTACAAATCAAACTCGTTTCTACTGACATATTACTTGTTGTTTATTTCCCTATTTTTTACTCTATTTTTTGCTTCACAATCAATCAATCTAAAAGAATCTGATCTAGACATGAGTAAGAAATTAAATATATTAAAAACAAAACTTATTATTAACATAGATAGAAAAGTCAAACAATTCCATCATGGATTTAGCATGCATTGGATCGTATGTCAATATCAGAATATTTTGAAACGCAACGCCAATAGGCCCATATTTGAAATAAATAACCTAAAATAAAAATAAGTATATCAAATAAAAGAAATATGTTATCATATTCAAAACAGAATGCCACGCCGAAGAGAATGCTAAAGCTATTTGTTTATTGTTCTATTTCAGTACCGATGTCGGGGATGGATGGGCTGGCCCAAGTTTGGCTTCCCGTACTTTATTGGAGGCTTTGGTTGGAATTATTGCTGGGTGATTTAGGGTTGTATACGTTACCATGTTTATATACAAAAGAGTGAATAGATATAACGATTGAATTGTTGATGTTCCCAGTTTTTATTGATTTTGTATGTTCCGAGATTGTGCTTGAAAGAATAAATTGAGAATAAAGAACATATAGTATTATGTATTATTTCTTACTTTTACAATGAAACAGTATTCTTAATGATAAAAACAACTTACATGCCGGGTTAAATGTTCGCCATGAATAAGTTGTTTGTTTTAAAGAATCTTTCTGCTGAAGCATGACAGGCATGTGTGTGCCTCCATCCATATTTGAAACCAGAACCCCATGCGCTACGGAGGCTTGCGTAACAATCATACCCTGATTTACCTTACACTATTAAGAAGTTGTGCAAACTTCTAATAACATGCATTTATCACTATGTACTAACCATGCATTGTGTCTGTTACACATTTCACACAAGAAATAATGTTCATGGCTTGTGACGCTTCTAGTGTTACATATTTCAATTGCAAGTTTTGAATTTGAAATTACCAGTTATCAGGGTCTGTTACCTGGAAAGATTGTTGCAAACAATGTAAAGTTCTTGTGGTATACATTCACACATGTATCGTCTTCACAGAATGGTATATCGATGTCCTTCCAACACATTATTAGTACATCTGGCGGAGTGTAGGGCATTCAAAAGCCAAATACTAGTACCACATCCTCTACAATAGTGTTACTTATTCTTACACTATCACGAACAAAAGGTAACTACAGGTGCCTTATTCACCAACGTTGTAAGTCTAAAACACAGACTTAGACTTTATATTGTCAAATGTTCTATTCGCTCTCGTGCTGTTATAAATGTACCGATTTTGATATAAATTGGTATTCATGTTCAGTGGGTAACATAAAATTGTCAGGTAAAATCACATGGTTTAATCAATTTCAAAGACATGGCAGTGATTATAAATAAAGTCAATTTTAAGTCTAAGTCTGAGGTTTAGACTTACAACGTTGGTGAATAAGGCCCCAGGAACATCTCATAATTAAATAATTATGCGACTATTAGGAATGTTGAAAATGAATTAAAATGCCACCACTCATCCATTTATCACATGTACTGTATTGGTAACTCAAATGCAACTTTGCCATCAGCAACAAACGGATCGGATCGATGAGGGTCAGGTAACACAATGTATTTGTTATTTCTCTAAGAATTGGTTAGTACACAGCCCCTTTTAGTTGTCGATTTGCCACGAGGAAAGCATCAGACGCTAACTTTGTATTTGAGTGTGATGTTAAGAAACACAACTAAAACCAAATCAATACTCCAAAAGCACACATTCGAGGGTCAGTCAAGAAAAACTGAGAGTTGTTAAATAAGGCCTTCAAAATGTATATATAATTATATTTTCTACCAATTATCGATAACTATTACCCATTGCGAATTTTGTGATTAATTCCATGATCGGATATAGGCTCAAAAATAAAGTTGCCAAGCAATCAAAGATCATCACTAATGGGTATGTGTTCGCGCTAGCAATATTGCCGTATTTGGACATAACAGGTAAAGATTCCATTTAAGCTGATATAATAAAACACTAGTCTTTATAAACTAGGATATGTGGCCATTGGCTGCGGGTGTTCCCATTGGAGTACTGGTATATAGTAATAGTTACAAAGGGTCATACTTTAGGTACAACTAGACCCAGCAAAAGGATACATCTTTTACGGTCAACTGTACATGTATCGGGCCCGGATCCACAGATGGAAATATATTTTTTTAAACGTATACTTTCCTTACCAAATCACGTATTTATACAATAGAACATTGTTGACTGTAGCTTAAAGAAATATTCATTGCAAGTAATCGAGTTTAACCACTTTCAACATCGCGCACACCAGTGTGGTTTTCCTTTTAAAAACAGCGTATTTTTTCCTTTCAGCATGATTTGTGAGTCATATTATTCACTAGATCGGTCTGTAACATAAACAAACTTCAGTCTAAATTGTTCGGGTCGTGAGACCAAACAAATATATATACCACTTTTCAGAAACCACTCATCCTTAGTTAGGTTATTTAAATATAAATAGTCTGTCACAATGTAGTTACAGATATCAAGAACTAATGATAGACTCGTTAAATGCAAAAGTATAAAAGAAATACATCAAATAATACAAACATTCATTTTTAGCTCACCTGAGCACGAAGTGCTCAAGGTGAGCTATTGTGATCGCCCAATGTCCGTCGTCCGTCGTCCGTCGTACGTCGTACGTCGTACGTCGTACGTCGTACGTCGTCAACATTTTGACTTGTAAGCACTGTAGAGGTCACAGTTTTCATTAAATCTTAATGAAACTTGATCACAGTGTTTGTCTCTATAAAATCTAGGCCAAGTTCGAAACTGGGTCATGTGGGGTCAAAAACTAGGTCACTAGGTCAAATCTTAGAAAAATCTTGTGTACACTCCAGATGTCACAAATTTGTTCCAATCTTCATGAAACTAGATCAGAATGTTGTTCTCTATAAAATCTAAGCCAAGTTCGAAACTGGGTCATATGGGATCAAAAACTAGGTCACTAGGTCAAATCTTATAAAAACCTTGTATACACCCTAGAGGTCACTGTTTTGATCCACTCTTCCTGAAACTTGGTCAGAGTGTTGTTCTTCATGAAATCTAGACCAAGTTTGAAACTGGGTCATGTGGGGTCAAAAACTAGGTCACTAGGTCAAATCTTAGAAAAACCTTATGTACACTCTAGATGTCATCAATTTTATCCAATCTTCATGAAACTTGGTCAGAATGTTGTTCATTGTGAAATCTAGGCCAAGTAAAAAACTGGGTTATGTGGGGTCAAAAACTAGCTCACTAGGTCAAATCTTAGAAAAACCTTGTGTACACTCTAGATGTCATCAATTTGTTCCAATCTTCATGAAACTTGGTCAGAATGTTGTTCATTGTGAAATCTAGGCCAAGTTTGAAACTGGGTCATACGGGGTCAAAAACTAGGCCACTAGGTCAAATCTTAGAAAAACCTTGTGTTCACTCCAGAGGTCGTGGTTTTGATCCAATCATCATGAAACTGGATCTGAATGTTGTTCTCTATGAAATCTCTAGGCCAAGTTTGAAACTGTGTCATGTGGGGTCAAAAACTAGGTCATTAGGTCAAATCTTAGAAAATTATTGTGTTCACTCCAGGGGTCACCGTTTTGATCCAATCTTCATGAAATATATATGGTCAGAATGTAGGTTGTACTGATACCTAGACCAATGTGCAACAGGTGAGCACCCTAGGGCCTTTCAGGCCCTCTTGTTTACAAATCAAGTATCGAGTAGAAAGCAAAGCTTGTTTATAAACTTGTTTTATCAACATACAATATCCTTACGCTAGATTCTCAAATAGATGCCTGGCAAAATCAGAGGTCAAAACTAGGTCAGTCATGAATAATTCAGTGGAGGCTGAAAGCTCTCTGCTGCTGATAAGCCTCCAGTAGTGTAAACAGTATAGTGTAGCGGTTGTTAAATGTATACAGTTATACTTATCAATGCATTACATAATATAATTGTTAATCATTGCTTATTCTGGAGATAAATAATTTAACAAGATGGTTCATATATATAGTTGATTCAAAGATCTCTGTCACAACCGCGTAAACAAACATTCACCCCTGTCGATTATTACAGGTGTGCCAGGATTAAATTCTACCATCAATAATACACTTAAAAGATTAAAAAACTAATGGTCCTATAGCAGAGTGGTTATACTTGCTGCAATTAGCTATTCAGGAATGGAACATTATGGCGGTTTTGACAGACATCTTTGAATCGACAATAGTTGCTCTGCTGTTGGATGTTCAAATAGACAGAACAGAGAAAAGCAAATATCTTTACATACATTCCCTAAGTATCAATAGCGGAGACGGGAAGCGTGGATAAATTTAGATATAATATAATAGCGTCATGCTAAACTCTAAAATAGTGTTGCTTTATCCATTCATAAATACGGTAGTTGGTGTGTGTTCTCATAGCTGGATATTAAAGGTATCGCCTCACAGATGGAGTTTAAATTTGTGTACGGTGGAATTATTCTACCAAGCCACGTTATTTATAATTATAGAAACATGCTGACTGTTGTTTTAACTAAGCGCGTCTTTTAACAGATACGTTTTTAAGAAAAATATTGTAAAACATAGTCATGTAATCGATTTAACAAACTTTCGATATTGCATACTTGCTATTAGTTTTCCATTTCGAAATAGTGCTGATTTTACTTCAAGCATGATATGCGATATGTTGACATGACCGATGAAACATGAATAAACTTCACCATAAACATAGATATGAAGATTTTGGTTCGATTTGTAATTCGTTGCCATCGAATGTCAACACATTTTAGGCAATTAAGTGATACTTATAAAATGTCAAGTGTGTTCCACAAGTAATAAACATCATGTATTAGTATAAGTTTGCTTGTTCGTATGATAGATATACAGGCGTATATAACAAAATTAATTTGTTTTGTAATACGCATAAACGCGGTGCAGTCCATTTAAGATAACATGGGTAACGCGGTGCAGATTACAGTTCATTATGTCTCGATTACCTAGTCTCAGTATTACTAATGAACAGACTCGCTGTAAATTCGCTAAAACACAAATTAATTAAAACCATACATTTTGTTTATTCATTTTTTGGAACGTATTGGTGGATTTATAATAGATAAGTGATAGTGCACTTATTCACAAGTATATTTCGCACTGAAGCATATGGTATATTGGCTTCAGCAGACATTTCGACTCACATTTACCTCTTTTCAGACTCTTAAAGAATGGGATCTTCTCTTTCTAATGTTTCTCATGTTACTTGGTTGCAATGGTAACAGGTATTATGGGACATCCTGTATATGTATAAACTCGTACCACGATCTCACAAATTGTATATTGCATGTAGCCTGTTTATACGAGTAGTACAATGTTAAAAGTACATCCATTGAAGCACGAATAATATTCATCATTCAAAATTTTAGACAATAAAATGTTTTTATTAAGTTATTTGTTAACACAACAAATGCTATTATTGTGTTTGGTAATACACGCACGTACAATTTTTACAAACAACTAATATGTAAAGAAACAACAGTTTATGGTTTGGTTGCCATCGGGGTTTTTTGGCAGTTGTATATATAAGAGGCACAGTATCACTCCTTCCACAAGTTCTGTGGAGACAGTAACTACATCAAACAATGCGCGCGGTAACCACAGCATTGCTACTATGCACACTTGTGCTTGTTAACGATGTGGCGGGTCAATATGGATACGGAAGAATTGGAACAGGAGGTCCTAAGTTGTGGATCCCCGTACCACCCGGCGGATGGTACCCTGTGACTACGGCACGCATAGTCGTTTTTGCATATTTGGGAATACCACCTGGTCTCTTTAATAGCAATTATAAACTAAATATAATTTGGGCAGAAGGAGCAGTGAGTAGCATTGTTTAATTATTTTCTGACTTACATTCGTAATATTTTGCATTAAAATCGTAATTTAGAGTAGACACGCTAATAAACTTGAAATGAGTTATAGATAGTTCATAATTTACAATTTTACACATGTACATGTATTGGCAATAACTGAAAACTCAACTAGAATGCTCTTATTCTCAACAATGTAGAAGTGAAATTCGTATACCATAAATGGTGTGCAACAAATAACCACTGCAGATAGTGGGTGTTGCGTCAGACAAAGGTCAAAGACACTTTAATAAAATACAAAAAAGGATTGTTTTAGTACATGACTTATTTTGTATAATAGTTACACCCAACGATAAATGTATGTTTGTCATATGCTTTTAGTGGTGGAATGGCGCAGTAGCACGTTACACGAGGTACCGACTCAAATTCACCATTGAATTGAATTTCTTCCCGTTTCACAAGGTAAGTAGCTGCTTGCTTTCTTTTTAAATACTTGTTCTTCATAGACTTAATCAGTTGAATAAATCATTTGTATGTTGAAGTAAATTTAATTGTGAAATTAATTGTATAGGATGTATTTGTATGACAACATGTTATCATTTATATTGCAATGTATTAAACTGGTACACAGACAATAGTTTAAACTCACTGAACATGTCTCCTGTTACACGTGTATTTAAATTGATGGTATTGAAAAGAGTCGAGTCCTAATGTGTGAAAGTACCACGCACATATGTTCCAAATTGTCCGTGATTTGTAAGCAGAAAATAGTAATATTCACTGAGTACACCGTCTATTTTTAGAACTGGAAAAAAGTTACTAGGGACGGCTGTTTTTCAGTTTTGACGAAGTACATATTTGCTTTTCTTTCTACCACATTGTGATCCATAAAAGTCATTCAGCGCTGAGTACGTATTAAGGGTTTTTCCACGTTTTTTCTGAATAAATCCCTTAATTAAATAAAATTAACGGTACCATTTTTTCATTTGTTACTGAAAAAGTGGTACTGGCTATTTTGTATAATTTAGGAATTTGTTCAGAAACGTGACAGCCTTTAATGTGTACTCTGTGCTATTTGATCTATATGGAAAACAAGGAGGTAGAAAGAAAATCAAATATTCACCTGAAAAACAGCCGTCCCAAGTAACGGGTTGTCCACTTCTAAAAATAGACGGTGTACCCAGTGTAATTATACAACCGAATATTAAATAATTGTAAGTCAATCTCGAAACATTACATGAGACGTGTACTTGTATTTTTGCTATTTACATTGCGTTCTACCAATAGTGTTATTTTTATTTGTTACAGTTCGAGTGCTATGGGAACATGTGGTGGCCGAAAGGTGGTTTCCCTCCGACCTTCGCTCATTTTCTTGGTTTTCCATATAACTACTGCTACCGGATATAGTGTCCATAGTGACAGATATTCACTTCTCAAAAACTGATTGATCTTGTTTTCTATTAATTTTAGTTAAACGATTAAATTGAGAATAAAGAATATATATTCTTCGAACATAACCATGCAATTGTCAAACTAGATTTTTCTGCATTTTACATATTTGGAATAACTTTAAAAACACGTTATTGTTACCAAATGATGAAGCTGTATAGGTGAAACCTTGTGAATAAATAAATTAACAATAATTTAGTAATACCCGTGTTTGGTGGTTTTTTGTTTTCACTTTTGAATAATAACTTGGTACATGTAAAAATGGAATTGTGTTTATTTTTGATATTGCTTGATACATAATTGTGTTCACACAAGATCACAATAAATCTAGTGTTAGGCAGTATAGATGTTAAATTAAATTAAGAATAATTAATTAATTCAACTTTGAATTCGTAATTACTCGAATTACCTTTTTTCATTGTACAGTTCAATTTTGCCAAAGTATTAGATTGGATTAGTTAGAAAAGATAAAAGCAAAATACACGATTCACATAAATTGAAATTCACTTAACACAAGTACAACATGCAGTGACAAACATATAAATGAACCACCACAAAACATGAAATTTAACGACAATATGACAGCCTAACCTAGAAGCCTGTCCGTAAATCGTACACTACAGGAACAAGTGTCATATGAAAGGTCGACGACACGTACATGACAAGAATATACCGAAGGAAATTCCACACAGCGCATAATTATGCATCCGGAAACAAAGGCAGCGGTACACACCTCTCTAGTTCAACATGGTTCAAAATGTTGCTTGGTTGAAATATCGAATCCTGCGACTAGAAGGCTTTTAACTTTGACCATTACTGTTGTTTATATTGTAGGCTAAGCTTAAAATCTGAGCTTGTTCCATTTTTGAAAGTAGGGTACTAGAAAGGGATTGAGTATTCAACAAGTGAATGCCGTTTGTGACTGTAAATTTTGTTGAGTATTGCCTTCCAGTCTGATTTGATATCATCCTGACAAAATACCTCTGGCTCAGTATTTTCAAGGGAAGTCACTCTTACCGAGTCTAAATAAGTCAAGTCAGTTGCTTCCCTGGGGAGCGGTTGCCTAGAGGTAGGGCGCTTCGGGATCGAGAGGTCCCCGGTCGACCCCCCCCCCCAATTTCTCTGAGCAAGACCCACAGCTCCACTCCACCATGGTGTAAAATCGTATCTGTGAGGGCAGTGTCTATTCCTGGGCGCCGCAGATCGATGTTGGCTGCCACACCCACAGGAGAAAAATAGTCTCCCCAGGGAGACACGAGTGTAGGTTTCCATATGTAGCCCAATGACCAGGGGAAGTTGAAATGTCAGAGGGTGCTTGAGCGGCCTAACAGCTGAAAAAGAGCCCTAGAAAATGGGTAACTTAACTTTTTCCCCCATATACAAAGGGAAGTAACTCTGACTCAATGAATTGTTAGTAAAATTGGCTATGAACTAAAACAGTGTGATTAAATAACTCGCAGTGAGTACACCGTTTTCTGTCGAGCTTAGTTTAACATAGCATCAGTTATTGTCTCCGAATAGCGGGTTCAATGAACACATACATTAGATATGTATTATATTTTTAATAGTTATTTACGGCACTCGAAATTGATCAATGACATACATTTCGTGATATGCACATACCGATACTACATGAAGTATAATAAATCGTTGAGAAAAACCACAAAAGTATTGTCAGTGCATACGTGAACTGTATATAAAAGATATTATATAAGTATATGAGCTTGCAGTTAGTACAGTAACTACCAACGATGCGTGTTGCAAACATAGGAGTGCTACTCCTAGTATATGTGCTGGTGCTAGATGTGGATGGTCAACTCGTATGGACGGAAGTAGATAAAGATGGAGTATATCCGGTTTCTACAGCCAAACATGTCGCTACTACAATATTTAGACTACAACCCAGTCAATACCTGCTCTATACGGATTACGCGGATGCCACAGTAAGTCATTAAATTTATTTGTTTGCATAAAATAATATTGAAAACGATTTTTTAAAATAGGATTATAATTTATTTATTATCACTACGTCCTGTGTTGTACATGCCATTTGTGCATAACTGGTATACATGTGTGTTATTTTACATAAGTATTATATTATTTTTTTAATTACATTGCACCATTTTAGATCGTAAAAGTGACTTATTCTGCAAAGTGGTAATAATTGTTTTATCGACCTCACTTGACAAACCCCATTACCTGCTTAATAGCTGTTCATGTAAGAAATGTTTTAGTCAAGCATATTGTTTTAACAGTTAAATGTTAACACATTAATTTCTTTCAGTGGCCGAATTTCTTTCGTTTCACAAGATACCGGGTAATCTTCAGAATTCACTTACAAGTTGAACCATACAGTTGGGTTAGTTGGCTAGATTATATTTTCACATATTTACATAACATGATTATGTGGAAAGAAGTAATGCAATAGATGGTGTTTTCACAGTGTAAATAAAGATGACAAGTTACATACTAAGCAAAATAAAAGTAGAAATAAAAAGCACGTACTTCGCTGGCTTAAAATGAGAAGTTCGTAAGTACAAAATTAATATTTTGAGAAGCACGGAAAACCTGTATGAAATTTACTCTTTACGTGCGGTAAATCAGGCTCTTTCAACTTCAGTTTGGTCATCATGACAAGTTCAGATGTTCATGACAATATGCTCATAAAAACGCAATACGATGCAAATTTCAAATATGTTTTAGTCTTATAAGGTCGTAAGTTACTACCTTCAAATTCAAAGCCAGCGAATTATACAATATAATGCAACAGTTTCCTATCTCAAATAAATACTTATACACATTTTCTTACCGTTAATCTCTAAGGAGACATTTTCTGATACTTTGTACTTATGCATTAATTGTGTATACTCTTTCTAGACAGTTTTCCGGTATTCTATTTCCTATTGCAGCACACGTGTAGAGGAGACATTGCGTGGCCTAAGTCCGGAGGTTTGGTCGTTCATGGAGGTATTGGTACACCAACATCAGCCAACAATTGCACATAGTGTCTAATTGTCGTAAAAATAGCGTATCAATATAAACAGATAGCGCACTGGTAGATGTATCAATGCATATGTGTGATCCCTGAGTTCAGTTTCAATAATAAATTGTCTTTGGTGTGTGTTTCAGTTATGGTATGCAAGTATACTTACGTACACTCCTAACGCAATATCTATATTTTTCAAAATTTCTCAGTTGTTGATGAAGGGATTTGATTCAAATTTGACATTTGCATGCATAGATAATTATTATCTAATTGATGTCATTGTAATCAACATCACTGTAACTTGAAAAGTCACAGATATGAGACATGAAATATGTTGAAAAACTGGGTGAAATATTTACTAAAAGGTTCATCACAGTAAAGGGATCGAATAATGATATTACAGTTTAAGTTTCTGAGGATATTGAATGCCAATCCATGTCGTTCAACATCGATAAATCATATTTCCTGATCAATATTTGGATTGCGTTCAAAAAACGTCTCATCTGGGCGTAAGCCTTTTTGGAGTTATAACTCATCAGGCTTATGTTGCGGTTTCATATGCCCAGATTTTCATAAATGCTTATATCTATTGATCTCACTCGACTATTTATTGTTGTTTCATTCTGTCAGCATATTGTTGTTTAAACTTTGTTGTATGTATTATATATGTTGACGGCATAATAAATGCCCATCTTTCAATTCAATAGATTGTTATGTTATTCATTTGTCCAAACTATAGTTCGACCGCTCCAAATGTAGCACACAAACATAAAAACGATTACCTGTTTATGCCGCTTGTGTATTGTTGGTTGTCGTCTCGTCGTTAGCATACGCATCTCATTTCAACAAATTGAAAATAATATTAAATTCGAAGACTTTTATGGTAGTGGCATCTTTTGTTTGTCGTTATTTTTCAGTATTGCTTGTGTTTTACTTGCTATGGTACCCGTCATGCAGTATTTTCACATGTCGCCATTTTTGTGACTTTTCCTTTTATAGTGACGCTCATTTTTTCGTTTTATTTTCATCTTTCAATGAACTTATTTACTCAAAAAATTCTGGAAGACATTTAGCGAGTATTAATTTATTCACAGCTAAATTTTGAACCAGGTCCGTTTAGTAATAGTTGAGAAAAAATGAAAAATATAGGTGTTGCGTTGGGAGTGAGCGTAAGGGTATGTTGTATTTGTATTGTTGTCAACAATTCTACATTGTGTGTTTAATGTATGACTTTATGTATGTGTAAACTTATCAAATGAAATAAAATTTAACACTAAACGAGAACAGGTGTTTTGAATACATAGTGTTTGCATCGCAATACTTTAAACGCATCCAACTAAGCACAAATAGAAGGTCATCATTCAAAATTGAGCGAGTGAAATACATGTTCAATATTATCTAGTTTAGAGCCCAACAACTGTTTTATTTTGTTTTAAATATACATGTATGACTATTATATGTGGGATATCAACAAATATCAAGCGAATGTAGTCTGGTTATTCGGTAACTTGGCGACAAGGACTTCGTGCAGTAAAACCAACAATATGCGCTCGAAAAGCTGCTTACTAAATTATGTTACCCTTTTGTTGTACGTTATGTGGCAGTTCAAAATGGAAACGTCAGAATAGGAACCCGAATCCCGAAGTTGTGGAACTCATGATTTCCCATTAATGGGTTATATCCTGTCTTTTTACAATTTTAGTCAATGTGTGTGAACTTACATGGTTAAGATGCCATTCAATTGCTTGATATTTAATTTTGCATGATGTGAAGTTATCAGTATCGATAGTTCCCTCGGTAAAGAGCTCCGTTCTGTAGGATCATTATAAAACCTTTAGTTTTATATCAGCCATTTTCGAATATTCATTACCATACAAGCATCTTCTCTTGAATTGTAAGAAATTGTAAGAGACCATTACACGTGGGTACTTTTACTTGCTAATAACCAACAACATTCACATCATAATGAAATACATTGGATGCGATTAATAATGAATATGACTCGAAGAAAGCGATATAAAACATTAAAAGGGCCCATATGCCTTCGAACATACACAAGCAAGTTCCGTAAGAGTTTGCGGTATCCTTTGAGGCACGTAATCGGTTACTGTCGGACTTATGTTGGTATCGCATGAATCTTATTGTTTGGCCGATTTTCATGAGATATGTCCGACGCTCAAGCCAATGATGGGTACTACCTAGTATGCAACTTAATTTGTTTCAACAGCAGGGCACACGTTTTGCCCGAAACCGACTCAACTACTGGTATACATGCCATTGGGTCGGGTTCGGCCATAAAATGTTACCTGCTTCACAAAATATATTGGCTTGAGAGTCAAAGATAACGGTTCAACAGTTTAACAGTTTATTTCATATATACGTTGGACAACGTGTCCATCATGCGTACACAATTTTACAATTACATACATTCATATATACATTCAGTACATAGATATATTTTACATACAAAGTGTATTTCATGATATGTGTACGACACTGAGAAGTTTCATACTAACTTACAGAGTAAATAGATACTAACAACATTCAGAAATAAGCATGTGTAAAAGAGCAAAGGTAAAAAGAGATAATTGTGGTCACATGATAATAGGATACTTAATTAAACTGAAAAGAGTTCCTAATATTGAACAGTTTTTTAACGAACATTGACTATTTCTTTATTACATTTTCCTTTTCTGTAGATAACGGTTAAAAAAATCTTGGAATATTTTACCTTTTCCAATAGTATTTATTTGTGTAAGTATTGTTTTCTCAGATCATAGTAAGTAAGTAAGTAAGTAAGTAACGACTTTATTTATAGTAGATAACATATTTGGTAATATACCAATTTTCAATATGGTCTACATAAAGAACATATACAGTGCCCACCAAAAATATGGATACAGTTTTTGACAGATGCAGAATTATAAGTGGTTTAATTATTCCATATCATTTGGTCAGACGGTAACAAAGTTTGCAATTTCTGAAAAAAACAGTTAATGGCGGAGTAAAAAATGTGACAGATAGAAAGATGAACGTTTTCTGATTTAAAAATAAACTATGGGGTTCAGGGGGCTGAATTTGCCATATTATATGATCATGTTGTTGTTCAAAGCTGACAAAGAAACTTAATATTTTCCATCTAGGGTACCAATCAATATATTGTCTTTACACTAAATAAATAAAAATATTCCTGGTCTTCAAAAACATTGTTGCTTCTCTGTTCTGCAAGTAGTGTTATACAGGCAAGTAAATGGGGAAAAACTCTCTGTATCCATATTTTTGGTGGGCACTGTATTCATTAATTGCATGATAATATACAAACAAAATATAATGAAAGGACTTGAGATATTTGTCCCAAATTAAAAGATGAATTTCATGTTTTATTAGAATGTCCATTATACTATGGGATCGCCATATTTCGTGAAAATCAATCCAAGAATAAGATCCTAGTTGTTTTTAACCTTTTGTTTACATAGTTGTACTTGTAGCCAAAATGTCACGTGGTATTTCCACCCTATCATTACATATCCGATTTTAATCATGTAGGTATCAACTCGACAATATTTCGCTGGCTTAGAATAAGAAGGTCGTAACTACAAAATTAATATATTGAGAAAACAAGAAAAAATGTCTGAAAACTGCTCTTTACTTATGGAAAAACAAGCTTTTAGAACTAAATTTTGTTCAACATGAGTTCTGATTTTCATGAAAATCAGCTCATAAGAAGCACCTTTTGACGAAGATTTTAAATATGTATCAGTCTTATCAGGTCGTAAGTAGTAGTTACGATCTTCTCATTGTAGGGTTTTAGTATACTTTGTTTTGATTGTTGCATAGTTAGTATATACCAACACCCTGCATCCAACGGAAAATATTATACACAAAATGAAAACAATATTTTTTTCCGCACCCAAATGTATTTATGGAGCTATTCAGACAGACAAGCGAAATCAGCGTCGTTAGACCAGTTTATGCATAGCAGGCTGAAATATGTTAAATCTAGATATAAAAGTTTTTTTACCGTTGATTAATGACTACCAGACAAAATTATGCATTTCGAGCTTACAGCTTAATTCATTATTTCTTAATTCATCATGTGTTTTATTTTAACAACTTTTTGCGTGTGTTTGATGTTATGATCTATTAGAATAAACGCAAATTTCCATAATTTATCAGCAATAAAACAAAATATAAAGAAGGAAATTAAGCAATTATTATTCAATGCATCTTTGCAGCAAATAAACGTGTTACTTCAAATAAAAGATGGACACCTTTACCATCAGCTATATAAATAAAACATGTTTTACCTTAACATGATTGTAACCACAGAGATGTCCACTATTTCAAAAAACGCAACGAGATATTTGGTATCTAAGACAGCACCACGCAGAAAAAAACATCAAATAAATAAGACTAAATGGAACAGTGACGCGCTCTGTAAACAAACATAAAATAGATTAGTCGAAATGGAACAGTGACGCACTCTGTACACAAACATAAAATAGATTAGTCGAAATGGAACAGTGACGCACTCTGTACACAAACATAAACTAGATTAGTCGAAATGGAACAGTGACGCACTCTGTACACAAACATAAAATAGATTAGTCGAAATGGAACAGTGGCGCACTCTGTACACAAACATAAAATAGATTAGTCGAAATGGAACAGTGACGCACTCTGTACACAAACATAAAATAGATTAGTCGAAATGGAACAGTGACGCACTCTGTACACAAACATAAAATAGATTAGTCGAAATGGAACAGTGACGCACTCTGTACACAACCATAAAATAGATTAGTCGAAATGGAACAGTGACGCACTCTGTACACAAACATAAAATAGATTAGTCGAAATGAAACAGTGACGCACTCTGTACACAAACATAAAATAGATTAGTCGAAATGAAACAGTGACGCACTCTGTACACAAACATAAAATAGATTAGTCGAAATGAAACAGTGACGCACTCTGTACACAAACATAAAATAGATTAGTCGAAATGAAACAGTGACGCACTCTGTACACAACCATAAAATAAATTATTATAGACGAAATGGAACAGTGACACAATCTGTACACAAACATAAAATGCATTAGACTTAATGGAAGTAACGCACTATGTACACAAACATAAAATAAATTAGACTAATGGAACAGTGACGCACTCAGTACACAAACATAAAATAGATTAGACGAAATGGAACAGACAAACAAATCATAATGGAGCAGTCACTAATGCCACTAAATCAGGATTTGGATGGACACTCCATCAACCCGTCGCACTAATCAGCCATAAATAGCCGGTGATTTATATCAGGGACAACGACAATGCAAATTTTTTATTGCAATGGTTCGGTATCAGTTGCGATTTTCTTTTCTAATTAAAAGGTGGACGATATATTTACAAAAGAAGGTTGAACGTTTTGTAGGACAAATAAGTAAATAGAAACAATCTAAAAGTCAATTGATACCACTAAAATACATACCTCATGGCCTTCATGAGTATGCAGGACCGGCCATTAATAATTCTTCATGTAAACCAAAACCATGAAATATAAACTAGTAAGTATTTTCTCTACTTCTTTGTTAGTATGCTGAAATAAGTAATATCGACAGGAAAATACTTGATGAAAACTATGGTAAGTTACATTTAGTTATACTTCAGATAATACAGTTATTGAATACATGCATATCATATCAATCATCCGCAAACAGTTTGTAGTTAATTCATTCATATTACATAATATTATACTAATTATTTTGCTGTTTAGTAAACCTTTTTTGTATAATAGACAAAGTTGTCACCTTAAACTTTCTAAAATTGTCAATTTGCAAAGTGTGTTGCACAGTTGAATTGTATAATGTATACTTGCATGTGACCAAACACCATATCTGTAGGTATCGTTAAAATGAAGTTCCCACTCAGCATCATTCACACTCATGTTTCTTCTTCTTGGCACTTTTTCCAAATTCTCTCTGAATCATTATCACATATGATGAACTGAAAACAATAGAACTAGCATTGAAAATGAAATAAGTAGACACATTGTAAGTTCAAGGAAAAAGTAAAACAAAAAGTCAAGCAAAACGCAAAGCATGTATAATTGTGTACAACTACTTGTTCATTTGATAAGTTTAATAAATACTTTAGAGCCGTTCACCAAGTAGTTAATTGGTAAGTGAGTTTTAACAGCTATTTTTAACCCCCTGGCACTAAACACGATGAATTATATAGAGGATCTATCATGAGTTGTCAATTGATATAAAGTTATATTAAACGAGTTTTGGAAATTTTATTAAGCGAGCCTTTGGCGAGCTTAATAATAATTCCTAAACGAGTTTAATATAAATATATCAATTGACAACGAGTGATAGATTCTTTATATCATATGACGCTAAAAACGCACAATACGCATCAAATTATTGAAAAACGCGCTCATGTACTTTACCTTATATATCAAACACGTTACGGATAAGATTATACGTACTCGCTTTACTAACCCGGATACAAGGAAATTCATGTGATATAGTGCTTTCTGTTTGTTTCATTCATAGTTAATTGTATCATTGATATAGAGTAAATCAAAAACAAAATCTGGAAAATGTATGTTTGTCTATCTTACAAAAAGTAATTTTTTCGTTTTTTATCAATGCTGCAGTAAATAACTGAGGTGTCCTCTGTATCTTTTTTAATTTAACCCATGCACTACACTCTTTAAAAGTCGTACGTTATAATTTTCAATACACATGCCCTTTTCAATATTTTATAATATATATTTATAATATTTCAGGTAAACACGTTATATTCTATTTTTTTGGTATGGACTTCTTTGATGGTGTATCTGATATTTTATATTTTCCTTGGGATAGAGAATAAACTGACAATAACAATACACGTGGATGCACCGATGGTAAATTTGCTATATAGTGTCTCTCAATAGAAACAGTCACACAAATAATTACCGAATTTCGAATGTAGAGCGAAAACAACTGAATTTAAAAAACAGTATATTCATTCATTCTAGTTGCTTTATTTAGGCAAACAGCAATTTCACAAAAGAGTACAATGAATACACCATTTAATTCTTTAAAAATGAAAACGGACTTACCGAATTTCGGATGTAGAACGATAACAATTTAATTTAGAAAACCGTATATTCATTAATTCAAGTTGCTTGATTTAGAAAATCAGCAATTTCACAAAAATTGTACAATGAATACACTATTTATTTCTTAAAACATGCAAACGGAGTTAAGTTCATATGTATGATATAAATTGTTACTTACATTACGCATTTGTTTTCCGTACACAGAAAGACACACTGTGTAAACGACGTAATTCCACGAACACCGTGGTGAAGATCTGTTCAGCCCAAAACTCCTTAAAAAGAACGTTGTTAATAAATGCCGCCATATTTGTATTTGATTTAACAAGTGACTTGCACCGAATAATCTTTTGATTTGGATCGCTGCCTTGCGTTTTGCAACGTCATATCAATTTTGGTCTGAAAACGTAGCAAGGCAATGTCCTAGAACGGAGGCTTTGTGTCTTACTTACAAATTGAATTCGTTAATTTATTAATCATACTAAATCATGATGTTTTGCGTAAGATCATTTGTCATCGTATATAATCTGTTTTTTTTCAAAAGTCGTCATCCTTCACAAGCAATTGTTTTGCAATATGAATGCATATTTTATTCTACTCTTATATACTAAAATTGCCATTTCATTAAATCATTATTAATTGCAAATGCAAGTGGAAGACATTTCATTAATTGTACACTTTGCGTTACCAACGTGGTGTATAATTGAGATAAAGTGAATACTATCTATCAAGGATAAAAACTGTTTAAACTACATGTGCATCAACTATATCATATAAGACCGCGTTATATCACCGCTTGCTTAAATCACTTGCTCTTGTACCTCGCTTTAAAGAGGCGTTCCCAATAACTTTGATTGTTCAAATCGATTCCGGAATATTATACATTAAATGAGAATCATAATTGCTTAAACTCCTCAAATCTTCAACAAAAAGCTCCCAATAATTACCGAGAAAAAAATGAAAATGTATTTCCGTAACGAGCCAAAATAGTCACGAGTTGTTTCCCTTTGACCGCACAGTAATAAATCGCTTGAAGCGATAACTTATTTTTGGTGATTTGAATATATTTTTGACATTATATAGACATATTTGCACAAGCTTTCTTCTGACAAAATAGGAAAATTTATAGTATTTTATACATTTAGCGCATTTAATGTGATAGTAGAGAAAAATATGTTACTTATAGGAAACGCCTCTTTAAGGAAGCTAAATACTTTACAGGTACAGACAATACGAAATCGTTTAGAAACGACGGCATCGCCACTCACACAAGGTACATTCACAGAAAGCACTATAACCCGGCACACTATATTCATCAGTAACATAATTTGAAAGTACACGGAAAATCACAAAACATATAAGGTTAAAAGTTAAAATGCATATTTTCGAAGGCTGTTCAGCGGTTCAACCAGCTCTGACACTAACTACTCCTGACCATTAGAATACTTAAGGAATCCTAGTACATTTCACTTCTTTGGGGGTGACAGCCAACCAACCTCGATTACCATTTACCATTTTGAATAATTCAAGATGGCGTCCAAGAAAACCACAGGAATAGAATCATGCCTAAGTAAGGTCCTAGTTGGTCGTCAAAATCAGAAAAATAAGTCAAAAGTGCGTGAGATAAATTACAAATTGTTATTAATGCTGATTGATAGTAGTTCGTATACTTAAATTATACTTTTTATATACGAGGTAAATTTGGCCCAATAAATCATAGAATTTGGATTTTGTGCAAAAACGGAAGGACGCATATCGCCCAACTTAAACTTTAACTAGAATCCATTTCATCATCCATATGTATACGTTTTCTAAAAAAAGATTTGCTTGATTTAGAGTTAAATGATCTACTAAATAACCTATAAAACACCAAACGATGTACTTTGATTTAACGCCGAATAACTTTCTAATTGTCTCGAAATTCATTGCATGATATATTTTACTCTCACACACGCAAACTTATCATCGTCTGTCAAAAGTTACGGTCACCACCGATCACATCACCACCTATTCCCTTCACATCCATTTTGTACATGTATAAGGTGTGATACATAACAAGGTTACCGTCTGTTGCAACATTCCTGACTGTTGCCCAACTGTTCCATCAGAACGTTTTAGTTCCTATTCTGCTGTCCGTCTCCATATTGTTGATCACCTTACTACATATTCTCTTCACATCCATTGTGTACATGTTTAAGGTGTTAATGCAATGCAAGGCTACTGTCTGTTGCCCAACTGTTCCATACGAACTCTTTTCGTTCATGTTCGGTTTTCCGTCTCCATATTGTTTTTGACCGTCCGACTTTCCAACTGCCATGTAAGTGTTTTTGTGCTGCTGATAATGTTTTGTCGTTAGTTTAGCATTTTTTAGAATGTTAATGAAAGTAAAGCTTAAGCATTCACAAAGGCAAGATTTTCAAGTTATGTTGTGAAATTCCATCTTATACCTGTTGTGTCGCTGTTGGTGGTTTTCTTCATGATACCGTCTATTGCCGATAAGAAGAAAAAGTCTGACATTGTATATTCTTGTTGGGCTCCGGTTGTAACATTAAACCACTCTGATTCGGTTTCCGCATTAGGTACGGAGCATTCCAATGAATCTTACAGTAGTTTGAGCAGTCGTCATCTTCTCAGGTATGCCATATGCTTTCAAGATGGACCAACTACTGTCTGCGTGGATGGAATCAAATGCTTTTTCAAAGTCTTCAAAATTCATTGTTTTCAGGTGTCAATGGTTTAGTGATTTTTCTGCTTCAGGGGTCAGGTCTTCGATCAATTTGTTTAAGTCATCTCTCGTGGCTTTTTTACTTTCTGGTATTTCTCAGGAATTTTACATCTTATAAAGATCTTCATAGTCCAGAAGATCTTATGCCGTTATTAGAGGGGAAAGTGAGCTATGGTTCCTATTATAACTTAATTGTTTAGCTCACAAAATTCAAGAAGTCTGTCCCTATTGTAATTTCTGTCACTCAAACCATGTTTTCCTACGATAGTTTTGGGTAATTCGTTGTTGCTCTATTTTGGTAGCCAATTACTACTTTGATGTCATACTTCGGAGCGGCAGAGAGCATGTCTTGTATTTGTTTTAGGACAAGTGCTTTGTCTTCTTCATGGTCCATATACAAATCCAAGTGATTTTAAATTTTAGTGTATAGCTTAGCGTAAATGAGTATACATTGGTTTCCATTCAATGAGATACATTTTACTTTTGTTGTTACATGATTCCTTCCCCGTCATGATTTGTCACATCTTCCAACATTTATTTCATAGATAAAGAAAGTTCACGTCGTAGTGTTCTTTTGCCATTATGGAGTCATCTAACGTCACTCTGTCCAAATATAGTTTGTCGATGTTGCAGTTCCTCATGTATAGGTCAATTTGAGCTGGTTCCTCAGTGTTTTACATTGTAATAACATTCCAGCGTCGAATGAAGATGGTGGTTTCCAGCGTAGTAAACTACGTACTAGGGACTTTGGTCTATGGGTATCCGTTTGGGCTTTCAACCACATGCGTCATGTAAATCCTAGTAATGGTATCCTTAATTTAATTAAAGTACAACCTTTATGCAAATCAATAGACTAACGATATAAGATAACTATTAATTGTTTCACACTTATTTTATATTTGGCAGCCATTTTGGAAATAGTTATAATACATATCTATTGATATTAACAAGTTTCATAACATTAGATGCATTTCAAAACCTTATGCTAATTATGAACTTATAGCAGTCGTTCTAGCTGTAACTCTTAGATTGTTACCACATGCAAATAGATTTAACACAGGTGGACTTCCGCAAACAGAAGTAATTGGTCCTTAAGACCAAAGGTCACTAGGTAATGAACAATCATCGTCAAATATATCTCTTCAATAACCGGTATCATGTTTTTTTTGGTAAAATTAATTATGACAGTAAATGTGATGTATTACCGCGATAAATTATATGCGATATGCATTTTTGCAGTAAATGGGTTTAATCTTCTTGGTATATATAATAGACCCGTGTTTTGCGTTATTCTGTGTGTTTGCCTTCACAGACTCGACCATGCGGGCTGTAGTTGCGACGTTCTTGCTTTGCGCTGTGTGGGTAGTGCAGGAAACAGCATGCGACCACGGACCGCCGCCACCACCGTTGCCAAAGTTGCCTTTGCCAAAGCCGCCTATGCCGAAGCCACCGATGCCGAAGTTGCCTTTTCCAAAGCCGCCATTGCCGAAATTTCCCTTGCCAAAGCCGCCTATGCCGAAGCCTCACCTGCCTCTAACACCACCACAAATGCCAAAATGGTGGTATCCAGTGCCAGTGTGGGATACAGTTGCAGTTTCAACCGCTAAGAGTCTAGTGCAAAGAGTGTTGGGTCTTGCAAATGGACAGTATATTCTTTACATGGATGATGCTCAGGGTGCAGTATGTATACACATTTTGTCATTACCATTGCCAAATGTATTGTTTTGTAATAGATCTAAATGTTGTTAAAGTATAATCTATGATCAGTGACTTTTCGTTATATGGTAACGAAAGGATACCATATAAAGGTCCGTTATGGTTCAATGCGCGCTTTCATTTATATCTTTATTAGTTTTAAATTATGTATATCTTTTGCTTCCATCTGGATACTCACTTGATGGAGTGCGATACGAACAGATTTTGTAAATGTGTTAAAGTCGTATGTGGCACTGTAAAAGTTTTAGCACATATGTATCTTATTTAATGTATCACATAATATTGTTATTAATAATCCATTATTATAAGAAACATGAGTGTACTTTCGTTCTGTATACTAATATGTTATGATATATTTTAGTGAGGCATTTTAAAATCGAGGTCTCAAACTATGTTACTATCGAGGTGCTAATAAGGTCGGTATTCCATGTGCACGCGTCCGTTTTCCGCATCCGTGTGTCCGTCTAAAATGAACTAGCTGAAAGCTGTTAGGTGCATTCGCCGTTAGCATTGCGTGTCTGGACATAATGGCGGAGGCGTGCACATTGAATACCGACATTAGACTGTTTGAAAAAAATCATGCATGCACAAATATGCTTACATTTTGTCTTAATTAGATGATCAAAAAGCAGAGTGTCTGGAGTGATATCATAATTGCTTTTATCAAACATTAAAGTTGACCTAACGAATATGCTGATTCTTTTCAAACAGTCTTAATGATGTCCGGGTGTAAAAACTGTTTTTGAAAATATTGAGGACTGCATTTTAAAACACTTTTATTGTCATTTAAGAGAGTAATTTCTATTTTTATATCCCTACATACAGCCCCTGGATAGTAAAATAGTTTGAAACCTCTGATTTCAAAATGCCCCATTAAAATATATCATAAAAAATACGGCACGGAAGAACACTAGTAATTTTCATATTACTAGTACCTGTTTGTTACTGACGAAATAGCATTACTCGTACGTGAACTATTATTACTATTTAAATCCATGCATTTTAGGTATTTCTGGTTACAAATGCAAGGAATAATATGCGCAGTTCCCCAGGAAAATCTGACTCAGGGACAAGATGTTAAAAATGTGCTAATTTAATGTGCATTGTATATGATGATATAATATGAAAACGAGTGCTGATATATCGCTGGCTAAGAATGAGAAGGTCGTAACTACTACTTACGACGTTTTAAGACTCATACATATTTAATATATTCATCACAAGGCGCTTCTATTGAGCCCAATTTCATAAAAATTGGAATTGTCATGTTGACCAAAACGAAGTTTAAAACGCTGTTTTACTATGTGTACAGAGTAATTATCGGAGTATTTTCTCGTTTTCTCAAATATCGATTTTGTAGTTACGACCTTCTGGTTCTAAGCCACCGATATCATTAAATTTATGAAAACAGTTCGATAAAATTATTTATAATTTACCCTTCAATAGAAAGGTATATTCAATTTTTTTGGACCACTTATTCATTTATTTGTGCAATTGACAATTTAGTAAATCTGTTTATTCAGACAAGTTGACTGTATCATAACATGGAAAACTAGACCCACCAACTCTCATACAATTGCTGTTATTCTATAAGCAATTTATAATCTGCTTATATACTTTTTCACTCTCATTATTACATTAATGGGCATGCTATTGTTTGCATACTGAAAACATTAGAAAGCTCACCAAAAGTGGGCGGGTAAACTATAAGCCGGTTATATATCACAAATAAGAATCATTAACAAATTAAGTGACGCGGTCGCTGCGCTCCCTTGCACCAATTTGTTTATTCATGTAATTCTAATACATGATCTATAAGCTATACATATAGTGATTCTTTAAATTACGAGGTTTTTTTTAATTCAATAATAAATAAACACGAATATGCTATTGATTTATTGCACACCCGACTAAAATAGGTTAACGATATTAATTTTATGCTTAAAACAAAGTTGTACTATATATAAAACGTACGTACCAATCGTCACTATAAAACTAAGAACGTTTCACTTCATTTCGATTTTGTTTTAAGAAGGAAAATCTCAAAATATTCGTAATATTGTTTTGTCAAAATAGCATGTTTTCCAGGAGAGTGACCTATATTTGATAGTCAGTCAGATACGCTCAATATATTTCAGTGGTGGAACAAACAATTGAAGAGATACAAGAGATGCCGCTTCTTCTTCAGAATCAAAGAAAAGAATACCAAAAAATGGGTATGTACCAATCAAATGTCACAATCATTTAGGGACTTCGTTTGAAATCATATTATTTTAACAAATGTCATTGAAACCAGGTTCAGAGCATATTTGAAAACTTATTTGTATAGGCAGTTTCATCGGCAATGTGTGTGTTCTTGATCGTATGACTAAATATAAATTCTAGAATCATGTTTTAAATTGTGAATGTATATAATTGTGAAGCGCAATAGAATATGATTTCATACTTTTTGCGCAATATAAATGACATGTATTTGTATTTGTTATAAATAGTTCTCCCCCATTCGTGGAGGCACACACTATCGATAGAATATGCTAGAAGATACGACATGTGTGCATTCAGGTTTGGATAACATGTTCACCATTTTTCCCGCTCCAACGCTCCAAAATTGAGTTTATTATAAATGCGCTATAATTTTATTGCCTGTTTGCCTATATTTCATAATAGTCATTGCAAATAATAAACTGCTAGTTTTATGTTTATGTTATCTGATATTTGCATGGTATGTTGGGGATTATACTAGTATTCTACGTAACATTGACACTTTCCTCGACCAGCAATATAAAATTACAATGATCGTATCTAATTAGCGATGTACGTGTTGAAGTGATTATTGCAATGTTTTATCCATTCCACTCATTTACTCTATGTATTATCATTCATATATTCCAGTACACGTGTAGAGCACAGTTTCTGTGGGAAGACAATGCTGATCAGCCATCTTTTGATCCACCAATAGCAAAACCACCAGCACCAGGAGCATTCTACAATGTCTGTTTTCCTTAACTCAGCACATCATTGAACACCCTATAAAGCACCATATTGTGTGTGGTTTCTATTGCAGCCCTAACAGACAAACACAGACTGAGTCCTTTTCTGTAATCAGGGGTAAAAATTCAACCAGTGTATTGCTCTATGTTAATAAACCTATCGCATATATGATGTATAACTTGTCGTTTATTTATTTTATCCTCCCCCCCCCCCCCGAAGTGTATATAATTACGGTATGGTCAAATCGTTCGTCTAACTATTCTGTGTGTAAGTGCATTTCTGAAACAGAGGCTCATATTGAATTTATTAAACGCGAGGGATAAAAATGATAAAATACGAGGTCCTGTCGAGTATTTTATAACTTTTATCCTCCAACGAGTCTAATAAATTATAAATGGAAAGACACGAATGTAAGATTCTTTTTATCACATAAACAAAATAAGCCCTATAAATGTGTTAAAAGTGGACATGCTTCCCCTATAGAAGATAATAAAGTCAGCGAGTAATGCAGTTAACAATAAATGAGCAACTAATATAGTGCAGCACTGTATTCAAATTACTGTTATAGATATAAACACTACTGCATTATTATTGGAGCGAGACAGTTATATTGAATCGTCACGCCAATGACCTGTTTTTCTATGTATCCTGTCTGTTTATGTATTAGATACAGTACTAGTTTTCGTTCAAAAGTGTCTTCTTACAAGCGTTATTGTACAGTTTCGGAAGGACAAACAAGATAATTGTCCGAGGCGAAGCCGAGGATAATTTGTTGTTCGTCCTTCCGAAACTGTACAATAACACTTGTAAGAAGACACTTTTGAGCGATAACAAGTTCTGTATCTGACTTATACTCCGACAGAAAGCAAAATGATCTCCAGAGAGACAATGGTTATCCAAAAGTTCCTTGCACAATCCATGAACAGAGCATCGTTCGCAGCATAGAAAATATAGTTATAATGTAAAAATACGCTTTGCCTATAATGTACCAAAGGGATTAAGTTAACTGTCCAAAAATGTCCATTTATAGGTTTAATTAGCTTGTGATTAAAATTCACAAGTGTCAATGTGTTTATACACCTTATAAGTGCTTATAATACACTTGCATCTAGTTTTCTTCATTCATTGATAAGGGACTTAGTGCACAAAGGTAGAAATTTATGCATCTTATTTTCACAATTGTCATATTTCTATGAAAATATTTGTATTGTTTTATTTCTAATACACATAACAAGGTTATATTCATTCTATCCATGTTGACGCTCACAGTCGTATTAATATACAGAATAAAGTTCACCTGATAGACAATTATAGTAACTATTTGTATTTTGTATATATTCTGGTTTCTTGTACGTATAATTAATTGCACAATGAATTTTTACAGCTTAATCTTAAATTCGCTTAAATTGTTACAAATACTTTAAAAAATACTATAAAAGCACTGCTTTTCTTGGGAATAATAAGAAAATAAATTTTGCTTGGTATGAATATTCTGTAACTTTGCTTCAATTGCTATAATTACTTTCTACTTTTCTTGGTCATTACAAGAATATAAATTTTGCTCCCCAATTTGCGGTTTACAAAACAATAAGCAATTTCTCTAAAATTTGTTCTGGCCTAAATTAATCAAGAATATTGGAATTCGTGATTTAGTTATCTACACTATTGATTCGAGTACAACGCCACAAATTAGATGGTTTTACAGTAGTACAGTCTAATATCATTGTGTGGATTTACAATTTTCTAGCGTCGGAGTATAAATAATTTGATATCAATGTGACAAAATTTGTGGATTTGGTGAAAAAGACCATTTCGTGGAAAGTTCAACATAATTCAAAGGATTTTCGTGGTTGAAATCATCCACAAAATTCACGAAATTAAATCCCCCTCGAATATTATTGATTTTACAGTATGTCATTTATTTAACTGTTCATGTAGTTATAAGCGGATTTGTCATGATTGACCAATTATTTTCTGAGTAAATGTTTTGTACAAACAACTTTCTTACAACTCCAAAAGTGTACACTTACGAAAATAATGTATACTTTATGAATGGAGTCATAGGGCGTATCGGAGTATAAGAATAGTTTGACAGTGCGTATGAATACATAAAAATATTGATTTGCCGCCTCATTTCAATTTTGTATAGTTAATATATTACTTAGTGATGTAATATAGTTTTTATTAAATGGGCTTTATTTAACTCTCGCGCGGTGATTTATGTGATAAGGAAGTTTAATGAAACGTTCACAGAAGTGTTGTAATTATGCATTAATGCTGTCCCGGTCGGGGAGTGCAACACTGTAAGTACTGACATGCACATTCCCTGGAATTCTGACAAAACTTCAGGGAGCGCAAATAGCTACTCTAACAGGTATAGTATTTCACTAAGGGAAACATTTCAAGTCATTAGCACATATGAATTAGTCACGTGGGGTGAATTGACCAATCGTGTACATATCTACCGTTCATACAAAAATGTGCAAAACCGCACCACCAACTTGCTATGTGTATTTTCATTCAGACTACTAATATTTGAAAAAGAAAATCGTATAAAGACAAATTATAGCCAACCGGAAATAACTCTAGCCTGGTATATAAACAAAGACTGATAATGGAGACACTGTATCCGATCCCGATAAATCACACGTGATAAGTATGTTGATCGAGCATAGATACAGTTTTGTTAGTATTCCATTATGCGTGAAGAAAATACACAAATTTCGTCGCAATTAACATTTTGTGTTATATTGTTTATAATATATTAAGTGGAATTGTGCAAAATATTATTTTCTAATTCAAAGAATGACGACGCATTCCATAAACGGGTATGCAATTTGTTATTCGACATCGAAGCCAAACTAAACACCTGTCATAGGGACTTCAACAAACGGAAGGAGTGTTCATCCACACAGTCGATCAGATCATTTACGAAACTGTGCATGCTCATCTGCTCAATACCACAAAAACAACGCAAGGGAGACAAACGTAACAAACACTGTATATACTCCAATGGAACGGTTATATCAATCTGATGAGGCAATTGTGTATTGCTGAGAAATTTACCATAAACGAATAGAGGCTTCTTGTATATGAGAAATGTATGCGAGACAACCCATAAGTTGACTTTCGTTAAGCGTCACATACTTGCAGCCGATTGCATTGCATGTGCTTAGAACTGCTGCATAAAAGCGTATGAGGAAATCAGACAGGGAAGGTAGCACTCAACCTAACCAAGTCGAGCACAGAAATCAATAACACCACAACATAACTACACTGAGCAATGTCCACACATAAACCAAAGAAACAATTAAAAATGCAAGTCCCCACCGAAACATGCAGGATGACCCAATTTCACAAAGAAATTATAGAATAGCAGTTATTGCATGAGACCGAATGAAACGCAGCCAAGACCCGACCAAGTTCCCCAAGGCCCCGCTGCACGGCGAACCAACTACACAAACCGATGCCAAAATGGCGATCATATTGAGGCACAACAACCCCGTGTCATAGTTGTAAACACCAAGGACTGTGACCTAACGTTGATGCGACCTAAAGAGACACAACTACGACTTAAAAAGTATAGAGCTATATCGGCAGATATTTTTTTAAAGTTTTATAAACTGAAAAACAATTATGCTTTCATATCCATTAAATTATTTTTCACTTCAGTTTTAACAGAAATTCTCTCTGTGATTTATTGGACATGCGAACTGTCCATTTTCATATGAAAGTGTTCTAGAACACCCTATGAAATTGTAAGAATCGTCTTTTTTCGACAATTGAATCAAAGCACACGGAACCCATCCAAAGTTTTAATTTGCAATTAAGTAAGTCTTGTATCATTCTTAAAACGATGCAAGTAATTATTTTGACATTAAATGACTGTTAGAATACAGCTCTTTACACTTTAACCTAGTTTAAAATAATTGGCAAGGTAGGATTGGGGCGGGAAATAACATTATATATTTCTAGATGCATATTGCTGCAGGATATGCCAAACGAGGTGACCCCAGCGACCAAACAAGGCATAACCGCATAGTGACCTAATTTAAAAAGTTCCTCTCCCAGTAAATGGGACAAACCGCAACAATAAAACAGGGGACTGTTATAGCCTAATAATATACTACATGACAAATGTAGTATCTAGCTAAATGTAGTTCGAAAATATAAATGCCAAACACATTTGCCGTAGTAACCAACGGCACAGTGACCTAATTAAAAAGTATCTCATCTAGCATCTTCTAAGGATACAACTTGTGATAAAGGGAGAGGGGCGGTGGACATATAGATAAATGAAGGCCTAAAAGCCTGAAACGCATAAATACCACCAATTAAACATAGCGGACAAACTAGAAACCGCGAGCACTATATTAGTGGAAGCCAGCGAAACCACAAATAACCAATACGTCACCCCATACGTCACAACTAGCAACAGAGTCTACTTCCACTGCCCTACACAAGCATTTAGCTGTATGAAGGAACATGAACAGGTGCGAATAGTACACACTGTCAGGTGAATAAACAAAAACAGGGCAAGGGCACGTGGAAACAAAAATGCACCGACACTATACAGTGCAGTTAAGACTGGTTAAATGTAACTCATATTGTATCCAAAATGTTAAAACGTGATTGCACATTGATATATGTATTCAGTTCAAAAACGTTCTTGGACAACATACTTGTCACCCATATTTTATTATGACAATGCAAGGAACATGGTGAGCCGTAGCACCAAATCATACCGCAAACTTTCCAAGCATGTGAATATGGCAGCGTTGATTACAGACCATAAATGTGAACATCATCGATCAGATTATGCCAGAAGCAATGTCCCTACACTATTGTTGCAAGTGTATATAGCTATATTCTAACAGTCATTCAATTTCAAAATAATTACTTGCATCGTTTTTAGTATGATACTAGACTACCTTAATTGCAAATTAAAACTTAGGATGGGTTCTGTGTACTTGGATTCCATCGTCGTAAAAAATAGACGATTCTTATCGTTTCATATGGTGTTCTAGAACACTTTCGTATAAAAAAAATGGACAATTCTCATGTCCCATAAATCACAGAGAGCTTTTCTGTTAAAATTGAAGCGAAAAATGATCTAATGGATATGAAAGCATTAATTTAATTGTTTTGCGGTTTTTGAAACTTTTTTAAAAACTATCTTCCGATTTACCTGTAGCTCTTAACAATTTGAATTTGTTACATACTTAATTACAAATATAACATATGAGTGTACATGGTCAGTTTGAAAAGAAAATATGCCGCTGAATTTGAAAATTTTCCATTTGTTGACGGCCATGTCCCATCTGCGTGATGGGTAAGCAATTGCTGTAATTTATTCATCATTGAAATTTACGACCGTTGAGTTTCTGCAATGCTAAATACCCAAGTTTCAAAAAAACACAATGATAGATGAGTGGCTTATTGTTTTAAACCGTCTGTAGAAGAGAAGTTAATCGTTTTTATAATAACATTAGCTTAAACAGTCGTAATTAGAATTGTTTTAAACACGGTACTTAATAATAATAATAAATAAATAACATGATAGACTTAAGTATATTATAAATATAAGTTTTAATATTTAAACAGGCAACACAGTTGGGCAGGCGCAGTCTTCCCTGTGAGTCTCTTTTATGGTGCAGCAATAGTATTTAGTATGTTTCATTTTTGCCCGAATGTGATAATTTCTTAAAAGTTTTCATATATATTTACAATCTCGATGTAAAGGTAGCCGTCAATGAAAATGTTGTACTGTGTCTTTTATTTGAATTCGGAACCTTTGGTATTTTGTTATCCAGATAATCGAAACTAGATCCGAATATCCGGATATTCGCTGCCATCGTTGCCATTATACCATCCACTAGGCTAGAGAAATTCAATAATAGTTTCACTTCAACTGACTCCTTTCATATCTGAAATGTTTTGTGCAATGATTTCGTCTCCCGCGGTCCAAATAACAAAAACACATTACAGTTCGTTCCGTCCCGATATTTTACTCTAGACTTACTTTAAGAACATCATCACCATGTGGTAAAGTGTGTGTTTTAGTCCAGTTTTTGGTTGATTTGGTAAACCTTCCATTTTTCGAGATACCTTTATTGCAACAACTAAAGACAAAACTAGTTTCAAAGCATGCATGATGCAAGATTCATGTAACGTTACGGGGTTTTTTTAAACTGTGTTACGAATAATAATAAATGTTTACCTGGTTTTATGATTTTATTTTTTCTTAATTACTGTAAATCAGAAAGAGGCAACTAATGCACGCATAACGTGCTTGGATTATCAAGTGAAAACTGAGTTTTATGTTATGATGAACGATCTTTATTTCTTGTTTCCCAGTATGCCAATCTGCACGTTTGCGTCGTTTACTTGACTTGATAAACGATGTTCTTTTTGTTTATCATTTTCATGTCTGTAAATATTGCTAGTTTTTGCTTGTATTATTTCTGCGAACCCATTATTTATATAAGGCGCAATAGACAGTACATTTCGATGTAAACATTTTGACCTACAAGTCATAATATACATTAAAGTTAACTAACATACATTTTCTGGAGATCCTTTGAATACAAGCGGTTTTATGGGGAAATGTTTGCTTTGCTTCGTAAGTCATGATTAACTGTCTAGGTAGGCTTGATTTTCTTGCGACATGTACATTCTTGACGCATACATAAAATGCACTTTGTGACCGAACATTAGTGTGTACGCAATTGATATTGTTCAATCACTTGCAAAACCTGCTTTAATTCATTGACTGATCGACCCAGATCAAGTTCAACTGATTGCCAGAAAGTTTTAAACGAACAAGATTACTCAGCAAAATTCATTGTTTGTCACTTCGTTTTAGTACATATCATGCCATGCTTCATAAGTGAAAATTGATTTTGAGGTCAAATGTGGGATGTACTATGTATAGAAATTGTACTGATAATAAGTATAAATATACTTATGCAGCATCATTTCATAGCTTTTTAACATTAGAATGTCTGTCAAATTTGGTCAAGCATGAACCGTTATTTCAAGTGTGTCCGTAGGTGTTTTAATCATTCGATTTTCATTATTACTGGTAAAAATGTCATTGAAACAGTAATTACCAATTATAAGCGGTTTTCTAAGTGTAAACATACGTACACCTGCGTTAATGCATAGTTTCGATATTACAACGTAAAAACTTATCTTCTTAACAAAGACATTCTCACTAGTAATATTGTGTAATTTCCATTTGTAAAGTTGTATATTTTGCTTTCCATGTATATATTGATGTTATTTTGTTTATAGCGATGAGCTATACATATGCTTAAGCTAAATAAACTGTTTGCTCTGTTCTGTTCTGAATTTATACATAACGTTTGATGGGTACATAACGTTGCTGGTAATGCTTATGAATAAGCTCACATTTTAAGGTATACCTTCATGATTTCACTGTTTGTAGAATAAGGTTTGAAATTTCATATGATATAAAATTCGATTTCTTGTAATTGTTAAACAATGCTTTTTGAACGTCCCACGTACATGACTGAAATATAAGACCATTGTCGTGAAGGGACAGAACGAACTCAATAATGGACTACGGTAATCGTAGTGACAGTTTAGCTGTACAATGTATATGGGCCGTGTTGGTAATACTGAGGGCGGTACTTAGTATGACACGGTACCTATTAAATCACATGATTTTCCTTGTATCCAGGTTAGTATAGCCAGTACGTATAAAGTTATACGTACCACGTGTAGTATAAACTATTGAATTTTCCAATAAATCAATGCGTATTTTGCGTTTTTAGTGTCATATGATATAAAGAATCTATCACTCGTTGTCAATTGATATATTTATATTAAACAATATAATTAATAATAAACCAGAGGCTCGCTTAATAAAATGTCCAAAACTCGTTTAATATAAATTTATATCAATTGACAACTCGTGATAGATCCTGTATGTACCAAGCTAGCAATACAGGGTTATATGGACCCAGATACATTTTAAGCCGATCTAACAACTTGGACCTTAATAATCGATCTAATAACGAGTTGACAAAAGTCTGTACGGTTTTTAGTTAGTCTAGACAATGTGCAAAATGTTGAATAAGTTATGTGTTTAACCAGGGGAATAATCACATTGTTTCAGTTAGCTGTGCAGCATACATTTTGTGGCAATTAACTGTGCTTCATTACTAACTGAATCATTCTATACCTTCTATGTTAGTTTTTTTCGATAATGTATAGTTTGGTTTTTGTTTTCGAATACTAGTACATGTACAATGTATTGTCTTTGTCAAGATGTATCATGGTTTATTTCGTAAATGGCCAAAGGCAAATGTTTTGCTGATTGCAAAATAACTACAACTCGATAGCTTAGAATGAGAAAGGTCGTTACTACTACTTACGATTTTATAAGACTCATACATATTTGAAATCCCCAGTACAAGGCGCTTCTAATGAGCATAATTTCATGAAAATCGGAACTCATCATGTTGACCAAAATGAAGCTACAAAAGCTTGTTTTACCAAAGGTACAGATTAAATTGAAGAAAGTTTTTTCTTGTTTTCTCAATATATCGATTTTGTACTTACGACCTTCTCATTCTAAGCCAGCGAACTGTAAACTGTTATATTCGAGATAATAGTGCTGCGTGCGTGGACACATATCGAACGCCCATCCCTCATAAAACATTGAACAATTTGTATGCAAGATGTACCTTTGTACCATTACGAAACACTCCTTTGATCACGATTGCACTCTTACGATGCACCAACACGTGTAAATGCAATCAGTAATTGTAATTACATTTTCTGTCGTAAATCATCAAATATATTTTTATGATTTTACTGTTATTTAAAGCTTGGCAGACACATATAAAGGGAACGGTTGCTGGAGTGGTGTTGCAGTGTCTGACACACGTATGCTCCTCTTGTTGTAGGCGGTGTCTGAGTCTCTGGTTTCAACATGCGTACTGCGTACATAGCAATCCTGCTGTGCTCCCTGGTACTGGTGAACGATGTGTTGTCACAATCGAAGTTTCCATGTCCGAAATGTAAAAGGTGGATTAAGACCTATCAATGGGGATGGTGGCCAGTAAAATCAGCACAATTCGCTGTATGGGAACTACTTAGAATCCCACCATTTAAGTATAAGCTGTACATGAAGTGGGCAATCGGCGCGGTAAGTTATTTCTATGTTTAGAATTTTCCTTAATATAAGTTACTTTATACAGACAAAAATGTTTTTCATTTTATTCTGCATAGAACAGCTGATGTCTTAGTATTGTGTTCTCTTAAAATTGTTCCAGTTAGAATATTAAAATCATGACGCGATTAAAGGAAAATACAAAATTATTCTTTCACGGTGCCTTATTGTTAAACGGCGGATGTCGCTTTCGCCTTTTTGTTTTCAATGTCCCTTTGCAGTCTTGGAGTCAAACAAGATTGTTGTTTCTCTTATTTCAAATTCATACGAGTACTATTCTGTCGAATGCTGCTTTGGTAGTAAATGTGGCGGGGTGTTATTTGAAAATAGGAATAAACTCATAGAGCTAGTTTGGAAAAAAGTGAGATTCGTTGCCATCATGTTAACATAAATACTGTAATTGGACATTCGGGTTTTTGTTTACGGTAATATATCATCTTGTATAGCTTGAGCAGATTTAGTAGGCACTCTGGACATATTCCGTGCATATTTCGGACAAAGTCGGTGCAATATAAACAAATATTTCCAATAAGTACCGACTACGCTTATGGAAAATAATACACGCTTCCGAAATTTAATGAGTGCCTACTAAATCTGGTCAAGCTATAGTCAAATTTAATATGTTCATTGATTTATAATAACGTATTTATTTTGGTTGATGGGCTGACCGATGGAATACATAGAGGATCTTAAATTAGTGCTCATTCCTTACCATTTTTAAACGAGTTTAATAACAATGATAAGGAATGAGCACGAATGTAATATTTTATTTATCATATAACCATAGTAAACGCTTTATATCTTTGAAAATGATGATGTATGCTGCATAGTGCGTGAAGTTTCAAACAAAATTTAGTGGTACTTGGAGCGTGATGCGCGGACTTCGTGGGTCGACCAAGTCATGGATTGGCTGACTTTGCTTCAAGCTAATTTGAATATTTCTGTAACAGGCTGGGAGTGCATTACGCTATTTCCAGCATGGCACTCCGGCATTCCCTCACCGCAGGTTATGTGATAAATTGTTTTTTGGCTTTTCACCAACCTGTAGTATGAAATTTACTTATTTTGTTAGTTTTGCTATAAACAGTCAGTTCCAAGTTCACACAATTCGCGCGAACATTTTGACTGTGTTATGTACAACCCACACAAGTCAAGTTCGATATCATTAGAATAGTCTAATCTGAAGAATGGAAATTATTCATATTGTGGTGGTAATTTAGAACATGAAAATCCTGAAATGTACTCTAATTCGGGTTGCAATAGTTACTAACATTCATTAGATTTTTTTTCTAATATACCAAAAAATAAAGGAATCTAGTTTGGGTCAATTTCGTTTGTTATAGAATTGTCTTTTACTTTGATATTTCTTTGGGGTCTCCTTAAAGTGAGTATCACTATTTAATTGGAGTCAGTTTCACGTTGACAATGCTCGATAAACACCCAGTAATTCAGGGATAGTTTCTATTGTGTTCTGTATAATATGTACATGCTCGTACTGTTAAAACAAGTTCCGCGTATCGTATGCCAAGTACGTTTAGAATCCTTAAAATGGGGTACTGTGTTATGGTGACTATGTATAGTAGATTTCTATGAACACACCTAATTGTCTTGTGGGGAGCGGTGGCCTAGAGGTTTGGCGCGCGCTTCGGGATCGAGAGGTCCCGGGATCGATCCCTTCTGGACCACTGGTTAATTTCTATGAGCAAGACCCAAGTGATCCACTCCACCATATTATAAAATGGTACCTGTGAGGGCAGTGTCTATTCCTTGGCGCCGCAGATCGATGTTGGCTGCCACGCCACAGGAGAGAAATAGTCTCCCCTGGGAGACACGAGTGTAGGTTTCCATAGGACGCTCAATAGACAAGGGAAGTTTAAAACGGTGCTTGAGCGTCAAAGGGTGCTTGAGCGGCCTAACAGCTGAAAAGAGCCCTAGAAAATTTGTAACTTTTTGGGGGGGGTTAAGGCAGTTGGCTATATCCAACATATCAGTTCTGCACATTGTATCATATGGGTTCCGTTACCAAAGAAATATGCTAAGTAACACTTTCCACGGGAGATAATTAATCCATAGCTTCTATTTTTAGTTGAACGGGGGTAAGTGCATGGCGGCGCTCGTAGCTCTTTCCTTAGGCAACGGACGCCACTTCTTTATACATTGTATCCTATATTACTATTACATTGTGCATCAACTAAAAATGTGTTATCAATTTCAGAACTATAATAAGATGTTCAAGCGATTCATCCAGTACCGTGTTTGGTTCAAGATCAAGCTGCGCAAGTGGCCTTATACAAAGGTTTGTGTCATTATTATACTCAAGTATGTGTCATTATGTTTGGGTATTCCTTCTATTGTCTTCAAAAGTCTCGTCTGCTTAATGAGAGGGAAATAAAACATATATTAAATCAAAGTCAAGTCGTATGCATCTCGCGCGTTAAACTTACATTGCTGATGGCGCCATGCAAGGCCGTGTCCTTGGCCAATGGGTAGTCGGCTAAATGAGAGGGCTGATATAGATTAAGCTTGTTGGCCTAGCAAATTCCTTTGGAAATAAAGTAACTATATACTAAACAATGTTCAAGTTGTATGTTTCTCGCGTATTAAATATAGATTGTTGATGGCTCCATGCAAGGCCGTGCCCTTGGTCCCAACGTACGCCTTTGCTTTCGAGTTCTGCGCTCATACCAAACGGGAAGGCTGAAGCTCCCCCTAAACCCTTACAGCAACGGAAATCATGAGGAATGAAGCTATTGGATTGATTCATAATTTTGTATACAGTATACGTTTCAAGAACCTATTTCCAAATCGACTGAAAATAAATATGTATGCCACTAACAACTAAACCACTTCCCTTCTGTTCCAGTTCAACTGCAAGGCTTGGGTCGTTTGGCCGAAGAAAGGCAGGCCGTTCTTGGTGGGAGTACCGAAGTTCACCAACTGCATGCCATACAAATAATTCTGGTCGAACATACAAACATGCAACAAGTTTATGAACTAAACCAGTGGAATATAATAATTATTGTCAAAAATTGAATCTCTACTTTTAAATAATGTACTTTCTTTATCTTGAATAGAATAATGTTGAATAAATGATAAAACTGACATATGTTCATGAGCCATTATTGACACATTTGCATGACACATTTATGGAGTCCATGCGTCTAAGATTGCGTCAAACCAACCAGGAAACGTTACACATAAACCAGTTTTCATTTACATTGTGTATTGTTTTTATTTATCCTCGCCACCGGATATTCCATATGGGCGAGGCCCCCAGACGAGTTTAGTCATTTAAGGTTTCGGTGGTGTACTCGTTCCAGAGACAATACAGGTTCTTTTACATGCCAGATGTATATCACCCATACATGGGACCTAGGTTTAAAGACCCATCCGAAAGAATATTAGTAATTTTAGTTGGTCAGTTCAGGATTCAAACCCACAACCAAGAGATCATACGTCTCGTGCTCTACCAACTGAGCAAAGCGGGCTTACTGTTTGGCTGCATATGTATCATGTATAAAGGGGAACTAGTCTTGTGGCGACAGATTCCAGTAGAAGTTAAACGAGATTAAAACATTTGTAGAAATTTTGTTTCATGCACCATTGAAACGCTTGCGTTGAATCAAGTGTGCGTTGTTCAAGACCTTCGACTGCATTTTGTGGATACCAGTAAACTAAAGGATACACATATAGAATTTCGGGGAGCATTCTTTCTCTCCACAAGCGTGGCAATGTAAAATATTAAAACTTTAGTTAATGTATGGAAACAGTATCACACAAATAGGGAAGTTTAAATTCTCACAAACTCTTTTAGTGTGAAGCGGTGGTCTATGTGTAGGGCGCGCTCTTCGGGATCCAGATGTCCCGGATTCAATCCCGCCTGGGCCACTGGTTAAGTTCTCTGAGCAATAATAACCCAGATTCTCCACTCCACCAATGTGTACATTAAAATTTGGTATACTAGTCTGTCTTACATACCCTATGTTTAAAAAGACAACTCCTCAATCTACTCTTTTTTCGTGAAATTATTTCCCTTTGCACCCTCAAACATAGGATTATCAGGCCCAGAATAAAATCTAGCTAATAAAATCTAGCAAAATTTTAAAAAAGTGATGCTATTTGATTGATAAAATATATTATCTAGTCGGGTGACCAGACTAATTGGTATACATGTGAGGGCAGAGTATATTGCTGGGGGACGCAGATCGATGTTGGATGAGAAATAGTCTCTTTGGGGAGACTCAACTACCAATTTCCTTGGGTATGACCAGGATAAGTTAAGTGCCAAAGGGTGGTTGAACGACGGAACTGGTTAAAACAGCAAATAAATAAACGAAGGAATTTATATAGTTTAAGCATATTTATTCCTAATCATTACGCACAAAAACATGAAAAATGTTGTTGTTTTTATCTCGATCAGTGAGCGTTCGTGGAACTAATGGCATCTGTGGCCAAGTATGGAACGTTAAACTCCGAACAGGATGTAATCGCCAAAGTCAGAAACCACTAACGATAAACATATCATTGCTTGAGAGCAAGTAACACGTACAAACCACTGATATTTTACTCAGATCAATGAATCAAAGTAAGTCCAGGCTTGCACTGCTATCTGTTATAGATCCTTTATTTTACTTTTGACAGAAGAAGAACACCACCACCAAGAACAACAACAACAACAACAACAACAACAACACAACACACAACAACACAACAACACACAGCACAACACACGCTTTACTTGTTTTCAAAAATTAACGTTCCCTTGAAAATCAATTTTAACTGCAATATTCCAATATCAAGAAATATTAAGGGAGGAAACTACTCCGAGTAGTTAGTAAATCATGTATACTAGTTGCTTCCCTTGCATATAATGCCGAGTAATTCGACGCATTCTGCAATGTCAAAACGAATGCAGTAATAAGTTTTTAAAAAGTTCAGTTGCCAATTTTCTAGGGCTCTTTTCAGCTGTTAGGCCGCTCAAGCACCCTTTGACATTCAAACTTCCCCTGGTCATTGGGCTACATATGGAAACCTACACTCGTGTCTCCCTGTGGAGACTATTTCTCTCCTCAGGGTTTGGCCGCCAACATCGATCTCCGGCGCCTATGAATAGACACTACCATCACAGGTACCATTTTACACCATGGTAGAGTGGAGCATGTGGGTCTTGCTCAAAGAATTTAACCAGTGGTCCAGAGGGGATCGAACTCGGGACCTCTCGATCCTACCTCTAGGCCACCGCTCCCCAATTATATTGTAATGAATTAGTCCGAAACATCGATTGATAATCTTAATTGATTAATTAACGATGACTGGTCGATTTTTATTTTTTCAGCTGGCTTTGATCTTGTAGGTATCAGACAAGTTCACTCTTTTATGGCGCAGGGATGGAGACGCAAGATATCTAAGCCAACTCGCGCGATCGCGACTATGTCAAAAGGGAAAGAACAAAGAAATTTGGTTTTATTGACAGTACTAAAAATCTCCATTATGAGATCACCTTTATTACCCTTTAACACTGGATTCACTATTGCGATGGTGTTAATAGTGAGGCTGAACAAAAAGCAAAGCAGGACTTGAAAATGGTGGTTTTGCATTTAAATGTAGAAACACAATTTTCAAAGACCTAAATTACACAGATTAGAAACTTGTACCAAATCTCGTGATATCTCGTGGCAAGTCTTCTGAAATCTCATGAAATATTGCGAAATCTTGTTTGTTTTTAATACCTTATATCTCCTGTTCTAATATACTCACAAAGCAACTAATAAGCCTATGCCATAGATTTATTATTCAGCTTTAAAATGAAATCTCTTTGATTGAAATCAGACAAGGAATGAAAAAGTATACCCCAAAGAGCCAGACCTGCTCTCATTTTTTAAATATTCGTGTTAATTTCAAGTTTATCAGAAAATACCTGATTTGCCTTATTCAAATCCTAATTTGCTGTATTTTATAAGAGGTAAAAACAAAAATGGGTTACTTCATGTGGTAGAAGAAACTTAGCTCTTAAACATGATGCATTGTCATTTAGATCTTTGCAATTTTCAAGAACGTTTTCAATGGTTTCTCCTTTTGTCTTATTATTGAAGTCATTGTTAAGTGGGGTTTTACCGTATGTATGTAGAATAACATACATGAATGGTAGGTTAGCGATCTCCCAGTCTTCCCACGCAGTGAACTAATGACAGGACTATAAACCGAACATTTAGGCCATACCAAATCGTATTTTCGTTTAGCGTCCGCCCTAAGCTCGAAAACCTGTCTAGCTATCCTGAGACAAAATAAAACACTCGAAAAAACAAGGCATAATGACTTCTATCATCATCATTATACATGTAGGCTTATAGCTAACAAATATAGCTATCGAGCATTGTCAATCATAATAACTTACTGAAAACTTGTGTGAAAGCTACTGCATGTAGGGGTTGGTGGGAACATGATTGGGAATAAGTATGATAAGTATGAAAGCAATATCTCAATGGCTTTTGAAGATATAAGAGGTTACAAATGTTGTTGTTTTTTTTCTTTCCCAAGATGCCCAAACCTATCCGTCCTCGGACGCTAAACGAAGAAACGCGTTGGTATGGCCTTAGTTATGTAAACGCGAATGATTGGTACCTCTGCCCTAGTTATTAGTAGATATAGAGATCAAGCTCTTGGCACTGTATATCAAGGACATAAAAACTTTATAAACGATGGATTCGTAGATGAAAACAAGATACATTTCTCTACACAGACAGAACCTCTAAATAAGTCTAGATTTGAATTAATTTCTTCAAGGTCTCACGTTGGTTTGGAAGCAGCTGCTGTTGGTATACTCAAGAAGATAAATTAGAAAATCCTTTCAGTTCCATCTATAAATATCTGCCACTTAAAAACACGTCAATACAAATCTAAGAAAATGAGTTTTGTAAACGTAACCGATTGTCATACCGCTTGTTTATTACATGGGAAGGTGGGTGATGCAACGGAAAATAATGTGATTTTGTTACAGTACACATGGAGGCAGTCGTTAAGCTCGACATGAACAAAAGAATGGAGGCTCATTAACAGGATAGTAGGATCATAACTTGGCAATATATCCACGGCTATAATGATCTCATCATGTAAGAGGTGAACGAATAACTGATAATAAACAGAACTATATTACAACATTGGCAGAGCATCCCCCTGAAGAACAACATCCTCTATATAACAACATATTCAAAATGTCCCTGATATTTATCATATATTTAACCTCTGTAGAGCAGCAAAATGTGTACAAAAATGTATGCAAATCACTGGCTTAGAAAGAGAAGGTCGTAACTACGTAATCGATATTTTGAGAAAACAAGAAAAATCTGTCCGAAAATTATCCTTTACTTATGGTAAAACTAGCTGTTTCAACTTCAGTTTGGTCCATACGAAAAGTTCCGATTTTCATGACAATATGCTCATTAGAAGCGCCTCGTGATGCTGACTTCAAATATGTACGAGTATTATATAAGCTCGTAGTACTTACTGTACGACCTTCTCATTCTCAAGCCAGCGCAATGTAGTAGCCTATACCCTGCAGAGGTTGTAATGTATAAACAAATGATCAGGAAATGAATAGTGGAGAATTGAAATCGCACCTTTTAAGGCCATACCAAATCGTTTCTTCGTTTTTAAATAGCGTCCGAGTGGACGGATAGGTTTGAGCATCTTGGGAAAGAAAAAACAACAAAATTTGCAACCTCTTATATATCTTAAAAATATATTGAGATATTGCTTTCCTACCCATCATACTTATTCACCATCATGACCCAACCCCTACACAGCAGTAGCTTCTACACTAACACGTTTTAAGTTATTTCAGTAAGTTATTATGATTGACAATGCTCGATAGCTATATTGATAGTCATATGCCTATATGTATAATGATGATGATACAAGTCATTATGACTTGGGTTTTTTCCGAGCGTTTTGTTTTTTGTCTCAGGATAGCTAGATAGGTTTTCGAACTTAGGGCGGACGCTAAACGAAAATACGATTTGATATGGCCTAATATAATATGTCAATGAACAGAAGGAGACATTGTATTTATTCGGAGATTTAATGGCATGTCCCAACAAGTTTTCTGTTTTATCGGTACACGGCGCATTCGCCTCACCAAACTAAGCTTTCTACAATGTATCAAAAGCAGTGCTCACTTAACCTTCCACAAGGAACCAGCAAAGTATCCACATATATCCACATTTCTGTCAAATCAAGGAAGGGTACCATATGCCACGACTGGAAATGTTAATCTCGAACCAGGATCGCCATGTCACAAATCCAGTCCATATATCATTGGACAAGGGGTGGGGATTCTGAATAAAGCATAGTGACGAACAAAGTTGTGTACGATAAGTGTATCAATTATCATAAAACCTTTACTTCTACAACCAAACCTGTCTCAGTTTAAAGACCAACAATGTGATTGGATAAAAGTGGTCTTTGTTGACAAGTGGTCTCTCTTAAATAGAAAAATATCATAAAATATCATTCAACATTAATATTGTTCTGATTGTGCTGTATAGCATTAGCAAGCTTTGCAGAGGGTAGTATTTGTACACGGGTGGTCCTTACATTCAGATTTTGTATTGGTGAGATTTGTACACATGTATCTTTCAACTAGTCCAGCTTTTAACAGCTCAATTATTAGCTAAACCTAACAGGGTGGTAAAACTGAATAAGTTAGCAATTAGACAAAGTGAGGAGTGATGCATTAGTGTGTTTTATTGCAGTTAGTTTACTCCCTTTATGCATCGGTGCAGCAACTCGAAACCGAGCGATTGCATCGCTTTAATACGCGATTGTTAAAAGGTTTTTTCATGCGTATACTCCCAATTACTATCAACAAATAATAGGGGAAAATCATGTCTGTGGTATGCAGTGATTGAACGCCAGACACGTGTCCATGATTATATTTTAACTGGTATAGTTAACAGACATTTGATGTTATACAATATACGAGTAGTTTATTGCCTCTTAAAAATGCATACTTGTGTCTGAACGTCAATCATGAAGTATAATCTTTATATCTTATAACGTTACAGTAAAACCAGTGACTTAGTATCATGTCTGCACACGGACACAACGTTAACAATGTATTTATCGTATAAATTAACCAAAGATAAACTTGTCTTTAAAAATAATCTTCTCCCTTGTGATGATGCGCTTAAATGTTTTATAAATCCGATGACCACAGATGATGCTCATTTTAGAGCCGATGGTATATCAAATTGAAAACAACCCATGGAATCCTCGATCGCGAATTATAAATGCTCGAAATAAGTCGATTATTAAAATTCGCAAAATAAGTTCTCTTGGTTACTAAGTTATTTACAGTATGTAGAGGATAGCCTGACTATATCACAGGTAATTGTATCTTTGAAAACGAAAAAAAACCAATGAAAATGTTTTTTTTTTTAAATCTATATTTTTCTATAAACTTTCATTTTCGCTTTTTTTCGAACTATATATATTCACGACCACAATGTACAATATACATGCATACACTTTCAATTATGATAAAGTACTTTTACTATCCGTAAATAATACATATACATAGATCTACATACAATCATGTAGAATATTACGGACAAAAACAACGTCATAAAAAAGCTAGGTCATGAAAGCCTTGAAATTTGGCTTATTTAACAAACAAAGTACAAATATTTGAACCAAACACGTTGACATGTCACTCTGTATACCTGGTGGCCTTACGTGACCTGTATCGAAGCGTGGCCTGACATGACCTCATGGTGATAACCAGAATGACCCGATGGTCCCAATTAAAGACAGTGTCGTTATTATGCTAACACTAATGAAAACGGTCGTTGTAAAACAATATAACTCATTAATTAATGTAGTGTTGTGTTTAAACATATCATATTTACTGGTAAACAACACTTTTATCGGAGAAAAACAACAAATAAATTCGTTCACACATCCTGAGCAGACGATACGAAGTACGCGTAATAAGATGTTGAGATAGTCCCTGTAATGTTGGGGCACAGCGTTCCTGCGTTCTGACGGCCTGTTAAACTCTCAATGAACTCGATCGATTGGGAAATGTAGACCTACGTTATTATGCAGGAATGGCGGAGGTTTTTTTATGGTGTTCTTTTTTTCATGTAGATGGCGGAGAAAAAACGTCTGATTATGTATGACGGAATCTTGGTTAAATACTATACATAATCCGGCAACATTGCGTGAAACTGCAAAGCGTATATATATACTAATATATCAATCGTTCAAAGGAAAACCGCAGAAGATTTGCGATGATATACGTAGTCATATGTTCTCTTTGAATTTTGATTTACAATTAGGCAGTAATTAAATAATTGTTTGTGGGAGTGCAACATAGTTGTATACATGTACCATTTGCACTGCTGAAAACGAAAATATTGAGTACATTTACGATTGTATTTCCTAATACACATATTACGACAGACCTTTTGCGAAAACTCCGACACCGCGGCAACCACCAAAATCGCCCGCCATCGGTTCAGCAAGATTTGATTTGGTTCTCTGGTGATGTCGGATACATATTGTTGTTTCGTTACTCGAATTCATTCCAGCCTGGCTAGTCTGGTTTGACCGTCGATTCGGTCAGGACTAACTTAAGATACACGTATATTGAGTTGACGGAAATAGCCGATGTTTCACGACCGAGCAAACCATTTATTTGTTGAAAAATAAGTATAGGAAACATATTGTTTTATTGCGATTATTGAAGCTCCTTGCGTGCAGCTTGAGACAAAATTTCATCGATGTACAGCTTGTATTCTCCTAGGGTGTTGTGTGCAAACAAGTCCCGTATTAACATCACACATCCGATTCTCGTCCCGTTACCAATTGTAGAAGACTGTTTACAAAGTAAATTTGTTAACTTTAAAAGTTTTCAATTCAAGCCAATATCATGTGTGCAGTTATTGTCCGCTACAATTCAAAAAATGTGGTAATAATTGCGAATCCGTCTGTCTATAGTTTACGAGTGGGTTCCGGTGTCCGAGCGGAGGAACAAGTTTCAATGATTACTTGTTATATCTGTTAAGTTTAATAATTTACGGTATCTTCTAAGGTTCAATACCCTAAATTATCCAACTATCCAACAACCCCCCCCCCCCCCCCCCTGCATGGTGTCTCACGCAGATTTGTATTGTTACAGACCAGACAGACATCATTGTCGGTAAAATATGTTCTCTATCAGGGCGACATCCTCACCGCAGTCACAGACGTAATTTATCATGCATAGACATTCGCTCGTATTGACATAATTTGCCAATCTTCTGCCTAAAAGAACGCCAATTAACAGCACACGTCTTGCGTGCCACATTGCTGCAATATACAAAACGACTAATTACAACAAACAATCTGTTCTTAACATTTTCCAAACTCGAGTAACATTACAAGTTAAATTCCGGTAAAAATGTATAAGGAACATATTGGCGTTTGTTTCGAATACTAGCAATTAAGCTTTATTCCCGTCAATGTGATTTTATAGAACAGAACAGAACAGAACAGATTTTTATTAGGACTTGTACAAAGTACATCGTCCGATTCACATACATATTTACATAATATACAATAATAATCACGTGATCTATATACAAAAAAAGTTCAAACAAATATAACAAAACAATTGATAGAAAATACAGTTGTAGATGAGGATAAATAGTAATTAAACATTCAATATAGTTGTTCGCAAGAACAAAGCTTCTTTAATATATAAAGACAAATGAATGAGAACGTTTTTGTTACAGGAATTTAATAACTCAATAAATTTGTAAACGGACGGACGTTGGTAAAAATTAATACCGATATATTTCCTTCTAATGGCGTTAAAACATGGGCATATACAAACAAAATATATAGCCGCTGTGACCACACCAAGGCAGTCAAATCTAGATTGTGTGCATGGCCAGCAAATGTAACTATCCAGCCGCGCCGATCAGAAATATGCAAGTTTTGCTTGAATATATTTTTGAAACAATGAAAACAAAGAATATTTTACATAAATAATGGAAGCTTTCCATCCTCAACCGAAATGATGTCGACAAGGTTATAAAAAGCATATGCTGGACCATTCATGGCATTTAGATGTGTTTGTGTTTTCTCGTACCGTGCGCCATTCCGTCTGCAATACTGGTGCAACAGAAAAACACCAATACGCCACGATGTACAGGTAATTCATAGCCATGAGCAAGCTCAAACGAATAACTTGTAGCACATATAACGCGCAATGGGGTCTACAGCTTTTTTGGCTAAATTATCATGGGCGGTATTCTTTAAGCAGAATAAAATGTTTTCAGGAAGTCGACTTATTGGTATGACACTATTGTGACAGCATGTCAAACCAAGATTTTGTAAATACATGACAAAATACAATGTAGTTGATTATAAGCTGCATTATACACAGTTAGTTCAATACGTATTTAATCTTGTTGAAATATTCAACACATGTAGCTTAGGTATGTCGAATTACAATTCAATTTATTGTATTACTATCTAAATTACACTAGTCAGAAATAGAATGAACAAGTGATGGCATCATCAAAAGCTAATGTCGCACATTTTGACGTATGTTCATTAGTATTTACCAGGCTGTTAATGGAGCTAAGTGCTCGCTATACTGATAAAGGTCGTTTTCAATTGTACCATGGAAGCAGCAATAAAACAATGAATAGAATAAAGTTTTATTTGTGAATTGCCAACTTTTGCGCTACACAAAGACATTTGTTAGTTACCTCCCCTTGACAATAAAACTGACCATACTAATCAAAATGTGCTACTAAACATTCGATGATAAAACCATACTGGTTTTTTCAAAGAAAATTTGATCGAAAAAGTTGACGCAGTTTTCAAAATTGTAAATAAATATGAAAGTTGGTGAATGTCATTCAACTTTATGTTATATTTTGCAAAATATATTGAAAATAAATATAGATGTACAATACATTTTTTTAAACCATGCACGATCACAAATTGAACCCTTTTCTTGGATTGCCTTATATGAACAGTACTCGTATAATTATGTTTTGTTACCGTTCAGTTTAACATAACCCTTTCACGAGTATAAAAAAGTTATTTTATTAACTTTTAATAATAATGATAATACTAAAAGTATTAATAAAAATTATAATACATGTAATTACTTTATTTAACGAAGTTAATACCTTGCATGTATGAGCCTATTTACAACATGGCCTTCGAATTTACAATAAAAACACAAATCAATAAAAATAAAATAAAAAAGAAGAAAGTTTGGCATTCTTTCATTGAAATCAAGGTTAAAATACATCCTATTATCGTTGCTTCCTGGTATACGTTGAGCTGTATTTGGCAAGTTCGCCCGTCAAACGAGAATGAAAATCAGGGCGAAGTTGCTCGTGCCTTTTGCGCACTCATATCTTTGTAATCATGGCAAATCAGATCATGCTACTAAACAACTTGCATTTCGTAGAAGTATAGCTACCTAATTTTATTTCTAATGCATATACATTCTGGAAACGGTTGCTAAGCAAGCGTTCTCAATTACATAAAAAAACACAACTGATTCACCGCGCGCTTTTTTGTAACAACGATTTCTGTAAAAAAATCTAACATTGATGAGTTAACAATTGCTGGCTATATATCTTCCTGTCGAGAAATAATTATATCTAGCGCATTGGATTTTTTTGTATTTCGTTGAATGTTCCCAGAAGGACACAGGAAGTTCACTTTTTGTTCCCATGATACATTATTATCATTTTAAGCACAGGAAGGTGTCTGCTAGAATCCAGTGCGGGAAGGTAGGTATAAACAATAATACAGCTAGATCAAAAACATTGTAATGAATGATCGACGTTTCTTGGAGTATTTCATCAAATCACATTTATTGTCACAAGGCTAGCTAGGCTGGGCTCGCTGAGGCAACCTGTGTACGATACACTTCCTCTATTGAAATAAAATAATAACAACGTCGTTATTTTTCTTGGATTATGCTGTTCATAATAATTTACTGACAAACCAGTTTTCATAATTATCCACGTTTGGGACAGATCTGGAACTTTTTAAAAAAAAAATACTTCACTAGCAGAAAAGTATTTCAAACTCAATAATGAACAAGTAAAAACATGGCCGTCCTAAGGTTTTATAACACAAATACAAGATGTGTGACCCTACATATCATATTTTATTTCTGGCTGAATATTATTATATCTAATTTGATATAATTCTGTAGTTAAAGAATAGGCAACAAACTGAAATACATAATATTTTATACTAGGCCTACTGATCGACATGTTAAAAAACAAATTAAAATAAAATTGCATTTTGAAAGCCCTCGTGTGTGAAATTCGTGGAATTCTGAAAATAACCTTCCTTTATCTTGTTTACTATCAAATTTATCTTTTTAATGATTGTATGTTTACAAAGGTTACTCGATCTGGTTTTCACCAATGTTACCATTTTTAGAAGTGAAGTTTACAGTGATGTATTTGATTTATATATCTAGATAATATTGTACAGAAGTTCACCTAGCGGTTCCAAACGGTGTAAATAAAGTGTAATGTTCTGTTGTACATTGTCGTAGCTACATTAATGTTTAAGCACATGTACATTAATGTTTAGCATACGTCAATAAATATAATGTCTTACGTAAGTATTACGACATTGTGTGACGTTTGCAAGTTCCTGCATGACGCTTACAATTTTCAGTATGGTGCTTAAAGGGTATAGAGCTATATTCTAACAGTCATTTAAAGTCAAAATAATTACTTGCATCATTTTAGTATGCTACTAGGCTACCTTAATTGCAAATTAAAACTTTGGATGTGTTCCGTGTACTTTGATTCAATCGTCGAAAAATAGACGTTTCTTATAATTTCATAGGGTGTTCTAGAACACTTTTGTATGGAAATGGACAGTTCGCACGTCAAATAAATCACAAAGAGAGTTTCTATTAAAACTGAAGCAAAAATGGTCTAATGGATATGAAAGCATAATTGTTTTCCAATTTTGATTTTTTTTTTTTAAATCGTCCGATATAGCTCTATACACTTTAATATTTTAGCACCTGTACATTAATGTTTAGCATACGTCAATAAATATATGGCATACGTATTACGTAAACTTGTATAATCATTGTACGACATTTGCAAGTCCATGACGCTTACAATTTTTCCGTATGGTGCTTAAAACTATTAGCAGGAGGTTATCAAAAGTTCGAGCTTATTATAAATGCTGAAAATTTCGTTATTATGTTGAATACACGTAAATGTGTCATTGATGAAAATGTATTTTACAGAAATTGAACTTGTAGTTTAGTAAGCAGACATATTTTTCATTTTTAATTCTCCTTCAATGATAAAGTTACCTGTGATGTTAAAATCGTTGAACATCAAACAACGTCGATCGTTCCTTTCATTTATGACTCTTATTGTACGTCATTTGTCGTACGCTCATAATCGATCGCCTCTTTCGCTGCACTAAGTAAAAGAAACAACACCTCGAGTTTGGTGCCAAATGCGTAAGTTCAAAGCAGGATTTGAGATGTATTCGTACATGTGCAAAACTGGAGAATCGTTATTTCCAAAACTTCTAAACAGCAGTTGCGGCCCGTGTCAGTTCGATGTTTTGATCACTATTTGCACGGAAACCAGTCGGGGATCTGTAATAACGCTTGAACCAGTCGTCAAATCAGCACGTGCTTAACGTGTATTGTAATTATCGCAACATGCACGTTGTTATAGGAATTACAGAAATTACAGAAACATATTACCTCAGCACTCATTCTATCGATTTACAAGTTTTTTTCACAGTTTGGTAATAATAATGGGAAGTGCATTCGGAAGTATTCCAAAAATTAGCTCAGGTGTTGTTTTTTCTTTTTTGACATGTTCTCCGGTATAATCGGATATTTCAGTCAGGAAGCGTGTTTGTTCAATGTTTGGCATATCTTTATGTAACTTCAGGTTATCCAGCTATTTTTTACATCTGGGACTCTGACTTTTCAAATTCTCGTATGGTTGTGTGTGTGTATTGTGTCGTGTATTTGTGTTATGTCAAACAATCTCGTCCCTTGAGTCAGTGTTGGAGATAAAAAAAAAGAAAAAAAAGTTACCAATTTTCTAGGGCTCTTTTCAGCTGTGAGGCCGCTCAAGCACCCTTTGACATTATAACTCCCCTGGTCATTGGGCTACATATGGAAACCTACACTCGTGTCTCCCTGGGGAGACTATTTCTCTCCTGTGGTGTGGCAGCCAACATCGATCTGCGGCGCCCAGGAATAGACACTGCCCTTACAGGTACCATTTTACACCATGGTGGAGTGGAGCTGTGGGTCTTGCTCAGAGATTTTAACCAGTGGTCCAGAGGAGGATCGACCCGGGACCTCTCGATCCCGAAGCGCGCGCCCTACCTCTAGGCCACCGCTCCCCACAAGATAAAAGTCAGAAATTGAAAAGGCTCCTAACAAAGAGCCCCTCGTCTATATTGTGAGTAATACAGACGTATACTGATATTCACTTGACAATGTTTGTTCCTATGCACCTATACCAAGTATGGTAAAACCTGTTCAATAACACAAACTCAAAACTGCTTTTCGGGTCATGCTGTTGACAATGATGTTGATGGTGGTGACAAAAATGTCGAAGGTGCCATTTATGTTGATGATGTTGATGTGACCATTTATGCTGATGTTGTTGACGGTGCCATTTATGTTGATGTTGTTCATGGTGCCATTCATGTTGATGTTGTTGACGGTGCCATTTATGTTGATGGTGTTGACGGTGCCATTTATGTTGATGTTGTTCATGGTGCCATTCATGTTGATGTTGTTGACGGTGCCATTTATGTTGATGTTGTTCATGGTGCCATTTATGTTGATGTTGTTGACGGTGTCATTTATGTTGATGGTGCTAACGGTGCCATTTATGTTGATGTTGTTGACAGTGCCATTTATGTTGATGTTGTTCATGGTGCCATTTATGTTGATGTTGTTGACAGTGCCATTTATGTTGATGGTGTTGACGGAGCCATTTATGTTGATGTTGTTGACAGTGCCATTCATGTTGATGGTGTTGACAGTGCCATTTATGTTGATGTTGTTGATGGTGCCATTTATGTTGATGTTGTTGATGGTGCCATTTATGTTGATGTTGTTGATGGTGCCATTCATGTTGATGGTGTTGACAGTGCCATTTATGTTGATGTTGTTCATGGTGCCATTTATGTTGATGTTGTTGACAGTGCCATTTATGTTGATGGTGTTGACGGAGCCATTTATGTTGATGTTGTTGACAGTGCCATTCATGTTGATGGTGTTGACAGTGCCATTTATGTTGATGTTGTTCATGGTGCCATTTATGTTGATGTTGTTGACGGAGCCATTTATGTTGATATTGTTGACAGTGCCATTTATGTTGATGTTGTTGACGGTGCCATTTATGTTGATGTTGTTCATGGTACCATTCATGTTGATGATGTTGACGGTGCCATTTATGTTGATGTTGTTGACAGTGCCATTTATGTTGATGTGGTTGACGGTGCCATTTATGTTGATGTTGTTCATGGTACCATTCATGTTGATGGTGTTGACAGTGCCATTTATGTTGATGTTGTTGACAGTGCCATTTATGTTGATGTGGTTGACGGTGCCATTTATGTTGATGTTGTTCATGGTACCATTCATGTTGATGATGTTGACGGTGCCATTTATGTTGATGGTGTTGACAGTGCCATTTATGTTGATGTGGTTGACGGTGCCATTTATGTTGATGTTGTTGACGGTGCCATTTATGTTGATGTTGTTCATGGTACCATTCATGTTGATGATGTTGACGGTGCCATTTATGTTGATGTTGTTGATGGTGCCATTTATGTTGACGGTGCCATTTATGTTGATGATGTTGACGATGACATTTATGTTGATGTTGTTCATGGTACCATTCATGTTGATGATGTTGACAGTGCCATTCATGTTGATGATGTTGACGGTGCCATTTATGTTGATGGTGTTGACTGTGCCATTAATGTTGATGTTGTTGACTCTGCCATTTATGTTGATGATGTTGACTCTGCCATTTATGTTGATGATGTTGACAGTGCCATTTATGTTGATGATGTTGACAGTGCCATTTATGTTGATGTTGTTGACAGTGCCATTTATGTTGATGATGTTGACTGTGCCATTTATGTTGATGATGTTGACTGTGCCATTTAGGTTGATGATGTTGACAGTGCCATTTATGTTGATGATGTTGACTCTGCCATTTATGTTGATGATGTTGACTCTGCCATTTATGTTGATGATGTTGACAGTGCCATTTATGTTGATGACGTTGACTCTGCCATTTATGTTGATGATGTTGACTCTGCCATTTATGTTGATGATGTTGACAGTGCCATTTATGTTGATGATGTTGACTGTGCCATTTATGTTGATGGTGTTGACAGTGCCATTTATGTTGATGTTGTTGACAGTGCCATTTATGTTGATGATGTTGACAGTGCCATTTATGTTGATGATGTTGACGATGCCATTTATGTCATTGACAATGGTGTTGACAGTGCCATTTATGTTGTTGACAATGATGTTGACAGTGCCATTTATGTTGATGATGTTGACGGTGCCATTTATGTTGATGTTGTTGACAGTGCCATTTATGTTGATGTTGTTGACGGAGCCATTTATGTTGATGTTGTTGACGGGGCCATTTATGTTGATGATGTTGACGGGGCCATTTATGTTGATGATGTTGACAGTGCCATTTATGTTGACAATGATGTTGACAGTGCCATTTATGTTGATGATGTTGACGGTGCCATTTATGTTGATGTTGTTGACAGTGCCATTTATGTTGATGATGTTGACGGGGCCATTTATGTTGATGATGTTGACAGTGCCATTTATGTTGTTGACAATGGTGTTGACGGTGCCATTTATGTTGTTGACAATGATGTTGACAGTGCCATTTATGTTGATGTTGTTGACAGTGCCATTTATGTTGATGATGTTGATGATGTTGAGGATGACAATGATGTTTATAACTCACAGACAACATAAAAACAATTAAGTCATGATTAGTTTCTGGAACCATTTATTTGACACAGTGAATTCTATACCATCAATATAAGACATAGATATCCCAGATGATGGTGGTTATCGTCCAATCCCAGATCGGACAACAACAGTTTTAGGGACTCAGAGTATGATGGTGAGCATCAAACCACTATGTGTTATCCCTCGTAGTTCACAGCTAATGTTTCCAATTAATATATGGTAAGATATTATAACAAATGAGCAAATTGTCAAGTTTGTGATACAAATAGCAAATATACATACATACAGGGTATGCTCATCTAACTAATGATATTAACAAGAAAATGTAAAACTGTAAGAAATATGGCACACCAATAATAGACTTATCAAAACATACAGCTAAAACATGTTCAAACATACTTCTACAATATTACATGTTCGAACATACTGTAAATACAAGTTCAACATACTGCTACAGTATGTATTATCAAACATACTTCTACAATATGCCCATTTTTACTGCTAGAACAGGTTCAAACACACTTCTATAACATGTTCAAACAAACTAGTACTGTAATGATATTTCCAAACCTAGTGAACAAAATGCTCAAACACAATGGTATAATACGCTCAGACATACTATAACAGTATTTTCAAACATACTCTGATAACATGTTCTGACATACTCTAATGACATGTTAAAACATACTATAATTACATGTTCAAACATACTCTAATAACATGTTCAACCATACTATAACACAATGTTCAAACAATCCACTACATGTTCAAACATACTCTAATAACATGTTCAAACATACTATAACACCATGTTCAAACATACTAATGCAACATTTTTAAATACACAGTAACCCAAGCATTCAAATATACTACATGTTCGAACATACTGTAACCACATGTTCAAACATACTACTGCATGTTCAAATATACAAAGTATCAATGAATTCATTAACAAATAAAACATTTTTACAGATAATCTCGTTCACTAACCAGACAATAAATGTGTTCATTGCACAAATGCACCTTGCTTATTCTGTCAGTTGCCTGGAAACAATATATTAAGAAGGAGGTAGTTAATTGAGTATTTAGGTGTTGAGCTATATTGACACATCACCTATCATTTTTCATGGAATATGTTTATGTCATCTACTGGGGCCTTATTCAACAATGTCCTAAGTCTAAAACTCCGACTTAGACTTAAAATTGTCATTATTCATTATCACTGGCATTTCTTTGAAATTAGATTTAACCATGTACAATTTTATCGGACTATTGGTTGTTACCAACAGAACATGAACTATTTTAACTGAGTCAACGTTTAAAACAAGACTGCCTTCAACACTATGCTTGACTTGCAATGAAAAAAGTCCTAATTTACAATACCACCCTGCATCTCATGCTTGCATGATGCATTACAGCACATATTTTATAGAACAATATCATATTTCACAACTATCATAGTTAAATCTATTTTCAATATAAGACAAACTAACAACAACAATATTCTATCAGCACTAAACACCGGGCAATGTTATATCAGCAATACACAATAATTGATAAAAATATCTGCAGTAAAATTGTATCAATAATCAAAGACTTAAACAATATTTCAATAGTCAATAATCAATGGGCAATATTTAAATCGCCAATAATCACCGGGCAATATTTCAAAAGTCAATAATCAGCGGGCAATATTTAAATCGCCAATAATCACCGGGCAATATTTCAATAGTCAATAATCAGCGGGCAATATTTAAATCGCCAATAAACACCGGGCAATATTTCAAAAGTCAATAATCAGCGGGCAATAGTTAAATCGCCAATAATCACCGGGCAATATATCAATAGTCAATAATCAGTGGGCAATATTTAAATCGCCAATAAACACCGGGCAATATTTCAAAAGTCAATAATCAGCGGGCAATAGTTAAATCGCCAATAATCACCGGGCAATATTTCAATAGTCAATAATCAGTGGCCAATATTTAAATCGCCAATAAACACCGGGCAATATTTAAATTGCCAATGAACACCGGGCAATATTTCAATAGTCATTAATCAGGGGGCAATATATAAATTGCCAATAAACACCAGGCAATTTTTAAATCGTCAAAAAACACCGGGCAATATTTAAATTTTCAATAATCACCGGGCAATATTTAAATTGCCAATAAACACCGGGCAATATTTCAATAGTATAAACAACTTGAAAAATTTCAAAAATCACTGGGAAAATATTTAAAAAGTCAATAATTAGCGGGCAATAGTTGAATCGCCAATAAACACCGGGCAATATTTCAATAGTCAATAATCAGGGGGCAATATTTAAATCTCCAATAAACACCGGGCAGTCTTTATATAGTCAATTAACAGCGGGCAATATTTCAATAGTCAATAATCACCGGGCAATATTTAAATCACCAATAAACACCGGGCAATATTTCACTAGTAAAAAAACACTGGGCAATAAGACTCAACACACTTGTTAACATCGGGCTTCATATCAGGAGAGCCATGCAATAACTGGAGGTATACATTCTGGACATGGGAGGAATGCTCTAGAGAACTGGAGAAACATGAAATTATATTTATGATATTATTTATAAGACAACACCAAAAGTAGATACCAAGACAATTAAACATATCAAAATAAAGAACTATGAGCACATGAGGTCAGTATCAGACCGCAAGCGCACATCAATTAAGAATAATAAACCAGGACATCAACATAATTGTGAAATTGTGAATACCAGACCTATGATTACCAAACCATTTCACATCAATTGTGAACAATTATGTCACAAATCGTTAAGAATACCAAACCATAATGTCCCATTCAGTACAACATGGCCCTGATTTCAATTCAGAATTCAATGTATACTGAGTATGATTCCAATATTTGAGGTACAATATTGCTTTGGCATGAAGTTTGCATTGTTTTGTTGAAGAAACTAAAATGATCATTTAATGAGTCATTTAATAGATCAGATGAAAGTTATGAAATCATCAAACTATTCATAATTATGTTCCAGACACACACTTACATAACTACAAACAATGCTTTCATACTATCTAATGATGTACAACAATAAAGTCATCTAAATCTCAACTAATGAAGCACACAACCAAACACAAATTACAATCAAATCGGCTTTGGTTCATAACCAGTTAACAGAAAGAGTGCAAAAAGATTTTAAAGCATATTGTGTTCATAACCATTAAACAGAATTGTTTCATAGGGTTTTGGTTCATAACCAAGAACCACAATGGATTCATAAGTATTCAATAGGATTGATTCATAGCAATTTAAGGGTATGGGTTCATAACCATGTATCACCACTGGTTCATAACCTTTTGATCACATTTAGTTCATAACATTTTAATATTTGGTTCATAACCTTAAAACAGACTGGATCCATTTCTTTAAAATGCCATAGTTGTGATTCATAACCAGCCAACAAGATTCTAACTATTTAATGGATACTAATGATATAAAACTATTGTAACTAAACTACTTATGAACTAATGTAATATACAAAGTAACAGTTGATTAGTCCTTTGTCTAATTCTTGTGGTAATAATAACCATACCTGCCAAGTTAGTTAAATCCAAAATTGAGTGATAAAGCAAAACATGTCACAAGATGCACTTAAATGTGATTTAAAGGAGATTTAGATGAACATACAAGGACTGCATAAGTTTTAATGGTTATAAATATGACACAGAACATCATAAAATGATTCAAGTGTAACTTTGAAAACCAGAAATTTATAACGAAAATAGGAGTAACTCCACTTTAATAGCAGTACTTGGCAGATATGAATTAAAACAACATAATCATCAATCCCTTGTTTGTACAGTCAACATTACCATATTAAAAACAACATTTCACTCAACATTTCATGATTCATGTTGATTATATTTCTAAACATTTAAATCAATGATCACGAAAAAGTTGCACACAAGATAAGATTACTCTACATGTACATTATAACTTTATAGTAATAAAACATGATTAAAACATCACATTGTTTATTATATGAACATAATACATAGAATATGAATGAATTTTGTCACCGGAAATTGTAAAATTTATACACACAATATTATTTTTCTCTAATTTATGGCACAAAATTATTGACAGAATAAATTCTACTTTGAACAAACTATGTTTCACCGGAATTTTAAAAAAAAACATGCAATATTATTTTCATCTTCATATGGCACAAAATAATAAATTCAACTTAAACAGGCTCATTTCACCGGAAATGTAAATAAATACATGCAATATTATTTTCATCTTTGTATAGCACAAAATTATTGATATAATAAATTCAACTTAAACAGAGTTGTTTCACCGGAATTGTAAAAAAGCTACATAATCAAAAGAGACCATACTTGATATTTGCCCCCAAAAAAGCTACATAATCAAGAGAGACCATACTTGATATTTGCCCCCAAAAAAACTACATAATCAAGAGACATACTTGATATTTGCCCCAAAAAGCTACATAATCAGTGGAGACCATACTTGATATTTGCCCCCAAAAAGCTACATAATCAATGGAGACCATACTTGATATTTGCCCCCAAAAAGCTACATAATCAATGGAGACCATACTTGATATTTGCCCCCAAAAAGCTACATAATCAATGGAGACCATACTTGATATTTGCCCCCAAAAAGCTACATAATCAATGGAGACCATACTTGATATTTGCCCCCAAAAAGCTACATAATCAAGAGAGACCATACTTGATATTTGCCCCAAAAAGCTTGATTATACTGATTACAAAATGCCCCATTAAACATGTTCAACATGTCCTATGTAAGATAAATCTTACTGTAAAACTGAAGGTATAGTACCAAGCTTTAACCTGATCCCTCATCTTCTATCAGCATAATTTTACAGCTTACATCCTTTCTATACTTATAACCCCGGTTGTTTTCATTATTTAGGAAGACCAGGAAGACCTATATTGCACAGGGTCAGGTCAATTAATCCATACTATGTGTACATTGAACAGGGTCAGGTCAATTAATCCATACTATGTGTACATTGAACAGGGTCAGGTCAATTAATCCATACTATGTGTACATTGAACAGGGTCAGGTCAATTAATCCATACTATGTGTACATTGAACAGGGTCAGGTCAATTAATCCATACTATGTGTACATTGAACAGGGTCAGGTCAATTAATCCATACTATGTGTACATTGAACAGGGTCAGGTCAATTAATCCATACTATATGTACACTACATTACTATGTCAAATTCAATATCAATAGACAAAGTTAACATATTGTTTGGGCAAGGGGACGGTCCATCTACTATCTTCTCGTTGGCCAATAGCACCACAATAATATCATCATATACAATCCATAAACCTTACTAACAAATGGCGGTAATGTAACCATGGTGAACATGGCCAGAAAAAATGTAGAAATAATAAACAAGCAATGAAGTATCATACACAAATGAACGTTATAATAACATATCAACCTGAGTCTATTACAATCTTTTAAGTCCAAATTTCATAATTCAGTTGAAATAACTTTTGTAATGAGAAATTGGACATGAAATAAAAATATAATAACATAGTTCTAGGACATTCACACTAACAACATGAAAATACCACATTACTCCTAATACATGCAGACAGGGGCCTTATTCACCAACGTTGTAAGTCTAAAACTCAGACTTAAAATTGCCATTATTCATAATCACTGGCATATCTTTGAAATTAGATTTAACCATGTGAAATTTTATCGGACTATTGGTTGTTACCCACTGAACATGTATACCAATGCATATCAAAATCGGTACATTTATACCAACATGAGAGCGAATAGAACACTTGACGATGTAAAGTCTAAATCTATGTTCAAGACTTACAACGTTGGTGAATAAGGCCCCAGCTTTTTTTTACACAACTCACATTTATTCAATACAATGAACATTAAATTGAACTTTTACAAAACACTCTCTTAACTAAACTGTATGGCTACATGTATACAAAATTGTATCATCAAGATGTTAACAAGAAGAAAATATAATTAATATCACAAATACAATGCCCACTACTAGATCGAAGACATAAATGAGTCAGGTAAGCTTTCAGTCAGCATCCCGGAACAAGTTCTTCATTTGACCATATACAGTACAAACCAAATAATGGAACAAGTTCTTCATTTGACCATATACAGTACAAACCAAATAATGGAACAAGTTCTTCATTTGACCATATACAGTACAAACCAAATAATGGAACAAGTTCTTCATTTGACCATATACAGTACAAACCAAATAATGGAACAAGTTCTTCATTTGACCATATACAGTACAAACCAAATAATGGAAAAAGTTCTTCATTTGACCATATACAGTACACACCAAATAATGGAACAAGTTCTTCATTTGACCATATATGGTATAGTCAGCATACATTAAATTTTTAGAACAGTTCTATCGTAAATCGAATATTTCACATAACAGTTCATGAGTGTTTGAGAAATTGTCACTTTCATCAAATAGATGTCCTTTATTGTTAGATTTGAACTCCTCAGATAGTTGAATGAGTTGAGGGATTATGAGTAACAAACGAGGTAACAGGTGTTTCTCCTTGGGATGATTATGCTTCAATTCTAGTCTAAATGAGTCTATCAACTCAAGCTGAAACGATTCAACTTTGTCGCCTTCTTTCAAACCTGGCGATTCTGAAAAATAAATAATAGCAAGTGTAAGTCAGTAACTAAGTAAAGTCTATATTTCATGAGGCTAACATATCTACAATAATGGCACGGTAAATAAAATTATGTCGGACAATATCTATACATAGCTTATGTTTTTTGTTGCAAATGAAATCAGACTTAAAATAAAGATTGTATTGTATTGTATTGTATTGTATTGCCTCAAGCCAACAGCCAGCTAAATGATTGAAAGGAGAAGGTAGGGGTCGAATGTGCAGTACATTGTTGAAATGGATGCAAGTTTTAAATTATTTGAAGAATTTTTATGACAAATTCAATGAAAAACTACCAAATCTGGACCCAACCAATATAAAGACCCACCAATAATGAACACATTCAGTTCCAGTAGTTACTTAGAGTAGTCATCAACAATGTCAGCTTAAAAAAAACATTCAAACCTAACGTCATAACAGTACTGCCAAGTTTGAATTAATTATAAGCCTAATTATGCTGTCGAACCTTTCAAGAGTGGACCTCAGTGAACAGCAACCCCTCTATATCAAAACCTTCAAAATTTCACTGATATCATATTTAATATAAATTTAACCTCTCCATAGCAACAACCTCTAAAGAAACATTCAATACTTGTAGCTTGTACAGGGTATTGCTGAACAAATGTTGTCCTGTACAGAACTTGAAGTCGGAACCGACTCCTGACCTAACTTACAGAACTTTACTCACCTAACAGCAGAACTATAGCACAGTACAGTGCAACTTCAACCACAGTTAGTTGTAAACTGCTAAGTTTTTTGGCAACTTTGAACAGACCTTCAAACAAACATTGCGCTTCAAAACATTCAAATCTATCTGTAGAACTTTTGATGGACAGTTGTCTATGGCCACCTTCCAGTAATAATGTATCACTTTCGTACATCATAAACGACTGAAAAACAAGCAAAATATCAAGTTAGTATATAAAGTCATGATAATATGGCAATGGCACAACGAGACTCTTATGAACAGTTTCTGTAAGTGAAACAATCAGTGACAATATAAAATCTATGAAATATCATAAATGCTATATTTTCCTGAAGCCTATGCAGGAGATTGGTGATTGAAATGCAGGAGATTTCAACAAAATGCAGGAGATTTTTCTTGCTTAAATAAATGAAGTTAATATGCAGTTTTCACTTATTTTACTTGTAGGACATTACCATGCAAGCTTCATTAAGCTATTTTAATTAATATTTGTTATCATTTTTATAATGCAAATCAAAAATGTCAAGGTAACAGTATTCGAAGAAATGCTGGAGATTTAATCAATTTGCCTAAAACCATGCAGGAGTCACAAATGCAGGAGACTCCTGCATGATGCAGGAGATCTGGCATGTATGTAAATATACAAATAAAACAAACTTACGAGTACTAATGAGACACAGTAACAGTTTTGTTTCAACAATGATATACGGTCAATCATATCTAGATTAGATACACTAGGTAACTTCTTCATGAACCTCACTGTTCCTTCTATAGCAGGTAGATAAGCTGCTTGGAATGTTTTAAACACATCCTTTTCTTTAAACTCTGAGGCAGTCATTGTTTCCAAATAACATACATTGTCAACTTCAGTCTGAAAAGAAGTAAAGGGGTAACTATGTTATAAAGGAATTACAAAGTTCATTTCATTTAGTGCTGATTTTCTGTGCTTTATACTGCTTTATGGTTAGCTCTGGTTTTCTGTGTTTAATGGCACTTTTCTATGTTTACAATGCTGCTTTTCAGTGTTTAAGCCAAAGAATTCACTTGCATGATCAAATCAATGACTGAGTTGTGACACTTAGGAAGGGGGTATAAAATTGTTAAAATTTGAAAAACCCTGGTAATAGAGTTATAAAAGTAATATCTAACTTATACCACTAAGGGCTTGCTAAACAAAAATGTTGAATAAAAAAATGACCATTTGACCTTGTCTCACCTTGATTTTGACAGGTGTGTCCTTTTTATAAAAACTTGAGAGGTAGGTAGATACATATTTACAGCCCGAAAAGGCTTCCTGGAACACGCCTTTAATACAATCAGATAGAGATCTCAGCTCGAGTATTCGTGCCGTGCAGGAACTAGACAATTCTTCACGATCAGCGATCAGCTTTTCTCTTTCCGCTTTTGGCATTCTGCCAAAACGTACAGCTATAAATAGAAAGTTGAAAATTACATATTGATCTATTACAAATAAACAGATGAGCACTGAACATGAATGTGACAATGTCAATCATTAGTTGTCACCGTGATTCGCATATCACAGTCTTTCAAAAATTGACTTTTTTTTTAAATCTAAAAATAGATTTCCAAGAAACGGCGGTCACATGACACATGATTGATGGAGGAAGTTTCTTGCAATGATATAAACATCAATAATTGCATACTGTAATAAATCAACTTAATCACTGCATCTTACAAAAGTTTAATTATCTTGAAAAACAATAAAAGTTGTGAGTGGAATTTTAAACAAAGAAGTCTAATTATCAACCAATATGAATTGTTAATTAGTTTTAAACTTGATGCAATTATTGATTCAACCCTGGATAGTGTCACAGGTTTGTGAAACATATCCTAGACCGCCTTTATATACAGATAATCTATTTATCAGGTGTCTACAGGACCAAACTTAAAATAAAAAAAATGTATGCGGCCAAACATTTTTTGAAAGCAAGAGGCCTACAACAAGATTGTTCAAGACCTATATAATTTACAGGTTTGTATGAAAGAAAATCCTTAAGAGCAGATTAAATTGACCATAACTTTGCCATTTCTTGAGATATATTCACCAAAAAAACTTTTATTTTGGTCAAAAGTCGTTGCTCTTGCAGAGGTGATAGGACCCGAATTCTGGATAAATCAGGAAAATTCACACACCACTGTTTTGATATTGTAGGTAGGTGGAAAAAAAGACTTTTCACAAACCTGAGGATTGAGCTTTAAAGTATTTCAGGTTGCCATGACAACAAGTATTGTACTTACCATTTGGTGACATTCCAGCATTGAGACATTTCTGATATCTACAGTATTGACATTTATTTCTGGTACCAGTATCTATACGACATTGTAGATTCTCCTTACAAGGTTTATATACAAGCTGTTTCTTCAACGTACGTCGGAAAAATCCCTTTAAAACAAATAAGTATTGCAGTTTGAATAAAAAGCAATGAGTACTAAGAAAGATCAATAATTTCTTTTTTTTTTAAAGAAAATAATCCCCTAAACATTTTATACTTGTCAAGACCTAGGTTTCCTTCAGAGATTACAGTATAAATTTAAGAGCCTGTAATTGTGATATTCAATTCTGAAATAACGACTTTTTACGTAAACAACTTAAGCACCTTTCACAGACATTTTTCCTCTTGCTAGCTTGCTATTTTTATAATTTGCTAACAATTTGCTGAATTAGACAAAAACATCTAAAGTCTGTTTGATATAATAGAATATATGTATGTTCTGCAAGCTATTCACGACTTGCATTAAGTGTCTGTGGCAATAACTGCTGAATAATTCCTACCTTGCATCCTTCACAAGAATGAACGCCATAATGAAATCCCGAGGCTCGATCACCACATATACGACACAGCACTTGTAATTCTGTAGTATATAACGGCTTTCCATTGGGTAGACTTGAGTCCTGAAATTATCACACACATATATAATATCAAAATGTTGAGTAGAACCAGAAAAAGCTACACTTCCAAGCATATATTTAATCTTTAAAATACACCAGGGGATTAACCCATTCATAAACTCTCCATTATTTTTCAGGAATGGAGAGTTGTCTTAACAATAACTCTCCATTATTTCGTATACACATTTAATTTAATGTGTATACGAAATAATGGAGAGTTATTGTTAAGACAACTCTCTAGGCCTGAAAAACATAACACACATACGTAGTGTTAACAAAAAATGGAGAATTATTTTTATTGAATGTATTAACAGGTAATGGAGAATTATTGTAAATAATGTATAATTATACACCAGTGAGTTACATTTATTGCCCGCCATCCCAAATAGATGGGTCGGGAAATTAACTTTTAGGTCACATTGTCCCACAGGTATTGGTTCGGTGAAAAAAATCCCAACATTTCCCCGGCAGTGCGTGGGAAGCTGGAGGGTAAAACATCGCAGCCATACGCGGGGGTTTAGGCCTTGGATGCAACTGACTGGTGCATTACAAAATGTATGTGTTCACAAAAAGGGCAATACAATTTGCAGGAAAAACGGCACTCACTGACTCAGCTGAAAGAGCGGAACACAGAAAAATGAAAACAAAAGACAGATAAAAATGCTCAAACCACAACGAAAGTAGAAAATGAAATCAACCAGCTGTTACTAAATAGCTTTTAACATTAATATAATTTCGGAATGAAAAATGAAGAATTAAAACATTGTAGTTATGTCCATCAAGTTGCATATCAATTATAAATATCCATGTATAGTTTATGCATGAAAATATATCCTCTGACTGAAACAACGTCTGAATAATGTCCACCGTGTTATAACATCAAGTGACACTGGGTAAATGACCATTGATTGATCGTGTAACACATAACTCACAACATGTGTTTGTATGGACTACACACCATTTTAAAGTAATGGAGAGTTATTGTATTAGTTCACTGGTTTCATGATAAAAGCATGATCTTCTCGCTCAGTCATGTTCATATTTTTAATCTTCTATTTATAAGAGGTACATCAGGGGAGACTTTTTTGGAAAAATGCATTTTCTTTCAATTTTGACATTAACAGCATCTTTTCAGAAAATCAAATTTACATGTTACAGTATTGGTGTATTTTAAGTCAGAGAAAATCCGCGTATCTGTCCATTCCTGAGATATAATGAATACTCGGCCCCTTCGGGGCCTCGTCTCCATTATTTCTCAGGAATGGACAGTTACTTGGACTTTCTCCTTAACATAAAGACTAAAACAGCTACTGCATTATACACAATAAAAATCAAAACAAGTTTCTGTTATTAATAAGCACCAATATACCCCACCTGATATGTTGCTATATTTTGTCTCTATTAAGGATTCTTTTACTTTAGGATTAATATAGTGAAACAAGTTTTACAACTATATCTCTCACTAATAGTCTGTCAACACCTCATTCCTGGTGGTATCCATTCATGATTTTGTCACAAGGACATGAGAAAATTGAAGACAGTTTTTCCATTTAAGCCATGCAATAAGGAACATAGACACAGGTACCATATATGCATACCTGCCAAGTACTCCTATTAAAGTGGAGTTACTCCTATTTTCGTTGTGGGTTTCTGGGTTTCCAAGTTCATCTAACTTTGTACAAAAGTACATTTGATTCATTTTATGATCCTCTGTCCCATATTTATAACCACTAGAATTAATACATTCCTTGTTTATGCATGTTAATTCCCTTTAAATCACATTTAAGAGCATCATGTGACATGCTTTGCTTTATCACTCCTATTTTGGATTTGACTAGCTTGGCAGGCATGATATATCGAGGGGTACCCGCAAGACTGTAGTTACTACATGTAATTAAAGAAGGACTTACTACAGTCTTGCAGGCACCCCTCGATATGGGATAGAACAGGCATTTTCTTTGTAGTCTTAATAAAATATCTTGAGAAATAAGATAATCAAAGTATTGACAAACCTTGGATCCAGTTCTATCAGTCCTGGAATCACAGAGTGGGTAGTCACCATGGAAACTGGACGAATTCACCGAGGACATGGGAGATAATTCTGTACTATCAACATTAGAGTTACCCAGGACATTGTCCTCAAACTCAGTCATGTCACAGAAACTTGAATCTGCCGATACTGAGGTGATATTATCAATCTGTGGAGAACTTGAATCTATGGACAGATCCCGCTCTGTAATTAAAAGGAGAGATAAATGGTTTAGTTAAGCAATTTACATCAAAGGGAAACAACTCTGCTTAACAGTATTGTTTAAGGCAAAGCTTAAGTATAGCCAGACACACTCTCAATCAATGCTAATAGACACAAGGCAACAATCTGATGGGTCATTCAGGCATTCTCTGAACTGTAAACTTGGAGGCCAAGACTTCCAATCGTGCTCTTCTTTCATTAAATTGTCACAATTAAGGTGAATACTCTCTAATTAGTGGTCATTGATTTTGAGCTATGGTACTATGGAAGCACAAAATTTTATGTAACTGTTATTTACTGCAAATGAAGTAAACTTTTTTCCTCTATTTAAGAAATTATCTTACTCAACCTCTAAACACCAGTCATTGATAGTGTCACTGTGTGCTTCCATCCACGGGTGTGTTACGACCGAGGTTACAAGTTGGAATAAACTACCGAGGTTACAAGTTGGAATAAACTACCGAGGTTACAAGTTAGAATAAACTACCGAGGTTACATGTTAGAATAAACTACCGAGGTTACAAGTTGGAATAAACTACCGAGGTTACAAGTTGGAATAAACTACCGAGGTTACAAGTTGGAATAAACTACCGAGGTTACAAGTTGGAATAAACTACCGAGGTTACAAGTTGGAATAAACTACCGAGGTTACAAGTTGGAATAAACTACCGAGGTTACAAGTTGGAATAAACTACCGAGGTTATATGTTGGAATAAACTACCGAGGTTACAAGTTGGAATATACTACCGAGGTTACATGTTGGAATAAACTACCGAGGTTACAAGTTGGAATAAACTACCGAGGTTACATGTTGGAATAAACTACCGAGGTTACAAGTTGGAATAAACTACCGAGGTTACATGTTGGAATAAACTACCGAGGTTACAAGTTGGAATAAACTACCGAGGTTACATGTTGGAATAAACTATCGAGGTTACATGTTGGAATAAACTACCGAGGTTACATGTTGGAATAAACTACCGAGTTGGAATAAACTACCGAGGTTACATGTTGGAATAAACTACCGAGGTTACATGTTGGAATAAACTACCGAGGTTACAAGTTGGAATAAACTACCGAGGTTATATGTTGGAATAAACTACCAAGGTTACAAGTTGGAATAAACTACCGAGGTTACATGTTGGAATAAACTACCGAGGTTACAAGTTGGAATAAACTACCGAGGTTACAAGTTGGAATAAACTACCGAGGTTACATGTTGGAATAAACTAACAGGTAAACAAGACAAAAAACTTGCAATCCTTTCACACTATAATATACATGTAGACCAGGTTCTAGACACATATGGTTGTGCTTCTAGTTTCCATTTAAAACCTATCAATTACTGTATGCACGAAAAACACGAGTTTTTGTAAAAGATAATGGATTTACAATATTACGGACATTAACAATGTGATGCTATAACAATTATACCTTCACATCGGCTTTGTTGCTCGTGTTTATGTATATGGTTTAACAAGTCATATGATAAAGAAATCAGTTCTTCGGAGATGCAGCCCCCATCGCTGTGTGCAGATCGACTCCGGGAGCTACTGCTGGCAGGGGAGACAACTCTTGATGTACCTCCCATAGAGGAATGACATCTTTGATAGGATGTGGCCGCCATGAAAGCATCTTCCTCTGAAATAATGATTAACTTATATAACATACAGTCATACCTGCAGTGTAAAATACCACCTGTAAACAAAGATTACTACTGTTAAATCATTCAATTTGGTTTGAATGAAATTTTGTGGTTTTGTTAAAAAGACGATTTCGATGGGACGTTAATTAGTGGATTTTGCGTATCACTTAATAAATACAAGGGTCAAAGTTGCTATACGATGCGATTTCATTTTGTAGTAACTAGTTGTAGGTGAACTACAAAATCCACAAAAATTTATTATTTTACAGTATTACAAAACCTGTCTGTAAAAATCACCTTTAAACAAAGGTGACTATAATTACAAAATCTGTATAAAATACCACCAGTCCTGTGAACGAAGACTATTATTACATGCCACGCTAGACAGCAGGTAGCTGTAAAACGAAAAAAAAGAGAAAAAAATATTTATTTTTTTAATTTATATTCTTCTATAATTTTCAAAAAAAATTGTTTTTCGTTATTTTTTTTTCATTTTCAACGATACAGTGACCTGTGCGCTAGACCACTTATGTTTTATCTCTGATTTTGGATGATCAATATTATTATCAATAAAATTATCTGTTATGAGAGACCACCTTTAAGAAAGTCCAAATTTTGTTGTTCCTATATTTGCTCAGGTTAAACTGACTTATACATTTTGCACAAGGACGTCCAACACTATTATAAGTCCGCCACTGATAACTCTAGCCTATGCTTACAATAAAGAAATGAAATAAAATGCTTTTTTGGTGATCAATTTTGTACACTCTTGTAAGAAATTACTTTTTAAACATTTAATTCTTTCAATCTATACCAAACATAAGCAATATGTCGATCTGATTGTGCTGTTTTTAGATATTTTATGTTCATATACAAAGCTAGAGATATCGTCGGCGATCTATACAAGCGGACATTTCTACCGCTAAGTACTAAGGCTTTCAAGAGCACTTAAAAGAAAAGGATATTGTAAATTTTAAGTCTGAATTGGCAATCATTTGTTTGCGTATGTTTATTCAACACGAGTCGTTCTAGTTGAGAGACACGTGAAGTTATAGATTACAGTGCAATGTTCTTACACAATCACAAGCTATAGTGCACTGTTAGAATGTGCACAATGACGCAATCTTGGCCGATATCACAATAACATGATATTTGTATAATCACGTGATCATCACAATATCAACGATGTCATGATTTTTGTAATTTGCAAGTCCGCGACATTCAAGGACACATGTACTTGATATGTACCAATTAAGTGCAGAATGTTCAAGTGTCATTTTGTAAAACTTTTCAACCCTTTTGTTGACACAATATAATTACCAAACATATTGTATACAATTATTGTCGATTCAAAGATGACTGTCAAAACCGCTAGAATGTTTTGTTTCTAAATAACTAAATGCAGTAAGTATAACCACTACGCTATAGGACCATTAGAGTTATAATCATATAAGTGTATTTATGATGGTAGAATTTAATCCTGAGAAACCTGTAATAATCGCCCAGGTTGAATGTTTGTTTACGCGGTTATGACAGAGATCTTTGAATCAACTATACATGTCATGCCATACCAGGTAAATTTGTCAAAACGTAAATGGATATAAGGAATCATGCTTTCAATGGCTGATATATTGTCGTATAAATAGATAATAATGAATCATTGCATTTCACTACGGTGCATTACGGTACATTACGTAACTATTGATTGTTTCCACGAAACAAGCCCAAACAAATCAGGAATATTTATTCATGTCAAAATATTTTTCTAACTTTTTTGTACTTGCCCAAATCAGAAGGTATGCTTGGATACCAGTATGTTTATTTTTTTCCTCAATCTATCAGAATATTTATTGACAACTTCCCACCTTCTAAAATCACAGTTCATTGATTCTATATTCAAATTAATATACAAAAAAATTGTGAGGGCCTTACCGTTTCTCTGAAAAAGTTTCAGCATGTCTGTGCAAGCATTACCTATTAACGAAGCTATGTGCATGCCCTTGAATTTAACGGCCTTATGTAATTGCGCATGAAATTGTGCAAAAACATGTTCTTGGTTGCCATACCCATACAGTTAACCAAGAAATTATTTCACATGATTTAATTTTGCAAAGATGGCGAGGGACTTAAATTCCCAAAATTAAGCAGCCACAAAAGTTGTCAAACCATTAATATGGATACTTTTGGAGACTTAAAAAAAGTTGCGAATATGCCAACGATAGACAAAATTGGAAATTTAGTATTCGTGAAAGTGAATTGATTTACAGTACACAATGAAACATACTTCATAATATTCATGCACAGCTACTAATTTTTAAAATTATTAATGCAACAAATCCGTTTGAGTACAAAAAAGGTAATAGAAACCCTAACCCCACCCGCCCACCTGGTGTAACACAGCAACAGACGGGGATAAACAACTGATGAAACTTAAAGCAAGAGCATTAAACATGAATATATTAACACCATCAATAAGATGCAGTGAATTGGTTTCAATACAAAGTCTGGTTTTTATGTTAAGTTGTATTCACGGGATGTTTCTCGGTCACTGATCGTCAATTTAATCGTGTAGCAAGCCTCATGCTCAAACGATTTCTGTGAACCTTTATGCAAATTTTGCCCCATCTAATGTTGCGCAACAGCAGGTATGTCAAACTCTCTTTCATTTCAACTCTGTTTAAATACAGGGAAATCTTTATTCGGCATTTATTCGGAAATGCTAAAAAATCTCGGGGTCTTCTAAGCAGTAAACTCTAAGGCGGGGCATGCATGATCAATAATCAAGTTGAAAACTTCAAATTGAGACCATGGCTGCGATCTGTATAAAATACTTTCTGATCAATTAGGTGGTCTAAATGTGAACATCTCCATGGGGGACCGAAAACTCAAACCCTAGCCACTTTGTTGCAATCAAAGGCACATTTCAACAAGACCGCAGATTTTTAACATTCCGTAGTTATAAGACAGAAATTTACGTAAACTTTTACAACCAGATATGTTGAATTCTGATTTTCTAACTGGTAATTTTTTTTTTCAAAATACCTAAATCTAGGTTTAGATTTATTATTAGATAAAATCTTACTCTCATATCAACTCTCTCCTGGAGGCAGTGACTGTAAATTTGTAAATTACTTTATATTTGTGTGATTGGGTCCTCAGCAACAAGACTTATTTTCACAGTTTTCATTCTTAATATGAAAGTATATTTACAGGTATTTATGAATTCTGGAGGAGCTACTAGTGCTAATAATAGTGAAAATGAAAGCATTGCCAATATTGAATACCTGGCATACAGTTAAACCTCACATAAAAACCACCTCAATACTTAAAGACAACTTCAAAGTTAGACCACCTCAATACTTAAAGACCACCTCAATACTTAAAGACCTCCTCAATGCTTAAAGACCACCTCAATACTTAAAAGACCACCTCAATACTTAAAAGAACACCTCAATACTTAAGGACATCTTCAAACTTAGACCATCTCAAAGTTAACCACATTTATCAAATTCAGTCTTGCTCTTTATTTACCCTCAATGTAAAGACAACCTCAATAATGTGACCAGATATTAATGGTCTCAAAAGTGGTCTTCTTACCAAGGTTTTACTGTTCTCTTAACATCTGTATATCAATATATTAACTAATAATAAATTATACCCTTGGCAGTTTATATAACCAAGTCTTGTTTACGATCTGTTCTATTTAGATTGATTATTTCTCAAATAAGCAACCAAATCAATGCTGCCAGAAAAACAAGTGCAAAAAATCCTTGCATGAAGATGTGCAACAAAAAGTGCAATAACTTAAGCGTACTCGTACCGGGTTTTATTACGGTGAGATCTTCCCTCTACTGTATTTTTGTACTTCACTACCGTGACCTAGCAGTCTATTCATAGATGGGTCACACAGCGAACAGATATAGTCTGTATCGATAAACTGGTGTATTCGTGGTGTGGTGTATTCGTGGTGTGGTGTATTGCTTAAAGTGATGTATTCCGTGATGTATTCATCAATCACAAACAAATATCGCAGTTATCCACAAGTTGACATTCTCATCATTTACAGTGAAGATTACAATATTAAATTATTATGCTATAATATAAATTAAAACGGGGGAAAAAATAGAAAACCTTGAGCATTCGATATAGACAAACTCACGTCAACAAGCCCACATGGTACTATATAGAGAGGATTCGTGAATGGTTGAACACCGCATTCTCCAGAGAAATAAAGTTAATTTATGTGTTCTCAGAATATTTCAGCTCAAGTCACAAGAAGTACATATTTAGTACAGAAATCTGAGACAAATTATACTGGAACATCTTTTTTTAAAGCCTTCATACAGGGCTGTTATAACGATAAAGCCATTAGGAAAATCTGAAAAACCATATATGAAACCAATTATTACTAAAGTAGTTGTACCTAGAAAATGACTCGGCACTATTTCTGAACATTGGAAAATGATCATTTACTGACCTTTTGTAAAGGTACATCTATTAAAAAACAGACATTTTTTTCAAAGTACAGCTAGCTTGGAACTACTTTCCGAATGTTGGAAGATGATCAGTTACCGACTTGTTAAGGAGCATTTAGCATTTGTAGTTAGATATATTCTTAGGATTCTATACAAAACATGTTGCATATTAACACACATGTATAATATTAGTTAATCAGATAGTTTTGGAACTATATAGGAAAAAAGGAACAAAATATATATAACTAAAAGTGGCCATCCTTTTTATTTCTTATCATTATTGCTCGAGCACAAGTATGTAAAAAATTGAGGGCTTGGTGCAAAACTATGGTAACTTCATCAATTCATGGCGGCATGTACCATAGTTTTGCACTCAGCCCCCCCCCCTGAAATGCTCTTATAACATTTTTATTAACATACATTTGTAGTACCCACAAGTATCTGGGCAATCTTCCTACTCATTTCAAGCCAGTTCACAGAGAATTCACTAGGGCAAGCCAACGCCAAGTTCACCATGTTCACTGTGGCATAACCTCTTATAGTCCACTTGTAATATGTATAGCTTGGCTATATTAACGTGAGCCTGACCTTGATGAAAGAATATATTACAAGGTTCTTGCTTGGAATATATCAATTTCCGCAAGCAAATCATGCAATATCGGTATTTCAGATTTGTGTTTATATTACATCTCAGGCGTCTTCATGATACTCCCAGATTATGAAAACATACAATCGGTGATGTAAACTTAGACAATATATCGACTGTTAAATTACCTAATCGATAGGTCCGGCTCTTGTCAATGTGGCCAAGCTATACACTTAAAAAGATATATATATAGTTAGGGATCAGTTTTATTAGGTTGTTACAAAATTGCGATAAATTCAAAAACCCTATGATCAATGTACATTCAGTATCAGGGAGACTGATATATGAAATTCATAAGGATATCATAAGGTTTTTCCAAGAAACCCCACTAAGGTTGTATAGTCATACATGTTGGTGTAAATAATATGTCTAAATTGTTTTCTGTATTCAACTGAACAGATGATAAAGCATGTAGCATTTCAGGAATATTGTATAATGTGTACATATCTAAACAAGGTGTTGCCCAGAGGTTGATATTATTTTCAGTCCACTTCACATGGGTATGTGGTACTATATGACCTACTCTCCCATAGGTATGAGTCATAATCTAGGTTAATATAAAAGTTTCGGGTGTGTATACTTACTTAGTATAAAATATATTATTTATGAATAGAAACATTAATGTAGCATGACCCAGAGGGCAAAGTAATGTTAGTATGGAATAGTTTTCTCATTCATTGTAGTAAAGTGCTACATGTCAGTAATTCATATAGCCATTCATACATCAGTATCCTTTATTACAGTAATAAAGTGACTAGGTTAATAGGTTAGTGACTACGGGGTACAGTTCATTCATCAGTCAGTAGAGAATGTTTTATGGGATAGCTGATGTGGGTTCATCATCTTATCACACATACCAAGTATCCTGTATAATTATAATAATGTTATTTCTGATCAATGGAGAAAGTTCTAGTGCGCAGTTATTCCCTTTTTTCCATGCCAGATCAGCAAATGATCACCAACCCAAGAGCGACTCTGACCCAGAATTGGGTATGTTGATAGAATGATAAAAGTATATATTATACTGTACATTGAGGTTAATTAACCAATTAAACTGCTGAATACTGCCAAGAACTGGTTTAGAAACCAAGTAAAGTATCCATGGGAATTGATACACAAGTTCATTCCATTGATAAATTTCTTATTTATTCCATTGACTGATTTACTTGTTTATTCCATTGATTTATTTGCTTGTTTATTCGATTGATTTATTTGCTTGTTTATTCCATTGATAAATTTACTTGTTTATTCCATTGGTTGATTTACTCTTTTATTACATTGGTTTATTTGCTTTTTTATTCCATTGATTGATTTACTTATTTATTCCATTGACTGATTTGCTTGTTTATTCCATTGATAAATTTACTTGTTTATTCGATTGGTTGATTTACTCTTTTATTACATTGGTTGATTTGCTTGTTTATTCCATTGATTTATTTGCTTGTTTATTCCATTGATTTATTTGCTTGTTTATTCCATTGATAAATTTACTTGCTTATTCCATTGGTCGATTTACTTCTTTATTCCATTGATTGATTTACTTGTTTATTCCATTGATTGATTTACTTGTTTATTCCATTGATTGATTTACTTGTTTATTCCGTTGATTGATTTACTTGTTTATTCCATTGATTGATTTACTTGGTTTGCTTGGTTATTCCATGATCAGTGAATCAATGATAAATAAATTAAATAAACAATGCACAATCAGGTATTAAACAGTATTAAAAAAAAACATTCACATTGCAAGGCACTATCCTATAAATTTGTAGGCGATTCGTCTCAGTGACCTGACAGACTGACCAACCTATAACCTGGCTCTAGTATTTACAACTTTTGATTTAATCTTTGATAAAGACTATAGTAACTTGACCCAGTCTGACCGCTGGTCAAGTTACCTGAAATGACCTCAGTGAATGGTAGTAGGATTTCATTGATAAAGGTATGAGAAACACTTGACCTCAACTGACCACAGGTAGTTAAGTTTCATCACATAGCTGGACCTTCTTTTATAAGGCTCATATACAAAGTGGTTACATTTATTTTAAATTCTAGTCTTCTTTTAAAAACAAATGAATGATCTGGAATGGTTTATCAACCTTTAAGGTTTTTTTGGGGGCAAGAATATTTTTTCTTTTTCAGGGACAGTGTGTGTCATTCCTATGGAGACAGCCCTGTATTTATCATCCTGAATTCTACAATCTTTTCTCAAAGGTAGTCTAAGTGACATGTCAGGTAAGACAAGGCAATGAAAATTCATTGTATGATCTAGTAACTCCATTCCTGAAGCCATGATCATGTACTTCTTCTTCTTTCTTTGTATTCAACTTATTTACTCTTTTTTGTACTTCTTTCTTTATACTTCGGTGTCTTTATTGATAGTTTATTTGTTAGTGTAGCCCTTGTATCCCGGTGTAACGGTACGCTCACCTCACGATATGATACGTACCGTCGATTTTTCTAACAGTTCGGTATATTTCGGAATGATACAATATTCTCTAACAGCAGCTTATATACTTCAATTTTTAAGTGATAATGAATTAGATCTTCTATAACAGCAATTATAATGTGCCTACCAACTAGTGTAAGTGAATTTAGACAATATTAAGCATTACTTAATAAAATTTAATTGAGTGATACATGGTAATTATACATAATCAGAAGGTTGTCAGGCGTTGTCATTGTCTGAATATTATTTTGCTCATAAAAAACCTAATACCGAACCGTACGGAAATATAGAAGTCTTGTATCGTGAACCGTGTGGGACTGAAGTCTGCGGTATTTCATATACCGCGGTATACCGTTGCAGCCCTATAGTACAGACACCATCTGGCGTATACTGATCATACTGTACCTACATGTAATGACTGTTTAATTTATTTCATATGCATATAAAGCACGTCAGCAATTTGTTAGCATTGTTAACATCTCTACATTGATCGAGATACGATATTGTAGCCCAGATTCAATTGTTTATCACAGTTATCTTCCATAGTGTCCAGCTACCGTAGGGCTTACAGTGGCTAAACCTGTTTTATGCTACAGACGGTCAGGTATATCAGTCAGACATCTCATTCTGTGGCAATTACTCACACTCATGTATATTCTTATAGTGAAGTATATAACTTGGAATAGGTAACAAGCTTGTCCTCCGATGATCCTTTAATTAAATATTTGACTTTAAGTCAATCTTAAAAATTGTTGGTTTGAGAAAACCCTGTGTACGCTTGTCAAGATTTCAAGGCTCCCTACTCAGTGTTTTATCTGAAAGTGTCTGGGGCTGGCAGACCCAGGTAGAGGCAGGTATTGAGTTGTGTAACCCTTAAAGCACTCTGATTTTATCAAACATGAAATACCTAGCGAGTAGCTGTGCACACATTGCAAAACATACTTTTATTTCATAGTGTCCTTAATATGACTGAAACTTGAGAATTATCAAATGTCACTCAGGTGGTTAGTGACTCTAAAGCGCTAGATCATGACCTAAAAAGTCCTTTTATCAATAAGGTCATCAATTCTCCATAGATAGCGGTCACCCACCTAAGCCGTTATGTTAGATAGAAGCACATACTCAACTGATAAAAATTACCAAAGGTCGTCAGCATGAGTATAACTATATAAACGTTAATAACCGCTAGGATATTACACCCACCTGTGTAACCATTGTACCTAGAATAGAAACTCATAGAGAATTATGTTCCTTTCTTCACAGTCAATATTTTCATACTTTCCAACATTTCTGTTCAAAGGCTAATAAAAAGCTACATGATATCCATATACAACTTTGCTCAAGATGACCATAATGACCTAGACTGACCACTGGTCATGTTACCTGAGGTGACCTACTGAATGTTTGTAGTACATCAATGATGATTGATACAAATAATGATGTGAACATTTGACCTGAACTGACCAGCAGCTAGTTGCAATAATGACCTATAGCTGGATCTACAATATGGTCAGTTGTTATATTGACTGATTCTTAGGAGGAAGATGTTGCTCATTGGTAGTGTTTCCACTTATGGTTATACAGAACTTGAGGCCCTATTCTCTGACGATAGAAATTTATCATGCAGTTAACAGACACTACCAATCATGGGTAAGGGACACTTGACTGGTGAGGGACACTTGAGTTATATTATCATATTTCATAGTGAAATCAAAGAGAACTTTCATTTTTGAACCATAACGAATATGCTAGAGTGACATAAAGGAGAAGAAACAACTGTGTGCTTCTTATCTTGCACTACTAGACCTGTATTTGATGATGTAATAACACACTGAATACTTCAGCACCATTGATACTAAGCCAACTTGCAACTTGAACTGAATCATTGAGATATATAACATCAATCATCTTCATTCCAGTGTCTAACATTTATATTGCCGGTATAAAACTGGAACCATTCACAAAATCTATCCACAGGTGAACAATTGACATGTTAATTTATAATATTATTTTGATATTAAGAGTTTCGCATCAAAATGCTAAGAATGACAATACATTAGACTATATATTATACAAGTATTATTTTCCTTATGCAAATATACCATCATACATTGCGCATACTGCATGCAGGCACATCATAATAGACATGAAATGGAAGAACAACAGTGTTTTCCCTCTACATGTGTCACCAAGGTCAGGTGGTCATAATACAGAGGTGCCACCTCAGGTGGATAGATTATATGCTGTACTTAGAAGATTGAAGTCGTTGGCAGAACAAACTGCAATTGTACTGTACAATCAATATAAAAGTTAAAACACAATTTCTGCATGTGATTTGGGTAGTTCTATGTCTCTTAAATTTTCAATAATGCACCAGAGTTGGCCCTGCAAATTACATGGAAGTCCAGGAACTTGGGGAAGATAGGAAGTTCTTGATTTAGATGTTCATTGGCATAAAATAAATATAAAAACTCACTGTACCTTATCCAAGGTATTTTATGATACAGGTAATAGCAGTTGTGCTTCAATGCACCGAAGTTCTCAATTCTGGAAGTCATGCATGGGTTTCGAGGCATGTTCAACAAAAGACGATGGAATTTTAATTGTTTTTAAAACAAATGGAGTAATAATCGGTAAGGGAGGTAACCCTGTAATGCACCAAGCCATGCTAAATGCCGTAACAACAGGTACAGAATCCGGAATTTATCAAGTTTTATTTGAAAACTAGGCCCATATGGGCAGCAGTAAGAACAATCAATACAGCAACTTTTATAAACAAAATAGCATAACAAACAGACATATAAACAGAGCAATATGTAACTATTTCTAACTACATGACTAGAAATGTTGATAATATGTCAAAAGACGCATACTGTAATAAGACATAAGTATTTTAAGAGGAGAGCTTATATTTATAAACTTTTGAGTACATGTATACTTGGCAACAGGTTTCACCAGAAGATGTTATACATTAGTTTACAAAAATTTATATATTATTTTTTCGTTCACTTTAATATTACACTAATCGGTAACCAGCTTGATTATAATTGGAAGCAAAATAAGTCACTTCATTTGTCATTAACGGATCGTGTTTCTGTCAATTTTTTGGGAGAAAAAATGAAAATGGTGTTTTTATTAAATAATAATACAAGTACTGTACGAGATTTTTGATCTTTTGATGACTCTTGAAAACTAAGAGTCAGGAGTCATTTTGACTCTTCACTTTTGGAGCCTATAGTTAAACCCCTGAGTGACTACTTAAATGAAATTAATGAAATAATGGATCTGATTTCACAAAAAAAGTGTTACGAAATTGAAAATGTGAAGAAATTGTTAAACACTCACCATTTTTCTGCATCACTTTCAATGGTTCGAATGCCTTCAGATGGGGAATAGCGAGAGTAGACATGTGTCAATTCTTGTCCATTGAATAATGGCAATATTTATGTATATCACTTGGTTGTAGTCTCTTTTCAAAGTTAGTTAAATAAGTTCAGCTCTTTTACATATACATATACAAGAACGTGTTCGGTTAGTATATGACAGGACTCCACAACGCGTCCAATCCTCACTTTCTGAACGTCAGGAGTGTTTTGGTACACGATATGTTATTGTTCTTTATGATATAGTTCACAAACAATCAATATCGTAGAATTCGAAGCACAGAAGAATTACCTGCAAATAAAAAACAGTATTTAAAACAAAAATTTAAAAAAAAACCGAGTACAACTATATATGCACGACGTATCCGTTGGAACTTTTTTTAAAAGTGATCCGCATTTAAAGAAGCATCAGACACCGGTGCGGGTAATGTCGCTGTCATAGCACTGATGCAAGTCCATGAGCCCTTTTGAAAACAAATTTAATGTAAAATAATATAGACCACAAAGGATCGAATTACCGGTAGAAACTTGCAAATGTAACCAGAACTAGTTTATGTATTAATAAGATTAGTGTCGTATCCGCAAATCGTCGCAAACACTTGATAAATCGTTTACTCTAAGATAAAATTGTTGAAAACGAATTTCTAACATTTTATCTCAATGTATTAAACAAGTTGTTCCATCGGCTAGTGAACTTTCGTGGTGACCTGATGGTATTTAATTCAGACAAAGACTTCATTACAAAGTTGTTGACCAAATACGGGACTGAGGACGAGTGGGCTCAGTGAATGATAAAAAACAAATAGTATGTACAACCCATACATAAACAAAGACTGAAAGAGGCTTTACAAAGAAGTGTTTACCAGATTTTGTGAATCAACTGAATGACCGTTAAACCATCCAAAACAAACGAATTAGCCTTAATTTATGAACATCCGGATTTTGTTAATAAACACCGGCAATTTGAATTACTAAAATTGTTGCTCATCAATTGCACTAGTCGCTTATTTATAGTTTAATATACCGATATAATATAATAACATAATTAATGCTTATATATAAATAAAACAAGTAAATTTTATCAACAAAAAAGAAAAACACGACTTACTCTAGCGCAAAGATTGCAATATCCCATTCTATAAAGTATATATTTATTTATATAAATAATCACTTAATTTTTCTGCCTTCTCTCCGTTCGTATCGCGAACGTAATAATGTCAACGCGCCATTGGCGTTCGTAAAAATCTCTTGTTTACTGAAACAGACTATAGTGGCGGCGTACAAGGTCATCTTAACATATACGCCTAGCTCTTTCCAATCCATATATAATTAGACCAATTCTGTTCCCAGCTGTCCAATCGGGGGCCTCCATTTCAGCCGTATAATTTCCACGTGAGTTAAAAGAAGATAGAAAGAATAAGCTAAGTTCGTTCAGAAGCCACTGTGACTTATTCTATGTCATTGCAGCCAGACTAACGATCAAGTCGTTCAAAGGGTAACGGGCGGTTAGCGGGACAACACTGGGTGAACACACCTTGAAGAACATTGATCTAAATAACGTAACAACATTACACTTTGCCGCGCGAAGATGCTCGAGATTCCTGGCTGTTCGTACATGTGCCACTTCTTGGATGATAGTTCTGTGTATAATTAATGCATTGTTAGGATATTAACCTATCATTCTATTATTCTAACTGAATCTAGATAAGTCATAAGTAGCTTTTTTCCATTGAAATGTATACTACGAACGGACAGCAACATGGTGCCATTGACCATGAAACTAAATTTTAGGGGCTCCAAATATCATGATTGTCACCAGGGGACGCAACTGCTACTGAGAATTTGGTGCTAAGTTGTAATTGGTTATCAAAAATTAAATAAGTTATTATCCTCAGTGTTAGACATGACTTAGTATGTCAAAAGCACTTTTAAGTTATATGTGGTTAGACAACACAGTCGCACCACAGTCAAACAGTGACCGGTAGGCATATCGTACATCTAAAACGTAATACGAGAACCGTAAAATTAAAACATCCGTGCTATATAGTTTGTATTTTATTTATTGCAATTTAATCACTAAACGCCTTAGTTCATACAGATATGTTCTACCTTGTGGCTTGCTGAATGCAAGCAACGTGTAACATAATCACTGACTGTGTGGGTTGTGACAAGGTTGGAATCAATCGTGGAAGTTCGGTCATTTACGTTTGTCTCCGGTAAATATTTCCGTTCGTCTCTAATAAACATACATGGCAATGTATGAAAGCTCTAGATGATCAGATAGAGTCGAGACTGAGTCTACCGAAGCATTTCAAGGAGAAATCTCATCTCAAATTGAGATTCAAGTTCCTGAATCAGTGTCTAAATTTCTAATAAATCTGAAGTTAGACCTCATTAAAAAAATCTACAATAACCAAAGAATAGCATTTGCTGTTTTGGTGCTAATTTTGAGTCCATCCATCTTGGAAATTATCCAAACGACACATGTCAGTACTTGAGATGAGATTTATCTCAAAATCGAGATCTTTCGGGAGATCGGAGCCATGTGTCACAAGATTGGAATACGTTAGTTGCTTGGGCGTTGTTGTCAACCTCCAGGTAATCGCCATTTTCAATGAGTAGCCTTTGATTGAGCACTATCATCATGAACATGCATTTGTCAATTCCCCTGTAGACACGTGTCTATTGTCGTAATGATCATGAAGACCGCGAAAACTTGTTAACAGTTTATTCCAGAATTTCCGTCATCGTTTTGGGAACACGTGATTACTGAATAATCAATTAAGTCAATCTGTAAGACTGTTATGATATTATTATGCATAAATGAAGCTTATTGTTGTACAGGTTTCCATGCGTTTCCAAATCTATTAGCCCGAACACAGGAGAAGACGAGTATATATAGGATAAAATTCCCACTGCTAGTTTTTGTCGATGTGAATAAAAATCCCCACCACATATTTTTTAGGTGGACAAAATTCCGAGCGGGAAACATACATTTTCTTGAAGGCAACAATAGTCTTCATTTATGCGTAATATAATAACTGTTAAAACCGTCTTTTCGTAGTGAAGGCTGTTTCTATTGGTATGTGCACAACAGAAAATTCGAAAATAAAACGCCTTTAATGAGATCTATAAGTGACCTAAACATCAACTCTATATTTCTATATATTTTAAAACTGTAGGTGTTTCTGTTTTGCCTAGTACTGTCCTGTTTATTGTACATCATGCTTCTAGCACAGGTGACTGGGATGGGGAAGTTGGTGTTTTATGTACTCTCTCCTGTACACATGCACGGTAAATCAATTTATTGTAATATTATTAATTTTCGTGGGTAATTAAATTTCGTGGATTTCTTGGTTCACTTTCAACCAAGAAATAAAATCCCATCGAACAATACTTTTGACCCTTGTATTTATTACCTAAAATGCAAAACCCACGAATAAACGTCCCATCGACGAAACCACGATATTTCGTCCCATCGAAATTAAATGATTTTACAGTATATGATTATTATACAGACACCTCGAGGGGTACCCGCAAGACTGTAGTAAATGCATATAGATAAAGAAGGACTTACTACAGTATTGCAGGCACCCCTCGATCTGTGCGTTCTAGAACACCGTGACGTATGTACGACGTATCACCTGCTGTAGACGGTTGGTAAGCCTTGCTACATGTCTTTGTAATGTACGATATATCGTTGGCTTAGAACGAGAAGGTCGTCACGACAAAATCAATATTTTGAGATAACAAGAAAAAAATGTCTGAAAATAACTCTTTATGTATCGTTAAACAAATTTTTTCAACTTCAGTTTGGTCAACATGACAAGTTCCAATTTTCAGAAAAATAGGCTCATAAGGAGCACCTTATGATGTAGATTTAAAATATGCATTAATCTAATAAGGTAGTAAGTGGCACTTACGACCTTCTTATTCTAAGCCAGCGATATATTATGTACATACCATCTTTTATTTCGCATCAGACCTTCTTCAATATCAAGTTAACCAAATATACACTACTATCTAGTCTTATAAGGTCGTAAATGGCACTTACCGACCTTCTCATTCTAAGCCAGCGACATTATATGTAGGTTCACGTAGATATAAGATTGAAGACCACCATGGTGTAATGTTTCAAACTTTCAACATTGAGTAGTTTAATTACTTCTTCAGATGTATATCCACTTGTATATTATAACGTTATGATGAAAAGCGTATCAGTTTACGAGACAGACAAGGTAAGACAAACAGTGTCACGTTCAGTTGTACCTGAATAAGGTCACTAAATATGAATATATTAGTTTAAAAAGTGCATTAGATAGGTCGACAAGATTAAACACTACCAACGTACATTAACAGTCCAGTTATGATGAAAATCCAGTGAGGCAGTGGAACAATCTACTAGTACAGTGTAAAATCGAGTGTAGGACAAAATCCCCACTAGACATAATACCCACTGCTCATTTTTGACAAGGTGGACATAATCCCCACTGTTAATTGTACAGGGTGGACTAAATTCCCATCCTATATTTTACAGGGTGGACATAATCTCCACTCTTGGGAGGACAAAATCCCTAACAGTTCAATACCAAACTAAACTCTACCTATTTAAGCAACGGTTTAATCTTTTGGGTACGCATAAATGATTACGTCACTGTCACCATATCCAAACTGGACTATACGTAAGTGATTCATGTATACTTAGGAAGCAGTCATAAGGCTTAAGCCGATAAATAATGTACATTATTAAAACCCAAATATCGTTGCCATGCCTCCTAGAAGAGTGCTTTTTGCCTGTGGATACTGTCCTGAATCAGAATTACATATCATCTAACTTCAAAAACGTGCTTTTGTTAACAGATTATCGCTCTTAGCAGGTTAAATTGATATTGAAGAAGGTCTGATGCAAGATGAAATCGATGATATGTACATGTAAGTGTTTCGCTGTTTCTGTTGTCGTCCATACCTGTCCGATTGATCCTATTAATTGGTGGTTGATATAGCCAAGCCTTTTGTGATCACTAACATTCTTCTACGAACAATGCATTTTGTTTGTGCTCAGTACTTACTATTGAACTTGGGGTAATTTCTCTGCAACCATAAACACTGCCACTTTATCAATCCGTTTTTTTCGATTTGTATTATTTTTATTATACTATACTATTTAACTAAAGGGAGATAACGTGTACCGAACATTACACATAGTCACGTTGGAGTTACTGTCTGATTGTTCCAATCTTTACCTCTTCAACCACATCACTGCTATGTCAGTCACTCCATGATACGAACCATTATGTGTAGAAAACTTAATTAGATTGGCAAATAGTTAATGTAGCATAGGCTACGGTCATTCTGCTCATGCCACGTTGGTTAATGTGGAATGGAATCCCACATAAGGTAGCTTCCATTCAGGTAACAATTTCTTATCATTACCCAAATCACTGATTCAATTTCACGAAACTAAGACAATGTACATCTATTTTTACCATGTAGTAACAATCGTCATGCATCATGTGATTGTGCTTAATATGTTATATCTGGGTTTTTTTGTGCTCGACTGCAGTTGAGTGCTGCATTGACATGCTCTGTCCAATTTTATTATTATTGTTTACAGTGGTGTAAAATTGCTTGTTAATTACATTTATATCAAAGTATAAAAATATTATTTTCTGTGTAATATGATAGCGCATTATATAAAATCACGATTATTTACCAGTGTTTTACAATATGCCTATCATGGTTCTCATTTATCCTGGCCAAAAGTGGCTGATTAAAAATCGCGCGGACCAGATGGAAAGCACATAACATGTGATGGTGCCCTCTATCTGGTCCGCGCGACTGCATATCCGGTAGTTTACATTGCCTTCAACCGCTCGTGGCTACCTTAGACGTTTGGATATCGAAAGGTAGGGGTAAGGAATGAATACAATAAAGTCTGACTGACTTTATACACACGTGCAGCTGCGCGTTTATGATGTATGTATTTAAAATAATTTTGAAATTAGTAGTTGGACATGAGAAGGGGGACAACTGCATAAAAAATAACTCAGTTATTTTTATCACAGTGATTTCCCTTCGAAACAAAATTATAGTAGCGCATAAAATAACACACACCCATAATTAATCATGTAGAGCAATAGCTTTTCTTGGATTATTTTGCATTTTAATTGATCGACTAGGCCTAATATTATTTAAATAATGTGTTTATTGATAATAAAAAAGATAAACAGTGCTTGATTTATATCGTCCAATGAAATAGTCCAATATCAATCTCGGTATCCAGAGTGAACCAATCAAAAACCGTTTTACAACTCGTCCTTGGTTACATTTCCAAAATGGCCGCATGAAACTATGCCAAGACGTCTTATCATTGATTTTGTGCAAAATTCTCCAGTTCTGTTTGTTCTTACTTGGATATGTGATATAAGTTAAAGACTTCTTGTAGAAAAACTCGTTTCCTACCGCAGAGAGTGGAACAAATCGCAATCAACCATGGTAAATTGGCTCATTCTTTGAATATTGAAATTTGATTCTGAAGGTTGCAGAGCCTGGAACCCTGCACTGGCTGCAGTGCCAGAGTATACCTTGTGCTATGATCATGGCGGATGGATAATACATATGTGTCTTATAAAAGCTATTATAAACCTCTAAGACAAAGATCTGCATGAGTGAGGTTTAGGCCATAGGGTTGGAAGAGCTTGTCATTTCTGAACTTTACGGATAAAAAGCAATTTAAACTTGCAAAATCATGAAAATCACAATTTTTTGAATTTTTTTATTATCTGCCATTCAAGTCGACATTACAAAATCTGGTCTGCGATAACTGTCATTATTCTCCCGCATACCAGGGTCGAACATATGTAGGACAGACTGGCAACTCTATTAGATCATCTTTTGTTGGGCCTTTGAGGTTATAGTATGTCTAGGTCCATGCTATCGAAACTGGTTAATTATGGCCCTTGATGTGAGATTTTAACATTATTTTTGCGTGTTGTCTTTAGACAGACTCTATCACCATTATTCCACAAGCAGCAAGATACTTAGAAGTAAGATGTTGTATATCATATGTTTAATTTAGTCTGTGTGAATAGTACATACATTGTAGGCCTACCTTACACATCAACCTTCATGGTCATTCACATAATCACAAAAAGAAATTGAGATTTGCTGGTAAGAAATATAACACCAAGTGCTACTCATGATCATCTGTCATCAGTATTTACTATTTACCTCTGTTCGGTATTCATCACTCTGTTGAATATATATATTCATTGCCGTTATACCGTGTGAACTGTGGTATCATTAAATTAACATTCTGTATTTGTGTGACTTTCAGAGTCGGGATGATTTGTCGTCCAGGACTCCAGCTACAGAGTCAAATACTGATGCGGACGATACTCCAGTAAGTCAATACTATCAATACTGTTACTAGTGTTAGTATAAGTCTGTTGAAGGAATAAATGTCAAGTTTTTCTTAGAAGTTAACAACATTGAGTTTGCTAAAGGAGAGTTCTAAATTTCAAGAAATATTTTTTTGTTCTGCTTTGTGAAACAATTTTATGTCAATTTTAAATCTTATTGTGACTAGGGAAAAACTGAGCTTGAAGCCATGGCCTCTTGCTGAACCATGCAGGCACCGTACCACCTGACACACCAAGTTAGTCAGTTAGCTTATGCTTATTTATTTTTCCTTACATTATGTTATTCCTGTACTGCACCTAGCTACATCAATTTGATGCATAACAATACCATTTTGATATACGAGTAGAACTTTTAAACAGTAATGAAGCACTCATAAACAATTATGAAAACTACATCGTCAGTTTGACACAGTGTCCATGTAAATATTGATAATGTATCATAAGCAATAATGATCACTATGTTTTGTTAAAGGGACAGAGCCCTAGACAGGGACCATTTGATCATGCTCAGTCACAGAAACTGGAAGGGGTCACACAGATACATGCTGCAGCTGTGAATGGTGACAAGGCTTCTCTTGCTAGATTAATTGTTGGTAGGTGATCTTATACTTTATATATAAAGGAATGTAATGATTCCTCAATTTTCAAGCAGACTTGTCTCCTTATTTTCATGAAGCAATCATTGAGAGAGCTTGTCTCTTTTAGGATTGATTTTGTTATTATTGGAGTTCTGTTTTGACCAAACTAAGTGAGCTCATATAACACCTAAAAAAATACATTGTAAGAATTACAATCCCTTATGCCTTGGTCCCACTGAGTATTTTTTTGCCTGGGCGATGTTCTCCCGATTAAATTGATTTAAATAAATAAGCTTCGGAAACAGGGCTATCACAAATTTTGTGAATACCCAGAGGCTTACTCTAACCCACGAGGACCAATTTTCCGATGCCTTCTGATGCCCAATTTATTAAATCGGGAGTGCATTGCTGATGTAAAAAAGTCTCAGTGTGACCAAGGTATTACACTGAGACTGTAACACTCTTTTCATGGCGCAGCATTAATTGTGAGAGGTTCAGTTACATTTTCAACTTGTTTCATAATCAATATTAACCATATCAAATAAAAAATTGTAAAAATAAAACTTTAGTCCTGTATCTAGTATAATTCTACCCAAACTTTACTAAGGAAATTTAGATGTGACATTTATGTTGTGGTACATTGCTCTGATATTGATTTTCATGTATTGATTATTTGACCTGATGTTTGTTGTGGTATTTGACATACTGATACATTCATTTAATTATTTCTACAATCAATAGTCACTTGTTTACTCTACTAGTAATATTTCCGCTTAGACACACTAATATTGTAAACTCTAACTTCAATGTATTATAAGGCAGTTGTCAGTTTATTTATTTCTCTCAAACAAGAACGCTTATATGTGGAATACTAGACCTAAGTCATATGGTTATTAGTAACTACATAAACCATTAGCAACAAAGTTATGTTTTCTGGTTTTCAATAGATAATTTACAGAAATTTATGTTTGGCCAAGCTTTAATTTTTGTTTGATTTCACAAACCCTTACAGTCCAAACCTTTGTAAATGTCTCCCTTTCCCAAGATAACTTCGAATCTGGCCATATAGAAAGGATGGCCAACACAGTTTACTCACCCCTACCTACCAAAAACTTAGAAGATCTGGTTAAATAAGGTTACGCTAAGTCATTTGTTACGACTTTCGTAGCTCAGTGGTTAGCGCCCTTGCCGCCTAATCTGGCGACCCGGGTTCAAATCCTGGCGGAGTACACATATGCCTGCCATATTCAGCAGAAAGCTGTCTGTCAATAAAGGATAAGCTTGGCATTTAAAAAAAGTTATTTGTTGGGAATATTCTATTAATAGGCTACTTTTGTGTATCTTTCCAACAATAATTCAGTCTTATTAAACAATGAGTTGACCACAATAGGTGTCCTGGAAATAACTATTTAATTAAGTATCATACTGACTTACTGCTCTGCAAGCTTGGACTGTAACCAGTGTTCAACATGAAGCTTACCCGTATTATCTCTGAATCAAACCAGGATCTGCTGTGTAAAATATGTTTTCATGTTGCCAGACAATGTTCAAAAGTATGTCGTCGATTTAAAAGCTTACTTATTATAAAGTTACAAAGAAGAAAATAGCAAAAAATGGCCAGCTAGTATAGCCAGTAGATTTTACTGCTTTCTCATTCCTACATGCATGCTATTATGTCATCAACCATTATTTCAGCCAACACTGGATCTGGGTTGATCGATTCAGGAGACCAGTTTGGACGTACCCCTTTGATGTTCTGTGTACTAGCTGACAGACTTGAATGTGCAGAATTACTGCTGAAAGCTGGAGCACAAACCAATCAGAAAGACAAAGGTGGACGTACAGCCCTTCATTGGGCAGCACACAAGGTACAGGTTTCATCTTCCAGTGCCTTTAGCCTGTGATAAGCTAATTGTTAAGTTTTCATGCAACTATTTGTGCTCATTACGTCATGAGAATTTTATTTATTTAAAGCTGATAGATACATGGAATTTTTACTGCAGGAGATTCAGTTATTGTTGTTGTAAAAGAGCATTTTTTTCTCACTGACTATTTATGACAACCTTCATGTACTGTAAAATAATTAATGTTCATGGGGGATTAAATTTCATGGATGTTGTTCACCTTGAACCACAAAATCAAATCCCATCAAACAATAGTTTTGACACTAGTATTTATTACCTGAAATACAAAATTGACAAATTAACATCCCGATGAAATGGTCTTTTTTACCAAAACCTCTTGTGACACCTTTTGTGACATTGAAATTAAATGATTTTACAGTATTAGATATTGGTTTTGGCACTGTGTATGAATACCGGTAATGATAATTTGCGTGTTATCTTGTATATTACAGGGAAATGTGCGGTTGTTAAAGCTGTTACTATCTAAGGGAGCTAACTGTCATGAGAAAGATAATGAAGGACAGACAGCTCTACATCTGTGTACACGTCATAAATCACCTAAATGTATGACATTGTTACTACGACAACTCTTACCTGGTGAAATAGATGATCAAGACAGAAATAAGGTACGGTACTGAGTACATAGTTGTAACCATATATTTAGCCCAAGAGCTGTGTGTTAATAAAATATTTCCTCTCGGGATCACAGTTGAAGTCAGTCTTCATATAACTTAGTCAGAATGTTTGTGTTCTTAAATTTTAAAACCTTGGCCAAGTTTGAAATGTGATCAAAGCTCAGTCTTTATTAAACTTGGTCAAGTGTTTTCTTCATGCAATCTTTGCCAAATTTGAAATTGGGTCATGTGAAATCTCAAATGGATAAGAAATAGGCTCAACAGCAACTATGTTGAATTTAACAAGACTTGTCAACTTGCTAGGAATACATTTGTGCTTCATAAAACTTGTTTGTTAGAAATTTGTCAATTTGTGTTTGAATGATTACTTGAGAGAACAACTTGGGGCCATGCTGGTTCACTTGTAATGGCATATTCTTCTATGAGGCTGTGTTGTTTGTATACAGAATTAACTTGTAATGTGTAATATTGTATATTTCAGAGAACAGCGTTACATTGGGCAGCTTCGTATGGTAACCTAGAACATGTGAAAATGTTGATCAAACAAGTAAGTTCTATTCATCAATAACAACCTAGGCTTCCTTCTTTTGCACTTATCACAGATTCTGTGATTGAATTTTGACTTTTCATCACCCAGAGCCAGAGCCATATTTTAAAAATGTACCACCTTTTAGGCTCATTATGATCACTTTGATTCAGCATTTAAAATTCAACATTGGTATTTTAAAGATACTCAATACTAGTATCACTACAATGTTATTAATTCTCATAGCTATAGTCCCATCAGGAATGAGGTTTGATCCAGCATAATTACATAATATGAAGTTGTAGAACTTGTTTCATAATTATCTGAAATAAATTAACATAACCTCTTAACAAAACAAACTACTGTAAATCAATAATTTGCGTGGGGATGAAATTTCTTGGATTTCGTGGTTTACCATCAAAAATGAAATAAAACCTCATTAAACAGTAATTTTGACCCTTGTATTTATTACCTGAAATGCAAAATCCACGAATTAACATCCCATCGAAATGTTTTTTTTTACCAAAACCACAAAATTTCTTCCCATTAAAATTATTTCACAGTACTATACAATATAAATCTTGTACAAAACAACTAGGAATAAAATGTTTAATGATATTGATGCTGTTATGATTGTGTGTATTACAGGATTCTAATATTGGTATACCTGACATTGAGGGTAAGACACCGTTACATTGGGCAGCCAACAGTCGAGATCCTGAAGCTGTCAACTGTGTTAGGCTAATACTGGTATGATTTACCTTTCACTCTGTTCTAGTGCTTCCGTAGCTCAGTGGTCAGTGCGCTTGTCATTAACTCTGGCCATTTGAGTTCAAATCCAGGAAGAGGCACATATATATATGCCTGCCATATTTCAGCAGAAAGTTGATTGGCAAATAAAGGCTATGCTTGGCATTTTAAATGATTTTTAAAAATAAAAATATAAAAATAGATTTTATTCCAATCTCACATCTGGCTGTAAAATTATAAGTATAAGAACAAGGATAGATATTCTACTCACCATGACATTTGCATCGCCCCTAAGCATGCAAGTTAATAATACCACATCAGGTTAAATAACTCTTGAATAGTACTTTGAAAGTTATAACCATGGAAGGACTTTTTGTGTGGAAATGATACCAAGGATGTTACTTCATAGTCTCTGCATTTATGTCTGAAGTAACTATGCAATGTATGCATTAATCTTTTGAATTCACCTTTTGCAATCTAATAGTATAGTATAGGTAAGTTTATTTCAAATAGCATAGGCCACCGGCCAAATATATAACAATACAAATAGTGATACATAAAATAAACAAGAGTTAACCAAATTTTTACATATAAAAAAGATGACATGAAACAGTCTGTCACATGTGAATTAGCTATTCGTAGATCCTCTGGTCCGATAAACAATACATGCTTCCATGCATAATAATAAAACCAACTTGGACTCTATGTGAAGTTGAACTGCGATTGACTGTTGTCTTTATTGTTAAAAGTTATATTTTTTGTATACCACTACAGGATACAACACCAAGTGTTATTAACTGGCAGGATTATGAAGGTAGGACAGCGTTACATTTAGCTGTTGCTGATGGTAATGCTTCTGTTGTCAAGGCTCTGGTTGCCGTGGAGAATTGTAATGTTTCAGCTCTAGATAACATGTTCAGAACACCATTACACTGGGCTGCTGTGCTAGGTAACTATTTGTTGTATTTACCAGTCTTGCTTGGGCACATTAGGAGCACTGTTTTAGGACCTCGTCAACAATTTATTTTTTCTTAAATCATATGTTTTACTTGAATAATATGTGTATTTTCTCACCAGCAGTACCAAGCTTTGAAAGTGGGCAGCGTAGAATAAAATTATAATTTATACACAACCATTATGCAGCCTTTATCCGCTTAAAAAAGTCTAGCTATTAAATTCTGAAAACGGGTTTTATCATGTAGTGTCGATACTGAGAATTCTTTCACATTGATTACTTCATCACTTAGAAACAGTGACTGCCTGCTAGTATTTGGTACATAAACATGTTTGACAAATATCTTGTTCCGAGTTGTTATGATGATACTATGATGCTTCTATATATTACAGGACATTCAAAGATAGTTTCCCTGCTGTTAGACAACAATGCAGATTATTCTAGTTCCGATCAAAATGGTGCTACACCCTTACACTATGCAGCTCAAAATAACTTTGATGTAAGTACAACATTATACACTGTTTGTTATATAATATGCTATCAATGCATTACAGATATTTATACACCTCTCTAAACCTATAAGTCTGTTTGGAGGTCTGGGCTTCACTCGGGGGATCTAGATGCAGTCACGTCATGATCTGAAAAAAAATGATACCAGTGCTCTAGTTATTGGCACTTAGCAAACAGAAAAAACTGGCTTCTCTTCTCTCATATCCTTAAAGAGGCGTTTCCTATAACTTTGATCGTTTAAATCGATTCAGGAATATTATACATTATATGAGAATCATAATTGCTTAAACTCCTCAAATTTTCAACATAAAGCATCCACTAATTACCGAGAAAAGAATGAAAACATAATGGCGTAACGAGCCGAAAAAGTCACGAGTTGTTTCCCTTTAACCACATAATAATAAATCGCTGGAAGCGATAAATTATTATTGGTGATTTATATATAATTTTGACATTTTACAGACATATTAGCGCACACTTTCTTCTGACAAATTTTGATAATTGATAGTGCTTTGTACGTCTAGCTCATTTAATGTGATAGTAGAGAAAATATGCTAGTTATGGGGAATGCCTCTTTAAGTTGATAGTCTAAATACCATCGGGTATGAGGAATCAAGAGTGAGTAATGAAAGTTAAAGAATTTGTTTACAATATGATTACAAATTGATTGATATACTGATGAATTCTGTATTTACTTTGTAATACTAACATCTGTATGTTGAATATGTGAGTGTGCTAACTGTGCTTATATTGTACTCATTGCTGGTACGTTTGTTACTATTACAGGAGACAGTTGAGATGTTTTTATCTCGTGCTAACGTGACAGACGAGGCAGATGTTCAAGGTCGTACAGCGTTCATGTGGGCTGCAGGGAAAGGTGCTGATCAAGTGATTACAATATTCATCAAACATAATGTTGATATACAACAAGATGATAGGAACGGAGGCACAGGTAGTACACCTAGTTATATTTTATATTTCACTCATACCTGCCAAGTACTCCTATTAATGTGGAGTTACTCCTCTTTTCGTTGATAAGTTTCTTGTTTCCAAGTTCACCTACCTTGCACAAAAGTATGTTTGGTTCATCCTATTAAAGTGGAGTTACTCCTCTTTTCGTTGATAAATTTCTTGTTTCCAAGTTCACCTACCTTGCACAAAAGTATGTTTGGTTCATTTAATAATCTTCTGTCCCATATTTATAACCTCCAGAATTAATACATTCCTTGTTTATGTATTTAAATTCCTTTTAAGTCAAATTAAAGTGCATTTTGTGGCATGATTTGCCTTATCACTCCTATTTTGGATTTAACTAACTTGGCAGGTATATCATACACCTAGTTATATTTTATATTTCACAACAACCTGACTCCCAAAAACCAATTTGACCAATTTGTACGGGACTTGACGACTTTATTAACAGATGCCCATAATTAATCTACTTGACATTTCCTTAGAAATTTTAAGCGCTGTGGCAGTAAAAAGGTTTTGTTAAAAGGAGTTTAACAAAAATTGCTTTCCACAATATAAAGGCTCAGACACTGCTTAAAAGGCACCAAACCAAGATTTAAGGTTCTGGGAGGAACCTGATTATGGTTTTAAGGTATGGTGGTATCCCAGGACCTACTGCCCTGGGGAATGGTGTATTAAAAACTTTGGTTGCAAAAATGGGTAGTGAACATACTTTTTATATTTGAAAATATACTATTAAAAGCCGAAAATTGTCATTGAAAAGTCGTAGCATGTGAACAAAAAGAGTATGAACCATGATAAAGATTGCAGAGCTACAGATAAGGTTTTAGTTCATTGGGTATTTTACCCCCCATTTTCAATTTTGATTGGGTTTTGACAAATTTTATTTGGATATTTAATCAAACTCATTGGGTAAATGATCTTTTATGAACTGTTTTTCACTATTTCATCCATTTCTTTTTGGGTATTTCAGATTTTCATTGCTTTTTCTTACTCCCTCCTCTCAAAATCTATTGGGGTTTTAAGAAAATTAATTGGGTAATTACCCCAATACGCAGCTTATCTGTAGCTCTGAGATTGGATCCTTATTTTCTTTCAGCGTTACATGCGTCAGCCCTGTCTGGTCACGCTACTACGGTGAAGTTATTGTTGGATCATGGTGCACAGATAGATGCTACAGACTTCATGAAACATACACCATTGTTCCGGGCGTGTGAGATAGGACATACAGATGTGGTACAGACATTGATAGACGACGGAGCTAGAGTGGACATGCTGGATGAGGACGGTAGATCACCATTACATTGGTATGTTTAGGTGTTTTACTAGGGACTGGATCTCAATGTGGATTTCATAAGAATAATTATAATAACTTATCAACAAATCACCCACTAAGTCACGATCTTATCTCCCTTGAGGCTTCTATATGAACACATTTACAAGTATAGTACATTTTGCCACATAACCTGCCCTCCATCGGTGTCTTAAAGGCATGCCAGAAATATCGTTCGGCACTCCCTGACTAAAATGAATATTTAAATTAGCTTGATGTAGCTTATGCTAAATCTATGCCATAATTTGCCTATGACTTCAGGATAATACCAGCATAGTCAAAATGTTGCGCTCATTGTACTGCTAAATTATCGCTGAAACCTATGTAGCATATACATGTATAATCATTTTGAAGGATAATTTATTAGCGTTGTCTAAGAATGTGTGATGAATAGAATCTTACATTTGTGCTTATTACATAGCTAATTCTCATGTCATATTATTTGTCTACTTGTTTAATAAATATTAATGTGATGAGCACTCACTGAAGAACAAATACAACCTAAGACATTTTCATGGAATCACAATTTTATTGATTAATCCTATGAAAATAGACATAGTCTTAGGGATTAGATATCCATGCATAGTTTATGCACAAAGCTCACATAATAATGCCCTCAACAAATATAAAAAAGTTTGAAATCAATTTTAAAACTTTCTTTACTGTACAGGGCTGCTCTGGGTGGTCATGCCTACATCTGTCAAACATTGATCAAATATGGAGTGGATCCAAATATCAAGGACACATCAGGGTAAGTGTCTATATGTTCTGGTACTGTATTGTTAGCTCTGGTTTGGGTATAAAAAATCTATTTTAGGTCTGTTGTGAAACAGGTTCTACAAATTTAGTTAGTCGGGGACTTTTCAACAAACAACATAGCGGAAGAATAGAAGCTATCATTCCCCTATTTCATGAGTGTCTAATTAGGGAAATCTCATAATTTAGGTAGCCAAATTTTACGAAAGAAGCTGAGTTATTGCCATTAGGCATAAGTATAAATCACAAAATTTATGATTTATTAGATAGCCGCGAATATGCTGACAATCGGCAAAACGGGAAAGTTTGTATCCGCAAAAGTTTCTTGGTTTACATAGAGGATATTTGTTGATTTTGGTGTAAGATCGAATTTTATTTCATCGAGTGATCACAGAAATCATTATTTCATATAATTTTCTTTGATTACGAGTGAAATAAAATAAGATCTTTCACCAAAAATCAACAAATTTTCTGTTTATTATTTGCTTGATTTTTTCGTAAAACGGTACAGTAATTGGCTAAATTGGAAAAATTACGTTGAAATTAGAACATCATGACGTGACAAATATGACGTCACAATGACGTAACGCATATTTTGAAGCCCGGCGCTGTTGATGTTGCGTTTCTTTTTCTGCTAGGTATTGGAACCAGCTCCAAAACAGTGAAACTTACAAAATGATAATTTCACTGTTATTTGTCATTGTTATTTTCACTGAAAATCACCATAATCCATTGAAAGCTAATATGAAGAAAAGTATCTACATGTATAATAACATTTAAAAAGCAGTAAATTTACTGCCATAACTTCCAGATAATATATTAACCAGTTCACAATGAAAACATACATCCCATAGAAGGCATGATTATTGTGTTTATAGATTATCGTTTAATGGTATTGTTGTGTACATTATTTCAGACGTACACCGATCCAGTGTGCAGCGTATGGTGGATATGTTAACTGTATGTCAGTATTGATGGAACACAAAGCTGACCCGAATGCACACGATTGTGAGGTAAATACTTGTATATGACATTAACTTATAACCTTAGACATTGACCAGGGTCCTTATTCACCAACGTTGTTAGTCTAAATCACAGACTTAGACTTTATATTGCCAAATGCTCTATTCGCTCCCATATTATTATAAATGTACCGATTTTGATATAAATGGGTATACATGTTCACCGGATAACAAAACAATATCGGCTGAAAAATTCACATGGTTATATCTAATTGCAAAGAAACGGCAATGACCATAAATTCAGTCAACTTTAAGTCTTAGTCTGAGTTTCAGTCTTACAACGTTGATGAATAATGCCCAAGTAGCCCATTGCCTAACTAAGGTGCTACCAAATGCTCTATAGCACTTTGCTAGGAAACAACTTCTGCGTTGATGCTTCCAAAAAGTGCTAAATGGGGGATAAGCATAAAATAAATATCCTGGCATAAGCTTAAGGATAGCAGATATATGCGCAGCAAAGCACTACTCAAGTGGAGATAGCACTCAGTAGTGCTTGCCAAGAAACTAAGAATTAGTGAGCACTTAGTAGCTGGCATCACAATCCCTCATTGATTAAGGTAAATATTTTGCCTGTCGAAAGTTACTGTTTTGATTATACCCAACACCGTATTTAATTTATTAACTAAATTGCATAGTATAAATGAAGTTATATATTTCAGGGCATGACTGGTTTACATTGGGCTTGCAGTAAAGGACATCTAGATGCTGTGAAACTTCTCATTGAATATAGAACATTTCCAAACCATATGGAGTTTACTGAAGATAGGTACGTCTTCTTTCTTATGTTACCAGATAATTTGAAAGTGTTCTTTTCTATATACAAAACTTTCTCATGATGATCAATTTATATTGTCAACTTGTGTCTCCAACATTGTGTTAACGTGCAATGGATCGAATGTGGCCATTATAACAGGTGTCAACGTTGAATTTATTGGTTAAGGGAAGTAACTCGCACAGTCCTATCAGATTAAGTCAGGAAAGTGCTCTGCCATTGGGCAATAAGCGTTCTATTGACAGGTCAATATGTAATTTATGGACTGACTGATGTTACATTGAAATAAGAAGGCAATATGCAAACGAGGTACTACATTGCAGCCCAGCAAGACACAGTTGAAGTTGAGCTGCATTTAAGAATTGTATGTGTTAAATGGCTTAGTAGATGCATGAAATTGCATCAATTGCATGAAAATATGATGAAATGAATCATCCACCTTCCAGTGTACTTTATTATAAAACTTTAACTGCGCGTTCAACCTTGGATTGAAGTTACCTTCTCTGCATACAGAAAAACCTTCTGATCATGTAGAATTCTGAATCATGTCTAATTACCAGGTCCTATATTTTGCAGGTATACACCGTTAGACTATGCTTTAATGGGAGAACACCATGAGGTAGCACAGTATATGTTAGAACAAGGTGCTTTATCCATTACTGGTATACAAGATATCGCTGCATTAAAAATACAGTCTGCATTTAGAGGGTACAGAGTGAGGAAAACATTCAAAGAAAACAAACGACTCTTGATGAAACATGAACAGTTAAAGAAAGAGGCAGCAAGGTGAGAATGAGAGGCTTCATACAAAATGGATTTCCATAATTTTATACTTTTTGTCAGACTTTGCACAAACTGTTGATTCGTCATTCATACTTATAGTCGGGAAGACATGGAGACCTCAACAAGAATGATTTCTTTTGCAGTATTTTTATATGTTTTTTTGTGGGAGGCAAACCATTCTATTTTAAAATCCCTTTTGGTTGATGGCATGCTCAATTTATTTATGTCCCTTTATTAAGCAAGGTAGAGTCATCTAGCCGTTGCCAATAATCTAGGTCCAGAATTGCAATGACTGTTAACACTTGGTACTCGATCTCAAGTTTTAGATTTTACTCTTTTGAGGTAATTAGTGAAAACAATTTTGTTGATGGTAACTTAGTACTATAGGCATACATCAAATGAGCATATAAGTATGGGTCTCACTAAAATAAATCCCTTTACTTCATTGTAACATACATGTATTTGCTTATAAAAAGTTGTTTTCTGGTTTTCAGAAAAAGAGCTACTGAAGAGTTTCGAAAGAAGGAAGATACTAAACATAGAAGAGAAGTGGAGGAACGACTACGCAAAACAACGTTACACGGGAGTAAATCTAAGTCAGAGAACGAGAAATCGCGGCGGGAAACGTCGAGGAAGTAGGTTCAACTTGCACACACATCACAAGAAAATCCCAAAATTTTGAGTCCCAGACACAGGTTAAGTTTCGGTTATAATTTAGGCATGCTTGTTTTGTATCCAGAATTTTAGCACCATTCTCGTAGGAATCTGTCGCACGCTGTTCTGTTCTATTCTGCTTTATTTTCTTTTGATTTTCTGGTATAGATTATGAAACTACCTCAGGCGAAAGTAGGAACTTAATCAGGGCTTTCACTAGGATCCATAAGTGAAGAGTCAAAATGACTCATCGCTCTCAATTTTCAAGAGTCATCAAAATATTGCATGAAAATTTGCAATGTAAGTATAGTAAATTTGACTCTACATGTTAAATTCCCAAGAGTCAAAAAAGGCACTTTTGTCAAATTCAAGAGTCAAAAAACAGTTTAAGGAGTCAAATGAAAGCCCTGTTAATAAATGAAGGTGTGTACGTATGAATATTAAAGTCATGAATATTGGGGTTTTTTTTCTGGAAAAATAAAAAAAAGCGTAAAAAATCTTCTGTCAATTTAATTAACGAAACCTCACGGAAAAGCTCATGGGTTTTACAGTTTCTCTTGTTAGCATCCCTAGTTGTGGATGATTGGAAAATTTCTTCAGCTTGGCTTAAGAATTGTGGATTTGCCTTTGGTTGAGATGAAGAATAATTGATGTTTTATATTCTGTTGAAAGACAATTATTTCTCCTTGGCAACCAATTTCTGGAAACATATTTGGGTTGCAGCAGACCTGCCAAATGAGTTAAATCCAAAATAGGAGTGCTAAAGTAAAACATGTTTAAAGATGCACTTAAATGTGATTTAAAAGGGATTAAGATACATAAACAAGGAATGTATTAATTTCATTGGTTATAAATATGGGACAGATCATAGAATGAACCAAAGTACAAGTTAGGTGAACTTGGAAACCAGAAATTTATTAACAAAAATATGAGTAAATCTTCTTAAATATTAGCACTTTGCACGTATGGTTCCAGACAAATTTCAATGTTGAAAGTTTGAGGCCAGATGCTACCGAAAGTTATTATTAAACAATGCATTATCAGGTTTATAAATTTAGTGTTGTTTTGCCTATCACTTCTACCTTAAAGGTTGACAATGCTCTACTGTTTATGAATTTTGCCTACCAACTAAAGGGTACTTTATTGTATGAGGTCTTTTCTCACCGAACTGATCTGTTAGATTGAACCACAATGCACTGCTTGATTTTGTTTTGTTTTATAGTTGACACGCCCATATAGAGCCTGTTTTGATCCATGTAGGTATATATATAGATGCACGAGATATACACGAGCACCTAGTTCTATCTGCACTCTCACTTAGTTTTATTTAGTAATACACTATCACTGTATTATCCTACCTTCACATCACACCTCTATCACTTGTCACTCTCACTCAAAATCTATCGTGAGTGTCACTCAAAATTTATCTGAGTGTCATTCAAAATCTATCTTAGTGTCACTCAAACTTTATCTTAGTGTCACTCAAAATCTATCTAAGTGTCACTTAAATCTATCTGAGTGTCCCTCAAAATCTAACCAAGTGTCACTCAAATTTTTTTTGAGTGTCACTCAAAACCTATTCGATAGTCACTCAAAACATCAAAGTGTCACTCAAAATCTACTCAAGTTTCACTTAAAATCTATCTGAGTGTCACTCAAACTTAGTCTGAGTGTCACTCAAAATCTATCTGAGTGTCACTCGAAATATATCTGAGTGTCACTCAAAATCTATCTGAGTGTCACTCAAACTTTATCCGAGTGTCACTCAAACTTTATCCGAGTGTCACTCAAATTTTTTTGAGTGTCACTGAAAACTTATTCGATAGTCACTCAAAACATATCAAAGTGTCACTCAAACTTTATCAGAGTGTCATTCAAAATTTATCTGAGTGTCACTCAAATTCTATCACTCACAAATAATAACTGTCTGTTTTTTGTAGAAGTATTAAATATTTTCTATGGTAAATGTAAACATGTCAAGGAAGGTAACAATTATGACTTTTGACAAACCTTTGATTTAAAATAAGCAAGTTTGACTGTCATGAAGTATTATCTACAAATACCCTGTTGTTGTGACATTCTGATCCTCATAGCTCTTGTTGAAGTGTAATTTCTGTGATTTAAATGGTGATGTGTTATTACTCCGAAATGGCAAAATCTAGTCTGAGACTCTGAAAATATAAAAATGACCAGTGAAATTTACCCTCATTAAAATATGAGTTACTAAGCAATAGTTTTAAGCTGCTCTGTAGGTATATTGTATGAAGAATATACCGTAATTTTTGTGGGGGATTAAATTTTTTGTGGATTTCGTGGTTCACCTTCAACCTCAAAATCAAATCCCATCGAACAATAATTTTGGCCCTTGTATTTATTACCTGAAATGCGAAATCCACAAATTAACTTCCCATAGAAATGGTATTTTTTCCAAATCCATGGAAATTTTGTCCCATCAAAATTAAATTATTTCACAGTAGATTGATTCATTTTCCTCCTTTATAAAAAGGGGAGACTACTTATTTGAATGTCAAAGTTGTGCTGATGTTTGCCTTTCCTTATATACTAGCAGACAGCTGAATTATTAGTTCACAAAGTTCTTTATTTGAGTCTAGATAGCTATAAACTATTTTACCAATAGTTCAATAGAGTTGTTTCCCTTTTAACTCAATACACAGTAAACTATACATTTTTGGATAACTCAAGTTGTATTCAGTCATTGCACTTAGCTCAGTTGGTAGAGTACGAGACTTCTGATACCGGGGTTGTGGGTTCGAATCCCGGGCTGACCAACTAAAACAAATTTACTAATAGTCTTTCGGATTAGACTTTAAACCTAAATGTAGGTCCCATGTATGGGTGCTATACACATGGCCAATTTATGTGCTCGGCTGGTTGGGTTGAATGCTGCTTTCCCATTCAGATTTTCTCATACCTTTTTTGTCAAGAACCAGTAGTGTCTCTGGAACAAGTACATCTCCTATATCTGCACTATTCCCCGAAACCTAAAATGGCTAAACTCTCACGGGGCCTCTAAAACACTTTATCTGTCTTAAACTCAGAACTGTTTGAAATTCAGCTTAAACTTAAGTTGAATTTGATATTTGACTTTGATAAAGGGCTTGTATTATAGTGAATTGGATCCATGATTCTTTGTAGTTCTTTTGTGAACTTTTCTTCTTCAATCATATAGTTACAGTTAAAATTATTAACTAAATAATTATTACTTGAGAATTTTGGTGATATTGCTGTTATCAAAGAGTCAGATTAATTTACAAGTAATCAATTATTTCTAATACTTGGTAAAACACACAAAGTCCAGACTACTTCAACTCTGTTGCAATGTATGTAAAGCATAATGTTATGTGACTACCCGGTACCCCAAATTCAATCAAAGCAAAAGCATTAGTATTTTTTGAAAAGCATTTGTAATTTTTAAAAAGCATTTGTAATTTTTAATCATATTTAAATAAACCTTGGTATAGCGGTCAAGTTGGTGTACAAATTGTTTAAAAGTATAAATAACTCATAATTACTGTAAGGTTTAAAATGGTAATTTTAATATTTGTCTTATTGACACCTCCACTTGAGTGTTCTATCACTGTTTGACCAAGTAATGATTAGTCTGTCTTGGTACTTGAAATGTAATGTGTGCTATTTAATGGCAAGCATATCGCTGGCTTAGAATAAGAAGGTCGTAAGTACAAAATCGATATATTGAGAAAACAAGAAAAAACTGTCTGCAATTTACTCTTTACTAATTGTAAAACAAGCTTTTATAACTTCATTTTGGTCAACATGACAAGTTCCGATTTTCATTAAAATAGGCTCATAAGAAGCGCCTGGCACTGGAGATTTCAAATATGTATGAGTCTTATGAGGTCGAAATTAGTAGTTACAACCTTCTCATTCTAAGCCATCGGTATGTCCTTCAGCGAACAGACTTGAGTGAATATATAGTCTGATTCTGGATATGAAATTTATTTTTTGTATTTAATGCGAAGCGATTGTCCTTCAGCAAACAGCTTTGGGTCAACATATAATCTGACTCGTATTTGAAATTTATTTTAGTATTTAATGGAAAGCGGTATTTCCTTCAGCGGACAGCTTTGTGTGAATATAGTCTGACTAGGGATTTAAAATTTATTGTAGTATCTAATGGAAATCGTATGTCCTTCAGCGGACAGCTTTGGGTGAACATAGCCTGATATGGGACTTGTAGTATTTAATGGAACAGCTCTGAGTAAAGTGGTCATAATCCTTGAAATATTATAATTCCTTGTATAATCACACTTCACACCGGAATAGTTTTGTTAAAAGGTTGTGTAAGTTCAAGTGCTAATATCCAATAGCTTTATATTTAATGGTTGATAATTCATACACATCATTCCACTCAAATTAATGTTTAATCTTACACTCTAGCCTGTCAGTAAAGGTTCATGGGAACAGGTTTTTGTTGACAGGTGGTCTGTTTTAACAGGTTGATATAATCATAGAATATTGTCTGATGGGAGATAAGAATTGGTGACAGGTTTTGAAATACACAATGACTACGGGTACTGACTAGTGGTCCTGCAGTTGTGGTTAGAGAAATTCAGACTGCATCTTTTAAAATGATATCATGCCATTACCCTGTGAATACATTAAATCATACATACTCTTTCACCTACAAATTGTAATGAAGTAAGATATTGATCATGTATGTAAAGTACAAAAATGGTAATAAGTCATACATTGTGAATTCTAGAGTCTCCCAATAAGTCATACATGAGGAGAAACTGCCAGTGGCTTAAATTCAGAAGAAAGAACATTCACTATATGATAAATTCATAGAACATTGGATAACCGAATAGCCAACTCCGTACACTGTATAATGATTAATAATTGGAAAATTATAAAAAAACTCTGTAAAACCCTTTAAAGTGCATAGAGCTATATCTAACGGTCATTTAATGTCAAAATAATTTACTTGCATCATTTTTAGTATGATACTAGACTACATTAATTGCAAATTAAAACTTTGGATGGGTGCCTTGTACTTAAATTCAATTGTCGAAAAAATAGACGATTCTTATAACTTCATATGCTGTTCTAGAACACTTCGTATGAAAACAGACAATGCACATGTCCAATAAATCACAGAGAGAGTTTCTATTTAAGCTGAAGCGAAAAATGATCATATGGATATGAAAGCATAATTGTTTTTCAGTTTTTGATTTTTTTAAAAAAAATGTCGTCAGATATATCTCTATACACTTTAAGAACAAAAAAAAATATTTCAAGGAATTTTGGAGACAAAGCAATATAGTATCAATATAATCTCTCTAACCATGTGTGTAATTAGTTTATAATTAAATAAGAGGATTTTTAGTGTAAATACATTATTTATCTAAACTGAAGATTAGGTGACAGTGGTGGATTCCTGTGTAAATACTATTAAATATCTCACCAACAGGATTACATGACAATCAAAGATCTTACAATAACATCCCTTTGTTCATTAGAAAAATAATTGATTTAGATAATGTTTACTATGATACACAAAATATGTTCTGGTATTTGTTGGTACATGTAGGTTATTTCCTGTTGGAATATGGCGTCCATGACCAGGTAGATATTTTTTAATTAGACAAAAACTTGCATTATTTTGGTTATTTGTAGTTATATATATGTACAGTAATTGGAAGTCTGACCTCTTAATTTTACAACTTTTAATTGAAATACCCTTGATCTGGTTGTGCAATGATTACTACAGGGGTTCTATTATTCCGTATTATAATCTGGAAATCCAGATTTGCTGCATTTGAAAGTATTTTCTTTTCTGTAAAAAATAAAAGTTATTTTGTGAAAAAATTCAAAGAATTGACAAAGTAATGGTCCATTTGAACATGATCAGAATGTTAACATTAAAGCCTTGTTTGAAACCAAGTTGTTGTGTAAGGATGTTTGTTTTTAGCGCCCGAAATAGATTTATGACTCGTTTTCAGGATTCAAGGCATTTATAATGCTCGTAGGACTCCTGTTACTAAAAGTGTTGTCACTAATGTCACCAGAGAGACCTTGGCTTGATATATTCACTGCCACTATTTTTAAAGCAGGTTATGTTCTTCTGTGACAATGGTCGCTGTTGAGTTCTCCTCAAGTTTAGAATTTGTTTGTTCCCTAAGTGTTCTTTCTTGTTGAAAAATTACAATTTCAGGACAGCAGTGTTGAATACAATTAAAAATAGATTTTCAGGAATCCTTTTAATAAGTTCATGAACGATTATAACATCAATATTATGAAATAATGTTTTAAATTATGTACTTTTGAAACACTCATTTACTTTAATTTACTATGTATTCTTGTCTTGAAACTATGTTATGAATCAAATGGCCACGTATTGTGCAGTAACTCTTGTGAATTGATGTTCTAAGCTTTTACTGTATGCATGAGTAAAGACATTGTATTTCCTGCGGTATCATTGACTGCACACATTTGTTCCAGATATTTAATTTCATGTTCAACTTGTCTTTCCATTCTCTCTGTAAATGCATTGTGTTTTCTTATTGGGTATAAATTTTGGTGACATTTATAATATCAATAAAGGTTCTTAAACAGTCAGGCCTCATACCAAAAAGTATTTTGAAATAAGTTAATGTGTACATATTGTGGACAATTATGGCTTCCTAAACTATTTTGGTGTGATGTACAAATGGAATGAAGTGGTTTGAAGTCTTATATAGTTCCTAGATATACATGTATTTTCCATTAGTATGTGCTCAATTAAGTTTCAAGTAATCTCTTTTTAGGCTAGGTTATAAATTTATATGGCTTAAAGTTATTATGTCTTCAGGACTTTCAGTGATACAGGCTGGCGTCCTCAATCCGGAAACTCGGAAAATATGTTTATCTAATTTTGAAATTTCACCTGAACTGTCAGTATACCTTTTGCGTTGCAATAATGATATAAATATTCTGATTCAAATATGTTTGAAATGAATCATTTGAATGGACCTTCTGGGCAGGTTGAATTCCCTGTGTGATGTGGTGCCTAGGGATGATCCCTTTATTAATTCATGAATCATTTGTAAACATGAAATTGAAATAAGGTCAAAATTGTTGCAGTAATGATGCAACTTAGGACTGGTGAAACTGTTGTGGTGAACAATACCATCAGGAATGAGGTGTCGACTCACTGATAGATATTTAAAGAGGCATTCCCTATAACTAGCATATTTTTCTCTACTATCACATCAAATGAGCTAAATTTACAAAGCACTATTAATTATCATAATTTGTCAGCAGAAAGTGTGCGGAAATATGTCTCTATAATGTCAAAAATATATTCAAAACACCAATAATAATTTATCGCTTCAAGCAATTTATTATTATATGGTCAAAGGGAGACAACTCGTGACTTTTTTGGCTCGTTACAGAAATATGTTTTCATTCTTTTTCTCGGTAATTAGTGGGAGCTTTTTGTTGAAAATTTGTAGAGTTTAAACAATAATGATTCTCATTTAATGTATAATATTCCTGAATCAAAATTAAACGATCAAAGTTAAAGGGAACGCCTCTTTAAGGTCTATATTTCTCTATCAACCTATAGTATTAAAATTATAAACAAATCGCTGAGTTCCCTTGCAATTAATTTGTTTATAATTCTACTATAATTATGATCTTTAACCTATACATAAAATTAAGACACTAGTGAGGTTTTGATAGATAATACTGAAACTGTATATATTTGTTTCAATACAATATAACAACTTCTAGGGTGTAGTCTCCCGGTGACCTTGACCTTTGATGTTGGCACCATGACCCTTGAAGTTTCTTGTGACTTTAAACACTATTTTAAGAAATTTAATACCACACGTTTGTTGCTTGACCGAAATTCATTTTGATTTAAATGCCAAATAAAATTAGAATATTCTAAACATTTATGATTTGTGATTGTTATTATTACTGTATAGCGTTGGTACTTTCCTTTGTGCAACAAATTAATGAAATTTATAAATAATCGGTGAATGGATTGTCCATGTTATTTGTAATATGTATTACATAGATAACAAAAGGTTTACAAGTTTAAAATAATTATTCTTTTTATCTCGTTATTTAATATTTATTTTACAAGTTTATCTGTCCGTATTTCTTGCATAACTGTAAATGAGATTGTTAATCCTTACCGAACGTCCGAGTGTGTACCATGCAGGGTCGTAAATTAATAATGAGATTACTCGTTGAATTTTTATCGTAAAAAATAACAGGATATGTTGTAAAGTATTGGACTTGATCCGTATTATAAGAAACTGTTATAAGTAACTTGTTACCAATTGGAAATATATTAGCAAAACTTGAGAACAAAAAATTGTGTCGGATGCATTAAGTATGTGTCGAGTGAGTTAATGAGGAATTAATATTATTTTGATGTCCAACGAAATGTGATCAATCAGTGATTACAAAAATGAAAACACTGAGTTTTATTTGTGTTAATTATAATAATTTAATTGATTAGTCAAGTCAAAGTGACCTAGCTCGCTTGCTTAAATTGGGTGTGTACATTCATTGCAGATAATGAAATTCAAAATACTATTTGCAGGATTAAAGTTAATAATATAATGTTATGAGGAATTTCCGTTTGGTATATGATTGAACCACCTTGACATTTGAATAAACAGGTCTGAATGGGGTCTGGTTGCTATGTATAGCCCTTTTATTAATTAAAAAATGTCCTCGGTAAATTTTTATACACATTTGGGGACCAGAGCTGATTCTGTTATTTGGGAAAATTGCATCATAATTTTTCACTTCAGAAATTGTCACTTTAAAACTGTAACATATGATAAGAAAAAAGCTGTTCAAAGCGGAGCTTGTAGTGATTGAAATTATGCATGACGATATACTGTACTATAATTATAATGGAATTACAAGTCATAATAACTTAAAGGAACTATGCTTTATAATTTGATTAGGTTAAGTAAGATATTTAGGATCATTGAGATTTAAGTCAAGTGTTATATGGTATTAGCTTGGCCACATTGACATGAGCCTGACCTATTGATTAGCATAATATAACAGTCGATATATTGTCTAGGTTTACAATACCGAGTGTATGTTTTCATAATTTGAGAGTATCACGAAGACGCTCGAGATGTAATACAAACACAAATCTGAAATACCAATATTGCACGATTTGCTTGCGGAAATATATATTCAGATCAAGAACCTTGTAATATATTCTTGCATAAAGGTCAGGCTCTTGTCAAAATAGCCAAGCTATATAAATCTGTTAACTAAACATGTACAAGTAGGGAATCTCAAGTTTTATGACTAAATTATACTATAAAAGCTTTTATAATAATATAAACTGTAAATATTTATTCATTATTGTTCTACTATTTTTGTGCTGCATGCCATAATGGGGGTGGGCAAGATATACTCTGACTTTGTACTCGGGTATAATTTAAGTTTTTATTCGGTGTCCATTAAGTATGGTACCAGTAATGTAAAATGACCAACTTGATAACAAATCACTCATTTCATTGGCTAATATAGCGGGGATGATTTGTTTTGACCTTTAAGTATGCTAATTGGTTAAATTAGTATGTTTAAGTCTTACTGAAAATTCTTTGTTTTTATGTTGAGATAACAAAGTTTGAATTGGTTCTATTACGCTTAGGAATATCTTGATTTAAAATGTCTGCTTTATCCCTATAAATTGGTACGATCTCTGTTCAAATCTTCAGCAGCATCAAAATGAGCATCTTAAATATAAATCCAATTAACTGGTTATCAGTATCACTCAGTAATACCATTATAAGTAGCTCCTCACTGACATCTCTAGTATAGCTTGGCTATTATTTACCTGAGCCTGACCTCTATGCAAGAATATATTACAATGTTCTTGCTTGGAATATATAAATTTCCGCGAACAAATCGTGCAATATCGGTATTTCAGATTTGCACTTGTATTACAAGTCGAGCGTCTTCATGATACTCCCCAATTATAAAAACATAGACTCAATGTTGTAAACGTACACAATATATCGACTGTTAAAAATCAGAGTCGTGTCAAATTGGCCAAGCTATAATGTATGCTAAAAATCACTACAGGAAGACTGTTAACATAGGCGAGTGTTACATAGCCCTTTCCACTTTCCAGGGGAGGTAAATGCTTTCTAGGCTTAATTGAACTGGAGGTAACTGAATGCCATGAAACTTCTCGGGATGCTGCACAGAAATAAGTTTATCAAATGGTTTAAATGAACTGACAGATATGATTTTTTCTGTAACCCAATCACTTAAAAAATGTTTTTAAAAGTTAAAGTTAAATAACGATATTTTATTTTAAAAAGGAATATAGCGTTCTAAATCTTGTGTAATTTGAAATTGAATATAACTGATTGATCTTGTAGAAAGGTTGTGGTGTGAAGTACCCCTGTATCTCGCACAGTGTTGGCTTCACTTTCACTTCATAAAGAAATCTCTTACATTTCTGTTTGAATAAAGAATACTTTAAGATTGAAAACATAATTTATAACGAGTTATCGGAGTAGACACACTTTCTTCTTCCGCAGTGAATTACCCTTTGTATTCATTTATATGTATTCTGATATATAAATATTATTTGCTTTTCTTCTCGTAAATTGAATTGTGACTTATTTATAATAGGAAAAGTAATCCTTTCTAAAGTAGTTTTTGTTAAAAAAATTAATAAAGCTAATATTTAATATTTTAAACTTTGTAGACAGGTCTTAAACACTAATAAACTCTTAATGTATTTCAGTAATCATCCTGAAACTAAATAGAATATTAAATATGCATAATAACTTACATTAAACAGTCAGTCAAAGAAAATTACATCATAGTGTGGCATCTTGGTGCATATATATGAACTAGTCAATTGTGATGTATAATTAATTTTGATAGGTGACTGTTTAACTCAGGTACCTCCTTATGCTTGTTTGATGGTCGTGTATATAGAATTATAATCTTAAAATATTTATTTACATAAATTCTCAGTGTTCTGAAATTTAAAAAAAAATAGTTATATTATTTCACTGGAATTTGGAACATACATTGTCTGATTAAATGATCATTTTTTTCTAGATACTTGATTATTTATTATAATAATAATAATAATAATAATAAATTTAATATTTAAATCAGTTGTCTTACTTTATTGAAACACATTTTTAATGATGAAACTTTTTGTAAATTTATATGTAATATAAGTCATACCCCAATTTCTTGATATCAGATCTGGATATGCTTATAATATTAAAGTTTTATTAACAATGGATTTTGTTCAACTTTTCTACCAGACAAGATAATTATAATTATTAATGTTATCTAGACATATGAATTATTATATTGTGTAATTAATGTGTCACTTTTTGTGTTCAATTTTTTAGAAGGACTGAAAAGGCAGTGATTTACATGTATGAATGTAAGTGTATTAATTTCAATATTGCACAGTACTGTTGGTAAAAACACTGGCAATTAAGGGGTTATGTTTTATGAACTAAATTTAACATTTATACATGTGAACGTGAAAATCTGTGTGTATTATCAGCTGGTGTAACATTATTAGGAATACGTACCCAATAATTATATCTGTTCAGTGGAACTGTGAAATGCATGTGAAAAAGTGTTAGACTTTAATCTAATAAATATGTGTCATATTGGTGTTATAATACAACTCTATTAAGTGTGATATATGTGCGGTAGAACTATTGTGATAAACTATAGGAATACATTCAGTTAGAATTGTAGTGTAAAATCATGGAGAAAAGAAAGAAAGGGAAGTCATCATTGAGTCGAGTATTTCGACAAGTGTTCACGGCACAGTTGATGATATCAGGACAAAGAAGGTAGGCTAATATTAATGAACTTATAACAGGGTCTCATTTGAATTATTGAAACTTGTTTTTGTCTGTTTTGCGCAGGTTTGGTTTGGTGTTGCTCATCAAGGTGGCCTAAACTTTCAATCACTCACAAATACTCACAGATACTCACAGATACTCACAAATACTCAGTATTCTGGGTTTGTGACATTCATGTGTCTCAGAGTCAGTTAGTTGTCTGTAATTATAAAGCCATTGAAACATTCTGGTATAATTCACTGGCTTAGACGAGATTACTGTCACACTTATAACTATATACATGTACATATCATGGAACGGCAAAGTTCATAATGTCAGGTCATTGAATTTCAAAACTAATCTTTTCAAATTATATTGTCCATTACTTTGCAACATGTACAAGTATTCAAAATCTTCCATATAACTATAAGACTTAGTAAAAACTTGTTCCAGGGGAGTTAAATATGGTTGTTAAAGCCAAAATCAATATATCCGATAGTTAAGTTTCTTAGTTTTAAGGGAAGTAACTCGGTACAAGGCCAGTTTTGATTATAACAGAGTTGTCTCCCTGTTCACATTAGAACTAAAAATTGTAAAGGCTTTTTTTAACAGTTTTCGACTATTTGGCTGCCATGGGGGCACACATGTTTTACAAACATCTCTTGTTTATAAATCAATTGTGTTCCTGTATTTCAATAGGCTTTAAGTTAATGTAAACAATCAGAACATACAAAAAAAGTCATGTAGTCATGTTCATTGAACAGCAATAACTGTAAGATTTTCAATCGACTTGTCGATTCCTAGTTATTTGGTAAATCAATCAAGGTAATGGCTATAGCATTCTTGAACAGGGAGCATGCTCACCAGCTAGCAGAAGGCCTTAACAAACAAACAAAGCAGTTTCAAAAACACATTGCCTCATATGGATCAGTACAGTTGCATTTACACGTGCAGGTGGCAAAGGCATGGAACAAGTCAGTAAATGCATTTTTAGTAACATTATTGTTAGTGTTAGTTGGTGTTAGTTTGAAAATTCAAATGTAACACAATTTTACCAGAGCAAGATACATCTCGAGCACGAAAATCGAGTAAAACATATTGTTTTTCGAATGTTTTTGATTTCGGAATTTGACTTCAAAACCTAGACGCACGATGATGATAAATTTTAAAAAACGAATGGTATGGCCTAACAGATAGATATAGCCCTCCATATCCTGTCACTGAGTGAAGTTTGTAGAGAAAGATCAACAGATCATATTCAAACAGCTGCATATAGTGCAGACAACATACTTAATAAAATAATATATTGATATATCAAGCATGGTAACCTGAGTGTCTCTTGCCTTAGATACTGTAAAAAAAAAAATTCAATAGGACAAATTTCTGTGGTTTTGGTGAAAAAACCATTTTCTAGGGATGTAATTTCAAGGATAACAGTATAAATATACACTAAGTCATATAATTTCTATAAATTATAAATCATTAATATTCATGGGGATTTAATTTCGTGGTTGAAATCATTCACGAAATCCATGAAATTAAATCCCCCACGAATATTAATGATTTTACAGATTGTATTTTTTATGAGGAACCAATGTTCAGATGTCTAGCCTTCTATATACACACTAGATAGTAATTTATTTTCTTTTTAAGTCTAATTTATGGTTATTACAAGCGAATTTAACTTTTGTGAAAGACATTCTTCAACTGTTCCATTGTAAACTAGTTATACAAATTTGTAAAGGATACATTTATATGGCTTTATAAGATTTATGGCTATTGAATTGATATTGAGTATCTATTTACTTTTTAATAGACATTTCCTCTAATTGACTGTAAGTTCATTTTTACCGATAAACACCCAACATTTTTGTCGACTTTAACACTAAGAAAAGTCTTGATAGCCATATACCCACATATGTTAGGTTTTTAGGGTTCAGTGTAACTATTGTAGTAGCTGAGCCAGTTTCGGGCAAAGACTATGACTTTCTGTTGAAACAAATGACCGTAAACCCTCGAATAAACGCCCCTGGGGCCATGTATTTTGCAAAAGGGGTTTTTTATTTGGAGTCTCAATTTTGAAAAAGAAATATTATCAAAGAAAATTGTGAAAAAAATCATAATAAATGTCTATTTTATTGATGAAGCAACAACAAAATATTGATAACCATTATATAAAACATCAATAAAAACTTTCCAAAAAGAGGGGGGGGGGGACTACTATTAGAGGGAGGCTATTATTCTATTATTCGGGAGAATACAGTATGTTGTGTGGGTAGTGCTCATTTTCTGTTTAAGCGTCGAACATATCTCATGAAAATCGGTCAAATATTAAGATACATCATCGTAACGGTTGTTTTTAACTTTTTGTTGACATATTTTTACTTGCAGACTTAACCAAAAAGTCACGTGGTATGTCCACCCTGTTTTTATTTCTCCAGTAAAAATATTTTTCAGTGAATTAATTAAACTAGTCATACCTGACCTTGTTGGCAGGTCGGATCAATATGAAATTATATCACCAATATTTGACTTCATGATCATCTTACCAGTTCTGTGTGAAATGTAACAATACCTAAAATAATAATTGTGCTTAAATCCGAAAACTTGACACATTTAAATGTTTAAACATCTTTTCTTCATGTAATTTGCCTTAAAGTGACATTGCTTATTGTCTGTACCACATGTTTTGTGACTTGGACATTTTATTACTGTTAAATCTGCATGTAGAAATAATAAATTTAATTAAAGCAGGTAAAATTCGCATTTAGCTATAACAGATGTAGGCTCACAAATCTTGGTGGAGTAACCTGTCTTGGATCGGAAAATGAACATGGGACTTATAGCTTGCTAAACCAAACCTTCCTGAGTCCTCATAAAGACATTCAAATCCAAAATCATTAGAGGAAAATGATTTGAGAATTGGCAACCTTGAATATAAGTCACTTGGCAAATAGATCTTTAAAAGTCCACCCTGTGAAATTTGATAGTCACAATTGAAGCCATACAGACTATAGAAATATAGATTTTTGTATCAAAATTTGTGGAGTGATTTTCCTATCTATATGATAAATTATGACAACTTTTCACCACATACCTTTACCTAACCTGAAGATTTGATATCTTAAGCTTAAGATGATCAATCATTGTTTGATATATATTATGAAATATGAAAATTAACTCAAAATGTTGCCGGAATATTTTATGTGATGCCGGAATACTTGGTGTGATGCCGGAATAATTTTTGTGATGCCGGAATAATTTTTGTGATGCCGGAATAATTTTTATAATGCCGGTGTTTATTGCAAAGAAACTCGTTTTCTGTGACGTTGGATATTGAATGATAATTAAGTGCAAATCTTGCTGGTTGGATGCCTTCCGGTGAAATACTAAATACCAAAGTTAATCCATAGGGCCATGTGATTATAATTTACCGTTAAAATTGATTTAAAGGGAATTGATTCACAACTGGCATAATATCAATTGTAAGGTTGTGATTTGACATAATATATATTGAGTAGAGGGTTATTTATAAGAAGTGTTCCTAAGAATCACAGATAAAACATTATAACATTATCTAGGATCAATATCTATTTGTCTGAGTGCCATTAATATCAATGCAGCTATCCTTAGTTTTAATGCTTGAAAGTGAATCATAGTTTATTGACAGCTAAGTTCCAATGTTTCAGCATGCACTATTAGTCAATACTGCATTCAATTGTTACATTAATCGAGCCGGTATTATTATCGGATCTCAAGTACTTAATTCTCGATGAACAAATTGATATTTTGTACTCAACTTGTTTCCTATAGAACGAGAATGTTAATTTCGTCTATAAGTATCCGATATCAGAAGGTGAAATAACAAAAAGATTTCATATATTGCTGTATGGTGTAAGTAGATTATTGGCTTATAAAGTTTTATTCTCATGTTTATTTTTTAATCTCTTCAAATTCAAGCCTGATAATCTTAGAAAACAATACTGAGATATAACCTTAATGTCTCTATTATACGCACCTTCCTTCTGATAGGATAATGTCATGCTATAGCAAATTTACAAATAATTATTGAGGACTTCTAGACTTGAGAGTTAAATATTCTGAAAAAACATAGAACCAGTGTGCAGTGTTCAATTATACCTCAGTCTTCTCATGGGAACATAATTATCAAAGCACTCAGGCAATCTTTGATTTTTTTCACAAATTGGACTGAAATGTATTTGGAGATATCAACACTTAAGTTGTTAATAATTTCATTAAATGGTCTTTAAACAGGTGCAAATAATTGTTACACAGTTAGCAAGTGTTCTTCACAAATGTGTAGATATCATGCACCATGTATCACAATCGTCAACAAAATCAATAACAAGGTGAAATAGTGCATTTATTGTTTAAAAGTGTGAATAATTCTATGTTCTCAGACTGAACGTAATAATTAGTTCCAGCGTTAGAGACTTGTCAATTCTAGTCAAATGTACTGTTAGTGCATTTTTGGACTTCATGATCAACAGATCTGATGATCAGTTAATTATCTGGTGTCTTTTGAATCATCCCAGTTTAAATCAACTATTTCCAGTGTATAATTCATATACATGATTTTTGTATGGTGCGTTTATTGAGTTACTACGGTATGGCCTCTTCGTTGCCTGGCTTCATTCTTGAAGTGCACTGTATTGAAAATATAGCAGACTAAATACATTGGAATCGGAAAGTTTATTTAATGGGAAATGAGTTGTTGTTTGTTATGATGTTCAAGGATGTTGGATATTTAGATTCAAAATGAATCCATGAGTTTTGTGAATTTTATTATTGGAAATAATTAACAGTCAAATATCACACAGAGTCTTGGAAGTATTAACTATCCACAGTTGTTAGTGATTCTTGCTTACATTTTCAAAAAATTTGGATTTTACCTCCTTTTGAAGAGTTAGGGATTTTATCTCCTTTTGAAGAGTTTGTGAATTTTATTTCCTTTTGAAGAGTTTGAGAATTTTGCCTTCTTTTGAAGAGTTTTTGAGTTTTCCTTATTTGAAGAGTTGACTTTGTTAACCTGTTTTGACGCAGTTTTCTGTAAAAGTGGTATCAATTACAGTTGTCGTTTAAAGGAAGTAAATAATTCAGTGTTTGGATCAGAAATGGAATAAGTGCTTGTGTTTGTGAATATTGTATTTTGGTTTGCCAGTAATTGAACATACAAGCAAAATGCCTCCCAACTTTGCTTCGAATGCACAGAAGCGTCGTAGACAGTCACTTTCTAGCAACATGTTTAAGCCAGGTGCTATACAGTCTGTGAATATGAGTATATCAACAGAAAGAATTAGAGCTAAAGGGTAAATATTAAAAACAAACTGTAGTCACCTTGCTTGGATATATAATTATATTCCAACATCGGCTGGAGTAAATCTGAGCTGAACCTTTAAGGGTACTCTAGGACCTGTAAATGTGACCTGATCCCCACACAAACTGGGATCACTATAGGGTCTATGGAAGCCATTTAACCAGGGATCCCTTGGTGAAATATTAAGCTCGAGCATTTCATGTTTTAGTTTTCTGCTTGAATTATTTTGTCAATCAGCTGTTGTACTTGTATACCTTGGCCACATTGACATAAGCCTGACCTATTGATTACCATAATTTAACAGTCGATATAGTGTCTACGTTTACAACATCGATTGTATGTTTTCATAATTGGGGAGTATCATGATGACGCTCCAGATGTAATACAAACACAAATCTTAAATGCCGATATTGCACGATTTGCTTGCGGAAATTGATATATTCAAAGCAAAAACCTTGTAATATATTCTTGCATAAAGGTCAGGTTCAGGCCAAAATAGCCAAGCTATAAATCTGAGCTAAACCTTTTAGGTAACACGTTGGCTCCAGGACCCGTAAGTGTGATCAGATACCTACCCAAACTGGGATCACCTCAGGGTCTATGGAAGACCGTTATAACCAGGGACCCTTTGGTGAAATATCAAGCTCATTTCATGTTTCAGTTTTCTGCTTGAATTATTTTGTCAATCAGCTGTTGTACTTGTAGATATATATTTAAGGCTTGATGTAATTGATTTTGTAAAAATGTTACAAACCCTGACTGAATGACAATTGTACTATTGATGAATGTTCGGCTGGGAGTAAACATCTGCTTATGAAAGAAATTATATAATATTCTTGTATTTCAAAAAAAAAATTCAAAAGGATTCTGGATGAAATGAACCCTACTGGCTGGGCGGGATGTTAGTCTTGGAATTTATTGGTTCTTAGGTCTTCAGTCTTTTATACTCTTTGTAATGACACATTAGTTACACTTAACTTAGTTAGTATTATATATCTAAAGTATGTATAATTACATTTGTAATATCACAAAATAGTAAAAACATATTTTATAATATAGAAATTAGAATTCTCTTTCTTAAAACTGAAGTATTAGTTTAGTTTAAACATATTATATTTCTTCATATAAATTTTCAAAATACATACGTACAATTTACAAACAATATATTCATTATTGATATCTAATTTGATAAAAGATGTATTCAACATTCATTTATTACAGAATTACTAAGCTTCATATTACAAGTGAAATTCCATTGTACAAATTATCCTCCATATTTCAGTGTTTTTGACATATCATTTTGGTTGCTTAGTAACATATTAATTCTCATTTTAGATCCAAAAAAGATGCCAGAGATGAAGAAGAAGTTGTTTTACAGAAACAAAAACAAGCAAAAAATGTTAAAAAAGCCGAGACGACGAGATTGCATGATTTCAGACGCAAACAGTATGCTGCCATGAGAATACAGAAAGCATGGAGGAAGTAAGATATTAAAATTTTATTATTTTTTTAATTAATTCTTATTTAGTAATTTAAATCAGGGTGGTAAATTTTCCCGATTTGTGGAATTCCGGGTATATTATTCCTAAAAGAGCAATAGATGCATAAATTCTTATGGAAGGCCGGTGCGCCATGCTAAATGGGAAATGACAATTACCGGCCCTCCATAGCTTCTGACCAAAATAAAAGTTATTTGATGAAAATATCTCAAGAAATGGCGAAGTTATGGTAAATTTAATCTGCTCTGAAGGAACTTTATGCACAGGCATCTACTGATGATGAGGCATATAGTTATTATCCTGTCCGTTTGTCTGTTCATTTATCCATTTATCCATTACAAAATGTTGAAACTAAAATATTTTTTAAGTCCATCAAGGCATTGCTTTGAACTTTGGCATACTTGTTTACCATCATAAACACAATTTATTATCAAAGCCACGTAGCACTATCAAATATTTCAACTGTTTATGGCCCCTTATAATGACTTACATATTTTTCCACCTGGACATAAGTTTTTATTGAACGCAGTCTTGTCTTTGATAAAAATTGAGTAAAGTATGGATATAACATCATTGAAGGCCTCTTTTAGGCAAAATTGTTCTGCTGCATACAACTTTCCTGATTTTTAATATAAACGAAATTTTGGTATAAAAATGTAGGGTGCATGGTGTGTCACATTATAATCATAACTTATTTCTCTGTTATACTAGCTATCTAAATGTTCATTAAAATGAGTGAAAATAATGCTAAAGGGAAGTTACTCTAAGACTTAAAAAAAGTAGTTATAATGCTTGTAATTGAAGGTTGCCTCCCCTCTTTGATATGCATTACAAAGAACAAACACTCGTTCTTGATAGAAATTTATAGTTATACAGTGCTGTGATATGTAAACTGAACTGATGAATATTGTATGCTTATCTGTTGTTCTATCAAGTTTTGATGAACTATTCTAAGGTAATGAAAACACACAGAAAGAGTGCCATTTCAATGACACTTTTGAAAGCTGAACTGATAAAGGGGAGTTACTCTTCCAGAATTGTATAGATTTTAGAAGTTTGTTTTGCATTGGTTATTCTTCCTGTCTGACACTTTAAACCCATGTGTACTTTTAAATTTAAACTTAATATGCTTGAACTTTGATTGTTTTCTTTAAATGTAAATTTGTTCCACTTTCATCAAAGAAAAAAAGGTCACTAAATGTTAAGGCGTGAAAAGACTTTCAAAAGTTCTTTTTAAACGTATTGGGTTAACATTAACAATAACATTCAAATCAGATAATGGATTTTTTAGTAACTAAGTGTGATATATACTTTCACTATATACCAGTTTATTGGGATACCTAATACTTTTCAAACTTTAAGCTCATTATAGAGAAAGTTTTGGATTTCACAAATATTCAATCAATAGAGTTTTGTATTTTTAAATACAGACTTTAAGTATTATCTATCTGCTCGTGTTTGATATACCACGGAATATATTTTATGATGGATGTAAGTAAGATGTTTATGTTACTGTTTGTGTGGGGTTAGGTGGGGGCGGGGGTTACAGTACGAAACATCAGATTACAGTAAACTATGTTATCTTGAGGTCTAATCAGGACAAGCCAAATGATCGAAATAAACCGGGAGTTAGACAAAGCGGTTTGATATAATGATACAACATATATTTAGCTCAAAATAAGCCGGGTGCTCGTAATATTGATGCTCTGCTTGTCTTATTGAAGTTTAACTGTAATTCAATGTCAATGATGAACTGCACATAATGTGTGAAGGCTTCTTTCACAATACTTATTATTCTAGCTGCAGTGTAATGAATTTTAATTAATTAAATGCTTAGTTTATTTATTGATTAAGAAATTTTACAACCCACCTTGCAAAATTGCCTTGTGTGTCAGTAGACAGTGCTAGCAAAATTAATGTTTTTCTATGCCATTTTATTGTGTTGTGTTTCCCTAAATGTGTAAGGTTATCAGTTAATTGTGATAGAGCTCTTTTAGCAATAGTTTACAGAAAACTCTAAATAAGTACTATACAGTATGTAAATCTATAGGGAGTACTCATTGAATCACCTTTGTTTATTTTCAGTCATAAAATGCGATCATTTGCCATATTACTAACAGCGAAACAAGCCGTACACAAAATGAGACTTCGACAAGGTGCCGAGGAATTCCATAAACAGATTGCTGCATTAACCATACAGTTAGCATGGAGAAAATATATCAGGTAAGATTGCTGCATTAACTATACAGTTAGCATGGAGAAAATATATCAGGTAAGATTGCTGCATTAACTATACAGTTAGCATGGAGAAAATATATCAGGTAAGATAGCTGCATTAACTATACAGTTAGCATGGAGAAAATATATCAGGTAAGATTGCTGCATTAACTATACAGTTAGCATGGAGAAAATATATCAGGTAAGATAGCTGCATTAACCATACAGTTAGCATGGAGAAAATATATCAGGTAAGATTGCTGCATTAACTATACAGTTAGCATGGAGAAAATATATCAGGTAAGATAGCTGCATTAACTATACAGTTAGCATGGAGAAAATATATCAGGTAAGATTGCTGCATTAACTATACAGTTAGCATGGAGAAAATATATCAGGTAAGATAGCTGCATTAACTATACAGTTAGCATGGAGAAAATATATAAGGTAAGATTGCTGCATTAACTATACAGTTAGCATGGAGAAAATATATCAGGTAAGATTGCTGCATTAACTATACAGTTAGCATGGAGAAAATATATCAGGTAAGGGTTGCTGCATTAACTATACAGTTAGCATGGAGAAAATATATCAGGTAAGATTGCTGCATTAACTATACAGTTAGCATGGAGAAAATATATCAGGTAAGATAGCTGCATTAACCATACAGTTAGCATGGAGAAAATATATCAGGTAAGATTGCTGCATTAACTATACAGTTAGCATGGAGAAAATATATCAGGTAAGATAGCTGCATTAACTATACAGTTTGCATGGAGAAAATATATCAGGTAAGATAGCTGCATTAACGATACAGTTAGCATGGAGAAAATATATCAGGTAAGATTGCTGCATTAACCATACAGTTAGCATGGAGAAAATATATCAGGTAAGTTGGCTGCATTAACCATACAGTTAGCATGGAGAAAATATATCAGGTAAGATTGCTGCATTAACTATACAGTTAGCATGGAGAAAATATATCAGGTAAGATAGCTGCATTAACTATACAGTTAGCATGGAGAAAATATATCAGGTAAGATTGCTGCATTAACTATACAGTTAGCATGGAGAAAATATATCAGGTAAAATTGCTGCATTAACTATACAGTTAGCATGGAGAAAATATATCAGGTAAGATTGCTGCATTAACCATACAGTTAGCATGGAGAAAATATATCAGGTAAGATTGCTGCATTAACCATACAGTTAGCATGGAGAAAATATATCAGGTAAGATTGCTGCATTAACCATACAGTTAGCATGGAGAAAATATATCAGGTAAGGGTTGCCTGTAGTAAAATGTTGGTAGCTTAGTGGTAGAGTGACTGCTTTAAGTACAAGAGATCTGCATGTCTGCGCCAATCCAAAGATCAGCAAATGATAGTACCAGTGTCTCCATTGTCGTGTGAACTCAAACTCGCCTGATCTGATCCCGAGGTTGGCAGGTCAGGTTCTTCTTTAAATTTTTCAAGTAATATTATGTCCTGCACTTGTTCAGATGTTGTCAGATGCTTGCGAATAGTTAATATTGATTGAAAATTATTCTAGGAAAACTGGCTAGATCAATAAAATAAACAAGCATTATGAAGTCTACTGCAATAAACTAACTGACATGATCTTTATTATTACCTTTTTATTGTCATTTTGGGAAATGGTTATGATTAAATTCAACATATAAAAAATGTAGTATCAGCAATTATGTAAAACGACTGATTAGATAGACAGCTATTCAAAATAGTTTCATTAGTTAATAGATCATAACATTCAATTGAATTCAAATTTAATGGAAATAACTTAAATATTTCCTCCTCAAACCGTGAAGTTTTTTACGGGTAAACAATAAAACATAAATATAGACCACCGTAGGATCCCTTTGAAAACTTATTTCATTTATTTAATTGTTTTTAATACAGAGGTTTATTTACCCAGTAAAACAATATAGCAAACAGAATGGACCTGAATATTGTGGTTTTGAATTTTAGGTGGTTGGGTTATTGAGAAGGTCTTTAGGTGAATTTTTATTATAATTAGCAAATTGCCTTCCTCCATTTACTTCAATGTTACCCAACTTACCTGTCTTGTGTTTTGTTCATACAAACGCTGATATAATATAGTCCAGTTAGGATATGGTGACAGTGACGTCATAATTTATGTGTACCCAAAGATTAAAACCATTGCTTAAATAGGTTGAGTTTAGTTTTGTATTGAACTGTTAGTAAAAGCCTTAATACTTGTTTTTACACCGTACTATTGGATTGTTCCACTGCATCACTGGATTTTTATCCTAACTGGACTGTACCTGTAATTTACTATTTATAACCAAAAAACATGAAAGTGACATGTACTCGAGCAATCGAATGTCTCAGACTGTTATCTGACATGGATGTCACAGGGTCAGGTGCTTCTTAATTACATAAAAGAGATATCAGCAGTAAAAAAATATAAGCTTTAATTTTCTTATTTCAAGTGCTTATAGTGGAATATAAAAAACTGGATCTAAAAACTTTGATTTAAATATTTAAATAATGACAGCTAAAGTTTTACTCTGCCATAGAATTCAATGTTGGAGCTTGAAACGTGAGCTGTCTGTTTAAATTAGTTTGATATAATTTTGTTTTCACATTAAATATTTAATTTACATTCACCATTAAAAGTGCTGTCTGTTGAAAGAGAGATTGAAGCAAAACAGCCATATCTTCTTCTGTATTTGCATATTCATAGAACATTAATTTTACTGTTTGGCAGTTCACTACCGGCGTTACAACAGAATGCTCTTTTCTGCTTACAAATAGTTCACATTACCAATATAGAATGGTATTGTCTAGCACAAGAAATGAGATTGGTAGTAATTGGTAGTTTTTTTAAAGAGGTTTAGTATTAATAATTAAATATCTGTCAGGTAAAACCTCATATGTTAGTACAGTAGACATATTTCATTATTTATTGATTATTTTGACAGAAAATCGAACTGGCGGAAAAAGGTTTTAGAGCGAATATTGAGAATAATTGTCAAAAATTTCAATGACATTTCCATACACAATTAGTTTTCAATGTCAATGAAGTTAATCATTAAATGTTCATGCATGTATTTATGGTTTATTTTGTAAGGACAGGACGAGATGCCTGTAATTTGAATCAGTTAGCTTACACAAGTTTTAAATGTTTAATAGTGGAGTTTTTTTTTAAACCGGCATCATTGTCTCCAAGTGAACTTCTATGAGTTTTATGTGATTTCTTCAGTGAAGCCAGTGAAATTCTTTTATATCACAGACTTTCTGTGTTTACTTTATCTGAATTAAATGTACCAGTATTTTAAAAGTTTGCTCCAGAACTAAATTTTAACTAGTATTGTATCAGTCTTGGTGATTTAACAATGTTTAGTACAGTGATTTTAATCCAGTGGTTTATTTTAAAAACATTTATATATAATGTATATCGATCATGTGGAAATAAAGTGAAACTTGATGTAAAATCATGGACTTAAATAGATTATTCTTTCTAAAAATACCTTAATGTTTTCATGTTTTCAATTATTATATTTTATGAATATATAATAAAAGTAATAGAGAACTACTGATTTCAATTAAAAATGAGTTGATTATATTTTGAGGGCTCAGTGCAAAACTATGGTACATGCCTCTATAAATTGATGTAGATACCCTAGTTTTGCACCGAGACCACAATTTGTACTGTTTTTGTCTACTTAAACTTTACGTTTATTGGTTATATTATAGATTCAGTAAGTTTTGATTGACTGATCATGTCCTGGGCCAGTATTTATAAAGCATCTTACGTGAGAACTTAGAATTTTCTTAAAATCTCAAACTTTCCTTACGTGTATTAGCTAAACAGGAAAACCAATATTAACAATTGTATCTATGGTTAAGAAATGTTATGTAAAGAGCTACATGTAATCATTTGGAAAACATGAGCTATTTTTCATATATTGTGAAATATTGCCAGCTCAATATTTTAACTTAAGTAAAAAAATATAAGTTTTCACTTAAGATGCTTTATAAATACCAGCCCTAGTCTACAAATCTCATTAAAATGAAATGGATTCAAAAAATGGATTAAAGTTGGTCACCTGTCATATACAACTAGTCAAGTAGTGTACTAAATATTGCTGTTTCTATCAGGTGCCGGTTTTTCACAGGTGTATCTTATGTCCCAAATGGTAATTAGAAATTGATGCTTGAGAAATAATTATTGGTCATTATAATTAATGTTACCTCATAGTTGAGGTGAAAATTTTAAGACTATTTAATATAAAACTAAATAAAGCAAGTAACTATATTTGCTCCCTATAGAAACTGGTTACTTAAAATTCGGATAATCTCAAACTCAAGTTTGATTGCAAAATGTTGAACATTTATTATGCTATTACTGATTAACAGTGTACCTGCATACCTTTATACCATATTGAGGGCTTGGTGCAAAATTATGGTAACTGCATCAATTTATAGAGGCATGCGCCATAGTTTTGCATTGAGCCCTCTTGATATGCTTTATATAATAAATTATTTAGTTAATTAATCATGCACCATGATCTTTGATTAATTTATCTGATTGACAAAGATTAAGAAAGGTGCATGCACAGATTTCTAACCCTGATATTGATGTCTGAAATTGATCAGGCCTAAAAAACTATTGCTTTTGGTTTATTTTGGTTGTATGTCGCCATAAAATAGTGCATGTGAAAACTGTAAAGGATTCTTTTTACAATGAATAAAGGTTACCCTAAGAAAGGTATTAAAAAAATTTTAAATATAAAAAAGAAATACAACGCCATAAAGGTTTTAAAGAGTATGTCAGAACCAAACAATTCTTTGAGGCCTAACATATTTGATAAATCAGACTGCAATCTGAAGGCACATTTACAGACTATACATATAATATTTCAGTTTCATGGTCTAGTATATCGAGGGTTGCCCGCAAGACTGTAGTAAGTGCAATTTTGGAAATTATTCAGGAGAAGCAAAAAACTTCCCACATTTTCCAAATTAAATGTATTTAATGCAATTTTTCAATATTTTGTAAAGAATTGAGAACAAAAACCTATGAATATATGAAAATTAAAATATATGGTTGAAAAAAGCTTAATTGAAGAATTCCTTGACTTACTACACTATTGCGCTGAAATTTCGCATGACCGGGTTCAAAATGTTCCTGCAATACTGTAGTAAGTCAACTTACTACAGTATTGCAGGGAATATATTCGAGTTTTTATAAAAAAATCTCTGCAATACAGTAGTAAGTGTTATAACAAACAGAAAAAAATCATAAATAATTTAGATATATTTTGTTTTTAATGACCCCAGTGTGGCATATAAACAATTAACTGTCTGTCCATCTATCTGAACGTGAATATTTTTGTTATGCATTGGATAAATTTTTATCAAGTCCATTATTTTGTTTACTATTAATATTATTGCTATGAAAGTTGACAAACTAACTTAATTTACTATCTACAGTCAACAGTACTAGATAAATTTATGCAATATATAACTCTAGGATGATATGGTAAGGAGTTATGGCCCTTTGTAACTACAAAATTGTGATAACAGTTTTTCTTGAAGTCCGATATCTTGTTTACATTCAATGCTATGGCAATGTAACTTAGGGCAACTATGAACTATCATCAGTCTTTAGCATTAGGCAAGTGACATAACTCTAGGGATTTGTAAGAAGTTGACAGCCTTCTTATCTTTTAGTTATTTTTAGCTTGACTTCTGTAGACAAAAGAACTATTACCTTGACATGGTCTTATGCGTCAGGGGTAGTTTTCGTTGATGTCCATTTTCTCATAGCTTAAGGTTTTCACTAAAAACTTAAACAACTGTACTCATTAACTCATTATCACAAGGTCATTCGATAATATTTAATCACATCAATATCTAACATATGTTGTATGTGTATTTCCAGAGTTATCTTCCCTGGATTGAATGTAAAGCTTCGAAATGTTGCTCATTTTTGTTAAAAATTTACATTTGTCAAAACCATTCAATGTATTCACTTCGAACTTGGGATACATGTTCACGATCAAAAGAGAAATCCATTACAATTTGGTAGATAACCCAGTGATGTGTATTTTAAGGGTTATATGCACTTAATTGGACTTGAATTTTAACTTAGAATGTGTATCATTCTTGTTGTCAAAAATACATGCATCACTAAATATTATTGAAGATATTTTCTTGAAACTTGAGATACTTATTAAGACGATGACCCCATTGTATAAACAAGTGAAGGAAATTCTGGAATTTGTTTTACAGGGTATGTCCCCTGAAACTTAATTTGATTTTTTTTGCTTTATGTTAAATGTCTCTGTATTTTGGTAGTGACATAACATGCTTAATCATATTACAATACAATACAATACAATTTTTATTTTAAATTTACATTTACAACATTTATATTGATGAGTCACTGGGGATTTCATTGATAATTATGTAGGCAAGATGAGATAACTCTAGCAAAAGTTTTGACATAGTTATTGCCCATTTCTAACTTACGAAATTTTGTGTTAGGTAATCATTTCTCATTATTTATCAGAGGTATTTACTCAACTGAACAAACTTGATCACAATGATATTAATCCCATTTATAGGTAGACAAGAGAAAGTTACTTTATAAATACAATAGGAGGTGTTGCCATTTTAGCTTAGCTTTTTTATCACTGTCTATTCCCAAAAGGCCGAAAAGGGGGAGCGTCATTAGTCATGTTTGATAATGTGTCTTATATTATTACACTACAAATGGTATAGAAATAAAACGTGGTTCATAAACTTGCTATCACATGTCAACATACCATGTGACATCTGTTCAAGAATGATTTTTGTAAGGCAACATTGCCTTTTTTATAATTTTAGTCCGTGTTCTTTAGAATATTGCTATCGCAATGAAACTTGCCACACTTCTTAACTATGCATACTTGACAGGATACAATAATTTTGTTCCACTTTCTGAAAAATAAAGCACAATTTTAACATGCCCTGTTACAAAATGCAACACAAATCACTATTCCACTTTAAAATAAATTGCACCAAAATTCTTGATTTAAATTCAATGATTATGATTAAGTAGAAAGTGTTGTCTTTCTAACTTTAACAAATTGATATCACCAAGTTGTTTTGAATTGGTACTTTGACAATCTACCCAATCACAGTATCCTTACATTAGGCAATCCTGCAATTACCTACAACATAACCATGATACCTATACTGAGCTTTGTAACTCCTCTAAACAACAGTATGTATGCCCCTAAATGACCAAGTGGTTTAAGTGACAGCCTGCTATGGGGCAGGAAGTTGGGGGTTTGATCCAAGACTGTGTCATGAGTAGTACTGGTACATCTCCCTGGCTTGATGCTCAGTATAGGCAGCACATAAGTTCATATAAGTACCTTTACTCAACTGTGAGTGTGATCATTTTAAGATTTACATGTGTAGATAACTCATAAATATAGGGTCATAAATATATGTTAACTAGTATAGAATAAACAGACTATTCAGTAAGGACTCCCCTTGTGGTGAATGGTGTATAACTAAGTTGAGTTGCAAGTGGATGTACCTTTGATAGTTTTTGAGAAAAAGACATTTATGTGTAAAAAGACTAAGTGAGCAAATGGGAATAACTTATAAATTGTCCTCTTGTAAGTAGATGAAGGTCATCACATTCAAAAATTTGTGTTGATTTTCAAACTGATAGCTTTAAAAAAGTGTTTGCAAAAAAATCAGTTTGTGTATAATATTTGCCACTATTTTAATATACTTAGTCGTATTAAGGGCAGATAACTTCATAAATATAAGCCACATGATATAATTAGCCTCCATATACAGCAACTTGGATACCCCGATATAAGAATCCACTGTCCAGTGTGACACTACATTAGGTAAAATCTACTATTCATAAGTGCCCTCAGTTTATTTGATGAATGAACAGTAAAAGTCTGCCTTACAGCAATTGCTAGCTGGTGGGTACATTTGCAGATGACTTCATCTGTATATAAACATGATCTCTTGAATAGCGTCTTCCAAGCTGGACAAAACTCTGTTCACTGCTAAATACAGCCACCTTATGTTAAATGGGGTACACCTAATACTTTGAGTATAGCTATTCAAAGCCCTATTTAAAAAGCACTTAACCTGAAAAAAAAATTGCACAACAACCAACCATAGATTTAGCATAAGCCATAAGGGGTACTATAGAGATCAACTATACCAGTCACTATGGGGAATGTACAATCATAGAATCAATCCATTACCAATCCTATATTGGGTACCCCTCCCCACAAATTGCAGCCCTCAAACACCACTGCATTCAGCCTTTAAAGAAACATCAAGGGTCCAAATATTTAGACAGCAAATTACAGCCATACCAGGTCCCATGCTCTTCTCATAACCACTGAATGAAGACATACCAGGCCATTTTGAGCAATGCCCACCAAAAATTAAAGCAATACCATACCCTATAAGGTTATAGGGCTCACATCCTAGAACTTATATTAGTACTAACCATCAATTACAACAAAACTAGATCCAAATTGGGATACATTGTCCCACTCTATTTGAAACAATACTAGGCCCTAATAGGTTATCAATACCACAGAAATTGGCTGCAGCAACAGATTGGCTGCAGCTGGACCTTACGGGACACTTACAACAACCTAAACCACCAATATTTTATCCTAGGGGACACTTAAAAACGCTGATGTCAGCTACCATAGGCTTTATAGGGTATAGTCACAACTACTATTCCTTAGACTTAAGGCCCTTTTCAGTATTTACCACTAGTAATTAAATCAAAACTATGTGCCACCACCAACTACCGGGTACACCCTTACTCCCTGTTACACTCTTAGGGTTCTAAACCTCCATTCATTAATGTCATAAGGGAGTCTAACCACAACAGAGTCCAACAAGCCAACTGGACCACTAACCATCCCTATGTAAAGACATTATTAAAGCTCTATGTGCCAGACACGGTCATTCCCGACTCAATGGATAACCTTATATTGCCTGGTTGTGCCACCCCTCATTATATTTAGTACATTTTTTGTACCTTTTATTGCTTGAATACAGCCATGATGCAGCCTTCTATAAAAACTGATGATGTTATCAAACATTATTACATCATAATGATTATTTAGCATTGAGTTACTACTGTATTGCAGGAAATTTTTTTATACAAATTATTGAAAAAATTCGCGCAATACTGTAGTAAGTTGACTTACTACAGTATTGCAGGAACTTTTTAGTTCATTGTGAGTTGAGACTATATTGCAATATAATCATAATGTACTTTTTTATACAAATAAAGCCAAACTACTTTTTGCAGTTATGTATAACATACTTATGTATCCAAAAATGTAAAAAAGTCACTTTTGTAAAAATATGCAGTTACTACAGTCTTGCGGGCAACCCTCGATATAGGTAATAATGATTTCAATAAAAGTTAAATGCTCTATCATTTGGATTACAATCAAGATCTATTTATTGCATTAATGTAATGTTTGAATATTTTATTGGAAAAAAACTGTATTGCAATAGAATTAAATTTTGAATGCATGCATGTTTTTTTTTAAAATGAAATATTTTAACAACATTCATGTCTTTAATTCGTTAGTGGCAGGATAACTTGGGTGCTTTATTATAACTGATATTCCAGGATTTGGTAACTAAAATGCTGATGTGTTGTCTAGGAAATGAAAATATGATAAACCTTCAGTAATGGATAAACTAGATGAATATTATGATGATGTCATAGACATTGAACAGACAGGTGGTAGTGAAAACCACTCTGTTGGTTCAAACAGTAAAAATCGTGAACATATTGGTGTTAATGAAAATCAAGAAATAGTAAGCACCAGTAATAATGATGTGAATACTGGTAATAATGATAGTTCGGAATCAGAAAGAAGCAAGGCTGAGTCTCATACTGGTGTTAAGAAAAAGGAAAATAATAGGTATGCAGTATTTGTATGCTGTGTGGTTATAAAGTTTAACATAACCATTTAAATAGTCAATCAAGTTACTTAGATGGCAACAAGACAGAAATGCATGGGACATCTAGCAGATGCAGATACTGCAAAAAAAGTTTCTGCACCAAAATTGAGTTACGGGATTTTGGTTTGGCATCGTCGATATTATACGATGCATTTGTATCATGGCACCTGATTGACTTACCTTTCCGTGTTTGTTGTTCTCTTATAATAAATACTGTTCACTTTTTCAGGAAGAAATTATTACAGTCCTTACACCCCAACAAGAGACAATTAAGAATGTGGGATCCAGAATTAATTGCTTTAAAACAACGAGCACTTGTTTCACAAGTTTATGGTAAGATCTTAATACAACCTTGTCTATAGCTTTCAGTACTGGCCGATTTTTGTCTTAAAATACCATGCATTGCACCTTTTACAATCTACTAATATACTTTGGTCATAATTTACTCTCTTGCGGCTACGTACATGACCATGCTGAGTCGAAACTTTAAGTCACATTGATTGTAATTATGAGATTTTATGTTTTCTCATAGAGTAAAAGTACTTAAGAAGTTTTAAATGTAAGTCGACCAGGGGAGGCTCAGTTGCTCACTTGGTCAATGATAATGTAGTATATGTTTGTTCCTGGTAGAGTAATAATTGGCACCATAGCTCTTTGCTTATATTGTTGAATTATACCCATAGTATTGTGACATAATGTTTTGTTTATGTGTTTCAGGAGAGCATATTGAAGCCCCATTCTGGCATCCTAACATGTTAAGGCCACAGCGGCCATATTGGGCCAAACTAGCTCCATCGTCTGCAGGTATGTATATATACAGACAATATTTTCGAAATCCAGATTACCGAAAGGTATGGGACGATACGAGGACCTTTTAAACTCATATCAAATCAAATCAATACAAACAACTCCAAAATGTCTGGAAATGTCAGTCTTCAATTTTCAAATTTGTGGAAAAAAATGAATAATTTATTTTTCTAAGTCATGGATTAATAGGTTTGGGAACATTTTAATGGTTAGGGTTTTGGGGATAAAAATGTAAAAGATTTTGAGCTAAAAAAACATTACAGTAATTAATTATATTTTCAGATCGTTAATCCAAACAAGTAAAATAGTGCATCAATAATTTTGACACTGTTTCATTTTCTAATTCAATTTGGTAACAACTTGTTAGTATTTACTGTAAAATCATTACTTTTAGTCACAAAATTACATCCCATTAAACGATACCCTTGTATTTATTACTTGAAACGCAAATTCTACGAAATAACATCCTTTTGAAATGGTTGCTTTTACCAAAATCAAGAAATTTCGTCCAATCACCTTTGAAAAAGTTTCAAAGTTTACATAGTTTATCTTATTTCTTGTTATCTTAGGTCAAGATTTTATGGGCAATCGAGGTGATTAAATGTTTTGTTTGAGCAGAGATGCTGGCAAAAAAATATGATGGGTGGGAAGGAAATTGACTGTTTAACCTAATTTAATGAATTCTTAAACAAATATTTTATCTATATGATGAGGGCTGCGTCCCATGGCAGGATTTTTCAATTGGTCTCTCTTGATTTAACATGTTACGGCTCATATATCTTAAAATTCATTTGACACAGGGTTATAAGATAGTTTAATAATATGCTAAGTATTCATTTTGTTAAGTTGCAAAGTGTTTATATTTATTATGTAAGAGTCAATTTATATCTCTTGCAAAAGTAAAGTTTCGAGAATTTTGAATGAGACTTTTTAGTTTTTCTTTAAAAATGAGTGGACTTGGTATGCCAGCATCTCTGTAGGTTTAACATGTTGAAATCAAGATATGAATGTACTATTGTGTGTGGACAATTGTGACAGCTTGCTTTGTGGGCATATTTAATGTACTATTGTAACAATTGGTTTATACTATTAGACTATATTACACTGGCACTCATTCTACTATAAACTTTCTATGCATGATGACCGAATGACTGGTACTTCTGTTATTGTAAGAATATATTACATTTTGAGAACAATGTGAAATGTGCAACCGCACCGGAGTTCAAACCGGAAGCATTCTGGTTCCCTTTGGAATAAAATCCTATTCACACTACCACAAATGTACATGAGATTCAGCGTAATATTGTCTAACTTTACCATGTGTTAATGTTGTGATAACTTAGGCTTTTTGCATGAAAGGACGTCTTTAGAAGCATGTCTTTGAAAAATAATGAATTTTGATAAGTTCCATTAATTTTAGTTGATGTGACAAGTGTCGTAACATTGTGTGTAAGAGGGAAACTGGTGTATCTGCCTCCATTCAGCAGGGTACTGTTTTATCAAATATTTGAGAAATTCTTGAAATTGCGACCAAATTTAAATTCTTTATAGTACTTTTACAACTTTAAACTGTGGAAAATGGAGCTGTTATAATAATAAAGATTCAGTTAATGAACTCCTACAAACAATATCTGATCCCAATTTGCAGTTGTTAATAATTATACAGAGTTTAAATTTGAACGTAAGTTTACGATTTCTGTTAGTATGTTGACGAAACAATACCCAGGTACCTTCGTTAGAACAGTTTCTCTATTACTGTAATATATGTTAACTAAACTAAACTACATGATGTGTGTAATACTGTTTGATGCATTGTTGTTGCTTGTACATTTGCTGTAACAGAACATTGTGTATACGAGGGTTGTCCCAGTAAATCGTGCAATTTGCCTTTTTACACACAAAGTATTCAAATCAAGTCTGTTTTTAGCAAAGTATTGGGACAACCCTCGTATATAAAACATTGCAGCTTTGTGTTGTATCATGCTGTGTTTGGAATTGTTGTGAATGTCAGACATTGTGCATGCTGTAAGCGTCATAATAAAGCCAATATGGTTACTGCTGTTTGTTTGTGACAGAGTTTAGTTTGTATTTGTGCCAATCTATGTCAACCACACTAGGTAGTCACCACGTTTGATATGATTTGGTTAGGCTCAGCTTTGGTCATATCTTCAACTTCATGTGGAGTTGAGCAAGATTTTAGTGGTTGATAATTAATTCCTAATGGGACCTACCTTCAACATTGACAAACATGCTTTATGCTGATTTCTTTTACATGGAATGTGATTTTTTTTAAATTAATAATAAAAATTATCATCTTGATATTTTTGTCAGTAATTTAAGCTGTTCGTGGCTGATCCACTAGGATTTACATGTCATTGATGATTTATGGGAAGAATTAATTTTAGAAGTCTATGTAAAACAATTCTATAGTTGAATCGTTAGAACAACTGGAGTTTGTTTTGTTTTCTTAAACACTTGTAAAACAATAGATAATTGATATGAGTACATGATCGATTGCACAAAGTTAAACTAAACCCTGTCATAAAAAGGTTGGATTTGCTATATTAACATGCATGTTCTTTTATTTGTGCGTTTATTTTCTTTCAACAGCCCTGTCTTATAACTTTGCCATAGACCAGTACCATCCCCTTGTCGCTAAAAAGGGGAGTATGCCGTCCCCTTTTCTAGATGAAAAGGGTCACCCGAAAGAATTTATTTGGCAAATGGTTGATGAGGAGGAATTACAAGGTGTTGTATGAATTACCTCCCTTACTTCATAATATCTCCATAGTTACTTCCCTTTGTTTGAATTCTGTACCAATTACCTCCCTTACTTCACAATATCTCCATAGTTACTTCCCTTTGTTTAATTATGTACCAATTGCCTCCCCCACTACACAATCTCTCCATTGTTACTTCCCTTTGTTTGAATTCTGAACCAATTTCCTCCCTTAGTGCACAATATCTCCTGAGTTACTTCCCTTGTTATGAAACTGTTTGAATTGCCTCCTTTACAACTTCATAATCTCTCAATAATAACTTTATTGGAATACTAGCTGCCTTTAAAAATCCTTTCCATGAAGTTTTATTACTTTATATCATATTCTATTATTAGAGTTGAACCCCTTTCCAATTATTTATGTATTTAATTGTCTCCCTTTATTTAACTAACTGAACTAACCTTGATCTTTTGTTGCATGTTCAAATATTTCCGCTTATTGCTTGCATGAAAATTGCTGTGTATTATTGGAAAGATTTATACTTTAAACTCTTCTGAATTATTTATTTTGATATTAATTCTCTTATTTCTTTGTTTCTATTTTGTTTAGCTTATTATTATTAAAAGGTAAATCTAGTTCTTCAGTTGAATGAGTGTGTGTTATATATTGTGTAGCATTTTGCATGACACGCTTTATTAGACCACAGTCATTAGATGTCAACATTTACCTTCAGTAATAGTATTACCTCCCCTTGTATACATGGCTGGCTTGTGGAAATAAGATCAATTTAATTGTTATAGATGATTTCATCATTGTTGTATTTTCTCCATCAAATGTCTCTGTAATGCATGCATAAATAACTACAATTTGAATAGTTTAATGGTGTATAATCATATTGAAATATCTCTAACTTTGGACATGTTCAATAATTGTTAAAAATGCTGTTTTGAAGAGTAACATAGTTACGGTTCTTGAATTAGTAAATACTTCCTATTCTGCAGTCTTTTAATGAATAGAAACCAAAATTAATGTTTTGTGTTGTTAACTTGCCAGCCATGTTTCACAATTCTCAGATATTCTAGCAAATATGCAATTGGGTTATCATGAACCATTTTTAGTAGCATACCTGCCAAGTTAGTTAAATCCAAAATAAGAGTGATAAAGCAAAGCATGTCACAAGATGCACTTGATTTAAAAGGGATTTAGATAAATAATCAGCAAATGTATTTAAATTCTAGTGGTTATATATAGGACAGAAGAGCATAAAATGAATCAAATGTAGCTTTATTCAAAGTAAGGTGAACTTTGAAAACCAGAAATTTACAGCAAAAATAGGAGTAACTCCACCTTAATAGGAGTACTTGGCAGGTATGGTTTGTAGTCAAGTAAGATAACTCTTGTTTATCTCATTTATAGTGCCATCCGCTAGAGGTGGAAGAAAACTGGTAAGGGTTGCTAGGGTGTTGGGATGTGGGTGTTGTTTGTTTGGATTATATGTTCATTGTTATGCCACCATCTTTGATGAGTTGATGGCGGTATATTGCTTTGCACTTGTCCGTCTGCTCTGTCTGTTGGTTGGTTGGTTGTAAAAAATTGGTTTCTGTTCAATAACTCAAGAACGCTTTGCCCTAGGATATTAAAACAAGTACATGGAGGTAAGCCAGCAACAGTAGATGACCCTATTGATTTTGAGGTCAGTAGGTCAAGGTCACTGTGACCATTTTAATTTTTGACTACATTGTATTTGGCTGCCATGGGGACATAGATGTTTTACAAAGATCTTGTTAACATAGGTTCCTACAATTGTTTTGAATTGTCAGTCATTTTGATTTTTTTAACTTTGCAGTATTTTAACAGAAGAAAAAACAATGGTTTATTACAACATTATAAACCAATTAAAACAAGCACACTAGAACAATTCTGGTCACATGCCTAAAACATAGGGTAGGCAAGTTGGAATCGAGAGCAACTACCCCTTGAAATGAATATGTCAAAATCATGAAAATATTGATTTGTTAAACACAATAACACTTTTAGTATCGAGGCAAATATTTAGAATAGGTTGGTTTACTGGAAACAAACAATTGTTTTATGCCTATGGAATGTAATTATCTCGGATGAATGTTTTTGTGCTTGGTTTTCTGGATTGAAATCACTAATTATTACTGTGTGGTTATTCATTATCAATTATGAATATAATTATGTCTGTGTGGTTTTTGTTCATGACAATAATCATGAGAACTGTTTGATGTGATGTTTTGTTTGTTGGTTTCTAAAACAATCTGTGATACGGGCATGGTGTTCATTAATGACAAATATTGGATAATTTCTAAAATCTTACATATTTCTAAAATAATTATTTATGAAAAATACCAGATACCAGACGTCACAATGTATTATTATTTGTAATTTGTACACAGTATTCATTGACTTTAATCATATTCTACAGTGTATGTTCATAATGGCTTCAACATGCTCTGACAGATAATGTTATTTGTGTTACAGGACTTCTTATTAAGATTAATAATTTCCCAGCTTAATCAATATAGACATCTGCATGACTTGTATTCAAACTTGGTGTGCAAGCTGTCCTTGAAATGTTGTGTCAAACAGGTCTTGTTTAGAAAAGTTTCCTTGAAAATGAAAAAAATATGTAAAAAAGTCAAATACCAAAATTTACAACAAAATGCCAAATTTTGCCACAAAATCAGTTAAGTGTGTTAATAGTAAGAAACTGATTATGGATTAATAAACAAATTTATGAAAACCTGTTATTTTGACATTATGTAATTACCGTATAAAACATGGTTTTATAAAAGCTCCAAAAAATGCAATTTACCGATATAGTAATATCTTAACTTTAAATTATTATGTTTTTGAAAATGCATTTGATGTAAAGCTGATTATGAACCGTGTATTTATTTGCGTGTATTTTTATTTCAGGTCAGTTAAGTCTGATTAAGCTGGAAGATAGTCGATCTCAGTCTCGGAATTATTCTTACAATATGAGAAGATAGAAGTCGGTATAAAGCTATTCACTACCACACCTCAAATGTTTGAAACTATTCATTACTTCAAAATGGAAAAGTGGAACTATTCATTGCTACAATTTCGAAAGTGAAACTATTCATTACACAGAAAATGTATGATTTACCGGAATGCCTCGGTCAGTACCATGTGTCTATCCTACAATCAATTTGAAATAATGTTCTATACATGTAGACATTTATGTGAAAGCATGCAGTTCAAAGAAGTCAACACAGTTTTACTACAATTCCTTCGGCTTCACACTATTGCCATATTTAACCTGAACTGTTCAAATACATACAGCATTGCAAATTGATAATTAAACAGGCATATTTACACACATTGAAAATAATTATAGTCATAAATATCTTTTATGTATCATTGTCAAAAATGTAAAGTTATTGGTATGCAAAAATGCTGATTTGCAAAATTTGAAGAAAAAAATACTGATTTGCAAAATTTGAACAATTTTGATTTCAAAATGGCTGATTTGAAAAAAGCTTATTCACAAAATTTGAATGTTGATTTGCAAAATGCTTATTTGGAAGATATATAGTATAAACATAGTACAATAGTATTGTAGAGATGATATAGAGTACAGATCGAGGTATTTCGATCAAGGAAGTGAAACAACTTATCTTCACAATATACCATCAAATATAGACATCTTGTATGGCATCTTTTATTGGATCTAAGATCTGAACATGGCACAATGTGTTAGTGTTGTAGTACTAGTACTTGATAGGCCAGTAGAAATTCATTACTAGATTATCTTCAGTTTTCTTCTTAATAACCGTCATATACTGTTAAATCATTTAATTTCAATGGGACAAACTTGTGGATTTGGTAAAAAGGACCATTTCGATGGGACTTTAATTCATGGATTTTGAATTTCATGTAATAAATACAAGGGTAAAAATAGTGTTAGATGGGTTTTGATTTTGTGGTTGAAGATGAACAATGAAATCGGTGAAAATTAATGATTTAATAGTATTTATATTTTCAATCATTTTAACAATTTTGAAACATTCATTTAAACTAACTGCTATATTATTTTATGCATAAAACATTGAAATTAACAAAGTGAAGATAATCTTGTTGTTTGTTTCTTCTGGTCTTAATTTTGTTTATTTGAAAAAATACTTGTTCATGTATGATAAAACTTCATGTTTTTTGTAATGTTATTTAATGATGCCACTTAGCTCTTTGTTTTCACGTCTGTATACATCATCTTCAAAAAACCAGGCGATATTCCGCTCCTGTGGTCGATGTAGCGAGTTCGGGAGTGGAGTCACCACTGGGTTTTCGAGGATGTGTATACATGTACATGTAGCTTTGTCACTGTACGTGGGGTGTTCCACAATTAATAGGACTTTTTTCATAGCAGTACGGCAAATCAGAAATTAAGAAAACTAATTGTAAATAATTAAATTTTGACCTTTCACTGACAAATATGCCAAATATCAAAGTAATTGGATGAACAATAAGAAATATATTAAACATTAAATATGCTATGTATCAAGGAGGCGGGTCGCACCGTGACGTTATTTTGACGTCGCATTTCAAGCACAGTATTTTGATATAAAGAAACTTTTAATATTTTTGTTTATAGCCATCCTGACTTTCTAAACATATCTAATAACACTGTTCCGAGTGTTTAGATGTGTTTCCATAACCCTGTTCACAAAAATGTCTTGCAATGATGTTAGAAATTGCTCAAACCTTGGGGCGTCTATCAGGTTACAAACAGTGTTAATTAACGTCAACTTAATTTCCTATTACCTCGCCTGTGCTTACTTGTAAGTTTATAAATCCGCGATCTGTAAACAGTTTGAGCCAACAGAATACAAGTGACTGCTTAATGCCACTACATTTTATGAATTTCATCATTTCATTGGTTAGCACTGTTGGTTTTCCCAATGTATATCATTATTTGACAAGCGTGCGATTTCTGTTTATTTGCGTTGACGTCATTTTCACACAAGACGCGCTTGCATACATACCCTTGATTACTGACTTGTGATAACAAACACGGACCTATTTCTTCGAAAGTTTGCATGTGCATGTCAAAGTCATCCAAGTAATGTCATACAATTAGGCGTTAATATTTATCAGGAGGTTATTGAGATATTCACATTTTTAATAAGAATGATAATGACAAATAATAGTGTGACCCGCCTTGGTGTTACATGGTTTCTATGACAACGCTTTGTATGAGCATCATCAGCAACAACGAAATTCTGGTGCTACCAATATGTAGAACATACATTGCTAAGCATATGAGACAAATTTTATTAAAATGTAAATGTTGAGTAAGAAGTTATGAGAAAAGTCCTATTATTTCTGACACCCCTCGTATATAGGTGTCAACCTGTCCACATGAAGCATTATGCTTAGATATATGACCAATCTCACCAAACTTTTATGTTAATGTGAGCTTACATGTATACAAGATTTGATCATTCTAATTTTGGTGACTAATAGCCCCATAGTAAAGATTTCTTACTTCATACACATATCCGTCCATCGGTCGGTATACCCAATCAGATATTAGATATAACTATGCTAGATCAAAATGTCCTCCAACATAAGAGGTTGGTCATACATTTAGGGTCATCAGGCCCCCTGCGACACAAAATAACAGGATCATTTGGTTGGCAGTTTTTACACATCTTGGCAACTTTCTAATTAAGTAGATTTTCTTGTGATTTTTATGACTGTGATTTCTTATGTCTGTGATATAATTAATGTATAAATGAGGAAACCCCTATCTCTACAAGCTGTATGTACGGAGGTTGTCCACAAAACTTACAAACATTTTCTCCCATGTCCATAAGATGTAAGACTTTCCTGTAAAGTAGTATTATAGTGAATTGTTCAATGTTTGCAACTTGCAGACAACCGTTGTATGTTAAATAACAACATATCATACCCACCTAAATGTGCTAGACAACATATTCTCAAATCATTCTCGTTTATAAGTGTTTATCCAGTCACTTCCAGCAAAATCGGCCCGATAACAGGGTGCCGATTAACAATTTCAATAAACCGTCAATAGGTCATGTGACTTGCAATAAACCGTCAAGTGGTCATGTGACTTGCAATAAACGGACACCTCATCACGTGATCTGACGGACTTCTTCTTAAAGCGGAGTCGCCGGCTGAAACTCTGTATCCGAGGATGAGGTTTTCCTATTTAAAATAAGCTTTGGTCGATCAACAATTGTTCTACGACTTTCCTGCGTGTACATGACGTTATCAATATGTCCGACGTTGTTGTTTTGTCGTGACGTCAGTGAACGAACGTGACGTTACGCACAAATAATGAAAAGGCAAATAAATAGTCCCGACTTTTATTCCCTTTTTAAAGCAGATGTAGTGACCGGATAAATAGAATAATAGGTTAGTGCCATGGAGTGAGTAAAAGTTTATCCGGCTCGGCTGCGGAAATTATCGGATTCGCCTACGGCTCACCCGATAAATTCCTCCGCCTTGCCAGATAAACTTTCTCATCCACGGCACTTACCTATTATTCTCCATATATCAGGCCCTGATCTCCCAAAGCATCTCAAGTAGAAATCTCATCTCAAAGTGAGATTTTTCTCAAATCAGAGTCTGAATTTTAGATAAATCTGAAGTTCAAGATATCTAAATTTTACTGTAATAAACTAAGAATAGTGCCTTCTGTCTTGTGATGCAAATTTTGAGTCCTGGCTCCCAAGGAAATTATCTAATTGACACATGCTAAAATTTGAGATGAGATTTTTCTCAGATTGAGGTGTTTAGGGAGATCGGGACCTGTATTGTACCTTTGCATATAGGTATAAACTTGTCCAGCTATTTTTCCTCCAGTTAATTCATTATTTTATTAACTTTATTATGTGTCAATTGTATAAGTTTTATAAGGCTTACCAAGAAGTCTTTATATACCTAGCTGTGTAAAAATGTCTTTACTTTAAAGAATTACATGAGTATATTTACATTATATCCGTCCATGCATGCAAGTTTTGTGATATTGTTGTATCAGAAGATTCCTCCTTTCACAAATGTTGGTAGTATTTCAAATGTCAATAATAAAATTTAAGTTATACATATCTAATTTTGAAATCTCAAACAAGGGAGGTAATCTCTCAATGTTGAAATCTCAAACAAGGGAGGTAATCTCTCAATGTTTAAATCTCGAACAAGGGAGGTAATCTCCTTATTTATATATATAACAAGGGAGGTAATCTCTCCATAGTTAAATCTCAAACAAGGGAGGCAATCTCTCCATATTGAAATCTCTATCATGGGAGTTAATCCCTCCTTATTTATATCTCTAACAAGGAAGGTAATCTCTCCATATTCAAATCCCAAACAAGGGAGGTAATCTCTCCATATTAAAATCTCAAACAAGGGAGGTAATATCTCCTTATTTATATCTCTAACAAGGGAGGTAATCTCTACATATAAAATTCTAACAAGGGAGGTAATCTCTCCATATTTATATCTCTAACAAAGGAGGTAATCTCTCCATATTCAAATCCTAAACAAGGGAGGTAATCTCTCCATATTGAAATCTCAAACAAGGGAGGTAATATCTCCTTATTTATATCTCTAACAAGGGAGGTAATCTCTCCATATTCAAATCTCAAACAAGAGAGTTTATCTATCCATACTTAAATCTCAAACAAGGGAGGTAATCTCTTAATTGTTGAATGTTGTAAAAGAAGAGGACGAAAATATAATATAAAATTGAAAATAGCACAGTCATGATAAAAAAGGTATTATATATCTTGTGTTATTTGTTTTTGATAACATATTTTTGTGAAAATGTGTTTTGAGTCTGTAAGTTGTCTATGAACATCAGATACTTATCAACACATTAAAGATATCATATCGTATCTAAGATTCATAAATCATTAACTTCTAGTATTTATCTATTTAACAACAAATTTATATATTATAATGTATACTTGATATAAAACTTAAGTGTGAGGGTAAAATTGTTTGATAATTTTCACATCAAAAAAGATAATAGAATTCAAAGGACTTAAATTACTGCTAAAATTAGCTTTAGTGAACTTATTATATAGGACCATGAATTGTATTAGAAAAGCTTTGCCGCTGTCTATTCAGCCCTGTCTCCTATTTTACCTACTTGTATGCCCAGTTGAAGTTATATAATATCAACATCTTGAATGTATCATATTGTGCTATTATTATTGTTGTTGATGATGTTATAGAATAGTTAAATCATAAATGATCAATTTGTGGGATAAAGCAGGGCCCCGTATTCATAAAGCTCCTAAGAGGAAATATTCCTTAGGTTGATATATTTACCTAAGGTTTATAGAAATTCCCTTAGTGTTATATGATTTCACCTTATATATCTGATACAACCTTAAGCCTTCATATTCAGATATCTAAGGTGAAATCATAAAAACTAATGGAATTCCTATAAAACCTTAGGTGAATATTTCAACCTAAGGAATATTTCCCCTTAGGAGCTTTATGAATACTGGCCCAGATCTGATTCAGCTGAAACATTTATGTTTACATTATTACGCCCCCTATCTTTGATGAGGGGTATATTGTATTGTTCATGTTTGTCAGTTTGTCAGTCGGTCTGTAGACAAAGTAAAATGGTTTCAATTCAAAAACTCAAGCTCACTGTGCCCTAGGAGCTTCAAACTTTGCATGGAGGTTAACAAGCCACAGTAGATGACCACTATAGATATTGAGGTCATAAGGTGAAATGTCAAGGTCACTGTGACCTTTACCATTTCCGACTATTGAGCTGTCATGTGGGCATACACGCAGGATACTGTATCAATGATAAAGACAAAACGAAAAAAAAGTAAAAGAAAGAAAAATATAAATTTTACAAATAATTTTTTTTTCGATTTTGTTTTCAACGATACTGTTACCTGTGGGCATACATATCTTGTTGCTACGTGTGTCTGTTTAAGTCTGAAGTCTATTGAATGTGATGAACTATTTATAATTGTTTTACTGTATTATATGATATACACATGTCAAATTGTTTGTTAGAGAATCTGTATAGTTTAACCCAAAGATTAAAACAATCTTTACAGTAAATATATGTGTTGAATAATTTTTCATCATCATCTAGTGAAACTCCTGCCTTTGCTTAAAAGGTATGAGGAAATCGGGCAGGGAACGCATCACTCAAATTAATCAGCCATGCACAGAAATCAGCTACACCACAACACAACTACACTGAGCAATGCTCAGTGTTTATGTCCGCATGTTGCTACATAATGACTGCTGAGCAAAGCAGAAAGGAAGGTTTGTTCAAGGCCCTCATGGAAGATTAGGAGACAAAATGTGTCGCCTCTCTAAAAGAAGTTATGGTGAAACTTTGTCAGAATTTCGGTCAAATTTCAAACTTTGAAGCAAATATCTAGGTCACTATATCAAACATGTCACTGCAGTAATATGAACTAAGGCACCGCCTAAAGGAGGGATTAAATACACATTGGATATCTGCTAAGCTATGTTCCAGATAGAATCTGACTAAATATGAGTTGAATTTAGATGTTATAGGCCTACAATATACAAAAATAGTTATTGATCAGTAACTGATCACTTTTCCTCTTTAAATTTAAGACAAGAAATAATAATTATTCAAAATTTTAGATTGGCTATGTATCTGTAGTTTATGTTTGGAATAAGTGTAGGCATCCCTAACCTGGAGATTTACCTATAGTATTCTGATTTGTTATAGATTGCAACGTAACGTCATGAGTCTATTTGGCATACTTTTCGTATGACGTCATTTCCTGTTATTTGCGACGTCATGACATCACGTCTTGTATTGGCGATGACCGGAAGTGACGTCATGATGTTTTGTTTTATTGCGGACCGTTAATAGAATAGGTTTTTTAATAATAAATGAATGGAATTACAACCGATTCTAACATAATCTGTACAAATCGATATAAAATATCAAGCGGAACATTTTGGTGTGTAAATCATAAGTTATTCTGAAGAATTCAACAAATCCGACGACTTGGAAAATATTTGACAGTTGGCGCGACAAGAGGCGGAGTTAACTGACCTACATTAATCTGTATATCACAAAGTTCAAGGACGCGTGGTTTGTTTTGGTTTTGTTTAAAAGAAGTTAGCAAAGACAGTGCGTGCACACAAAGTTATTCGTTACAGAAATTTCGTAAGTAGTATTTATAGGGGTTTTAACTTATAGCTTTCTTAAGTTTGAGCACATAGCCTACCCGTGATGGCCATGATGACGAGGCAGACTAGATCGACTACATGTAGATCCAAAAGAGCCAGAATACCAAATCTCCCATTCACTCCAAATGACACCCCGATCAAGAGAGTGGCTGCCCCGACAATACAAGTGATGAACTATGACCTCAATCCCCAAAAAACTCTCCAGAAGAAGATAGCCGGTGCCAGCAGACTACAGGACATGAAGATTGAGGAAAAAAGTGGTACAATTGTTCTCACTCTATCAGCGGCTGCATATGAAATATTCACAGAATGTGCTTTTGACTTTTATAAATCACACTCTGAATTGAAAATATCAAAACATGGAAAAATAAGCAAGACCACCCACTCAGAGAATAAACTCTTGGTTGAACAATCTCTCTCTGTCTATCTAAAATCAGGAGGTAAACAATTATACAGGGTGAACTTTTTCCCTACCACATCAAAAATAGATGTAAATGGACGATTACACCAGAAATTTATCAAAGAAGATTTACCTGAAATATGTAAACTGATCAGATCTAGATACAACAAGATAATTGACTTGCGCCGTCTGAACCAACAAATATCCACAGTCTGTCAATCGGCTCTTGAATCCATACAATCATCCAGTCCTGCGAGCCAAAAGGAACTCAAACTGCGGGCCATGGTTTCACCCAAAACCAGATATCATCAAGCAAGTCCAATTAGATCCAAAACTGAAGATGATAGTGTGACGGCCTTATTACCACATGGTGATAGATTATTGGTAGCTGGCAATACAGAGGTTTATTCTATTGAGCATACCGATGATAAGGATGAAGACGAACCCAATAGCACTGACAGAATGGTGTGTGCAACATGTGAGAAGGACATCCGAGAATCCGATTTCATACAATGTGTGGACTGTGAACTGTATAAACACATCTACTGTGAGAAAATAAATGTTGAAGAAGCTGATCCTGATAATTATGAGTGCTGTTCGTGTCGTATGCTAAATCAAGATAATTTGGAAGCACCTCAGTACCCATCGGAAACTGATGATGTAACTACAGAAAGTATGGCTGATGAAACCCAAACACATAATATCTCCAGGCAAGGACATCAAATGCTGAGTAGCAGTGGTGATACTGAAGTTGTCATAATTCCACAACAAACCAACAAAAACTTGCATTCTGGTACTAGAAAAGTTATATCAAACGAACTAGGCAATACCACCCATTCTACCTCAAATGCCGTGAGTATGGTAACAGATTCTGGACTTGAAGGGTTGAAACCAGAGAATCTAGATGCCAAGAAGAACAAGAGACCCCAGAAGTTGGACACTACTAGCCAGGAACTATCAGATTGTAAAGCTAGAATCGTGATGCTTGAGGTACAGAGTAAGGATTACCTTAATACTATAAAACTTATGGCTGAGAAGATGGAGCGGATGAATGCAGAAAAGGCGATAGCAGAACTGAATAGTGTAAAGCCAGTGATGGTCAACCCAACTGAACCAAATGAAACCCCACAATATACTTACCGGGAGCGGTCTCAATCAGAAATTCTACAAAAAATAGAAACACTTGAGATAAGACTACAACACCATATTGAAACCAGCAACCTAAAACTGCAATTTGAGATACAAAAACTCAATCCTAACTGTGGAATGCAATTTGTTTCTACGCACTGTAATTCAACAATACAGCCAAACCAAATATATGAAGCCCAACGAATGATACCTAAACATGGTCCTATGATGCTTTATCACCAGCAGCCTGCCTCATTCAATGGACCTCAGAACTATGTTCATACAGTCCCAGCACACCTCAATGTGGCTAATCCTGTCATTGTCCCATTACGAACAGAAATCCCGGAAACCAGCACATACATGCCTTATATAGCACCCACCATAGCAGGTGTAAACCAAGTACCTACGGCCATGCGAACTCAATTTGTAGGTATGAACACTACTGCACCTAACAGATCTGCTGTACCAAAAATGATGAACCAGCATAGCACATACATGATGCATGCCAACCACCCGCAAAACACCAAAATATCAAATCATAACCCCCAAGAACAAATAGATGTAAATCAAAGTGGAATGAAGGAAAACCCCTTCCTACATGACAGGAAAAAGCCAAATATACCTCCTCCACCATACAGTAGTGCACAAGCAAAAAGTCAAAGGAATGACGAAGACAGCACACTTGATGATCCCCAGCAAGCCAATGTACCAGCTAGTAGTGATATACCCTGTTCATCACACACAAGCTCAGACAGAACTAATTGTGCTAGCACTAATACTATAGCAATTCCAGTTATCAATGAACAACACAAGTGTATTACCAAGCATACTACCAGTACTTGGTCTGATATGATTGCAGATAAGCAGGCTTTGACAAGATATGAGAGAATTCAAACAGTCTCAAACACAGACCAGACACATGAAAACCAAGCTGACGGAAATCAACTGAAGACTGTTGACAGATGTAACGAGTTACCACAAGATGTATCACAAAATGACAAGTTGACACATACTGTCAATAATACTCATGGTGGCGTAATACTGAAAAGACATAGAACAAATTCAAAGCTAATTGAATCAGAAAACAAAGATAGAAAGATGAAAGCAGGTCCAACAGTATGTCTTGACAAAGTGACACCCGCATCGAATCCTTTTTTGTACCAGGGCCAGGCCGCAACATCAGCTTGGATACCCTCAATGTAGGTAGCCTGAACACACAATACATAAAGGGGAATGTCAACTACATGAAGTACACGTTAAACACTGTTGACATTCTCTGCATCCAGGAACACTGGTTGCTGTCTTTCGACAAAGGCTTTCTTTACGACATAGATCCAAACTTCTTAGTAACAGCTAAATCCATAGATGACGAATTTCCAAGGTATGACCTTAAAGGCAGAAGAGGATATGGTGGAACCTGCATCTTCTATAGGGCAAGTATCGCCACAAGCATACAGATAATTGATATCTCCAATAGTAGGTTACAGGCTATGAAAATAAACACACACAATGGAACTCTATTGCTCCTAAATGTATACATGCCATCTAGTAATTCAGACATTGATGAATACAAGGAAATGCTAGCACAACTAGAAGAGCTTTTGAACAAGTATGAACCTACCTGTAAAATCCTGATAGCTGGTGACATGAATGCATCAATTGTCAGAAATAATACACGAGACATCTTGTTTCAGACATTTCTAAAAGATCATTGTCTTGAAACCAGACTCAAGCAAAACAGAAATACCTTCTTTAACCACAATGGGAAATCCAGATCCCAAATTGATTACTTCATAGTCAAGTCAAACTCACCCAAATTCTACTATGAAACGTACATTGATGAGATGCACCCCATGAACACCTCTGATCACACACTGATTAGAACTTCACTCAAGCTCAACATCAAGAGAAACACATCAAAGCGATACAAGCAAATCAGAATCAAGCCCAACTGGGAAAAATGTGATAAAGATGAATACAGGGCAACAGTGAGAAGTAAACTAAACACCACTGATATACAGACTACCAAACAAAAGCTGAGTCACCTAACTAAGACACTCCATGAAGCAGGTGCTAACTCCATCCCAAATTACAGAAAAATAAAGACACTGAAACCTGTAGGAAGGAAAATATGGAACAGAGACATATCTGAAGCCATGAGAAAATCGAAAGACCTTTTCTGGAAATGGAAAAGGACTGATCGAAAGTGTGAAGATACAAGAGTGTTGTTGAAACAGGAGAAAAGAAGACTTAGAAGCCTACAGAATCAGGCTTGTGCTAATTCAAAGAAGCATTACATACAAAATATCATGATGTCCTCAGGGTCTGATGACAAAACCTTTCACAAACTCCTTAAAGCACAGAGAGAAGGACGACAACATGGTGAAAATGGTATCACACTTAGGTGGGAAGAAAAAGAGTATTGTAATACTGATGACATATTGAAAGTCTGGAAGAGTCACTTTGAGAAACTAGCCCCGCCTACCACGGATGAGAATGAGAGCATGAAACTCATCAAACTCCAAAATAATCTAATAGAGGAAAGAGAACTAGAACAGGCAAAGCCATTAGAGGAGGCCACAAGTGAAGAAGTTAGACAGGCTATCAGAGACTTGAATACCGGTAAAGCAGCAGACATGAACGGTGTGTCCTCAGAACATTTGAAGACAGCCGAGAAAGAAATCACGCCAGCCATCACAGAGATAATAAACTCAATATTCGCTGAATGTGATGTCCCTGAAGAAATGAAAGGAGGAGTTCTCACACCCGTGTTGAAGAAAAACAAAGACAGCACTCTGCCTGGCAACTATAGAGGTATTGTTGTTACAGACACTGTCATGAAAATTCTAGAAACCATACTGAAAAATAGAATAGACACGATATTCAATCCTGTACAAAATCCACTTCAAAGGGGCTTCACTACAAAAAGCTCGTCGATAAATGCGGCTTACATCATCTCGGAGGCCATCTCTCAGACAACAACAAAAGAACCACTGATCATGGCAAGTCTTGATGCCCAAAAGGCGTTTGATACAGTAGATCATGAAGTTCTTTTTAATAAACTATTTCATCTTGGCGTCACTGGGAACCTTTGGATCCTACTACGGAACCTTTACAGAAACACCACAGTCAGTGTGAAGTGGGCTGGAGAACTTTCTGGGCATTTTGTCCTAGGACAAGGAACGAAACAGGGAGCCAAGCTGTCTACTACTCTATACAAATGCTATAACAACAGCACCATAGACTGCTTAGTTAACAGTGACCTAGGTGCGTATATTGGTGACATCCCTATTGCCGCTCCCACATGTGCTGACGATGTGGCACTACTTGCAAACTCCCACGAGAATCTGCAAGCCATGATGAACATTGTGGAATTTTGCTCAAACCGTGACAAAGTGACAATTCACCCTGGGAAATCAGAAATCTTACCTATCAAGACAAAGATGTATAGTCCTGTGTATCTTAATGACAATGAGGTTAGACAGACTGATCAGTTGAAACATTTGGGCATAGTTAGGACGGCAAGAAATCGACCAAATGCTGAGGATCGTGTGAAGACTGCCTTGAGAACCTCATATGCCCTTCTAGGTGCAGGCCTCCATGCTCGACGTGGCTTTTCACCAAAAGTTGCAAAGAAGATATGGAAGACATATGTGCTACCAAGGTCTCTCTATGGCATGGAGGTACACACAGTCATGCAAGAGGACATAAATAAGTTAGATAAACAACAGAGAAGATTTCTGAGACATATACAAGGTCTACCTGACAGAACATCAAACCTTGGCACCTATGTCCTTCTTGGTACTGAACCAATAACCTCACTTCTGGAGAAAAACAAGCTCTCTCTATTCATTAACATATGCAGACAACCTAAATCTACAGAAAATAGAATCCTAGATAGACAGATGGCATTTACTTCAAGGGAAGAAAAAGGATTCTCATCTGATATCATCGCCATAACAGAAAAATATGGTCTTCCCAGTGCAAGGTCCCTGATGAAGCACCCACCGAAAAAGGCTATGTGGAAATCCATGGTTGATCGGGCTGTTTCAGAGTACTGGTTTCAAGAATGGTCGAGTCAACTCCCTGTGCTTTCCAGCTTACAATACCTGCAGCTACCGAGGGATCCTATAAAAGGAGTACATAACCTCTGGGCTGCAGTGAATCCAGCCGAACATGAAGTTAAGCGGGGCGAAGTCAAGGCCAGACTATTGACAGGAACATACATGCTTCAAACTAAATTGCAGAAGTTTAGTAAAGTCGGCATCACAGGAATTTGCCAGTTGTGCAAAGTTGAGGATGAAACCCTAGAACATTTCCTCCTGACTTGTTCAAGCCTAGAAGAAACCAGGCAGCGAGGTATGTGTACCATAGAAAAGACAATGAGCCAGATACATCCAAGCGGATTGAACCACATTCTGAAAGCAGGAAAAATAATTCAACTATTAATGGATTGCACACATACAGAGGTGCAGGATTTAGTAAAGATGACTGCAGACCAAATGAAAGCTGTGAAACGAGCCTCGCAATGCTATTGTTTCCACCTTCATACAGAACGAGTGCTCAAACTTACAATATAAAGCTCACTAGTTCTCCTAATAAATAATAAACTATACTGCAGTAAATAAAATTAAGTCACACTTGTAAACCCTGCTATATTATAATGAATAAGAAACGGACCATATTTTTAGTGCGGAAGTGTATAGTACGGACCATACTAACATGTACATAGTGATTAAGACTTGATTTATATATATTGATCAATACGAATGAATGAATTAACTTGTTATACCGTTATTGTGTTCGACCGTTCAGTGTTTAAACTGTTTATTATTCATCGGATTCTACAAGAATCAACTCTACTGTCTAAAGACAGGTGCCACTATTAATAGAGTGGGGAACTACCCAAGCGAAGCGAAGCGAAGCGAAGCGAAGTATCCAGTACAGTAGCGTATTTATTACTTCCCTTTGCTTATTTAAATAGTTTGTTTTATTTCATGCTTACCGGTGGTTTACGGCAGAATAACGGTGGATTATTCCCCGATAATTTCACTGTTCATAATTTCACAGTTCATAATTTCACGGCAAACGGGCTATTTTTTAAAAATCAAATTTCCTCACCGTCAAAAATAAGCATTTTCACTTGCTCTCTTAATCTTTAACAAATAACACAACATTATATGTACATAAATGTAAAACAAATGGACGAAATTGAAGCCATTGCAGAAGAACTATTTGATTGCAACTCGACGTGTGCATGGCGGGAAAACGACGTCACGCAAAACATTTCAGGTATATAGTGGAGTATTTCCATCATTTAAGCTATTTGAAGCATGAAATAAATAGAATATTAGTATTTTACCGTGTATGATCGTTTGATAATTCACCTCGTGAGCAGCTGACTTATATTTTCATTTTCAAATATTACATCAGCTGCTCACTCGGTGAATTATCAGCCGATCATACACGGAAAAATACAAATATCCTCTATTTATTTATTGAATATTTTTAAAGATGGTTATAATTCGAAAGAAAATGATAGGGGGCAACCGTTTACAGATTACTATTTTTTTATTTTCAAAGGACCATTCACCTCGGAAAACTGCCTGAAATTTTTGACCGGAAATAACTTTTTCTGAAAGCATTAGTACCTGCAGAGACTCGACGAAGATACGCACGTGGACATTATTGGTATGGGTATTTACAATAGCCAGCTTCGCTGGCTATTTAATCCCCTATTACATAAAAGTCATCACTGGCACCAGTCCCTACCTAACTATGATTGTCCAAAACCTTGTTAGTGAAACACCACTAGTAAGGCCCCATTCAATCCATCAAGCTTTGAATAATGCTTGTACCTACATGCAGTTATTTCTCGTAAAACAATTTTGAATAAAAAAAGTATTAAAGGAATAAAACTACCTTATTGGTGGCGACTTGACTTAATGCAAGTGGATGCAAATCGGGCAATTTGGAGTCCCCTTAACTGCATGTGTGCCGGGCCAATTTGGAGTCCCCTTAACTGCATGTGTGCCGGGGCCATTTGGATTTCTCTGAACTGCATGTGTGCCGGGGCAATTTGAAGTCCCCTTTACTGCATGTGTGCCGGGGCAATTTGGAGCCCCTTTAACTGCATGTGTGCCGGGGCAATTTGGAGTCCCCTTAACTGTATGTGTGCCTGGGCTATTTGAATTCCCCTTAACCATCTGTGTCTGATCGAAAACTTAGTTATGAAAATCCTTAAATTGCCCGATTCCGACACTCCCCCATTGTAATCGTTATAACTTATGAGTAAACTTGTCTATAACGTTAACTTGCTGTGACTAATTGTGAAGTGGTCTTCATAGATATATTTTGATGATTATAAAGTTCGTGAGAGGTTTCTCCGTCACACATAATTATGTTCCTGTAACCAGACATTATAGTCGTGAATGTTCTGAGTTGAGTAAGCTCCAGGAAATATTAAATGAGTAACAACAATTACCCCAGAATGCGGAGCAACTCATTTACTCTTTATGATTTCTGATTAAAACATTAGTGTAACATGTGTAGGGAATTTTCTGAGTTATGTAGATGCACGAGACAGGGGATCATTATTATACCTTGCACTAGGATCTTACCTGGGAGCCACGTGCCTTGTTAGACTTGCAAACGTGCCCCTATAAAGTGGACGTTTACAGGGAGTGTACAATATCTAGGGTTCCTCTCGACAACAACGTTGACTGTTCATGTAAGGAATACATGACATTACAACGTCAAAGAGAAAGTTTAGTTTAGATTCAAAAGGCATCTTTATCCCTAACATAACATAACATAAGTTTATTCGGAATAATATATACATACATAGCCAGAACAGTACAATAATAGCAATAATGAGAAGAATGCAATCGACAAAGTTTTTAAAGTTTCAAAAACATGATTGAATAAACGTTTTACAAAATGTATGTGTATTGGACGAATAATCACAATTAATTTCTATTTAGAGTAGCATAGTAAATGTATTTAGCAATTTGTAAAATGGTACGAGTTGAGGTTGTGGACATGTGAATTATTGTATGGTATGCCAGCTTAAATAATACGGTTTGAAATATATGGTTCTAAGATTCCTATTTTTTGGACCAACTAATAAGAAATGATATTCACTTTCAACAACATTCATGTTACATTGTAAACATATTCTATCACGACACCATACTACATGTATAACAATCGTCACCATCATTTAAACAATGACATCTACTTGTAAGTATGCCGCAAGCAGGTTATCACTTCAAATATACAGATTTACCGATGGTATATGGCTTATGTATGGAACTGGGACTAGCATATACTATCAGATTACTAGTAGTTATTTCAACAAGTCAAAATATTTCTACGGAACAAGTACAATGACAAAACACACGGATAATACTAGGTGCATGTTCAATGTTGCCACGTTGTGTTGAATCTGGCGGAATTTGCACAGAACATTTGCATACGCAACTCATATGCACAAAAACACATGCTGTGTCAAAAGACAAGTTTAAAGACGGAACTGTTCATCTGCACTAAGCTGCAAAAGTTGTATTAATTTACATTTATAATGAATCGCTTAACAAGAAGTGTTTGTTTATATAACACGGTCATGTGCACATTGGTATGACACATAAATACACGTGTACATTGTTTTGGTGAGTGCGCACGTGCACGGTACGAGCCAGTGTCCAGAACTTGAGGAATCTCAGTGAAATGCATGCAGAAGCAGAGACACCATGCCCAGGAACTGTTGTGTCTTGCTATTCGTACACCAAAAATGCGTGTGTCACTTGTGTAACCAATTATTTCCGAAAAGTCAAAGAAGAATGTGCGTTCAAAAATGACCCTATACTGCGCATGCGTGGGTATTTGTAAGTCGGTTTGAATGAAAGGCTGTCAGCCTTTTATTGACGACAACGATATTTTTCGATTTATCTGGGAGTTTAACTGCCTTTCAAGTCATCATACCATGAGCAATACTTTCCATCTCAGTTTGTTGTCATTAAATTTTTCCGCTATGTTTTAGTTGTGAAAATAACGAATATTTTTAGGCCGAAATCGGCAGGTTTGGCGATCTTGAATTGTGTATTTTGAGTAAGCTTGCGGGATATTTTGTAAATATTTTACATGACTTTCATTAATTGATATAGGCATTAAAATGATATGACAATTTGATTGCTGTTCGAGACGCTTCAGTTCCGGGGAATGTCCCTTTAAGTCTATGATGAAGGTGTTAGACTATGACGTGAGTAATAGACATTGGCGAGGTATGTTCGAAGATGGTCAGAACAATATGTGCACCGTTCAATCGCATGACCATCGGGACATTCTACTCATGCCAGGAGTCGGCGACGCGTTGCCCCGACAGATTAACAGCAATACGTATGTATCGGAGCAAACTTTCATTAATGAAATTAATTTTGTAACTCTGGAGTTATTTGCGAGTCTACAAACTCCTTCAATATATTTCTGTATAAATATCATAATCTTACATAATACACAATTACACAATCATTTTGAGTTACCTTGACTCAGTGACTCATAGATTTCCCCCAGAGTGGCGTACAGTTCTATACTCCTCAGTGTTGATACAGGTACCGCTATGTACCACGTGGTCTGAGATCTCATAGGATGGAGGGGGAGGTTCTCTCATTGACTCACAATATGCTGCATAGAATTAATAACTCAGGTAATTTTCCCAGGGTTGCCACGACCCCACATTGTATTGTGTGTATACGGTGCGACTATATATGTCTATCATGGGGCATCTAATGTTCGCTAGCACCGAGAAGTGTGTGAGAGTGTGCATACCTGAGCTAGGGTGTTATTGTGTCGGTTGTAAGGGTTTCTATGGTAATTCATGTTGGAGTCAATGATTGCATGTGATTAGAGATACGAAGGAACGAATGCTATTCATTACTAGGGTAAAGTTATTTTCATGTAGAAATGTGTTACCTTGGTAATAAAACTCTAAGCTCATGAATTGTAAATGTGTTGCACATTTGTAAATGAGTTCTCTAGCACTCATGATGACAGTGTCGACAGTATTTCCAAGCTTGAGGAGTTGTATGCTAAACAGACTACCAATAGTATAATAATGGCTACTCCGAGAAGTAATTAATTGTCAAACCTGTGTCAGTGCTACCCTCAATAAAGCAGTCTTCCGTCACAAGCAATTCGATGGCTTAGAATTAGAAGGTCGTAAGAGCCACTTACGACCTTTTAAGATTCATACATATTTAGAATAAGCATTTAAGATTCATACATATTTAGGATAAGCATCACAAGGCGCTTCTTATGAGCCCATTTTCATAAAAATCTGAACTTGTCATGTTGACCAAAATGAAGTTGTAAAAGTTTGTTTTACCATACGTAAAGAGTAAATATCAGACAGTTTTTCCGTGTTTTCTCAAAATATCGATGTGGTAGTTACGACCTTCTAATTCTAAGCCATCGAATTATTGTTGTCAAGTATGAATCGGTCATTCTAATAAAGGCGGTTAATACTACGAACTCGAATGGAAAATATTGAAATTTTACCACATGCCAGAAATTGACTGCTTTTTTAATACACTACAACACTACACAATACACTTCAAAATTGCCATAAATGTTTAAGAACATTCATTGCTTGACCATGTATGCACCTGGTGTATTTGATATCTACACATTGCGAACCCAGTACAATAAATTATAAAAAGACCAACCTCAATGATTAAGGACCATCATCAAGAGCCTTAAAATCATTATACTGCGTCACAAAAGGTGTTGTGTGTAAGTGGTGCTAAGGAAAGGTTTTACTCGGGGATGTTAACCATTTGTTAGAATTTCTAAACCCGATTTTTGAAAACTTTTACGAGAAGGGTTTTATGTACGAGGGGCGTTAAAAAAGTTAAGTTACCAATTGTCTAGGGCTCTTTTCAGCTGTTAGGCCGCTCAAGCACCCATAGACATTTCAACTTCCCCTGGTCATTGGGCAACATATGGAAACCTACACTCGTGTCTCCCTAGGGAGACTATTTCTCTCCTGTGGTTTGGCAGCCAGAAATAGACACTGCCCTCACAGGTACCATTTTACACCTTGGTGGAGTGGAGCATGTGGGTCTTGCTCAGAGAAATTAACCAGTGGTCCAGAGGGGGACGATCCCGGGACCTCTCGATCCCACAGCGCGTGCCATACCTCTAGGCCACCGCTCCCAATTTACATTTTGTATTAAAGCAATTTTCGTCATTTATTTTTTCTGAAATTGGTTATAATTTAGAACACCAAACAGACAAAAACTGCCTGTTAACCTAAATCCATGAAACTTGATGCCCATATGAATATAATTAGTATTGTTGACTGTAACTGTATATGAGACTATGTTTAGTAGATGAAATTCTAATGCCAAATATTTCTTTTACATTTCGCATTTTTTATCTGAAATCGGTTAAACTTTAGGACATCAAAAAACTGCCTGTTAACAAAAAGCATTGAAACTTTACGCCCATATGAATACAATAATTATTGTTGACTGTAACAGTATATCAATAAGGAAACATATAAGCATAGATTATGTTATAAATACAGTACTAATTTTTTTATCAAAAGTGTCCTCTTACAAGTTTTGAATGGACAACAAGAAATTGTCCGAGGCGACTAAAGGTAAAATGATCTCCAGAGAGACAAAGATTATTGCAATCTACTCTGGCACAATTAATGAGCATAACATATTTTAAAGTTTAGAAAATATGACTCTAAAAAAACATAATAACCTTGGCCTAACACAACCAACAGATTAACTGTCATATAGATTGAGGAAAAATCATGAAACTGTTAATACATCACATTAAAGCTAAGATTACAAAAGGTATCCTTTGCGCATTCATGGATTAAGGCTTGATACACAAAGGTATACGTGAATCAAACGCTTGAGGGTATGTCGTACAAAATAGCACTGCTGCCATAGTAACGTCAATAATGGCTACCCGGGACAAATTTGACGTCACGTCGTAGAAATCATCCAACTAACCAACAAATTGACTCCAACCAAACAGCTACCAATGAGCTACGTCTTAAAATTACTGCATGTAACATTTGCGAAGGGCTGTATAATATCATTTTGATCAATTTATGATATAGTTTAAATAGTGCCACTGTTGTGTCAGGTTTATTTGTCGCCGTATTAGAATCGCCCGCCAAATGTCAGTAAATCATTGGAGTTTGACCAGTTGTTGTCTTTTGTCAGGACAATTAAGACTTTAAACAGTAGATTTTATAGCCACTGCCTGTTAAGAGCGTTGCACGTCACTGGGTAGGATGTATGGATAATATGAACGCTTCCAGGCTGCCAGTGGTACTGATGCAGATGATCAAAGGAGGGTAGGACCAGTTGTGAATTAGACGCTAGACGTTGCATTGGACGTTTCTGCTTGATTTTGTAACACTTTCGAATGCTTTGCATAGGTACCATGGAAGAGCGTATCTTGAAACGAGACATCTTTGAGAATATAAAGCATTGTGGTTGTTGTAACAGGTGAATTTTGTGTGCCATTTGACTGACTGAGTGAGATTTAGTCAGAACACGCTAATAACGTACGGTCAGAGATAACGTTGCCCCGGGTAGCCATTACTGGCGTTACTATGGCAGCCGTGCCATTTTGTACGACGTTTACTCGTGCGTTCGATTCATTGTACACTTTGTATTATGAATTGTTCTATTTAAATGCAAAGTTTGAAGTAATTTGGCCATAACATTAATATTATAAAGCACTTTTCCTGGAACTTTTGAAACGCCCTACGTATGTAGGCTATTCTGGTCACCTCGATCTATATATGCATTATTTACCGGATACAAACGGCAATGGCCGAAATTACACTTAGAACAAGACAAAATATCTAAGCTCCGACGATTTATGCGTGCATACGTACTTATGCAGGCCCTCCAATCTGCCCAAGATATTATATTATGTTCATTTTAAAATTTGAAATACAATTTAAAAGCTTTTTAATCCCTAAAATTAAAATAAGATCCAAAACAGATTTTAGTTTTGGCGAAGCAATGCCATTAAAATAAACATTATATATATATGCTCTATGGCTCATTGTTTGCAGAAACAAGAACATGCATGAGTCGTAAAATATGCACACAAATAAACTAAAAGTCGGAGAAAACATCGAAACTAAATGAAGACAATTACAACAGATTGTTACAGCATATTGTTCAGCTTTTTTCAATCATATACAGGGTGGTTCATAATTTCTGTCACATTTTTCACAAAGCGGAACAGCTTTGATATGAGTATATCGATACGATTTGCTGAAAATCATTTAACAAACACGATTCCCTGATATGCAGATATGTTTAGTTTATTATAATCAGGAAAATTTCTTTGCGATGTCATGATGGTTAGTGTTCAAAAACGGTTTTCAAAATAGTACTACTAAAATTAAAGCTGTTTTCAATGAAGCTTACTTTGAAAGTGACGTCTGGCAAACTGCACATCATTTTCTAAAATCTGTAATGGCGTCATGATGTCAACATCATGAATGTAGACCTGTGCTGTTTACATTCGATAAAATTGTATCAGATAACACCAATCAATATTAGTGTGATACATACATTTGATCTTGTACAGGAACGAATCATGCGCATACTATATTACAATACCAGTAATTTGAAACTGTAACATATATTATGCATCACCCTGTATAAATGAGTATATGCCGCTCGTTCTCGCAACTATGTTGCAGAATTCCGTCAAATAACCAATGTCAATTTCCCAATAGCCAAGGATGTCAATTTCCAAATAGCCAAGGATGTCAATTTCCCAATAGCCAAGGATGTTAATTTCCAAATAACCAAGGATGTTTATTTCCAAATAGCCAAGGAGCTCAAATTCCAGATAGCCAAGGATGTCAATTTCCAAATAGCCGAGGATGTCAATTTCCAAATAGCCGAGGATGTCAATTTCCAAAATAGCCAAGGATGTCAATTTCCAAATAGCCAAGGATGTCAATTTCCCAATAGCCAAGGATGTCAATTTCCAAATAGCCAAGGAGGTCAATTTCCAAATAGACAAGGTCAATTTCCAAATCGCCAAGGATGTCAATTTCCCAATAGCCAAGGATGTCAATTTCCAAATAGCCAACGTCAATTCCAAAATAGCCAAGGCCAATTTCCAAATAGCCAAGGATGTCAATTTCCAAATAGCCAAGGAGGTCAATTCCAAATAGCCAACGTCAACTTCCAAATAGTCAAGGATGTCAATTTCCCAATAGCCAAGGAGGTCAATTCCAAAAAGCCAAGGATGTCAATTTCCAAATAGCCAAGGAGGTCAATTCCAAAAAGCCAAGGAGGTCAATTCCAAAAAGCCAAGGATGTCAATTTCCAAATAACCAAGGTCAATTTCCAAATAGCCAAGGAAACAGATAGACCTAACAAAGATATAAGGTTGAAAATATGTAGCAACACATTGTTTTGTACCTGTAGTTTCAGATATAAGTCACACAGTGATTTACACGAATGGGTGTTGCCACAATTAAACAACATTAACAAACAAAAAACCACCGACACTAAGTGACAATTGAACGTACTTGAAACATTACGAGACGAATATGCTTGTCTTATGGAAGATTTGCGCAGAGGATGGGGCAAATGATTCATTGAATGCATGGCTCCCCACCGGGTATTTCATTTAAGATAATGACATTACAAAAGACCAAAATATGCGTCTGACAAAATCCTTAATTAATAAATGGCCCGTAAAACCGACTGTTAGACGTAAACGCATACTCTGAGAATTCAGTTTTATTAGAAAATGACATAAAACTTAAGATTTTTGCCAAAATCCTAATTCTAGATGTATCACTTGTTGTTTTGTATGTTATGCGAGGAAGGTGATTTAGGGAGGCTCAGCATACTTGAATAGAACTAAAACACACGAGAGTACCTGGGACTGAGACAGGTAGAGATGTGGGGCTACTACTGAGCTAGCTGACATGTGGCATGGATTGAGAGAAAAAAATACGCTAGATTGAACACGCTTCATTTTCACAATGACTAAAAGGTGTTGCATCTGAGTAGGTACAGGCTATTTTTTGGCATATTTGAGTTATAACATAAGATTGTAGATCTGACTTAATTTTATGCCAATAATAGTGAAATTATTTAATTAATTTTATAGATCTATACGTGTGCTTTTGTTGTTACCTGCATCATTTGTTTATTGATTTATTATAATCTGCAACATTCACGACGTTACATGTGCGCTATGTGTCATTTCATTTTGGTTTTATGGTCATAGTTTATGAAAAGTAAAGTGTTTGTGAACATCACTTCTTCACATATTGGAATAAAACTGAAATGCACTTGGCGGATGTTGGAGATACTTTTTTGTTTGAATAAGACGTTGTAAATTACGTAAAATCGCTGGATTTATGGAAAATTGTGATTTGAGCTAAAACGAGTTTTACTGCATAGCAACAAAATAGTGTAAGCTCTTGATTATTCTGTAATAAGGCGGATTTTACGAAACTCGGGAATAGAAAATGAAGGACTCAACTTCTTCGTGATGTTGTAAATGTTATGGATATTTGCTTGGTAAGCTTAATTTATTTGACAGTATTAAAGATATATTTATGTGTTTACCTATTCTAATTGTTATATGTGTAGCGGCATTTGAATCAAATTCAAACTTCTCAAATTGCTTATTGTATATATGTCATATACTTTGTTGTTAATACAATAACAGTGTTGAAAGGGTTATAATTCATTCATGTGCGTTGATCGGTCCGGCGGTCATGCCAATCGTTGATGTGTAAACGTTTAATGATTAGGTTGGTCAGCATTGTTGGGGTCAGTTGGACCAAGGTCAATATAACGGCTGATGCTGGGGAGAAATGTGCGTAAGTTTTATTAATGGAAGAAAATGTAAAGCTTACAAACCAAAATTAATTGGAAGGGACCGTTAAGTACCAAAACTGGAAATAACTAAAACATTTAAATATAGTAAAATCATTTTATACGTCTTCGGTCACACTTTTCCTCATTTTGATTGGTTTCATAAAATACTAACATAATAATTCATAAGATGACCACTACAAGAACTAGCCATTCTAACCTCTATAGGGTTATTATAATTTGCAATTAGAGTACAGAAATACGAATACATTTATTGTCGAGTCTTGAATAATTAACTGTTAATCTACCCGGATGCCGTCAGTTTGTGGAACTGTAGAGAATATTTCTTCTGACTCTATGACAACTAATCTTATATGCTTGAGATGCTGATAACGTTGGCATATGCTTGTTCATGTTGTATCATACCCGGGTGTTGATTCAATGCAAGCTTTCTGACAAATTTCCCCTCCGTGAAACTTGATCACGTGAACTTACGAGCGTTTATAATGGACACGCGCTTGTTCTGATACATTAATTATTTCAACATTTAATTATAACGCTAAACATCGGCCCTACTCACAAGGTACTTCGTCAGATGTAAATAAACGAGATACACTGAATTAATACCCATGATTTCATTCCAACTTTCTTTTGTTCTTAAAGTTCCTGTAACTAATTATTTCCCATTATCATCGGAAGCAGACGAAGACTTGCACTCGGTTATTTCCGACAGTTTCCGTTGCTTTACGGATTTTACCGAATATACATTCGTATTCCATTTTGTTATTCAGTGAATACCTTTGGCAGACGACAGAAGCGTGCAGAGCGAAGGCGGGCACGTGGATATCGCTCGGTATCACTTAATGTCTTTCATTCCTGGTTATCATTTGTTTCGTATAAACATGCACTTCACATAATGTCAAATTTACCGATTATGTAACGTATGAGAATAACCTAAACGTCTCCAACCGTGATCAGCATGTAGAATGTAAAACTTGCTACATGCCTTAAAAACTTATTACATGCAATAAACAGGTAGCTACGCGCCTGATTTTACGGTTTGTGAACGTAGTAAGAAAGGTATAAACATTACCAGAGACTTGGTAAAGAGGGTCTTTGTCAAATAGGGCATTTGTATCATTGGTCTTATTGTAAGATAGGACCCTTGTAGCATACATCTTATTGTCGGATAGGATATTTGTAGCATAGGCCTTATTGTCAGATAGGACCTTTGTAGCATACATCTTATTGTCAGATAAGACCTTTGTAGCATATATCTTATTGTCAGATAGAACCTTTGTAACATTCGTCATATTGTCAGATAGGGCATTTGTAACATTGGTCATATTGTCAGATAGGGCCTTTGTAACATATGTCTTATTGCCACATAGGGCCTTTGTAACATATGTCTTATTGTCAGTTAGGGCCTTTATAACATATGTCTTATTGTCAGTTAGGGCCTTTATAACATATGTCTTATTGTCAGATAGGGCCGTTGTAACATATGTCTTATTGTCAGATAGGGGCTTGTAATATATGTCTTATTGTCAGATAGGACATTTGTAGCATAGGTCTTATTGTCAGATAGGGCATTTGTAGCATAGATCTTATTGTCAGATAGGGCATTTGTAGCATAGATGTTATTGTCAGATAGGGCCTTTATAACATATGTCTTATTGTCAGATAGGGCCGTTGTAACATATGTCTTATTGTCAGATAGGGGCTAGTAATATATGTCTTTTTGTCAGATAGGACATTTGTAGCATACATCTAATTGTCAGATAGGGCCTTCGTAGCATACATCTTATTGCCACATAGGGCCTTTGTAACATATGTCTTATTGTCAGATAGGGGCTTGTAATATATGTCTTATTGTCAGATAGGACACTTGTAGCGTACGTCTTATTGTCAGATAGGACCTTTGTAGCATACGTCTTATTGTAAGATAGGACCTTTGTAGCATACGTCTTATTGTAAGATAGGACCTTTGTAGCATAGGTCTCTTATTGTAAGATAGGGCATTTGTAGCATAGGTCTTATTGTAAGAAAGGACATTTGTAACATTGGTCTTATTGTCAGATAGGACATTTGTAGCATACGTCTCATTGTCAGATAGGGCCATTGTAGCATAGGTCTTATTGTCAGATAGGACATTTGTAGCATAGGTCTTATTGTAAGATAGGACATTTGTAGCACAGGTCTTATTGTCAGATAGGACATTTGTAGCATACGTCTTATTGCCAGATAGGGCCATTGTAGCATAGGTCTTATTGTAAGATAGGACATTTGTAGCATAGGTCTTATTGTCCGATAGGACATTTGTAGCATACGTCTTATTGTCAGATAGGACATTTGTAGCATAGGTCTTATTGTCAGATAGGACATTTGTAGCATAGGTCTTATTGTAAGATAGGACATTTGTAGCATAGGTCTTATTGTCAGATAGGATATTTGTAGCATAGGTCTTATTGTCAGATAGGACATTTGTAGCATAGGTCTTATTGTAAGATAGGACATTTGTAGCATAGGTCTTATTGTAAGATAGGACATTTGTAGCATAGGTCTTATTGTCAGATAGGACATTTGTAGCATAGGTCTTATTGTAAGATAGGACATTTGTAGCATAGGTCTTATTGTCAGATAGGACATTTGTAGCATAGGTCTTATTGTAAGATAGGACATTTGTAGCATAGGTCTTATTGTCAGATAGGACATTTGTAGCATAGGTCTTATTGTCAGATAGGCCAGTTGTAGCATAGGTCTTATTGTCAGATAGGGCATTTGTAACATACGTCTTATTGTCAGATAGGACCTTTAAGCATACTAGTATATCTTATTGTAAGATAGGGCCTTTATAGCATAGGTCTTATTGTCAGATAGGATATCTGTCAGAATGAAGCGTTGTAACAGAGGACTTTGTCAGGAAGGAGCATTGTCAGAGAGAGCTTTGTGGGAAAACGTCTTTGTCAAAGAGATGCTTTGTGTGAAAATGTCTTTGTCAAAGAGATGCTTTGTGTGAAAATGTCTTTGTCAAAGAGATGCTTTGTGGGAAAATGTCTTTGTCAAAGAGATGCTTTGTGGGAAAATATCTTTGTCAAAGTGATGCTTTGTAGGAAAATGTCTTTGTCAAAGTGATGCTTAGTAGGAAAATGTCTTTGTCAAAGTGATGCTTTGTAGGAAAATGTCTTTGTCAAAGAGATGCTTTGTGGGAAAATGTCTTTGTCAAAGAGATGCTTTGTGGGAAAACGTCTTTGTCAAAGAGATGCTTTGTGTGAAAATGTCTTTGTCAAAGTGATGCTTTGTAGGAAATTGTCTTTGTCAAAGAGATGCTTTGTGGGAAAATGTCTTTGTCAAAGAGATGCTTGGTGGGAAAATGTCTTTGTCAAAGAGATGCTTTGTAGGAAAATGTCTTTGTCAAAGTGATGCTTTGTAGGAAAATGTCTTTGCCAAAGTGATGCTTTGTAGGAAAATGTCTTTGTCAAAGAGATGCTTTGTAGGAAAATGTCTTTGTCAAAGTGATGCTTTGTGGGAAAATGTCTTTGTCAAAGTGATGCTTTGTAGGAAAATGTTTTTGTCAAAGAGATTCTTTGTAGGAAAATGTCTTTGTCATAGAGATTCTTTGTGGGAAAATGTCTTTGTCATAGAGATTCTTTGTGGGAAAATGTTTTTGTCAAAGAGATGCTTTGTAGGAAAATGTCTTTGTCATAGAGATTCTTTGTGGGAAAATGTCTTTGTCAAAGAGATGCTTTGTCAAAACTAATGTTTGTAAGAAAGTGACTTTGTCATTGAAGGGCTTTGTCAAAATAGCGTTTTGTTATAGAGGGACCTTTTCTGAAACACTTGTAGGGACTCTTCAGATAAGGACATTGTCAGACAAGGGCTTTATCGTGTATCTTATTTGAGAGGCAGGTAGACTCTTTGTCAGGCAGGGACTTTGCCTGGTAGATGGTTAGCTAAGAATAGTTTTATCAGATTAAGCTTTGGAGATTATAGTCAGGTAGGGGCTTTGTCCGGCAATGGTTCTGTCCGGTATGGACTAGTCAGGTTAAGATATTGACTGAGAGGGTCTTTTACAGTTAGTGACTTTGTGAGGAAGGGACTTTGTAAGGTAGAAATTTTGAGAGAAACAACTAAGTAGAAACTTTGTAAGGTAATAAGTTTATCAGGTAGTGAGTTGGACTTAACTGAAAGGTCGATTAGTTAGGAAGACAAAAAGTCGATGAAAACAGGCCAAAAGCAGATGGATTTCTCATTGTCACTGCTATCAGAAATAAACCCAACGTTCAATTTGACGGAACTAATGACACATATAATATACATGTATATAAAATTATGAGCATGAACCAATACACGGCACAAGATCGTGTTCCACTGGAATAATATCCAAAACCAATATCTAGCTTTTTAAAAAGCTGACATTGTAAAATATTATTATAGGTGCAATATACTAGTAACTCAGCAGCGGACCGTGAGATAACTAATGGACATCCGTCATATTATGTGTCTGGTATTTTTTAATATTTGAATATACGACTTTAAAATCACAAGATATTGTATAAAAAAACTATGTTTTTTTATATGTGAAGCAAAGGTCGAGTGGAATAAAACCAGCGTCTGGTTCTTGATAAAACTATCATAATACAATGCAATAAAGTAAATATATCTTTTCGTCTGTGATATTTGAGATATTTTGTTTTATAACACATAGCCAACACCACAAGGGGTGAGCGATGTTTAGTAAATAAATACAGGGCAGCTTCTGAAAAACAAACACTTAAAGATAACCCAGATTTTGGCTGTAAAGGAAAGCTTATCAACTCAGTCATAGTTATTGAAAACATGTTCGCCAATTTAGTTTCGTGTATCATAAATGCATGGTTCTAAAGCATTTAAAATGGGTGAGGTCGATGTTCGACTCTAGCGCAATAATGACCCTTGTGCTGAAGGAGATGTTACCAGCTCTTATGACGTTTTAAGCAAGACTTTTGTGTTTATTATTAATCTAAACTAACGACGTGCAAATGTACAGGTGCCTTTTATTACAATTTAATTGCAATATTACATGCTTAATTAGACACCCTCCATGTAGTATAATTATATTAGTTTGACATAAGTATTATGTTACTAAACGACCGAATAGTACATAATGTTACTCATTGCTCAGTAAGAACTAACGCTAACAGTTTGTATAAAATTTATTGTCAATTACGATCGGCTTGGAACCCACCAACCTTATAAATCTGAAGAAGTACAATTATTTAGATCAGAAAGAAATATACTATGTCTTACTATAACAACCTGGCCATGGAACTCATAAATACAACTAATAGTTTTGCACGCATATTCTTGCTTCACAAACGCTTTCAAGAAGTATCAACATATTGGCAAAAACTCTTCCATACTACCCTCTTCAATAATCAATTGACTTACTTTGTTATATGGTTCACAAGAACAGTTTCCTTTGCGACACTGTTTGATAATGAAAGATTTATTCCTCTTATTTTTACATGATTCAAATAGGCTACAAATGAAATGTTTCAGTAATTTTGATAAAATATCTGGTAAAACTTACCTGGTAAAAAGGTACCGAGATCCCAAATTATATTATCATGTCTATATGTATGTACAAATTACTTTTTGTCAACAATAATAAGCAAATACGCTATTTGGCATTAATTTCGGATGTACATTGTACACATGCCTGTATAGTTTTGTACCATTCCAGTCTTTTTGTGTTGAAAACCTTCGTCTGTGGACTTCACACTATCAAGCCGAGCAATCTCTCCTCTGGTGAAAAATGCAAATTGTAGCAGTCTTATCATAATTGACTATATTATTTATGTTAATTTTCATTTTCCTTCTATGCTTGCTCAATAATCTTATATGTAGCTTTACCAGCGTATTAGACTATATGATACTGATTGGTTAAAGGGACCAAATCAGAAGCGACTTTAAACAAAAATTATTTACAGCGTGTACTTTTCCTTATACATTTTTGTAATTATACCGAAGTACTCGTATGTACTTAGTTCAAGTGTTTTATGACAGAACCTATTGTGATTTTTTTATTTTCAGATGCAAGTGGCTCGTACATAGGACCAGACTAGTTCTATAATACTAGTCAGCGGTGCATCATGGGTAACGGACTGTGCGTGGAAACCTCCAGTTCATGGACCGTATTTGACTGGTTTGTATTTTCATCTAGAGTCAAAATTGATGTAATTTTAGATAATCTCATCCCGTAAAAATGACATAATATTATCAATGTTAACTGAAAGATGAACATTATTATGTCAATGCAGAACTTTTGTATGATTTTGTTTGTGTTTGTTTGATGAAGTTCTACCGGAAGTGGCAAACCTTTTCCCCTCAGTTTTTGTTGTAAATTACTAAACCGAAACAAACGTTCAGTAATTTCGATTCCTTCGTCATCTTGACAATATGGGGTGTGTGTATGTGCTATTCTTGGTTCGTACATGTCTGTATTGGGTTTGTTGCGATAACTTCGAATTCTAAGACGTATTATAGTAACCTGCTGGAGGATGGTGGTAGCGGTCTTCTTCTTTCCGGCTTCATCAAAAGCCTTTTTGCAGTTTGTTTTCCATGGCAACTGTATTTCACGTTGTTCCCCTCAAATTTTGGCCATCTGATATGATGTTGTAATAAAAAACTAATAATATTAACAAGGATGATAATAGAGTGCTGATATCCACTATAATACTATAATTTCTCCCTGCATCGTCACCCGTTGATTGCTCAGAAAGTCTGGGCAGGTTGTTGTTTTGCAAGGCCTGAAGAACAAACACCGTAGTGTTTCACGTACATGCTGCTTCATTTTAAACGATTAATGTGGGGAACAGTGACCTAGAGGTAGGACACGCGCTTCTGGATCGAGAGGTCCCGCGTTCGACTCCCTCTGGACCACTGGTTAATTTCTCTGAGCAAGATCCACATGCTCCACTCCACCATGGTGTAAAATGGTACCTGTGAGGGCAGTGTCTATTCCTGGGCGCCGCAGATCGATGTTGGCTGCCACACCACAGGAGAGAAATAGACGAGTGTAGATTCCATAGGTAGCCCAATGACCAGGGGAAGTTGAAATGTCAAAGGATTCTTGAGCGGCCTAATAGCTGAAAAGAACCCTACAAAATTGGTGACAACTTAACTTAACTTTAAAACTGCCAAGATGTTCTTTCTGCGAACAAGAAAGGTTGAATAGGATTTTTTCTCAATATCTTGTTTGGGTTAGATTGTACGGCTTCTGTTATTCTACACAGGTCTATGATTCTGAACACTGTTGAGGCTGGTTGTTCTCCTGTTATTCTACGCAGGTCTATGATTCTGAACACTCCCGAGGCTGGTTGCACATGTTATCCTGTTATTCTATATAGGTCTTTGATTCTGAACACTACCGAGGTTGGTAGTTCTCCTGTTATTCTACGCAGGTCTTTGATTCTAAACACTGTCGAGGCTGGTTGTTCTCCTGTTATTCTACGCATGTCTTTGATTCTGAACACTGTCAAGGCTGGTTGTTCTCCTGAACACTGTCGAGGCTGGTTGTTATCCTGTTATTCTATATAGGTATTTGATTCTGAACACTACCGAGGCTGGTTGTTCTCCTGTTATTCTATATAGGTCTTTGATTCTGAACACTGTCGAGGCTGGTTGTTCTCCTGTTATTCTATATAGGTCTTTGATTCTGAACACTGTCGAGGCTGGTTGTTCTCCTGTTATTCTATATAGGTCTTTGATTCTGAACACTACCGAGGCTGGTTGTTCTCCTGTTATTCTATATAGGTCTTTGATTCTGAACACTGTCGAGGCTGGTTGTTCTCCTGTTATTCTACGCAGGTCTTTGATTCTGAACACTGTCGAGGCTGGTTGTTCTCCTGTTATTCTACGCAGGTCTTTGATTCTGAACACTGTCGAGGCTGGTTGTTCTCCTGTTATTCTATACAGGTCTTTGATTCTGAACACTGTCGAGGCTGGTTGTTCTCCTGTTATTCTACGCAGGTCTATGATTCTGAACACTACCGAGACTGGTTGTTCTCCTGTTATTCTACGCAGGTCTATGATTCTGAACACTACCGAGGCTGGTTGTTCTCCTGTTATTCTACGCAGGTCTATGATTCTGAACACTACCGAGGCTGGTTGTTCCCCTGTTATTCTACGCGGGACAATGAGTCTGAACACTACCGAGGCTGGTTGTTCTCCTGTTATTCTACGCATGTCTTTGATTCTGAACACTGTCGAGGCTGGTTGTTCTCCTGTTATTCTACGCAGGTCTTTGATTCTGAACACTGTCGAAGCTGGTTGTTCTCCTGTTATTCTACGCAGGTCTTTGATTCTGAACACTGTCGAGGCTGGTTGTTCTCCTGTTATTCTACGCAGGTCTTTGATTCTGAACACTGTCAAGGCTGGTTGTTCTCCTGATATTCTATACAGGTCTTTGATTCTGAACACTGTCGAGGCTGGTTGTTCTCCTGTTATTCTACGCAGGTCTATGATTCTGAACACTGTCGAGGCTGGTTGTTCTCCTGTTATTCTACGTAGTTCTATGATTCTGAACACTACCGAGGCTGGTTGTTCTCCTGTTATTCTACGCAGGTCTTTGATTCTGAACACTGTCGAGGCTGGTTGTTCTCCTGTTATTCTACGCAGGTCTTTGATTCTGAACACTGTCGAGGCTGGTTGTTCTCCTGTTATTCTACGCAGGTCTATGATTCTGAACACTGTCGAGGCTGGTTGTTCTCCTGTTATTCTACGCAGGTCTTTGATTCTGAACACTGTCGAGGCTGGTTGTTCTCCTGTTATTCTACGCAGGTCTTTGATTCTGAACACGTACTGTCGAGGCTGGTTGTTCTCCTGTTATTCTACGCAGGTCTATGATTCTGAACACTACCGAGGCTGGTTGTTCTCCTGTTATTCTACGCAGGTCTATGATTCTGAACACTACCGAGGCTGGTTGTTCCCCTGTTATTCTACGCGGGACAATGAGTCTGAACACTACCGAGGCTGGTTGTTCTCCTGTTATTCTACGTGGGACACTGAGTCTGAACACTACCGAGGCTGGTTGTTTTCCTGTTATTCTACGCGGGACAATGAGTCTGAACACTACCGAGGCTGGTTGTTCCCCTGTTATTCTACGCAGGTATTTGATTCTGAACACTACCGAGGCTGGTTGTTCTCCTGTTATTCTACACATGTCTATGATTCTGAACACTGTCGAGGCTGGTTGTTCTCCTGTTATTCTACGCAGGTCTTTGATTCTGAACACTGTCGAGGCTGGTTGTTCTCCTGTTATTCTACGCAGGTCTTTGATTCTGAACACTGTCGAGGCTGGTTGTTCTCCTGTTATTCCACGCAGGTCTTTGATTCTGAACACTGTCGAGGCTGGTTCTTCTCCTGTTATTCTACGTAGGTCTATGATTTTTAACACTGTCGAGGCTGGTTGTTCTCCTGTTATTCTATACAGGTCTTTGATTCTGAAGACTACCGAGACTGGTTGTTCTCCTGATATTCTATACAGGTCTATGATTCTGAACACTGTCGAGGCTGGTTGTTCTCCTGATATTCTACGCAGGTCTTTGATTCTGAACGCTACCGAGGCTGGTTGTTCTCCTGTTATTCTACGTAGGTCTATGATTCTGAACACTGTCGAGGCTGGTTGTTCTCCTGATATTCTACGCAGGTCTTTGATTCTAAACACTACCGAGGCTGGTTGTTCTCCTGTTATTCTACGTAGTTCTATGATTCTGAACACTGTCGAGGCTGGTTGTTCTCCTGTTCCTCTACGCAGGTCTTTGATTCTGAACACTGTCGAGGCTGGTTGTTCTCCTGTTCCTCTACGCAGGTCTATGATTCTGAACACTGTCGAGGCTGGTTGTTCTCCTGTTCCTCTACGCAGGTCTTTGATTCTGAACACTGTCGAGGCTGGTTGTTCTCCTGATATTCTACGCAGGTCTTTGATTCTAAACACTACCGAGGCTGGTTGTTCTCCTGTTATTCTACGCAGGTCTTTGATTCTAAACACTACCGAGGCTGGTTGTTCTCCTGTTATTCTACGTAGTTCTATGATTCTGAACACTGTCGAGGCTGGTTGTTCTCCTGTTCCTCTACGCAGGTCTTTGATTCTGAACACTGTCGAGGCTGGTTGTTCTCCTGTTCCTCTACGCAGGTCTATGATTCTGAACACTGTCGAGGCTGGTTGTTCTCCTGTTCCTCTACGCAGGTCTATGATTCTGAACACTACCGAGGCTGGTTGTTCTCCTGTTATTCTACGTAGTTCTATGATTCTGAACACTGTCGAGGCTGGTTGTTCTCCTGTTCCTCTACGCAGGTCTTTGATTCTGAACACTCACGGTGGGGAATCACGTGGTTTCGATGGTAGGAGCCACCACAAAAATGGCGGCCAAATAGCGTCGACTTAACCCATATTTTGAGGTAAATATATAACATCGAGACTCGTTTCTTTATGGACACCCCGGCCAGCACGCAATGGCTTCTCCACTGAATCTTTTGGTACCTTACTTTCCACGATTGATCCCGTAGTTTCCTCAAACACTTCGATATTGTTTCGTAAATAACAAAACCCTAGCGGGGTAGACCTCACGATAATGACGATTTTGACCATAATATGACCATAATATGACCATAATATGACCATAATTTTTATTATCTCCTTCATATCACCCGTATTTCATGCGATTACAAAGTGCGAACATTTTCCAACAAAATTACAACCAGAATGTCATATACTTCGGTTTTTTGAAAAATAAAACAGTCAATTTGCATGAAAGATAGGATCCACGCTAAGGGTAGGACGCACGATTGAACCTGGGCAGTGCACATTCATCAGTGCGGTCGGCAGTTTTCAACGGTTTTATCGATCGACATTTGCGGAACGGGCACATAGTGTTCATTTATACAGGAAGCTATATAAGTATCAGTATATCAGTATATACGGTCCATGTACAAGTGCATGTACGTAATTAGTATGCTTTCTGGCATATTTTGTTTATAATTGAATTTTATAAGCTCACACAACACAGTTGTAGTGTGTATATTGTCTGTCCTTCAGTCAGTCTGTTCGAAAGACGAATTCTAGTGAACACAACTCGACCTACAGTAACTGTTGTTGCCGGAGTTTCCCAAAACTTTCTCTTGACATTTAGAAATAATAAGTGATGGATTGATTTTGCAAATTTAATGCTATGTGGTCCTTTGTCAACGGGGTATGTTAGTCTGACATCTATTTTTTTAAACAAATGATGTTGATGCATAAACAATACACGTTAAGTTAAGTTACCATTTTTCTAGGGCTCTTTTCAGCTGTCAGGCCGCCCAAGCACCCTTTGACAATTCAATTTCCCCTGGTCATTGGGCTACATAAGGAAACCTACACTCGTGTCTCCCTGGGGAGACTATTTCTCTCCTGTGGTGTGGCAGCCAACATCGATCTGCGGCGCCCAGGAATAGACACTGCCCTTACAAGTACCATTTTACACCATGGTGGAGTGAAGCATGTGGGTCTTGCTCAGAGAAATTAACCAGTGGTCCAGAGGGGGGTCGAACCCGGGACCTCTCGATCCCGAAGCGCGCGCCCTACCACTAGGCCACCGCTCCCCACATAATTCGTGTATGTGTGTCGATCAATGTGTTGCAGAAATATGCTTCTAATGATAGTACTGTTTGGTGTTGTTAATAAGCCCGTGTGAAATAGCTTGACTCTCCAGTTAATCGTATATGAATCGGTTATATTTTAACACATATTGTCTAATATTCTATGTAATATGTCATCACGTTGATTTTTTTTCTTTCACTTCTTTCAGAGCAATGCGTTGAAAAACACCCACAAAGTTTCAGAAACAGCAATATTTTACTACCTAATAAGACCATGAACATTGACAAGTTATAGAGCTCCCTAAATGGCAGCATCCATATTTGATCTATTTTTACTTTCATCCTTTGAATAATCATCTCCGCAAGTTGCCAATTTAGTAGTTTGTGTGGTGAACAAAATAAATACCCCGTTGTTTACCATCTGAAATCGACGGTTCGTTCCGAGGACAGTTCGTAAATTTCCATTATAAATCGAGGACGCATAATTTTATATTGAAGACCAATTTATGCGAGTATACGTGGGTGAATAAAAAAGTTCGTAGAATTTTGCCATTATTTTTAGAGTTATCGTCGTCATATCATGGGCGTAGGAGCAGGGGGGGCCAGGGGGGGCCAGGCCCCCCCAATGTCTGGACCGGGAGGGCCAACATATCATTTGGCCCCCCCAATAATTCAGACGAAAAATTATAATTCACGACCTAATATATCTCGTTATAGGCAATTTGCCTTCAGTTCTTGGTTAAAACGTATCAATTTTTTTTGGCTCGCTTCGCTCGCATAATAAGTTCTTTATATTCAAATACCTATTCACCCATTGTTTGCAAAAATACACTTGTGCCATAAATAGTACTCTTAATGCCCCCAACCCTCCTATATGACTTTGGGACGTTGCCAATTATATATAAAGCCTTTGAAACAAACGTTTTCACCTTTAAAATTTAAATTTGATGCAAACACTTAATTGTGTTTTTGTAAGAACTTAAATTCCCTGCATTAAGGTCCCTTTTGAATGCAAAATAAGGTATATCAGAACGCCTAGAATGCATTAGATTTATCCATAGTTTAGAAAAATTTCCGGAGGGCTACACCCCCGGACCCGTGTATACTTCAACGGATTAACTTCCAGTTAAGACGTAATTACTTAATCAAATGACCCCAGAACCCTAAACCCACAGTAAGTATATAGATATAGGAGTGTTTTGACGTTTGCGTTTAGAATAGTTTTGTGCAAAGATTGCGTGTTGACAAATTGACCTAATAAAGTTACTTTGCGAGCGTAGCGAGCAAAAAAATTTTTTTACCCCAAGTTGCCAAATGTTTGGCCCCCCCAATGTTGAAGACGCTCCTACGCCCATGCATATTTATGATGAATGAATACCTTGGTATTTTCTTTACATACAAAGATTTGTAGCTACCTGATTGTAACAGTTTTAAAATTATTTATATCTAAAATAAGGGCGATTACGTATACCGGAGCACACGGATAATTTGAAACACATTTTATTAAATTTTCTAAAATTTCTCCATTGTAGGACCTCCAAAAACCGTCAAAATGTTATGTCTGATTGCATGATGTCATTTATAAAGTCTGTTAAAATTTCAGACGTCATCTCCGATAAATAATGCTTTAATCCACATTAATATAATCGCACTATATAGAAATACCCGTGTAAAACGGGTCTACCGGAATTTACGGAACCACGGGTGGCTATCAAAATCTGCGTGAAACTGGGATATACGTACGGCATCAAAGCCAATACATGGTTTGAAACGTGCAGGTATATATCCTGAAATAAATAGACATCGATTTATAAATTGAATTAGGGCGGCGGATTTTGACAACCAAATAAAATACATCCGATATTGGTGACGTTGGTTCGCAACGTCGTCGAAAAGGATCAGCGCTATATAATAGCGGATATAGCAAAACACTTACTATAGATTAATCTTATGGGACAACGTACATGATATTAAACAAACAATTGAAAATGCAGGAACTATTATTTCGATGGTTATCCAAAAATACCTACATATTAGTCACTCGAGAAGCGAAAATGAGTCAAAACGTTCACGTAAGTATTGACAAACATGGCGTAAGTTTGACGTCGTTCATCATATGACGCTGACGTGCTCCGGTATGCTGTCACAGCATGTGTGTGTTTCAATGTAAAAATCATGTAGTTTTGACTAATTCATTGAAATTTGACAAATTTATTTGTTATACTTATGATCATGTTATATTTCAATTTGAAAGCATTGGAAGATGTGGTTTGTGAGTTATGATATTTTTCTACGAACTTTTTGATTCACCCACGTACACGTGTAACTAAAAGCTAAATACCGTTATCCTCCGGTACCAATAATCGCCGGTATCCTATTGCACTATATTGTATGTGGTATTCTGTATACTATATCACGGGTGAATTGAAGGCTAAGTTGTTTCCATTAGGTTATAATATATGTACAGTATGAATATATTGAGACAGAATTGAAGTGTAGATGTAATAATGTTTTAGACCTGCCGTCCACTTAGACCCTGATGCTATGCGGAAGGGATGCCGATTACAGACTGCTCGTTTCGGAAAACCTTCGGGATCATTTATTAATAAAAATGGGCGGAGCTTTGTCATCGTGGTTGTTCGGCAAGTATTCGCGGATCGGTATACAAATTGTATTGTTGTGGTATACACGCAGTATGCATGCCATAGCCTATCCGAAATAGCCGAATGGTAGATCCGATCGTGCGGCAAGCCGGGTGGCGGTTAGACCTCCCGTCCACTAGACCCCGATGCTACGCGGAAGGGATGCCGGTTACAATGTGCTTGTTTCGGGAACCCTTCGGGATCATGTATCAATAACAATATGCGGAGCCGTGTCATCGTGCTTGTTCGGGAAGTACGGTATTCGCAGTTCGGGGTAAGAATGGTTGCTGTATTCATGTACACGCAGTATAAATGCCGAAGCCTATCCAAAGTAGCCGAACGTATCGCGACTAAATGCCGTCAGTTCAGGAGTAAGTCCCGAATGTTTCCCCCGACCGCGTGATATGCGGAAGGGTTTACGAATCGATGCCGATAGGTTGCCGAAAGGTTGTCTAACTCGACCTAGAGGCACACTGACGGCATCGCTTCAGCTGTCATTCGGGATATACAACTGGGATAATGTCGCGTAAATTTACGCTGGTATATTTACGCAAATTCGTAAGTTAGTTTTACTATAGATAAACCACAATCACTCGGGCGTAAATATACTTTTAACATTGGAGTAATCCATGTTATAGGGGTGTATTTACACATAAAACATACATTTAGAAATGGTTTTATCATGTAGTGCGCATAGCGCAGTTGGCTAAGCTACTATGAATACGAGTTCTTCAGAACTGAATTAATGGGTTCGATTCCCATTCTGGTATTTTGAACTTACACTGGAAATAAAAAATAGTCGGTTGAAAGCGATAACTACTGTACCACTGCACCACGCAGTCAAGTTCATAACATGATCGGCATAGTTTCCGTGTGTTTATCTCGTCACTTCGCCGTTTTCGGGAAGCGTTCGGCATCGATTCGACTTTCCATCTAGAACCATTCGGGATGGCTAATGAATTCGAAACCTCACAGAAGTCGTCCCGAAGATGCAGTGTGAACGCCGATGGTTTACTGAAACTCTCCCGAAGCACTTCCAAGCAAGACCTTCGGCGTCCATTTTTTTAAACTTTAAATCGAAGATTTTCGGTCCCGAAGTGTACCAGAGGCATCACTCTCATATTGTTATAGGTATCTAATTGGTATGATGGCATGCCGAACCATCTCGATCCGGTGAATTTCTGCTTCGAGAACCCTTCGGGGTCCTGTGTCGCCCTTTGTAACTATTCATGAGTTCTAATTGGTTGAAAAGTAACATACTCTTTAAATCCGGGATTCCGAGTGGTAAAAGTTGCTAAAAGAGAAAAGACTGAATTCTAGGCGTCAGTTATAGCAAACTATATCGCACAGCTAGCAGCAGCTTTCCACAACATTCCACCATTACAAAATTATAACTTCTCATATTCCAACTTTTAGCCGTCAAGCGGCAATGCAAAGACTATTTGGTTAAAATAATGGTACCATAAATATATAATATAATATTTCAATTATAATAAAGTATTACCAAATATCTCACAGCGAACATTGATATATCTCAAACGATAAATTACGACTGGACTAGCTGTTCAATTCCACGTATATGAATGTTCATGCTATTTGTCTAGTCCGCATCGTTATGAAATTCTTCGTGTAATACCTAATTAAATAATTATATTAATTATAATCTGACATGTTTGTAGATGAATTAGTACAGATCGAGTAGGCCGTCATGTCACGGTTACAGTCAACTAAGTGAACTGATCGGTAAGCGTTCCATGCGATCGATAGAAGCATAGAAAGCTGTCGTCTAAAGCATACTTTAAAAAATGAACATTATGTGTCCGTTCCGCATTTTCCGATCGATAGAACCGTAGAAAACTACCGACCGCAATGATGGATGCGCTCTGCTTAGGTTCAATCGTGTGTCCTACCCATAGCGTGGATCCTATCTTTCATGCAAATTGACTGTTAAATTTTTCAGTAAACCAAAATTCATGATATTCTGGTGGTAATTGTGTTGGAAAATGTTGGCGAAATGTTCGCACATTGGAATCGCTTGAAATAAGGATGATATAAAGGAGATATGGTCATAATATGGTCAAAATCGTCATTATCGTGAGGTCTACCCCGCTAGTGTTTTGTTATTTACGGAACAATATCGAAGTGTTTGAAGAAACTACGGGGTCGATCGTGGAAAGTAAGGTACCAAAAGATTCAGTGGAGAAGCCATTGCGTGCTGGCCGGGGTGTCCATAAATAAACGAGTCTCGATGTTATATATTTACCTCAAAATATGGGTTAAGTCGACGCTATTTGGCCGCCATTTTTGTGGTGGCTCCTACCATCGAAACCACGTGATTCCCCACCGTGAACACTGTCGAGGCTGGTTGTTCTCCTGTTATTCTACGCAGGTCTTTGATTTTGTTGTTTGACATAGGAATGGTAAAGTACCACGTAGTCCCTGATATATCGCGTTCTTGATAATAACCACCTTCTGACGAAACATTAATATAAAATTATGACTTGATCTTAGAAAAGTATTTAATTAGAGAACTGTATCGTATAACGGAAAAAGACTGAGCAATTTTTACACTAGTTTATGTAGCAATGTCATACTTAGGTAGAAGAAATTACTGAACTGATCCACCGTCAAATTACCACAGAAACAAAAACAGGAAAAAAACCAGGAAAAGATTACATTCTGCACTTGTAACCATCAAAACACACAATAAAGGAGACGATTTAATGTTCTATTAAGCTTTTAGTCTATGTCATCTGTTATTATGACGTTTTTAATAATATCCAGCCGTCATAAATACCTCGGGTACTTCAGACGACTTAATGGCGGCAAACTAATAGTTCTTGGTATAATGGTAAATAATGGAAATATGTAGGTTAGAGCCTCCAGTACATGGAATAGAAGATCGCATAAATCTTCCGAAATAATGTGATTTCCGCGGAAACAGTGGGACGCTACTATTTAATGTAAACTAATAAAATAACAAATTCCTAGCTCGTCGCATGATTGGTGTGTAGTGACATACCTTTGCATCGCAATATGCCACCTGCTCGTAGGTATACCTACCTATGTAAGAGGGGAAGAACAATGTTCAGCAAGACCGGGACTCGACCCGGGACTCTTCGCTTTCAATGCGAATGCTCTCCCGACTGAGCTAGCTGGCTGCTTACACAAGTTTCTCACCTATTTGTTATTAAATCCTATACACACAATTACACGGTTTAAGATGTTAATTTATTATATTTATTTCAAACACAGAAACGTACCTGCCCAAGGGATATTGATAATGGTTTAATTATATTTGCAAATAGTCGCGTAAGTTGCTCGCCGGAAAGGGCTATTGGTCGGGAATGGTTTTGACCGGGTAGGAGTCTTCGTGTGAGTTAAGGGTTTGGTCTGGGTGTGTTGGATGGGATGGTGTACGGAAGGGGTTGTCATGAGGGCTTTCGACCCAGAGAGTGTTTGCGCGGTAGATACTTTGTTCATTAGAGCTTATAACCAATACGATTCGTATGGCTTTTCCCATGGGATAGTTGACATCATCGAAAGGCTAGCCCGGGTCACGGAAACACAAATGGGCTCAGTTGTCATAGAGAAAAATAATTTTTATTGTAAACATGAACTTTTATACGTGTAACAGGTAGCTTGGTAATAATAACATGAAATAAGCGTACAAGTGTTTATAATTACCATAATTTGTATATAAATGTTTATCTCAGTGGGCGATTATCCCAGGAATTCAATGCGCATCGTAAAATCTTAACTACAAATGTTTCCTGACAATTTATGTAAATCTAACGAGAACAGTAAATATTAGGTTAATAAAGAATACATTGCCCTGTGTTTTCATTTACAGAAGACATTCATATTGTTAGAACTAAGAACATATAATGTCATTAGTACATATCGCTGGCTGAGAATGAGAAGGTCGTAACTACTTCATACGACCTTATAAAACTGATGCATATTTAAAACCAGCATCACAAGGCGCCTCTTATGAGCCTATTTGCATGAAAATCAAAACTTGCCATGTTGACCTAACTGAAGTTGAAACAGCTTGTTGTACCAAAAGAAAAGAGTAATTTTCGCACATTTTTTCTTGTTTTCTCAAAATTTTGATTTTGTACTTACGGCCTTCTGATTCTAAGCCAGTGATATGTTCACGTTTATTGATATTTACTGAGAACTTATATGTTTAACCGGAGTTTGTAGATATAAAATACAAGGAACAAACGCACGCTAATGTGTTTCTCGTGGCATAATGACAAATGTTACAGACATTATTTGAAACATTTTAATAGCAAAACAATTGAATTATATACAAGCTTTTAACCGTCAGTTTGTGTATTTGCATGTAGGTGGGTTAAATTGTTGTTTTAATTGTCTTCTCCGTTTAGTGAAAACGACCATGATTCAATTCATTGAAGGCACCGGCAAATACTTGTATCGGATCTATAAGGAGTTGCTAATTGCTTTAAATTTATATTAAACAAGTTCAGGCAATTTTATGAAGAGAGTCTTTGGCCAGCTTAATAATATTTCCTGAACGAGTTTAATATAGATATATCAATTGACAACGAGTGATATATTTTTGATATAATATGGAACCATATGAAACACTATTGTGTACGCAAAATGCACAACGTTCTATTTGAAAAACACACTCATGATGTACAACATGTATAAGGTTATGCTGCACATGTGTCGTATAAGAATATACGTATTCGCCATACCAACCTGGATAAAGGAAAGTCATATTATATAAGGTTTCAAAGTTTCAAATAACAACATGTAACTACAGTCCAGTAAGGATATGGTGACAGTGACCACATCATTTACGTGTACCCAAAATATTAAAACCATTGCTTAAATAGGTAGATTTTAGTTTGGTATTAAACTGTTGGTATAAGCTTTTATAATTATTTTTACACCGTACTAGTGGATTGTTCCACTGCGTCACTGGATTTTTATCCTAACTGGACTGTAATGCAAACATTTAACACACAATGTGATCAATCCATCATATAAGTTTACGTATTGAACAAATCGCAATTTGTTGTAAACTGTCAATATGATCACTGTCATTTGCCGATGTAAACAAAGTACTGTCAAAGTTATTCGCTGATGTAAACAAAGCACTGTCAATGTCATTTGTTGATGTAAACAAAGCACTGTCAATGACATTCGTTAATGTAAACAAAACACTGTCAATGACATTCGTTGATGCTAACAAATCACTGTCAATGCCTTTTGCTGATGTAAACAAAGCATTGTCAATGTCATTTGTTGATGTAATCAAAGCACTGTCAATGACATACCTTGATGTAAACAAAACACTGTCAATGGCTTTCGCTGATATAAACAAAACACCGTCAATGTCATTTGATGGTGTATACAAAGCACTGTCAATGTCATTTGATGGTGTATACAAAGCACTGTCAATGTCATTTGATGGTGTAAACAAAGCACTGTCGATGTCATTTGATGGTGTATACAAAGCACTGTCAATGTCATTTGATGGTGTATACAAAGCACTGTCAATGTCATTTGATGATGTATACAAAGCACTGTCAATGTCATTCGTTGATGTATACAAAGCACTGTCAATGTCATTTGATAGTGTATACAAAACACTGTCAATGTCATTCGCTGATGTAAACGAAATACTGTCAATGTCATTCGCTGATGTTAACACTGAGCACTGTCAATGTCATTCGCTGATGTAAACACTGAGCACTGTCAATGGTATTTGTTGATGTAAACACAGGACTGTCAATTGTATTTGTTGATGTAAACACAGGACTGTCAATTGTATTTGATGTTGTATACAAAGCACCGTCAATGTAATTTACTGAAGAAACCATTACATTGTCAATGCCATATACTGATATAAACAAACTCTGTCAGTATCATTCGCTGACCAAACCCTAGTTGGTGTTTATTTTCAATTTATCTCGTTAAGATATATATTATATTACCATGGCCTAATTTATTCACATGTTATGTATGTTCTGTTTCAAGGTTGGACAAAGTATTAGGATCAGTTGGCAGTTATGGAGGAATGGGCAAGAAGCGGAATGATGACGATTTTATCGACAGATTGAGTCACCATTACACAACCATGTTGCTGGTCATATTCACTATAGTGGTCAGTACGAAACAATATGTAGGGGACGCTATACAATGCTGGTGTCCGGCGCAATTCACGGAGGCGCATGTTAATTATGCAAATCAGGTAATCATAAATACAACGTTTCACATTCATTACCATAAGTGCATCCCTTTTAAAATACTACAGTCACAAAAAACTGCTAGTATGTGCATAAATGCAGTTTCCCCTGTGTATTTTGTATCAATTACAAAACAATGCTACATACTTAATGACAATGGCGATAAAATTTGCAGCCGGATCAAAAGGCAAACCGGGGCCTTTCGCTTACAAGGGGAATGCTCGGTCAACTGAGCTACATGGCCTCCTATACATTCACTGAAATCTTCACAATTGAATTATCAATATTTAGTAAAGCTAATATGTCATTGTATTTTTTTATTACAAAGTTTCAATGAAATGTAACATATAGTGAAAGTTTACAAGTTTTTTCAGAATAGGTTTTACATGTGTCACTGTAAGATTGTTTAGGTCATAAATGACCCATGAACAAACAACATAATACTAAGCAATGTAATGGTTCAAGGTGTACAATAATGAATCATATAAATTTGTAATATTTCAACTATTTCACAGTGCATTTTCCATGTCTATATAAAATAATAAGGGATGGTTCTAGTATGAAGGTAAATAATAAAAATTCCTTCATTAATCATGAAAGAAATGTATAAAACAAGTATGTTGCATGTGTTTTATAATTTTAACAAGTCACTAAGATAGTGTATGGAAATATGTAAATTCAGCGTAGGAGTACTAGTTACCTCCCTTTTTATAATTCAAAAAGTTCAAATGTAGATTGTACTTTCAGATATGTTGGGTTTCTAACACGTACCATGTCCCTATGGAGAATGTGATCCCTACCAACCCTGATACAAGACGTGAGACAATGTTAACATACTACCAATGGGTGCCATTTATTCTTCTCTTCATGGGAATACTGTTCAAGTTACCGAGGATACTATGGAAGGCATTGACGGCCACATCCGCTATAAGTCTCGATAAGGTACTGTAAAATAATTTAAATTCAACGGGACAAATTTTCGTGAAAATGACCATTTGGCGAGGACGTAATTTCAAGGATAACTTGTCCTTTAGGTCATATACTTTGTAAATAGTTAACATTCGTTTGGGTTTAATTTCATGATTCAGTTCACCCACGAAATCAACAAAATTAAATCCCCCATGAACATTAAAACGTTGGGTGGTTGAACGGCTGAACAGCTGAAATTAGCACTCGGAAATTGCTTACTTTGAATTTAACTTATTTTCAACATCTCATCGTTGCGTTGGTGGTATCTGTCGCCACAAGGGTCTTATAGACGAGAATCCATTCTTGTGGGTGCCATAAGTCATGACGTAGCGTGCGTTACATCACATGCATTTTATTTCATCTCTGGAATGAAGGCGTAAACATAAGGAACGAACCCAAGCCACACGCCTGTCTTAGCGGACGTCGCAATAATACACGAACAATTCCAATATTTAAGTTTAAAATGTTTAGAAAAATGATTATCGCAGAATAAATATTTTATTAGACAATTTCACGTGAAAATAGTCCAAGGGAAGTTATTCAAACAGTATCTATAGCTTATATGTTGACTGGGTTTTGTGCGCTCTTTATGGTTGCATGTTCAACTTGGTAAATATATCAAGAAAACCTTCAGTGTTTATCGCGAATTCGCTTTTATTATTGTTAAATTGTGCCATCGTTTATATCCATCCTAGAACTATAGTTATTTCAAAGTGACATGAGAACGGTTTGTCATCAATAGTTTGTCCAACAGGTAAACTGTGTATAGATATACATACCTGAGTTAACGGTAGCCACTGCTATTCTTTCGAATGGGATAGTTCCCTCATTAGTTAAAAATACTTATTGAATCGACTATAGACTATATTCACCACCATGAAAGCATGATAAGTAACTCACTATTCTTTTGCAGGTTGTTGGCTTGATATTTGCATTGCAACTTTCTCCAAAAGCTGAAAGAGACGAACATTTGTCTGAAATAACAGATTACATAGATTCCTGGTTAGTGACGTCAGAACAATACAGGGACGTGTGTTGTCTCCCTTTGAAGCAGAAGTTATCACAATATTCATGTCTAGTGTGTGGCCGACGATATGGAAATTTCTTCATAACTGCGGCACTTCTTGTAAAATTCCTGTACTTCACAAATGCATTTGTTCAGTATTTTGCTTTAAATGCATTTCTAGGGGACGATTTTGCAGCCTGGGGATTTGAAATTTTGACTGGATTAGCGGACGAAAATCCCGATTATATGAAATTGTCTCCAAGGTTTCCACGAGTTACGTTGTGTGATTTTCAAATCCGTCAGATGAATAACGTACAGAGATGGACAGTGCAGTGTGTACTTCCTATCAATCTGTTTAATTCCAAAATTTTCCTGTTTATATGGTTCTGGTTGGTATTTCTGTGTATAGCAAGTTTGATGACGCTCTGCGCATCTTTCTACGCAACAATGTTTCCGGTAAAAAGAGTAGATTTTATTCGTAAATATTTGACCTTGAGAAGAGTAGTGCCGTACCGAGGGGAAGGTGAACGAAGGTTAATACATCGGTTTGTGATGTCATATCTACGATCAGATGGTTTTTATGTTCTCAGAGTTGCCGCCCGCAATGCTACAGACATTCTTACAGCACAGGTCATTGAGAACCTCTACAAGAAGTTTAAACAACGACGGGTTGAATCTAAGGACCCTAACGGAGGAGAGTACGTTTAACCATCTGCTGAACTAACTTCGCTGAATCATTGTACCTTATTATACCCCATCTTTACAATTACAATAAACAAAGTACATGCACCGTACCCGTAGCTACGATGGGGCACATCGAAACGCGCGCCTGGATGAACATTTGAGAAATTTCTGAAAAGGGCAGGGTTTTGAAGCAAACATGCCCCAAATAGACCGTAGAACATATTTGCCTTGCGGCCGTCTGCATGGTGATGATTACTAACGCACAAAAGGTGTTCTAATTGTTCGATTTCCTTTCTATCTTAAGGTTTCAATATAGCCACTATCAACCAAATATTATCAGCTAATGTTGTCCCCATGGCCCCGCATGGGATTTACCGGTACTTAATTGTCGTACATATTTTATTGACAGATGCAAGTCTGAGGGAAATATAGTTTCCTGTGAAATGTAGGATCCTTTACAGCGACTGTGCCGTTTTCTAACAGCCTGTGAAGTATTGCAAACAAAGACGGCAGCTCGCATTAAAACCAGTCAATTCGAATGCTTCTTCATAGTGTGTCGGAAAGAACGACCCAGTTGCTGAAAGAGATCCCATATTTCATGGAAAGCATTATATTATATATTCTTTCCTTAGACTTTCCTAAGTTTGATAGGAATAGATGACTAACAAATTTTAGGATTATTTTTGTGTTCGAAAATGAGCAAATTCGTTTTCTATTTGATGTATTTAGTGCTATTGATATACTGTGTTGATTAAAATTGATGTAACAATATGGTTTCAAACATTGCTACATAAACCCATACCATAAAAATTCACTGTTAATATACCACTGTTAGCACGTCATATCATTATACATGTTGCATGCCCCTGTATTAGAATATATCCATGTTTTCTAACAGGAAATGGTTGTTAGTATGGAGAATTCGGTAGGCGGTCAAAAGGACATTCTCTCTGCTGTTTGCGTATTTAATATAGGGCCATACCAAATCGTATTTTCGTTTAGCGCCCATCCTTAGTTCGAAAACCTATCTAGCTATCACGAGACAAAAAAACCCCAAAACACTCGAACAAATAAGTCATAACGACTTATATCCTCATTATCATATTGCAAGTATTGAAATCATAATAACTAACTGAAATAACTGAAAACTTGTTTGTGTGAAACCTACTGCTGTGTAGTGGTTGTGGACATGATGATGAAATGGTTTATAAATATCAAAACAATATCTGATGGCTTTTGAAGATATAAGAGGTTACAAAATGTTGTTGTTGTTTTTTCTTTCCCAAGATGTTCAAACCTATTCGTCCTCGGTCGCTAAACGAAGAAACGATTTGGTATGGCCTTAAGTATTCTAGCGGAGATGATGAAACTTTGCAGGAATTTGTTGTTGTTGTTGTTGTACGACTACACTCAACCGCTTTTCTGATGGGATAAGTTCCGAACTCGAAATGTTTTTCACTCCTACGGTATTGTTCAATTTGTCTTGCTCAAATAACTTTTTAGTAATTTATTGTCTAACCAATTCATTAAAATTCAAAAATTACTTGCCACAGTTTACTACTAGTTTATTATAGTTTATTGTCTAATCCAATAACATCATACATTATATACAGGTATAAATAAAATACATATCATATGTTATATGGCCGTTCAATTATGAACTATATCAGACATTTATTTTAAAAGTACTCTACATATATCACAGTACCAATCAATGGTTAGTTCATGGCATTCGTGTCATTGACCAGTGACCATTCACAGAAGGGTTCACTCCTATAACATTTTGAGTATACTTATCCCATTATTATTAAATTTAGATTTGCCCCATTAAAAGTCTACCCTCCTCAACCACATGAATGCCAATGAATGAATATTTATCATAAACTCCATATTTTTACATTATCTATCATATGTACTTGGTTCAAGTTATATGGTCATTGCTAATCCAAACTTTTAAAATATATTTGGTAAAATTCTGAAGCCTCTGTACAATGATGCACTAATACACCAGTAAGAAACAAGTAAAATATCAACTGTCACCACTGGTCATACCAGTAAGTAACTGATTAGCAACGATCATATAACCCCAAATAAAATTATTATCAACAATAAAAACAATTCTACTTGTACGATAGTTCTGAACTCTGGCATGTTCAAACATCATAAAAATATGGCCACAATAAAACTGAGCAATTGGAGATTGAAATGTGAGTAATTAAAAAAGTGGTTGAGTGTACTTTGTGAGTGTTAGAGTTAAAGGGACTAAACTCCAGTTGGAAACTTGAAAAAAATATATAAAAAGCTCTCTTAATATCGGATTTTTTGGCTTGACCGACCAAATATATTTATATACAAATCTGACTTATTCATCTAAAAGAAAAATCATCGCATAACGTCGGTTTACTACGTTTTAAACCCTTAAAATATAAATGCGTGGCTAACGCAGTAAAATATGCATTTAACGTTGTTACAGCGTAGTGGGGAAATACCGAGTCTATAAGTACTTTAAAACATCTTCGGGAGTTTTCACCAATAGCACCTTTGATCGTAATGCAAGTTGTAAGACTACTTTATGCATTCGTAACATAGTTTTGTGCCTAAATTTAAAGCGTCTACAAAAGTGTTTTATCATCGAAATAGAGTTTAGTCGCTTTAAGTTTCCTCAGAGGCATTGCCCTTGTTTGAAAACCTGATAGTCGTGGAATGTCCACATATAGGCTACCTTCTTACTTTGTTAGTGTACCATTTTATCTCATATTCCTACTGTTCGTGTTGAGTTTCATTTTGTCATAGTTTATTTCATTTTTACTCATAATCAAATCACTGTTCATTTTACGAAATAAAACATATATTGGATAGTCATGTGTCACCAGTATTTTATTTAGATACAAAATAATGCCGAGTATAGCCTTTATTTGCCGGTCAGCCTTCCGCTGAAATACGGCACGCATATTCATGAGTGTCTCCACCCGGATTGGAACAAGCGTCGCCAGATAAGGCGACAATCGCGCTAACCACTGAGCTGGGGAGACACCAATACAGGAAACACCGTCATTATAGACCGCCGAATGTAACAATTAACAAATCTTTATAGACAAGTGCTCTCTTTGTCTCTTTCAACATGATAACTGACATCGAAAATTTTCTGACGGCCGATACAAACTTTGGCTGTTGTAGACATGTATTGCAATTGTGTTCCGAAAACTTGTTAAAATACTAACTAATCAATGGAAAGGCTAACAGGGAATAATCAATTCGGGGAGTATGTTCCTCATACGCTGAACACACTTGCAGTAAAGCCTGGTCAAAAGGAATAGTGTTTAACGACGTTGGTATGCTACCTTTGATCATATGGCAGTATATTCCACTCAGACGACAAACATTTTATAGCCAATAGAAGACCGTGCTATGCTCAGAATCATGGGTGCGACTCTTTTCTATAGTCCACATTGTGGCTATAGTCCACATTGTCAATGTCGACGAAACTTATTTAGACATGCAGTGACAGTATTTGACATATTGAGCACGAAACACAATATGTATTGATAAAAAATGTCTCTTTGAACGAGATTTTCAACGTAACAGTTAGCCTTATGTAAACTAGAACCATCACTGTCGTGATCAGGGCCCTGTCGTTATCATTGTCAATAAGTATTGCAAGTTTCATTTGAATATCTTGAAAAGTTTTTGAACTATGGCCAATGTTAAAGTTTTGAAGTCGAAAAAGGGGCACAAGCCAAAATTTATTAAAGCTAGAGTTGTTGCCCTTTGCTACACATGTGCGTATTGTCACTGTCAATATGTACAGCAAGTTTCATTTGAATATCTGTAACGGTTTTGAAGTAATGTAGAAAAAAATATGAAAAATGAGGAAAATTGTAATTTTACAAAGGGCCATAATTCTTACAATATTGTAGCTGGAGTAACATAACTTGGCATACAATAGTGTATTATTGCTGTGACCTTATGTTTAAAGTTTGAAGTCGATACCTTTAACGGTTTGCAAGTTATTAAGAAAAAACATGAAAAATGTGGACGGACAGACGGACGGACGGACGGACGGACGGACGGACAGACTGACAGGGTGATTACTATAGGGCACCTGCAAAAAATTTGCAGGGCCCTAAATATTATTAAGTAAATATACAAGAACATGCATCATGCAGCCGGCAAACGGAACACAACTTCGTGTCATTCCGATTGCATAGGCGTGTATGCATGGCAATTTACCGGAGACAAACGGAGATGATCGAGCTTTGACGACTGCACTTCGTGTAACGGTAAAATGTTTTATATTGCTTGAGTAATGTCGACAATGAATAGTTCAGTGCACACTCATCAACATAATATTCAGAATGGCACATGGTGTCTACCTTTAAATAATGAATATACACGTTTTTGGTGTTTGAAACACAATTTGGTGTATTGTCCAATGGCGAGATTCGACAATACACCATGTTTTATATATGTATAATCATTCTTACAGGTAGAAACAGTACGAACATATTAATATTGTTATGTTTGAGAGTGTATTTAGTTATTAACATGCGATTAAGGGTAGAGATATACTCCAGTAAATGTAGAAATCCTGTCGGTTGGATCACCTTCAACATGTATACCTGATCCCTCTGCATCCACCCATACCACATCGCCAAGGTTGAGTCTAACTATAGCTGTGTTCCCACCTTGTAGATCTTGATATGTATGCATTGCTTCAACAGCAGCAACGACAGTAAGTTGACCATTGACCATGAGTTCTGCCCACATTTGCGTTGAGCCTTCATGTTGGCCTCTCTCACCGATAATAATTGTGAAAAGATAAACCCCAGCTTCCGGACATGTGAATACGCCAGTCAGAGTGTTGTATCCATTGCCATCGTTTGTAATAATCTGAAAATGCACACATAGAATATTATACTGTACGCGTTAAAACGCCATGAGAAAATCAGACAGAGGAGGCAGCACTTAATCTAACCAGCAGAGCACAGAAATCGAAAACACCACGACTACAATGAGCAATGCCCACACATAAGCCAAAGAAACAATCAAACATCCAAGTCCCCGTCGAAAAAAACGTACTTCTCAAATTTGAAATATTATGTGTTGGCTCTTAAACGTTTGAGTCATAATGAATGCTTATAATTCTTTGATTAAACATTTGACAATTCTATTAACTGTTTGTCAACTCGAGGAGTTGACAAATACGTATATTTAACCAGTTGAGTACGTGTGAGTATTACAATCGTCCAGTTATTTTATCATATTAAAATATTGAAATAATAAGTATGCGATAAGCATATTGTACATTATAATCTAGCAGTGTGTTAACTAATCTTCGGTAGAACTATAACACAATATTGTTTGAAATATGAGAAAAAGTGCAATTTGTTATCTTGCCTTATTGAACTTTATTGTCTGTTTGGTACCAAGATCAACGTCGTGGTCTAAGTACGCAGTGAAAGCAATACCACCGCCAACAGCTGAAATATCAAGATGATTTATATATTATTAAATATAAATCTGGCTTGGTGATTATAAACATTTCCCATTCACATGCTCGAACTCCATATTCCATGCTCCAACTTGAAAAACAGCTTTTATAAAAAAAAATTGCAGCAAAACCAACGCCAACTTTTGGGAAATGATCGAATTAAGAAAATGAACCCCCATTTCATATGTTTCCATTCAGTAATAAAGAAGTTACAGCAGTTTTTGTAACTAATAAATGCTCCAATTGGAGTACGGAGTATTAGTTGGGGCATGGAGTACGTTCTCCAATGTTTTTAATCACTGGGCCAGACGTAGCATGAATACTAATACTAGTATACTAAAGCGAAGCAAACGGAACATTATCTGGAGGTACGAGATAAGTTCTGTTCGTTTTTGGCCTGTTGGTTTGATGATGCATATACTCAAATCCGTGACGCTCTGTTATTTTTCTCGGTTATCAAGGGGGCATGTGTAGGTTACTAGGTATATAATAAAATACAAACCGTAATTTCGATCGTTTTGAAACTTTAGATATTTGTGAACCTCTCGATTGGTGGTAGATAGCGCTGACTTTACCACTCGACCACCGGTCCACCCCTTTATATATTGATCAACATTATGCAGATCCTGAATATGTCCATGTGATAGCAACTATCCGAAAACACGCAGAACATCGCTAGTATTATATCGAAACGTAACATAATTATTCACCAAGTTTAGCATGGTACAAGTAACACTAACGAATTGAGCATTGTCAGAATTTATTTTTAAAAAAACCAACAACATAGTTGGTTTGGTCTAACTGACTTACCTCGACTAACGTTCGATGCTTGCATTGAAAGCTGGTCTTCAGGTTGAACAGTTCTAATTCTGTTTCTAGGAACATGCACAGTCCCTCGTCTTTGTAGTCTTCACCAATGTCCACATCGTTGTCATGCTGATCACGGTCATCGTGATGTGTGTCCTGTTGGCAGGCTTGTAGTGTCGATGTGAGGTTTCTTTGTATTGCCAGATCGCGTTCTAGATTCTCAATAAGCGCGCCTTGCTTGGCAACAGTTTCCCGTAATGCCGATATCTCATGCTCTGTATCTCTATAATGAATTATATGCTTTTAAGTTCTGATTTGAATGAAAATAGGATCATGAGAAGCGCCACATGGTGTATATTTCAAATATGCATTAGTCTTATAAGGTCGTTATTGGTGACTTCTCATTCTAAGCCAGCGAATTATCTACAATTGAAATAACAATGTAATACTTAAACGTAATTGTGGATACAAACCTTTTCCAATCTTCCAAAGTGATCAAACGCTCAAGTAAATGATCCAGAGAAATATCAGATGAAGCTTGCACTTTAGTCAACAACACAAATATCGTCACAACACACAGACACGTCTGTATACACCACATGATTCTGCCGTAGTGTAAGATAACAGTAACACACAAGTGCAGTTTATACAAATGTACTAGACTTTAGTACACAAATATGTACTTCTCTACGATCACGTAAAGTCTTTACAGATAACCTCCATGACGTCAAATATAATAGATCATTATTAGTCTATTAAAGCATTGGTTCGTAAAAAAGTGTGTTTATTATAGTGTCACCCCTATTTAATGGACCAGTCAAATTTGATTTATGAGACACTTATTTTTCATGCGTTTAGTACCTCCAAGATCTCTTCTAGTTTTGCTGGGCGCCTCACGGTAGGGATGGGTCTACGGTAACCATTGATTTAACTAGCTGGCGGTTCACCAACCGATTACGGTTGTATTTTATACCAGCTTGAATAGGATTGTCCAGAGCTACCAAACTGATTGACAAACGATATATCGCCAAGATCACCCAAAATGATTGACAAACGATATATCGCCAAGATCACCCAAAATGATTGACAAACGATATATCGCCAAGATCACCCAAAATGATTGACAAACGATGTATCGCCAAGATCACCCAAAATGATTGACAAACGATATATCGCCAAGATCACCCAAAATGATTGACAAACGATATATCGCCAAGATCACCCAAAATGATTGACAAACGATGTATCGCCAAGATCACCCAAAATGATTGACAAACGATATATCGCCAAGATCACCCAAAATGATTGACAAACGATATATCGCCAAGATCACCCAAAATGATTGACAAACGATGTATCGGCCATATCATCCAAAATAATTGACCAATGACATATCAATTCAATTTTCAATTTTACTTTTATTCCTCCATAATTGAAGATATACATAATGTATTTACAAACAAATTATATACATAATTAAGCACTTTAAACAATTTGCATCATGCAAAAAAATCAACCATATATATCATCACATCATGTGCAAACATGAATATATCATCACATCATAAACATACATTAACATATCATCACATCATATCCATATATGAACATATCATCACATCGTATACCACATCATAAACATATATGAACACATCATCACATCGTAAACATATATGAACACATCATCACATCATATACATACATGAATACATCATCACATCGTATACCACATCATAAACATATATGAATATATCATCACATCATAAACATATATGAACACATCATCACATCATATACATATATGAACACATCATCACATCGTATACCACATCATAAACATATATGAATCTATCACCACATCATATACATACATGAATACATCATCACGTCGTATAAACATGAACATATCGTCACATCATATGCATACATGAACAAATGATCACGTCATATACATACATGAATATATCATCACGTCATATACATACATGAACAAATCACCACATCGTATACATACATGAACACATCATCACATCATAAACATATATGAATATATCACCACATCGTATACATATATGAACACATCATCACATCATGAACATATATGAATATATCACCACACTCGTTCGGATACGGAAAATTAAATCACTCGTGCTACGCACTCGTGATTTAATTTTTCCGCAACCGAACTCCTGCCCGTGTTTTATTCACCGACAATAAACGCGAACAGATTTTTATTTCTTAATTAATGATATTTGATCGAAAGCTTCCAGCAACTCACCGAGATCATTTTCTTGTGATAATAATGTGGCGACACACACCTAATGTAAATCAAAACTTATATTAATTAATCACAATACCCGACTGTCACCATCATCTACCGTTACTATGATAATATCATCACAACAAAGCTTGTATTAGTAAGAGTACTGTCCAGGCCATGTTACAATAACACCAGAAATTCATAGTACTGGTATATAATATCCAGATATGTTAAATTAGATAATTAATTATGTACAAATATGTTAGCTGTTGTTTAAGTTCACTGCTAATTTGATGATTTCCACGTGGAACATCCATGTGACAATGCCCCAGAGGTGTGAGGCTCCGTATTGGGAAGACAAAATACGCACGAAGATGGAAAAGAAAAAGGAGAAGGGTATGTTTTTAATACTCCATTGGCGAGTAGTTTGATTAATGCTCACACGAATTCGAGTCCCAGTTAGTTTTGTAATTTGACACAAATGACAGGCCGAGTCAGTGATCATGCGGTCACAATGCCTTCTTGTCTGATGCCTGGTTTGATGAACATTGTAAGGATAGAAATCGGGAGGTATAACTCTAACGCGGTATTAGGACCTGTGCCACCTAAAGTAAACAGGTAAATCAGGTATAACAATGTAAGGATATTGGAAAAGGGATTATCTTTTCAATGTGTACCGTTATTTTAATTTACTTGGTGAATAAAAGTGATCAGGTACATTCTGTATAATAAACTTTTGCTTTCCCTTAATCGATGTAATTATCAGTGATATCTGTTTATATTGACATTGCAGAATATCGCGTTAGAGTTATAGTCGCTTAATAATAATTGTAAATAAATCATGTGCTTTAACTCAATGTAAAGTGAATTATGTCTGTCAACAAAAATATCAACTTTTCGTCCACGACGCTCATTCAAAATCTATTAATCAATAGAAGTAACATTTAGCTTCCAGAAAAGGAAAATAACAGTACGGGGTCAAGTATCATATCAGAAAATTTTGGTTCTTCAAACGTGGTGAACTGATTTTCTCCTGCGTACGGATTGACATAGAGTCTTATAGCCCCAACCCTACTTTCACTTTCATATTCAAGCCAGGATGACAAATATTTCTGAATAAAACAATTTCACTACATCACAAACATGCATACAAAGCATTTAAACCCAATTTCATGATCCTGGTGTATATTTGTCAAAACATACCCCCATTTCCAGTCGATCCAAAGTTTGTTTTACCGGACTATTTGAGCGTATCTGGTTGTTGTCCGCGTAGGCCTTTAGGGTTATTAACCTATATATGACCTCGCGAAACTAAAGTAGAATTACAAATATGATTAACAAATCGTATTACAAGTGTTAATTTTTCATATTTTATTTCACATCATTTACAATATATTATGTACCTGTAAACTACGTTTCATGTTGTATTACATCAATGATATTTGATCGAAAGCTTCCAGAAACTCACTGAGATCATTTTCTTGTGATAATAATGTGGCGACAAACACCCAATGTAAATCAAACGTATATTAATTAATCACAATACCCGACTGTCACCATCATCTACCGTTACTATGATGTCATCACAACAAAGCTTGTATTCGTAAGAGTACTGTCCAGGTCATGTTACAATAAAACCAGGAATTCATAGTACTGATATATAATATCCAGATATGTTAAATTAGATAATTAATTATGTACAAATACACGTATGTTAGATGTTGTTTAAGTTCACTGCTAATTTGATGATTTCCACGTGGAACATCCATGTGACAATGCCCAAGAGGTGTGAGGCTCCGTATTGGGAAGAAAAAACACGTACGAAGATGGAGAAGAATCAAAGTACTGAACGTACTGACAGGCTGGTGAACTGCTAAGGAACAATAGCTTTTCAAGTAATATAACATCAAGTGGTTTTCTAAGTCGAAAGAGAGGTAAGTGCTGGACTTAACAAAAAATAAAAATTTAAAAATATGAAAAATTTGGAGCCGCCGTGATTCGATCGCTGGACCTTAGCATCCGAAAATTACTAAGCGAGTTGCTTAACCACTCGACCACGATCTCGTTGGAGAATGTTGTCCTTAATAATTTAACATAATAAAATCATTGATGCGCCGCGCTATATCGCGTTCGTAACGCGTAGTAATAATTATCAACGCCTTTAAACACCTTTTCTTTTAATTTCATACAATTTCCTTCCATTTCAAGAAGAAACTAATATATTACAGTCGAACAGAATAAATGAAACAAGGAAAGTTGAATGTTCTTATCTTGCAAAACTGATTAATGAGGAGGAACTATTTGCATTGAGTGTATAGGTTCTGTGTTGTCAATTTCGGGAGTAAATTCATCTTAGTGGATTTCATTTTTTAGGATTGTAATAGTCTGGCGCGAAATCGCCAGCCTAAAAATGAGAAGGGTATGCTTTTAACACTCCATTTGCGAGTGGTTTGATTAATGCTCACCAGAATTCAAAATCCCGTTAGTTTTGTAATTTGACACAAATGAGAGGCCGAGTCAGTGATCATGCAGTCAACGCATATTCAATAAGGATTTGTCGAATGCCTTCTTGTCTGATACCTGGTTTGATGAACATTGTAAGGATAGAAATCGGGGTATATAGATGTACAACAATCGTCGAGGCGTGACCTATAGAGAAAAATACACGCCTCGAAGATTGTTGTAGATCTATAGTAACATAATAATACATGTAATTGTAAACAAATCATGTACTTTAACTTTTTATATTAAGGCAGCAATAGCGGCGTCTCAGTTGAGAAAATAATCTTTCATAAAATATATTTTGAAGTATTTTTTGGTTTCTATCCAAATAATGCGGTTTTGATGAGGTTAAATCCTTTTACAAAAGAGTATTTTAACTGCTGAATTCTAAATGCATATATGATAGGGTTTTTACCTGAATTCAGTAATGATAACATAAGAGCGCCGACTTTTATCTTCCTATTCAGGAATCCTTCTTGTAGACTTTCTAGAACAAATAATATATTCAAATGTGTTAAACAAACGTCAAGAACAAGCAAGATAATTCCAACAGTCACTATCAGTTTAAACTGATTTCCGTGGTGAATCAGATCGTTAGCTGATGCATTTGACGAAGCATCTGACTGACCATGTGTTTGTCTTAGACTGTTCATGGAACGTTTGATCGAGACCTTACTTGGGGATGACGTTGAACGTCCCTTGTTGAGTGCTTGAACATTCAGAGATTGATTACTACATGAAGGTCTGTTTGCGCAATGTTCATTTAGTTTGTGTTTGCTGCTGTTCACAGGACACTTTTCACGGACCTGTGGTAGCATGGTATCATGTATAGAATGATTCGATAACACCTTATATCAAATTAATATACCCTATAGAAGGTTACTTCTGCGGGTGAAATATTTTCTCTTTTTTTTGTCCAAAAATTCGGTGTATTTTTTATGGGGATTTTAATTTCTGCTGATTCGCAGATGGTCAATACTGTAGATACCTCATTTGTATTCATGAGAAATATGGATATTGTGATGAGCCGAAATAACACCATGTGTGATGTATGATATTTCGAAAGATACGTTTGCAATTGTTGACAAGAAGATACTGTTAAAATATTAACTCTCGTGTACGCCATGACAAGGGTAGCATTCAATGATTGTATAAATTCCATACTACATATACTACACGCTATACTGAAAAAATTTATGTACAATACACTAATCCATGGACAGAATTTTAAAAGACAAATATATTGTATGTCAAAGCAAACGGGTCACGTGATGTTTGTATTTCGTCTTTTCTAATGGCGGCGCTCATGTCAAACATGTAATCTGCTGTTTTCCGTCTTTTGAGGCCAAAAAACACCAAATAACAGTCACTGTGGTCTTACACTCAATGTAAAGTGACCAAGGTAAGCTAACAAAAATGTCAACTTTTTGTCCATGAAGCCCTCTCAAAATTTATTAGTCAATACAAGTAGCATCCAGCATATAAGAAAAACATAGTGAACAGATTTTCTCACACGTACGGAATGACTGAAAGTCCGTTAGCCACAACCCTACTTTCACTTTTATATTCAAGCCAGAATGCCAAATATTTCTGAAGAAAACGATTGCATAACATTACATACATGTAAACACAGCATTTAAACTCTATTGTATGATTCTGATTTGTTGTCAAGAAATAACCCCATTTCCAGACGATCGAAAGTTTGTTTTACCGGACTATTTGAGTGTATCTGGTTGTCGTCCGCGTAGACATTGAGGGTTATTAACCTACATATGGCCTCTATCTCGCAGGACTAAACTATAATTCAAAAATATGATAAACAAATCGTTTTGCAAGTGTTAATTTGAACATATTTTATTTCACGTCAATTTACAATATATCATAATACCTGTAAACTACGTTTCATTTTGTATTACATCAATGATATTTGATCGAAAGCTTCCAGAAACTCAATGAGATCATTTTCTTGTTATAATAATGTGGCGACACACACCCAATGTAAATCAAACTTATATTAATTAATCACAATATCCGACTGGCGCCATCAACTACCGTTACTATGACGTCATCACAACAAAGATTGTATTAGTAAGAGTACTGTCCAGGTCATGTTACAATAACACCAGAAATTCATAGTACTGATATATAATATCCAGATATGTTAAATTAGATAATTAATTATGTACAAATATGTTAGATGTTGTTTAAGTTTGCTGTTAATTTGATGATTTCCACGTGGAACATCCATATGACAATGCCCAAGAGGTGTGAGGCTCCGTATTGGGAAGAAAAAACACGCACGAAGATGGAGAAGAAAAATAAGAAGGGTATGCTTTTAACACTCCATTTGCGAGTGGTTTGATTAAGTTCTCACAAGAATTCCAAATCCCGTTAGTTTTGTAATTTGGCGGAAATGAAATGCCAATTCAGTGAACATGCAGTCACCGCATATTCAATAACGATTTGTCGAATGCCTTCTTGTCTGATGCCTGGTTTGATGACATTGTAAGGATATAAATCGGGAGGTAGTCACATAATAATAATTGTAAACAAATCATGTACTTTAACCTTTGTATACTAAGGCATCAATAGCGGCGTCTCAGTTGAGAAAATAATCTTTCATAAAATATATTTTGAAGTATTTTTTGGTTTCTATCCAAATAATGCGGCTTTGATGAGGTTAAATCCTTTTACAAAAGAGTATTTTAACTGCTTAATTCTAATTGCATATATGATAGGATTTATCCCTGAATTCAGTAATGATAACATAAGAGCGCCGACTTTTATCTTCCTATTCAGGAATCCTTCTTGTAGATTTTCTAGAACAAATAATATATTCAATGGTGTTAAGCAAACGTCAAGAACAAGCAAGATAATGCCAACAGTCACTATTAGTTTAAACTGGTTGCCATGGTGAATCAGATCGTTAGCTGATGTATTTGACGAAGCATCTGACTGACCATGTGTTTGTCTTAGACTGTTCATGGAACGTTTGAACGAGACCTTGCTTGCGTTTGACGTTGAACGTCCATTGTTGAGTGCTTGAACATTCGGCGATTGCTTACTACATGAAGGTCTGTTTGCGCAATGTTCATATAGTTCGTGTTTGCTGCTGTTCACAGGACACTTTTCACGGACCTGTGATAGCATGGTATCACATGGTTCTGTGTATAACGTCTTGTCGTGCTCTGTACCGTCAATATTGACGTTATAGACACATACTTGATGTTGATGTCCACTTTTATCATTCGAAGGTTTGGGCTTATTTACGGTACTCTGTGGAGGAATTGTCGTTACTTTTACACAGTTACGACGCAATTTGAAATATATGATTAAATACAAAATATTAATGACCACTTGAGGAGTTAATAAGGACACATTGAAGATCGTTAGTGATAATTTGTAGTTATCACAAAACAATGTATTGAATGTGCATGCATTCAGATCCGATCCCCATCTGCCGAACAAAATGAACGGAACCGTAGCAACTGAAACCGCTAACATCCAAACTCCTCCCACTTGTATCAGTGTCCACCTTGTAGTAATTCCTTGATGAGGGTTTGGAGACTTGAGATAACAACAAACGGTTATGAATCTATGCAAGCAAATGCCAAATGTATGATAAAAACTAGCGGTTTGAGCGCTTATGTAGAAAATAAACACAACAGAACACGTGTGGTAAGAAGTGAACAAGTGTGGTTTCTGGTAGACAAGCACCATGACGGACGTGGAAAAGCCAACCAGAAAATCTGTGAAACTTAAACTCAAAATTTGTAAGTTAGTCCTGTTCTTTTGTAGTTCTTTGCTGATAACGAAGCATATAATCACAACACTGTTAGACAGAATGATCCATACACACAGAATAAACAGAGCAAACACAGCACTAGTGACCACAACACTAGCATAGTCAAACTGACCCCCATCATTACATGTCATGTTCATATCTGTTGTATTATTTCTTGTTGTACTATTCACAAAAGTGCAGCATGTTCCATTCATAATTGTTTTTCTTAGTGAAATGCAAAAAAATCAAATTGTCACAAGTTTAGAATATGTTTACAATGTACTTCCCATTTATCCCCTCCACAAAGCAAAAAGTTTCCGATACGAGTAAGTTGGTGAGCAGTCACCGGCAGGGAAATACAATACACTGTCAAGTATAGAGGCGTACAGATGGAGGGATGAGTTACAGTCGTGACGTTAATTATACAAATGCATAGAATGATTCGATAACACCTTATATCAAATTAATATACCTTATAGCTGGTTATTTCTGCTGGTGAAATATTTCCTTTGTTTTTGTCCAAAACATCGGTGTATTTTTTATGCGGATTTTAAATTCTGCTGATTCGCAGATGGTCAATACTGCATGATGCCTCATTTGTATTCCTGAGCAATATGGATATTGTGATTGGCCGACTGCACACCCATGTGACATGTATGATATTTTGAACGATACGTTACCAATTGTTGACCAGAAGATGCTTTTAAAATATTAACTTTCGTGTACGCCATGACAAGGGTAGCATTCAATGATAGTATAAATTCCATACTATATATTCTACACGCTATATTGTAGAAAAGTATGTACAATCCATGGGCAGAATTTTAAAAGACAAATGTATTGTATGGCAAAGTAGACGGGGTCACGTGATGTTTGTATTTCGTCTTTTCTAATGGCGGCGCTCATGTCAAACATGTAATCTGCTGTTTTCCGTCTTTTGAGGCCAAACACCACCAAATAAAATTGGTCATACACTCAATGTACAATGACCAATGCACGCTAACAAAAATGTCAACTTTTTGTCGTCTGCGTAGGCCTTTAGTGGTTATTATCCTACATATGACCTCTACCTCGCAGGACTAAACTATAATTCAAAAATATGATAAACAAATGGTTTTGCAAGTGTTAATTTAAACATATTTTATTTCACATCAATTTATGATAGATTATATACCTGTAAAATAAGTTTCATTTTGTATTACATCAATGATATTTGATCGAAAGCTTCCAGAAACTCACTGAGATCACTTTATTGTGATAATAATGTGGCGACACACACCCAATGTATATCAAACTTATATTAATTAATCACAAAACCCGACTGTCACCGTCATCTACCGTTACTATGATGCCATCACAACAAAGTTTGTATTAGTAAGAGTACTGTCCAGGCCATGTTACAATAACACCAGGTATTCATATTACTGACATTCATTTGTACTTTCCATATATAATATATTTATTATATAATTATTTATGTTCAAATATGTGAGCCGTTGTTATGTTCACTGCTAATGTGATGATTTCCGAGCGGAGCTTCAATGTGACAACGTCCCAGAATTGTAAGGCTCCGAATTGTGAAGAAAAAACCCAAGAAGATTGAGAAGAAAAAGGAGAAGGGTATGCTTTTAAGTTTTAACACTCCATTGGCGAGTGGTCTGGTTAAGTTATTGAAAATCCCGTTAGTTAAATGTAATTTGACACAAATGACAGGCCAAGTCAGTGATCATGCAGTCACCGCATATTCAATAACGATTTGTCGAATGCCTTCTTGTCTGATGAACATTGTAAGGATAGAAATCAGGAGGTATAGATCTACAACAATCACTCGGGCGTAAATATACTTTTAAGTTTCGAGTAATCCAGGTTATAGGGATGTATTTACTTATAAAGGATGCATTAAGAATTGACATATCAGAAAGAGAGCATAGCGCAGTCGGCTAAGGTACTGTGAATACGTAAAAACTTCAAAACTGAACGAATGAGTTCGAATTCCACTACTTTTTTTATAATTTTGCTCGGCAAACATTTTTCGCACGTGTCTATTTACAAAGAGATGCATAATTATAAAAGTTTCAGTGCGTAAGAACACATAAGAAATATGTCATAGCTGGTACATGGATATAGCGACGACGCGAAAGATCTCATCGAGAACGTACAAAGGATTTGTACGGATGAGAAGGAAATAGGACTGAAGTTTTCGCTTGTCAGTGTTTGAGGGGGGGTTGTCAGACTGACAAGAGCTAGCATATAGACTGTATATAAGCTTGTCTCAGCGTCGTAACTTGTAATTCAATTGATACTTACACTGATTCTGAAACATTGTATATTTGATATAATGAATATTTGAAAAAAGAAAAACGCAAAGTATTAATAGAAAAAATATAATGATAAGTGATCATAATCAGGTAATACAATGGATACACATAGCATTACATGTAAGCATAAGTTTATTAAACAAAAAAACCTGTTCGTTAGTGGGTCCGAACTCACACTGGAAAGAACAAAATAGACGATTAATAGCGATGTACTATGACCGCTGCACCACACAAACAACTGACAACATACACCATTAGCTAATTCTGACGTTTCTACTGAAATGGTGATTGCACCGAAGCCAATGACGCAATAAATACAATATCCAGACTAAATTAATGTAAAGGAAACAAAGCGTTTTTATTAGTTATAAAACGTAAAATTAATCAAATATTAAGAATTAAAATATAAACGTAAAACGATAAAAAATATTGAAAATTGAAAATGAGTATAGCAGCGGACGCGAACCCACTGTCTATATAAAAGCATGTTTCTGCCAAATGAACAGTTCATTCACTAAGCCACGTTGCCAACTAGAAGTGAAGTGAGATTTTCTCAAACTTATCCGTATTTTTTTCATAAAATAACGGTAAATATCGTCTCAACCTTGGTATATGGACTGGTCCAGGGGTAATATTTCGAAGGTAGTTGTAGATCTAGATCTACAACAATCACTCGGGCGTAAATATACTTTTAAGTTTCGAGTAATCCAGGTTATAGGGATGTATTTACTTATAAAGGATGCATTAAGAATGGACATATCAGGGAGAGAGCATAGCGCAGTCGGCTAAGGTACTGTGAATACGTAAAAACTTCAAAACTGAACGAATGAGTTCGAATTCCACTACATATTTTTTTCAAACTTATCCGTATTTTTCATAAAATAACGGTAAATATCGTCTCAACCTTGGTATATGGACTGGTCCAGGGGTAATATTTCGAAGGTCGTTTTAGATCTTTAGTCACATAATGATAATTGTACTTTAACTTTTTATATTAAGGCAGCAATAGCGGCGTCTCAGTTAAGAAAATAATCTTTCATAAAATATATTTTGAAGTATTTTTTGGTTTCTATCCAAATAATGCGGTTTTGATGAGGTTAAATCCTTTTACAAAAGAGTATTTTAACTGCTTAATTCTAAATGCATGTATGATAGGATTTATCCCTGAATTCAGTAATGATAACATAAGAGCGCCGACTTTTATCCTCCTATTCAGGAATCCTTCTTCAAATTGTAGATTTTCTAGAATAAATAATATATTCAATGGTGTTAAGCAAACGTCAAGAACAAGCAAGATAATTCCAACAGTCACTATCAGTTTAAACTGATTTCCGTGGTGAATCAGATCGTTAGCTGATGTATTTGACGAAGCATCTGACTGACCATGTGTTTGTCTTAGACTGTTCATGGATCGTTTGAACGAGACCTTACATGGGGATGACGTTGAACGTCCCTTGTTGAGTGCTTGAACATTCGGAGATTGATTACTACATGAAGGTCTGTTTGCGTAATGTTCATATAGTTCGTGTTTGCTGCTGTTCACAGGACACTTTTCACGGACCTGTGGTAGCATGGTATCACATGGTTCTGTGCATAACGTCTTTTCGTGCTCTGTACCGTCAATATTGACGTTATAGACACATACTTGATGTTGATGTCCACTTTTATCATTCGAAGGTTTGGGCTTATTTACGGTACTCTGTGGAGGAATTGTCGTTACTTTTACACACTTACGACGCAATTTGAAATATATGATTAAATACAAAATATTGATGACCACTTGAGGAGTTAGTAAGGACACATTCAAGATCGTTAGTGATAATTTGTAGTTATCACAAAACAATGTATTGTATGTGCATGCATGAAGAACTGATCCCCATCTGCCGAACAAAATGAACGGCATCGTAGCAATTGAAACCGCTAACATCCAAACTCCTCCCACTTGTAACAGTGTGCTCCTTGTAGTAATTCCTTGGTGTGCGTTTGGAGACTTGAGATAACAACAAACGGTTATGAATCTATGCAAGCAAATACCAAATGTATGATAAAAACTAGCAGTTTGAGCGCTTACGTAGAAAATAAACACAACAGAACACGTGTGGTAAGAAGTGAACAAGTGTGGTTTTTGGTAGACAAGCACCATGACGGACGTGGAAAAGCCAACCAGAAAATCTGTGAAACTTAAACTCAAAATTTGGAAGTTAATCCTGTTCTTTTGTAGTTCTTTGCTGATAACGAAGCATATAATCACAACACTGTTAGACAGAATGATCCATACACACAGAATAAACAGAGCAAACACAGCACTAGTGACCACAACACTAGCATAGTCAAACTGACCTCCATCATTACACGTCATGTTCATATATGTTGTATTATTACTTGTTGTACTATTCATCACAATGCAGCATGTTCCATTCATAATTGCTTTTATTTGTGAAGTACATAAAATAATGCAAATATCACAAGTTTAGAATATGTATACATTCTATTTATCCTCTCCATCCAGCAACAAGTTTCCGACACGAGTAAGTTGGTGATCAGTCGCCGGCAAGGAAATACAATACACTGTCAAGTATAGAGGCGTACCGATGGAGAGGTGAGTTACTGTCGTGAAGTTAATTATACACATGTATAGAATGAATCGATAACACCTTATATCAAATTAATATACCCTATAGCTGATGTTTCTGCGGGTGAAATATTTTCTCTTTTTTGTCCAAAAAATCGGTGTGTGTTTTTTATGCGGATTTTAATTTCTGCTGATTCGCATATGGTCAATACTGCATGATATTTCATTTGTATTCATAAGCAGTATGGATATTGTGATTGGCCGACACCACACCGTGTGACATGTATGATACTTCGAAAGATACGCTTGCAATTGTTGACAAGAAGATGCTGTTAAAATATTAACTCTCGTGTACGCCATGACAAGGGTAGCATTCAATGATTGTATAAATTACATACTCGTCGTGCTATAGTATTGTAGAAAAGTATGTACAATGCACTAATCCATGGACAGAATTTTAAAAGACAAATGTATTGTATGTCAAAGCAAACGGGGTCACGTGATGTTTGTATTTCGTCTTTTCTAATGGCGGCGCTCATGTCAAACATGTAATCTGCTGTTTTCCGTCTTTTGAGACCAAAAACCACCAAATAACAGTCACTGTGGTCTTACACTCAATGTAAAGTGACCAAGGTAAGCTAACAAAAATGTCAACTTTTTGTCCATGAAGCCCTCTCAAAATTTATTAGTCAATAGAAGTAGCATCCAGCATATAAGAAAAACATAGTGAACAGATTTTCTCACACGTACGGAATGACTGAAAGTCCGTTAGCCACAACCCTACTTTCACTTTTATATTCAAGCCAGAATGCCAAATATTTCTGAAGAAAACGATTGCATAACATTACATACATGTAAACAAAGCATTTAAACTCTATTGTATGATTCTGATTTGTTGTCAAGAAATAACCCCATTTCCAGGCGATCCAAAGTTTGTTTTCCGGACTATTTGAATGCATCTGGTTGTCGACCGCGTAGGCATTTAGGGTTATTAACCTACATATGACCTCTACCTCGCAGGGATAAACTATAATTACAAAATATGATAAACAAATCATTTTGCAAGTGTTAATTTAAACATATTTTATTTCACATCAATTTGCAATATAGCATAATACCTGTAAACTACGTTTCATGTTGTATTACATCAATGATATTTGATCGAAAGCTTCCAGAAACTCACTGAGATCATTTTCTTGTGATAATAATGTGGCGACAAACACCCAATGTAAATCAAACGTATATTAATTAATCACAATACCCGACTGTCACCATCATCTACCGTTACTATGATGCCATCACAACAAAGCTTGTATTCGTAAGAGTACTGTCCAGGTCATGTTACAATAAAACCAGGAATTCATAGTACTGATATATAATATCCAGATATGTTAAATTAGATAATTAATTATGTACAAATACACGTATGTTAGATGTTGTTTAAGTTCACTGCTAATTTGATGATTTCCACGTGGAACATCCATGTGACAATGCACAAGAGGTGTGAGGCTCCGTATTGGGAAGAAAAAACACGTACGAAGATGGAGAAGAATCAAAGTACTGAACGTACTGACAGGCTGGTGAACTGCTAAGGAACAATAGCTTTTCAAGTAATATAACATCAAGTGGTTTTCTAAGTCGAAAGAGAGGTAAGTGCTGGACTTAACAAAAAATAAAAATTTAAAAATATGAAAAATTTGGAGCCGCCGTGATTCGATCGCTGGACCTTAGCATCCGAAAATTACTAAGCCAGTTGCTTAACCACTCGACCACGATCTCGTTGGAGAATGTTGTCCTTAATAATTTAACATAATAAAATCATTGATGCGCCGCGCTATATCGCGTTCGTAACGCGTAGTAATAATTATCAACGCCTTTAAACACCTTTTCTTTTAATTTCATACAATTTCCTTCCATTTCAAGAAGAAACTAATATATTACAATCGAACAGAATAAATGAAACAAGGAAAGTTGAATGTTCTTATCTTGCAAAACTGATTAATGAGGAGGAACTATTTGCATTGAGTGTATAGGTTCTGTGTTGTCAATTTCGGGAGTAAATTCATCTTAGTGGATTTCATTTTTTAGGATTGTTATAGTCTGGCGCGAAATCGCCAGCCTAAAAATGAGAAGGGTATGCTTTTAACACTCCATTTGCGTGTGGTTTGATTAATGCTCACCAGAATTCAAAATCCCGTTAGTTTTGTAATTTGACACAAATGAGAGGCCGAGTCAGTGATCATGCAGTCAACGCATATTCAATAAGGATTTGTCGAATGCCTTCTTGTCTGATACCTGGTTTGATGAACATTGTAAGGATAGAAATCGGGGTATATAGATGTACAACAATCGTCGAGGCGTGACCTCTATAGAGAAAAATACACGCCACGAAGATTGTTGTAGATCTATAATAACATAATAATACATGTAATTGTAAACAAATCATGTACTTTAACTTTTTATATTAAGGCAGCAATAGCGGCGTCTCAGTTGAGAAAATAATCTTTCATAAAATATGTTTTGAAGTATTTTTTGGTTTCTATCCAAATAATGCGGTTTTGATGAGGTTAAATCCTTTTACAAATGAGTATTTTAACTGCTTAATTCTTAATGCATATATGATAGGATTTATCCCTGAATTCAGTAATGATAACATAAGAGCGCCGACTTTTATCTTCCTATTCAGGAATCCTTCTTCAACTTGTAGATTTTCTAGAACAAATAATATATTCAATGGTGTTAAACAAACGTCAAGAACAAGCAAGATAATTCCAACAGTCACTATCAGTTTAAACTGGTTGCCATGGTGAATCAGATCGATAGCTGATGTATTTGACGAAGCATCTGACTGACAATGTGTTTGTCTTAGACTATTCATGGATCGTTTGAACGATACCTTGCTTGGGTTTGATGTTACACGTCCCTTGTTGAGTGCTTGAACATTCGGAGATTGATTACTACATGAAGGTCTGTTTGCGTAATGTTTATATAGTTCGTGTTTGCTGCTGTTCACATGACACTTTTCACGGACCTGTGGTAGCATGGTATCACATGGTTCTGTGTAAAACGTCTTGTCGTGCTCTGTACCGTCAATATTGACATAATAGACACATACTTAATGTTGATGTCCACTTTTATCATTCGAAGATTTGGGCTTATTAGCGGTACTCTGTGGAGGAATTGTCGTAACTTTTACACACTTACGACGCAATTTGAAATATATGATTAAATACAAAATATTGATGACCACTTGAGGAGTTAGTAAGGACACATTCAAGATCGTTAGTGATAATTTGTAGTTATCACAAAACAATGTATTGTATGTGCATGCATGAAGAACTGATCCCCATCTGCCGAACAAAATGAACGGCATCGTAGCAACTGAAACCGCTAACATCCAAACTCCTCCCACTTGTAACAGTGTGCTCCTTGTGGTAATTCCTTGGTGTGGGTTTGGAGACTTGAGATAACAACAAACGGTTATGAATCTATGCAAGCAACTACCAAATGTATGATAAAAACTAGCAGTTTGAGCGCTTACGTAGAAAATAAACACAACAGAACACGTGTGGTAAGAAGTGAACAAGTGTGGTTTTTGGTAGACAAGCACCATGACGGACGTGGAAAAGCCAACCAGAAAATCTGTGAAACTTAAACTCAAAATTTGGAAGTTAATCCTGTTCTTCTGCAGTTCTTTGCTGATAACGAAGCATATAATCACAACACTGTTAGACAGAATGATCCATACACACAGAATAAACAGAGCAAACACAGCACAAGTGACCACAGCACTAGCACAGTCAAACTGACCCCCATCATTACACGTCATGTTCATATCTGTTGTATTATTTCTTGTTGTACTGTTCACCAAAATGCAGCATGTTCCATTCATAATTGCTTTAATTTGTGAAGTACATAAAATAATGCAAATATCACAAGTTTAGAATATGTATACATTCTATTAATCCTCTCCATCCAGCAACAAGTTTCCGACGCGGGTAAGTTGGTGATCAGTCGCCGGCAAGGAAATACAATACACTGTCAAGTATAGAGGCGTACCGATGGAGAGGTGAGTTACTGTCGTGAAGTTAATTATACACATGTATAGAATGAATCGATAACACCTTATATCAAATATATATACCCTATAGCTGGTTGTTTCTGCGGGTGAAATATTTTCTCTTTTTTTGTCCAAAAAATCGGTGTGTTTTTTTATGCGGATTTTAATTTCTGCTGATTCGCATATGGTCAATACTGCATGATATCTCATTTGTATTCATAAGCAATATGGATCTTGTGATTGGCCGACACCACACCATGTGACATGTATAATATTTTGAACGATACGCTACCAATTGTTGATCAGAAGATGCTATTAAAATATTAACTCCCGTGTACGCCATGACAAGGGTAGCATTCAATGATTGTATAAATTCCATACTATGTATATTACACGCTATACTGTAGAAATTAATGTACAATACACTAATCCATGGACAGAATTTTGAAAGACAAATGTATTGTATGTCAAAGCAAACGGGATCACGTGATGTTTGTATTTCGTCTTTTCTAATGGCGGCGCTCATGTCAAACATGTAATCTGCTGTTTTCCGTTTTTTGAGGCCAAAAAACACCAAATAACAGTCACTGTGGTCTTACACTCAATGTAAAGTGACCAAGGTAAGCTAACAAAAATGTCAACTTTTTGTCCTTGAAGCCCTCTCAAAATTTATTAGTCAATAGAAGTAGCATCCAGCGTATAAGAAAAACATGGTGAACAGATTTTCTCACACGTACGGAATGACTGAAAGTCCGTTAGCCCCAACCCTACTTTCACTTTTATATTCAAGCCAGAATGCCAAATATTTCTGAAGAAAACGATTGCATAACATTACATACATGTAAACAAAACATTTAAACTCTATTGTATGATTCTGATTTGTTGTCAAGAAATAACCCCATTTCCAGGCGATCCAAAGTTTGTTTTCCGGACTATTTGAATGTATCTGGTTGTCGACCGCGTAGGCATTTAGGGTTATTAACCTACATATGACCTCTACCTCGCAGGGCTAAACTATAATTCAAAAATATGATAAACAAATCGTTTTGCAAGTGTTACTTTAAACATATTTTATTTCACATCAATTTACAATATATCATAATACCTGTAAACTACGTTTCATGTTGTATTACATCAATGATATTTGATCGAAAGCTTCCAGAAACTCACTGAGATCATTTTCTTGTGATAATAATGTGGCGACACACACCTAATGTAAATCAAACTTATAACGTTATTAATTAATCACAATACCCGACTGTCACCATCATCTACCGTTACTATGATGCCATCACAACAAAGTTTGTATTAGTAAGAGTACTGTCCAGGCCATGTTACAATAACACCAGGCATTCATATTACTGACATTCATTTGTACTTTCCATATATATTAAATTATATAATTATTTATGTTCAAATATGTGAGCCGTTGTTATGTTCACTGCTAATGTGATGATTTCCGAGCGGAGCTTCAATTTGACAACGCCCCAGAATTGTGAGGCTCCGAATTGTGAAGAAAAAAACCAAGAAGATTGAGAAGAAAAATGAGAAGGGTATGCTTTTAACACTCCATTTGCGAGTGGTTTGATAAATGCTCACAAGAATTGAAAATCCCGTTAGTTTTGTAATTTGACACAAATGACAGGCCGAGTCAGTGATCCGGCAGTCGACGCATATTCAATAAGGATCTGTCGAATGCCTTCTTGTCTGATACCTGGTTTGATGAACATTGTAAGGATAGAAATCGAGGGATATAGATGTACAACAATCGTCGAGGCGTGACCTATAGAGAAAAATACACGCCTCGAAGATTGTTGTAGATCTATAGTAACATAATAATACATGTAATTGTAAACAAATCATGTTCTTTAACTTTTTATATTACGGCAGCAATAGCGGCGTCTCAGTTGAGAAAATAATCTTTCATAAAATATATTTTGAAGTATTTTTTGGTTTCTATCCAAATAATGCGGTGTTGATGAGGTTAAATCCTTTTACAAAAGAGTATTTTAACTGCTTAATTCTAAATACATGATAGGATTTATTCCTGAATTCAGTAATGATAACATAAGAGCGCCGACTTTTATCTTCCTATTCAGGAATCCTTCTTGTAGATTTTCTAGAATAAATAATACATTCATTGGTGTTAAACAAACGTCAAGAACAAGCAAGATAATTCCAACAGTCACTATTAGTTTAAACTGATTTCCGTGGCGAATCAGATCGTGAGCTGATGTATTTGACGAAACGTCTGACTGACCATGTGTTTGTTTTTGACTGTTCATGGATCGTTTGAACAATACCTTGCTTGGGTTTGATGTTACACGTCCCTTGTTGAGTGCTTGAACATTCGGAGATTGAATACTACATGATGGTCTGTTTGTGCAATCGACGCAAAGTTTGTGTTTGCTGCAGTTTGCAGGACACTTTTCACGGACCTGTGGTAGCATGGTATCACATGGTTCTGTGTATAACGTCTTGTCGTGCTCTGTACCGTCAATATTGACGTTTTGGACACGAACCTGATGTTTATGTCCACTTGTATCGTTCGAAGGTTTGGGCTTATTTACGGTACTCTGTGGAGGAATTGTCGTTACTTTTACACACTTACGGCGTAATTTGAAATATATGATTAAATACAAAATATTGATGACCACTTGAGGAGTTAGTAAGGACACATTCAAGATCGTTAGTGATAATTTATAGTTATCACAAAACAATGTATTGTATGTGCATGCATGAAGAACTGATCCCCATCTGCCGAACAAAATGAACGGCATCGTAGCAACTGAAACCGCTAACATCCAAACTCCTCCCACTTGTAACAGTGTGCTCCTTGTAGTAATTCCTTGGTGCGGGTTTGCAGACTTGAGATAACAACAAACGGTTATGAATCTATGCAAGCAAATACCAAATGTATGATAAAAACTGGCAGTTTGAGCGCTTACGTAGAAAATAAACACAACAGAACACGTGTGATAAGAAGTGAACAAGTGTGGTTTCTGGTAGACAAGCACCATGACGGACGTGGAAAAGCCAACCAGAAAATCTGTGAAACTTAAACTCAAAATTTGGAAGTTAATCCTGTTCTTCTGCAGTTCTTTGCTGATAACGAAGCATATAATCACAACACTGTTAGACAGAATGATCCATACACACAGAATAAACAGAGCAAACACAGCACAAGTGACCACAGCACTAGCATAGTCAAACTGACCCCATCATTACACGTCATATTCATATCTGTTGTATTATTTCTTGTTGTACTATTCACAAAAGTGCAGCATGTTCCATTCATAATTGTTTTTCTTTGTGAAATGCAAAAAATCAAATTGTCACAAGTTTATAATATGTTTACAATGTACTTCCCATTTATCTCCTCCACCCAGCAGCAAGTTTCCGACACGAGTAAGTTGGTGATCAGAAATACAATACACTGTCAAGTATAGAGGCGTACAGATGGAGAGGTGAGTTACAGTCGTGAAGTTAATGATTCGATAACACCCAATGTCATACGTGTAGCTGTTGGGTGTAAAAAACTGCCATGTGTATATAATGATAAATTGGGCGGGGTTTTCTAGTGGGATTCAGAAAATGAAGACTCGTTAATAATTGTATAATCTTTGATATCTTATCGATACCCACCAGCCTTACGTTCATTAACGAAAACGTTCGCCGCGAGAATTAGTTCGTCACGCGAACTACTTATTGAACGATTATAATCGTTCGCCGCAAACAATTTCAAGATGACGGAGATAGACGATTTAATGGCCTAACTTGTTCTATTAGATTTTCAGCCGTAGATTGAAAATTAGGAACTCAGTAATAATTCTTTCGTGTTCTATTTATTCAGCTTTGGTATCCATACTGTATCACAAATGCAAAACACATACAATCTACATACAATCTACAATTAATGTTTAAATCGCTAAGATTATAATAAATTAAATCAAATATTTATCTATCCGCCATCTTTGTTTGCTTGGCGACGCTTGGCGAGCTATGTGTAAAGGTCGTTCGCGATTGGCTAACATGTTCGTGGCGAACTTATCGTTCATTAACGCGCACTCACGTACATGTATTGTTCGCGAACGTTGGCGAGCGTTTTCGTTAATGAATAACGCACTGCAGGTACATGATGTTATATATGACTAAACGTTCTCCGTCGACATCTTAATTGATAATATTCCATTATCAGCAAATCGTATTAAAATAATTTAAGTGTCTCAACAGCCGATTACGTATTTACACAGTTCGTGTTACCTATCAATTAAAATAAATCGGATATGAAACTAATATGTAAAAAAATTATTACAAAGAGACAGGAACACAAATCAGTAATTTTCCCGCGATAAGTTCTCGGCACAAAAATGTCCCCTTCTCCATTTTATTTTATTCCTATAAAGTGTGTATAATAATCATTGCGATATGAACTTATCTAATCATCCACTATTCAGAGGGGGTCGACTCACTTATACCGTATGTCTCATCCGTACAACAAATGCATTGAAAAATGACGCTAGTGTCAAATATTTTGTGTCGGCGCCCATGATTTTAATCTGACCAAAACACAACAGGAAATGAACATATAAACTTAAATTACTTTAAATATTAATACAAAAGAAAAATTGGCTTGAACCCATCACATTTTCAAAAGTCGCCTATGACGTACTGCTATATTGGCTAATTTGGGGATCTGGTCGTCCTTTCAGCCCAAAGATAGGGGCCTAGCGACGGTCATGTTCGATTCCCGTAAGCCTGGTTTGGGTTATGTTCAGGCCCAAAACCGGCTTAAAACGTGTCTATTCTACTAGTAGATGAAAAGAGAGCCAAATGTGTACGTCTCTTCTGTCAATACATAGCCTCTACACTATCAAGACTCCTGCAGTGCCTCCCCGCGACAGTGCACGTCAACTAGGGTCTAGTACATGTATACTAGGCTAAACTGTCGGAGATCTCGGAGCCAGAAGGGACCTAGTAGTGAATTGTGCGGGCACACATCAACATTGTCTCAGCTATGAGTTAAATAGCCAGCCAGATGAAGGTTGTGAGCTTTGAAAGCCAATTCATCTAGGAGAAAGAAAACTCTAAAATCAAATCGGGTAGATACAGACTCGTTAACCATGAAAGGCAACTTATCTAGGGGATGAAAACCTAGATCACAAATACCTGGCTCTCCAAGTTGGGGGTTGGGCGCAAGGCCAACTACCTCGTCCTGTAAAAAAGACTAAAGTTATAAAAACATTGACGAATAGAAATACATACTCTGACTCAGAAAGGAAGGTTTCTTCTAACACAATATCCATGACGCTGTGCAGGGGAGGTTTATCTGAAGCTACACAGTCGACCATCCTCCTATCACCTAAGTCGAATTCTGTATTGGGAAACGTGGAACGTAAGAATCATGTACCAAACAGGAAAAACATCCATTATTGCTAGAGAAATGCAGATATACAAATTAGCAATACGTGGACTCTGTGAAACGAGATGGACATCATCAGGAAAGATGCAACTGAACACCGATGAAGTAATACTATATTCCGGGCATCAGGAAAACGGAACACACTCGGAATGAGTGGCTCTAATGTTATCAAAAGATGCACACAAAGCACTTATATCATGGGAACTAATCAACTCCAGAATCGCCAATGCAACCTTCCAACAAAACATGAGAAAATCAAAATTACCATTATCCAATGTTACGCACCAACAAACGATGCATTTGATGATGATTATACAACAGTCGCAATGGTTTCATCAACCAACACATAGAAAAAGACCTAACTGTTGTGATGGGAGACTTCAATGCAACAATTGGATAAGATAACGCAGGCTACGAACAAGCAATAGGTACCCATGGTTTAGGTGAAATGAACGAAAATGGAGAGAAATTTGCTGACATGTGCAAACAACAGACTGGTCATAGGAGGTAGTATCTACCCTCAAAAAAGAATACAAAAAGCAACATGGGTTTCTCCTGACCGCATCAAGGTGAACCAAATTGTTCATATTTGTATAAATCGAAAGTCTCGACGATCTCATCATGATGTTTGTGTTAAACGAGGAGCAGAGCACCATCTTGTCAAAGCCAGGGTCAAACTAAAACTAGAAAAATTTCAACAAAGAAAGAATCCTCGAACCAAATACAATGTTGAATTTATAAAAATCAAAGACATCTTGAATGATTTCAACGTCAGCCTCTCAAACAAGTTCTTGAACACATTGGTGATATAGAAGAACAATCATGGTAGAATCTTAAAGAAAATATCAACTCAATCTGTGAGGAAACTCTTGGACGAAGGAAAGGACAACAAAAACGTAGAATGGCTATCACCAGAACTAAGAATAATCCAAGAAAGGAAAGAGAACAAAGGAAATATAAACAGGAGTAGAACATGAAGAGAAAAAGCTGATGCTCAGGAAAAATACTACCATACTCACAAAGATGTAAGACAAAATATAAGGAAAGACCGAAGGACATATATGGACAATCTCGCTTCACAGGCAGAAGAAGTTGCAAGGAAAAGAAAAAATGCAGGAAATCTAAGCCATGAAAGCCAGCAGATAAAAGATAAAGATGGTATGACTATCACCATACTTGAAGATCAGCTTAAGCGGTGTACAGAACACTTCAATGAATTGCTGAAAAGACCGTCGCCAATAGTAACACCCAACATTACTAGGGATACAAAATAAACTGTAATAAACCTTCAAAGGCTGAGATCAAACAAGCAGGAAAGCTGGAAAAGCAGCAGGACCAGATAATATACCACCTGAAGCACTCAAAGCAAACATAGACCTTTCAACAAATATGCTACATTAATTACTTGGCGACATTTTGGGAAAGTGAAGCCAAGCCTCAAGAATGGAAGGAGGGACATATCAATATCACAAAGAAAGGTAACCTCAGAGAATGTAAGAATTACAAAGGAATAGCGCTAGTTTCAGTGGTAGGAAAAGTTCTAAACAGAATTATTCTAATGCGACTACAACAAGCTGTAGACTCAAAACAGAGAGACCAACAAGCAGGTTTTAGGAAAGATAGAAGTTGTGTTGACCAAATTGTAACTCTAAGAAGTATCATAGAACAATCAATAGAATGGAAAACATCTGTATATCTGAACTTTATTGATTCAGAAAAACCTTTGATAGTTTAGACAGAGAGTCGTTTTGGCAGCTAATGGAACAACAGGGAATTCCAGGAAAGAGCATCAACATCATCCGCAACTCCTATAACAAAATGACATGAAGGAAGATTGTCAGACACCTTTCGAGTTACCAAAGTAGTGATGCAAGGCGGTCGACAAAAATGAAAACAAAAATCAAGTTATTCAACTCAAATTTGAAATCAGTTCTCTTATACGGACCAGAAATATGGAGAACAACCAAAGCCATATTATCTAAACTTCAAAGCTTCACCAACTACTGCTAAAGGAGATTACTAAAGATAAAATGGTTTGGCAAAGCTCATAACGAAGACCTTTGGAGCATCACTAACCAAGAACCTATCTACATAGAGATAAACCGACGTAAATGGGATGGATCGGCACTACGAAAACCTAACACCAACATTACCAAGCCGGCTCTAAAATGGAACCCTCAGGGTATAAGGAAACACGTAACATCCGGCGAAGAAATGTTGCGACAGAAATCGAAGAAACTGAAAACACTTGGAACGATATGGAAAGAACTATTGGAAACAGGGTCAGTTGGAGGGATTTCTTCAAAATGGCATATGCTCCCCCAGTGGAGCAAAGCACCTAAGTAAGTAAGTAACTTTATAATATGGCTCATGAGAATCAAACGATGAAATCGAAGAGAACTCAAAGTTTATACGTCTAAATCCCCATCCTGAAGACAATGCTTACTGTCTTAATCCCTGGGGATGGGACACGTTATCACGTAATAATTCCCGGGTCTAGGAGTTGATAAGGTTGTCAAATGTTCGCCTGCTGAAAAGAGTCGTCTGTCTACCCCCCCCCCCCCCCGAGTATCCCCGCTGTCCCCGGTCGGGCATAACATTGACTGATGCAATGCTTACTATTATTCGTTCTCTGTGTGACACATGAAGTCGGGAGATCTGCAATCGTGTCTTCTATTGTGTAGCTACCATACCTCGAACTCGTTTGTTTGGTTGGTTTTCGTCGTTCTGTAGCATCAATATATACACATGTACTTGTATATTTATAAATATACTCATTCTGCAATGGTAATTGTTAACAGCTAGGAAGCTATATAAGTATATACGGTCAATTTTGTTAACGAACTTAAACTGCGACACTGGTATAACTCGAGGTACATATCGATGAGGAATATAAAGTAATATATAACAGGAACCAAAGAGGTCCAAAGAGCACAGCAGCTTAGGTTATTAAAGCTCAGAGAAATTAACTAACTGTTGGTCCAGACGGGGTTGAACCCGGACCTATCGATCACGGAGAGCGCGCACTTCCTCTTGGCCACCGCTCCTGATAGAAATAATAAGAAAGGGAAATTCATGGACTTTCAGCTTATAATTCTATCCGACCCTTGAGGCCACGTATCTTAAGAAAATACGTGCTGAGGCCAAACAACGGACATAGTTGTGTAAAATCATGTATCTATTTCTATATAGGGAATATACATGCATGGTTAAATATGTATAAAATTAGATTTCTACGTCATATATTTATAACTAAACGAATAGCGTGTATTTCCTTCTTGATTTATAACAAAATTGTTGTTTATTTTTCACATGAAGTCTGAAGAAGCGATATTGGCGAAACGACGTGGGAAATTAAATGAACATTAATTAAGTTTTGTTTTGTGTTTGGTGGCTTGATTTCATTATTCATTTTCATTATCTTAGGATTGACAGTAAATCCGTCATTACCTTAGACCGTTCCATAATACCAGCCTCGTTTTGGTTTTATCTATTTATAGCTGATAGTGGAATATCCGGGAAGACCCATAATGAAGTTCAGTGTTTGCATTTTCGTGTTTTTACTTCTTCTTGCTTTATTAGGTACGTAATCTTGATTTATTTTCAGCGAAAAACAGAAGATCATTATTTCTCTTCTAATAATTTTCTCAGATTTGATATATTTGTTAATTTAGCCATAACAAAATACAAAATGGAAATCAGGAAGAAATCGGTCAGCTGTCAAATCTGACAGTGAAATAGGATTTTGAAATGTCATCTCTTGTTTTATTTTCGATTGAATTTTTTGTTCAATAATATAAATCATGATGGATATATCTGGTTTCCACTAAGTTAAATAAACTGGATTCTTGGTTTGCAGATATTATGTCTAATGCACCAGTCAGTTGCATGCAAGCCCCCCCCCCGCTCCATCCATGTCGTCCCATGGATAGCCGGGGGAACAGCTGTGTTTTTATCTTCCAGGTCTCCCTGCACTGCCAGGGAAATGCTGCAAACTTTTTCTTCAAACCAATTTCCCGGGGCAATATTTTGTCTTCAGGTGTTGTGGAAAATACCAGAGATTTTACCATCAGCTGTCTACTGACAACCAAATAGTAAAACCCTGCAGCCCATCCCTTGATGTGGGGGGTGGCTTGGATGCAACAGACTGGTGCAGGATTTCTAATAATGTTCTAATGATATCCTCGGATGATGGGGTTACCATAGAGGTCCAAAGAAAAGTCCTGAAGTTACATAGATCTCGAACCCATTACTGCATATAGACAGGGCGTTTAAATCTTTCCTCCATGGCTGGGGATGTATAGACTTAGGCTTCAGCCCCCTGATGATTTAGTAATGCACTACCAGTACTTAGTTAATGGAAAGCCCAGGGAAGGGCAGGGATTTTGACTTTTGCTTTTTTTACCAAGGGTAAAATCCTTGCCCTGAGAGCCCGCTATTTTGCAACAAAACAAAAGCCTCACACTGACATGGCAGTGAGGGGACATCAGATTTAGGTAAAAATACAACACTTTTCCACGGAAATTACTGCAAAGCAAAATCTAACCTTTTTCATGAATCTTATTGTCTAACATGAATCCAATCTGGTATCATGAATCTAACTTAGTATTGAATATATAGACTAGTTAATGTATTGATGGTTTACATGTAATTTTAAATGAATGTATTTACTTGTTTGTAATGATGATAAAATTATGCATAATGAATAAATCCTTCATGAATCTTACAAAGGGAAACAACTCTTTAGGCATACCAATAGTCTCCCTTTGTTAGATTGATGATTGATAAATTTATTTTAAATAACGTCTTCAAGCATATACGAAATTTCGTACTGAAAAAAAATACTTATATAATAAATCATTATGCATAACACATCCACACCTTAATATTCATGAAACCAGATTAGATTCATGTAAGATTCATGAAAAAAGTTAGATTTTGCTTTTCAGTAATAGCGCTTTTCCACGTGGTGATTACAACTGATAACAATAAATTATTATACATACATATACAGGAGTTAAGGGGCATAACGACGTCACGTTGAAATTGCTTTGACAATGTTATGAATGTACAAGATTTTCAACATAAATGACTGACAATCTCTATGAGCTTTACTAACCGTGAGTTGTTGTTACTCCCATTGAGTTTTTAAATTGAATAATTGTATTAAAGACTTTAATACACTTCAGAGCCTGGCCGAAAGTTGGTAATCGGCCCGGCATGAATAATCACACTCGGGCTAAAGCCTTCGCGGTGATTATTAATTTTTCGGGCCGATTATCGCCTTCCGGCCCGGCTGTGTCGTGTATTAACCTCTTAATAATATATACTATGTATATATAAGGCTGGCCCAGGACACTTTTCACGGAACTTTGGTGTCGAACTACTAGATCTCCTCATCGTTTTTAGACTACATGTATATCTATTATGTTTGTATTTTTCACAGTGATAGATGAAGCTGAAGGACGTGGAGGTCGTGGGGGCGGGGGTAGAGGTGGAAGTAGAGGAGGAAGTAGAGGTTCATACCGTTCAAGCAGCAGGTAATACTTTACACCATGCTTGCAGGTGTTAACACTAATTATTTTTTGTCACTAGTCCGACAGTAAAGAAGCGTAAAGAAAACAGTTACTGTTCCTTCAATATTTTCACTGACCCGGGCCAGGGGACCAGGGGGTTAGTGTTGAGTCATGGCTTGTAAGTTGTAACTGTTGCATTTCAGTGATTCAGCTGTTTGTCAGTTTTCTTGGAATGACTTATTCGCCTGTAGATCTATGTACATGTAGTAAGTTTGACATTTATAACAAATAAGGATCTTCAGATTATTGTTTTACCCAAATAGGATTGCTTATCCAACTATATCATATTTGTTTATATTATAGATCTACGTCTACAACCAAGACTAGATATTACCGAGGACCTTCATACAGTAAAGGATCATGGAAAACTGCTGCAGCTGCTGGGGCTGTCTTTGGTTTAATGAGTTACAAGACTCGACGCATGTATATGAGATATCCAAATAGAGGTATATACACAAGATTTCATGCAGTAGTACAGTTGTCATTGTCGTGAAATATAAATTTTTAAGTGGTTTTTTTTTTTTCAAAAATTTTTTTGCCTGATGTAAAATTGGGTAGGCAGGGCATTCACAATGCTCCAAAAGTGAAGAGTCAAAATAATGACTCCTGACTCTCAATTTTCAAGAGTCATCAAAATATGGCAAGAAAACTTGTATTTTAAGTATAGTAAATTTGACTCTTCACCTTAAATTTTCTCAAGAGTCAAAAAAGGCACTTTTATTAAATTCAAGAAATTTAATCGCGTCAAAAATTAATTTTGCCCCTTGTATTTATCACATGAAATGCAAAATTCACAATTTTACGTACCATCGCAGTGATCTCTTTTACCAAAACAACAAAATTTTGTCCCATTAAATGATTTTACTGTATTGTATAATTTCAGAACCTGAGATTTGTTTTAACGAGAACAATCTACGTAATGGAACCTACGGTTATTTCGTTTGTCCGGAGTCAAGGCAGAAAGATGAGCTAGCGTATTGTTGTGGCGGTGAAGATGAACAATATTGTTGTACCAAGGCAGATAAGTATGTAACTACATTCTGCTCTTACCTACCTACCTATCGCTCACCTCACGATATGATACGTACCAACAATTTTTCTAGCGGTTCGGTATATTTCGGTATGATATTCATTATATTCTCTAACAGCAGCTTAAATACTATAATTTTAAGTCCCAATTAATTTGTTGATTCTTTAACAGCCTTTATTATGTGGCTATCAACTATTTTAAATGCATTTCGACATTATGAGGCATATCTTATACAATTAAAACGAGTGATGCATGGTAATTATACATAATCAGAGGGCTTTCAGATATTTTCGTTCTCTGAATATTATTTTGCTCATAAAAAAGCTTGTACCGAACCGTACTGAAATTTGCAACTCTTGTACCGTGAACCGTGTCAGACTGAAGTCTGCGGTCTTTCGTGTACCACGGTATACCGTTACAGTCCTACCTACCTACCCTCTTCATGACCACTGGCAAGGCTGCAACCAGGTCTCTCCATTTCTGTCTGTCCTTCACAATCTTCTCTATTTTTCCAAGTGTTTTTCCCATCATCTTTTACTTCATTTCACTGTTTATTGTCATTTTCCATGTTTCTTTTGGTCTTTCTCAGTGTCCTTTTTCATCTGATGGGGGTCCATTTTAGAGATATCCTGGTGATGTTATTTGTGTCTTTCCTTATTGCATGTCCTAGCCATTGGAATCTTCGTCAATTTATTTCGCCGAGATTTGAACCTTCGACCTCCCGCATCCTAGGCAGGCGCCCAAACTGCTAGGCCACTATTGTGATATATGTTATATTTGATGGTTGACTGATGTTGTATACTATATTATAGGGAAGCTGGTGGACGTATTGCTGGTATTATTATTGGTGTGATCGTGGTGTTTGTCATCATTGGTGTCGTCATCTATTGCTGTGTCATCAAAAAACGTCGTGAGAGAGCGGCTAAAGGTGGCATCATTATAAACGACAACCAACCAAAAGGTAAATTACGTTAGAAAGTAGAAACCATTGAAAATACATATATAGTTACTCTGTTGTGATCATTTAAGTTTAAAGAGGTGTTCCCTATAACTTTGATAGTTTAAATCGATTCAGGAATTTTACATATTAAACGAGAATGATTATTGCTTAAACTCCTCAAATCTTCAACGAAAAGCTCCCACTAATTACCGAGAAAAAATGAAATATATTTCCGTAACGAGCCAAAATAGTCATGAGTTGTTTCCCTTTGACCACATAATAATAAATCGCTGGAAGCGATAAATTATTATTGGTGATTTTACCATATTTTTGACAATATAGAGACGTATTTCCGCACACTTTCTTCTGACAAATTAGGATAATTGATAGTGCTTTGTACATTTAGCTCATTTAATGTGATAGTAGAGAAAAATATGCTAGTGATAGGTAATGCCTCTTTAAATAAATTACTGCAGTCCTTTCAAAGTTAATTGATAAGGGTTGTAAACATTAGTCCATCAAGTATACTGTGTTTATCTAGGTGTAATTTGGTACACCTGAGTTCACAGCATTCCCCGCTATTCTTTTAAATGGGATAGTTCCCTCATTAGTAAGTGAATACTTGTAAAATGTTGCTGAGGCCAAAACACAATAATATTGTGGTTCTCGTACTTTAACTGACCTTATTTTTGTCACTACCCTTAATAACATTTTTTGGCATTTACTGAAAGTCGCTTGATTTTCCATTGCATAAAACCAATAACATATACATTTTACTGTGGGATTTTCACATCTTTACATTTTGGTAGGACTGTTTAGAGTAATGATTATGGATTCCAAAATGTTATACCTTTTAACAATTGTCCAACTTAGTGACATGCTGCTTTGACATGATGAAAACTAATGGCATGAAAATAAAACTGATGTTCAAAATGATGTCATTGACATCACAAAAAAATTAATATGGTGACGTCATATAATTAGTACATGCCCCATTATATTTATTGCAACATGTTACCTGAACCACAATATTAATTTGTTTTGGTCTGATAAAGATGTTTAAAAAAAAACTACTCTGCCTCAAATTTGACTTAATGTATGTCTTAATTTACGAATAAGACACCTGCTTACATATGTCAGTTTGTAGCTTGTTAGAATTTTAGTTATGCTCAAGGCTACATACCTTTGCCAACCAATTACTTACTTATATATATAATTATATATTTGGTTGTTATCAAAAGTTATGGTATTGGTGCAAAATAAGCTGTAATGGTTGCATTTATGTTGATGTCATAGGGATGCTAAGATGCATGGGAAACTCAAGATTTGTATCAACCTAAATATCTCAATTCACGAAGAAATAGCATTTCAACAGTCCCTCCATTTTGCATGCACAAACCGTAACAAATTTAAAGTGCAATATGTTGCTGGATACATGTTTGTTACACAACTTCCCTGATACTTCATACTGGAGCAAAACCATATTGTTGTTGAGTTTTATATACTGGTTTTATTATGTATGGGATCAGGGCTTTCATTTGACTCTGGAAACTGCATTTTGACTCTTGAATTTGACCAAAGTGCCTATTTTGACTCTTGCAAATTTAAGCTGAAGAGTCAATTTTACTGTACTTTTAATATAAATTTTCTTGCAATATTTTGATGACTCTTGAAATTTGAGTGTCAGGAGTCATTTCGACACTTCACTTTTGGAGGCTATTGAAAGCCCTGGGGATATTGAATGGCATGGTTCTAGTATGCAGAGCTCTATGGATATGTTAGCATGCGATGATGGGCATTTGAATTGCAGCTTTAAAACGTGCTTATAATAAGTTATATCTATATTAGTTATTGGTTATCTGGAATTTAATATTATGAATATTGGCTTAACCCTTTTCTCAATCAATCAATAAATCAATAAATAAATAAATAAATCAGTCAGTCAGTCAGTCAGTCAGTCAGTCAGTCAGTCAGTCAGTCAGTCAGTCAGTCAGTCAGTCAGTCAGTCAGTCAGTCAGTCAGTCAGTCAGTCAGTCAGTCAGTCAGTCAGTCAGTCAGTCAGTCAGTCAGTCAGTCAGTCAGTCAGTCAGTCAGTCAGTCAGTCAGTCAGTCAGTCAGTCAGTCAGTCAGTCAATATTATGTTGTTTTTGTGGATTATGAGGGTTCTATTGAGGAAAGGGTTAAGTCTATATGGAATGTCCTGTTTGTATGATATGTCAGTAAATTCTGCATGTAATTGTAAGTGCTATTCTCAGAATGTTTTACTTGAAGTTTGTCTTTTATTAAAACTAGTTTTATGTTGTAGCAGGTCATCAATGATTCTCGTGTAAAGTAATTCCAAGATTAGCATCCTCAATCTTCTTTTAGACAATTAGCATTACCCCTGCGAAATGAAGTTCTTATGTCAAGAGCAGTTCAAGAACAGTTCTTAAAACCAAGTAAGTGTTCTTGACCCGTTCTTAGAGGATTTTAAGAACATTTGTTCTAGAACTGTTCAAGAACAGTCTTCAGGTACGGTTCAAGAACTTTTTAAGGACCTTTCCTGTTCTTAAATTATTCTTAAATTGTTCTTGAACACTTAAAGGACTTTTTTGGAACAGCATATACCTTCTGATGTTCTTGAACTGTTCTTAACAATGTTCTTGAATATATGAAGGACTTTTTAAGAACAAAATTTGTTCTTAAAAGGTTCTGTCATTGTTCTTAAAAATATTTAAAGAACAGTTTAAGGAGGTTTTAAGAACATCTTATTTCCAGAACAATTTAAGACAATATCAAGGACAGTAGTGGTCTGGATACCGTTCATAAACATGCACCTTTCCTTCTCATATAGTGGGAAGCAGTTTTTCATTAGGAGGCGGCTGGTGGCCAATTTGACCGCCTCAAATGTTATTTGAGCCGGCTCAAATTTGGAAAAAAAGTAGAGCACCGCCTTGCGGGTGCAGACGCTCATCTGATATCTGTCACTGTCAAGGCAGACAACCCAAAGGGGCAATTACTCACGCAAAATGCAGATCAGAATTATGGTTCTTGCTTGACATGGTCAGGTATTGATGCTGAACAAGTGTTGAAAGTTTCAAAGCAATAGCCCACATAGTGAATGAGAAAAATGGACCTAAACACAAAACTTAACCAAGAAATTTACTAAGTCCAAAAAGGGGCAATAATTCACGTAAAATGCAGATCAGAGTTATGGGTCTCGCTTGACATGGTCAGGTACTGGTGGTGAACAAGTGTTGAAAGTTTCAAAGCAATAGTCCACATAGTGTATGAGAAAAGTGGACCTAAACACAAAACTTAACCAAGGAATTTACTAAGTCCAAAAAGGGGCAATAACTCACGTAAAATGGAGATCAGAGTTATGGGTCTTGCTTGACATGGACAGGTATTGATGTTGAACAAGTGTTGAAAGTTTCAAAGCAATAACTTATGTAACATATGTACTCCAAATGATCTGAAAGAAAATCAAGAACATTTTCAGAACCAATCAAGGTCAAACCTGTGGAACTAGGTGGCGCCACCATCTGTATGTAGTTTGGGAGAAAGCATGGCTCTTCTGTTAGAAAAATATTTCTTTCTGCTAGCTTGTTTCCTGTTGTTTATGATGGTGAAATGAATGAACAAATCACCCAAAAGGTAAACTTTACTTGTGGCCAACTTTAATACTTGTTATTTTCACTTTATAATGCACTAAATCAACAGCATTGCATGTTCCAGTTTGTACTAGAAACTTTCAAGATTTCGGACAAAGTGGTTTCGGATATAGAATTTTCATTGCCAGATTCTGTACAGAAATTATTCAATTTATTCTGTGCAGGTTGACGTTGTTTGTTCCAGTTCTGTTAATGTTTTTCATTTACCGGCAATCACGGGTAAATGCACTTTTCTGATTATTTCCAATATGTTTTGTAAAACAAATTTTCCACACTCCGTGTTCGTTGAAGTTTTCATTGGTTGTTTGTTTGTTTTTTCCATGATGCTTCAAGCCCAAACCCAAATTTGATCTAAGATTGTATGCTTGCTTAAGCAAAGTGTTAAAAGAAAAATTTCCTGGCACAAAAGACACAGAAATAACATTGAAGGTGCAAGCTGTTCAGAAGAACTGTTCAAGTACATTTTAAGAAATGTTAAGAATTTTTCAAGAATATGAGTTCTTGAACAGGTCAAGAAGTGTTCTAGAATTAGACTAGAACTGCTCTTAAAGTGTTCAAGAACTGTTCAAGTGCATTTTAGGAAATGTTAAATTGGACAAATTATTAAGAACTATTGTTCTGGTAAAGTTCTTAAAAGTGTTCTCAAATAGTTCATGATTTGTTCAAGAACAAGAGTTCTTAAATAGTTCAATAAAACGAGTTCTTGAACTGTTCAAGAATTATTGTTCAAGATTGTTCAAGAACTGTTCTAAGGACTTTTTAAGAACACTTGTTCTTAAGATTTGTCCAATTTAACATTTCTTAAAATGTACTTGAACAGTTCTTGAACTCTTTAAGAGCAGTTCAAGTACAATTCATAAACACTGTTCTAGAACAGTGCAAGAACTTTTCTTGAACTGCTCTTGAAATTTTCGCAGGGGTAGTATACTTGAAATTAGGGTATATATTTGCAAAAATTAAACCTTGCAAACATACATACTCCAAATTCTAAATCTGCAAAATTGTCCAAGTCAAAGTATATATACATTTTTTTTTAAAAAAGCGCTTGACCAGAAATGTTGCATTGTAATTTAGCAATTGTTTTATGATGGTTTACTCTAATGGACACATATTGTTGATTTTTATGCCTCAGCATCTACTGATACAGATGTATATAGTGATTATCCTGTCTGTTCTGTTTGTTGGTCCGTCTGTTACAAAACTTTCAACTTGATTGACTTAGCTAGTTATTATCAACAAGGGTACCACAGGAGCATAAGTGTTTACTGAACATAGTCTCGTTTTATTTCATTTAATTGTGTTTGTGTGCATTTTGTGATGTTTTACAGAACTACAGCCACTGACTACTGATTATAGTTCAGGTAATGGTATAACTGTAGTAGATAGATAATCCACTAATACAATGTCATGTAGTGCCCTTATGCTTATAGCTGGATACATGTACCAGCTTTATATATAAATCGATGGCTTAGAATTAGAAGGTCGTAAGTGCCACTTACGACCATTTGAGATTCATACATATTTAGAATAAGCATCACAAGCCCATTTTCATAAAAATCTGAACTTGTCATGTTGACCAAAATGAAGTTGTAAAAATTTGTTTTATCATAATACATAAGTACAGAGTAAATGTCAGACAGTTTTTCAGTGTTCTCTCAAAATATTGATTTGGTAGTTACGACCTTCTAATTCTAAGCCATCGAAATGTTATCCTCACATTTCTCACAATCATTAGCCTTGCTTGCTACTAACAAACCTTATTATATCACACAAGAAATACAGCATAACCTGTGCTAAGCAGCCAGTCAGGATTTCATTCAATGTTGTTATTTACAACATGTGTCTGTTGAATGCTGGTGTAATAATTAGTGAATCTAACAGTCGCTGATTTACCCATTCATAATGTCAAAGGTCAAGGTCATTATGACCTTTAACATAAACTACTATTTGACTGCCATTGGACAAATATCTTTCTACAAACACTTCTTGTTACACTTGCTGATTAGGACTTGCTTGATTTTGGTTGTTACTAGCACAGTGTTTAGTATCTGTATCTTTTGTTTATAATCAACTACTGTAAAATCATTAGTGTTCATTCGGGATTAAATTTTATGGATTTCGTGGTTCATCTTTAACTACAAAATCAAATCCCATAAAACACTAATTTTGGCCCTTGTATTTATTGCCTGAAAAATGCAAAATCCACAAATTTAGGTCCCATCGAAAATTCGAAATGGTCTTTTTTACCCAAACCACAAAATTTTGTCCCATCGAAATTAATGATTTTGCAGTATAATTCAACACACTTTTATCAACCTTTTCAATTCCATTTTGTATTTGCTCAAATAACAACACTCACAAATGGGGTTTAAGACTGTTATACTGGGATGTTATTGATTTGGTAATCTGTATTGTGCATTATGAATTATTCATGCAACAATGCATTGAATTATTACAGACTAGTGCTCCCCTGGATATCATGTTCAACTACACTCAGATATATGGTCAAACCTCTGGTATAAAACCATGTATAGATCGCCGACGATAACTCTAGCTTTGTATACAAACATGAAATGTCTAAAAGCAACACAATTAGGTTGACAGCTTAGGTTACTTGGTATTAGTATAGATTGAAATAATGAAATATATTAAAATAATTTAAAGTAATTTCTTACAATAGCGTACCAAAATGATTTCGGAAAATGCATTTTATATCATTATTTATTGTTAGCTAAGTTAGCTATATGTAATGTTGAAAAAAATGTTTTGATATGGAAGAACAATAGCAATTATATAATTATTGATTAATGCGGTAGAAAAACTTTAACTGGACGGGTGTGTGACATTTCTGTGTTTGTTTGATCAGTGCATAATTGTACAGGGTGTCCCGTAGTATGTGTTACCATATTAACGAATGAATGCCATGAAAAAGAGCTTGATTTCATACTGTCCGTATAACACTCAGGCTTGGTGGATAACTATTACAAGTGAACTTTTCTAAGTTTAATTCACTATATAGTAATGCCATGTTCCCCTATCAATGTTGATGACATATATTATGTGACACCCTAAAGCATATGTTTGGTTCCTGTCCAGTGCATAAAAGTCATCCTTTCTTCCATTTGAATGGTTTGGTAACAAGTAAAACACTAGCACAGTGTCAAAACTATCCAAAATCTGATAAAATATAGCCAAAAAAAAAACACAATGTGACATGCATAATATTGTATCACGCTGGTGTGTACTAAATAAATGAATTAAGGGCAAACATAATTCTGTTGACATTGTGAATATTGTTGTAAAGTTTAAGTTTGATCTGGTTGGTTTCTGTGTCTTTCTTGCTACCAGTACTAGTTATCTACATTTATTGGTACAATTTAGATAAGTGAAGGTTGGGTGTATGAATAACAAAGATTTTCAAGTTCACTACCTTGTCCATTTACTTAGTTTAAATCATTTCTACATCATTAATGCTTGCATGTCCAATAAACAATTATAGTATTATTTATGAACTGGGCCTCCGGTGTTTAAAGGTACTGGACCAGAGATAAATAATAAAATCTGATTATTATAGAAAAAATGCAAATGTTAATATACAATGTTTCAGAATTATATTGCTAGAAGATCCTGCATCGAAAATCTATGAAATCATTGGAAAAAACACTGCATTTCTAGTGAATGATTACCAGGTTATAATAGCTAGTGACATGTCATCCTAAAATATGTTTGGAGATATTCATTTAAAATGAAAATGAGATTTCAGTCAGAGTATTTTATTTATACATTTTTTTCGGATACTGTAAAATCATTAATTTTCAAAGAGGATTGAATTTTATGGATTTCATGGTTTATCTTCAACTACGAAATCAAATCCCATAGAACACTAATTGTAGTCCTTGCATTCATTACCTGATATGTAAAATCCTCAAATTAAAGATCCCATCAAAATTGTCTTTTTTACCCTACCAAGAAATTTTGTCCCATTGAAATTAAGTGATTGTACAGTTATTTATAGTGATTTTAAATTGTATTATATTTTGTCGGTTAAACTGGAGTACTGTACCTTTAAGTGATGTTTTATTGTATATAAACTGACTGAAAGGTATTGATTCATACTCCCAAATGACTTGCTTGTCTGTGCATAATAGTTCCATATTTTCCGATGAATTTTGTATCAGAATTCGTGCTTTTATTTTGTGTCATAATATGGTTGCATTTGCTATTTATTTATTTACCATGATTATCAGTTGCATGGTTTATGAATGTGACTCATTGCATGAGGGTTGTCTAGAAATTGAAGTATGTCCTTCGTTAATAATATGCAGTTACTGCAGTCTTGCACGCAACCCTTGTGCATACAAGAGTACGCCCCTGGCACTGACAGTGACAATATTAGATGTGTCCGTCACTCACAGTTGTAATGTTCATAAATCAGCAATATCTGAAATTCTTGCTGAGAATTACACTGTTCACATCACTAAAACAAATACGTCAGAGTATATATATTTTTGATATCTTAAATTAGTAATAAACATGTGACATCTGCATGTTTTAGAAACGGTTAACCAAGAGATCATTGCTTTCATTAAATATCCAAAGCTGAGTAAAACCATGCTAATTTTGGGTTCTCTTATGATTTTGCATGTTAGTGTAATGTTCAATAGTTACTTGTTTGTTCTTAATATAATTTGGATTATTGTATAAATCATTTGTACTGATGTATATATTTTTGCTGAACGTATGTTTCAGGTCCTACTGGTCCTACTGGTCCGACGATGCCGATGCAACCATACCAGCCAGGTATGCCAGTACCACAGCCAGGTGTTCCACCTCCACAAGGTTATAATGCATATGATTCATCCTTACCATACGACACAAAACCAGGTAATGTGAATCAGTGAAATGACATATTGTGAAATCCACAGGTGCTTGTCATGTGGATATCCCCCCATGGCCCCTCTACAACCCCCCCCCAAAAATCAAATCTCTAAATAAAAAAATATCAAATCTCTATTATACCTATGCGTATAATAGAGATTTGATATTTGGGGGGGTGTAGAGGGGCCATGGGGTTGATATCCACATGCCAAGCACCTGTGGTAAAATAATTAATTTTGGGGGGGGGATTAAATTTTGTGAATTTCGTGACTCACCTTTAACCCCGAAATCGAATCCCATTGAAAAAATAATTTTGACCCTTGTATTTATTACCTGCAATGGAAAATCCTTGAATTAACGTTCCATTGAAATGGTTTTTTTTTACTAAAACCGCAAAATTTTGTCCCATCAAAATTCAATGATTTTACAGTACACAGTACAACCTCTGCAAACCTCTCTATGGCAGCACCTTCAAAACTTCCCAAATGTGATATTTACTCAAATTTATTCAACCTCTATATAGCAACAACTGGTACACAGCAGCCAATTTACTGCTGTCAAAGGGTTTTGTTCTACAGATGCAGGGTTTCCAATTACAGCAGACTGCAGGCCAAATTGACTGCTAAATAACAATTTTAGGCTGGCTGAAAATGTGTAATTTATACACAATTTGTAGAAAATAAAAAACACAATTTTAAGAAAATAGTTGCATAAAGGACCTTATCAGACCTGTTTGTTAAGCATTTCGGCTTGCTAGGTTAAACGTTTTGAGAACCTTGCAGATGTTGTACTGTAATACAGTTTCTTGATCTGTTCATTCCATGTTTTTATTGGTTGAAAACAGACTGGTATGTTGTATTCAATGACATTTTATATAATATAAACCATGAGTTGTGTTCCAACCTTAAGTTTCCAATCCTGTTTTACTGGTTTGCCTTTTACTCAGCCACAATGACCAAATTCACACGTGTAGAAAGCCCAATATTAAGTTTTTCGAGACTTTGTGTACATATTCTATAGTTTTACTGTAGTGATTTGTTCTATGTATGACTCTTGCATGGTTGACTAGGTGATGCCACCGTTTGGATTGTCTGTGCACTACAGTATTTGAATATGGCCTATTATTCACACAGAAAAAATAGATTTTAGATTTATTGATAAACATAATGTGTCTGGTTAATCATACTGCTGTCATTGAAATGTTATATCACTTTTTGAGATGATGGAATTATGACAAACTGTTTAAAAGGTTTTATTGATTTTAGAACCTCATGAGCCTTTCTTCAGCCATGATTGTAAGTCTAGACAATGAATAATTAACCTACATGCTAAATCTTGAGGCTATAATCCAGAGAATTTGACATGATCCTGTCACCTTTTAATTGCATAATTTAACACATGATATATTAGTCCAAGCTTCTTAGAAGATGATTATTCCATTTCAGTGATTATTCCAATTCATCGTCTAAGACCTTTCTTCTTTAAAACCTAACAGGTGTACGACTCAGATTGAGTCGCGTTCGTTTTATGACAAAACGAATGTTTTCAACAAAATAAACATCGTCTCCCTATGAATTGAACCATATTCTACCAACGTACACCAAAAAACGAAATGTATCATAACAATTACCATCAATTCCGTCGATTGTTTCAACCCTATGGATTTCACAGTTTCTGTTGCAAATTGTCATTATTTGAAAAGCGATAATAACAAAAGTGTTCCGAAGCAAACCATGTGATTCATTTTGGGAAATCCTGGGGTTTCCCGGTGTTACCATGGATTGTCGTCTGCGAAAATAGCATTATTTTTTGGTGCGAATTTAAGTTTAAAAATTGTTTTTGAAAATAACGTGTTTATTATGTAGATGTCTATTTAGAGGTTTGTTTCAATAAAGACACATTTTCAACCATGTTTCATAAAAAATTGTATTTTCGAAAGCGCACATGTGCGCACCTGCAACACACGTAAATATTTACAATGGCGGCTCTTAGTGTAAACACGGAAGTGAATTGAAACATCGGGTGTGGGATGGTTATAAGCAGGTGATATATTGATAACTTTTTGACAAAACATTTGATTGATATTACTTTTATACGAATGTGCTATTTTTTGGGCGAATTTCGAACAGTGAACTTGCATTCCGAGCGTTTATCTTAAACAGTTGACTTTTAAAGAGGACAGTTCCATAACTTAAGATCGACGTCAGTCAATAAAAAGATCATTTAGTTATGGTACCCAGAACTAATGATATATAAGTATTAATTGTCTATGTTTAGGGACTATCATACAGGCATTTATGGCGTAATACCAAACACTAATCTAAAATTCCAAAATTGCACAATTTTCTTGCAGAAATTTACATTTTCGACTCTTGAATATATTCATGCATAAAGGTCAGGATCAGGTTGAATTATCTGTGCTGTTACTTTGATGTTAGTATCATGTATTGTAAATGGTATTATAAGTTATATTTTTTATTACAGGTGTTCCTGGATCTGGCCCAGGAATGTATCCAGCTCCTGGGGACCCTAATGCATACCCACCTCCAGGCGCTCCGATGCCCTACCCACCTCCGGGAGAACCAAACGCCTATCCTCCACCGGGAGCTCCAATGGCCTACCCACCACCCGCAGACCCGAATGCCTACCCACCACCCGCGGACCCAAATGCCTACCCACCACCTGCAGACCCGAATGCCTACCCACCACCCAGTGATCAGAATGCCTACCCACCACCGGGCGCTCCAAGTGCTGGAGGATTTGTTAGTCAGCCACCATACCCTGGTGCCCCACCTCCTGCGGATGCTAGTAATCAGGCACTAGGATTTGAAGGCGGTAAGTAAACATATAACATAGAAATCATCCAATCTTCACTGTAATGTATGCGATAATCTAGATAGCTTATGTAATGAAAATATGCTCCAAGCTGAACTTAAATGTCCACTGCTCTTCCACTCCACAACTTTACATCCCATAAAACTTTAAAGAATAAGGAAATTAAGGGGGGAAATGAGGAATTGGGAGAAATGTCTTTTTCACCGCAGCTTTAATGATTTATGACATACATTTATTTTTCGGATACTATCTAGGTTTCCTTACATTAATGGTTGATTAAATTTTAATCAATGTTATGTTTTTACAATTTTAGATCAAAAGCTACCATCAGCTCCACCACCGGCATACCCAGGACCTAACCAATTCTAGACTGGCCTAATCTTCAACTTTCAGGACTAATGCATCAACTATAAAGATAGTCCTATTCTTCAACTTTCAGGACTAACACATCAACTATTAAGATAGTCCTATTCTTCAACTTTCAGGACGAATGCATCAACTATAAAAATAGGCCTATTCTTCAAATTTCAGGACTAACACATCAACTATAAAGATAGTCCTATTCTTCAACTTTCAGGATTAAGGCATCAACTATTAAGATAGTCCTAATCTTCAACTTTCAGGACTATTGCATCAACTATAAAGATAGGCCTAATCTTCAACTTTCAGGACAAATGCATCAACTATAAAATTTAAAAATCTTATCAGCCAATCAGATCCTGGCTTATATAATTGTCATGTCAAAGATTCTGATCATCCAATCAGATCAATGATAACATTGTGTTTTAAAAATTCAACCAATCAGCTGTTGTCTTACAGAAGATTGGGAAGAAATATGCACCTAGATTTCACATCAGGTGGGGGACTTAATTTTAATCTAATTACATGTATTTTTAAATGTATATTTTGTAACTTTACAATTATTTATGATATTATTATTAGGCGCTTTTGTATGTCCTTGATATTTTATAAAAAAACTTGAAAGGTAAGGGTAAATGTTTAGGATTTTGTGATGTCAGTTACATATAAATCAGACTTTAAGATGTTTAGCGTTTTTGAATCCGATTATCTGGTCATTTTTTACATTAGACAAAATATCAGAACATTTTTTGTCTGAATATTTTCTTAAAACTTTTTTACAAAGATCATTTGTTGTCAAGGTATTGCTTAAAATTCTTATTCATATAATTGCATACTGTTGTATCATGATTCAAGCATTTTTGTATCAGCCTCAAAGTGAACAATGTGTTTTATTTGTATTATTTTTAATCTCTGGCACTTAAGCGTTGTATTTTAATATTGATATATTTTACATTTTTATTTTGGGTATTTGTGTATTTACAAATTATTGTTGTTGAATGACTATGTGATGAAATTGATAACATAAGCTCAGCTGCTGGTGTTTGATGTATTCAAACACATTGTATTGAGTCAGTTCATAGAAAGTGAAATCTGAAAGTGCAAGTAATATTTCAAACCTTGCTACTTCAGGGTATTATCTAAAACAAAATTCACATGATGGCATGATGCATGTAACAAGGTTTCATTCATTAGCATTATTTAAGTGAGCTGTGTGTTATAATGATGATAGGTCCCACTGAAATAGAATTCTCCTACTGTTGATAGGTCCCACTGAAACAGAATTCCCCTACCATTGATAGGCCCCACTGAAATATAATTCTCCTAATGTCGATAGGCCCCACTGAAATAGAATTCTCCTACCGTCGATAGGCCCCACTGAAATAGAGTTCTCCTACAGTCAATAGCCCCCACTGAAATAGAATTCTCCTACAGTCGATAGGCCCCACTGAAATAGAATTCTCCTAATGATGGGTCCCACTGAAATAGAATTCTCCTACTGTCAATATCAATATTTTTTAGAAGAAACAAAACTGTATAAAATAATAAATGTAGAATACTATTTTCTTTCAATATTTTACTTTTAATATTTAGCATATATTTTATTGTGATGAGTATATGGATAGTTTTGTATATTTTTACCTATCTCATATATCTTGGTTGTCTTTGTTTTGCTTCATGTGTTGTTTTAAGTTCCTGGTTGTACTAAATGTTTTTCATTGTTTTATTCTGCCCTACACTTGTATATGTCTTCCTGTTAACTGTTATTGGCCTTTGTTTATCTGTTTATATACCTGTACACTAGGTTGTCACTGATCCCAACATTCCTTAGTTCCTGTGCATACACGTGAAATGTTCATACATGTAGAATGCAGCAATATTATCCGGCCTATTGTTGCAGTATCTTGTAGATTTTGCAATGTTTGTTTACTTTTTTGTATTGAATCAATGTTTTCATAAGAAGGCCTACTACATTTCAGCTGACTTTTTTTATAGACAAATAATGTAAAATATATTTAGTTATATGGTGTGGGTATTTGTCCGATGTTTGCATGTTTGATATGTTTTCAAAAATGCTCAAAGTGTTAAAGTAATGCCTTGTTACCACTGAGACTTTTTTGCAGCGGCGATGTATTCCCTATTTAATAAATGGGCATCGAAAGTCATTGACAAAAGGGTCCTCGTGGTCTAGGGGAAGCCTCAGGGTAGTCATTAGTAAATTTGTATTATCCCTCCAAAGCTTATTTATTTAAATTGGCAGTACATCGCAGAGGCAAAAAATGCTCAATGGGACCGAGGCATTACAAACACTTGCTGTGTTTTCCTTCTTTGTTCTTTATATTTGAGATGGTTTAATTTTATACACTCAAAATACTCTAATTGGCAATGTTATGGACATAATATTATAAGAAGTTTCACATATCCATTTACATGTATATCTTGTTTTAAATATTTCAATTTAAAGAAAGATTTTCATATTCAAGCATGTGAAATTGAAAATATTTCATTTTCCCCATACCGAAACTACAAGGATTCTTACATGGGATAGTATGTGGTAAAAAAGTGACATGTTTCCAACTATTATAGCATTTGTAAGTGTAAATGATAAGACATTGGCAATCAATCTATTATCACTGATAGATAAAACCTATTTAAACACACTAGGTATCAATTCAAACCAAACACTACCATTTTTGTAATACATGTGAGTTCACTTGTTTAGGATAATCACTTGTATACATGATATGACCTCACATAGATCATACCTGCCAAGTACTCCTATTAAAGTGGAGTTACTCCTGTTTTCAGTGATAAATTTGGTTTTTAAGTTCACCTACCTTTGAACAGAGGTACATTTGGCTCATTTTATGATCTTCTGTCCAATATTTTTAACCACTAGAATATATATCTTCATTGTTTGTGCAACTTAATCCCTTTTAAATCGCATAAGTGCATCTTGTGCTATGTTTCACTTCATCACTCCTATTTTGGATTTAACTATCTTGACATTCGTCTTTAGACAAGCCCCAGATATCGCCAATGTCTGACTGTGCCGTACGGGTAATGAGTGTTATGTAATTTCCTGATATATATATGTCAGTATTATGTTTGTAATATGTATTGCTTCACTCTAGTTCGATTTTGTTTCTTATTTTATTATACTATATTTATTTTCTCATTTGGGACCATAACGGTAATCAGTACTAAAACCTCTGCCTTAAGCATTTATTTTTCTCTTTTTGTTAACTTTGCCTTGAAATAGTATTTTTTACTAGTTTAAAATAGTTAATTTATTTTGTTTGCATTTTGTTTTGTTAAATGCCCCATTCTTTGATGAGGGGGTATATTGCTTTGCTCATGTCCGTAGTCAGTCGGTTGGTTGGTAAACCACATGGTTCCTGTTCAATAACTCAAGAACGCTTTGCCGTAGGATCTTTAAACTTTGCATGGTGGTTGGTCGGCAACAGCAGATTACCCCTATTGATTTTGTGGACAGCAGGTCAAAGGTCAAGGTAACTATGACCTTTACCATTTAATTGAGACCAAATGATTCACGTTCAACAACCCTAGGATAGTCAATCTTTACGTGGAGGATGGTCAGCAACAATAGATGACCCCTATTTATTTTGAGGTCAAAGGTTAAGGTCACTGTGACCTTCACCTGTGACCTTCACCATTTTTGACTATTTGGCTGCCATGGGGACATAAATGTTTTAGAAATCATCTCTTGTTTTTGTTCTTAGATAAAAGCAGATGCAAACGTACTGTGATATCTAGTGTCCTGGAAAATATGTCTCTCATGGAGTACAAAATGTATGGGGTATATAACTTGATTTATTATTTATCTTTTTTTTTGTTTATATTTGTTTAGTGACCATTCACCACCAGCAGTAGAACGTTGCCCCTTTCATAGTTTAATCATCATGTATTTTTAATGTATTTTTCTCATAATTGGAAAACCGGCGAAAAAAACAGCCCAAGTTTTTGACGTCATTTTTCTAAAAATAGACATTACCGCGTCTGGCCTGATTTCTGCAGTCTATGTCACATATTTGTATTGGATTGTTCTGAATTGTTTGGTTTGTTTGTTTACCACATGTATTCATTTAAAAGTACGGTATATAGTTTATACTTTGAGACAAGAAATAACACAAGAGGTGTTTGTTATTTTGCACTTGGCTTTGGTGCCTAAATTGTGGTCTATAAGTTTCTGGTGCGATTTCTTCTATGACTTCTTGCTACATACTTACAGATGTTTTCTGGACAAATTCACAGTATTCTTCTCTTTCCTTTTGATGTTTATTTTATATGCATGCATTGTATAGTAAAATCAAGATATTTTATCAAGCCACGCCCATTGAATATATTAGTGGGAGTTTATTGTTTGCACATTTGAGTCAATCCTTTATCAGTTTGTTGATAAAAATGGTTTCCGAGCATGCCAAGCTTAGCCTTTATTTGCCAGTCAGCTTTCTGTTGAAATACAAAAAAAAATTATGGCAGGCATATTCTGAACATAGTTTAAACTGGTTTAGCCTAGTATCCTGGAACTGATTATACAGGCTGGTTTAAGAACATTAGATAACCATCCTGTTTGATTTTGAAGTCAAAGGTCAAGGCCGCTATGGCTTGAACTGATTGGCTGCCTTTGGAGGCATACAAATATCTCTTCTTATAATGTGTTATTATAACTGTGTATTTTACTTCGGCCTATAGCTACTGTAATGATGTTTTATATATATCAATATTATATATTTGTATTGTATTTTACTCTGGTCTAAGCAGTTTTAGTCATTTTATAAATGACGTCATGTTTATTCAAATGTTACTTGGTGTTATTGTTGTGACTATAGGTGTTTGTCCTCGTATGTGTAGGACGTTAAGAGATTGTGATTTGATTTACTTCCAATCAATGTTTATTTTTCAATTGCTTTACTTATTTACTAACAGTACTGGTAGTATATAATTAGTGAAACACATGTTTAAAAAGCGGGCTGCAGTTGCTGGTATAAGGTTAAGCTGTCCCAATGATAATAGGTTGTGGTTTATTGCTTTTATTTAACCTTGCCACTGATATTCCATTTGGGTGAGGCCCCTAGAAGAGTATAGTCCTTCTTGTTGCGGGGGATTGTGCAGATACAGGTGGTGTACTCGTTCTAGAAACACCGCTGGTTCTTTTACATGCCAGGTGTATAGCTCCAATACTTGGGACCTCAGTTTAAAGTCTTATCCGAAAGACTATTAGTAATTTTAATTTGTCTGCCCGGGATCTGAACCCACAGCTCCGAGATCAGTAATCTAGTGTTCTATCGACTGAGCTAAGCGGGCTGACTCATATAATAGAATCTGCTCAAACTTTTTAAATTAACAAAATACCTTGTTTTCTTCAGAATAAATACATGTATTTTAAAATAAAAAAATAATTAAAAGTCTACATGATTGTTAAGATGTATCTACTCTGACTATTGTCAATTCAATAAGTAATACTAATGAGAGAACTGTCCCGATAGGAAGAATAGCAAAGAGTACAGTTACATCAGTTACACCCTGTTAAACCTAGATAAACATAGATTACCTGAAGGACAAGCCAATGTTTAATACCATTGTCATTTAACCTTGAACAAACTGTAGTGTTTTCTTTGAATTTGTATATTCAAAGGCATAATATTACGTAAGTAACAGAGGTAGCCATTATTTTCTGTTTTGTGCCATATACACCTGTATTGTTTGACCTTTACATTTGCCCAACTGAATTGTTTGAGTGTAGTTCTATTTCATTCAATTTTAAGATCAACAAATCTTTTATCTTGGTAACAAAAAGGCCTATTCTGTTGCTCATTGTAAGTTTCTTTCGTTTGTTGGCCTATCTGACTGAATACTTATTTTCTATTTTGCTGATAAAAGCATCTATATCTTTGATATTTTATTCTGTTGGTCTATCGAGACATTGCTCATTTGTGCAAGACAATAGTATGTTATTTAGTCAGGGAAAACATGCAGATCTGAAATGTGTCAAACATGTTACAATTTACTAGTACATGTATTCTTTCAGTTTTACTCTACATTGTACAAGTAATAAAAACAAGACAATTGCTGCCTCATTTCTGGACCTTCAGATTGCAACTCTAGCACTCTGGTACATGGCTTCTATACCTCTCAATAACTTATTTCAAGACATTAATTTAATGTAATTATCTTATTATGATCATGTTTTCTTAATATGCAATACCAGGAACCCTATTATGTATATAGAGGATCTATCACAAGTTGTCAATTGATATAAATTTATATTAAACAAGTTTTGGAAATTTTATTAAGCGAGCCTAATATGAATATATCAATTGACAATGAGTGATAGATTCTTTTTATCACATGACACTAAAACCGCAAAAAAACCCGCATTGATTTATTGGAAAAATCCATACCTTATACTACACGTGGAACGTATAACTTTATGCGTACTGGCTATACTAACCTGGATACAAGGAAAGTCATGTGATAAATAGTGTTCTTGGTAAAACGTAAACCCTATCTTGTTTGTAGACCTGTGTGTTTCCATGTTAACATTTACATTGTTATAGTTTACTCTGATATATATACATGTAATGTAAATTGTTCATATTGTTAAGCCTTATATGTATTTTGCAATAAATTAGTTTATTATCTACCTACATTGTATGTGTGTGGCTCATTTTGAAAGGAAAACCTTCCACTACCAAGCTAATGAACAAATAACATGGAAATCACTGTCCCTCTGAAGGTAATGCAAGTTGTTATAATGGCAAAAGGTGAAAGAGACCGACCCACTTATCAGAGAACCAAATCTTAAGTCAGGGGAGTATATCCCTAGTTATTGGCTAAATAGGCCCTTCCATGGTAGGGCTTTTGATCAGGTAATTAATTCATTCCCTTTTTCTGCACTTCATCTTCCATGACAGTTCGTATTTTCAGTTTGGTTGTAGTGAACTGTATCATGTTCTGTAGGTCGCTGGCATCTCCCTAACTGTTTGGTCTTGAAGAAAATGTCTATCAGTCAATCTGTCTGTCGCTCATTCTCCTGATTGAGACACTTGTACTCTCTTGTATCTGAAATGGTGTCTGCTAACACAGGTAACTGTATCGTTGAAAACAAAAAAAATATAAAAAATTTGAAAATTTATATTTTTCTATAAAGGTTCATTTGTTTTAAAGTAACCAGAATTTTAAACGATCAAAAACACAAAATGACTAGCAATATCTCCATAAACGAAGTATATTCATATACAGCAATGCTTAAAGTACTTACATGCCAAATCTTATCCAATTCGATTCAACGGTTAAAAAGTTATACTATAAAATGTAGATACTGTTTCTAAGCTGATTCATTTGGTATAACCAACACAAATCTATATGGCCGTCCACCACAGCGAGTTACATCAGCGTCCGTTAAAGTTAACGTTTATGCAGCAATGGATTTTATAACATGAAGTTAATGTTAGGCTTACATTCATCTCAACATTGTTTGTGTAAACACACAACATGTAATAGATAATTAGTATCAAAGACCATTTAGGTCTTTGTTAGTATTGCAAAAAAGTGCACCTCTTGAACCGGCTCGCGGATTACTGTACCAATGGACCGTGAAAGAAAAATATAAATTAAAAAAAAAGTTTTCGTTTTATTTTCGTTTTTTAACGATACAGTTACCTGTGTGTGCAGACGGCGGTGTAGTTCATCAACACATTCGAACCATTAGAGATTGAACGCAGTAGCAGGTTAAGTCATGACAAGGGTAGCAACTCCATCTGAAAAATGTCAACCTCGCAGTACGGATGACTAAGTAGTGTCTCTTGAATGAATTGTGTGAAACCATTTGCAGTCCAGCTTTACCATCGAATGTTCACAATATTCAATAATTTAATACATTTTTTCTATTAAGAAATCATTGCTATGAACAAGTGCGATTGATGACTGTCAATTTGAATTTATCCAAGTGTATACATTTTTCGTATATAATGCAAGAAAAAAATAGTTATAGTTTAATGGCTATCACAAGCTTTAAACTTAGATCGCTTGAGTGAGAGTCAATAAACAGATCCACAGAGCCATGCATTGGTTGAAATATACTTCTATACGGTATACAATATAGTATGATCCTGAATGTTTTTGGGGATATACCCTGCTTATTTATAGATTGTTTAGAAAATGACGTAACTGTCAAAAATCATTGGTCGGATAGAAAACATCTATTTGTATGTTTCGGTTAACATGAGTAGTATAAAAATTCGTTGTAAAAAGTTTGAGCCCATCGGGGGACTTGAACCCACGACCCTCAGATATCATGATACACATAAAAGTCTGATGCTCTACCGACTGAGCTAGCCGGGCGATATATGAGATTGGTAAAACAGATGTGTCATCAAGAACTCTACACATGTGCACGTGATTGTTATTAGCGTTATTATATTTATTATACATATAGTGCAACTTCTCTAGAGCACATATCTGGTCAACTATTTTAAGAACATTCATTAGTAAGTATTTTCTAATCATTCAGATTTTAACAATTTGCCGATTATTGACGTAGTTGTGGAGTTGATACAAGCGTTTACTTTTGAGACACCCACAACAACTTCATGCAGACATTTTATTCGTCTACAGTATCATAATTATACGATGGGGATTTCTTATTTTGTTAAAGTCACATTATTACTCCCACAACTTTTTCCGACCATCCATTGCATACAATGAGTTATGGAACCATTTGGTTGTTTCTTAACAAACGACCAATACGCGACAATAGAACATTAACTATATCGGTCGAAATAGTTGACCAAATACCGTATTTAGCTAATTGTATGGTGAACAAAGTACTCATTTTGCATGAGTTGCTTCCCTTAGACTTTAAATCATGCATTTATTGTTTACAAATTGTCATTTTGTCAACGAACCGTCTGGATGTTCTATACATTTTCTTCCATCTTATAGTGTTTTCCACATTTGGGAATCAACTAAAGTGCTTAAATTGCATCATTCTGCTGAGAGATTATACCAAGTTATAGCTTATAAGGATATTATTAATGTGACTTTAACGTATGGCGTGTCAGACGTTGCAAAATTCAATAACTATATATTTATGTGGTATATTTGCATATATATGTTCTATAAACTCATAAATGTATTGTAACATATCATATGTATATGGTATTTTATCATATATATGTTGTATAAAGTCATATATGTATTGTAAAATATCATATTTGTATGGTATTTTCCATATGTATGTTCTATAAAGTCATATATGTATTTATAAAAACATATATATATGGTATTTTTGTATATATATTTTCAAAAAAGTTATACATATTGCCTAATAGAATATATATATGATATTTTTGCGTATATATTTTCAATAATTCATATAGAAAGCCCGGTATAGGCTCGACGCTTCAGCGCCATCCATTTTCAGGGCTAGTTGATTCGGCAGGTGAGTTGTTACACACTCCTTAGCGGATTCCGACTTCCATGGCCACCGTCCTGCTGTCTATATCAACCAACACCTTTTATGGTATCTGATGAGCGTCAACATCGGGCGCCTTAACCGGGCGTTTGGTTCATCCCACAGCGCCAGTTCTGCTTACCAAAAGTGGCCCACTTGGCACTAGGCATTCGAGGCGCGGCTCCAATTGAGCGAGTCGCGCTTCTTACCCATTTAAAGTTTGAGAATAGGTTGAGGTCATTTAGTCCCCAAGGCCTCTAATCATTCGCTTTACCGGATAAAACTTCGTCCTGCTCAGACATAGTTCACCATCTTTCGGGTCCCAACGTGTGCGCTCTTGCTCCGCCTCGCCGACGATGCGGCTGAGACGGGCCGGCAGTGCGCCCGCCGCCACGAGGACGACGGGATCCTGCCTGGGCAATCGGAGACTGCCTTCACTTTCATTGCGCCTTTGGGTTTCGTAAGACCCCATGACTCGCGCACATGTTGGACTCCTTGGTCCGTGTTTCAAGATGGGTCGGGTGGAGGACCGACCGATTCGCCACAGACCCTTAACTCCCGCTTCCCGCTACCGCTGTCCAATGAAATCCTTCGTTTCAAATCATTATGTAAACACTTCCCAAGATGCAATTATAGAACATATATATACGATCAAAAAAAATTATATTTGCAATTATAGAACATATATATACGACCAAAAAAATTATATATGAACAATTTTTATATATATATATGAATAAAAATATATATATGAAAACTTTTACAATAAATACGCCTTTATAGAATATACATACGCTAATTTACAATATAAATAACTTTATACAACATATATATATAGAAATATACCACATACATATGGTTTTTGCCAAATATATATAACTTTATGGAACATATATATGATAAAATACCATATATATATAACATTTTACAATGTATATATGAGTTTATATAACATAATGATATATATACGAATATACCACAAACATAGACAGTTATTGAATTTTGCAACGTCTGACACGCCATATTAACGGTATATTTTTCCAATATTAACATTTAAAAAAAAAAATTTAATCAACTGTGTGGTGATTTGTGCTTTAACACCAGCAAATTTAAGTTTTTTGATGAATCATTCAGATTTTAAAAATTTACCGATTATGGCCGTAGTTGTAGAGTTGATACAGTCGTTTACTTTTCAGACATCCGCCTCAACTTCATGTATATATTTTATTCGTCTACAGTAACATAAGGCAGGAACTATCTGATTATAATTACATTGTTCCTGCATAATTATACGATGGGTATTACTTATTTTGTTAAAGTCACATTATTACTCCCACAACTTTTTTTCTGTTTATACATTACATACAATGAATTATAGAACCATTAGGTTGTTTCGTAACAAATGACCAATACTCGACAATGAAAATGTTAACTATATCTGTCGAAATAGTAGACCAAATATCGTATTTAGCAAAGTGTATGGTGAACAAAATACTCATTTTGCATGAGTTGCTCCCTTAGAATTTTTAATCACGCATTTATTGTTTACAAATTATCATTTTGTCAACGAAACATCTGGATTTTTTATTACATTTTCTTCCATCTTATAGTGTTTTCAACATTTGGGAATCATCTAAAGTGCTTGAATAGCCTCATTCTGCAGAGAGGTTACCAAGTTATAGCTTATTAAACTATTAATAATGTGACTTTAACGGTATATTTTTCCAGTATGAACATTTTAAAACAACTAATTTTAAGTGTATAGAGCTATATTCTAACAATCATTAAATGTCAAAATAATTACCTGCAAGTTGCATCGTTTTTAGTGTTATACTAGACTACCCTAATTGCAAATTAAAACTTTGGATTGGTTCTGTGTACTTTGATTCAATCGTCGAAAAAAGACGAGTCTTATAATTCCATAGGGTGTTCTAGAACACTTTTGTATGAAAATGGACAGATCGCATGTCCAATAAATCACAGAGAGATTTTCTGTTAAAACTAAAGCGAAAAATGATCTAATGGATATGAAAGCATTATTGTTTTTCAGTTTTTGAAACTTTACAAAAAAATATCTTCCGATATAGCTCTATACACTTTAATCAATTGTGTGGTGATGTTTGCTATAACACTAGAAATAAAGTATTTTGATGAAAATGCATCAAAATATCTATCTCTATGTATCAGTTTACATATTTTAAAAGTTGTATAAAATTCGTTGCAAAAAGTTTGCGCCCAACGGGGGACTTGAACCCACGACCCTCAGATATCATTATAGACATAAAAGTCTGATGCTCTACCGACTGAGCTAGCCGGGCGATATATGAGATTGGTAAAACAGATGTGTCATCAAGAACTCTACACATGTGCAAGTAAATGTTATTAGAGTTATTATATTTATTATATATGCAGTGCAACTTCTCTAGGGCATCATCTGGTAAACTATTTTTAAAAAATTCATTAGTAAGTATTTTCTAATCATTCAGATTATAGCAATTTGCCGATTATTGACGTAGCTGGCGAGTTGATACAGTCGTTTACTTTTGAGACACCCACAACAACTTCATGCAGACATGTTATTCGACTACAGTATCATAATTATACGATTGGGATTTCTTATTTTGTTAAAGTCACATTATTACTTCCACAACTTTTTTTCTGATCATCCATTACATACGATGAATTATGGAACCATAAGTTTGTTTCTTAACAAATGACCAATAATCCCCCAAATAAACAAAACTTACCTTAAGTTGAAGTTTGGTTGGGATTCTTTGTAGTCATATAACACTAAAGTGATCAGATGAGATGCGCGCCGCGATAGCCAATAATCCTCAGTGTTAAAAGCTCAGATATTTATACAGGAACGAATCCATTACACTAAATTAAGAATATCCAAGCTAGTATATGGAAAAAACTTCTAACCTAAACCAGTACCATGATCAGATCCACGGGAGGGTAACCATCCAAATTAGGGTGGGCATCTGATCACTTTAGTGTTATATGACTACAAAGAATCCCAACCAAACTTCAACTTAAGGTAAGTTTTGTTTATTTGGGGGATTCTTTTACGTCATAACACTTCCGTTCTCAGATGAGACTTCAAAGCTACGTTCCAGTATCAATATCAATTTTCAGTACTGATTAAAAAACTAGTAATAACTAGCAATAATCATAAATGTGACAATCACAAAAATCTTCTCCATTTCAATAACAACTAAATGTACAAATTAACATACAACAATGTATAACAAGAATTCACAAACCTTATAATCTTCACAATATGAAGTAACATCAATTCTGTAAAACCGCATTACTGAAGTCATTCACTTCAAGCTTTTTGTCATAAAATTGGTTGAAAGTTGCCTCACTGGACCATCCAGCTGTTTTTAATATATCTTGGATAGGTAATAGACTAGCCTTAGCTCGTGATGTTGATGCAGAACGAACACTATGTGCCTTGTACTTTTCACAATCGATTCCAGCAGAAAACATAACAGTTTTAATCCATCGTCCAATAGTTGAACTGGTAACAGGTCTGTGTGGTTTTACATAACTTATAAAAAGTTTATTAATACCGCCTCTTAATCTCACTGTTCTGTCTAAATACATATTCATTACAGAATATACACAAATTCTCCTATCTGGAGTATATGCCTTTAACTCAGCATAAGGAACATTTTTTCCCGGTCTACACTGCTTCAATGTCCCACTATATCTTAATACATATTTTGAGGATTCTTTCCTCATATTTTCAATAGTCAACAGGTGTATAGACTGACACCTTGATGCCAACACTAAAGCAATTAGCATAACAAGTTTCAAAGTTAATAACTTCAAAGACAAATCACTTTCTGGTGATAACTGTTTCAAATAATTTAAAACAACCGATACATCCCACGTTTCACTATATCTCGACTGTGGTGGTTTAAGGTTATAAACGCCTTTCATAAATCGAATAACTAATGGATGAGCTCCTATGGAACATCCATCTTGGATCAATCCAATTGCAGATAATGATGATCGTGCAGAATTTACAGCACTATAACTTAGGCCTGATTGAACTAGATGAGCTAAAAAGTCTAAGACATCACTCAAAGATGACTGAAGACTATCAATTTTCCTTTCACGACAGTAGATAAACCATTTTTTAATATACATTGAGTACTGTTTCTGAGTTCCATGCCTCCAAGAGCACATGATGATGTTTGAAGCTCTTTCCGATATGAATTTACTTTGTAAAGTTTCCCTGATAACCGACATGCCATTAGAATTAATTTCTTGTGTAACAGATGTACCTTCTGTGTTCCCGGTAACGTCAATAGGTCCGGATGATTTGGCAAGATTAATGGATCCTGGGTAAGTAATTCCATCACCACTGGAAACCATGTCTGAGTCAACCATATCGGTGCTATCAATATGCATTCTGATTCTTCCTCCCTCAATTTCACCACCAGTCGAGATATCAGACTGAAAGGAGGAAAAGCATAAAAATATAAATCTGACCAGTCCATAGTAAAAGCGTCAATAAATTCAGCTTCAGGATCTGGTTTCCAGGCAACAAATCTACTGATTTGGTAATTCAGCCTGGAAGCAAACATGTCAATCATTGGTTCATCCCATACGCTAAAAATTTTGGTGGCAATATCTCTTTCTAGCATCCATTCAATATTGTCATTGTGGTTTCTCGACTCATAATCGGCCTCGTTTTGAGATCCAGGTATATGAGTAATTGACAGCCAAATATTTCTATCAATGGCCCATAGCCATATTTCCTTAGCCAAGGCATTGCAAATACTTGATTTAATACCACCAAAATTTTTAACATATGACAAAGCACAGGTATTATCAGTTCTTATTTGCAAATGTGTATCTCTCCAAAGTTTGCCAAATGACTTTAACCCATAGTAAATACCCAACAGTTCAAGGTAATTTATATGATTTCCTGCTTCCTCATTTGTCCATCTACCACCAATTTTTTCCCCATTACATCTCGCTCCCCAACCTGATTTACTTGCATCAGTAACTATAACCATTTTGGTCGGGCCATGGGAAATTTTTCTAGAAGCTGTCGGTAGATTTGTTATCCACCAGTCTAACTCTTCATGCATAGCCTGAGTGATTTGCATATTTGCATTAAAATCACCACAGCAAGACGATAGAGCATTAGATTTATTCTTTTCTAATTCCCGGTAAAAAAGTTGGCCATACTCCACAGCTGAAAAAGCTGCTACCATTAAACCTATGACCCTAGCAACTTCCCTAATAATAGCTGTAGTTCTGTTTCTCAACCTATTGCATTCCATTAGCAATTTAGTTTGTCTTTCTTCAGTCAGATATACTATCATTTTTAGGGAATCTATGCAGTTTCCTAGAAAAATAATGATTTGTACAGGCTCAAAAACTGACTTCTTGCTATGGATGATAAAACCCAAGTCATTCATCACCGACACAGTATCTGTTACATTGTTTTTACATTCCTGTTTAGTATCTCCCATAAGGAAAGAATCATCTATGTAACCAGAATTTGAATGACCCATTTGACGCAATTTTGCATATGCTGGCTTAAGTAACTTTGTAAATTTTCTAGGTGCCAATGCAATACCATTTGGAAGACATGTGTATTCATAAATAATACCTTTCCACATAAATCTAAGATACTTTCTATCAGCCTTGCACATATTTACAGAATAATAGGCATGGCGGAGGTCAATAGATGCCATATAACAGTTAGGCTTAACTAATTTCAAAGTAGACTCGAAAGTGTCCATTTTAAAATGAGAATACTCAATTGATTTATTTAACTCTTTTAAATTCAAAATCATTCTATATTCACCATCTTTTTTAGGAGTGACAAAAATTGGAGAAATAAACTGGTCTTCTCTATACTCAGCTTCCTCAATTGCACCAATTTTCAGTAACTTTTCAATTTCTTGACTCAAAATATTTTCTTCAAAAGAGTTTAAATAATGAACAGGATAATTCACCTGTCTCGGAATTTCTTTATCAAATTCTATTTTGCAATTTAAAGCTATTTCTAATACACTTTCATCAGAAGTTAGTTTTCTCCAATTTTCTTCAAAATGTTTAAGCCTACCAGCTAAGAAACTTACTTGTTCAAGATCTACTTCTTGCTGGCCTCCGCCTTCTGCAAGTTTTTTGCCCTCATACTGTTCTGCCCTCTGTATGGGGTTCCACCAGGTCTTCTGTATGGGAAACGCCTGTTACCTCTGGAAAACCGTGCTCCACCCCTGTTAAAACGTCTGTTACCATACTGGGAACGACTATAACCATACGAAATGTTCCTACTTATTTTGTTCATCTCTTGTATATCTTTAATGTCCTTGATAATACTATCACCATATAACATGTCGGTGTACGACGTAGATGAAGAACATAAATGGTGGAGTCTAGGGTCCATGTCTTTTTTCTGATATTCCTTCCTTCTACAGTTAACCCATTTGTTAGCCTGACCAAGCAACCCGATAGAGTTCATGCCCATACTGAGAGTAGACTCGTCAAAAGAATCTGCACAAGAGTCCATAATTTTCACTAAATTGCAGGAAGCTTTCACGATACAATTTTGGATACCACGAAGTTTTGAATCCTCCATCTGTGTATGCTGGCGAAGAACCGACCAAACACCAGGGTTAACTTTTGTTTCCTTTAAACTGTCACAGTTCTCAGGCCTCAATATTTCTTTAATAGTCTCAGAATAATTATCATCAGACATGCCTTCTCTAAAGGCTTCGTTAACTAATGAAGCCAACTGGGCATCAACTGGTTTATCAGTAACGTCATTTTTCTTGAAAGTTTTGGAAAATTTTCCAAAGACACTATCATTAACACAAGTAACAGGTTCATTAGACTGATTAGTGTTCTCAATATCATGATTTAGATCAAGGCCTGTATCCGGATTGTCAAAATACCGGTACGACGTTCCAGGTGGCACATTCTCAGTTTCAATGCTATCACCCATAATATCCCCATCTTCTGTGGGCTCATATTCATACAAATAATCAACTCTATGGGCTAATTTTTCCACTTTTTCATTCGTTTTGTTAATATTTGAGTTCATTTCTCTCAAAATGTTCAGCGCCTCAGCGTTGAAATTCTGGGGCTGGGTGGAGATAGCACACGTGGCCGTGGGACTACTAGACTTAGACGACGAATTACCAGTACTACTAGACGTCCCGGCCTTCATTTTACCCTTGACACTTTTCTTGCCATCTTTATGTACAGACTCTGAGTCTCTTTTATCTTCCTTCGTCTTTTCTAGTTCAACTTGCTTGACCATGGCGTTCGCCATTTTGCTTGTTGTGGTGCGTGGGCGTATTAATCGACGGACTATTTGGGTCCGCGGTCTATTTTTTACTATTTGTTTACACTGCGGTAAACTGCCCCGTATATTTTGCACACGATAACTAGATAATTAATATTTATTTCAAGGTTTAAATCACATGAAATATATAGCATAGTACGCTAATTTAACCACCAGGTTAAATATATAATTGTGTAAAATGAACTCGGTAAACCGAAGTATCAATTTTACAATATTTAGGATTATGACCGACTGAACAGAACACGTCCGTTCAGTACGAAAATCATAGGCGCACTGAGGATTATTGGCTATCGCGGCGCGCATCTCATCTGAGAACGGAAGTGTTATGACGTAAAAGAATCGAAAATAGAATGGTAACTATAGCTGTCGAAATAGTAGACCAAATATCGTATTTTGCAAATTGTATGGTGAACAAAATTCTCATTTTGCATGAGTTGCTCCCCTTATGCTTTAAATCATGTATTTATTGTTTACAAACTGTCATTTTGTCAACGAACCATATGCATGTTTTATTACATTATTCCCTTGCTTGACGCTCAGCATTTAAGGGGAACTGGCTTCTCTTCTCACATACCCTCGTGGCGATGGATAACATCTGGAATGAGGTGTCGAGATTGATTAATAAAAGTTGGAAAAACTTGTTTCGCAATTGACCTTAAATAAATTAGTATAAATTACATTTTCTTCCATCTTATAGTGTTTTCCACATTTGGGAATCAACTTAAGTGCTTAAAAAGCTTCATCTCTCAGAGAGGATACCAAGTTATAGCTTATTAAACTATTATTAATGTGACTTTAACGATATATTATTCCAATATGAACTTATAAAATTTTTTTAATCAATTGTGTGGTGATGTCAGCTATAACACCAGTAAATTTAAGTATTTTGATGAAAATTCAGCGAAATATCTATTTGTATGTATCAGTTTATATATTTTAAAGGTTGTATAAAATTTCGTTGCAAAAAATGCGCCCAACGGGGGACTTGAACCCACGACCCTCAGATATCATGATACACATAAAAGTCTGATGCTCTACCGACTGAGCTAGCCGGGCGATATACGAGATTTGTAAAACAGATGTGTCATGAACAAGCCTACACATGTGCAAGTGAATGTTATTGGCGGTATTATATTTATTATATTCAGTGTAACTTCTCTAGAGCATCATCTTTGTCAACTATTTTAAGAACATTCTTTAGTAAGTATTTTCTAATCATTCAGATTTTAACAATTTGCCGATTATGGACGTAGTTGTAGAGATGATACAGTCGTTTACTTTTGGGACACCCACCACAACGTCATGCATACATTTTATTCGTCTACAGTATCATAATTATACGATGGGTATTTCTGATTTTGTTAAATTCACATTATTACACCCACAACTTTTTTTCCGAGCATCCATTACATACAATGAATTATGGAACCATTAGGTTGTTTCTTAACAAATGACCAATACTCGAAGATAGAATGTTAACTATATCTGTCGAAATAGTAGACCAAATATCGTATTTTTAGAAATTCTATGGTGAACAAAAGACTCGTTTTGCATGAGTTGCCCCCCTTCGACTGTAAATCATGCATTTATTGTTTACAAAATATCGTTTTTTCAACGAACCATCTGGATGTTTAATTACATTTTCTTCCATCTTATGGTGTTTTCCACATTTGGGAATCAACTAAAGTGCTTAAATTGCATCATTCTGCAGAGAGGTTACCAAGTTATAGCTTATTAAAATATTATTTATATGACTTATACTATATATTATTTATATTTTAAAAGTTGTATAAAATATTGTTAAAAAATGCGCCCAACGGGGGACTTGAACCCACGACCCTCAGATATCATGATAGACATAAAAGTCTGATGCTCTACCGACTGAGCTAGCCGGGCGATATATGAGATTGGTAAAAAAGATGTGTTATGAACAACCCTACACATGTGCAAGTGAATGTTATTAGCGTTATTATATGCAGTGCAACTTTTTTAGAGCACCACCCTCCCGGAAACACAAAATATGACCGGTGTACATAGGTTGTCGCTATTGAAATATAAAATGTACATTTACTGGTTACTGGACAAAACGTTGACTTTTTTGGCTGACCTAGGGCACTTTACATCGAGTTAAAGAACAAATCTATTTGGTGTTTTTTTACCTTGAACTACGACGACACACTAGCAAAATATGGTATCTTCTGTCAAAACAATATTAATTTTGTAGGTTAAAAGTGATGCATTGTCAAACTAATACTGCGACACCGAGAGACGATTTTAGTTGCATAATGTTTCAATGATTCTAGTTACAGGATATTCAAGCCCAAGTGATGACCAAAATGATAAAACAAAGGGATTCATAGAATTAAAAATCAGGACAAAGGATGTCTTAAAGTTTGTCTACGACAAAGTTCAGCGTTTTTTCTTGCTATTTTGGGTAAGTACTGGGTACCAGTGAAATTGTTTTTTTTGTGCGTAAAATCCTAAAATTAGGAATTTTCGTAAGAGAAATGATAACATTGGGAATTTTTTGGTCTCACTTATAAACTGCTTAATATACCTTTAAATGTCCAAATTATTGTTTTATGACATAATATATTGTTGATTAAAGAACAAGAAGGCAAGTTCCGATGTTTTTTCCCCAATTATTGTAGCAGTTCCGTGGTAAATATTATCTGTTTTGGTGAGTACTTTACTTGTAAATTGGGGAAAATGTTCATTATTTTTTGTTGGAAAAGTACCTTCTATGGGTTGATCTACTTTACAAAGAAGGGGGGAAACGCTGAAGTTACCACGACACGTAAAGCATTGATTCAGACCGAAACTATTAATGTGATCGGTGCCACAATAATATATTTATTCTTTCGTACTTTTGTTATGGTGGCCAACAGTTTCTGATAATGTAAAACGCCAAATGGTAGAATCGGCGTATTTTTGTTATTTTCTGTTTTCCCAACACACATAATAATGCGTGTTTGAAGAATATCATTACGAATTTAGCATTAACAAAACCAGTTGAGCATTTCTGATCTTGTATGGTCAAAGGCATTTCTCATGCCGATTATATCAATAAAACTGTATAAATTACTATACGATTTTGAATTATTCGCGGCAGCCAAACTAGTAACTACATCACAGACCACGTGGTCACAAGGAAGAGCGCGATTTTTTATTAGAAATAGCTGCGTCCGTTTTTTACGCATCACAAACCGTCTATTATTCAAGTTTACTTAAATTAATATTCCGGTTACTGAAAGACATACATGTACTATAATGTGCAACATAGCCAAACAACGCAATGCAGCGACAATTAATTGATAAGTTCATATCACTTACGACAGAATCACAGCTAAACAAATAAAGTTTGGCTTGAACTTTTCATGTAATAGTCTATTAGTATGACATCAAAAACGGCTCCAAATGAATAATAACTGAGTCCACAATGTATAGGGAATAGTATTTAGGAGGCACTGAACATTAGATACCCTTCACGTGCCACACTCGCGCTACAATCTCCTAAGTTACCGAGCAATCTCGGCGATATCTTGCGAGATTATTGCCCCTCATCAAACGTTAAATCCCGCCTTTTTATCCTAACAAGCACATAATCGTATAAGCAGTACACCAAACTTCATCCTAAAATTCCTTTTAAACGTGTTAAAATCTTAAAATCAAACATACCGGTGGTAACATCAAACGGCCGCTAGTCATACATCCTTAATTTCAAATTATTTGTTGTTGGTCTATTCATCTCGAGGAGCTACGTAACAAGTGTTTAATGTGAGTCCCGAAACTCTTGATCTGCGGTCCCAGTTGTTCGGACGGATAATGCTTGCCCTATGAACAAAAATATTTATGCTTTGAAGAATAAATGTTTGTGAGTTGTTTGTTAAAGACTTCATCTACAGATAAACACGAACCGATATCTGCTTACATCTAACTCGCATCTAAGATAATACTTGTACATTAAATCCGTATAATACATTCTATACAAGCTAGATAAATTACCGTAGCATACGTCAAAATACGCGCGTTAAGTATATCATAAATATAAATAAATTATAAGATGAAAGTGGACAAGCAATAAACACCTTAAATATGTAAATACCACGTGAGGTTAATTGTCACTAATTGGTCGATCAGTGATTGAAATATTATAATTCAGTATTCAAATTTGTTGTGTTAAAAGTACAATTAAAATCTTAAACTATTTTACATCTATTTATATACAATATTAAAATAGTTAAGGTACCAATTTTCTAGGGCTCTTTTCAGCTGTTATGCCCATCAAGCACCCTTTGACATTTTAACTCCCCTGATCATTGGGCTACCTATGGAAACCTACCCTCGTGTCTGCCTGGGGAGGCTATTTTCTCTCCTGTGGGTGTGGCAACCAACATCGATCTGCGGCGCCCAGGAATAGACACTGCCCTCACAGGTACCATTTTACACCATGGTGGAGTGGAGCATGTGTGTCTTGCTCAGAGAAATTAACCAGTGTTCCAGAGGGGGATCGAACCCGGGACCTCACGATCCCGAAGCGCGCGCCCTACCTCTAGGCCACCGATCCCCAAAATATATTCAATAACCAGATCATTCTATAGTACGTACGCTCTACCATTTAGTCTAAACTTTCAAGAATGCGGTAGCACTATCCGACATTATAACAGAAGTATTATTCCTAATCCAATTTGACTTTTGTTTTTATTCACAAGGCTCTTGTTGGGGGCATTTTTGACGGGTTTTTTTTATATGATTAGCAGGGTTGTCCGTTTTTTATACATCCAGAATTCTGGATTCAAAGATCCTGAAAAAGCTATGATTTCTTTCCAGAAACAAAGTTATTTGAAGAAAGTATCTTGAGAAATCGCAAAGTTATGATCATTTTAATCTGCTTTGGAGGACTTTCTTAATTAAAAAAAAAACTGTTTTCTAACATGTATTAACCTTCCAGCTTCCCCCGCACAGTGCCGGGGAAATGTTGGCTTTTTTCGAACCAATACCCCGGTGACAATATTTAGTTGCCAGGAAATACCGGAGATGGTACCATCCGCTGTTTCCGGCAGGGACGTGGGTGGAGTTACGACCCAAAAGTAAACATCCCGGCCCGTCCCCGTAGGTGGGGTGTGGGGCATTTAGATGTCCAGCTGTTAAAACCCCAAAAACACACATACGATATTTGACAATTATTGGTGAGTAAGTGTTAATTAGGAATCCAATTTCAATTTTGTGGATCGGTTGGGTTGATTGGGTTTCGAAGACTAAATAAAAAAGTAGCAGGGTCATCAGGTGTTAAGTGTGATAAAATAAGTTCTAGAACTTGTTTCAAAATTGACTGAAATGAATTATATCGTTAAATGCACTAGAAACCCAATTCATTGAAAACTACATGAGTAATTATAGAACTGTGTTTTGATAAGTCTAGGATAAGTTCTTACTGAATTATCATCCGATTTTTCCTCGTAAAATTATTTGGAAAAACAGTCTGTTATTAAAAAAGCATTCTGTTTCCCTTCTGCTAATTTCATTTCTTTTGAAAAGCTTGATAGCAAATTAACTAATTTTATGAAAACAAAAAGTTCGGACGTAATTAACAATATGTGGTAGGTGGGGTACGCGTTAAAATCTAGGAGTATATTTCTACTGGCTTATTTCACGTTACGTTTATAAAATATGAAAGCCAAACGCACAGACTTGTAATTAAAACACGCGGTAGAAATAATGTATAATGTAAGACGCGGTGTTTATATGTAATTACTGTAGACATTTCTCACTAAATCTATTAGATTTTTATGTGGATAAGATTAGAAGCACTCGACTATTAACGACTTACATCATAGAAACACCGCCTCAAGTGTATAATGATAGCATCTATACCGGCGGCCTAACATTTCATACATAACAACATTCAAACTGGAATTAAGAATTAAAAAATCTGTTCAATATTTCCCCAAGGTTCCTTGCGGATTATTTTATATAGATATACGTAATGCAATAATTTTTGAAAATAAAATGAGTAGAACTACGTATGCCAATAGGTAAGCAATTCAAATGAATTTCAAGCATTCCATTTTCGTAAAAATGTCATTTATTTGTCATTAAATATCATAAATAAGTCATAAACAAAATAAGTTTATTTCCTCTGCAACTATAGATGGGTTTGGATATAACCGTCACAGAGATGTGAATTCTTCATAATATATATTTTTTATTCTAATATATTAATGTAGCTCAGTGGTTAGTACGTTTGCCGTCTAATCTGGCGATCTGGGTTCAAATCGGATGGAGGCACATAATACTAGTATACGCCTGTCATATTCCAGTAGAAATAAAGCAAATAAAGGCCACGCTCGACATGTTGCCTGAACTTACATGTTACAGACTCGGTGTTTTGTTGACACAGGCGTTGCTGTTTTCCATCATAATCCCTAAATTGCTACTGAATACTAAGTAAACCCAATCCTCGTTCGAAACCATGATTTGTTGGAAGGCATTGAATATTAATGATACAACTCACATGTGAGTTATAAAATTGCTTTTGTTTTATACAAAGTATTACGATGTTATATCATTCTTTACATTCGGAAACATGCTCAATATGCCCAATAAATTCACCGGCAACTGCATCATTGATTAATAATAAAAAAGGAAAATTTTCTATCTTTCTATAAAAAAAAGAAAGAAACATATAAAAAATTGCAGAAAAAAAGTGTTCGTTTTTTTTCCATTATCAATGATACAGTTACCTGGGAATGAATTAGATCTAAGTATCATACAAATCAAAGCAGCCGTTGTAAGAATACGCTAACTACCAAAGGCAATCAGTGACACCATCATACTATTATTCTAATCTATTTACCACAGCTTTCATTCTTGTTCTTTTTATGCTTGTCATTGTCGACTTGTACTTGTAATGCTTCGGTCACATTTGCCCTACGAGCTCCGTACGAGTTGATTTTGTTGAACTCGCTGACGTCCGTACGGACCTCGTGCGAGACATTCTTAATTATTCGTACGAGGTCCGTACGAGCTGTGACCAGAAGCTAAGAACATAAATATACCTTTAGGATTTGAAATATGTTGGACTCGTACGAGTTGGTAAATCCGTACGGACATCGTACGAACATTATAAGCGTAGCATAACAAGTGATTTTGGATTTGTGTGTTCTTGTGCGCTCTGGTGTTTCAATATAACAGTTTTCGTGCACAGAAGAATATGAGTGTTGTACAACAAAATTTAACTAAACAATAAATCCAGTATAACTTGAAAAATGAAGAACACGTCATTTTCCATACGGAATATTTAATTACATAAATATATAATTTGAATTAATCATAAACGCTGGTTATTAACAACAATAACTTTTAATGTTGAAAATAAGTAAATAATTAACAAATCTGTCAATATCCTTTTATCATGTTATTTAATAACCAAGGAAAGTAATATAGCACCAGAATACAATGAAACCTCAACTTGACAATATCGTATTTGTGTAAGAATTTCGTCCATGTAATTTTCAAATATCACATTTTTCATGAAAGGTCTTTCAAATTGGAGACTGTGTTGCCTTATAAAAATTAATGTGTATTTCCAGTTCTATGAATATCGCTTTACAGGTATATGTGCTGTAAAACTTAATATAGAAATTAAATAGAAAGCACTTAGAAACGTTTTTTGGCGTTTGAAGCGCATTTTAAAATTATTTCTTAGCACTTTAAGTCAGTGAAGATGGTATACGAGATACACATACAGTGGATACGCCGAGATATTAAACGTCCGACACATCTGAATCGTCAAATTCTACATCAATATCCGAGTCTTCATCATCACTCACTGTATGCGTGCGCATCACCGGAAGTTCATTTTCAATATTATCACTGTCTGATTCTCCTTCCGGTTTTGCTTTAGTCCGTTTCGTTTCATGCGTCTTTGCGTGCTTACTTAAATGATCACTGCGCATGAAACGCTTACCACACGTCTGGCACGCGAATCGTTTCTCGCCAGTATGTGTGCGTAAATGTCGCTGCAATTCATCTGATCGTGTAAAACTCTTCCCGCAGAAAAGCCAATTGCACACAAAAGGTCTTTCACCCGAATGCCAACGAAGGTGGGCTTTTAAATGACTCGTTTTTCCATAAACTTTCTCACAGCCGGGAAAATGACATATATGCACTTTTTTCTTAGTAGGATCAGAGTTTGATGGATTTTGACAGTTTGGACATCGGCATCGACGACATCGTCTTGCTGGAGTGATTGGTTTGATATTGTGTAGAAATGATGCCAACTGCGCCTGGTATTGTCTATCTGTAGCACTACCGTGTCCAAATAATAACGGATGTGGCATCGGTACTTTCACTTCCGGTTGCTGTTGTCCCACACTCCACCACGGTGTTTCCGCTTCCGTTGCAGGAGGTGGTGACAACTGTTTCGTCATTAATGAGGACATGTTAGGTGCTGGAGACTGTAGTGGGGATGCCATAGAGTGTGAAATCGTTGGTGTGCCACCAGGTGGCGACAAAAATTGTCTTCCGGTTGCTAAAAATGTCTGCTGCATTAAACGAGATTGGTGGTACTCGTAAGAGAACTGTGGTGATGACGTCACTGGTAAGTCACGTGGAATTTCGTGAGTCATGTCACGTGGAAATAATTTCAGATCTTCGTGTGAGCTGAACTGCATACGCATGGTATGGAAAGGTGAAGGATGCCCCGGCAACATGGGTACGTCTGGAATTCCAATATGGCCGCGACCTGGAACGTTTGGATCCCAGCCCGGATATGGTAAGGTTGGTGCCGGTTTATGAATCTGGCTCTGACATTGTGCCGGGAACTGGTAGATCTGTGGTGGTTGTTGTTGAAGCTGTTGACGTGGTGCCAGCGCAAAATTTGGTGGCTGAAAATACACAAGATATAGGTATGAATAAAACTGAAACAACAAACTCAACAATGACCACTAAACGTTTGATTATAAGACTAAGTATCATTGTGGGACAATGGATCGCTTGGTCCATTTAGGTCAAAGTATAAATTCTGAAGAAAGTAGGATGTTCACAGCTTCGACGTTATCATTATTGAATGATGTATATTATTTGATAACGTTAGTATACAGGCTGACTATCGTTTGAGATGACCAAAACCAAAGAACAGGCTATCACTCTTTGAGCAATTAATGAACCCGTCTTGAATTGCAAAGCGGTTCAATAAAATTGTTTCAGCATTTCGGGGGTCATGATATTTTGGGGATCTTCTAAGCGACGTTTTACTGCAAGCCTTCTACTTACATTAGATAAGACATATATCATTACGTTCACCGTGCAGAACCATTACTCATTGTAGTAAATCGTTATTTGTGTAACTCAGTCAGTAAACGATTAGACGAAACAACATAAACGAGCTATTTACCCGCCTATTTGCCACGGGCTTGATAGATTCAACGCTTAGCGGACAGATGAGAAATAGACGTTATCACTTAGCATGACAGGCAATAAGCGGAGGTCACATTCATAAATATGCTACTTAACATTATTGCAACTTGAAACAAAAATGTGCAATCCTCAAACAACAGTAGCTATGTAAGTAATGGACAATAAACATCTACTAATTTTACATTAACTTGGTTACAACCATATCATTTGGAAAATTTTTAAAATGTATTTTAGAATTATATCATATATATGTCAAAATTAAAAACGCCTAAATTAGTATTATGAGTTAAGTTATAAGCTTATTTTAAGTTCATTATCGCTTTAATAAGTCTTCATGAAGAGTTGAATTAATTACACGTCACAAACTGGCTTTATGTTCCTTGATAACTTTTCAAGTTGATCAAGTTGGTCTAGAGATCAAAAAGACAAACAAAATTGATTTAACTTGATTAGTGTAGTTTAAGTTGAAGTAGTCTTATTATTAAGATAGTTTCAAATAATTTTATAAGATATAAGTTTCAGAAGAATAATTATTTAAATGTTAGAAAAATTATTTCGGTTAGAACTAAATAAGATGTACTAGAATATATTATAATTATGACGCAAGACAAGTTTTGCTAGATGTTATTCACATTGAGTTAGATTTGACAAGATTTCAAGATTCGAACTTTTGAAATCTTGTGAAACCAAGAAGGTAATTATTATATTGCTACAACGAATTAGATCTAACGTGATTATTTCCCTCACATGTGCTTTTAAGCACGTTGTGCACATCACGTGATAAAAGATGCGGAATGCTTTGGACAAATACCCAGCATCATGATTATAATTACTATAGCAACAAGTGTTACAAGCATTCATTATTTAAGCCTCCTCATTAACATTCCAGCTCCATTTCCGATGTCTGTGTCCCCAGGGGAATGAAGAAATGACCCAGGTTAATTGTGGCTAAAAAACTTCGCAAAGTTACAATTACTCAAATGTCAGTTAACATCAAAGCGACTTCAAAGAGACCGCCCTGATATGTACCTGGGGGTAACAGGAAATAAATCTATTCGCGCACTTTTGAAGTTTTAATCCGTATTTGGGTAAAAAATGGGCCGGCTAATGGGCGGGCAAGTGTTACTTGCTTAAGCCTTATCAATTTTCATCTCCTTAAAAACATTAGCACGATTTATGGCTTGTATATATGTAAGGTGTCTTATGAGTATTTTATCAATACTACTTCACATTAAAGACGATCGAAAGATATATCTATAGATGAAAGAAATGTGTTTAAAAGTAATAACCATTTCTCAACGAGCGTTTTATCTGATATCTCGAAACATTTCTAAATTGAAATTTCCCATTACTAACATCACAAAATATTTATGAAAACGATGTGAGGGGAAATCCTTAATTGTGACAATTTGCACGTCGACTTTGAAAATAAATTTTCCACTTTCTGTCGTGTATTAACCAGCCGCTTAATTGCATGCGCACTTCGAAATTTAAATAAATCCACTTTCTGTCGTGTATTTACCGACCGCTTAATTGCATGAGCACTTCGAAGTTTATTTAAAAAGCAATCAGAATTTGACAATTTTTTTATTGAAATAATGCATGCTTGGTTATTATAGCATTGAGTAGTGTGTAACTGTTATGTTGTGGATATCAAACTGTATTTCACTTGTAAAATTCAGTAAAAATAACTAACGTCTCTATTCCTACATACTAAGTATTTGATAACATGGAAAAACTTTCAGTTTACTGTTAGATGCATGTCTGGCACTCAAGGAGAAAACGATTTATCCCGCATCTAGATGCAGGTAATTTACCGATAGCCATGGAACTAATTATTTTACATCAAATCTGACTTAAAATCCAGTTTTAGATTAGTAGTTTTTACTACTTTAAATTTTTTTTATTATGTTCTGTTATAAGCAGTCATCTGAACACGTGCAGGGAAATACGATAATTGTGAAGTATTCCGAATATATTAATATTATAGTAATCTTATAATTTCATTTAATAATTTTCAATTTTTTAAAACCAGCCTCAGAAATATCACAATCAACAGCTAATAAATTATACGTGGCAAGTAAGTTTTTGTGGAAACGGAATCGGTAATCATTTTTATAAATGGTTAAATTAAAATTCATTGTATTGAAATTAAACATTGTATTTGAGCCTTCTTAATTAATTATTTTCAGGAATTCAACCAACAGCATCGAATGGATAACAGAATAATTACTAATTGTAATTGTGTAATAAATGTTTGACAATTTCATATTAAATATCCATTTAAAGACTATATAAGGGCCCTATTATTTGATTCAGTGAATTCAATAAATTTACTGTAACATAACTGTAGTGTAATAAGTTTTATAGTTAAAGTTTCGTCAATGAAAATTTAAATCTTGTTCATGGTATAGTAAGTTAATATTTACTTTAATCATGGTATTTTAACACACTAACTTCAATATTGACGTTAATAATTAACCAGACCGCTGGTATGCTTTGATTCAGTAGTGTGGAGATTAAGTTAAGTATATTATAATTAGATTATCCTAATTACTCACATGATATCGCAAGCTTAGAATAAGAAGGTCGTAAGTGACACTTACGACCTTTTAAGACTAATACATATTCGGTATCTGCATCATAAGTCGCTTCTCATTAGCCTATTTTCATGAAAATCGGAACTTGTCATGTAGACCAAACTGAAGTCGAAAATGCTTGTTTTACCGTAAGTAAAGAAAAAGAATGATTGTCAGACAGTTTTTCCCTGTTTTCTCAAAATAATGATTTTGTAGTTACGACCTTCTAATTCTAAGCCATCGATATTAATAGTGAATTTTAGTGATTAGTTTTGAGTTATTCTTAATCCTATGCAGTGGGTGAAATGATATTCATATTTCAAAACTAAATGAGTAAACGAATATAGAAGCAAATACATGCACAGTTTTTCAAAACACTCGGTGACGTTTTCATACGGTTGTTTATCATTGGCATTTTCATACAGGGACCAGTTGACCAATTTTCAGGCTCCGATTTTCCGAAGGCTCTTTAGTGAAAAAGAAAAAAACTCAGATCGTTTTGAAATTTATCTGAAAACAGAGTAAGTGATGGGGCCACTGCTTAAATTGTACTATTGTGTACTTAAGGAACTCGCAGATGCTTCTTATACCTTGTGATACTCACTTAGCATACTGTCCCAGATATGAACATTCTCAATGATTAGAGACAATATTTGATTTGAAATTTAGCTCAGATTGAGTACATGTTTCGGGAGATCTGGGTCTAAATTGACGATCAGCTAGCCAGTACTAGCTTACTCTTCCTCGTGCAAGTAAAAGTAAGAAAGTATCACTCTTAAGACATTCGACAATTCAATATACGAATATGAACTTTAGTTATCATGTGTCAACCGACACCCATAAAATAATACTAAACCTCTTATTTCACTTATTTCAAGCAGTAATGTTGCTACTACTAGTATTAAATATTCCAAAATATATTTAAAATATTGATACTCATTCCGACGGTCTACTTAATAAAACTATGACATAGGATGGATAATTAGTAATTATTAGTAAAAATACGGCACTTTAAAACAATTGTAAAGAAATGTCAATATAATTGTTCAATAAAAAAGTGCACTTTGTCAATCCTAGTATTACAAGAACGCTTTTCAAGCAACATAACTATCAATGTTTCAAAGAAAAAGCAACATTTACCAGTTCTATTAACATTGTTTGTTCTAAGATTTACATAAAATTAATAATATGACCAACTTAATAAATACAATTTTATTATTTAGGTTTTTACGTAAATGTAGCTATAATACCTTTGCCAAGCAAAAATATACCTAAATTTTATATCTTCCATGAAATATAACATGTTTTATTTATTAATTAGTACATGTATACAAACTTACCATGAAAGCATGTTTTTGTGGCTGTAATACCGTCGTCATTCTTGCATTTGAAATATTCTTATAATTCTGTTAAATGGTCTGCGGTATGAAATGCTCAGCTATCTTCAAAATATTTCTGAATAAACTGTATAAGTTCCACACTGTATGTAAATCTCTACTTCGAAATCTTCAAAATCTATCACAGAAAACGTCACTTCAATATTACGTCCAATTCAACAAGTTTGTCGTACGAAGAAACCAGTTTCACACAATTTTATTTTTCTTCTAAATACTTTTTATAAATATCCCTGCAGTTTAGTTCCGTCTACTCATCGTTTGTAGTAATAAATAAATAAACTGTTCATGTACCCGTTCAGTATTTCATACTTTATATACTGAGTAGCTTTCCTATTACCTTATACTTCACTTCTTCGCTTTGAAGTTCCCGCCCACCAATCAAAAACGCGATAACAACTCTTTGATGTTTGCCGCTAACCAATTGAGCTCAATAGCGATTTGCTGTTAATAGGGAAAATTAAGATCTTTTTGCGATGGGCTTCTAGGTGTTCTTTTAAGGTTAAGTGTTGAAAAACATAATGAGAAATGATTATCTGAAGTTATTTAGCCTGTCAAAGGGGAGGGGATTGGGTAAAGATCTGACTTGGAGACTCGTACGGAATGGTCCGGACTACAGGGGCTCGTCAATGCAAACTTTGTTCGAGATATTCGCTATGCTGTGGAATGTGAATTTACAGTGATACCATTGGTATTTGTAGACTTATGCTAGTAGCATTTGGTACCCCCACCAGAAAAGGCAATAAAGTATAACCTCACCTAAAGACCACCTCAATAATTCGACCCTTAAAATTTAAGACCAAACTTTTCTTTACTTTACCTCATTATTAAGACCAACTCAATAATGAGAATGGTGTTCGAAACTTCGAATGTATCTCGAATGGTTTTACTATTTAGATTTTGTTGAACTTGTGTAATTTTATTCATATTAGTACATATCAGCTCGAAGGAAACAACAATGCGCTGTGTGATAAATATTATTTCATTTTCGAGTTAATTTGTCAGGAAGTATGGACGGAAATATCCCCAAAAGAAATCGTAATAATTAGTGCTACATGTACTAATTTTCATCGCGAATGTGATTTATTATTATAATTCACTTTCATTCGATTATTAATTTCATTATCTGGCCCCAATCTCCTTAAACATCTCAACCTGAGCAAGACCTCAACTCAAATATTGGCATGCGTCTTAACGTTTTTCCATACGATGCTGGATTAAAAATTAGCATCACTGGACAGAAAGCGTGTTCTGTGTTTATTCCAGTTAAATGTAATACGCTGGAACTTCAGATTTATCTATAATTTGGACTCTGATTTTTTTGTCGTCGCAAAATCTCCGTTTTAGTTGAGAGTTCTATTTGACATGCGTCGAGAGATTGGTGCCAGGCCTGTAATACTAGTATAAAAACACGATTTAATTTTATTAGTCTTTAAATATGCACGACATACTATATAGTTACAACTGGGATTAAAATGATATTTATAACTTAAAAATGTAGGTTAAAATGTTATGTAGGTCTATATAATCTGTTAAGAATGTGAGTATATAATAATTCATTTTAACTAGTTCATTAGTATCTTAATGGATTCTAAATGTATTCCACTACTCTCCACCCATTCTACCATAGCAATCTCTATCAAATGCATTTGTTTACAGCATAAAATGCATTTGTTTTCATTCCTAGAACATCACGCTTGTAAACTAATAAAGTTGCATAAGATGTTGTCTCTTTGAGACTTTTATTTTCAAAAAATGTACACCAAACGACTGATGTTAATTATATCGTCATGATTTACGTTCATGTAGGTTGGTTGTTTCATTTTTTTTCAAATTATGGTTTTACTATGATCTTTTAATGGTCTATTGGAACTTTTTTTGTATGCCTAACGTTAGAATCATGGAACTAAATATAGTGGTTACAAACTCCTGTGGTCCTGAACACGCGTTTGATCATTTAAGCGTATTTACCTGTCGTATTAATTGGATTTGAGACATCAAAGACATAATGCCGACAGGTCTTAGGTACGATTGGTCGACGATTTTATCGACAATTTTCATTTCTTTCAGATCGTTTATATGTTCACATTAATGTTGGTCGTATTGACGATGGTGGCATGATAAGCTGCCCTGGTTGTCAAGTTAAGTCCCTATTAGGGGATCAGTTAGGGCTATCTGACAACTTACCGTACGATCGCTGTCGTATTTAATTGGTCAATTACGTAATAACCAGCTTCAAGGCAGAGATAGGGGTAATGGTCGGTAGTTTAGACCCGCCCCAAACTCACTTTGATCCTATGACCGACAAAGTTAAATAAATATCAGTTTATTTATCAAATTTAAGTCACTTGATGCGTTATTTCATCTATAATGATAAGCGAAGATTTAAACAATTAAAATATTAATTATAAAGTTGCGTATAATTACGATGCGCTGATTACGCAATGTGATATACTGATTTATGTTGAAATAGTTCAATTACGGGAAACTGAAAACGCAATACGTATTGAGCAGAGCAGAGCAGAGCAGAGCAGAGCAGAGCAGAGCAGAGCAGAGCAGAGCTGAGCAGAGCAGAGCAGAGCAGAGCAGAGCAGAGCAGAGCAGAGGAGGAGCAGAGCAGAGCAGAGCAGAGCAGAGCAAGAGCAAGAGCAGAGTAGAGCAGCGGAGCCGAATAGCTGTAGATAGTCCCGGGGTCTACCTTTCCGTAAACACCGTCCTGGCTTTTGTTCTGTACAAAAAATAGCGGGTAAATGTAGCCTGGACCGTAATTATATTATTTCACTGTTTAACGCCAGGGACAATTATTGGCGATCTATTTTGCCTTCTTAGTGGCCTTTGGGGGGACATACATTTTCCCCGGGGTTGGATGGCCGGGATGTCCATTAACTGGTGCATAACCACAACATCTGAAATATACCAAGCATAATGGTAGTGCCTTGTGTTACATGGTGACCACTTCTATAATGAATAGTTCGTGTATCCGGTATGTGGAAATCAGTTGATTTCTGTTTCCTGTGTGCGTAATGGACTTAACATCCCATTATCAACAACTGCCGTCCCACGGGACAAACACATCCGCATTAGAAACGAATATTGAAAGGTTTGGGTTCCGGTACCAACCATGTACATAATTGAATAATAGTATGTAATGGTGTAATTGGTATCTGGATATGATATAGCCGACGTCACAAACACGTGACATGACGTAACACCTCCACATAATAACGTGGTATGACGTCATATTTCCACATAGATATATGACTTGTCGTAACACCTCCACATATATTCTTGACATGACGTTTAATCTCAACATAGATACGTGACATGACGTTACATCTCCTCATAGATACGTGACATGACGGTACATCTCCTCATATATACGTGACATGACGTTACATCTCCTCATAGATACGTGACATGACGGTACATCTCTTCATAGACACGTGACATGACGTTACATCTCCTCATAGATACGTGACATGACGGTACATCTCCTCATATATACGTGATATGACGGTACATCTCCTCATATATACGTGACATGACGTTACATCTCCTCATAGATACGTGACATGACGGTACATCTCTTCATAGACACGTGACATGACGTTACATCTCCTCATATATACGTGACATGACGGTACATCTCCACATAAACATGTGGCATGCAGTTACATCTCCACATAAACATGTGGCATGACGTTACATCTCCACATAAACATGTGGCATGACGTTACATCTCCACATAAACATGTGACATGGCATGATACGACGTTATATCTCCACATACACGTGACGTTACACCTTCACATATATACGTGACATGACGTTACACCTCCACATAGATACGTGACATGACGTTACATCTCCAATAGACAGGTGACATAACGTTATATCTCAACAGAAACATGGCGTGACATAACGTTATATCTCAACAGACACATGGCCTGACGTTACATTTATGCATAGACACATGGCATGACGTTATATCTCAAGATACACGTGACATGACGTTACATCTCTACAAAGACACGTAGCATGATTTAAGCGCGACTGCTGTCCAACGGTTGTTGTTCTACGGAGGGGATATATTATCACCGTCCTGGGACGGTTGTTGAGGAATACTTACAAGGCTATCAGTCTCACCTAATTAAGAATTCGTTAGCCTTCGACATTAGTCTGTATATGCATGGACACTGAACAGTAAGTTTTGCTTGAATTGGAGCATTATACTAATTATAATCTTCGAAGTAATGTGGATTTAAAATACATTGCTTCATTAGAACACACACACGACTCGTACACAAACACGAGTGTTAACGTTTTTTATGTGTTTTAGTAGATTCGCTCGATTAATGAATCGATTCTATTCATAGTAAACATATTAACTGTCAGTGGTGCCGCTGCGCCGTACGTTTAAGTGTTTTGAACCGCAGACGTGAACGGAAAACCGTGCGATAAACTTTTTTCATGGGGAATCCTGTTTTATGGAGTCTCCTAAAACGAAAAATAAAAATATCAAAGTGAAAGAAAACCTTTTGCAATTAAAGCCAATTAGACGTAACGGATGGTTACATGAAACGTTTCATTGCCAATGAAGCAAAAGGAAGCGAAATAACTGAAAAGATCAAATTATAAATCGTTGAAAAGAGATAATTCCGTTCAAACTAGGGGCAAATAGTTTATCCATTACCTTTCAACTAGTCCGTCTTTGAAGCTCTATGACTAGGAATATATCGCTTATATTTACTTTTTTATGCTTTATGATGAAGATTTTAATAGCGATGCGTCATGTTTTCAATTAAAACAAGCCTACCTCAGTGGACGTATAATCACACGTGTATCTCTATTCTGAAACGCCCGGATTAGCTAATATGTTTATGAACGTTTTAGGACAGCTTAATAATAACGTATACCAAGAATCTCACTTTGATTATAGACTGTTTAACATAATTTACGACAACAAATGTGCCTCCTGCTATTAAAATACAAAAACTAAACACCTACAAAAACCCGGACACACCGGATCAAAGGACCGGCTAAGAATAATGATCATCCCCAACGTTAGATAATTTCTCGTCTTCTTTGAAATATTAGTCAGTATTTAGCTGTAATTAACGTTAATTAATATGAATTAGAGGTATTAAAAGATTTAAAGAATATTCGTTGAATAAACATCGACGTTACTCGGCAACTACGCACAAACTCTTTCAATTTACGAAGGTAAAATGGCAAAACTACACAAAACAGACCATACTGCCAATGACGATTTACATACAATGGAATAAAAAAGTTACCAATTTTGTATAGCTCTTTTATCTACTGAAACCTAAGCTCATGTCTCCCTGTGAAGACTATTTCTCTCCTCCGGGTGTGGTGATCAACATCGATATGCGGCACCAAGGAATAGACAGTGTCCTCACAGGTACCGATTTACACCTTGGTGGAGTGGAGCATGTGGGTTATTCTTGCTCAGAGAAATTAACCAGTGGCCCAGACGGAGGTTGAGCCCGGGACCTCTCGATCCCGAGTCGCGCGATCTACCTCTAGACCATCGCTCCCCACTAATGCTTGAATGCTAAGAACAGGACGCAGTCGGAACATGGTGGTCGTCAGTGAGTAGCGCCTCCGTACGTTTTGTGGTGGCACACATACACGGCACTGAACTTCTCGGTATGAGGAACTTTCGCTGCATGCAGCCTGCGTTCGGTCTACGTGTTCGCCCGAGGCGTGTGTCTTCTAATGGTGTACATTAGTTGCCTATGTATCTTAATTTGCTCCATATTTTCAAACTTAATGATAAGACCATTTTTTTCAAATCCAAGGGCAGTCATTTTTATTGAGATTAGTCAACATACCCTTATAAAAATAATTACACCGTCTCGTGCTCGTTAATTACAGGTAGAAATTCGTAATTTACAAAACAGGGGTAGGGTACTAGAGTCATCTATCTTCTGGTAGGAACATATCGTTAGATCATTGAACATTTATACAACACTGGGGGGACGGTCATGTGATAGCCTTGATGTAGTGTTAGTCGACCCCTCTTCTATTGTACCGGCGACATATAAGCTTACAGCTGATAATGACGTTTAATTACCAGTCTTTGCCACATCAAGGAGGAGCTCTATCATGCAAAGACGAAGGAGGACAATACGCCATGATACTCAACGGAGATAATTATTTCTCATTAGTGACTTTAATAATGGGATGAATCAGTTGTCGTATAACGTTGAAAAGAAAGATGTTCCGATTTATGTAGATAAGTTACATGGGTCACGTGGTTATAAGGTCACGTTACTGACCAAATACAAAACATTTGGGCAGCATATGGATAGCATATTGTCACAGAAGGGCGGTAGTTTGGTGTCAAATTCCAAACCGCATATAAGATAGGTCAGATTTGGAAAAAAAACAATCTAAGACATAAAATAAACGGTATGTCGATTTTGAGTAAAATCAAGAATGGTCAATCAAATTTGATGATCGAGTGGTTTTGACTGTTGGTCTAACATAGTGGTCGGGCTGTGTCTGATGTTTTGTCGATAGGCTATACGGTGGACATACAAGATCTATCTGTCCACTGTTAATGTAAATTATCATTAACATGTGCTGAGATCTGTATTCATTAAGTAAGTGACAATTCTTCACATCAGGAGTGCTATTCAATATTGATATTACTTAATTGAGAATAAGGACATCCAATCATATCATCTGTAACTGACCAAGAGTTTGATTCGGTGTGGTCTGATTGGTTGTCCTTATCCTTAAGTCAAGTAAGATCAATATTGAATACCAACCTGGGCACTGGAGAAAGTGACCATACGCGGTCATCAGAACTTAACCTGCCGAACACTCAATCGTAACTACTCGGGCATTTTCGTAACTGAGAAATACGCACTTTTGTTAGATAAACGCCGAGGAGTTCCGATTGCCGAACACGATGATGTACCCGGATGTACATACGACCTCGATCGTCCACTACGAACTGCGCTAACCATGTTATCAACGGTCGTATAACTATGCTGGAACACTAGTAAATCAGCAACAATGGTCCTGATCAGTATGGATGGAAAATAAACCAAACTACATTTAATTAAGTAATTACTTTAATATAATGGACTGCGTAGACGAAGGATAACATGTGTTGAAGCTATGTGGTATAATGATTAAAGCATTTAACAATTCATTCTATACACTTCTCAGATATCCGAACCCTCGTCTTACTAATTGAGAATTGCTTACTTCCCGATTCTTCTGCATTTTCTCATAATTTGCGGAACATTATATCCGGCACATATTCACAATATTAGTCGTTAATTCATTTTCTGAAGTGAAAAGGCTTATTAAGCCATGATTCAAAATCCCGCCTGCTTATAAAATAGGGATGTACTTCTCCAGCATTATGGTTAATTATAAATCGTCTAGATCATTACTCACAACATGGTGAATATGGCGTCGATGCGCACTTACAGACTAAACTTTCAAGTTTTGAGATAAAAGAAGTTGTTTAAACTTCAAAAAGATCCCGAAAGCTTAGATGTCATGCAATTTGAACACTGTGTATAATCTGAGGGTACTTAGCCATCGAGAGGTGATGCTAATCCTTCCATAGATAATTTGTACGAACAACACAGAAACATTCCGAGTAATACCACAACACACACATGATTCATAAAGTGATAATACATAGTTACATTCATTTGCTACTAAAACAAAACAATGTTTTTTTAAAACAAAGTTAAGAAAAAAGTATGATTTTATATGAGGGGGCATAAGGATTATTTTATCTCGGCGTTTATAAATACATTGTAGTTTATTTGAATGGTCTTTACAAAAACCCATTTATGAATAACACTAACCAAAATATAGTGCTATGTGATATAAAATGCCATAATAGAATCATCAAAGGAATACATTTTGTACCATAACTGTCTTTATAAAAAGAAAGGTAACATATTGAGACTTCACTTTGCAGCGGATTTGTTGCCCATCAGACTTCCGGCACAGGTAACTGTATCGTTGAAAACGAAAAAAAATATTTCTATAAGAAAAAGAAAAATATAAATTTTCAAAAAAAACATTTTTTCCGTTTTTTTTTCGTTTTCAACGATTCAGTTACCTGTGACTTCCGGTCGATTGAAAGAAAATGGAAGATAACATGCTTATAAAAATGTACCAAAATAACATCAAACAGACCAACAATCTTATGTACAAACACACGCAAACTATTGGAACATCATTACAATGTATTATACAAAACATTTGCTCACATATTATATTCATTGTAGTTATACATAAAATATAAACCTTTTCTGAAGCGGTGTAATTCATGGAAATCCAGAGCGCTTACTTCGGAGTCAACCCCCACTGTTCGCTCGTAGAACTCGTGCCGTGCAATCATCATATACATTGGCAGTAGATCTAGGGTTTAATAAAACAGGGAGGTACGCGGATTTTCTCGACAGTAAATTTATAATTTAGATCTTAGATGTTGTAAATAGTTTTGATAGAAAAGTTGTTTGATTTGTCTTCTGTGCTATAAATGTACGAACATATGAGAATCTTGGTACATGTACCAACAACTGTTGAACTACTGGTGTTTTCCATTCTATCTTAGGTGAAATAATGCTGTAAAGCAGGATACCGGACCGGCTACAAGACCACAGATGTGCTCTAGTAGCAGACCGTACAAAAACTCTAGTACTAGTACTTATGTAGGGCCTATATACAACGGACCATACGTCAGGGAAAAATCAATTCAATTATTTTGTTCAAAAGAAATTTTGCTAACAAACGATGTTGGGCGCTGGATTGTAAAATACCATATATTACATTTGAAGACCATGTGCAATATATGTCTAGTGCTGTGCTTTAAGGTGCGTGTTAAAGAACATGCGAAACTGAGTTCAACTACTAACCACTATGTTCTTTCCGGTGACCGGTGTCACATCAACCAGAGTCCAGCGTAGGAGCTGACACATTACGGGGGTAATTCAATACCTCTAGAGAATAGTGTGTCTTTTTTCCTTGTGCAATTGGATGTGGGCATTACTCCGTGTAGTTGTGTTGTGTAGTTAATGAATTCTGAGCTCTGCTGCTTAAGATGAATGCTGCCTTCCCTCTTCGATTCTCTCTTTTCTTTTTATGGCCATTCTACCACTTGGAACAGCAACCGGACACATGTTTCAGCAGAGTCTGAATAAAGCCATGATCAATAAAGACTGTCACCATGAACTAAATTCTTAACTGATAGAACCTCCGTCAGGACATCTTGACTGGACTCAAGCACATAACTCGATATCATGAAAACGCCATATGAGAGAAATCATCTTATGTAACCACGTGACAACACCGTTGCAATAATAGAACAGTGTCTGGATCCCTCTAATGATTTACTACTCAACAAAAGCGACAGTTATATGTAGTTAGTCAAATTGAATGCACCGTCTAAGCACCAAATTGCATGTTGCATGCCAATGGAATTGCCAGCCCGCGTATCGTGTAACGTTCGGCAATGAAGAGACAGATCACCTGGTCAAAGATTGGAGCACAATCCAAACAAAGTCAGAGCAACAGCAAATGTCAGCTAAAAGCGGAAAGCCAGGCCAAAGATTGGTCCACAATCAAAACAAAGTCAGAGCAACAGTAAATGTCAGCTATAAGCGGAAAGAGAGGCCAAAGATCGGTGCACAATCCGAACAAAGTCAGAACAACTGTAAATGTCTGTTTTAAGACGGAAAGACAGGCCAAAGATTGGAGCACAATCCAAACAAAGTCAGAGCAACAGTAAATGTCAGCTATAAGCGGAAAGACAGGCCAAAGATTGGAGCACAATAAAAACAAAGTCAGAGCAACAGTAAATGTCAGCTATAAGCGGATAGACAGGCCAAAGATTGGTGCACAATCAAAGCAAAGTCAGAGCAACAGTAAATGTCAGCTTTAAGACGGAATGACAGGCCAAAGCTTGGAGCACAATAAAAACAAAGTCAGAGCAACAGTAAATGGCAGCTATAAGCGGAAAGACAGGCCAAAGATTGGAGCACAATCACAACAAAGTCAGAGCAACAGTAAATGTCAGCTATAAGCGGAAAGACAGGCCAAAGATTGGAGCACAATAAAAACAAAGTCAGAGCAACAGTAAATGTCAGCTATAAGCGGAAAGACAGGCCAAAGATTGGTGCACAATCAAAACAAAGTCAGAGCAACAGTAAATGTCATCTATAGGCGGAAAGACAGGCCAAAGATTGGTGCACAATCAAAACAAAGTCAGAGCAACAGTAAATGTCAGCTATAAGCGGAAAGACAGGCCAAAGCTTGATGCACAATCAAAACAAAGTCAGAGCAACAGTAAATTTCAGCTTTAAGACGGAATGACAGGCCAAAGATTGGTACACAATCAAAACAAAGTCAGATCAACAGTAAATGTCAGCTACGTGTATAAGCGGAAAGACAGGCCAAAAATCGGTGCACAATCCGAACAAAGTCAGAGCAACTGTAATTGTCAGCTTTAAGACGAAAAGACAGGCCAAAGATTGGTGCACCATCAAAACAAAGTCAGAGCAACAGTAAATGTCAGCTATTAGCGGAAACACAGGCCAAAGATTGGTGCACAATCAAAACAAAGTCAGAGCAACTGTAAATGTCATATATAAGCGGAAAGACAGGCCAAAGATTGGTGCACAATCAAAACAAAGTCAGAGCAACAGTAAATGTCAGCTATAAGCAGAAAGACAGGCCAAAAATTGGTGCACAATCAAAACAAAGTCAGAGCAACAGGAAATGTCAGCTATAAGCAGAAAGACAGGCCAAAGATTGGTGCACAATCAAACCAAAGTCAGAGCAACAGTAAATATCAGCTATAAGCGGAAAGACAGACCAAAGATTGGTGCACAATCACAACAAAGTCAGAGCAACAGTAAATGTCAGCTATAAGCGGAAAGGCAGACCAAAGATTGGTGCATAATCACAACAAAGTCAGAGCAACAGTAAATGTCAGCTATAAGCGGAAAGACAGACCAAAGATTGGTGCACAATCAAAACAAAGTCAGAGCAACAGTAAATGTCAGCTGTAAGCGGAAAGGCAGACCAAAGATTGGTGCATAATCCACAAAAAGTCAGAGCAACAGTAAATGTCAGTTATAATCGGAAAGACAGGCCAAAGCTTGGTGCATAATCACAACAAAGTCAGAGCAACAGTAAATGTCAGCTATATGCGGAAAGGCAGGCCAAAGATTGGTGCACAATCACAACAAAGTCAGAGCAACAGTAAATGTCAGCTATAAGCGGAAAGACAGACCAACGATTGGTGCACAATCACAACAAAGTCAGAGCAACAGTAAATGTCAGCTGTAAGCGGAACGGCAGACCAACGATTGGTGCACAATCACAACAAAGTCAGAGCAACAGTAAATGTCAGCTGTAAGCGGAACGGCAGACCAACGATTGGTGCACAATCACAACAAAGTCAGAGCAACAGTAAATGTCAGCTATAAGCGGAAAGGCAGACCAACGATTGGTGCACAATCACAACAAAGTCAGAGCAACAGTAAATGTCAGTTATAAGCGGAAAGGCAGACCAACGATTGGTGCACAATCACAACAAAGTCAGAGCAACAGTAAATGTCAGTTATAAGCGGAAAGGCAGACCAACGATTGGTGCACAATCACAACAAAGTCAGAGCAACAGTAAATGTCAGTTATAAGCGGAAAGGCAGACCAACGATTGGTGCACAATCACAACAAAGTCAGAGCAACAGTAAATGTCAGCTATAAGCGGAAAGGCAGACCAACGATTGGTGCACAATCAAACCAAAGTCAGAGCAACAGTAAATATCAGCTTAAAGCGGAAAGACAGGCCAAAGATTGGTGCACAATCAAAACAAAGTCAGAGCAACAGTAAATGTCAGCTATAAGCGGAAAGGCAGACCAACGATTGGTGCACAATCACAACAAAGTCAGAGCAACAGTAAATGTCAGTTATAAGCGGAAAGGCAGACCAACGATTGGTGCACAATCACAACAAAGTCAGAGCAACAGTAAATGTCAGTTATAAGCGGAAAGGCAGACCAACGATTGGTGCACAATCACAACAAAGTCAGAGCAACAGTAAATGTCGACTGAAGCGGAAAGACAGGCCAAAGATTGGTGCACAATCAAAACAAAGTCAGAGCAACAGTAAATGTCAGTTATAAGCGGAAAGACAGGCCAAAGCTTGATGCACAATCAAAACAAAGTCAGAGCAACAGTAAATGTAAGCTATAAGCGGAAAGGATCTTCAATCTCTGACAAATACCAGAACAGGAGGATGCGTCCCATCTTTAAACCGCGCATGACAAATGTTAATGTTTATTCTACTCTCAGGACACAAGCATACACGTACGCAATATGTACACACCATCACCAACATGCACACAATATCTTTTGTTTAGTACCATACAACGATGGTTGTTTAGTTGAAAAATCTGTATCATTTGTTTTTATGTATACTACGCATAATATTTATTTGAACAACAATGCATATAATTGTCAAAGAGTGTATACTAATCATTTAAATTATATATTTTATTCTATAATGAAATATCACATGAATTGCTACATATTACTATGATAACTAATTCAACCTACTACTAACTAAGAAAGGGTAAGGTGGTGTACTGGGATGCCCTTAACACAGACACACATATTTAGGGGGGAAACAAACTTTACCACCACATGTGCCATCAAAAAAACAAATCCCACAATATGAGAATGCTCGGACAATTGAGCATCCAGCTATATAAGGGTATCGGACTGGGAAAGTAGCGCTTATCAGAAACATCAGAACACAAAATGAACAGTTTGATCTGCATGAAAGTGGTATGTTCTCCAAATATAAACAGAAGCTTTAATTAGGGGCCAAATTTGGCATGACCCTCAGCTTCTATCAGAATCCCTTCCAGGACATTAAATATTTCTGTTAACATTTCTGTTGCCCCCCTCCCCCCCCCCCCCGAAAAAAAACTTTGTGTGTTATGCCACAGGAAGCTGATATTTTCTAATAAGGGTGCTTGTCAGTAACGGGGTCTTGGATAGTGTTTTGTGTCATTTATAAGAAAATATCAATTTCCTGTGGTTACACTTACGGGTGGCAACCTTTGACGTTGCGTCACTGTACAGTTCATGTTTTGTACTTTATACATTTAGTTGTTCATGTTTTCTGTGCTCGGTTGGTTAAGCTGAGTGCTGCATATATGCCTTCCCTAGCTGTCCGGTTGTCTCATAACTTTGTTTTCTTTTTCTTTTGAAGCATTTTGCAACATCTTCACAAGTGGAAGATCTGACTGTAGCCAATGTTTCACGGGAGACTCGCCCATCTCTGGAATTACGGCAGGATTAACCAGGTGGTATAGGCTGACCATCAAGATGTGTTAATACATGGGACACTTACCTTAATAAACGATATTTTATCAAATAATAAAGACGTATCCATATAGTAGATATATCACCTCGTGTATAATGATAGATGTCACTTATGATGGGTAGATATAAGACTGTACACCTGGGGTGATGGTCGGGTAGGTGACTCAGTCATTCAATTACTGTGTATAAACGACCGCCCACCTGGCGGTGAACATCAAAGTAACACCGACATAGATCAAAGCGATATTGAGGGTATCGTCACTAACGTATTTAAACGACTCACTGCGCACAAAGGTATGGCAGTCTATTCAAATGTTCAATTTGTTGTTTGAAATAAATAAATCCAACCTGCAGAGGTAATTAGGCAAACTAGAGAATACGCAAATACATACACAACGTACACAAACACACATTTTTATATACATTCCTCTGACAGGAACGATTTACAGATTTTAAAAACTTTTCTTTGAAATGTTCAAATCCAAAATGTACTCATGAAAAGAGGGAGATCTTGAATTCTCGTAAATTTCGACATTTTCATAATACTGGTTCCGCCTAAAATTACTCGAGCTGTCAATAAAGCGGCATAATACTTTTGGTCGACATAATTTGCTGAGTTACACAATTTGTCGACTTACCTATAATCATTAGACGCATTTCTTTCAATTTCTATTCAATAAATTTGATACTTACACACATGCGCTTGATCTGAGTGTATTTTTTAATTTTTGATTTCTCAATTATTGAGTCAGGCCCGGTGATGATTAACATTGGAGAACATACTCCATTCTCAAACTCAGTGCTCCAATATGAGCAATTCTTAGTTACAAAAATCGCTGAAACTTCGTTATTACTGAATTGAAACATATGGAATGTGGACTCGTTTTCTTAATTAGATCATTTGCTACAAGTTGGTGTAAGTTTTGATGCAAAATTCTTTAAAAGCTGTGTTTCAAGATGAAGCTTGAAGTATGAGAATGAGCAATGATGAGTAATGTCATTAATTGGTTTGATTAGTTCAAAGTGGCGAGACAGAACAACAGCTACTGTAAAACTATACACTACATGGGAGATCAGATACAACGTCCGACAACTCGAAATGAACTTACCGCATGCAATCGAATGAGTTCTTTCCCTTTATGTATTAAAACTTTGACCGATATTATACCGAGATACGAGGCGTGATTAACAAATTACGCGGAAAATTACTCTGAACTCTTTGTTAAGTCTGTTGCTATAAGTAAGTAAGTAAGTAAGTAAATATTTTATTAACGTGACATGTGTATAACATATATCTACAAGTAATTATAATATGATTAAAAAAAACACCCGGCCCAATGGACCTATATGTCACCGGCTTTGTGACATATTTTGATACCAACGACCTACATTACAGTTTAGGTCTTTGATGATACATAGTAGCTATAACTCGGTTTAATACTAGAAGGACGTAATTCCAAACATTTAAGGAACTAATACTTTATTTCAAAAACGTTAACACTAAGTGCCGAACGAATTAAAAGGAAATTAAAATTGGACAGACACTATTAAATGCCGTCTAGATCACTGCTACACATTTTGGAGGAACCTTTTTTGGTCACTGGTGTTGCAGTCTGCCCGGTGATTATAAACATTCTCATACTCGAACTCTATACTCCATGCTCCAATTTGAAAAACACCTTTTTTAAAATTTTTGCAGTAAAACGAACACCAACTTGTGGCAAATGATCTAATTAAGAAAATTAACCCCCATTTCATGTGTTTCCATTCAGTAATAAAGAAGTTGCAGCAGTTTTGTAACTAAGAAATGCTCCAATTGGAGTACGGAGTATGAGTTTGAGCATGGGGTACGTTCTCCAATGTTTATAATCACTTTGACGACGTCCAGTTAAATCTTGGGAATGCTTACAATCCACATCATGGTACATTCGTCCCTCCAGTGAATGGAACCTACTTCGTATCAGTCACAGCATGTTCTGCTGATGGACATTACAGTGTATATCGTTTTACAGGCTAATGTGAATAACGAAATACTCGATACTTCAAAATGAGTAGAACTGAACACAGTTAGAAATATGTTCTTTTTATAATAACTGTAAACGAAATAATGTTTTTTCTTATGATGATAATTTGTTTACGAAAGTTACTAAATAGCCAAAATTTTACGACTATGAATAAGTCTGGGTACGAAGCACTTGACATGTACGTATTGCAACGGTACGCCTAGGAGAGGTAATACAAAAACTGTAACTAATCAATCGGATTACACATGATAAGGAATACATAGTAGACCTAATATTTTCCTTCACGAAAGGGTTTAATAAGACCCGTAAGCAAAGACGCAAGAAGATTTTATTCCATTAAAGTGATTTGATTTGATTTTTGGTGCGAACGATATCATTTTCATACTTTTGATTAGATATCATGGTAAATATCTGCATTTTGGTTTTGAAAGAAGCTGCGTAATTATCAACAAACTTATCTACACATAAATTTAATTAACGAAATTACGTAACTTAGTTTATTTGCCACTAAATTATGATATACGAGACAAAAATGCGTTCGGTCGAGCATGAATTTAAGACTGCAATAGATACAGTGAAATCGGTAGTTACCGAGATTTCCTAAATTTATGAGAGGTACTTTAGGTGATATAATATAACACAATTGAATGTATGATCGCTATAATCAAGAAAAAAACTCACCTTTTGTGGACGAAGACATCATTTTTGTGCGTGTTTGGTCAGGTGATTCTACACACTGAGTGTCAATGCTTCAACGCACATTCAATCCGATGAGGTAATTATCATTTGCTTAACGTGTGTATTTACCATAAGCAGAAACAGTTATAGTACATTACAATATCTCAGTAAACTATAGTTAGAAAAACAAATTTAGATTAATATGCTTTTTTTATTCCATGTATACTGATAGAACTACACTAAATCAGTAATGTGTTAACACGTGGATAAAAACACTGATTATAAGTACGATAAATCACAAAAAGTCACAGAAAAGTTCTGTGATTTAAAATAGTAAATGAAATAATACATCCAAACTTCACTGTGGTATACCATACACTGGATATTGCAAGTAAATCCATTTGAATAAAATTAAGTTTTGCAACATAAAACTGGGAACGAGTGAAAGTAAGCTAACTACATGTACCAAACAACTGCTTGCTTCACAATGGGGTTGTATCATCTTCGGACAATTCTATAACCACCAAGTACATTAAAACATAACAGGTACAAAGCATTCGTTTAAGTGTATAAAATAAGTTGAAATAAGCGGCGATAGAATCTTGATTCTTCGGATGAGGTTGGTAGGATTGTCATACATAGTTAACTTTATTATAATATTGAAAAAATATCCCGTTGTGTATGGAGTATTGAACAACGATGTGGCTATTTTACACATTAACTCTCAATAGCCAGTTGTATGGTATACCTCAGTGAGCTTGTTTAGCAGTGTAACTTCTAATCCGCTTGAAGTAAGGCCACACTGAATGTTGGATACCCATAAGGGGGGTACGCTTCTAGATAATCCCCGAAACCGTTAGATAAATGTTGCACAAATACATCATCCCCTACCTGAAAATGTCCTAATAAAACTTTAGAGTTACATTCAGTGTTCACACTATCGCCGGCAAACACTTTGCCTAGAACACTATCATTCACATTAACCTGTAAAACGATATAATGTCCACCAGAAGAACATGCTGTAACTGATACTAGATAGGTTCCATTCACTGGAGGGACGAATGTACCATGATGTGGATTGTAGGCATTCCCAATGTTCAACTGGACGTCGTCAAAGTAGATATGGTGACCCTTGCCGATGACTGCAGTTGTTAGTTTTGCCATACACGCCACTGCACCATGTGAGTGTGCTGTAAAATAGAAAATTATGATCACTCAAAGGACTTGCATATACATAGATAGCTAGTTTGGTGAGCGTAACGCAGAGATGTTGTAACGTTAGAGGCCGGGAGTATTTCATCAAGAGTTCCTTGCACATCATCTTTGTGATAATGTGAACGAATCTCACAACCTGAATCAGTACAAATTGTCTTAAATTTACACTGTGGAGTTGGTAACAAGATCCTGACTCTAGAGGTAGGGCACGCGCTTCGGGATCAAGAGGTCACGGATTCAACCCCGTCTGGAACCCTGGTTAATTTCTATGGTCAAGAATAATCCACATGATCTACTTCACCATGGTGTAAATTGGCATCTGTGAGGGCAGTGTCTATTCCAGGGCACCCCAGATCTATGTTGGCTGCCACACCAACAGGAGAGAAATAGTCGATGCTCAGGGTAAGTTATAATATCAAATGGTGCTTGAGCAGCTAAACAGCTGAAAAGAACCCTACGTTGTACAACTATTAATGGTCAACACTGATTCCGGTGCGAAACTATTGTCATTTACGGCACTATGAATACAGGTTATTCAATGCCAAGTTTAGCATTTGACCCCAGATAAGACGACAAGCGACTACCCTATTGAATGAAACTTTATTTATATCATCTTTTATAAGGTCCAATCTTCTCAAGGTTTGCAATGCTGTTAATGTTAATACTCTGGAATGCGGATGGAGAAGTGCCTGGTGCAAAAAAGCACATTTTAGAACACATTCGGAAAGAGCTAGTGTAGCGCACCTTGATGTCTTGTATCAGTTCTTATCTCTTCCCTCTAAGCCGAAAGTCATTGTCTAATTAAGTAGGGACAAAATCAGACGACCACATACTTACGACAGTTAAAGGCGAACACAAACAGACAAACAAACAATACGTTTTCTCACCTGTTTTCGTTTTCAGCGTAGCAACCTCTCTCTCCAGTGCATCTAACTTTGCTATAATCGAATCATTACTATCGTGGAGTAAAATCCGTTTTTGGTCCTCGGTCTGGCTATCAGAATCAACAGCATCGGCAGCAAGGCTGAGACACACACACAATAATGGAAACAACATTGTTTTATAGTTTGTGAAGATAAGAATGACCAAATGCACTGTGCGGTGTTGTTTAAATGGAGACTTATCTATCTAGACTATATATGCGTAGTGTTTAAGCAGCCATCTGCGAAAAGTGTTATATTTAGTCTGCCCTTTGACTCTTTTATCACACTTGTTCCAATTGACTGTTACCAATCCCGCCTATACGTCATAGCGTCACAATGTACTTATACGAAGGACCACAGTCAAAAGTAGCTCACAAAATGAACAGTTTTAGGTGAATAAGTATAACACAAGGATCCGTCTGCTGTGATAAAATAAAGCCACATATTTGTCTCCTTATATTTACGTATTACTTGCGTCGAGGACATTTAAAGTCACATTATGTTTCCTTCTAAAACAGTTCCAGTGCTTGTAAAACGGCTTATAGTTCTCCGGTTACGGCTATAGTTACGTTCCTGTGAAAGTAACACATTATGTATCCGTCTACAGGATCATTATTTGATGCTTTCATATTTTCGAATTTCTTTTTTTTTCACCATTTGGCATGTTTGTTCATTGATATATTTGCGTTTCATACTGCATGTTTAAGCGATATGTTCGGCTTTCATTACAACTGAACACATTTTAGAACACAAGTAAACCAAACCAAGCCAAAATCGTAAAATCATCGCTTATCAACTAGGATATTGACCATCGAACCAGCAAGTGTCATCAGATGTCACTGTGTCACCGACATGTAATTTGTTAAAATCAGAAGTTTGAAGAAAATGCTATGCCAGTATATTGTTTTAAGAAGTTGATACTCAAAGCGCTACTGAACTATACCGAATGTCATCATTACAATTTACACTGACATTTAACATCAAGTTTACTCTTCAAACAAGTAAACAATGTGAAGAATGCACGTTTTTTGAACGACGCCAAACACAACGCCATAATTATGTGTCCCGGCTCAGCATTCGTCTACTATACTCTTTTATTTTGACTAATATTGTTATCTTAGCAAATCACTTGAACTTTTCGAGTAGACATTTAAAATTAATTTCATTTAAAGTACGCCATGTTCTTTCTCACGCTTAAACGCTCATTCACTCCGATAAGGTTATTATCATTTGCTTAACGTGTGTATTTACCATAAGCAGAAATAGTTATAGTACATTACAATATCTCAGTAAACTATAGTTAGAAAAACAACTTTAGATTAATATGCTTTATTTATTACATGTATACTGATAGAACTACACTAAATCAGTAATGTCTTAACACGTGGATAACTACACTGGTTATAAGTACGATAAATCACAAATAATCACAGAAAAGTTTTGTGCCTTTAAATTAGTAAATGAAATAGTACACCCAAACTTCACTGCGGTATACCATGCACTGGATATTGCAAGTAAATCCATTTGAATAAAATTATGTTTTGCAACATAAAACTGGGAACGAGTGAAAGTAAGCTAACTACATGTACCAAAAATCTGATTGCTTCACAATGGGGTTGTATCATCTTCGGACAATTCTATAACCACCAAGTACATTAAAACATAACAGGTACAAAGCATTCGTTTAAGTGTATAAAATAAGTTGAAATAAGCGGCGATAGAATCTTGATTCTTCGGATGAGGTTGGTAGGATTGTCATACATAGTTAACTTTATTATGATATTGAAAAAATATCCCGTTGTGTATGGAGTATTGAACAACGATGTGGCTATTTTACACATTAACTCTCAATAGCCAGTTGTATGGTATACCTCAGTGAGCTTGTTTAGCAGTGTAACTTCTAATCCGCTTGAAGTAAGGCCACACTGAATGTTGGATACCCATATGGAGGATACGCCTCTAGATAATCCCCGAAAGCGTTAGATAAATGTTGCACAAATACATCATCCCCTACCTGAAAATGTCCTAATAAAACTTTAGAGTTACATTCAGTGTTCGCACTATCGCCGGCAAACACTTTGCCTAGAACACTATCATTCACATTAACCTGTAAGACGATATAATGTCCACCAGTAGAGCATGCTGTGACTGATACTAGATAGGTTCCATTCACTGGAGGGACGAATGTACCAGTGTGTGGATTGTAGGCATTCTCAAGATTCAGCTGGACGTCGTCAAAGTAGATATGGTGACCCTTGCCGGTGACTGTAGTTGTTAGTTTCGCCATACATGCCACTGGACCATGTGAGTGAGCTGGAATTGAATTTTAAACTGATGGCCAAATTGGCTGTTGTGAGATTGTTGAACAAAAGTTATTTATTACTTGTTGTTAGCTCAAAGACAAACATGATGTACCAGTAGCAATACCACGTGATTCTGACATCACTAATGCTATAAATCCAAGACGTAACGAATTTGCCCGCTTCGAAAACAACAATAGCCGTAACTATTTTATATAATTATTTATTCATCGATTTTTATGCAACTTGTGCCGGCAATAGGGAAATATTGTTATAATTATGCTTTACATGAAATATAGGACCTCGATCAGCAGCTGAGTTGTTTCGGCAGCACCCAGTGATATCTTAGGAGTCGGACTGTAGTTTAAAGTTATAATTTCTTGTCCAAACAGTCCAGCTGCTGATAGAGATCATATATTGCGTGGAAATCTTTTTCCTTTAGTTCTACGGCGTATGTTTAATAGAAATTGGTATACTAATAAATACTTTCCAGAACTGACAATTTTTGTGACATCGAAATCAACTGGTATCGCTACATTGGATAGTTTATATGACACGAGGATAAATGAAGTAGACTTTTGCTTTTGCGAGTATTCGGCGCTTATTAAAAATGCGTTCCTTATAACTATGATCGTTTAAATCGATTCAGGAATATTATATATTAAAGGAGAATAATTATTGCTTAAACTCCTCACATCTTCAACAAAATGCACCCACCAATTACCGAGAAAAAAATGAAAATATAGTTCCGTAAGGAGCCACAATAGTCACGAGTTGTTTCCCATTGACCACATAATAATAAATCGCTGAAAGCGATAAATTATTAATTGTGATTTGACCAAATTTTTGACAATATAGAAGTAATATTGACGTCATTAGAATAGTTTGCTTTATGCCAATGTAGTTTAACCTTCTGTTTGAAATATTCAGTAAAAGTGACCAATTGTTCTGATATCGACATACTGTAAAGATCATTCAATTTGTTTTACAGTTTGTCCATCAGTCATCGGTACTAAATACATGACTGTTCCCACAAGTCAGGAAATAGTATTAACTACTAGTAACATAATGTGTAGATATGAAGAGTTTCTTACCAGCCTTTAGCGTAGCAACCTCTTTCTCCAGTGCATCCACCTTACCTACAACGGAATCATAAACAAGAAATTTACATTTCTAAAACGTTATGTGTATATTTAGTTTCAAGGGCTCTGTCACACTCAAACATTTGACCACAACACTTAATTACCCAACGTCTAGAAATACGATGGTTCCACGTGGTCACACACCATCGCCATAATATCACAATAGTTATAGTAGGTCATTATTAATCAGCTGAGTATACGCTCAAATAATGAAATACATTGTTGATTATACAATCTAGCTCCAGCGTTAAAAGGTACCCAGTCTGGGTAATTAAACTTCCATATGTTCGGCATACGGTGAAAGTCAGGTTACGAACTCTTCTTAAGTCAGCATTTATGGATACCCACTTCCTGCGATATTTTCTTTATAAACACAGTAAGATCATCCAGAAAGCTATTTACATGCTGAATATTAAAACTGGACGATGCAAGATTAAATATAGCACTCAAACAGTTTAGAAATTACAGCTATCAAACCAATGTCTTCTCGCACATAAATGTATATTAAAAAGTTGATTCATTCTATTAGGTTAAGCATGATGATAGAACCGAGTCCATTTGCTCACTTAAGATATATCCACGTACCCCAGGGAGTGCTCACGAACATGGTGTGGGTTTTCTCATCGGCATGAGAGCATCTATGTGCCTCAAGGAATGGGAACCAGTAAGTGACAGGATTGTCACAGGACGGCTTTGGTCAAAGTTTCAAAGAATAGTGACTTTAGTACAGTGCTATGCATAGACCAATCAGGCAGACCAACCAGTAAAAGAGAACTTCTACCTACAACTTCAGAGCGTGATTGACAATGTAGCCAGGGAAGAAATAGTGCTAGTGATTGGCGATAGGAATGCTAAAGTAGGAAATGTCAATATCGGATGGGATAGATTTATGGGCAAGGAAGGAGTTGGTACTATGAATGAGAACTTTATACTGACTTTTGTGCTAGCAATGACTTTCTGATAGGTGGTACCATTTTCCAGCACAAACGAATTCACAAAGCAACATGGATTTCACCAGACATGACCACATACAATCATATCGATCATCTTGCTATTTCTCAGATATGGAGAAGATCACTGCTAGATGTGAAAGTTTGCAGATGAGCTGATGTCGGGTCTGGTCACTACATGGTTATGGACAAGGTCAAAGTAAGGAACTCACAAATGAAGAAACTAGACATTAAGAGACACCGACGCAATGATATCTCAAAGCTTACTTCAAGGGCGATTTTGCAGTTTCTGTCTCGAACATGTTTCAGGCCCTTGCTCATATAGATACGGAGCAAGAATTAGTAGAGGAGAAATGGAGCATTGTCAAGGACGCCGTGAAGACTACATGTAAAGACATTTTCGGATACAAGACCAGGCAATACCAAGACTGGCTGTCAGAAGATTATGTTAGGCTAATAGAAGAGAAAAGAACAACCAAGCATAGACTCCTACCAGAGCACAAAAGCCTAAATCAAGATACAATCTGCTATGTGATCCACAGTACAAACCTCTCCGGTCTCTTCACTGTCTCAACAGGTGTGCGTCAGGGTTGTTTGTTGTCTCTGCTGAACTTCTCACTGGTGGTTGACTGGATCATGAAGACCGCGACAAAAGAACCAAGAGGGCTACAGTGGACCTTTACAAAGAGATTGGAATATTTTGCAGATGATATCGCTCTCTTGTCCAATACTCACCAACATATCCAGGTAAAGACATAGTTCCAAAACATTTCAGCCAAGCAAACAGGGCTCCACATCAACATCAAGAAAACTAATAGCATGAGAATCAACCACAGAAATGAAGCTCAGCTTACGCTGGATAACCAGCCGACCGATGAAGTGGGGAATGTTGTATATCTTTGAAATGTTGTGCACAAGACAGGAGGCTCTGATGAAGATGAAAAGATCAGTAGTGGAAAAGAGACAGGTGCTTTCATAGCCCTATCAAACATCTGGAAAAGCACAGTCATGCAGCGGAATACCAATTCTTCAACTCCAATGTTAAGTCCATCCTACTCTACGGGTCTGAGACATGGAAGCATTCCATGAAAATTTAACATAGGCCCCAAGTCTTCATCAACAATTGCCTCCGTCGAATCTTGAAAATTAGATGACCGGAAATGCTTTCAAATGTAGGGCTCTGGAGGAAAACAAGACAGGTGCCAGGCATGGTATATTATCATCAACGAGAGAAAGTGGCGATGGATTGGCCATATTCTTCGAAGAGAGGACTCAAACACTACCCGCAAAGCTCTCGACGGGAATCCTCAAAGCAAACGAAGACCATTTCTGACCTGGAGAAGAACTCTGAATGCTGAGCTCCGATCTGTCAGGCTATCATGGGGAGAGGCAAACCGAAACGCACAAAACAGAGACGACTGGCGGACAGTGGTGACGGCCCTTTACCCACCCATGGGCGAAGAGGACTAAGTAAGTAAATATCCCCATTGTCATGTATTGCCAATCATTCAGAATAGTGTAGAATATGTTGAATATTGTATATAACATTGAAACTGTGATGAATATGTAAATAATTATTATATTGTACATATTATATAGAATACCATCTTTCGAGGCGGAAATAGAGATATTGTATTGTATTGTTGTATTGCATATGCTTACTCTTCTAAATATTTAAGTGACGCATCTATTCGTTTAGTTTCACTTTCATATGACATACACACGTCACTAATACCCATTAATGATACGACTCCACTCATTTCTTGTGCGTACTGCATGCTGTCTGTTCGGCAATTACCTACACTTAGTATTCAACTTTACATTTTAAACTATTTTTCACAAGTATTGAGTGTTTCTTACCAGCTTGCAACTTCAACGTAGCAGCCTCTGTCTCCAATGCATTTACCTTAGCTGCAATGAAATCGAAAATAATATTGTGTAATAACATTTTGTTACTTTGGACACTGAAAGCCCATTTACTGCGGATGATGTTTTATTTAGAGACTATTCAATGTTTGAAAATGATAGCACTCACGTTTTATAGTAGTCGTGTCTACTGTTATGACAATATTGATAACCATATAGGCTAGTGACAAAGGGGTGCTTTTTGGTCTATTTTTTATTGAAGGGGACCAATTTTAGGTTTGGCCACTAGTCTAATGCTAAGCATACTATCGTTTGGAATGTTAACCTTCCACGAGGAACAATAAACCTTGCAAGTAATATTAAACAACTCCAACTCATTTTGTCATGTTAACCCTACTGTAAATATACAGAACAAGACAAATAGTTAAAGCTTCCAGTACATTGACATAAACAAAATTACTTTGATGAATACATGGACATATAGACAGCTGGATTTACCTAAGATTTTTGATACACATCGTCGATGGTGTGCATTATTTTCAATACCTACCAAACCTTAAATTATGAGTTTAAAGAGGCGTTCCCTATAACTTCGATCGTTTAAATCGATTCAGAAATATCATATATTAAACGAGAATCATTATTGCTTAAAGTCCTCAAATCTTCAACAAAAAGCTCCACCAATTACCGAGAAAAGAATGAAAATATATTTTCTTAACGAGCCAACATAGTCACGAGTTGTTTCCCTTTGACCACATAATAATAAATCGCTGGAAGCGATAAATTATTAATGGTGATTGGACCAAAATTTTGACAGTATAGAGACGTATTTGCGCTCACTTTCTTCTGTCAAATTACGATAATTGATATTGCTTTGTACATTTAGCTCATTACATGTGATAGTAGAGAAAAATATGCTAGTTATAGGGAATGCCTCTTAAAAATTAACTTACCCGACCCAGCATTCAACGTAGCAACCTCTCTCTCCAGTGCATCTAACTTTGCTATAATCGAATCATTACTATCGTGAAGTAAAATCCGCTTTTTGTCCTCGGTCTGGCTATCAGAATCAATAGCATCGGCAGTGAAGCTGAGGCACACACACAATAATGGAAACAACATTGTTTTATAATTTGTTAAGATATGAATGACCAAAATGCACTGTGCGGTGTTGTTTAAATGGAGACTTATCTATCTAGACTTTATATATGCGTAGTGTTTAAGCAGCCATTTGGATCACCGTGCTATCTGCGTAAAGTGTTATATTTAGTTCGCCCTTTCACTCTTTTATCACACTTGTTCCAATTGACTGTTACCAACTCTGCCTATACGTCATAACATCGCAGTGTACTTATACCCGGGACCACAGTCAAAAGTAGCTCACAGAAAGGACAATTTTAGGTGAATAAGTATAACACTAGGATCCGTATGTTTTGATAAAATAAAGGAACATGTTTGTCTCCCTTTGACTATGCAGTACTAATTATCTTGTTTATAAACAATTTTGGAATAAATCATCGGTCATTCAATGTTCATAAACTGATAGCTGAATTTTAAATACTGGCTTGGAACTGGTATATGTTTTGGATGATGTTGGTTCAACATGACACCAGTATATGCATGGCTCCGTGTTGTTTCGTTTTTATACACATCTAGTGACTAGAGCAGAATAATAATAAATCTACATACCATCGGTATGTCATCTAATGCAGCCAAACATATACGGCGACAGTTGTCGCTTGATAATGCATCATTCAGTACATATTAAAGAGGCATTCCCTATAACAAGCTCATTTTTCTGTACTATCACATTTAATAAGCCAAAAGTACAAAGCACTATCAATTATCATTATTGGTCAGAAGAAAGTGTGCGCAAATATGTCTCAATAATGTCAAAAACATGGTCAAATCACCAATAATAATTTATCGCTTCCAGTGATTTATTATAATGTGGTCAAAGGTAAACAACTCGTGACTATTTTGGCTCGTTACGGAAATATATTTTCATTTTATCTCAGTAATTGGTGGGAGATTTTTGTTGAAGATTTGAGGAGTTTAAGCAATAATGATTCTCGATTAATATATAATATTCCTGAATCGATTTAAACGATCAAAGTTATAGGAAACACCTCTTTAAGGGACCTGGGTGTATATATACGCTCGTATATAGGAGACCGTCTCTCAATGAGTGCATGTTTTCTTTGGTGCAAAATCATCAGATCCATCAATCACTTAATACTTTTAATCAAACATAATTCCTGTAATAGATACACTCGCAATAGTGCAGTTTTGCGCTTAATTTAAACAATTATTACCTTCTCTGAGTCTATATTAAACAGCAAAACACTTTTTCTGAGTATACTCTATACTCATCAAGCTTGACATTAAGTGTTTTATATAATCTGGTGATTTGGTTTTTATTTAAAAAAAACAACAGATTGTCGTTGAAATCAGTCTGACAGTGAGCATTAGCAAAGAGTGCTAAAGTAAAACAATTTAACATGCATACGAGATAAGGCGCAATATAACGTATAAGGATACAAACATCACTTTTTAATGGTGATTCAAAATGAACCAAGAATTGTCTATGAGGGCGAGAGATGTTTCTAGAGGATGCATCTCGAGCATGCACACTGTGTGATGAATAGGAAACAATTGTTCATTGCATAAGTATCCTTCATCGGCATTTTATGAGAAAAATGTCAATATTAGGCAATATGTTAAGCTACAGCTATATTCTGTTCAGTAACTTCTCGTATCAACTCATGTGTCCGTTGCCTAGCACAAAGCACTACCGAGCGCCTTCATTCACTTACCTCCCGTTCAATTAAATATAGAATGTATGGATTACCTCCCGTGGAAAGTGCTATGCAGCGCCTTGCTTAGGCAACGGGCACCAGATAAATTCCTTAGCTCACTGTGTTAGACAGAAAAAGGATTTCATACAAGTAATGTACATAGTTGAAACTAACAAAATTACCACTATAGTCCAGTTAGGATATATTGACAGTGACGTCATCGTTTATGTGTATAGCTTGACCAGATTTAGTAGGCACTCATTAAACTACGGAAGCGTGTATTATTTTCCGTAAGCGTAGTTGGTACTTATCGGAAATAGTTGTTTATTTTTGCACCGACTTTGTCCGAAATATGCACTGAATATGTCCGGAGTGCCTACTAAATCTGGTCGAGCTATACCCAAAAGATTAAAACCATTGCTTAAATAGGTAGAATTTAGTTTGGTATTGAACTGTACGTTTGTATAATCCTTTATATTTGTTTTTTTTGACCGTACTAGTGGATTGTTCCACTGCGTCACTGGATTTTTATCCTAACTGGACTGAAGTATATTAAAGGTCGTGTAGTGTAGAAAATGCTAACATCTGCCGTTCTATTCTATTCTTCGCCGCCTATATAGCACAGTCCACAACCTATCAAACACACACTCACTACAACACCTATCAGCAGCAAGCCTATAAAAATCCAGTCAATGATCACAACAGCCAAAGCAAACTTTGCTAATGAAGTATTACAACAATCACTCGAACCACCACAGCCATCGATAATATCCGAGTAATTACCGAATACGAATACACTTCCTGAAAATATAAGAAACAGTTCAGTCAGTTGAAACTGAATATGTAATAGTTTTTAAATAGGCGTTCCCTATAACTTTGATCGTTTAAATCGATTCAGGAATATTATACATTAAATGAGAATCATTATTGCTTAAATTCCTCAAATTTTCAACAAAAAACTCCCAACAATTACCGAGAAAAGAATGAAAACATATTTCCGTAACGAGCCACAATAGTCACGAGTTGTTTCCCTTTGACCACATAATAATAAATCGCGGGAAGCGATACATTATAATTGGTGACTAAAATATATTTCTGACATTTTAGAGACATATTTGCGCACACTTTCTTCTGACAATTTATGATAATTGATTGTGCTTTGTTCATTCACCTCATTTAATGTGATAGTAGAGAAAAATATGCTAGATATAGGGAATGCCTCTTTAAATGCTAAAGTAATCGTGTGACTATCTTGAGTACAGTTGCTTTGTAACGTCATTCAAACGTTATTTGACATTACATTATTTGGTTATAATGCTTGGCATAATTTGATCAAAATAACATTAAGTTTTAGAATTATGTATCAACATATTAATATATTACCGACTATAAGCCAGCTAAATGTGAACAAGAGGCCAATCAAGCCTAGAATGGTGAATATATTAATTTTCTCCTTCAATCCTCGATCATCGTCTTCATCTTTCTTCTTAAAGTTACGTAATCCACCCAGCAATATAGGAGCACAACCAGATACCACCAGATAGATAGGTATCATTTGTTCATATGGACAGTTATGCATGTGTACCGCTCCTGAAATATATTGTCAGCAGAATATTAACATTATCATTTATTTATTATAACAAGATTTTCATATGTACATGTAGTAAAAAATTTTAGTAGATTCTATTTTATTGCTAATTATATATAAATGACAAACGGATCGGGCCATTAGCATCAACATGTCGTACGAGTAACGGCTAAAACCCGTTCCTTAACACATAAAAACAAAAGCAAGAATGTCGTTCAGTCTTCATTAACAGTCTCTACCAAGACTTTAAAACCGGGCGTATGTGGTGCATTATATATCTCATACAGGTTATTGTAATGTACCAGTCAGTTGCACCCACGGCCCCCCGTCGCCGGAGGGGTTTAGTTGATGGTAAAATCTAAATATTGTCCCCGGGGTGTTGGTTCGTAGAAAAAAATCCCAACATTTCCCCCTGTGCAGGGTGCGGAGAAGCTGTAACTGCAAGGTAAAAACATGGCCGTTAATTCCCCCCCCCCCCCCCGGTATCCAACGTCCATCACGGAGGGTGAGACTTGGGTGAAACTCACTATTGCATGACTTAATTCGGTATCATCAAAAACTTCTTTCCGTTACCGAATATACATGTAATGGAATAAACTACAGTCGGTCACGTTGGACCCTATAATATGCTTGTAAGCCTATACCCGTACACTTACCCATGACTATTTTAGCTATTCCAAGTCCACCTAGACCGATGACGAGAATCAACACAACGAATATCAAACCTGTAAGTAAAACAGACACTTAAGACAATGAATTTAACCGTGAGTCTATATAAGTAAATACATAAAGTCTATCTTTATATGTTTTAAAACAGTACTTTATATTGTAACTGGTATTTTGTTACATTTGCACATTTATACCGTACTGGTATTTGGGTTATAGACCCTTTCAATTAAGCGATAATCGCATGTACAGAGTTACCTCCCGTAACCGGATGTGACGTCAAACGAGGGCTCTACAAATTAACGACACTATAAACGCAGTAGCGAAGAGATTATTTAATCGCTTTTTTCGTTAATTGCATGTTTTGTAGCTGTTGTTTTTTTCAATAAAGATGTTTATAATGTACTAACAATGTATGTATAATATGTTACATGTTATGGATGTGGAGGAAACGTGTGATTTCTCGGATTTTTTTCTATCAACAATGGTCAATTATCGGGCGTTAATTTCCAAAAAGATCTGTAGTTGTATTAATGTTTTGTAATTCGGTTGATTGTCATGCACATTTCGTACATTAAATTGAGCGTTAGTGCTAAGATACAGTGTATATTTGTACTTTGATAAATGTATATTTTGCCGGGAATATAAAGCGCAAGTATTTTCACCTGGTTCTTTCAATAAGTACTACTACATCATTACCGCCATTAGACCTAGTTAACTCTGGATCATTGCTATGTCTCATTTCTTTTTATCAATACAATTCACAAGTTATGTGTTGTTTATTATGGATTGTAATAAAACAAAGACATAATTATTTAGGCCTTTGAATAAAACTACACGTATATTAGAGCCACAACTATTTATTGGAATGTCCTATCTGGTTACATACGTGTCATTTCGGGCAAATTCGGCTTAAAAAGCTGTATAAATGACGATTATGATATCAGTTGATTGTTATAAATTAATTTAAAAAATAAATTATTTATATACAACTGCTCCTCAAACTAACATCACAATTAACAATATTTTGTTTTTAATATAAGAATTGTAAATCTTAATTCACAAAAAGTGACCTGAACTGCAATTCGAGTGATGGGAAAAACATAACAAATTAAAGTGAGACAGATAATTTTGCTAAAACCCTAATGCATAAATAAAATCTTGTCAGATGATAAGGTGCTAAAACCCTAACGCATAAATAAATTCTAGGTGCTGTATAATTATATAATGATTTACAATAAACAGCATAGATCCCCTAATATCAAGATAAGCCACCAAGACCATACTCTAAATTAGTTTCACAGCAGGGTACTAATATACAACCAATCAGTACTATGTTGTCACCATCTGTCATCTTAATATACATGTACAGTATATTGATCAGTGTTTTACTTTAAATGATTGACATTGATTGACACTTTTAAATCAACGTTTGGGTTACTTTTATAAAAAAGTATAAATTATGTTTATCCATACCACGGAGGTCTCTCTAATTCTGCGTCCGAACAAAAAGTGTAAATTAATGGACATGCACCTGTATGACTTGTGCTACAATGCTTATTTTGATGTTTCAAATATATTTTATTGCAATATTTTTACACGTAGACACCATTTAAAATAAATAAAGCACTTTTCTCATTTACTTGTATATGAATTTATAATGAACAAAAGTTTCATGATGGAAGAGTAAGATTTGAAACAGACTACATTGTATTGCCAAACAATTTAGTTTTACCTACATACAACAAAATTTTACATAGAATTGATTCTGATTCTAAGTTATTCGTCGTGCGAACTTTTCCGGTGATTCCTTACTTTCTTTGATTGCAGTAAACAACACATCAATGTACTCGTGTTAACACTAAACAAGTAAGCACATGCGGACAAGTAAAATCATGCCGCCCGGATTTTAGTACAAACTATATCTAGAAAGAAATTTCCTCCTGTGTAATTTCTGGCTGGATAGTCGTACTTTTGAAATGATATAGCTAATATTCTATACTTTTATGATGTGTGATGAATTATTAAAGTACGCAATTTCTTTATGCTAGTATATATGTAACTCAGGTTTCAATGAGTGGATTGTGCGCGCGTGATGCATGGTAATTAGGTTCGAAAAGCATGGCTCTCCTTTTGAAACTTTAATAATATCTTTTAATAATATAATTGTTGGAAAGCTTAGTCTACACAGTTCTTAAAACAGCAAATAATTAACATTTTGAGCAAGTTAAATGCCAATTGTTGAGTATTGAATTCAGTTCTTTATTTTTACATTTTCTCGCCCTTGAAATTTTTGTTCCGAAAACATGACTTTTTATGTTTTATTATTGAAAATACATTAACAAAAGTTACATTATTAAAAAGTCTATACGATCTTGTTTTCGTAAGTGTTTATCTTTTAAAAATCGACAGAGTAAAACGTGATTTACAGCGGTTTAAAGTTGACACATTTTTTATTTCCTTTACACGCTAACGGTAATCGGCTCGTGTATTCGCTTTGAGCCCTCGTTTGACGTCATCAAAGGGAGACAATTTAATTACGGTCTTAATTGAAAGGGTGTATAGTTCGGAAAATGTCCACATCAAACCATTTCATACCCTCATGAAATCTGAACTAAATTACTCTTCCAAAGCACGTACGTCACTGCCACAAGAAAACTAAATTGGATACCAAAATACCATTACTGGTCATTTGTTTCATGCCAGATTTATGCCTCTCAGTGAAATGCAATTATTATTATTATACATTTTCAATAACATTTAGAAAACTATCCTTCAGTGGTTATACACCGTCACGTATATCGAATACTTACAACAGATTCCCGCCAACATGCCTTTATCTCCCTTGCCAGTACCCTGGCCTTCACCTTGACCTCCTCCATCACCGTGACCTTCACCTTTACCCATCTTAAACTATTTCTGTAAGCATTAAATAAATTTGTGTGCACGTAGCCAATTATTATCAAAGGGAGAAAACGCTACATTTTTATGAAATGAAATACAAATGTACTATGATTCCTACATACAGCATACATCTACTTGTTAACTAGCAGTTGCCATACCAGGAACTACGACAATGGTAGTGTTTCATTTATATTTATTTCTGTGATTTCCAGAAGATCTTTGCCGATGGTACTGTTGCATTGGGTTCAGATCAGTTGAGTGAGTAACTGAGTTGCTATTTGAGCTTAAACCTAAGGTTTCTACGACACGAACCAAGCGTATACGACAACCTGTTAAATATCACCATTCATATTTCGCTTGAATACGTTTGCGAGAATACTGTCACCAACCGTCGGTATTTCCGGGTTTTGTCCTTAACCAAATATCTAAAATGCACTCTAATTTAGAAAATAGAAAATAATAATGCATTTATAATTATAATAAACTTTTACTTTTGTAAATTTTGTAAACTTTTACTTTTATTCCTCGATAATTGAAGATATGCATACGAGAAAAAATATTTTACAATACTAAATAATCAATCTTCCATTAAACATTAATTATATTAAATGTACGTAATAATACTTACATGTATTTAATGCAATAATATTCCTAATGATAAATATAAGCCTTTATGATTGCAGTGTGTGGGGATTTAACTATCGACCAAATATTAAATAAAAGCTGATCATAATTCGGTCGTTCCTACTATAAGCCAGAGTGTGTGACTATAACGACCGTGTACGTAAACATACTGGCTACTGGCATAATCACACATGATTGCACACTTTGAGCCGTGACTGCACTTTTAAAGTGTAATCCATTCGCCGATAAAGATTGGCGTGGGATTGACCATTCAGATATGTATAACACACATTAGTTAGTATTATATCTTTAAACCATGACAATTGAAATCAATAAATCACGGGTTAGCCGCACAAATAGACTCACCTAAAAGGTCATGGCTCAGGGTTCAAAATTGAACTATACTTCATTTATTTTATTAAAGTGAATACACTAAATTAAATATTGGTATATAGTCTAGAGAGATTTTGAATTTTTGTATTATTATTTTCAAACACACAACCGTTGACAGATGAATGAAATACTCCTTCTACAGTTCGCAAATCAAGTGAATTTTAATACATGTTCATTTCCACATGGAGAGGTAAAGTACATTATGTTGGGTTGATAAGATATGCTTGTCGTGCTACTTTCATCCCTCAGAATGATGTTGACCATTCGTTGTGCGGCGATGGTTTCAAATAAAGGGTGTCCTCAGAATACCATCGAATAATGTATTGATCACAGTTGATCTTTTAACCATGTAATCATTACATTTTGACACATGTGAATCATAAAAACAGCTGCATTTTTTATAATTATTTTCCCGCCTTTTCTCCAAGTAGAAGTTGCATGTAGCTCGTGCACGAAATTGAGACGACCATTCTTCTGTGTTGTAAAAGTATTTACCTAATTATTTTTATTTATTTGTCTGATAGCTTTCACCAAAGAAGTCCAAACATTCTCTGGACCTCTTTGCTTTCACTCAATACACAAGATGTTTTAATTCACATCTTTTCATATATCACAGTGTTTAGAGACGTGTGTTGTTTCAGGGTATAAAAGCATTGTTCGTGTGTTCTCTACTTTTCTGGAAATATATTCCAGTAGGAACTTATAGTCGATTCAATAAGTAATAATAATGAGGGAACCATCGCATTCGAAAGAATAACGATGGATACCGTTAACTCAGGTAAACGCAGTTAAACCTAGATAAACATAGTTTACCTGCCGGACGATAATATATTTACAACCATTCTCATTTGACTTTGAAAGGACTACATATAAAACATAATTTTATACCAGTCAAAAGAATTATACATCTTGTTTAAGGGAGTTAAATCCCTGCACAATAGTGAATATTTGAACAAGGGTTGTGTCCCCTGTTTTATATCAAATATATCGATGGCTTGAGAAGGTCGTGGCACCTTGTAAGACTAACGCATATTTGAAATCTACATTATAAGGCGCTTTTTAAGAGCATATTTTCAATAAAATCGGAAATTGTCATGTTGACCAAAATGAAGTTGAAAAGGCTTCTTTTACCATAAGTAAAGAGTGAATGGCAGACAGTTTTTCTTGTTTTCTCAATATATTGATTTTGTAGTTACGACCTTCTCATTCTAAGCCATCGATATGCATTTTGATCAATGTAAAAAAATAATGTAACACAATTATTCTTTTACATTCTGATTCTACTGATATTTTGAACGGCAAATTTTTTTCTTGAATATTGTTTTATGCTTTTCCCACCATTGTCAAAACAGATTTAAAGTGTATAGAGCTATATCGGAAGATATCTTTTTAAAAAGTTTCAAAAGCTGAAAAGCAATTATGCTTTCGTATCCATTAGATCATTTTTGCTTCAGTTTTAACAGAAACTCTCTGTGTGATTTATTTGACATGCGAACTGTCAATTTTCATACGAAAGTGTTCTATGAAACTATAAAAATCGTCTATTTTTTGACGATTGAATCAAAGTACACGGAACCCATCCAAAGTTTTAATTTTTAATTTAAGGTAGTCTAGTATCATACTAAAAACGATGCAAGTAAAATTATTTTGACATTGAATGACTGTTAGAATATAGCTATATACTAGTACACTTTAAATCAACTGTAATTTAGTACTGATGACATTGCTTCTATTATTGAATGCATACATTCCTATTAGATCTATCTCATTGATAGAATATAACATTACCATTTTTATATTTCAAAATATAAGTGGACCCTTAAGCATGCATAAGGAAAAAAACCCTGAGAGTATGGATTTGATGCTAGGTACTAGTAGATTGTTCAGGCCAAGCTTTAGTCATAAAGCACAACATGTACCCAGTGTAGTACCAGTCTAGTATGAACCGAACCTCTTACATGCGGACTAGTTACCTTCGGAAGTTCCAGACATCATCTGACCGGAATACCAGCACACAACATAAACTCCGTACATGTTCGACAGTTTCCGTACATTCCCGACAAAGTACGTACATGTTCGGAACATGCCTTAAACTCGTTCGGAAAAGCATGAGTTTACATTTTCGGAATGGAATATATGAGGTGATATTTGTCTACAGCATCTACACGACCATTGGGAAATGTAAGTTTAGAATTATGAGCAATGTTACCCTAAAGGTAAACTAAGTGCATAAAATTATGATAAATTGTTTCACTTTAACACACAGCCTCACACCGGCACTGATTACCTATACACACAGTATAATTTAATAATAATCTTAAACAGAAATTGACGAAACCAATGTTGCGTGCAACAAGATTAAAGGAGTTTTAATATTTTAAATCGATCTGGCATTCTGTTTGATGGTTTGTTAGAACTGACAATATAATATTCTCCAATTTATTTTAACGCGACGATGAATAGATGAATAATTATCTAAATGCAGCATTTTGCCTAACATACGTACGTAAATAGGTGATTGAGGATCATTATGTGATCAACTTGTTCAATGAGGTTTTAAATTAGACAGCAGAAGATCGATGTTATAAATTAAGTAAAACCCGACACAAAGAACGTCAAATGTGATGTTACTACAAGCTGTGCGACAGAGGACGTGTTAGACTCTATGTGCATCCAGAGCTGACGTGAGAATAAGATGGACACTGTGTCCAGTAGCGCTCAATGTAAGATCTCGGCAATAAATGCTTCATCTTCACGTGTATAAAGTATAAATTTCAAGATAAAATCTTTAAATCATAAATACTTGTGTTAATTAATGCCCAATACTCTGTTAACAATATCGAAAGGGCTAGCTCATGTATATTGCTTATGCAATACATCTGATATCTATTTGTTCCTATGAAAGTTTCAGTTCAGTCGATCACTGTAGCCTGTGCATTTCTTTTTTTGTTTCGTACACCACAAATTCTGTTGAGTCCCGCTGTCTTGTCCGATTTGTTTTTATCTTTTTACAAACATTTGTCAAAGTATTGGAAGTTGGCACTTACCTTTACCAGACCCGCCTGATTGTATACGAAAATACAGTGCGATTTTTCCAGAGCAGCCCTCCATAATACAGCAATTTTATTCCAGGAGTAGCCCTTAACATTTGTTTTTATCTCTTCAAATCAACAACCTCTTTACAAATGCCAAACGTTTGAATCCCTATGAGCGTTGAAGTTGAGAAATTTGACTGTATTATCTCAACTATCGCTTATGATGAATATGTGCGATTATTTTCACGATATTTGGGGATTTGAAACCTTGACGTGAGATGACAGAGCTACTGGGAACATAATGGAGCAGAACACCTTGTACGACAATATAACGGAAGAACTTATTGACATGTTCGATCAAATTATCAAAGTGGTTGTGAATGACAGTTCAACACTTTATTAGGGACGGATTATTTTATTTCTCTGCGGTGAACATAAATTATACATGAGATGTATGGTAAACCATTGGCTACCCTAAGGCATTATAGTTATGCATCTAAGTCAATAAATACATGATTTATACATAAACCGTGATTTATTCCGAAATATGAAACACCCTTTCCTTAAACACACTGTTTTAAAATAATTACATGAGTAAGACAACAACAGAAGCTACTGATTATTTCGTTGTCACGTGGTTTTGGTGATGTTACTGTCACGTTGTATTGGTGATGATACAGTCACGTGGTACTGGTGATGTTACTGTCACGTGATATTAGTGATGTTTCTGTCACGTGGTACTGGTGATATTACTGTCACGTGGTACTGGTGATGTAACTGTCACGTGGTACTGGTTATGTTACTGTCACGTGGTACTGGTTATGTTACTGTCACGTGATACTGGTTATGTTACTGTCACGTGATACTGGTTACGTTACTGTCACGTGATACTGGTTATGTTACTGTCACGTGATACTGGTTATGTTACTTTCACGTGATATTGGTTCTAATGAGTGGTTTAGACCAGTCTAGGTTTGACTATAACAATCGGTAGGACGGATCTGTTCTCACAAGTTTTGTTGTATGATCACAAATAACCACAAACATTGTAAATATATTGCCAGAATGGTTAAACATATAAATGAATGCATTCGAAAATGTTCATAAAGCGCTTGTATAGCTTTCTCCCTCGTTATTATGACTTCAAACATTTTATTCACATTACTTAAACATCAAACGAAGCGCTCCACGCGGCTGACCAATCAACTATGACGAGATAGTATGTGAACGTACACCGAAGGCAATAAAGTACGAGTGTTTTCATTCGTTGATAGGATTTCGCGAGAGTAGGATGCAACTGTATTAATAAAATGTGCTGAAGCGAACGAGAAATTACTTCACAATTTCTATATAAGTTTTAATGGAAGTCATTGGGTTGAAAAAAGTTGTTTATTCTTTGCGTTTAAACTTATAAACGCGATCAGCTATTTGACTGACACGCCGAACTATTTGACAAAATATATATGACCAAACTGTTGGATAGATATGTATAATATAGTATATGGATAGTGATATGTGACTTCTTAACATGAGTTTTGTACAGTGTATAACTTAATAGGTACTAGTATCTTAATAAACTCATTTGGATACATTATATAATATTGCTTTGTCTGTATTAATTGTGTTCTGAAGACACATGTGTGACCAATTCCTACAAAAATTCTGAGTACTAGACAATATTGGATACTCGACTTATCCGACACCGAACTTGGGAAATCTCGAGATAGCCGTATATCTGACAGTTGTAAAACCTTGAGTACTGAGCCATCAGTAGTTCGACATACAGGATAAGGAATAACGTTAATAATATGTACGCAATAGTTGCATAAAGAAGGAGGAGCTTCAGACGACTAGTAGAATGAAGGTAAATTGTTTATTAGAATAATGTTAGATTGTTTAATAGCTATTTATAACTAACATATAATAAATACTATCAGAAAAGGGATTGTTGATAGTATGATGATTACATTTTATAGTATGGTTTACTTAGCACACATCACATCGACTGGGTCTTATTTAACTTTGATGTAGAGTACATCTATCTTTATTAACTACAAAAATGTACATGTATATTTATTACCATATTTCCAATGCTATTTATTCAATTGTATTATTGTTGTTTTGTAAAAAGTCCTTTTTAGGACTGAATATACAAATAAGATATACATTGTAGCCTGTTCTATTCTATCTTTTTAACGTCTCGTTAATATTTACGTATCAGTCTGTAGATATTCGATATAAGACAAACCATAAAACACATGTAATGCACTTTACCACTCCATATTTAGATATGACTGGTCGGTTGGCCACCACGAAACTACAATTCCTACATAGATGGTAAAAGACCCCATTTTTTATTCATTTCGATCTTATATAAACAGATTCCTTAAAACATTCATTAAAACATGGGACCCTTTCTACCGTTAGAAACATTTGAAGTTTGAGTACGCACTTGTGTAGAGGAAGCAAAAACCTATAATAATCATGGCACCAGGTTTTAAAAGGATAAAATGATCTTGACGTAATTGTACTGAGAATGAAGATGGTCCCTAGTGAACATGGCTGACACATGGTTATATGGGAGAAACACACAGATAGTGCATCATAAATTATTTACAACCGAATCATTTTTCTGCAACATTAACTATTAGATACTATTGGTCTTTGAACGTTTGGTATGAAGAATGCAAACAGAAGTGAATGGACTAATAGTATGTAATATGAATGTTGTAAAGTTGGTTACATTCGTTAAAATAAGTCTTCGTTGGTTTTATTTAATGCCAAATTCACAGGGATATCAATTTTCAAAAGGCAAATACATTGCAGAAAGAATGAATGTTATGGATATTTGCTTTGATGGTTAAACTCATTCATATTCAATAAAAAAGTTATTCATTACATTTATTTTTATTAAATAATATAGTATTGTATAATTGTATTTAAAGCTGGTATTGTATCACAACCACGCTCCCTTTGCAATAAATTGCAATATAACAAATTTGATCAAGACTGACGAAAACGCCATAGTCAAAATTAAAATCTACTTTTCTCCAGAAAAAAAGCCATCGGGTATACCTGTATGTATTATTGAACATTTGCAATTTCGTAAATCATTGGTTATAAAATGACGATAAACATGTAATATCTAGTATTTAGTGAATACATGTAATTATTGTCGCACATCGATCAAGACGTATGCTATTACATGACAATTATTAAGTGGTTATCATTATCAGACAGTCCGAGTGGACAACACCGGATCGTACATACATCGAGACTTCTTATAGAACGTTACCGTAAAATCATTTAATTTCGATGTGAAGAAATTTCATGGTTTGGTAAAAAAGACCATTTCGATGGGACGTGAATTCGTGGATTTTATATTTTGGATAATAAATACAAGGTTAAAATGTTTTTTGATGGGATTTAATTTCGTGGTAGAAGATGAGCTACGAAATCTACAAAATTTAATTTCTTACGAATGAATGATTTTACACTATAGAATAATGAAAAGGAGAGGTTGCTGTACTATCAAGTAATGTCATAGAGAGGTTGCTGTACTATAGAATAATGTTATAGAGAGGTTGTTGTACTAGAGAATAATGTCATAGAGAGGTTGCTGTACTATAGAATAATATCATAGAGAGGTTGCTGTACTATAGAATAATATCATAGAGAGGTTGCTATACTAGAGAATAATGTCATAGAGCGGTTGCTGTGCTATAGAATAATGGCATAGAGAGGTTGCTGCTTTGTAAAATAATGTCATAGAGAGGTTGCGGCACTATAGAATTAGGTCATAAAAAGGTTGCTGTACTATAGAATAATATCATAGAGAGGTTGCTATACTAGAGAAAAATGTCATATATAGGTTGATGTACTATAGAACAATGTAATAGAGTGGTTGCTGTACTAGAGAATAATGTCATAGAGACGTTGCTGTACTAGAGAAAAATGTCATAGAGAGGTTGCTGTACTAGAGAATAATGTCATAGAGAGGTTGCTGTACTAGAGAATAATGTCATAAAGAGGTTGCTGTACTAGAGAATAATGTCATAGAGAGGTCGCTGCACTAGAGAATAATGTCATAGAGAGGTTGCTGTACTAGAGAAAAATGTCATATATAGGTTGCTGTACTATAAAGTAATGTAATAGAGAGGTTGCTGTACTATAGAATAATGTCATAGAGTGGTTGCTGTACTAGAGAATAATGTCATAGAGAGGTTGCTCTACTAGAGAATAATGTCATAGAGATGTTGCTGTACTAGAGAATAATGTCATAGAGAGGTTTCTGTACTAGAGAATAATGTCATAGAGAGGTTGCTGTACTATAGAATAATGTCATAGAGAGGTTGCTATACTATAGAATTATGTCATAGAGCGGTTGCTGTGCTATAGAATAATGTCATAGAGAGGTTGCTGCTTTGTAAAATGATGTCATAGAGAGGTTTCTGTACTATAGAATAATGTCATAGAGAGGTTGCTGTATTATAGAATAATGTCATAGAGAGGTTGCTGTACTATAGAATAATGTCATAGAGAGGTTGCTGTACTATAGAATAATGTCATAGAGAGGTTGCTGTACTATAGAATAATGTCATAGAGAGGTTGCTGTATTATAGAATAATGTCATAGAGAGGTTGCTGTACCATAGAATAATGTCATTGAGAGGTTGCTGTACTATAGAATAATATCATAGAGAGGTTGCTGTACTATAGAATAATGTCATAGAGAGGTTGCTGAACTATGGAATAATGTCATAGAGAGGTTGCTGTACTATAGAATAATGTCATAGAGAGGTTGCTATACTATAGAATAATGTCATAGAGAGGTTGCTGTACTATAGAATAATGTCATAGAGAGGTTGCTGAACTAGAGAATAATGTTAAAGAGAGGTTGCTGTACCATAGAATAATGTCATAGAGAGGTTGCTGTACAAGAGAATAATGTCATAGAGAGGTTGCTGAACTAGAGAATAATATCATAGAGAGGTGGCTGTGATATGGAATAATGGCAAAAAGAGGTTGCTGTTCTATAGAATAATGCCATAGAGAGGTTGCTGTACAAGAGAATAATGTCATACAGAGGTTGCTGTACTATAGAATAATGTCATAGAGAGGTTGCTGTACTATAGAATAATGTCATAGAGAGGTTGCTGTACTATAGAATAATATTATAGAGAGGTTGCTGTACTATAGAATAATGTCATAGAGAGGTTGCTGTACTCTAGAATAATGTCATAGAGAGGTTGCTGTACTAGAGAATAATGTCATAGAGAGGTTGATACACTATAGAATAATGTCATAGAGAGGTTGCTGTACTATAGAATAATGTCATAGAGAGGTTGCTGAACTAGAGAATAATGTTAAAGAGAGGTTGCTGTACCATAGAATAATGTCATAGAGAGGTTGCTGTACAAGAGAATAATGTCATAGAGAGGTTGCTGAACTAGAGAATAATGTCATAGAGAGGTGGCTGTGATATGGAATAATGGCAAAAAGAGGTTGCTGTTCTATAGAATAATGCCATAGAGAGGTTGCTGTACAAGAGAATAATGTCATACAGAGGTTGCTGTACTATAGAATAATGTCATAGAGAGGTTGCTGTAGTATAGAATATTGTCATAGAGAGGTTGCTGTACTATAGAATAATATTATAGAGAGGTTGCTGTACTATAGAATAATGTCATAGAGAGGTTGCTGTACTCTAGAATAATGTCATAGAGAGGTTGCTGTACTAGAGAATAATGTCATAGAGAGGTTGATACACTATAGAATAATGTCATAGAGAGGTTGCTGTACTATAGAATAATGTCATAGAGAGGTTGCAGTACAATAGAATAATGTCATAGATAGGTTGCTGCACTATATAATAATGTCATAGAGAGGTTGATGTACTATAGAATAATGTCATAGAGAGGTTGCTGTACTCTAGAATAATGTCATAGACAGGTTGCTGTACTAGAGAATTAAATATGAGCATTGTAATGCAGTGTGCATTGAGCCAGTAGGGGTATTCGTATCGGATTAACCAAGTAATGTGTAATATGGCAAAACCTTTCAGTAGCAGACGTTTAGGAAGATGAAATTTATTCACAATGCGGCCATGCGTTTCCAATGTTAAATGCTGTGTTATTTTGTATCCCTGACTTTGACTTACAATTTGCAAAATTGTATTTTATTAACATTGCGTATCCATTAAATCGAATAAAACATTTCACGTCTGGAATTTTAAGGCTGATGCTCAGTCTGAAACGATACAGGAATGACATTCTGCAATACGTTCGTTTTAAGAATATGAACACTTCGTAAAAAGACGGTCGCATAATGACACAAACTCAACCATGGGCACTTTTAAGTCCAAATGGATGTATGTAACGGTATTTTTGAAATATTAATAGTAAAACAGAAATGTGGAAATCGAACAGGGAATGCAGCACTAAACTTAACCAGTCGAGCACAGAAAGCAGCAACTACACGGAGCAATGTGCACACCCAAATTCACAAGGAAATAAAATAACGGTGATCCCAAGTGACCGAATCCAATATTAAGGCTAACTGTAAACTGTCCTATGGTATACGTGATTTTGCAATCGCCATCATACATTTGTACATGCATTCTTCCTGATAGGGTTTCTAGTTAAGTGATATTGAACAGACCAGCTAACCTCAGAAAATTTCATTTCTATTTACCGTATAAATTTGTGTATAGCTCGGCCAATTTGACATGAACCTGGCCTATTAATTAGCATAATTTAACATTCGATATATTGCCTACGTTTACCACACCGATTGTATGTATTCATAATCGGGCAGGATCACGAATACGCTCGAGATGTAATACAAACACAAATTTTAAATGCCGATGTTGCACGATTTAATTGCGGAAATTGATATATTCAAAGCAAGAACCTTGTAATATATTCTTGCATAAAGGTCAGGCTCAGGTCAAAATAGCCAGCCTATACCACTAATGATATTGCATCTTTAATATACACATGATTGGTATTAAAACACGTTTGATGTACATGTATATATTCATATAATTATCATGTTGTGTAATAATAAGGTTGTGTGGTCTGCTATATTAAATATCTCACCGCCTCATATGTACCTAGATTTTACGATGTAGCTACGATCTTTACATGTACATGGGCTTGTAAAATATTTTATTATAGGGAACCGCAGCCATTGAAATAACCACATGTACAAAGTACGATTACATACAGGCGTAATAAATTAATACTGACTCAGTCCAAATAGTTCGTACCATTTTATCTACAACAATTACAACGCCACTTCGTTAGCCTCACTTAGCGGCCACCTCAACAATAAGATCGCTCGAAATTCATATTTATCGTTTCCTTTTTACTATTGATTAACTAACTTCAATATTAACCCCCCCCCCTTAACATTTTAAATACGCCAGCACTCTTCTCCCTACTGTAAAAACAAATGTGTCCTAACTTTGAACACATAATACAGTAGTTTTCTACTGTACCGGAATTGAAATTAATAATATGTAAGTATGCATGTTTTGTTTGTATAATTTAAATACGTACGTGATATTAAAACTATATTTGTATATATGACATTGCATGTTTGTTTGTATTTATACATGAATGTGAAATCATGGGTATATTGCCTTATTTTAAATGAGTCTTATAAGTTTTGATTATCTTGAATTGCTAATTAATTCAATATGAGAATACCAAGCGTAATAAAGACGTTTCTCATATTTCTGACAAGCCGTAACAAGTCAAGCATCTGATGTAAAATCTCCTATAATTACTACCCCTCACTTCATGAATATTTAACAGTACTCAGTTACGAACCTTTTTGATACGAATCTCGCGGGTCGGAATTAGACGGGTACGGTAATTATGCATCGAAAGATTTTTATATCGATTTTCTTTTTTCGATTTCAGATGTTGGATATTGGACGTGCATGCTTTTTGCTGCCGTGGAAGCACCACACGATGGCATATTGTATATTACTTATTATATGGCAGGTAAGTTCAAATCCAATCTTCGTGTATTAATATGAAAAACTAAAAACTTGTTGGCGATAAAAGTAGAGGAGTATATTTTTACCTATGCAGACTGGGTTGTATAACAGTGGTCTATAACGCACGACTGACTGTATGCATCATAACTGTATGTGAAATGTATGACTATTACTAGATAGTGGTAGATATCACTGGTTTAGAATAAGAAGGTCGTAAGTGCCACCTATGACCGTTATAAGACTAATGCATACTAGTATTTGAAATCTAAATCAAAAGCCGCTTCTTGTCAGGCTTTTTTCATGAAAATCGATACTTTTCATGTTCACCAATCTGAAGTTGTAAAAACGTTTTACCGTAAGTAAAGAGTGATTTTCAGGCAGTTTTCTTATTTTCTCAAAATTTCGATTTTGTAGTTACGACCTTCTCATTCTAAGCCAGCGATATGTACAAGAGAATGCACGAGTATATGTGTTACATGCTGTAACTGTACAGACGACACCTGCTGGGTAGACGCGGATATGCACCTGTTGTCTGTACGAACACCACAAAGTAACACAAAGTATTACAAACGATCGTAAGAATGACCCCAAAGCAGTCGATATAACCACAAAAAGGTGCAAAAATATAACGTTAGCTGCACAAACAGAAACTAGTACAAAATCCAAAAGAAATCTTCAAACAATTTTGAAAAAAATCCGTTCTTTAACAAAACGCCAGTATTAGCGGGATGTTCGTAATTTCGGGGGTGGTCGTAAGGTGGGGTCCTACTGTATCAACTTCTTACAATTAGCAACACCAATAATTAACATAAACTGTTCTTAAACGTGTTAGTAATCAATAAAACTACCCAATTGCTGTATGCTGACAGAATACATTAAAGTTGCATACATTCTCATACATATGTTTATCGACACAAACGAGCACCTTTCTACATCTCGAATTTAGCAATATTTGTAATTTAAGTTTATATCAGGAGGAAATAAAACGATTATCGAGACAGTGTAAATAATGTCTTCAAAGTGTATCCATCCATGAACGATATATTATAGTGACCTAGATGCACTATCTACGATACTGCTTGATGCTGATTTTTTTTTAAAAATGCCGAGTATAACCTATATTTGTCTGCTGAATATGGTTGCCTCTAGCCGAATTTGAACCCGGTCTCCGGATAAGGCATCATCCGCGCTTACAAATACCGCCTCCTATCGAAGCCTAATTATATCTAGCGTTCGTTTCGAGTGCGGGGGTCCCGGGTTCGATCCAAGGCCGCGTTGTGCCAAAGACGAAATAAAAACGGTACCAGTAACTCGCTTGCTTGACGCTCAGCATTAAAGGGAAGCCGGTTTCTCTTCACTCATACCCTCGTTGCAAGGATAACATCAGTTAGAAAACTTGTTCCACACTCGAACTAAAATGAATTCTGCACATTCGTTTTCAATATAAATTGTATAATTAATGTAATACTGTTTATATAATCGGGTATCACCGTTTATAGTGAATGTAATACAATATGGTGTTACCATATACACCATACATCAGTGATGTTACATCTGTCACTCATCTAACAAATATTCCCTAGTCTTACAACAATCATTCATATTCAAATACAAAACTTGTCGAAAATAATAATTACACGAGAAAGATCTTCAAATTGCAAAAGTTGATCTCAAAATAACTCGATTAATTTTACGTATGAGTGTTTGATGTGCCTTAGTATTCACGACTCAACAATTTCGATAGCTTTCAACTTTTTTTATCTTCACACAAAATTACATTTCCTAATTGACAGCCAATGAATTAGATCTGATTTTCGTCAAAAGGCCATACGTATAGTCGAGTATTGATGGTCTGTTTTATGTAAATATTATCTACTTTGAAGCTCAATTCAACAACAGGGGCTTATAGGAGCTCATTTAAGTAAAGGCCATTTGAAGATATTTAGAGAACTGAAAAAAATAATGTCTGTAATTTTTAATTAAGTGTCTTTGAAGTGTGTAAGTGAATGTGTTTTTTACGTAACCTAAGTAGAATTAAAACCTAGCACTGATTCAATACACAAGGTCGGGGAGTATTATACAGGTTATTATGTGTATATCGATGGCTTAGAATGAGAAGGTCGTAACTACAACTTACGACCTTATAAGACTAATACATATTTGAATTCTGCTTCACAAGGCGCTGCTTATGAGCCTATTTTCATGAAAATCTGAAATTGTCATGTTGACCAAATGAAGTTTTAAAAACGTGTTTTCCCATAGGTAAAGACTAAACTACAGACAGTTTTCTCTTGTTTTCAATAATGTGTACAATATTTGAAAAATATAAACCAAACGCTTTACATGGTCTCAAACTATGAGAGAGGGAACAACAAGAGACGAATGCATAATGTAATCATAATGTACGTTCGGTCCATCTATGTGGTCCTGCCACATCTTAACGACATTATTAACACACGAAAAAAACGGGGACACTTTTAGCAACCAGGCTAGCATTATAAAGAATACTTCATACGTCCCTATTTCGAGTAACGTTACATACGCTTAATCAAATTTTACTGAAACTATAATATACGTAAATAAAGAAATAAAAAAGGGTCACGACGTATAGATATGGTTTTATTTAACTCTACATTTAGTATAGAAGCTCTCGTGGTGATCCGGGGGACAAACAATTAGCCTTCTATAGTCAATTCAATAAGTAATACTAATGAGGGAACTGTCCAATTCGAAAGAATAGCGGTGAATACCGTTAACTCAGGTATACCCAGTTAAAACTACTAGTAGAAAAACATAGTTTGCCTACCGGACGATAGTCTATTTTCAACCGTTCTCATTTGACTTTGAAAGGACTGTACATGTAAAATATCTCTACACGAAAACATTGCATGTGCGTCATGAGATCAATATAATATTCAAATAAACATTTAGTAGCTACAATATATTTCATTTTAAACAAACTTTTCATAAATATAATTTGGTTCTGCATTATAAAGCATAGTAATTGACTCACAACCTTCTTTGTCCATACATTACACTCAACGAGTTTCAAGTGAACATTGTCAAGTATGTTCACATCATAACGTCACGTGATATATAAAGCTATTTGTCAACAATAAAACGTTTTTACGACATTTCGGATGTCATTACGGGTAGCAAAACAATGCAATATAGCCTTTGATTTGGGGTGAAAATACGATTTTAATATTGCCTTTTTGGTGTTCAAACAACGCGAGAAATAACGAGATCAAAGCGTAGGAAATAATTGATTCGATCACACTCGGCTTGTATGGTAGAAGTCATACCGCAGTAGGAATACCTTAGTTATTATGCATGGGTGACTGAATTCATGTTTTACGCGCAACTAAATATACCACTTTCCCTTTGAACAAACTCCAGCGATTTAATGTCATAAATAACCCACAATAGTTAGTAATTTTTGGTAATTTACCCATTTTCTCACTTCACGGGATTCTAAACAGGCAGATATTTCGTCTTTATGGATATTCATTTTCCATTATTTATTGGTCGAACTCCTGGACTACATTTGTCATTGCTCACTGACTACCCGGACCTCCATTATTGAAGAGTGCTTTCGATATTTAAATTAAGCATTTACAGTTAAGGTAAGATTATATTAAACGATGCATGTCACCAATATGGACATACAGCCTCACATGCAGTCATGTTGAGCATATGTCTCAATTACAGCCATTCATCTGATCTGGTTAACCAAAATATCTCCGCGTTCATCAAGATTGTATCAATTTCAAGCAATTTTCATGTGTATAAAACATTAACAAATTGCTTATCAAACACTCGAACATCTAGATCTACGATTTGTCTCATATCTTATCCTAACAGACCATTCCTTGAGCAAAAATCAAATATTTTAAACGAATCTATTATCAGGCCCCGATTTCCTCAAACATCTCGATTTGAGCTCAATCTCCTATAAATATTATCATATGTGTTTCAGGTAATTTCTATGAGTGGCTGGACTCAAAATTAGCATAACAAAACAGAAACATTATTATGAGTTTATAACACTAAATGTTAATGAGCTAAAACTGCAGATTAACCTAAATTCAGACTCTGATTTGACCAACATTAAGATGAGATTTCTACTTGAGATGCTTCGCGAGTTCGTGTCCAGAACGTCCGGGTGTGTTCTGTGATCACGTCCTTCCAATAACAAAATAAAACTGGTGCCATGCAGTGGAACTATCGCTTGACACTCACACTCAGCATAAAAAGGAACGTCGGCTTCTCTTCTTTCAGAACATTCAAACTTCGTTTCAATAACATTAATTAACAACATTGAACTCCTAAGCTCAAGTATACATGTATGATTGCTGTTTGTTCTTTATTCAACCTCAAGATTAAGAAGCATCCAAATAAAAGTAGGCCTCATTTACTGAACTTTTTACATTTTTAAGTTTAATCATATTTTATTGCATGAATATTTTACAACTTTTACAAAGGGCTTGTATACATGCACTTAATTACAACAAATAGAAGCATATCATATATGTAAACCAGAGAAACTTTAACAATTTTATATTCATTACAAAAAGATCGGGCCAAAAGTTATTTCAACATTAGATATCGGCTCTCTCCAACTTTTTACATTAGATGGACATGCAGTCCTAAATATACAGCAGTTTTGATATATAGAGTAAACGGAGTCTGTATTACGTAATTGTTAAATTGTGAAGGAGCACATCAAGTTCATACTCCAAATGAGTTGGACATGAGAAAAATTGTTTCCAAAAGCAGCTAGCACCAATAGTGTGTGTACGATCGAGGTATAACCTTGGGTAGGAAAATGTTGGTTAAAGTCAATAAGTTTGTTCTTAATTATGTTTTGGATACGTGTATAAGCAGTTCTATTTGATCACTAATTATACTCGCCGTATATTGGTTTCTTATACTAGTTTTAATCACTAATGAACCACGCAATATGGCTACCACGTGTCAGCGACGTTATCCTTCAATGTTTACTTATACATATCGCTGGCTTAGAATGAGAAAGTCGTAGGTACAAAATTGATATATTGAGAAAACACGAGAAAACTGTCTGAAAATTAGTCTTTACCTATAGTAAAACAAACTGTTTACATGTCAGTTTGGTCAACATGACAAGTTCTGATTTTATGAAAATAGACTCATAAGAAGCGCCTTAAGATGCAGGTTTCATATATGTAACTGTCTTATAAGGTTGTAAGTAGTAGTTACGACCTTCTCATTCTAAGCCATCGATATCTATACATGTACCAATAGTTCGCCAGGTATTTTGTTTCTCAGTTTAACAACTTTGCTGAGAATTCCTCTATGCACGATATAGAAGCGTTTGAAAAAGAAAAAAAAACATATACGGTGCGTTAGATATACTTATCTGTGATAATCACTCCACTTTATGCTAATCTTCTCATCGGTATAACAAAGACAGTGTTGTACGCCCAGAATTAAAAAGATGTTCTAATTATCTCAGATCCGTTATGTGGCGTACATTACGGTCCTGGTAGTGAGTTTGAACTTGCGCTTTGAGCGATAAGTCGAAAAGTTTGGAGCCATTGCGCAATTCATATATTTGGGGCGGTGTGCGTACTTTTTACCAAACTATGAAAACTACAATGTTTCTTGTAGCGGTTTCTGTTGTAGATACGCATCTAAGAAAATGTTCCTGATTATTCTCATATAAATGAAATAGAGTATTAGTAAGACTATCCACGTAATATTGTAGGTTTCTTTCAACTTTGGAAAAAATACCTGTTTGATGAACAAAGTATCCGTAACTTCATTACAATGTACCTGGGCAATGTCTGAACATTAATATTGTTGTGTGTTTTCATTCTGTGTAGATAATTGATATAATAGGAGCAAAAACATAGCATCTTACAACAGAGTTACGGAACTTTCCATTTTACCCTCGCATAGACTGGTCCCCGGTCTGAATATTCTCAAAATATCACTTTGAGAACGATAGTTCAAAGCGGACCGCGGAACCAGTCTACCCTCCAAGACATTCTGATCACCTCGGCCTTTATGCAATGCAAAATCATGTATTTACCGGAGACAAACGGAAATGGCCGAACTTTCACTGGCAATATTGTGACATCACTGGTTTGTCATGCAGATAGTGTTTGGAGCTATACCAAACCAAACCATCGGTACATCTATATAACTGGGTAACCTCTGCATATGATGTGCCATGTTTCTTGAAAATAGAATATAAAAATAGCAGATTCAGCCCCCCCCCCCCTCCGAAACCTGAGAACTGTTTAAGCTACACAACGTAAATAATTGCACTGAAATGTTAGCAGAACGATGAGAAAGTTCAGAAAAAATACATGTGTATAGCATTATAAATCAACGTTCATTAAATACTTTGGCCATTCAAAATATTTGCGGACATCTGGGGTGTGTTCGAAAATGCTGTGCAGAACACTGTTCTGCCTGTTCCTGTTCCAAGTACTTACGAACAAAATGGAACCGTCGGAACATTGTTCTACTCCAAACGACTTACGAACAAAACGGAATAGGAACAGAACCGGAAGTAACAACAATAAAAATAATGTTAAATAAATCATATTAAGAAATAAAACTTTTAAGGTGGCCGATATTGTTAGTTTCAGCCGTTATATTGGTGGATGAAAAATTCCACTAGAAAATTTCCCATTGTAATAGTTCGGTCAGTTCCGTTTGACCCCGTTGACATACTATTGCCAAGGTGATCAGAATAACACAATTCGTGAAGTTTCCGGTTGTCTTGTTTTTTGTTGTAATCACGTGACCTGTTCTGCCTGCACCACCTGTTGTTTGGGAACAGATAGAACATGTCCAGAACACTGTTCCGGTTTGTTCGTAGGTCTGATCTCTGTTCTGCCTGTTCCGGAACAGAGATAACTGACGCTTCGGCCACACCCCTGGATTTCACCAAGTCTAACCAGCAATGTTCTTGGTATGTATCAATAGTGTTACACGTATTAATAATTTTATTACGCTAACTATGGTACTTTATTTGCCGAATAGTTTATTACTTGCGAGGATTAAAGTACAAACACATTTATTGAAGGTATCTCTTTTAACTTGATTTATTTCATCTATTTGATAATATACGTTTTGTTTCTACCATTCCCCTAGCTTCCATCATGTTTGTTTTTGATCCCGGCAAATAGCCGCAATATATAGACCGCAATCTTTACATTGAGACTTCTCTACATTTCCAACTATCTCGCTGGCTTAGAATGAGAAGGTCGTAAGTACAAAATCGATATACAGTTGTACCCCGATTATTCGACAACCTATTATTCGAACACCTTGTATTATCCGAAATAGAATTGCAGTCCCGTTTTACTTCCTATATAAACCTAAACAAATTCGATCGGGTTATTCGAATTCTATTTTTCGAAAACCCTGTGTTATTCGAAACAATTTTTGAGTCCCGAGTATAATATTTCATACAAATTTTACCCCTATAATAAATGTATTTAGAAAACAAGAGAAATCTGTCTGTAATTTACTCTTTACCTCCAAAGCAAGTTTTTAAAACGTCATTTTGGTCAACATGACAATTTCAGATTTTCATGAAAATAGGCTCATAAGAAGCACATTGTGAAAAAGATTTCAAATATGTATGAATCTTACAAAGTTGTAAGTAGTAGTTACGACCTTATCACTCTAAGACATCGAATTATGCCCCCTTGGCTTCTCTTTGTTCAGTTTTTAAAAAAAATGCCTACAGTAGCTGTCTAAAACACATTATGACATACGTTTTCTTAATTACGCAATGAAATCTTAGACTAGTACAAACTTAAGAAATATTCAACTTCGTTGCTGGAAGTGCATTTGACTTTGGCACTAACACTTGCACACCGGTCTACATGCTTTACGCTTCTGTTGTCTCAAAGCTTGACCTAATGTGTCACTTTGTTTCCATTTACATGTATGTTGTTTTTCTATTCATGATTTCTCCTTCCTGTTCCACACTCTGTGATATGCGTTGCCGACTTTGTTGGTCCAGTAACATTAACCATAATACTGTACATGCGCGTTTTAAAGTGCGCAGCGAAACATTATTTAAGTGACCATATTAAACGTCACATGCTCTTTAGAAAGTTGTAATAGATGAAAATTTTCAAATAAATTCGAAAATCGTTGTTTTTAAAATGTGTGATTTTTACTGAATTCGGTCAAAAACTAAACAAATGGCAGGCTCAGTTCGTGAACTTATTGAAACCCCTCGTATAATAACGTGTCTTCTATAGAAGACAAATGTCTGCCGAGTAAAGGTTGCCACTAAATGGCACTAATAACACAAGCCTAAGAAATTATATCACAATAAAACAGAGTTAAACATTCCCAATTTCGCACATTCATAAGAGAAAAGGAATCAGATATAATTATATTATAATGATTGGATGAAAACATTGGGAAGTAAGAACTGTAGTATGTGATATAATTTCTTAGGTCTCTGCTAATACTGATTGAGCTGTTTGAGCAATATTGTATTTATACCGTTAACTACTTATATATGTACATTGATAAGTAAATAATAGTAAATAAATAGTAAAACTTCAATGGACATTTGCATGCTTTGCTTTTAATTCCATCCTGTTTAAATAATAAAAGAAAACCCCGTTGTTTTGTATAATGTTTGATACAGTTTTTCATGTTTAGATATGTATATCTTCAAACAGAAATAATTAGAACCCATGGCGCCAGCAAGGCTAGTGAGCTATTGTTTAGACTGGGAACAATGTTTTATGCCTTTAACTGGTATTATACAGGCGCTATCCCTCGATGTACTGCCTCCATGCGGAAATCCTTCAGAAAAATGCAACAGTACAGTGCTCGGAGACCAAATGGTTAGGGGTCTCGCTCTGGAAAGTGAGCAGGCCATTGCATACCAACTGACCGAAGTGGTTTAAAATGGCGCTGACGTTGACGTTAATGGAGGGAGGTTCTAACAGTGTTGCAATACAACGTAACTTTGGACTACAAATCTAAGAAAACTTCTTCTTGGATTTGAAGTCCAAAGCTACACTGGTTAAGTATCCGTCAAAGTAATATCCGTTGGTTCGTCCGATGTCTGTATGACAAGACTGCGTAGTCTCTGTATGATTAAAATACTACTGACCAATGAGACTTTGAAATTATATGATAAAATATTCAATTTACCGGACCCTTTTTAATAAATCTTTGTATTTTATCCTAATGTAACGTATATTTCCGATGAAAGTTATATATAACCCCACCATTTCATTATTTAAACGTTTGCCAGGCTACGTCTTTTATAATTGATGTGTTACAGAAAACTGTTCTAGATAAATGATAAACTCTAAGTTAACTAACATATTACTCGTGGCTTTCATTAAAGTTTAATTAACACTCGGAAAAAAGGGAATAATACATTGGGTACATGTCGTGTACTGGTCGTACACTGGTACTGAAGTAATTCCTGGGATTCATTCAACTTACTGAACTTGTACATGTAATGGCATGCACGGAAGCGGAGTACACTGAACAAATAGTTTGTACCTTAACCAGGGCATGTCATTTAAGCATGATTTACGTGAGTGGACCAACACGAACATGGTCATCGTATTTGATTATTACAGTGTCTGTATAACATTCGACTATACCACTTTGCAAATCTGCATGCATACTTTTTTGGTAGAGGCAGAGCGTTTGCTTGTTTTGTATGATTTTGTCCTTTAGGGAGTCAATGTGTTATATTTAATGGACACCTTTGATGAAATGCACAAGGTCGCTTAAAATCGTCCCCTGGTATTATTGATCAGGTGCAGCGAGAAAAACTTTATATCTCCGGACATAAGGCTACCGAACTTGCTAGCTTGAAATTCAAGGAAACTGACGACATGTCACTGACCACATGCACGCCAGACCTCAAATGTAATTCTTCTTCGGAAATACGAACTATTTCAAAGTAATGTAAAAGTGACGGGCAAGGCTATGTGTAGTGTATCAAATAATAGTACGTTAAAGTCTTAAGACTCCTTTATAAGGGATAAGTGGTCCCAATACTTGCGTCTGTATGAGATACTAGTATGCGATTTAGGATTTCGAGTTATACCGATATAGCATGATACCGTGCAGTTCCGTCAACACACAAACGGAAATGGCCGAGCTTTCACAATTGATGATTGCACATGTCTTAAATTTATCGTAATCAAGACAGCCTTTGTATTTGAGAGCCCGACTGTAAAGCTTAGTTTATGTCGGTATTCGATAACTTGAACTTCAAACGGATTTATTAATGAGTAAAATACTATTTGATCTTTGATAAATATTGATTGATTAACCCAAGTCTCTTACTGGATACCTTAGAGGGTGATAATGTAATTGAAGTATTGAAGGATGTGCTATACGTGTAGTATATATCGATGGCTTAGTATGAGAAGGTCGTAACTATTACATGAACTTACCACCTTATAAGACTGATGCATATTTAAAATCACCATGACAAGGCGCTTCTTATGAGTCTTTTTATAAGAAAATCGGACTGGCCATGTTGACAAAAATCTAGTTGTTAAAGCTTGTTTTCCACAAGTATTATACAGAGTAAATTTCAGACAGTGTTTGTTTCTTGTTTTCTCAAAATATCGATTTTGTACGTTCCACCTTGTCATTCTAAGCCATCGAAATTGTGTATTTATCGCTGGCTTAGAACGAGAAGGTCATAACTACATAATTTTGAGAAAACAAACGAACTATTTCACAAAAATAGGCTCATAGGAAGCGCCTTATAATGATGGAAATTTTAAATATGCATTAGTCTTATAAGGTCGTAAGTGGCACTTACGACCTTAACATTCTAAGCCAGCGATTATGCTAGATAGTGTTTAGATGTTTGTACCAGGACAACTGTCAGTCATAAACAGACCTCAAAATGTACCCATCATTTTTTTGGCACCACCATTTTCAACCAGTACTGTAACATGCATTCACAAATCATCTTAGTGGAAAAACGGAATTGTTTTGTTTAAAAATTGTGATGTATTTACTACAACTTGAAGAACTGAATTGAGGCCCACATGGGAGATTGGGAAAACATAATGTAGCCTCGTTAAATAAAGTATTTGCTTACTTACTTAAGAACAGTCCATGTTTTGAGTGATTGTAGTAGATATAAAATAGTAACTAAACACTATGTAAAACACGTGTTGTCCTTGTTTAGATAATATATAACATTTAAGGACAATTTGACAGTCTTTAGATGGTTGAATACCAACTAACAAACCTTCCACAAATCATTGATATCTTGAACACGAAATGTCCGCGACACAACTTACCGACGTTCTCTAGTTTCGTGTAACTTCTGGAGTAATTCAAACAGGAATGATAATTTGCGCGTAACGCATTGTGACACCGCATATATCACGTGACACTGCATACATCACGTGACACATCATATATCACGTAACACAGCATATATCACGTGACATGGTAGTTATCATGTGACACAGCATATATCACGTAACACATCATATATCACGTGACACAGCATATAATACCATGTGATGCATCACATAGCACGTGATAACCGGTCTGACAATATAATTACTTTGATCACGTGTATCACATTAATTAATCAACAAGTCCGTTTTTCATAATTGGCTTATATATAGCATCAATCCTTTGATCATGGTGCATTGAAATATCCATAACATAAATATTACATGTCGAGCATGTGTCATATACAAAATGCACTTCATTAGTACTTCACGCGCGCGTGCAACTAAAACTCCCTTATCCATGTCCATAGTTTTATTGATATGGAGTTATGTCACTGAGTCACTAGCAAGCGAAAATATGGAGTAGTTATATATTTCCAAGCTTTGGAAGCATGTCCTGGCTGTGTCCATCAAATGACTTCTTTGCAATTAGACAATATCATTCTAATTAGCCGTCACATAAAACCACGTCCCTACTTGACAATGTGCTTTCCTATAGTTTAGATCTACGTTCAATGGCTGTGCATAGAATAGCATGATACATGTCTACAGTCATTTTGACTAAACTCGAGTGTCTAACTGTTTGAGTGTTGCATTTTTGTTGAGCTTGTCTCGTATCTTCGTGCCTAACCGAAGCAAACTATGGACTATTCAGGGATTTAATGAAACACGAACACAAGCCATAAAACTATACCATGGACTCCTTTGGTGGGCCCATAATTCCTTTCATTTGGAACATTTTGTTGAAAATGGAACGCAAGACTTTTCATGCTCCAACACCAAAATACCTGATCATGTGACCAAACACAATCGATCACGTGACAAACATATAATGCTATTTATAGTACGGAGAAACGAAGACAACGACATGATATTGTCTATAATCATCTATTAATTTATCCTTACTCTATTTTCAGGTGACTATGGTTGCCAGCCAGTGTTCAGACAATCAGACGGAAGTCAGTGTTAACCAAACTTTATCGCGTTGCTGTGATGTTTGTGAACCCGGATACGGTGTTAATATAAAATGTTCCTCGGACGAAAATACACAATGTCAAAAGTGTATTCCAGGCAAAACTTATTCAAATTCTAATTCGCACGAGGAAGAGTGTAAAACGTGCTCCACGTGTGGTAATAATACTCATTTCATACTCCATCCATGTAATGAGACTCAAAACACAATATGTGTGTGCCCTAATGGTTCATATTACGATCCAGACACAGACGAGTGTAAACACTGTACTCTATGCCATCCCGGTCAGGGAGCAACTATCCATTGCTCGGCTAAACATAACACTCAATGTTCACCATGTGAGCCTAATGTGACATATTCAAATAAATTGGATCCTTTTACGGAGTGTAAAGCATGTACGGTGTGTAGAAAAGACGAGGTAGCACTCCGGAACTGTACCACCAAGAAGGATGCCATCTGTCTTAGTAAGTATCTACAATTTTCAAGTATTGTATTATAAAAAGTGTGTATACATGTCTGTTTGTAAATTTAAATTCACTCTTGCTACTAATTACATAATTACTTTATCAGACAAGATAAAGTTTATGTACATAACTAGTAAACGTGTATGTCAAAGTTTCTAAGTCTGTTCTCTGTGTCTTGTTTTTTGTTTCGGCAAGGTCAGTCTATGACAGACGTTAGTACATTAATATATTTTCCATGAAATCTATTGTATATGCATGAAATTGTTTAATTTGTGTCTTGTTATGTGATGTCATATATTGTTATTGTAAATATGTTATAATCTTCATTTATGGAGGAAAATAAAGAATCTATCTATCTATCTATAGATCATCATAACTAAATATGTTAGTGCTAATATTTGGACGGCAGCCACACGGAGCTACAAACAAAGACACATGCATGCAGGTTTGCATTCGTCCGTCCTCGTGTTATCAATTTTACGAGGATGTAAAAGTTTAATATCCGACTAAATTTTGGAGCGATGTTTTGATAGCATTGTGCGATAATGTAACTAAACGCCAGAGTTAATTATTAATCAAGGTTTTAAAAGTTATAAAACTTCTCTTCACCACCGTGTCATTTGTTCCTCTATTGTGAAAACCTACAAACAAGGATAATAAAACCAGGGACCTACAGCAATAAGCAGATGTTAAGTGTCTATAATTGCACCGTTGGTTATACAGACCGGTCAGTTGGCCTTAAAATCGCCACTGACGTGTTTATGAGTCTGCTGTCCTTACACCTTTGACCAGAGACTGGCGCCGAATTACTTTGACCATTTAAGAATAAATTAGGAAATAAATATTTTCCATTGTGAACATTTTTGGCAAAAAAGGCAAACTTAGTGAGAATGTTTATGTTGTACATATGTCGAGTAATAATTTTGTATACACTGGCATGCCTTCAGAATAGCATCGTTTGAGCGATTCTACACGCACATAGTCAGGTAGTGTGTCGTCCTTTAAGAGTTCATCATGTATCTTATACGCAATTTACAAATTAAAAGTCTTAGTTCGAAGTCCAGTTGGATACACTAAAGAAATTGCTTTGGATAATTTTAGTTTAGTTTTAAACTAGCGAATTAAAAAGTTTAACCAGTATTTGATATCATAACGGTCGGCAAATCAGTACTACGATACTTCAAAACATTGTGTAATAAATAATGATTTATACAAAATTTGGGACATATAATTTAAATTCAGTTAAACTTGTTGATTGATAGAAAGTCTACCAACACTTTCCATTGTGTCGTTTTATGTCATTGTACAGCGAAACTAATAGAATCTGCTTTGAATACATATTATATAACACAAAAAATCATTTACATTTAATAGACGGTAATTTTTCACGTATTAAAATGCTAGCCATACACGCACAACGTCTTTGTAGCTTTTAAGTCATATTAATAGGATTTTATGACCTTGTTAACTCTTACAGAAAGGTCAACCTGGTTTCACTTTGTTGTCGTTTAATGTCTCTTTAATCGTTGTTATGTAATGTATGCAATGTTTGGGAGAAAGTTTAGTGCATACTTTCTGGAAATCAACTTTTTATGGGGATTTTATGTCGAACGAAAATCCTAGCGCGAAGTGCTGGTAACACGAGGATAGTCGTTTAGTTGTCCATTATGTACAACTACAAACCGTTCTATGACGTCCCTCCATTTTAGTCGAAGGGGAACTCTCAGCGCCTGTCAATTCAAAGGTTGTACTTGTAGTTTCATGTGGTATTTGTCGCATTAAATGAAGCTTATGTTTAGAGAAAAAAAGAGTGTTTCTCGATCATTTAAGAGCTCTGTATACGTTACCGCATCATCAACCTAAACGAGTGAAATCAATTTTTACTCTATGAACACAAAGTGAATGAATTTCATTTTCACTATAACACATTTAATTTTTTTTAGTGATACACACTGTACCAAAAATAAAGACTCCGCCACAAAGCATACTAAACTGTTGGGCCAAACATTTTAACAGCATTATCTTAGGCTAAGTCAACGTACTGAAAACCAATATTTTGTTAAGGCTAGCCTAGAGAGTATATCTGCTGCAGACGAGAGTCAACAGGTTCGATAACAAAGCATTTCTTGTTGCCATTTGAACGCCGTGTTATGCGTTTGAAATCGCTCCATAACGCACGTATTGCACGAGTTAAACGTGTATAGATTAGGTCTAAACGGCTTGGAATATGTTTCTATCGCATGCTAAGATTGTGCTGCTTTGATGCATAGGCTTCGTATTCCCTCATCAAAACCTCAATTAACCAAGGCATCGATCAACACCAACTAACTACTGAGATTTTTTTTATATAAAACACTAGAATCTTTGAACATTAAACAACAAAGACGGTATTTAAACAAGAACATCTTTGTATTTATTTGTGGTAAAAGAATGAAAGAATGAAAGAAACAGTAGGCTAGGTTTTAGAATCTAAAGCTTCGCTTTTTTATGAACATTCGGAGAACGTTTCGCGTCTGTGTGGATCTTTGTGTAAACTTTATACTAACGCTATCTCAGCGCCATAAAAATCTTCAATGCGCAATAGCCGTGCGTTCTTTTGTTTAAATATTCCCTTTTTGTCTTTTCATGTTCATGTTTCATCTGTAGGTTGGATTGATTGATGCTTAGTACGGTGGGATGGAAGCAGATCCTGCTGGGAATTGTTATACTACGGAATTCTGTCAGGGCCGTTATCTGTCAATGTGTCCAGCTACAGTCCAGTTAGGATAAAAATACCCTGACGCAGTGGAACATGTAAAAAAAACAAGTATAAAAGGCTTATGCCAACAGTTCAATACCAAACTAACCTCTACCTATTTAAGCAATAGTTTTAATCTTTTGGGTACACATAAACGATTACGCCACTGTCTTAATATCATAACTGAACTATACATTTTGTACATGCATAACCGATAGTTGTTAGATAATTGTTTTAAATATAGAAGTACTGTAACGATTGCGTGAAAGAACGACTATGATAATGCGATAGTACAATATTAGTTGCGTGAAAGTACAATTATGATAATGTCATAACTTACGATATTGATTGCGTGAAAGTACAATTATGATAATGTGATATTACTATATTGATTGCGTAAAAGTACAATTATGATAATGCGATAGTACACTATTGATTACGTGAAAGTACAATTATGATAATGTCATAGTACAATATTGATTGCGTGAAAGTACAATTATGATAATGACAAAGTACAATATTGATTACGTGAAAGAACAATTATGATAATGTGATATTACTATATTGATTGCGTGAAAGTACAATTATGATAATGTGATATTACAATATTGATTACGTGAAAGAACAATTATGATAATGTGCTAGTACAATATTGATTACGTGAAAGTACAATTATGATAATGACAAAGTACAATATTGATTACGTGAAAGTACAATTATGATAATGACAAAGTACAATATTGATTACGTAAAATTACAATTATGATAATGCGATATTACTATATTGATTACGTGAAAGTACAATTATGATAATGGGATAGTACTATATTGATTACGTGAAAGTACAATTATGATAATGCGATAGTACTATATTGATTACGTGAAAGTACAATTATGATAATGGGATAGTACTATATTGATTACGTGAAAGTACAATTATGATAATGGGATAGTACTATATTGATTACGCGAAAGTACGATTATGATAATGCCATTGTACAATATTGATTGCGTGAAAGTACAATTATGATAATGACAAAGTACAATATTGATTACGTAAAAGTACAATTATGATAATGTGATAGTACAATATTGATTGCGTAAAAGTACAATTATGAAAATGCGATAGTACTATATATTGATTGCGTAAAGGTACAATTATGATAATGTCATAGTACACTATTGATTACGTGAAAGTACAATTATGATAATGTGATATTACTATATTGATTGTGTAAAAGTACAATTATGAAAATGCGATAGTACTATATATTGATTGCGTGAAAGTACAATTATGATAATGCGATAGTACAATATTAGTTGTGTGAAAGTACAATTATGATAATGTCATAGTACGATATTGATTGCGTAAAAGTACAATTATGATAATGTGATAGTACTATATTGATTACGTAAAAGTACAATTATGATAATGTGATAGTACTATATATTGATTACGTGAAAGTACAATTATGATAATGACAAAGTACAATATTGTTTGCGTAAAAGTACAATTATGATAATGTGATATTGTGATAATTCGATAACTAGTACATGTACTATAATGAGTACACGAAAGTTCGATTTAATATGACAATTCGATAGTAAGGTAATGACAACGTGGTGCATGTAATGAGATAAGGATTACGAAATTGTTTGATAAAGGAATAACGATGGTGAAAATAAAGTAGTACGATTACTTAAAACAAATTATCATAATTTCAGTATCGCACTTTCTCGTTATCGTTATCAAAGTGACGCATATCTTCATCGTTTTATCATAGTTTCGATATTTCGAGTTATGTTCATCGTACTATCGGTTATCGTACTACCGAATATCGTACTATCGAATATCCTACTATAGATCGACATTTCAAAAATACGATGGCCCTAACTAAATCCCATAATCAACATAATAGCACCAACGATTGAGTGATACTCATTTGCCATGCTAAACAATGTTAAAATAGATGCTTACCCAGGGATAAAGGCACACAAGACTAACTGTTTAATTATTCATACTTTTAGACTTTGAAGTCATTCTCTGCTAATGTCTTTGATTCGACGTTTTGCCTTTATGAACACGAACCATGTTGTTTAACATTAATCACATATATTATCAAATAACTCACTGACACAAGTTTCCAGTATGTGCTTGACGAAACAAAACGAGACTTAGTGTAAATGTCTATGGATTCGAAAACTGTTACAATAATTATAATGCGTTTATTAAACAAGCATGAATGAGTGTTCTAGTCCCATTGCGTACATTAAACTTTTACCAAGCTAAATTAGCTACCGGAAATATCCGATGTTCCACGATTGACTAAAGACAATATGAGGGGTGGTCAAGAATAACGAAGACTGGTTCAGTAACATCCGTCTTCGAACATAGCCAATACATCTTTGTGTGAAGTTTACCTTAGCATGTTCGCAAAGATCATTCCAATGTATTTCAATATGAAAACTAACGGCATCATACGTAGGCTAACTAAATTGTCAAACAGAATGTTTTTGACCTATGGACTGGCGCAAACGTCATGGTACAACGTGACGTCACGCGTGTCATCACATGGCGGCTCAGATATATCAATATAAAGTCTTTACCCCGACACTCAACTACTAGTATAGTATTCCATGAATGAAGAGAATACGCTAAACATTTGTATATTTCTGATCACCCCTCCAACATTGTAGTTGTTTTATTGAAACAATCATAATTTTTTTATACATCATTTTAGAACATCTTCCCACGTTCATTCTAAAGTGTCCCATTCATCAATAAAAGTACTCAGTATTGTTGCATATTGCATGTAGACATTTAATATATCATACAACAAAAATTAGCGTAAACAATTTCTATCTACTCAAGTTATATATAATATTTGCAATTCATCTTGTCTTGACGTTATCGGGCCAATCAAAATGACGATAAATAAATGGGTATTTAAATTTAAACCCGTCTATACCGTACATGACGGAAACAATGTCAGCAGCATGAAAACAAATGTATATGCTAGACAAATTAATCAGAACTGTTGTTCAATTCAAGTTAATCACCTTTAAAATGACTGATGCATTATTTATCCAGTACGGATAGGTACCTCTGACTGTCCTCCAATATGTTCGATAGAATATCATCAATAATCTCAGCGGTTCTTTCCTTTGATGTTCCTGTCTTAATTGCTTTCCTGTATTCAAAGAACTAGTAAATTGGACATCAAAGCGATCTCGACAGTTAGTGACTGGGCTACTAGCAGACTTCAGAAAAGACGATTTTAATCTAACACGAAAGTGACGTCATCGGTCACGTGGCCAGAGAAATGTTTTATTGTTGTTCTTAATTTGTATCGATTTCAAAATTCCATTTCTTGATCAGAATATATTACAGAAGTTCTAAAACAGGACTGGGCTATTACCATTTAACATGAACAATGCATCTGTGGCATAAAATTAAATACGAGTGTACGTTTTGTTTGTATTTGAAATGACATCATAACAGTATACCACATATCGCTGGCTTAGAATAAGAAGGTCGTAACTACTACTTACGACATTATAAGACTCATACATATTTGAATATTTAATCTGCTTCACAAGGCACTTCTTATGAGCCAATTTTCATGAAAATCTGAAATTGTCATATTGACCAAAATGAAGTTATAACAACTTTAACAACAGTTTTCTCTTGTTTTCTCAATATATCGATTTGGTAGTTACGACCTTCTCGTTCTAAGCCATCGATATTCCGACCCTCTCAACTCTTTCATCAGGTAATTGTTGGTTTCATGCTGCTGTGTTCCCCAAAGGTCTGTTCAACAGATTACTCGATTCCCCACCTCGCACTATGTACGATATTTGAAATTTATAATTAATTCGTTTTTCTGCACATGAGGCGAGGCGAATGTGTTAAATATGACTGAGTCCTTCATATGGGATTGTAATTAGGTTGTACATCATCGCGAAAACCTGTGAAACTCATCAACATTATGTGTTAATCAGAAACAGAGAAATGTTAACAGCATTTCAATGAGAGACACGCTCTCAGACTTGAAGGGAACTTCTATGTTTTATGAATCTTAAAAGACATAACTTAAACATGACAAACGCTCGTCTAGTTTGTTTAATAAAAGCATGACATGGAAGCAGCAGTCATTATAGCTAGAAAACACGCACTGTGTCAACATGGCAGCATTCCTACTGTCTGATATATTCACCGAGTCCAATCGTTCAGTGAGTAGAGACGGCTGAGAACGCGTGTGGAGCGCATTTGACCCGAATGTTCTAAGAAACTACGAGGATTTGGTACTATTCAAGATAACTATATGAAAACGGAGTTATTAGAGGTCATCCTCGGCCATATCTCCAGCGGCTAGAGGTTTAATTGCAAAAATGACAATCGATTTTCTTACCTTTGTTTGTTATTCTATCGGTAAATAGCCGGCTCCACGCGCGTTCTCAGCCGTCTCTACTCACTGAACGATTGGACTCGGTGATATTAGTCTTTTGGATACCAACATGCTTCAATGTTTTTATAAGACTACACACGGATGTTTTCATGCAAAGAAGTTCTGATTTAGTATCATAGTCGCAAACACGATACAAATAGAACTTCATTATGCTTTTTTTACAAAAATTCAAAGACCGTATGTTGGGTTCTAGAAGCTCATTGGAATTAGCTTTATTTTATTTTCTGATGCTTTGCTGACTTAAAACGTTTATGTAAATGTAGCTAAGCTTGATATTACCAAGGAAATAAAATCGCATACCGGTATTTATCAGTTAGTTTATGTGGATGAATATCTTTTCATATGGTTACATCAATTCATGTTTTTGGTGACATGAGTAAATTTCAGACTGTAATTTCTTGTTTTCTCAAAATATCAATTTGTTACGAACGGCCTGCTCATATCCAACGATATGTGTACTTAAACTGTCCTGAACTTGAAAGTGCTCATAATTCTAGTATTTTCAACACAGGACACTTTTGAAGGTTTATACATTCTTGAAGGACGGACTCCAGAATAGTTTATTATAATTATACACACAATTGTAAATCTCAAACTTTTGCTAGAAGATGCAAAATCGGTAGCTTATAGTAAAATCAACTGCACAGTGACAATGTACACTAAATCTGACCTCGCGCTGCTAATTGGTTCGAGCCCTGATCGATCTGTATGCTACCCAGGCATTCATATCTCTTATCTTCATAAATTATCACTCGGCACATTACCACGGAGGCATTAATGAGTCCTTGGTCTCCAACCTACCGCCTACATACTATTAGTGGTGGCAAGTTACTGGCAACCGACAGTTGCACATCACCTGACTGGTGGTTGCAATAATATTAGATTTATAGAATTTAAGAAACTATATTTCTCATATATCAATTAGTGCAAGAGTACTTGGTTTTATAGATGTATTACGTGCAGTATTTCCATTTCCTATAATGTAACGTAGGTAGCTCACAGCATACATCAATTTGAAGGCCAAGTGTGTACAAATATTTGTTACTGTTGATGGTTGTTGGGGGCAAATCGGTAAACTGATAAAGTCATAGCAAAAGCCACCAAGACTGAATATCATGGACTATCCATATTACGCAATTACCAAAAATGTGTAATTTATGAATAACCTCAACCTGAGTGAAGTTTCGAGTGTGATTTTATTAAGTATTTGTAACTACATTTTTGTTGTTACTGGGAACTTTAAATAAAATACGTAAACTAAACATGGATTTAACGTTTTGTATGTAATGAAATATATTAATTAGCCGACTATCAATATAACTTATACATGTCGCGTTTGTATGTTGCCATTGGGGTGGGGTCATCGCCTCAACTATGAGGGATTGTTGTTCTAAACAAATTCTATCGTCCGGTCATGAAACACACTGTGGCATGAAGAAAGGCCTTTTTATAGTTCATAAGGTAGTGTTGGTACGTGTTTAACAATTACCTAGCATTTACAGCATTCACGCGATTCAAATCAACATTCCAAGTAGGCCTACAAATACCCTAACACTACAGTAAGTCCATGCTAACCTGTGCTCGGACTATATTACATTCATAGAATAGACACTATAGAGCAATAACCGGCCAATAAAACATCTACACGCTATAAAATACGTGATAGTTTATACCATACCGGCTCTTAGATCCTACCATAATTGCCCAAGTGTTTTGCGAACCGTTATTTTGCATCATCGTGCATCAAAGCTAGTACTCACTGATCGCTATTAATAATTCACACACATAACCGGCATCCTTCTAACAGAATAACAGATGATAGCGTTTGATTTGTGATGTGTATTCCAGAAAGCACCGTCCTTTGAAGTCAACTTTAGCGTTACAGCAATTTGTTCCTAGAGGTTTTTTTACAGCATGAGTTAAACTTATGTTAGGTACGGGATTAAGCTGTAAACATGATCATTATTGCGAGATTTTGAGTTCGTGTTTGTTCGGGCAGACTAACAATCAACGATATAACCTACGGCCTTCGTGATTAATTTCTACGCATATATATATTGGCCGGTATATCACGGAAAACTAAGCTCTATTTTATAATTTAAGTACACGTAGCGTTATTAAAATAGAGCATTCGTCTAAACAAAGATCAACACGCAATGTTCCTACATTGACTATACATTGTGCTTTTATTTGTTAAGTATTGCAACAAAACGGTGATATGCTGTGCATAGCGTTCATTAGAGGAAGGTGCACATTCGTATATTATTATTATTATTATTATTATTATAAAATTCATCAAAATTTATGTTACAATCAAAACATATAATCGTAGTCGAAGTATTTTGTTAACAAGCCTAGCGCACGTGCGTTCGTTACCGTCATATAGCATTCCTGGAACGTCGACCGCAAAGTTTAGTACCTACATAACTGTTACTGTAGCATAATCAAAGTATGTTTGTAAACGTAACTTCTAAAAATGCAAGAATGCAATGATTTTACTGTAAATGTTTTGCCTCTAATCTCGTATATTAATTGGAATAGTGCTAGATGATTCACATATAATTGATTTTCTCGCAAGATTTGAAAATGTCGTTCGTATATTTGGGATGAGAAAAGTTGAAAACTTATTTTTATCAAATAAGCAATTACATTACACGTGTAAAAGTTAAACATAATTAACATAATATATTATTAAAAAGGGATACGATACTAGTACATATTGCCCAATTTTTAAGTAACTTATAAATGTAATGGATGGGTAAGGGTCAAAACGGGACTCTCGTTTCCAGTCGAACAAACGATTTTAATGAATTTGATAATTCAATTAAATAAACTGTATTAGTCTATAAAAGGAATAAATTATTTCGAAGTTTTATTGAAAAGCAGTCCCAGTGATTATGAACATGTTCTTATTCTCATGCTCCCACCAGTTTATTTTGGAATATTGAGTGCATATAATTATGCTACCAATAAAATGTATAATTTCCGTATATTCTTTCGTTGAGTTTTACCACTGAAACAACCGAGGCCTTATTCTACAACGTTGTAAGTCTAAAACACAGACTTAGACTTTACATGGTCAAATGTTCTATTCGCTCTCAAGTTGTTATAAATGTATCTATTTTATGTGAATGGGTATGCATGTTCAGTGGATAACGACTAATTATCAGACAAAATTTCACATGGTTAAATCTAAACGGTAAGAAATTGCAGCGGTTATAAATTTTATCAATTTTAAGTCTAAGTATGTGTTTCAGTCTTACAATGTTGGTAAATCAGCCCCCTGAACAAGGTCAATTTACCTTCATAAATGTTTTACAATTTCACGGAATTGACTTAATATCACTTGTCTTATTCCAAGAATAAAGGTAAACCCCTTTGGGAAGAATGACATAAATTGAATACTTAATTTATAGAAAGCTATCAAAATTTAATTTTCTTGATATTTCGTATTCACCGAGGACAGATACCATAGCTCGTAAAGCGCGTGCGCTCAGTATTTATAAGACCGTAATGAACGGTTTTGTGTGGCAGTTACCTATAACCTTCGGCAGTGTACGCAATCGATCCTCGGTGCGATACGAACAGCTCCGTCTAGCAATTATTGTTCCTAGAATGCACAACTAAATTGCAATTAATTAAGCTTTACTTTTGATCATGCGTGCGTACATCAGCGTACTGCGATCTGATGAAAGACGAAGCACCGGTAAACTAGCACAAACACGCCAAGCTTTCATGTTGGGAACTCAGAGTTTTCCAGTTTATTAGATAATCTGTATAACGTACACATAGGAATCAATTCATAGTACTTAAAGAACCTTAACTATTTACGAATTAAACGCTGTGAAAACGTATAATCAACTTTCTCGAGTACACAGCCAGTTTTATTTGTGTATTGAAAAGACATGTTTCTGTCTTATTGACTGCGTTGCCCGGTTATTCTGAGTGTCCGGACACTTAGGCCAAACCAGTCCAAGGCCTGTATTCACAATGCTTCTTAATAGTATTTCCAAAAAAAATCTCAGAAACACGTATTTCAAATTTGCTGGGGCACTTTTTTCTTATACAAAAAATATCCATTTTGCACGGTAACGTCATCAACACTCAGTCGCTCTGTTTGGGTGACAACAGATACATTCAAGAACATGTATAAATGTAAAAATACCTCGGATGACTACACCTTACACAAGTTTTAATCTTTGCTAATTAAAGTAGAAGTTTTCAAATATTATGCCGAACATAGCCTTTATTTGTCAATCAAATTTCTGCCGAAACATGACATGCATACACTACCCAAAAGTTCTAACCCGCCACCTTACATTTTTCGTCATAACATTTTTATTAAAGTATGTACCCTCGTGAAATTTTACAGACCAATACTTAAATACAAGATGCAGGTAATCATAAATTTATTTTGGACGACAAACGCTTATGTTTGCTGTCACATGCGTGTTATGTAATGAGGTATTTTTTACCAATTCACAAAAATACCGAAACTGTTTGTGAAATCGTGCAGATATCAACGCATGGAAAGCACGATGTCATAAACATTTTGGCCTAGCTGATCCCTGTCCTCGACGAAAAACACGTTAGATGCCGTAATTGACTTCAGACGAACTCGGTTGAAGAGTAACAAACTTCGCACAAAATAAGAAAAAGGCTTTGTCAAAAAGGTTGATTTTGCAAAATCACTCTTGTATCACAAACCGAAGTTTGCTGTTTATAAAAAACGAAGATAACCACTAAAACTACAAAAACAAACAAAAATATAAAAGATAAGTTTGTGAAATTAAAAAAATAAGGGCTGCAACTCTACTCGAGCTAATAACCTTCCGACAGGTCTTACGCGTACTGTGTGTGCCAAACTCAGCATGTAATGTGTTTTTCGCGTAGGAAACTCATGATTTTTATCAAAACCGTTCATAAACACGCGATTTTCGTTGCGCAATTCTTACACGTGTAAACATGCAATATTACGTAACAGGTCTAACACGGTGATTTCAACCGCAATGTGGCCAAAACATCAACACAAAATTAGCTTTAATACATCTTTATACGTCTGTATGTGAATTTTCATGCTAATAAATCTATTATTAAAAAAGTATTTAAAAAAAAGAAACATTGACACCTACGAATTGTGTTCAAATGATTTTTCGAAATCCATTGAGTTTTCCCCTCGAATAAATTTCAGAATAAAACGTGTTTTTCAAGATCAGCAGCCATCAACAATGCAGAATTCGTTCATGCGCACGTAAATTTTGGTGCACATGCAACGCCCGTGCAAAAATGCGTTATTACGCAATACGCCGAATGTACTGAGTTTAGCCACAATATCGCCAAAAAATAATAATGATCCTCTGCTTCTACTAAACAGGTATCGGTATGTGAAATTTCACATGAATATATCAATTTTTGACACTATAGGAATGAAATATATAGGTGGCGGGTTAGCACTTGTGGGTAGTGTATATGTCTTGAGTGCTTCCACATGAATTTGATCCCAGATCGCCAGAGTAGACGACAGACGTGCTATTAACCACTGTAGATAAATATGTAGCTTTATATTGAATGTTTTCTCTATTTTCCAGGTATTACCGTCGGTAAAGGTTTTCCGTCGTACAATATATCCACGCCGACGGAATATGAGGAGGCGGACGATGATAACAGTAACATTATACCGGTCTACTGTTCCGTACTCGGACTCGTTGTTGTTGGACTTCTGGGATATGTCGTCATAAAACACTGGAGGCGCATGCGCGAAAAACGACGTCATAAAGCACCTTGCAGCCATGAAGACGTCGAGTACTCAAAAGCGTCGGGTGGCGACAGTGGCATTTTTGTTGAAAACGAATCCCCTAAAAATTATACTTGTAAGTTAAAACACTTATTACCCTTTGATTTCTTTATAAATGATCACTTAACTTCGTTCTTACCGGACCTGTTGTCGCTACCTTGCTAACATGGTGTTGTATCATTCGGATTTTTGAAAATAATTAAAAACTTAGATTTTTAATTATATTCGGTAAATCATCTAACAAAGAGAGATTAAAGTGACGATATATTTCGGTGTAAGCAAAAACCAGGATAATCTCATGGGGATCTGCAAGTTCTGTACGTATGAGATATGTGTTCAAACGACAATTTAAAAGCTCCCGACTTATGTTAAGATTTTCATTCCGATGTGTGGCCTCCGGGCTAGCACAGGTGTTAGTTCAATGGAAGGGTTTTTGTTATACAAAATAACTACATGTATTTCACTACAAACATACATGACTGACAAACTTCCTACTACGCTGTGTTTCTAGTAAAAATGAGCACATGTACTTGTAGATAAATACTGATTAACCTAACCTGGGTAATCACATCAACTCTCGACACCATAAGTCGACAGTTACACAGAAACTCTGGTTAGGTGACAACATTAGTCGACAGTTATACCCTAGTCACATTTGCCCTAAGAGCTCCGTACGACCTCCATACGAGTAGATTTTTCTGAACTCGCACGATGTCCGTACGGAGCCCGCACGCAACTCGTACGAGCATCGTACGGATTTTCACAACTCTTAGAGGGCTCGGTGATCTGGTGAAAACTATACATTCTGAACAACTCGTACGAGATCCGTACGAGCTGTGACCAGATGTTAAGAACGTACAAATACCATAAGGATTAAAATATTTCAGACTCGTACGAGTTGGTAAATCCGTACGGACATCGTACGAGCATTGTGATCGTAGCATTTTACAGTAAGTCTTGTGGGGTTACACCATTGTCACCTCGCACTGAGCTGACACATAGCTATCCAGCTACACGGAGAACTTATTACAATACGTATATCATTGACACAGTATATAGATCATGATAAGCCCTATCACTGCTAGGGAACAATGATTGTTCTAACACATGTACAGTGATAGTATGATGAAACTAGAGAAGACTTGGGATGGCTTATAAGCTCCCTCAGTACCACCCGAACTGTAAAAACGATATAATTGCTTACAAATGATACCAATATTAGGATATGACTTTACAAAGAAAACGAGTCTTTAGAGACAATTTGCAACGATAAAACGTAGAAAATTTCTGCAGATTACTCGAAAATTGATCAATTATTTGCACGTATGTTACGTTTTTTTTGTCAACTTGAAAGACGATCGTATCAATGGAAGGTAAATAATTATTTCCAAATTGGATCATTGCAGTCAAGCTGCACATAAATTACATTTGTTTTACATTTTTGTTACAAAGTGGTAAATTTGAATTTTGCCGTGTCTAATTATGAATTTTGAAAGCTGGAGTAGTATAGTGTGGCTGGATAATTAAGCTGTATGTGTCATGTGCTATGTGTCACATCGAGTCGGGTGGTTAACGTTTATAATATCCGACTTTTACTTTCATCTTGTCATCACAGTTCATACCACAGAGACCACGCTTCATTACATTCATACATGAAACATATCCAACTAAAATATGACAAACCAAAACCTCAATATGTTGGTTTGTGTGAGATTACAGGACGGTGGTATAAATCGACTTTATGGCGACATCTTCTCGCTCAATTAGCTCTAGTTATGTTCAAAGAAATCACCATGTCTTTCATATTCCTATTTGAAACAAAATTAAATCTAATTTTCACTGAATCAAAGTCGCTTTAAAGCATATTTAGCTGTAATAGGGATGCGTGAATGTTTTCATGTTGTTTATTCATATTACGGATTGTCGGACATGTACAGGGTGTGAGGTTTGGCCCGTTCAAGTTCTATTTAATGTCAATCATTTTATTTCATCTAAAAACGCTTCTTACCTAAGCGATTAATATACAAAGATCACATTGTATGGTTAAGGTTATTTATGTCTCTTTTAAGAAAATCTAGAAGCAAAGTTTCTCACCAAACTGAACGTTTGATGTTTCCTTTCTAAGGAATGCTTTATTACCGAACTGGAATGATTCAGGGTAAATTTAGAGACGATAAAAGAAACGTTTGTCCGTTCAAGTACGGACTATGTTGCTAATATGTATGCATATATCAAAGTTAGATCGCACCAGGGTGTGGCGACAGTTGCACACATGGAAGTGTGTGATGTACAATCAGTCTTAGTTTGATGATATGTGGTATTATGATCTCTTCTTTTCTGGGTGGTTTTCACAAAGAATCTTAAGGGAAAACTTAGGATGTTCTCAAAATGTTCTAATTTTCTCAAGTGTATCAGTTAAACAGGAAAATCAAGATTATCTACTGTTTGCTTTGTTTTGAAGCTTTATGTAAAGTACAAGAATAATCTCAAAGACCAAAATGGATTATTCTTAGTTTTCTTGCTAAATATGCGCAGTTCAATTGTTTAACTTTACTAAGTATTTCAGTCAATTAAGATGCTTTGCCGTGAATATAGGCCATGGTCAGTAAGAGTCTAACCTTATGAGACTGATGTTTCTCAAATATCATTGTATATTTGGTAGATAAATATTATTAATTCGTGCAAAATTTCATACATGTAGGTGCAGTAATTACAGAGAAATTTACAAAAAACACGACTTCTTGCTATCGCAAACGACCTATACTATCCAGCGAATAGCCCGGTCGTTTTGTGTATTTTAAGTTTTTAACTGACTGTCGTTACATAGTATTGTGATGGTTTCAGATTGTTTGAACTCTCGTGTAAGAGACTTACCACAGTTAAAGCGTACGGAACTTGAGAAAACGTTAGGCTTCCCACAGTCCGACAGCTGGAAAACTTTGGCTAAGGAACTCGGTATGTACATTGTATTTATGCATCGTACAGTCTTCGCAGGCCTTATAATAATGATGATGTTAAGTCTTATTAACACTCAAAATAGTTTAAGTATTTAGTATATTTCAATATCTTACTAAATTAAAATAACGAATTAGAGTTTCGGCAAGCAGTGGCTGGTAAGAATATATGCAAAGGGAAGTCACTGTGTAATCGATTCATTTACTCTATATAGGAGTTACTCCCCTTTTGTTTAAAAGTCTCACACCAACTCGGGATAATTATGTTAGAAAACGTTAAATTAATAGTCATACAATATTGTACATCTTCTATAAACACATGACGCGATGTGTGGATTCTAAAAGGAGAGAGAGTGGTTTCTCTTGAAGTTTTAGTGTTAAGTAAATTGTGTGAACCATTGGTGATAAAGAAGTCAAGCAGTTGCCAACAATGTGCTATTTTGACGAACATGACTGAGATAGATAGGTATAGCGGTGTTACTTCGTTGAATGATTTTTTATCACGCATTTTATTCTCAACATATGATTTTTCAGGATACAGTCCCAAACGAATGTCACAGTTCGAAGCCAAAAAGAACAGTAAAAACAACAGTGCCTTTAAACACCTTCTACATGACTGGGAGAGACGCGATGTTGCTACAGTTAGCAATTTAATTCAATGTTTACGTAATATTGACCGAGAAGATGCTGCAAGGTTATTGTACATAGACTCGACGGAAGGTAGAACTCAAATAGTCGCTACAAGACACCAAAATCAGGTGTGAGATTACTGCGCATGCGCATTGTGAACACTTTATTATATAAATAGATCATGACGTGTGTTCTATTTATGGATCTCGAAATGACAATTCTACATGCACCATGTATATTCTATGTTGACAGAAACAGTATCTCGACAGTAGAACGCGGCTACATAGAAGTAATGTGCATTGAAGTGTTAGTGCATAGTTAGTGAAGGACATATTTATTGACCTTATGTTCAAATAGTCGGCAGAGTCATACTCAATATTTTCAAAAACAACACTTATGCGTTTGTGGAATTAGACCGTCGAGATGGCACCATGTCTTCTGGTAAAGCGTGGTCGTCACCGTGATATAAAAGTCATTGCGCACTTAAACGTGCAAACGTCTTTGAAATGTTGGTCAACAAACAGTGTATTTCTCTAGTTACTCAGAATATGATGTAACTAAAATGTATTTATCAAGAACATGAAACCTGTTTCATACAGCACCAACTGTTAGACTAAACTGACATATTCATAACCAATATGTTCGATGTATCAGTTCACTCATTGGTGCTTCTTTGTCGGAGCATTGTTATTGTTCATCATTCTCGGATATGTCGAGCACCATGGTTATCTCGAGCATTTGACTTGTCCCGTAGGGTCCTCGAGATAACGAAGTTGTAATGTATTTAGTTCAGTGGACATATTGAGCATTTCACTGTTTCCACTTGATAGAGAACTTGTGCAATGCTATTGAAAATAATTAAAACAGTTATGTTGCTATGGAACATTTGAAGCTGTTTTGATTTGAGGAAACTAGCTGCTAGTGTTGCTTCACGTACTATTTATGATGGATGTAAATTTATAGAACGCAATTCGGTCATATTTTGTATACAATGTATATGTATGTAGAGTCGTACATGTTGTTTTACACAATGACACTTGGAATGTTTCATTCATAATTCAAAGAAAATCTATTTATGAGTTTATTTTGAACAGTCTAACTTTCTTGTTGGTTGTTGGTGGGTGCTTGTTGACCTTGGCTGACTAACTTATAATTGTTAAGTAACCATTCTGGTTTTACCAGCGTTACGTTGGTAATGTACTGGATTACCTCCCCTAGATCACTACGTTAACTGAAATACTCTAGTACCACAGCGAACCAGACTAATATACAAGGAGCATGATCCCGGATCATGACTATCACTGAAGCTGTAGAAACTGTTTCATGAGGGGTAAAGCGAAACATGTCATAAGATACTCTTAAATGTGTTTTAAAGGGCTTTAGATGCATAAACAAGGAAGGTATTACGTATAGTGGTTATAAATATAAGACAAAAGATCATAAAATGAGTCAAATGTACGTATATGAACTTGGAAATGTTTGAAATCCAGAAAATAAGAGTGACTCCACTGTAATAGGAGTACTTGGCAGGTATGCTGATCATACCATTAAGGAGCAGAACATTTGAACGTTTGTAACATCAACATGTTGATTCAAGCAACTTTGTGTTTCTGCACTGGTCGTTCAAATGATCAACTTTTTATTTATGGACATGCTTTTTATACTTCTCTGCATTCGTTTATTGTAATTTAACCGTCTCATATCTTCGAATTCCATATTGTGTCGATTTATTTATTTTATACTGGTCACAGTGCTGTCACTTGACTTGTTAATCATATAGTATTTTACATATTGGATGTATGTTTTCAACATGTTTGATTCAGGCTAGACATTGATATATAGCCTAGTGAATTTGACACGAACCTGGGTCGGTATTTATAAAGCATCTTAAGTAAAAACTTAGAATTTTCCTAAAATCTCAAATTTTCCTAAAGTGTATCAGCTAAACAGGAAAACTAATATTAACTATTATTTACATTGATTAGAAGCATTATGAAAAGAGCTACAGTAATCATATATAAAACATGTGCTGTTTTTTTGTTTCTTGTGAAATATGGGCAACTCAATATTTCGACTTAAGTCAAAATACTTAAGTTTTCACTTAAGATGCTTTATAAATACCGGCCCTGAGCATAAGTTAACAGTGGATATGTCGTCTGTAGTAATAACCTCGGTTGTTTGTTTTCACAGTCGTCGGGAGTATCACAAAGACGCTCGAGATATAATACAAACACAAATTTGAAATACCGATATTGCACGAAATGCTTGGGGAAATTGATATATTCAAAGCAAGACTATATTCATTAAGATCAGGTTAAATTTGCAAAGCTATAATACATGTGTGCCTATTCTATGCTCACGTTTGATAGGCCGTGTTTCAATTAGTTATATACATAGCTGGCTTAGAATGAGAAGGTCGTAAGTGCCACTTACGACCTTATAAGACTAATTTCTTATTTGAAATCTGCATCATAAGGCGCTTCTTATGAGCCTATTTTTATGTTAATCGGAACTTATCATGTTGACCAAACTGAAGTTGAAAACGTTTGTTTTTCTATAAGTAAAGAGTGAATGCCATACAGCTTTTTCTTGTTTACTCAAAATATTGATTTTGTAGTTACGACCTTATCATTCTAAGCCAGCGACATGTAGACAAACATTGTATGAATATTCATGTTTTCCATGCATGTGCGACGTGTGTTTATGCATATAATTATGCACAAATCGTATCAACTTTTGAGGAATAATGTTTTTTTTTTGAAAATACATACATTGGTACAAAATGTCATGTATTTAATCAGTTTAAAATTTCAGGATAAAACAAAACTCTATATGTATACATGTATGTACATGTATTGATTTTGCACCTTGCGCCGTGAATAATACGACATAATTTGACATAAAGTACTCGAGTGGCCTCCCTTGAAACAAATGGAATTCACTCCCTTAAAGAGGCATTTCCTATAACTAGCATATTTTTTTACTATCACATTAAATGAACTAAATGTACAAATCACTTTCAAATATCATAATCTGTCAGAAGAAAATGTGCGCAAATATGTCTCTATGATGTCAAAAATATATTACACTCACGAATAATAATTTATCGCTTCCAGCGATTTATTATTATGTGGTCAAAGGGAAACAACTCGTGACTATTTTGGCTCGTTACGGAAATATATTTTTTCTCGGTTATTGGTGGGAGCTTTTTGTTGAAAATTTGAGGAGTTTAAGCAATAATGATTCTGATTTAATGTATAATATTTCTGAATCGATTAAAACGATCAAAGTAATAGGGATCGCGTCTTTAATTTACCATAAACTTTCTCGTGTAACTATACGCTGAACAGATGTAAGTATGAATGCTTGATTATTGTTTAATATAAATAATATATGTTGACATTCATTTGTCATTCTATAAGATTTAATGTAAACTTGCCATGTTCGTTTCATTTGATTAATAAAATGTATTAAATATGGAAATGCAGAATGTTTGGTTTTATTTTGTCGAATTCCTAACAGCAATATCAGTTAATATATAAGTGTGAGTGGCACATCTGTGAAGCGGAACACCTTAGTGACTGCAGATCGAGGGTTCCCTTGTTTTATTATTGCAAACAAATATACTTACAGTCCAGTTAGGGTAAAAGTACAGTGACGCAGTTGAACAATCCACTATTACACGACGTAACAACAAGTAAAAATGCTTATACTAACAATTCAATACCAAACTAAACTCTACCTGCTTAAGCAATGGTCTTAATCTTTTGGGTACAAATAAACGAAGACGTCACTGTCAAAATATCCTAACTTGACTATAGTAAACGCACAAACAGCTTTCGCTGAGGATGAGAAAAACATGTGGTGCGTCTTTACGAAAATATATACAACAGAAATAATGATAATTTAATATGTCATCCATGGTAATGTGTTGAGTACATATCGCTGGCTTGGAATGAGAAAGTCGTAAGTACAAAAATCAATATTTCGAGAAAACAAGGAGAACAACATGTTCCATTTCCGTTTCATCAAGATGACAAGATTTTCATGCAGTTAGTGACCTTGTGATGTTAAATTCAAATATGTATCAGTCTTATAAGGTCACATATAAGCCAGCGATATATAACGTTATAATAATTTATATGACTTGTGTTAATTGGCATCAAAATCTGCTGGTAATGTATGTGTCAATTTTTGTGTCACGCGGAACATGTTTAGCTGCATGATCACAGTAACGTACCTCCCAAGTCTGAACCTTGAAGTTTATCTGAATTTAGTCAAACTCAACACATGGGGTTCATGATTCAAGAACACCAAACGGCAATAAAACAATCCAGTCGTGTCTTGTCAGAATACGGACGTTCCATCTCCTGTCAACCAGAGTCCGTTGCTTAAGCAAAGCACTACGAAGCGCTTTCCAGGGGAGGTAATATTTGCCCTCTATTTTCAATTGAACGGGAGGTGACTGAATGAAGGCGCTCGGTAGCGCTTCGTGTTAGCCAACGGACACCAGAGTCGGATGCCTTGACCAATGACCCAGATAGATACGGTACTGTATGCTTACAAGGAATGGTCAGAATGGATGAAGGTTGTAGGTGACGTCACAGATCACCTGGGTAATGTTTTATCAAAGCAACTACGGAAATCTTAAACTTAGGATCAAATATAGCTCTATTTAAATTCTTTGTAATACGTTTACAACTATAAAAGATGGTAAATGGAGCTGTTTGACTAATCGAGATTCAGTTAATGAACTCCTACAATCAGCATATGTCCCCAATTTGCAGATGTTATAAAGAATTTGAAATTGCACGTAAGATTTCCGTAAGTATCGCTGTTGTGGAGAACAAGTATTTGTTAGTGACGAACGTGAAAATAAGAACACCAAATAAAATAAATGTAATATGATCATATTCGTAAAAAGAAAATATAAAAAAATATGCTCAAAAAGAATAACACACAATCAAGCAACTTTATCACACTCATGAAAACGCAAATATAGCACTGTTCAATAATGTCCGCAGATTTTCACCGTAGCGACTAGCCTAGTCATTCTTTCAACACAACACAAAACAAGCATATAAACAAGCATTCGTAAATTAGATATAATTATATTAAAAATAACTCCGTCATCGTTTTGATCTAGCGCTGTGCCTCTTATCCGACTTTCCACCAGGTTTCAATTTCTCATTCCCCTTCTCTCGGCTGTTTTGTCGGTTATGGTCTTTAGGGTTTTCTGTGGCCGCCTGTGATGCCTCCTTGCGCCTGCGCGTACTCGATCTCACACGTTTATGTTCTTGTTGTTGTTCGCTGCTCTTTGTTGCCAAACGTGCTAAAAAACATGAAAGGTAAAGTTTGTTTATTATATTGAAAGGGCCAGTCAATTTTGACTTATGAGACACTTACGTATATTTCATGGTTATAGTACCTTCCCAAATCCCTTCTCGTAAAGCCAGGCGCCTGTCAGAGATGTGCCTATGGTAACCATTAATTTAACTAGCATCCGGTCTAGTCAGTTCCAAACCGGCTTCCACCGAGATTCGAACATTCTACCTCCGGCTTCCTAGGCGGACGCCCTAACCACTCGGCCACAGTCGCGGTGTGAATGTTGTTTTGTTATTTCGAAGACATTGATCACACAATCCTTTCTGACAGAAATAGACCAAGGATGTACTTTTAGCATAAACAATGAATGCAGCGATCTAATTGACTTTGGGAAAGGATACGACTATTCAATCGTGACACAGTTAAAAACAAACTTGCTAGGAACCAAGACAAGTCGGTTAGAGATACGACTCCTCTGTCGTTTTCAAACACATGTATAATGAAGCTACGTTGTATGTTTTGGACAGTTTTATGATTCATGATGTAATTTAGGTCGATTAAACTCGTACAATAATCAGTTTGACATAACATTCTATATGATTGTTTCATTTCCACGAAGCAATAGGAGAAAAGAGGGCAGTTTCCCAGTTGTATGCTTAATTAAGTGTTTAATTCATGTCGATGTTAACTTATTTAAATCATCTTGTACTCCATATTTCAAACAATTGTCTCCATTGATGCGAGTGTATGGGAAAGGAAGACAGTTTCCAATTCGTATGCTTAATGTCTATCAATGCAAACAATGGTACCATTTCTTCTCCTCGTGGTTTTCAGACATATCTAACATTTAAAAAAAGATCACAGTTTATAAGTTATTTTATATATGTAATAAACATAGTTAGTCAATATTCATACTCTATCTAACCTAGTAATAAGCTAACTTTGATTAATCCTCGTCACAACACACGGTGGATTAGGTAACCGGATTTATAGTCTGTGTATAATATAATGTACATGTATACAGCCAGATTGACCTGATCACAATCCACCGGTCACTTATAATCTGTGGTATTGACAATTTAATAGTATGAGTTCAGTAAGTTGTGCTGCTATCGTTGTAAGTCCTCCGATGCTAATTACTAATCAACAGGACAAGCAAAACCTACTACTAGACAGTTACCGTATAGTGCGTTAGCGACTAAGCTGGACCCCCATAAACCTTAAATATCTTAAAAAGTACAATGCCGATTAGAACATAAATGGGTATGTCTTCGTAAAACACCCTTACCAACTCTGATAAAATAAAACGGAATTTTCGGTCCACAGAAAAGAGTACTTTGCATAGACGCCTAATGCAAAGTTTTGAGTCTAAAACAGGGTAAATACGTATGGGTATTGGAAGTGACCGGAACAGCAAAGGTCAACAATTTGGTCCAGTATAACTGTACATTTAGTCACACACCAGTGACTGTTGAAAATATATAATGAGGCTCTTGGACGAACGTTTATCTTAGTTAGTATAACTGAAGCAACTTCGTAGCAATATTTGCAAGAAAAACAAAGTATTTCTTGTTTGTATAAATGATCCTTGCAATCAGAAGATGGGCCTCAACTATATAAACATTGGTGATCGGACAAATGTAAGTTAAAGTTATAAAATTATACCGTTAAAGTTGTTACATAATACAATAGCATAATCTTACCTAGCTGATCGTAATAGCTTATTTTACTCCCTGTCTATTTGTTGATTAAAATACCAAAAATAATACATTAGACCCAATTGGAAAAACATTAATTAGACAGCAAAAAAATCTGAAATTTAAACACAGAGTTGGTAAAGGTAATGAAGTTAACTCTGCCAAATTTCAATAAAATTGCATAATTACTTTTTAAGATATTTAAGGTTTATGGGGGTCCAGCTTAGTTGCTAACGCACTATACACCATACATAGTCACTCGCTTGAAGGTACTGAACTCCAGACTGATTATGATAAACACGTGTGGTCTTTTAAGAAAAAAATGCTTGCTAAGTAAACATCAAATGGTTTATAGTTACACGGCAAGCACCTCCCTCATACAACGATAAGCACTAAATCTTATTACTTAGATGCAAAAATGTTACAATACAACAAAGTCAACAAGAAACGAGTATAAGCTCCAATTGCGAACTCACCCATGAATTCCTCGTTGAGTACGACATCCCCAGCTTGTAACAGCGGTGTATATAACATCCCTTCATTTCCTGGTCCTAAATCATGATATAACAGATTAATATGACATCATTCATATTACACCATTTACACGTCATATTTCAACTTAACATTGATAAGAGTTTGTTCTAGATACTGTATTGATATACATGTATCTGTCTTTAGTTGATGACTCGTTGGTTTCGCATGTTTCGGAGTCATGTTCCAAGGTGATTGGTTTACACATTTCACTGCCCGCTATGTAAATAGTGTGGCACTAGTATTTTACAAATAACAAACCCGTAGTAAGCATACACCTTTGCGTACTGTACAATTTGTTTTGTGTCTTTAAAGTTTTGTTATACCGTAAGATCATTTAATTTCATTGGGACGAAATTTCGTTGTTTTGGTAAAAAAGACAATTTCGTTGGGACTTGAATTCGTAGATTTTGCATTTTATGTAATAAAACAAGGGTAAAAAATAATGTTTGTTGGGACTTAAGTTGGTGGTTCAGGTGAATTACGAAATCCACGAAATTTACCCCCCCCCCCCGAAAATTAATGATTTTACAATAAGCTTCGTTCAGATTTCATACGTAGTATGATTTATGGAGACGATGAGGCAGACGATGGTGATGAGGTTGGTGGTATTAATGACTTAATATGGTTGTTGTTGATCACGAAAGGGGACGATGATGGAAAGCAAGGCTGTTTTGACTGAATAATAAAGTGGACTGCAGCGTTAACTTACGTTCAACTTTTAACAACACCAACTTTTCCCGTTCATCGAGGAACTCGTTAGCATATCTCTGCTGAAAGCCTGGATCTCGTAGATTCTTTATATTTCCTGATTCATCAGATAATTCTATTTCAGCTGTAAAATATACATGTCCAGTTAAGTATGTGCAGCTAGGCGAATTTGACAGGAACCTGACCTTTTAATTAGCTTAATTTAACAGTCGACATAGTGTCTGTATTTATAACTTCGGTTGTATGTTTTGAATTGTTTTCATAGTCGGGGAGTATCACGAAGACGCTCAATATGTATTTACAAACACAAATAATTTGAAATACCGAAATTGCACGATTTGCTTGGGGAAATTGATATATTCAAAGCAAGAACCTTGTTATATATTAATGCATGAAGGTCAGGCTCGTGTCAAATTTGCAAAGCTATACTACTGGCCAAATCTGGTGAAGTCCATCTAGCTCGAGTATATTGTGCGATATGACAGTATAATATCCGTACATGTTTATGTCTACTAGCTCAAACAGGGAAATCACATATACATTATTTCAACATTTACTTACGACTAAAAATGAGATTCCAGACGTGTTCCATTCAGAAGGAGTGATTCAAAGATGCTTGGAATTCTAAGAAAATTAAAAATTATACTGTGATGGCCACCCTAAGCTAGCACTTAACACTATATGGATGTGGGTTTCGTATTAGATCGTGGTATACTGACCTTCTCTTCCACATTTACATTTGGACTTGATTGTTTTCAATAGAAGATAGGTTTTGCAGTTTGGATTGAAGATCTCTTGTTGACTCTCTGAAAGGTATACAAAGTGTATATAGTGAATTAATAAATCCCCAACAGCATGTCGTGTTGCTCGTTCTTGGTGCAGGTGTGTTCCGGAGTCAATTATTATTATTATTATTATTATTGTTATTGTTGTTATTATTATTATTATTATTATTATAATAATATACCATATTTATATAGCCCTTTTTCATGTATACACACGTTCAAAAGTGCTGTACAGTCATGACTAATACATGGTTAAAACAATATATAATGTACATAAAATATACAATTTTTATCAAAGTTATTTAATCTCCCATCAGTATCATCTTGCCGAAACGAAATGCAAGATAAAACTTAGGTTCCCAATTTGGACAGGTTACTAGTATGTCATTGGAACCTACATTATATTGTTTCTATGTACATGTGAAGATAGTATCAGTAACAGTACCAGATACCAAGTACAATAAACAATTACAAATGTAATTACAGATAATTTCACCATTATATGGCTGACAAAATGGTGGAAACGGTTAAAATTTGCTCCTTTGAGTTATTTTAACCGACGTGAGAAGTGCCATTATGTGAATGTATCGCTGGCTTAAAATGAGAAGGTCGTAAGTGCCACTTACGACCTTACAAGACTAATACATACCTGAGATCTAGATCATAAGACGCTTATTATTGGCCTATTGTCATGAAAATCGGAACTTGTCATGTTGACCAAAATGAAGTTGAAAGAGCTTGTTTTGTCAGAAAGGTTTTCTTGTTTTCTCAAAATATTGATTTTGGAGTTACGACCTTCTCATTCTAAGCCAGCGATATTATCTGTCCAGAAGCCAAGTGAACAAAGCAACAACGTGGGACGTCACTCAACAATGATGTCTAAAAGTTAATAGTACTTTTACATTACTAACGATCAAATATACACGAACAAAGCTACAAATCGATATTTTGCAACAAACGCAATACATGTAAATTGCACACACAAAGTTACGTATCCATAATATAAATAATTGCATGCATCGATTTTAAATCAAGTGTAAAAATCACACGAACTGTGACCTTGAAAAAATGATGTTTGACTGATTTAGAATAATTCAACTTTTTACTTTGACGTACGAAGTGTGTATCGTGAACATCTGACTCACAAAGTGCCAATTAACGCTACAATTAGGACCAGTGTTCGTACCGCTTTGTGAAACCTGAAAAATGCTCTCATATCCCGTCATTGAGCTGCTTTAAGTCAATATAAGCATTGTACGTCAGGTGAAAAGCCTACCAGATATGTGTATTGACTTCTATCACCTTAATGGATAAGCAAATATTGTTCTTCTACTGTTCATAGGTACGGTGTATGAAATCTTTCTGTGCAGCGGAGCGAATATAAAAAAAAGATCCTACAAGTCACTGGCTTAGAATGAGAAGGTCGTAACCACAAAATCAATATTTTGAGAAATCAAGAAAAACCTGTCTGAAATTTACTCTTTACTTATGTTAAAACAAGCTTTTAAAACTTCCTTTTGGTCAACATAAAAAGTTCCGATTTTCATAAAAATAGGCTCATAAGAAGCGCCTTATGATGCAAATTTCAAATATGTATGAGTCTGAAAAGGTCGTAAGTAGTAGTTAAGACCTTTTCATTCTAAGCCAACGATTAGTGTTAGTAGATATGTCTCGCTTATACTACAATTATTCTGATTTCTTAAATCAGGTCCACATTTCATTTCAATAAAACCAAACTGTTTATGTTCATGCACTAGCATTAAGTGTAACTCTGAAAGTTAGTTTAAGTATATAAGTAAGTAAAATAACAGAGAAATATTACTACTGGTTCAAAGGGCAAGGTTAGCCTTAGAGTAAATCAAACATGTTTGTTGAAATCTTTTGTTAGCTAAATAAAAGGCAAAATAAAGTGGACTACTTATAAAAACACGATATTGTTATCTCTAATCAGAGACCATTGGTTGTTTTTCGTCGATTTTACACCGTATTTATCAATGTTTAACAATACAAAAGTTCTACTATTGATATGCCCAGGCTGTCCAATCAACAAAATTGATTGTTCTAGAATTCATTTAATGAAATTATACATGTATACTGTACGACCATGCCCCCACCCAGCAACCTGTTTCTGCACAAGTGACATGGAAATAAACTGGCAATATAACGTAAGACCATGAGTCATTTTCTCACATATACATGGTCAACTGCTAAATATATGTCATGTTAATTTGATTTAAAGTGTGCTTAAATCATTGTCTTTCGTGGTCATCGCAAGTCCCTTAGTTTTTCAAGTAATATGTCGAGTTTGGTTGTGAACCAACAAGCTGTATTTATACATTCTCCGGTATGGTACCCACCGTCATGCTGGTATGAGAAACATTTAAGGTACTGTATCGTTGGTTGGTTCCATTTTATTTCATCTTTTGATTGACGTGGTAATGTAGCCATGCAATCCATGAACTCCCAAATTGTGGGAGAGGATATGCCAATAGACAAAAGTATATTACAATGTTTAGTGAAACATCGAACTTCGTTACGGCAACACTTTACCACCTCCTCGATAGCCTAGTGATTGGGCATTCGCTTCGAGTGTGGGGGCCTGGGTTTGATTCCAGGCTGCGTCATACTAAAGACGGCATAAAAATGGTAATACAATTCCCTTCTTAGACGCTCAGCATATTAGGGAAACTGGCTTCTCCTCTCTCATATCCTCGTGGCAATGGATAACATCAGGAATGAGGTGTCGAGAGTGATTAATATAAGTTGGAAAAAGTTGTTTCACAATCGACCCAAAATAATTAGTATAAACTAACACTTACCCCCGTATCGCACCGTGATATACATCCTTATAGAGTACAAATATTCCAGACTACACTACGAGAATACAGTAACGCAACATCACCACTGGCAAATCCTGAAACAAATTTTCCCAATAATGAGCTTTCATTAAAATAGCAACGTTTTATTTACTCTTTTAATCCGTCGCGTAGATATTTTAATACAATTTCAATCACGTGAAAACATTAATTGTTCCACTGTATCCATAGATCGATCACGTGGCTGCGATGAACGCCACAACGCTCGCGCAGTTCTATAAATATATGACAAAAAGTCTAAATTACATAAAAAAATATATTGATGCGATTCGTCCCATTAGTAAATTTTAAAGCATTATAAATAGACTCCAGGGTTGATTTAGCTATAGCGAAATATTAAATTTCATAAAAAAACTTTTACAAAGAGCACTCACGGTAAAACCAGCGATTTAGTATAGCGCAATAATACAAATCAATTTTTGTTGAACACAATCCGTCAGAATCAATAAAATGAACCTTTATACTTTGCTGCGTTTTATCGAAATAATAAGCACAAGTTTTACCGAAAGCCCGTTATAAACATTTCACTTACATTGAATCTGTTCAACATTCGATGGCTTAGAATGAGAAGGTCGTAACTAACAAAATCGATATATTGAGAAAACAAGAGAAAACTGTCTGTAATTTAGCCTTTACCTATGGGAAAACAAGGTTTTAAAACTTCATTTTGGTCAACATGACAATTTCCGATTTTCATGAAAATAGGCTCATAAAAAGCGCATTGTGAAGCAGATTTCAAATATGTATGAGTCGTATAAGGTCGTAAGTAGTAGTTACGACCTTCTCATTCTAAGCCAGCGATTTACCTATAAAAGTAATTGCTGTACTTACCCGATTAGTTAATTATTTCGACGTGTATTTGGCACCGTCTGATCAAGTTTTATCGCTTCTATAAGACTATAATCATGTGCTGTATGGGCTTACGGTGATTTACGATACATGAAAGTGAAGGTCCCATTTATAACCATCGATCAAATTTAAGGTCAGTCATAGAGAAAGTACACAGATTAATTGAACGATTGCAGACATAATAGTTTGTACATTTGCAACTGGTTCGGATTATTTTTGAACAGTGTACGTGCACTCCTGTCCATGGCAAGCGTAAAAAATTATCAGTCAAGACTGTGATGCTAATATAGATTCGAGTGGTCATTCGCTGGGATGACTTCGGGCTCTATCGCATTGAATGTACTAACTAGTGCATTTATTTATGAATCTACAGTTACATGGGAAAATAATGGGTATGTTGGATGATTGTATCCGGAGAGGGAGACTGTGTTACAATTTAGTACAGTCTACAATTTAGTAACACAACCATGGTGGCAACTAGTTGACCGCCACATTTCGTCAAAAAGTAAGTGTGCTCCGGTATGTATTTTTATCAATTGCTAACAACTCCCATATACATCGAACGGAATACGAATACTGTAAAATCGTTTAATTTCGATGGGTCAAATATCGTGGCTTTGGTAAAAGAGATCATTTCGATTGGACTTTAATTCGTGGATTTTGCATTTCAGGTAATGAAGACAAGGGTTAAAATTATTGTTCGATGGGGTTTGAATTCGTGATTTAAGGTGAACTACGATATTTACCCCCACGAAAATTATTATTTTACAGTATATTATACGGAACAAAAGGCCAAGTGGTATTGAATCAGCTTCGATCACAGATATCCGCAATTCTCTCCATGTCTACACCATACCAACGAACAGTTAAACTCGTCAAAGTAATAAATACTTGAACAAAAATCTGAATACATTTGTTTTTCCATTATATATATCTCGTATATGCAAGTTTAGTATTTTACCTACAAAATAATTATTTTAATAACATAATTTAAGAAATAACGTAGTCTGTAGACGGTTATGATTGTGTTCAAAGGTTATTAAGAGTGTAAAATTGTCTGCAATCATAATTTTAAAAAAGGAATACTATACGTAAGTATAGCATTTGTAAGAACCATGGGCGTAGGAGCAGGGGGGGGGGGGGGGGGCAGTGGGGAGGAGGCCCACCCCAATTTCTGGACAGGGGATGGGCCAACATATCTTTTGCCCCCCCCCAATAATTCAGACGAAAAGTATAATTTTCCAGGGGGAATGCCCCCGGACCCCCTTATACTTGAAGTGATTAACTTCGTTTTACCACGTCATTACTAAATCAAATTACCGCAGAACAATAAAGTAAAAGTTATTATATAGATATGGGAGGGTTGTGGACGTTTAAGAGTACAATTTATGTACAATTATATAATAATGTGGAAAGAATATGTGTTGACAAATGTTGACATAATGAAGTTACTTTGCGAGCGAATCGAGCAAAAAAATTTTTTAACCCCGTTGCCAAATGTTTGCCCCCCCCCCCCCAATGTTGAAAACGCTCCTACGCCCATGAGAACACAATGTATAACTCAATCAGTTAGTCTGCGGGGTCGCCAAAATGTGAAACTACTTAAAATATACGATAATTGTTAAGTGCAAACAAAATTGATATATTACACAAGTTGAAAACATATAACGTAAGAATTTCCACACAACCTATACTGGGTCTTATTATACATCCAGCTGAAGAGAAAAACTACAAATCGAATTGAATCAATGTTTCTGTCAGGCTACAGCGACATCACAGTACTATAAGATGATTGATGTTAGAATAAGTACCTTGTTGAAGTTATACTCGATGCATTGATTACATTCCGTGAAACTCCGGTCATCATCGCAAATGGTCGGCGAACTCCGGAAAGCTATAATCGATTCATTGATTACACTCCGTGAAACTCCGGTCATCATCGTAAATGATAGGCAAATTCCGGATAGTGGAAGTGAGTGCACACACGGAAACACTCCGGTGCGTTCGTCAGTACGCGTAACTAAGGAAAATCTTCGGCAATATTCGGCAACAATCACATACAAATCAATGGCCTAGGAATTCAACCACTAAAAGCTCTTCTATAATTCAAAACCCATTAGTTTAAGAGCATTTATTTCATATCGATATATACTATGATTTAAAATACAACTAACGCGGATAATGTTCAGTGACAGTTACAGTAGCCAATTTAGCTAATAGATTTTATGCAACAGTCAGTTGCATCCACGGCTCCACCACGGGGATTTTACAAACAAAAAGTAAGAAGTCCCGGCCAGCATCTGATGGTGAAATCTCCGGTATTTCCTCGGCCCCTGACAACTAAATATTGCCCCGGGGTATTATTTCGGAGAAAAAAAACAAGACCGTTTACCGGCTATTCCTCGATGATCCACGGGGGGGGGGGGGGCGTGGATGCAGCTGACTGTTGCATTATGCATGGTGATCATGCTCAACTGAAAATAACCATACCGCATGATCGTCAAGTGAGGCTTCCTAAACACGGTCAAATTACCAGGTACTCTTTGACAGGATGTGATCGTCAATCATACTATACATGACAATAAGACATTCGATTAGTTTTTACATTAGAAACGTGTTCTGCTAGTTCACTTCACTCTTTCTTTTAAATTTAAACCATCTAAACAGTTTTATGTTTTCTGTACTCGGCGGGTTAAGTTTGGTCAAAGATCTGAAATACTTATTAGGTCTTTGGTTGCATGCTTGTTAGGGAGCTTTCAAATGAAAGGTCCTTTACATGTGTCACAACTAGACAGGCTATATATCACGAAGTGGTCTTTGGGCTCTATATGAAAGGTATGTGTACGATTTGCACGTAGTAGGTAGGTACGTGTTAGGTTTGGTATAAAGCCACATTGAAAGTTTGGTGATTTCTCTATGTGGTACCATTCTCACATTCAACCTACAAACACATTGAGTTTGCAAGGTCATAGGGAACTAACATGGGTAGATCTTGTTCATGGCACACACGAAAACCGAGTTTAGAAATTCTATGACAACCTAGTCTTTAGTCATGTGGTCTACCACCAACTTACCCACAGATACCGTGCCAAGTCATACACCCCAGTACTTTATTCTTGATTTCAAAATTATGACAACAGGGCCCATAAGGCCCTAGGTCGCTCACCAGTAGAACATTAATCCAGATAGCATTAAGACATACATTCTGACCATTATTCTAATTTCATGAAGATTGGATCAAAACTGGGGTCTCTAAAGTGAGCACAAGGTTTTCCCCTAAGATTTGACTTAGTGACCTAGTTCTTGACCTGACATGACCCAGATTCGAACTTGCCTAGATTTTATGTAGAATTATTTTCTAACCAAGTGCCATGACTATTGGATCAAAACTGTGACCTATATAGTGGACAAAAGGTTTTTCTAAGGTTTGCCCTAGTGACCTAGTTTTTGTTCCGACATGACCCAGTTATGATCATGGCCTAGATTTCATGCAGAAAGAAATTCTGACAAAGTTTCATGAATATTGGATCAACACATTTGCATCCGTAGTGTTTCTATGATTTGACCTAGTGACCTTACTTTCAATCCCACATGACCCAATTTTATACTTTCATTAAGAGTAACATTCTGACCTAGTTTCAAGAATATTGGATTAAAACTGTTGCCTCTAGAGTATACACAAGGTTTTTGCTAAGATTTACCTTGTTATAGTTTTTTAACCCACGAGTCTCAGATTTAGCCTTGGCTTAGATTTCATGGAGAAAACATAGTGACCAAGTTTCATGAAGATTGAATCAATACTGTGACCTCAGGAATGAACACAATATTTTTCTAATATTTGACCTAGTGTGCTAGTTTTTGACCCCACATGACCTAGCTTTGAACTTGGCCTATATTTTAAGGAGAACAACATTTTGACCAAGTTTCATGAAAATTAGTTCAAAACTGTTGCCTCTAGAGTGCACACAAACAAAGTATTGATGGACGGTCGGACGGACAACGGACAGAGAGTGATCACAAAAGCTCACCTTGTCACTATGTGACAGGTGGGCTAAAAACTACATGATGTAGAGCAACTTCCAGGAAATGAACTAAACAACAACAACAATTATCAGTAACAATTTTTTTTATTATCTACTTAACTACTGACAAGTAATGTATAATATTATATGGTGTAAAATTGATAAAACAAGAAATGTTTGTAAAACATATATGCCCTCCCATGGGAGCCCAATAGTGATAAATGTTGAAGGTCATGGAAACCTTCTGACATAAAAACAATATCAACATCCCTATAAACATTGAAGATCCTGGACTCAACCATTCTGGACCTTTTGATTGGAAACAATTAGGTCTCACAACCTTGACCTTCTGACCCTAAATCAATAGGGGGTCATCTACTTATGATGACAAACCTCCGTGTAAAGTTAAAAGATCCTAAGGTAATGTGTTTTCAAGATTTTAGGAATGGAAACCATTTGGTATATCAACCAACCAACTAACCATCGTCGGATACCCACCGTCGTTGCCTCCTCTCCCTAGATCTCCAGATGTACGGAGCGGAGCAGAGGCAATGACCGTGGGAATCCGACGATGCCAACCAACATGTGCAAAGCAATAATATCCCTCATTGAAGTTTGGGACATAAAAATTGGGAATGCTTAACAGGAATTGATCTGCATAAAATGTGATGAAAACACGTCAACCTCGCTTATCCTCACATCACACAAACTATAATAGTCACACATCCATCAGATATAGCTACCTTATCTGCTTAGAATGAGAAGGTTGTAACTACTACTTATGACCTTATAAAACTTTGTCATTCTTACGTTCCTTATTAACCACTCAGGCATATGGCCTTTGTTGTCAATTACGTTGTCATAAGAACTCCATATCATTGTATATTAGCTGATACACCACAGGTTTTCATAGTTTACTTCTTAATTAATACAAATATTAAGAACATTGATATTACTATTCCTACATATTAGTTTTGTATTTTCTTCAAAAAAAATGAGATTGCACAACCCTATTTGCAAAGAAATGGAAGAATATTTTTATCAACTGAACTTTCCAAATTCAGTGTGAGTATTTTAAATAAGTGACAAACACAGAAATATCAAACACACTTTCACACAATAATTGAACAAATTCTATCAAACATCAGCAAATAGTGACTGGATGAAATAAATGCTAAATTACACAGCACAACAAACATGTAATTGACTGGTGAGTATAATGTGTATCAATGTGTAATTTGAATATACATGTATGTCATCTAACTGAACAATGAGTGTATATTATATAGTGAAGGGATACAGTGTTATACGGACAACTTGGTTCTGTTTTCATAACTATTATGTCCATGTAACAGGGGAAGAAAAATGTGCAACCAGACCGGGGGTCGAACCCGGGACCCTTCGCTTACAGAGCGAATGCTCTACCGACTGAGTTAGCCGGCTGCTTACACAAGTTTCTCCCTTTTAGTTAATAGGTACAGACCGTGACATCAATAAGGGAATATGATAATGAAATTATAACAATAATCATGTAATATTTATGTATACAGTCATGGGTAAGATGCTTAACGCCTTCAAAATAAACAATACATTGTTACAGTAGTTATATACTTATATTACATTAATGTTTTGTCCTTGGGTCTATGTAGTGTCATGTATATAGCTACCTTATAATTACAATATAACATATAACTATAGAACTATCATTCATTCTGATAAAAATACAACCAATTTGTCACATAAATCAAGGGAAACAACTCTGTAATACCTTGACTGGCACACAGGCATATCAACACTGGTTGCTGGTAGTAATTTGACAACCAGAGTGGATCCCTAGGCTAGCAGAAACCAACCCAAGGTGGACTGAAGCCATAACAACTTGACCAAATAGTTCACCAAATATTTGTTGTCATGGCCAAAGCTCCAACTACTAGGTCAAACAAAACAAAAATGTACATGTATTTGGCACATACTATTATCTAAGGGACTAATAAATAAAATTAAACATAGGATTTCAAAAAATTTGTAGAAAAATCGAAAAAGAATAAATATGTGAAGATGCAGGTAAAAAGTGTCATGGAAAGGCAATAAAGCTCTACTCTATATTCTACTGTAGTAATCTATTTGTCAAAAACACAGAAAATATTTCTGCATAATTATGCCGGCCGTATGCTTAGTTTTGGCATACGTAATGCATAATTATGCAGTTCATACATTGTTTGTGGCGTATGAAGGGCATACGCCAAAGCAGCGTACAAAATATACAAAAAGTATGTCAATGTGGACCTTGATTTATGCCAGGCATACCTCTAAATAAATGATAAACAATTAAATCACTATTTTTGTATGGAAAGTATGCATATGTGTTAGACACTTAAATACAAGTTAAAATTCATAAAAGGGTCAAATTTCAAACATGCATTAAACATCAGAAAATACAAGATGACTTCTTCATTATGTCATAAATCTCAATAAAACTACACATGGATTTTAAACCCCACATGCATTTTAAACCACACATGGATTTTGCGCTATAGCACAAGGATATCTAAGTTAATGGAGGATGTACCCTTATATAAAGTAAGAGTTTTATGTTCTCAGTCTGATTTGTATCAAAGTTCAACTTAGTATTTGGTGGTAATAATCGTATTTTGTACTATGTACACAGTAACTATTATATTGCACTCTTTTTAAATGGCAACTAAAATACAATAACATATATTGTAAGAAGTACTTCACCTAATTATGTATAATTAGGTGTCCACTATGAATCAATTTATCCCTACAATATTTCATGTGAGCTCACTTTTCCCCGCTGTAACAGAGCAGCTGTAAGGGGGAGACTTTTCCCCGCTGTAACAGAGCAGCTGTAAGGGGGAGACTTCTCCCCGCTGTAACACAGCAGCTGTAAGGGGGAGACTTTCACCCGCTGTAACACAGCAGCTGTAAGGGGGAGACTTTCACCCGCTGTAACACAGCAGCTGTAAGGGGGAGACTTTCCCCCGCTGTAACACATCAGCTGTTTGGGGGAGACTTTCCCCCTCTGTAACATAGCAGCAGTAAGGGGGAGACTTCTCCCCGCTGTAACATAGCAGCTGTAAGGGGGAGACTTTTCCCCGCTGTAACACAGCAGCTGTAAGGGGGGGACTTTCCCCCGCTGTAACACAGCAGCTGTAAGGGGGAGACTTTTCCCCGCTGTAACACAGCAGCTGTAAGGGGGGGACTTTCCCCCGCTGTAACACAGCAGCTGTAAGGGGGAGACTTTTCCCCACTATAACACAGCAGCTGTAAGGGGGAGACTTTCCCCCGTTGTAACACAGCAGCTGTAAGGGGGAGACTTTCCCCCGCTGAAACACAGCAGCTGTAAGGGCTATAAGCAATACAGAAGTCCCCTACCTGATAATCAGGTTGTCAATGTTTTGGTTGCCATGGTAACAACAGTTGCAGTTCGAATAAAAAACTAATTATACATGCTTAATCTCTATACTAGCCCCTATCAAAACACCAAGTTTCATCAACCTAGCTTGAAAACTGTTTTGAATTAGGGCAGGATACAGATTTTCTTGACTGACGGATGTGACTGACGGATGGAGTGCAAACCTATAGTCCCCTCTGGTTAAAAACTGCCTTTTGGGGCCTAATAAGAAGTGATGAATGGTGTATAATATTTCGGACAGGGACTACATGCTATATAATTACACTATGGTACATGTATATAACGTTGTACAGTGTTTACTGTAGTGTTCGTACTTCACAGTATAATAATTTATCTACAACAGAACCTATCAACATTTTGTTATCATAGATTGCAGCCACTGTGCCGCCGGATAGATTGCTTCCGTCGTCAGAGTATAGTTCTGTTATACCATCAGCATGGCTTGTATTGGTCAGATGTATCATCAATACCTGTAATATACAGCAGAACATGAGATCGTTCTAAAACAGGTACATTTGTAATTAGGGCTGTAACGGTATACCGCAGTACACGAAAGACCGCAGACTTCAGTCCCACACGGTTCACGGTACAAGAGTTGCAAATTTCGGTACGGTTAGGTATAAGCTTATTTATGAGCAAAATTATATTAAGAGAACGAAAATGTCTAAATTGTATTAAGATATGCCTCATATTGTCGAAAATCATTTAAAATAGTTGATAGCCACATAAGAATTGTAGTATTTAAGCTGCTGTTAGAGAATATTGTATCATACCGAAATATACCGAACCGTTAGAAAAATTGACGGTACGTAACATATCGTGAGGTGAGCGTACCGTTACAGCCCTATTTGTAACGCCTCGGTCCCACTGAGACTTTTTGCATCAGCGATGGTCTTCTGATTTAATATATGGGCATAGAAAGGCATTTAGAAAAGGGTCCTCATGGTCTAGGGGAAGCCTCAGGGTAGTCATTAGAAAAATTGTGATATCCCTGTTCTCAAGCAGGGGAGCAGTGGCCTGTGGGGAGCGGTGGCCTAGAGGTAGGGCGCGCACTTCGGGATCGAGAGGTTCCTGGTTCGACCCCCCTCTGGACCACTGGTTAATTTCTCTGAGCAAGACCCACAGCTCCACTCCACCATGGTGTAAAATGGTACCTGTGAGGGCAGTGTCTATTCACAAAGATGGACAGATAGTCTAAGACAACAAGTGTAAGCAATAAATAAATTATACTGATCAAAGTTTGGCAGTATTACTGTAACAGACACCTAACAGCTAATTTTGAGTCCATACTCCTTGGAAATTATCCAAATGACACATGGCAATATTTGAGATGAGATTTATATCAAAATTGAGATGTTTCAGGAGATCGCGGGCAGGTATAATTAAGAGTACTTACCTTGGAAGGAGCAATGTGTGTATCGGGTGAATCTAGATGTGCACCGGTCAGATGTAACACAGGATGACTTCCAGTTATAAGGTTACCTGTCTTAGGTTCGATCAGGAAATTATCAGGACTGGAATATAGCTGGTATTCCTGCAATATATAAATACTGTCTGTCAGCATGGATGCATAGTCTATCATTTGTACCACTATAGCTTGCTGGTGATAATACTAGCCTTGGTCATAATTGAGTGAAATGGTTGTGTTTAAAGTGTATATAGCTATATCTAACGGTAATTGAATTTCAAAATGATTACTTGCATCGTGTATGATACCAGACTACCTTAATTGCAAATTAAAGCTTTTGATGGGTTCCGCGTACTTTGATTTAATAGTTGAAAAATAAACGATTCTTATAGTTTCATAGGGTGTTCTAGAACACTTCCATATGAAAATGGACTGTTCGCATGTCCAATAAATCACAGCGAGAGTTTCTGTTAAAACTGAAGCGAAAAATGATCTAATGGGTATGAAAGCTTAATTGTTTTTCAGTTTTTGAAACTTTAAAAAAAATATCTTCCGATATAGCTCTATACACTTTAATGTAATATTTACTGATCTCACTATATGTCATCAAGTGACCGAGCGTTTGATTCCACTTGACCCATTTTTCTCTAACTGTCCACAATGGTTCATTCAGATGTTGTTATTATAGAACCCATGTTGCGGGATATGGTGGAGAGTTTAAGAAAGAATCCAAGATCATGTGGTGATATAACATGGGTGTATGGTAGATTGAAATGGATTCAAAAATTAAATCCCTGTCATACAGACAAGACCAAAGTAGCCAATTTCAAGCCCTGCAGGGGCAAAAAATCTGTAATTGTTACAAATAGTGGGGTAATTAAGTGATGTGAAGTTATGCTGAAAATCAAATCATACATTAAATTGTTAATCAGCAGAGAAGAAACGTTGTAAGTTGTAAAAGGCCTGGTCACAACCTGACGTGTGTGTTTTCAGCACATACATTTTATGGGAGGCTACGGCCGCTGTGTGAAGGAAGAAGGGAGGAAGTGCGTTGACACAATGCCACACATACACCTGGCCATGGTGACTGTTTCTATTTCCGTACTTTTCTCATATAACAAGTAACTTGAACGCACATAATCTCATATTATCATACAGAATCTACACTTGCATGTACCGCTCATGTGCATTGTCCATGCGTGTTAGATTGGCAGTAGAAGACACACACATCGCACATACAGGGATGAACTAGTAGACTGAAGACTGAACGCATCGAAAGTTTCTCAGACACAAAAAGTTCTGTGTCGTGTCTGCATGCTCACATAAACGTACAGAGAAGGTATACTCACAACATACAAATTTCTATGTATCATCTGCGTTTTGGAACACAAACACCACATACTTGCACACACATCCAGCTGTGACTACCACTTAACAGACAAAGGGTGATCCTAGTCACTTAGTGACAGGCTAAAATAGGATATATAACTGAAGGGAATGTGGCCCAATATGGCCGTAGAACACGTAAGTATGATGAGTCATCATCATGACCAACCTGTACAATAGAAAGACGGTCATCACGTTCTATCTTGAAGATACTCAATGATGTGAAAAATCCATTAGCAACATACAAATACCTGAAATATAGTAATAAACTAGTGATGAAATGAACCCTCATGAACAGAATGTTAAACCATCCAATAATCCTAACTGCCAACTTTGTTTGATTCCATAATATAGAAGACCTCATTTAAAGAAGAGCTGACAGACAAAATCATGTCAAACATATCGCTAGCTTAGAGTTAGAAGGTCGTAACTACTACTTACGACCTTATAAGACTGTTATATATTAAAGTCTGCATCATAAGGCGCTTCGTATAAGCCTATTGCATGAAAATCGGAACTTGTCATGTTAACCAAATTGATAAAAAAAATTTATGTAACCAGTTTGCTTTAATTGCCAGTCAGCTTTCTGCTGAAATATGGCAGGCATATATATGTGCCTCCTCCTGGATTTGAACCCGGTCTCCGGATTAGACAGCAAGCACACTAACCACTTAACTACGGAGGCACAAAGGGGTCTGAGAAATTTGAGATATTTTCTGAAAGGTAGAAGATACACTTACTTTCTATCCCTGGACAATGTGACACCATTTGGTATGAGCAGACCATCAGCAGCTTCTACATAATTAGCACCATCAAAGAACATAATATTTCCCCATGGAAACTGAGCCATAAAACATTCTAACAGGAAACCAAGTGATGTACGGGAATGTGCATAGTTAGAGAAATAGAAACTGTTCTCACTAGTCGCTGCTACATCGTTAGCACTGAAACCAAATATGTATACAATATATGTGAGCTAGTCTCCAGGAAAACCTGCTATTTTGACAAAATTACTAATTTGATGATTTCTATAACTTTAAAGAATGAAGTTAATGAAGCAAACTGCAAAATAAATTGTGTTAATATCCAAAGTTTTAAGGAAGATACGGCCGGTTTTTTTTACTCAAAAATTTGAACTTTTTTGTGCTATGCTGCAAACTGTAAAATCTAGGATGGAGATTTTGTCCACCTTGTAAAATTCACAGTGGGGATTATGTCCAGCTTGGCAAAAAGGAGCAGTCGGGACTATGTCTATATACCTTTAAAATGGCGATTGTCTGGGTATTAAATGAACAGCCCTCATACATTATTTGCATATGAAGGTTATTTACAGATTACACTTTTATGTTTTATGTACAATATATTTTATTACTTACAGATTAATGGCTTCATCTCTGTATGAAAATTTATGTTCTAACATCATCAACTTTTCATTGAATTCAAATTTCTCAATTTGGTCCATTTCTGGAAGATGGTTCACAATGAACAGAGTTATCTTTCCTGAAATAACAATACACAGAGATATCTTTCCTGAAATAACAATACACAGAGTTATCTTTCCTGAAATAACAATACACAGAGTTATCATTCCTGTAATAACAATATACATAGTTATCTTTCTTGAAATAACAATATACAGAGTTATCTTTCCTGAAATAGCAAAATAGTTATGTTTCCTGAAATAACATGTATATATACTTTTATTTCCTCCAATGACATAAGGAGCATATTTTGTAACACAAAAGCATAGTAATTATAAATACACATCAATACAAAGTAGGTGAAATACATTTAGTTTCAAAATATTATAACTATCATAATACGTACATCATAAGTAACACTATACAACTATACATGTTGAATAGCCTGACGGATTTGACCAGACCCTAACCTTTAGGCATGAAATATATCGAATATTAAATAATATGCAAATCAAAAGGTCAGGTTCTTGTCAAATCTGCAAAGTTATACTGATCACAGTTCAGTCAAATGCCACGTAAGGAGTTACAGTAAACTCACTTCAGAGGTAACCTATACCCGAAAGCGAAATGTATAGAAGACCAAAATGAGTAGTACGTAAATTTGTTACTCAATTAATTTGTTAGCTTCAGTCGTTTTTACCCCATTTATAAAAGTTTTCAATAATAATTAAATTAATTCTATCACTATGAATAACCATATACATGATTTATTCTACTGTATATAAATAAACCAACCCGTATCTTCATTCTGTATTACACTGATGCCATGTGGACGAAACTCAGAACTACCAAAATCCTCTTCAAATTCAAGTTCAGTAACTCCTTTCTCTGGTGTGTTAAAGTTAAACAAGAGTACTCTCCCACGTCTGTTCTGATCTTTGTACAGTTTGTTGAAATGTTTACCACATAGTGTCCACCAATGTCCCTGAAACAATGGTGTTATTGCCATTAGTGCTACCAATCCCCCCCCCCCCCTCTGATAAATCACAGTTTCTCAACCATAAAAAACTGACTGCTACACAGGTATAATAAAAAATATGTGTGGCGGAACCCAAATCTGCATGCCCTCACAGGCCAAAATCTGGGTGAATGTGTGCAGCTATTGCGCACAATAACCATATTGGACTTGATGCCTGCATATTGCATAATAACCACATGGGTAAAAGTTCAAAATTTTCCAAATATTGAAAAATGCTTGTCAATATGTTGAACTAGATGATTTACATGTGCACATTACATAGTGCATATTTTTCTAAAAAAACTGAAATCAGTATTGAGACTGAAAACTTTTACCCCTGTAACCATATTTATGGTGTGTACTGTCTTCTTTAAGGCATTGGTCTCAGTCATTTGACTAAATTTGGTATCTTACATTCTTTATCACCAATAGACTCTATAAATTTTTTTATTCATTCTAACTATTGAAATTAATCACAAAAGTGTATTTTATGTCTTAATATTAAATTTATTATTACTCTGGTATACTTACAGCTGTTATAAATGTCATTCCATTAGGTAAAGTTTCCATGTCTTCAGCGCCATGATCTGTAATATAAAAATTCAACAATAGTAGTCTAAGCTAACTTATCATATCAGAAATAATCTGTCAATTTTGATAATAATGTCTGTATATACTCACCCACTCCAGGTACAGGATGACACGGCCCTGGTGTATGGTTATATACTACAATATGATAACCAGACTTGTAACTGCAATAAAAAATACAAAATGTGGTTATATGTTCAGTATGTACAGTTGAATTAAACTGACAATGTATTGTTTACTTTATTTCTGGGTAATAAAAAAGAAACATATTACTATGAAGTATACTATACAAAGCTTAATTGGCAACATGCTGCAATGTCTGCATGGACAATGAACTTTTCTACTTCATGGTTTTACATAATTTGTCCCCCATTTTAAGGCCATGCAGAAGGTAAAAAACTGACCCATTGCTATTGCCCAAACCAGGGAAATATCATAGCTACATACCATGATTGCACAGCTACTTAGGCACGGCAGTGCGGGGACATAGGATTAAGAAAGGTAAAAACATTGAAGCAAATAACTATTCTCCCGTTATTACCGGTTTCACCCCAGGTTTGGGGTGTGGGATTTCAATTGACCGGTGCATTATTAGCAATGACGTTGCACATTGTGTAAACAAAGCACTTTAATTGGTCACAGATATATTAACCATTAATTATTAGTCAATTAATTTCACTTATAAGTAAACTATTGAAGGGCTAAATGTCATTGGTAACACTATATAAAATTCATTTGACATCTTTGACAGAAGATAACTTCTCACAGCATGGCATCAGATGATAACAAACAGAATGAGATCATGATGATCTAATACATTAATAATTATTATACATGTGTTAGGTACGATTAGGTTTGAGTACGAATAAACATATCACCAAATTAGGACTATTTCACGTGCAATCCGTGTACTTACATGATTCTTGCCACGTGCTGTAACAGAACAATGAACAGACTAACCGCAACAATTTTAATATACATTGTAAAGACGATAGTTTAGCTGAATGCGATCTTCTAATCAGTTTTGCTAATTGCCAAATAAGGGGAGGAACTCTGCATTCAGTCCAGCGAGTTATCTTTCGTTGTTTGTCGAGGGAGGTGAACTTAATAGCCAACCGGAAGTCGATGATTGTTTACATTGGATGCACAAAGTTACCAATTAACAGGTAAAAACAGTTTCACTTGTTTTTCGATGAAATAACATTACCTATTATGAACTCAATCACATTATGAAAGCATTTTGCATGCATTTATTAGAAATCCGTTTTATTCCTGATGATAAATGTTCATTTTTGTGTTTATTTATCTGCAGTGAAGACGAATTCGGATAGGACAACATTCGGATAATAGCGCTCATTTGATCTTTTCAGGTATCAAAATGATACAAACACCTGATGAAGAGTTTGAACGCTCAGAAAGGATATTCTTCGACCACACACTTGATTTCCAGGGGCAAAATGTTATGCGGACAGGTAGGCCTATTTGATAGAATTTTAATGTTATAAATTTTGACTGATAGAACTGATATGAGCTTTAACATCAGGTTAAAAACGGCTGTTTCATACAGGAGAAATCATGTTTGTATATTGGAACTTGTTAACAGTTAGAGGAGGGAGTGTCTTAGCAGCCCTCTAGCTTGGTTGGAAGAGCAGACACCCTGTAAATAAGCGAATGGTCCAGTATTCTAACCCTGATTAGGCCGTTAATTTTTTCAATCTGTTACTCGGCACTTAGCTACTGTCTATGTAAATAATTACTGCAGAATTTACTTGCCTAAATCAACAATTAGGCAGACAACCGGACAAATGCTTATATGCAGACTGTGTAAGTTTAAGGCATTGTTGTTTGTAGGTAATCACCTACATCAATCTTGCTTTTCTCAAAATTGTAATTTGAGTGAATGGTATAGGTGCTTGGTTTATATGGTACCTTCCAGTATCGATTATGTCTCAGTTTGTTAAGTGGTACCCATGCACAATGATATTGTCTCTTCAGATACCCCGGAAACGATGCTGACAGAATACCCTCTGCGACCAGCACCTGACATATCTCTAACATGTGAACAATGTAAAACGTATATACCTCTTATACAGCTCAAGGAACATCGAGCATTTCATGCTGCATTGGCTGTACTCAAGTAAGTTTTATGCACTTAAATTATTAATAAATTTCTAACAAAATGCAAAAAGGTAACACACATTCTAATTAATTCCTCATGTCATCTTTTGACAGTCTTTTTCATTGACTGATTGAGATAAAAGGTTTCAGGTTACCTAAGTGTGGTCAGCCCGATTAGCTCAGTAGGTAGAGCATGAGACTATTGATTTCGAGGTTGTGGATTCGAATCCCAGACTGACCAACTTAAATTAACTAATAGTTTTTCAGATGAGACTTTAAACCTATGTCCCATGTGTGGTGTGCTTTATTGTTATTAATTTAAACCTTGGTCCCATGTATGGATGCTGTACACCTGGCATGTAAAAGAACTAGTGGTGTCTCTGGAACGAGTTTACCTCCTGTATCTGCACTATCCTTCGAAACTTAAAATGACAAAACTCTTCTAGGAGCCTCTTAATATGGATTATCTGGTGGCGACGATAAATAAAAGCAATCAATCAGAAGTGATGTTTGGGTTGTTTGGCCATCCTTAAAATATTGTTTATTTGCCCTAACACGACCCAAGATTTATAAGATGGGTAGGTAGGTCGAATTTTTTTTTGTATGGAAATAATTTTTGAGGAATAGTAAAAAAAATCAAGTTGGTGTAGATCATGTAGTTATATAAGCAAATAGGCTTTAAAAAGTTTTTGAGAAGGGGCGATTTCAACGAGTAGGTAGGGTAGGGCAAACATGCAATTTTTTAAGGATAGCCTTATAGAAATGTTGCAAGAATGAATGTTGTATTACTGTAGGTATGGGACTGAAGAACCTAAGAATTCTGATGTATTATTGAAGAGAAGGAATCTGGTGTTACGTAGAATGAAAGCTGCTGCTACCAAAGATAATAAGCCAGTCACTCCACAGCAGATTCAGCATGTTAATGATGCGTATGAATATCTTAAAGCATTATTGGATGGAAATTTCGTGGACTTGAGACAGGTTTAGAAATATTCTAGTATTCTTTGTTATGTCCTTATTATTTCATCAATCTCATTTGAGTAACAACCTTACTGGTACTTGAGCAGCAAGCCAGCAACCTATTTATAGATCAAGCCTGAGTGAGAGCTGTTCCGGGTCCTACCTATTGAATATGGTTGACTGTAACTAGACATAGATTTTGGTCTCACCAATGAGTATATTAGTTGATCTTGAACTGTCTTCAAGAAAAAAACTAGAATAGCACTTCAACCTTTAATGGTGTTATGAAATGCCACAAATAAACTACTGTAGAGGAACAATGTATCAATATATTACATGTTCATGGTTACTGTAAAATCTTTAATTTTCGTGGGGGATTAAATTTTCGTGGATTTTGAGGTTCATTTTCAACCACGAGATCAAATCCCAACACGCAATAATTTTGACCCTTGTATTCATTACCTGAAATGCATAGTACAGTAAGTACACAAATTTACGTCCTATCAAAATGTTGTGTTTTACCAGAACCACAAAATTTCTCCCCATCAAAATTAAATGATTGTACAGTATTACATGTTCATGGACATTGTTTATATAGCTCTTAGGAATTGACTCAGAAATTTAATCATCCAATGTGTAATATTCTATTCTAGGTGAGAGAGGATGTGAATGCCCATGTTGGAGGTGTAGCATTAAACTGTAGTCCTGATTGTGTACAAGCTGTTGGTATGGCGGCCAGCTCCAACGAGAGATGGAAGTCATACATGGAAGATGCTCGCTCGTTCCAGGATTATTTCGGAGATGATAAACATAAAAGTTTCTTCGGTCTGTACGATGGGTACCATGGCAGATTTGCTGCTGAAGTGGCCGCAAGTGAGCTGCATAAACTCTTGTTAAGTGAAATGACTAAGTTTGATCCTCGGACAAAAATGGTGATCAGCAGCAATCCGCTCGGGGACCCGGATATCTCACATTATCAGTTTGAGCGGCCGGACACTTGTAAAAGTGAACGAGTCATGTTATACGACGAAAGTGTCGGAATTATTCAGAATATTATAAATCTCTGTGAAGACAAGTACAATGAGCTGGTAAAGAAGATGGATGAGTCATCAAGGGAACAATCAGAAGCTAATGATACGACTGAGGAACCAAACACGGCCAGGAAGAAGAAGAAAACAAAAACGCCTTTCGAGGCAAAAATGGAGAGTGCTTTTTCAAAGGCATACTATTACTTGGATATCCTACTGTCTTATGGCAAAGATGAGAATTCTAAAATCCGCTGGAGTGGATGTTCGGCAACCACTTGTGTTATACAGGTATGGGCATTTATTTCATGCTTATCGGTGGTTTACGACAGAATAACGACGGATTATTCCTTTATAATTTCACTATCAATAATTTCACATTCGCTTATTTCACTCAAATGGACTACTTTTTTAAACAAATTTCCCCACAGCCAAAAATAAAAAAATAAGCATTTTCACTTTTTCTCTTAATCTTTAACAAATAACAGAACATTATATGTACATAAATGTAAAAAATGGACGAAATTGAAGTCATTGCAGAAGAACTAGTTGATGGCAACTCAATCGGCGCGTGCATGGCAGGAAAAAGACATCACTCTAAACATTTGAGGTATATAGTGGAGTATTTCCATAATTTAAGCTATCTGAAGCATGAAATAAATAGAGTATTAGTATTTTATTGTGAGCAGCTGACTTATATTTTCACGAGTGGCTACACCACTCGTGAAAATATTATGTCAGCTGCTCACTCAGTGAATTTCAATTATCAAACCATCATGCAGGGTAAAATACGAATATCTGCTATACATTTTTTTTTTGTATGTTCGATTGGAACCGATAAACAATTTAATTTTTTTTTCATGCTAGCTTAATATACATAAAGTAGGCTCATTTCATGTGCTATGTTAGAATATATAATACTGTCCCTATATTACAGGATGTTGTAGCGGAGGATAAAGCAGAGAACAGTAAGGATGATAGAGACGCGGAGAGTGTAGTCAGCAGTCAAACTGGACAACTTGATCCACCCAAAGTTGTAGGAAATATACATCTGGCTAACTCAGGTATGTATGAAATATACATCTAGCTAATTCAGGTATGTAGGAAATATACATCTAGCTAACTCAGGTATGTAGGAAATATACATCTTGCTAACTCAGGTATGTAGGAAATATACATCTTGCAAACTCAGGTATGTAGGAAATATACATCTATCTAACTCTGGTATGTAGGAAATATACATCTAGCTAACTCAGGTATGTAGGAAATATACATCTTGCTAACTCAGGTATGTAGGAAATATACATCTAGCTAACTCAGGTATGTAGGAAATATACTTCTGGCTAACTCTGGTATGTAGGAAATATACTTCTAGTTAACTCAGGTATGTATGAAATATACATCTAGCTAACTCAGGTATGTAGGAAATATACATCTAGCTAACTCAGGTATGTAGGAAATATACATCTGGCAAACTCAGGTATGTAGGAAATATACATCTAGCTAACTCAGGTATGTATGGAATATACATCTAGCTAACTCAGGTATGTATGAAATATACATCTAGCTAACTCAGGTTTGTAGGAAATATACATCTAGCTAACTCAGGTATGTAGGAAATATACATCTAGCTAACTCAGGTTTGTAGGAAAAATACATCCAGCTAACTCAGGTATGTAGGAAATATACATCTAGGTAACTCAGGTATGTAGGAAATATACATCTTGCTAATTCAGGTATGTAGGAAATATACATTCAGCTAACTCAGGTATGTAGGAAATATACATCTAGCTAACTCAGGTATGTATGAAATATACATCTAGCTAACTCAGGTATGTATGAAATATACATCTAGCTAACTCAGGTATGTAGGAAATATACATCTAGCTAACTCAGGTATGTATGAAATATACATCTAGCTAACTCAGGTATGTATGAAATATACATCTAGCTAACTCAGGTATGTATGAAATATACATCTAGCTAACTCAGGTATGTAGGAAATATACATCTAGCTAACTCAGGTATGTAGGAAATATACATCTAGCTAATTCAGGTATGTAGGAAATATACATCTAGCTAACTCTGGTATGTATGAAATATACATCTAGCTAACTCAGGTATGTAGGAAATATACATCTAGCTAACTCAGGTATGTAGGAAATATACATCTAGCTAACTCTGGTATGTAGGAAATATACATCTAGCTAACTCAGGTATGTAGGAAATATACATCTGGCTAACTCAGGTATGTAGGAAATATACATCTAGCTAACTCAGGTATGTATGGAATATACATCTGGCAAACTCAGGTATGTAGGAAATATACATCTAGCTAACTCAGGTATGTAGGAAATATACATCTGGCTAACTCAGGTATGTAGGAAATATACATCTAGCTAACTCAGGTATGTAGGAAATATACATCTGGCTAACTCAGGTATGTATGAAATATACATCTAGCTAACTCAGGTATGTAGGATATATACATCTAGCTAATTCAGGTATGCTCAGTTTGTAGGAAATATACATCTAGCTATTTCAGGTATGCTCAGTTTGTAGGAAATATACATGTAGCTATTTCAGGTATGCTCAGTTTGTAGGAAATATACATGTAGCTATTTCAGGTATGCTCAGTTTGTAGGAAATATACATCTAGCTAATTCAGGTATGCTCAGTTTGTAGGAAATATACATCTAGCTATTTCAGGTATGCTCAGTTTGTAGGAAATATACATCTAGCTAATTCAGGTATGATCAGTTTTATGTGTTGTATTTACAGTAAAACCTCACAATAAAACCAGCATAAGGATAATATTGCTTCAATCTTGTGAAAATGAAAAGTTTATTAAATAGTTTATTAACATACTCTTGAATGGTCATCTGAATCAGATACCTGGGGTCGACAGGTAGTGTTACCATGGTACTTGGGCTCAATATAGTCCCCTTGATATTGTTGAGAAGTTTGTCAGTGGCTTTCAGAAGAGCAAGTAAGTACTATTGTCAAGAAAACTGGTAAGGTCAACTGTTTTCATTCATGATTGGTGAAAGTTGAAAATCTTTGAAAAATAAAAGAAAGAGTTGCTTCAGGAATGTTTATTTGTACCCTGTTTTAAAGATCAAATTATAGTATAGGGTAATACTGTAAAATCATTAATTTTCATGGGGGATTAAATTTTGTGATTCACCTTCAATCACAAAATCAAATCCCATCAAACAATAATTTTGACCCTTGGATTGATCACCTGAAATGCAAAGTCTACGAAATTCGATTAACATCCCATCAAAATGGTCTTTCTTTACTTCAACCACTAAATTTTGTCCCATCGTAATTAAATGATTTTACAGAACCAGTATGTTGTAGTTGACAGTGCAAAAAGTATATTTCATTTGTACAATTAATGATGAGATATTGGTATATATTTACACAGGTGATGTACATGCTGTGTTAGTACGGGGAAATCGTGCATATACTCTAACCAAGGACCATACACCTAACAACAAGAAGGAGAAATCTCGTGTCTTAAAGGATGGTTAGTTATTGTCAGTCTACCTTCAACATTTGCCATGTCCTTAATCTTTTTATCACTACAAATTCTAGCTTTTTTGGGAAAATCAATCTCTCAACGTTAATTTAAAATTTAAGGCCTTATATGTTATTTGAACTAGATCACAAAACCTAATCTTAACAGTTTATTTAACCTCCCAAAAAGGGGGTTGCCGTAAGGGTTACTAGTACCCCTTTCATATTTTGTAATCTGTTAGTTTATTTTATCAACTTGTTTTTACTATCGAATTCTATGAACATTCGATGCCTACAAAAATACCTACTAAAATAACTGGAGTATACATCGCTGGCTTAGAATAAGAAGGTCGTAAGTACAAAATTGATATTTCCAGAAAACAAGAAAAAACTGTCTGAAATTTACTCTTTACCTATGGTACAACCAGCTTTTACAATTCCATTTTGGTCAACATGACAAGTTCCGATTTTCATGAAAAAAGGCTTATAAGAAGCACCTTATGATGCAGATTTCAAATATGAATCGGTCTTATAAGGTCGTAAGTAGTAGTTACGACCTTCTCTAAGCCAGCAACATTATCTATCTGCAGGTGGAACATTGACAGAAAGCAGTAAGGAATGTCAGGTGAATGGTGTATTGTTAACAACACGAGGTTTAGGTAACCATGGTGATAAATCATTGAAGAAATGTGTTATAGTAGAACCACATACACAACATGCACCCATAGATCAGTATGCACAGTTCCTGGTTCTAGCTACCAGAGGGGTGTGGCAAGTCTTCAGTGAGAAGGAAGCTACGTCATTGTTGATAAAGGTACGCTTGGTTTTGTTGTGATAGGTTTTTCCTCACTTCAGTGTAGTTGTCACAATTACCTCCCTTGATTGCTAATTATGCACAAAATTCGAAATCCGCAGTGTGTCGTTCATTGCGTAGTGAGCATATAAGTCTCGCTTGAAGCATCCATTTTTGGGGATGTGGATGGCTTGTACCATATACGAGGGGTGTACCAGAATTACGTAGACTTTTGTCATAACTTTTTTATTTAGGCATGTATTATCACCAAATTTGCCGTAGAAAAACTTCAAACCCTTTTCAAGAGTATCGGTAAAAATATTTTGTAACAGAATGTTAGAAAGCCCTTTAATCTGTCGCCATAGTAACCAATAGTTGGGTAGGCGGGGCAGCGAATTTTAAAACATTTTTATGCATTATTCAACTACTTATACCTCACTGATATCAAAAATGGCCTGAAATCAAATCCTTGATCTCCTGCTTTGAAGTTGATCTTACTGGTATTTCTGGAAAACAACAAATTGCACCAACCTGCTCATCTTCCAGCTGACATGACCTAAGCAATGTTACAGAAGTCTATTACCTGCCCAATGTGGGAATCAAACTGCTAGTTTTGTTTGTATTTATGAATATGTTGTCTTCTTACATGATATACAGTAAAACTACATTATCTCAAGCAGTGTTAGGGACAGGTCACATGCCCGAGATAAACCATATACTCGAAACAGCTAAAGGGCATGCATTGATCATAGAAGCGAGTACTATTTTAAAACTTGCTCGAGATAGGTCGGGTGCTCGTGATATTGATGCTCGTCATAACAAAGTTTTACTGTATACAAAGTTATAAGTTAACACATTATATTAACATTGAATGGTAACATGTTTTTTGTATTTTATTTTTCTGACAGTTGTTGCCGTGTAACCAGATTCCACCTCCATGTAAAGTGAACTCCACCTTGCGTCCCCTATTTGATGAAATGAACCGACCCATCTCTCAGGATTCCAGGAAGGTTTCATTCTCCAGTAGGGATTCACCATCTTTGAGAAAAAGTTCAGATAATATGAACCCTGAACGACGAAGGAGTGGAACTCTTCAATCAGTGGCTGAAAGCCAGCTTGAGGACACTAGTAGTAAATCAGGTCAAGGGTCAAATGGTGATAGTAGTAAAGGTCAAGGTCATGGTAAAAATATGGACAATTCTGGTGAAACTGAAAAAGGTATTAACAGCAAAGGTGAAAGTTCAGGAAGTGGTAAAGAAATGAATGGAGAGAGTTCAAGGTCAGATGTTAACTCAAGGTCACCTGGTCAGAAATCTAGTGAAGAAGGATCGTCCAATAGGAACCAGTCGACTCCAACAAACCAGATGTCGGGTACTAAACGTTCACGTAGATATGTAGATGCTGACATGCAGACAGAGGTTGGTAGTCAGAACGGTGAGGATGACTCGGGTAACGAGGCTGATATAGACTCATACTTAGAGAACGTATCATTCCCAGGTGGTATCTCTCGTATATCTATGGTAGATGGTCCACCGTCTAGAGAACAGATGCAACGTAACCTAGCACAGATGATGGCACAACATTTAGCACAAGCTGCATTACTGGCTGGAGCCAAAGACAATATATCTGTTATGATCATACTGTTACCAGGGTCTGGTCTGTAGTTGGCGTGTAGAATCTAGGGGCTCATTAGGGGCTTAATAATCTTTTGGGTCATTTTCACAGTTTCTCTTTTTATACCAAAATACCAGTTATTCAAAGAAAAATGACAGGCAGAATTATGGGGGGGGGAGGCAAATTATGACTGTTTTGGAATAGTTAGGAGTCAAATGAAAGTTGAAACCTTTGATGTTGTAGTTATCTTGTTCTGTGATATTAGCATTTATTTTATATGTAACAATAATTTATTGTTTGTTTGTTTGTTTGGTTGTTTGTTAATGAAGTTATAAAATTGAAATATTCGTGTTTTTGATTTACTGAACTAATTATACACCTAGGTAATCTTGTAGCTGATCAATTATGATTTATAACTGACTCGCTCAGAAAAAAATGATCAAATGACTGTTCAAGGTGCATGCACATTTATTTCTATGTAAATGCATGCATTCATCCAATATTTCAGTATGAAGTTCAGAAAATCAGTAGACTGTTTTCCTGATTGTACTAAATGTTCAGATATCTAAACATTTTGTAGAATGATAACGACGTAGCTAGATAAGAAGATATATGTATAACTCTTATGCGGTATTAGGACCTGTGCCACCTTAGTAAACTGGTAAATCAGGTAAAACAACATCAGGATATTGTAAAGGGATTATCTTTTCAATGTGTACCCTTATTTTAATTTACTTGGTGAAAGTGAGCAGGTAATATAAACTTCTGCTCTCCCTAAATGTTGTAATGGTCAGTGATTTCTGTTTATATTGCTAAGGTTCTTAAATATTTGTTTGTGATATATTGGTGCATATTTTGTTTATTTGCCTACGCTTAAAATGCCGCCGTTACAAGTTTGATTTTAAAAACGTCATATCATGGTGTCTTGTACAAAACCTGAAATCAATGTGAAATGTTAAAGATATTTGATATGGTGTCAATATTAACCCTTATATGATGTTGAGGGTTGCCTGCAAGGCTGTAGTAACTGCTTACAATTAAAGAAGGACAAGCTACAGTCTTTAGGTCAACCCTCGATGTGTCACTTTGATTTGTTTGTCATTTAGTATTATAAAAATGAGCATATATGTTTGATTGATAGGGTGTGTTCTATATAACCAGGGTACTTTATAGACAGTATTTGTGAATATAGTTTATAGTTTACATTTTGCTTTTTTACGACTTCAGATGATTATATCGATGACTTAGAACCAGAAGGTCGTAACTACTACTTACGACCTTATAAGACTCATACATATTTGAAATCTGCTTCACGAAATGTTGACCAAAATGAAGTTTTAAAAACGTGTTTTCCCATAGGTAAAGAGTAAATTACAGACAGTTTTCTCTTCTTTCTCAATATATCGATTTTGTAGTTACGACCTTCTGGTTCTAAGCCAGCGATATGGTTATAAGTTCTGCAGGCATGGGTGTGGTCTGCAGAATCTATCACATACGAGGGGTGATCAATATATTCGAGGACTTTTCATCTAGCAATTTCATATTGGCAGCAAGGCTCAAAGCCATTTAACATCATTCGGAGTAAGATGTCTCCGACCGAATGCACTAATAAAATTATTTAATTCATACAAGGAACGCGTTACGTTGGACGTCACGTGACGTCATTCGAAGCGTCACCGTCGGAGCAGCATATGGCTCCTTTCTGGACTGATACCCGGTCCCATGTATGAGACAGGTTTTCTTTTACTACTGAAATAAGTACATGTAGTTAATAGCCATTTCTCGAATGTGTGTTGGAATAAAAAGAGTATCGATGCGTTTTTGGAAACAAAACTCGGAAAAGGGTTGTTGGCTTTACAAAATTAGATTATTCCAATAAAGACTGAAGCACGACCTTTCAGGTTTAGGAGGCAATATCGAAATAACCGTTTTGATTTGGATTCAACGACTTAATGTTTTGTAAACCTATACTAGTCTTCGTTTTCGCCAGTTACATTTGATTGAGATCTGCGCTTCTTATTTCGCAGAATTAAACGGAAAGTGCCCCTAACGCGGTGTTATTTTTGCTGTTTAACCTTATTTTATCGACTTAACCGTTTGACAGAAACCCTTCAATCACATAAACAACGGAATCATATAAAAATGAGTAATTGGGAGCGCACAGAATCCATGCACAACTAAGTCAAGTCATTTTGAAAATATCGCGAGGGTTTTACAAGTTTTGCGTTAATTATCATTGCATGTCGTTTCTCAGAAATAACGTTACACCCGAGATGCTCGACGGTGCGTGCTTCACCATGGTTACAAAAAGTGACGTCATCAAGTAAATAGTGACGTAATCATGAAGAAAATTATGCAAATCGCGAGATAATTGATTGATCTACATTAGCCTGTAATTGCATTACTCTAGTTCCAATATTTCAAAATTAAGAAGGAAAGTCCTCGAATATATTGATCACCCCTCGTACATCCCACAGTATTATGTTGTGAACGGTAACAATAATGTGTTGTTATCATTTGTGCATGTGTGCCTTGCGTATTTGTTTGCTTGAACCCAATATTTTTCATCTAAGTTTTATACATTTGTTAGCAAACCTGTTTGGTCATTGCTTTAAAATTTATTATTCTGTGTTATTTTACTGTTATGTTCATAACTTGATGTTTATAAACTAGATTTTATAGTGCTTTGTAATATTCAGTATTATTATATTATGAACTTACCCTTGTTATTTTACATTCCAAAAATGCATTTTGAAATAGTGTACTGGTTTTATCTATGTATCTTTATTGATTTATGTGTGTTTATGCAGGTAACGAGTCAGTCTGCTTCCTGTTACAACAGGAGCATAGTTTCTTAATGTCCGTTCAAACAGACAGTTTTTAGGGTTCAAAATGCAGACAGTTTTTATGGTTCAAAATGCAGACAGTTTTTAGGGTTCAAAATGAAGTACTGTTTTTCACCTTAGTTTGTTTTACATGTACTTCTTGTACAAATATATGTATAAAGAGAACTTTATTTTTACATTTCATTGTGATAATTTGCTTTGGTTTCATTGTGATATTTTATATTTAGTTGGTGTTGAAATTGTATACATGTATTTGTGTCACGACTATTTACTATTATTAAAAACTGATATTTATATACTAGTTCTGTTATAAATGCTCTAGAACTACCCTACAAAATGTTGTTTACCTTTTCATTATCCTGAAGAAGCCGTAACAGAGAAATGTTCATGATGCATTCATGATATAATTGAATCATGTATTATAATGACTTGACAGTTTGAAGTCATACAGAAAGGTGATAGCAACTTGCCACTGGTGGCCTCTGAAGAGACATACATAGAAGGACAATTCATATCCCAAGAAAGGATAATTCTAGTAAGCCTATATAGTCTGCCCCTTACAACAAATACTTAGTGTTTGGTGTTTTATCATTCTATAACATGTTGGTTTAGAATGAGAAGGTCTAAGTGCAGCTTCTACATTTAAAAACAAAAACAAGAAAAAATTGTCTGAAAGTTATTTTTACTTATAGTAAATCCAACTCTTTGGTCTTCAGTTTGTTCAACATGACAAGTTCCGATTTTTATGAAAATAGACTCATAAGAAGCACCTTGTAATGCAGATTTCTAATATGTATGAGTCTTATAAGGTCGTTATGATCTTCTCATTCTAAGACAGCGAACAACCCCTACCTTCATCTTGTCATGCTGAAAACAATACTGTTGCTATGACAACTCATAGTTATATCGTTTTTTTACACATTCAGTGAAAAACATTATTTACTACATGGGTACGAAGAGATACCACCGATATAGGATAGATCGTCAATTACTTTTTAGGTCTCTATATCGTTTTCAACCGGAGGGCACAAGGTTTGCCGTCCGTAAGTCAAGAAAATATGGATCCTGCCATAACGCAAACAGTTTTCAAGCTAGGATTATGAAACTTGCTATGTGGATAGGGATAAATGAGGATATTATGCACGTCTAATTATTTTTTAATAAGGACAAAAACGTGGTTACCATGGCAACAGAAACATTGTCACCCTGGACACCATGGTAGGAGATTTCTGTATTGCATGCAATTCCTAATTACTTGTTATTGAAAGGTCTTACATGCCATTTTCTCTGAATAATGGGTTAGGATGTGTATGAGTCATGGTGTGGATACATGTACCTTCTATTGTAATGTGGTCCTGAAATCATTACCAACAGAAATGTGTATGTATACAATAATGGTTTCCTGTGTGTCTATTGCAAGTGAGTATTTTGTTACGTGGACATGTCCAAACATCATACATGTACAGTTTTTTGTCTGCCAAGGCAAATGCATTGCCACACATTGGTACAGCACTGGCATATTGACACATGAGAGGAGGCCTCTATCAGAAATTATTATACAGAAAAAATCATATACATGTAATACTAAATAAGAGGGAGGTCAAACTACATGTACTATATTATCATGTATATACAAAATACACTCTTACTGTATATTGTGTGACATTACAAATGGAGTATTTACTACTAAACACCTTGTATAAATTTACTTTGTACCATTTAATACATTTACAAACATCAATACATGCAGTTTTTTTCTATTTATTGTAATGTTACAAGCACATTTACAAAAATGTAGTTGAAACTCGTGCACACATTCATTGGTCATGGTGGAAACATTATACTACAATATATCGAATGTGGTGAAATGATCTATAGTTGATCCTGGCGTGACAATCTTTAGTTGATCCTGACAATCTATAGTTAATCCTGGCGTGACAATCTATAGTTGATCCTGACATTTAGTTCTTTTCGTGTATAGATCAATGCAGTTACCAAGCTTGAAACATACAAGTTAGATTTCTATATTTATTTCACAAACCTAAAGACATTCAACATAGCATGTCCTTGTAGAATGAAACAATATCTTTATTTGTCTGATCCACCATTTTCAGTATAATACCACACTGTCACGTTTGCATTATGTGGGCAATTAAAGTTGACATTTAATTTTTTTCGCAATGGTTTCAATGGAGGCCGGACGCCATTGCTGTTTATTTTACCATGTGCTTGATCTATGTCAGTAAACGCTTCATTTCGGATACCACGGTCCCTATGCGCATGCTCAACTTTAACGTCATTGGCAGGATTTAACGTGTCCGGTTCTGAACCAGTACGAGCGTTCACTAAAATGGATTTATCTTTATGGTCTACATCAGTGTTGTTATTTGTTGGCACCACTTCCAATCTTGTCTCGAATGTTTCCGCATCCGAATACTCCTCTTCCGTGTCTATGCGACCTTCTCGGAACGTGGATTCAGAATGAACATTGTCGAAATATTTCCACATTGGTACTGATCTCATTGATGGTTGACGTCCCATTAGTCTCATTCTGCCTATACGTCGGAGGCATTGCTGCTCTTCTTTATGTTTCTCTGGAATAACAACAGAATACTAGTACACATGTCATCGGCTACTGTTTTAATGGTCTCCACATGTAGGCCTAAGGGGGAGGGGAAGAAAAAGGTGCAACCAGACCAGGACTCGACCCTGGTACCCTCTACTTACACACTTTTCTCCCCTGTAGGTAAATAATAATACTCAGACCTTGACATCGCTGGAAAAAGATAGAGCCACTACGCCTCTCCGATGATAACACCGAATGGTATTGAGACACAGTCTGGAATCAGGCATATGTCCACAGGTGTGCAGAGCAAACAATAAAACAGGATTCACTAATGTGTGAATACATGTCTTTTTGGTAACGCATGACGAGCATACATCTGTAGTTCAATGTTGTGGTGATGTTTGTGATATGCTGGAGTAGGTACATTTATTTATAACGAGTATGTCTTACTACAAAATCAATAATATGGGAAAACTAGAAAAGACTGTCTAAAATTTACTCTTTACTTAATAAGGTAAAACTAACTTTTACAACTTTTAGGTTAACATGAAAAGTTCCGATTTTCAAGCAAATAGGTTCATAAGAAGCGCTTTATGGTGCAGCTTTAAAATAATGTTTTATGTATCAGTCTTATAAGGACGTAAGAAGTAGTAATTACGACCTTTTCATTCTAAGCCAGGGATATATCCGCACATGTGCAGAGGAAACAATTAAACAGAATTTACTAATGTGTGAATACATGCCTGACGAGCATGCGTCTGTAGTGTAATGTTGTATGGATGTTTGTGATTTGCTGGAGTAGGCACATTCATTAATTAAGTACCAATTGGTTCGATATAAATATGTAGTTATATACTTACGGACTCGACGTCTGTTGATACAGAGTTGTATGATTATATGGATGAACACTGCCAGGATCAACACCGCCATTAACATACCTATCAGGGCGGCTGCCATGTTGAGTGGGCTGTAAGAGAAACAATCAGGCATTACATAATTTCACTGTCTCACTTTGACGAATACATATTTCAAATCAAAGTTAAGACACATCATGGGGGCCAAAATATCAAATATCATTCTTTACTTTGCATAGTTATTTTTTGTTCACTGTTCATTGTTGAAGACCTTTGAATATAATTATTATTAATAATAATAATAATAATAATAATAATAATAATAATAATGAAGACTTTTTTAACGAGGAAAATTATTTGACAATAAACTAAATCAATCTTCCTTCAAGGTCTTCAACAATTATTATTATTGTTATTATTATTATTGTTATTATTATTATTGTTATTATTATTATTGTTATTATTATCATCATCATCATCATCATCATCATCACCACCACCACCACCACCACCACCACCACCACCACCACCACCACCACCACCACCACCACCACCACCACCACCACCACCACCACCACCACCACCACCACCACCACCACCACCACCACCACCACCACCACCACCACCACCACCACCACCACCACCACCACCACCACCACCACCACCACCACCACCACCACCACCACCACCACCACCACCACCACCACCACCACCACCACCACCACCACCACCATCATCACCATCATCATCATCATCATCATCATCATCATCATCATCATCATCATCATCTTCATCATCATCATCATCATCATCATCATTATTATTGTCATTACAGAACTTGCATAGAACCACTACATTACACACAAGACGACCACGCATGTAGAGCATAACTTACATAATTATAGATGCGCCGGAAAATGAGAAGTTGAGAGCATTTGTAAACAGTTATAAAAAAGTACAATAGGACCACGAGTTGTCGTTGGTTAACGGTATACAGTCCCCAGATGATTGTATTTCATATTCCCGGTTTGTGTGTGACATTTTGACGATTGGTGTGGATAAGTTGACAGTTGTCTGTCTTACATGAAAGACCTACACGTACATATGAGCTATTCTCCAGGAAAACCGGGCTTAATGACATTGCAATGTAATTATGCAATAAGACTTAGAAAATGTCTAAAATGAGAAAAAAGCGTGTATTTTGTTTTCATATTTAAGTTATTGAATAGAATAGTACTTTCCATTAGCTCCAAGTTTTCTTTAAAATTGTGTTAAAATGAAGTCTGTTGTTGCTATGGTGGTGGATTTCTAAAAAGAACTCATATCAAGGAAAACAAGGGTTAAGTGGCTAAAACCACTTGCTATTTTTCTCTGGAAGTAAATACTCACAAACTGGACATGTTTTATTGAAATAAGAATATGATTATAAAATTTGCGACAATTTTAAAAGTTTACGTAAAAAATGTATCAGATACTGGATCATTGAAATGCCACGTTACGTTGCGTCAAAAACGTAGATAATGACGTTCGCGACGTCACTCATAAAGAAGCCGGTAGTGGTGGTTTTAAAAAGTCTTTAACTTTGTAAGTTTATGGAATAATTTGTTCAAATTTTCAGAAAATGTTCACAAGAGTCTCTTCTTTCTAAGCATATAATTATCAACATTTTCACAATTTTGTCAATAAGCCCGGTTTTCCTGGAGAACGGCTCATATGTAAATAAAAACTTTGAAAAAAAAACGGTTATCTGTAAAACTAGTACAATGTATATTGATTAACAACATAACTTACATGTCCCAGAACCTACAGCAGTACTGTGCATTGGTAACACCACAGCAATAGGAATGACTTTCCGGTACAAATGGTAGAGGACATGTGAATATACCTAAATATGTACCATTCGTATCAGCCTCGTAGTTCTTACACACGGAAATATCTGAAATGAAAACATTGTTACCCGTTTACCATACAATAAAACAATTATAAATAGGATGCGCGATGGGTAGCCAGGGAAATGATCATGGTCACCTTCCAGCTGCGCTCGCAATGTCGTGGGAAATGTAGGGGATTTTGTCTCTGAACCATTACCCCAGGGACCGGGGAAATTTTGAATATTTTAACATCAAGTGTCTCCCGCAGGGCGGGAGATCGAATGGCGAGGTTTTGCCAACCCAAAAGTAAAAGTCCCGAGAATGCAACGGACTGATGCACAACCGGGACCTTTATTTACACTACATGGGTGTGTTAACCAAGAAGCACATTAACGTAAAAAGGGCATGTACCTGGCGACAGTATAAATTATGATGACAATAAAAAAAAAAAAATCGCAACAATGTAACTATTTTAATACTCACAGCCTGATGGTGTTTTCTTGTATATTTTGAAATCCTCGGTTTGAAACCATTTGAACATATAGTTGTACAGACTGGGATATAAGTTCTTCTTGTTATTATTGTATGCACGACTATAACGTGCATATCCTTTCCCACCAGAATACGAAAAGTATCTGTAAAGAGAATACTAAATTAATAGAGCCAATTATGAGTATAAAATTGGATAGATCATCATACTTAATACTTTAAGGAACTTCAAGATCAATTAATTATTATTTTCATGAAAATCGGAACTTGTCATGTTTACCAAACTGAAGTACAAAAACAAAACAAAAATCCATAAGAAAAGAGTACTTTTCAGACAGTTTTGTTTTCTCAAAAGATTGATTTTGTACTTACGACCTTCTCATTTTGAACTAGTGAATTATGCACGTTTGTAATTAATGGTATCCTACTCACGTGCTACTATAGTAACTTCCATATCTTACTGCACGATAACTGATCCGGTTAGATCCTTTACTTTCAACTTCACCTGCATGATATAATATTAGAATTATAAAATAAAACCATTTATAAATGTAATCATTTGGAAACAGCTGCAGCTGCACAAACAGTGCCAAAGTAGGCATTGTGCGTTACTTCCAGTCAAACTAAACAATCTACTATAATTAGTGACGATTAACCGTGATCATGTATATTTATCATTACTGTGTGGATTATTTATTTGTCAATGGTGCATACTTATTGTGTAATAGTAGCCTTACATAAATATATGATACCAATATATATGCATGCAACATACTTGAATTTGTAAAATAAACACACTATACGAGTATGCATGCAAATCATGACGAAAATGACATAATTACTGTTATGCATTACTTATATTGAATGTTAATAATGGAATGTAAATACTGTCAATGATTGCTGCTTCATAAGATCTTTAAAATGTTATTTACAATTATATTGATGCTGGTTTTGATATGTTTAAATTTCTGTTTGTAAGTATCTATTTTTACCTAGGCCATATTTTTTTCTATGTAAATGGCTAAAGGTGTATTTATATGCCGATTTGCTATAAATAAATGGTAAAGTGGTTAATTAATACAATCTCATTTATGTAAATGAAAACCCTAAATTTTCTAATAATAAAAAAACATACATACCTAAAACAGCGAATAAAATAAAACAGAAAATCCTTATAAAACATGCCATTTTTACAAATATTTTTTATATCCAATTTAATCATGGACGATTGTCGCTCGCGTTATCAAGTCCAAGCAGCGGAAGCACATCGATAAATATTTTACGATTTTGATCTTCTTAAAACTATTGACATTCTCAAATACCCTTCCTTAATACACTTAAAATGCAAATCCTAACAGCACAGTTATTATTGTAATTGTCCAATATTAAGTCTTAAAAAGTATTTTACGTTACTTAATATAGAAATATATAAAATGACGTATAGGACGGTTCAAATATGTTATATATTATGTTATTATGTTATGTGTTGTTTGTTAACACCAGTTTTCAGCTTAGTGATAGTCTGTGGATTAAGTAGACAGTGTCAAACAAAATCACGGATTAATTGCAAACTTGTAATGATCGTTACCTGTCACGGAGATTACATCTAACTTTGTTTATCACTGTTTGTGGAAACCCATAGCAAACAAACTACAGTCTTAATTTTATCGCATACTATTTCATATTATAAAATATAAACATAATTCTGTTCAGTATTATTGACGATAGAGTGACTACTGTCGTATGAGGTTGGATCTGTCTGTTCTCAAGGTCAATGTCAATGTCAATGTGTTAATATTCAATAATTAATGACAACAGCACGTGTATGTGTGGGTATATAACGACGTGTTTAAATCATTTGAAATAATTTATGGGTTCGAATCCCGGACTGACCAACTAAAATTTACTACTAGTTTTTCGGATGAGACTTTATCGAGGCATTCCCTATAACAAGCATATTTTTCTCTACTATCACATTTAATGAGCTAAATGTACAAAGCACTATCAATTATCATAATTTGTCAGGAGAAATTGTGCGCAAATACGTCTCTATATTGTCAAAAATATGGTCAAATCACCAATAATAATTTATCGCTTCCAGCGATTTATTATTTTGTGGTCAAAGGGAAACAACTCGTGACTATTTTGGCTCGTTACGGAAATATATTTTCAATTTTTCTCGGTAATTGATGGGAGCTTCTTGTTGAAGATTTGAGGAGTTTAAGTAATAATGATTCTCGTTTAATATATAATATTCCTGAATCGATTTGAACGATCAAAGTTATAGGGAACGGCTCTTTAAACCGAGGTCCCATGTATGGGTGCTATACGTTACACCTGTCGTGTAAAATAATTCTGTGGAACGAGTACACCTACTGTATCTGTACTATTCCCTAAACATAAATTATTTATGAACTATAAATGTATATAATTATTCTGCTATTGTTGGTGGTACTCAATGACGTCAACCCTACGTTATTGATTCTAGAATGGTAGTCAAACCTTACTTCTATCAAAAGCGTTTAAATGTCATCAACACACCAGTGAGCAGTGTTTTGACATTGTATGATTGACATTACTGGATAGTATTACTTGAAACGATGCAACAGAATGGGTAAAGCAGTTGTGCCATTGTTACCAGAGTTATTGTCCTTCTTTATGATCTACTAGTTTTCTTATTACACATAGATCTATGGTGTCAAAATGTAACCGTTACTCTCATTCTTTTTTCATTGTGTTCCAACTATCTGTTATAATAAGTGAGGAATTTCTCATCGTCGACGTGAAAGTCGGAATAGTTTCTGCCGATGGCTCAAATTCATCACGATTCCTTCCGATTTCTTGGCTTCCCTAAAGCTTCACCAAGACCCTATTCCCGATACCAACCGATGCTTCCCGATGCTCAATCATTTCCATCGGGAGTAAGCCCTACATTGCCGATGCCAAAAGTGCTCAGTTTGACAAATATCATCTCGTATTGATCAGTCTATGTAATAAACGAAAACAAAACATATATTCCAGTAAGTCATTTATTTCACCCACTTTAGTAAAAACGTTCACATGTAAATAATTTAGCAAGATACAAAATATGAACCCTTCAACACAAAATAATAGTCATACTGAATACGCACACATAGAGTCATGGAAAACGCACATAGGACGTCATGGAACACGCACACATGGATTCATGGAAAACGCACACATGCCGTCATGGAACGCACACAGACGCTATAATTTTATGCAGGAGGATCCAGAAGTATTCAAATGTCTCAAATGATATGTGACCGTCAAATGTCTCATATGATATGTGTTCGTCAAATGTCTCATATGATATGTGTCCGTCAAATGTTTCATACGATATGTGTTCGTCAAATATCTCATATAATATGTGTCCGTCAAATGTCTCATATGATTTGTGTTCGTCAAATGTCTCATATGATATGTGTCCGTCAAATATCTCATATAATATGTGTCCGTCAAATATCTCATATAATATGTGTCCGTCAAATGTCTCATATGATATGTGTCCGTCAAATATCTCATATGTTATGTGTCCATCAAATGTCTCATATGATATGTGTCCGTCAAAATATGTACTAGTAAACAGTCACATACTATAACTGACTACAATAGTAGTGATCCACATTAACAACAAAGAGATCAGGGGCCTTATTCACCAACATTATAAGTCTAAAATTCAGACTTAGACTTTATTTTGCCAAAAGTTCTATTCACTCTCATGTTGTTATAAATGTACCGGTTTTAATATAAATAGGTATACATGTTCAGTGGGTAACACACAATAATCAGAAACAATGTCATATGGTTAAATCTTATTGTTAAGAAATGGCAGTGATAATGAATATTATCAATTTTCAGTCTAAGTCTGATTTTTAGACTTATAACGTTGGTGAATAAGGCCCCAGTTCCTGTACGTCAGTGCGTCAATAAACATCTGTTCATTCAGCTTCATCCTCGTCATGTGGCGCCTTGTAGAAGTGTTGGGCAGCAAAATTGAAAGCCAACGACAATAACTTGACTACAATCCACCAGACAAATAGTTGAACACCCATACTGGTTTTCCTGTATATCCAACAGTTACCGGACACTCCACACATATCATGCCATACATGGCAAGCTCCGTCCATGATTGTACCCAACATGAGAGGTCCAGGTGTTGTCCCTACAATATATACATTATTGTCTTGAGAGGGCAGGAGCAACACAGTAAAAGTCGAACTAAGTATGGGAAGAATGCAGAAGGGGCAGAATCCTAACAACACATATTGAAAAGTGGCATTTGTTTTATGCCATATAACAAGACAAGCGTGTAGCATGTATACAAGAATTTAAAGGCCTGGATTTTGGCACTGAGCCAATTAAATTTGGTCATTACTTTCTCAGCATGTGGATCCAAATTTTAAAGATATCTGACCATATTGTACCCTATTACATAATATTATGTAACATTGCAGCATTTCAATTAGTTTACAAGGGGTCCAGTTATAGATAATAAGACAAACAGAGTGTTACACTGACCAGTTACAGTGTTTTATGACCCAAGATAATCACTGATAGCGATCTCATGCTGGCACAATGCTGGCACCATGCTGTTCCCTCTATAAAGTTCTGGACCAGAAGCAAAGAAGGAAAAAATGTACCCCTTTAAGCATGAATTACCATATTTGTGCCAAAGACACGCTGCCTACAGAAACGTAGAAATGGTGGTACTTTTCAGTGCAAAACATGGCGGACAGCATTGGCGTCTGGTTGATATCCGTAAACATGTTGCTCAATTCAGAATAACAATATAATAGTAAACTAGTACAAACTTATCAGTGCATACGTGTACGACAAAATGATACAAGTCATGTCTAACTGAAACACTAATGACACAAAAAGTGTTGCCGTACGTGCCGCATGAAAAGATGCTACAAATACAAGTCACGTCTGCTTGAAACACTTGAGGTCCATATTACTGCTAGATATGTGTCATGAAGGGTTTATAAATGCTTATTTTTGTGGACTACATTGTATTCATTAACTTACCAAGTAGCCGCAGGAATAACCATTGTAAACCAATCGCTAACGATCTTTGATGAGGCTGGACACATCTGCAACAAAAATTATCTTAGTTTCATATCATTGTCGGCGAAGTATAGATTATAAAAGAAAGGGAACTGAACTTATGCACCAGTCAGTTGTATCCACGACCCCACCAAGGGGATGTACGGGGATTTTTCCTTTTGGGTTAGACATATTTTCAGACAGCGGTTGGTTGACATTGTAATTTATTATGTTGTACGAGGGCCTCGTATATGATGAGTTAAGTAAGAGCTTGTTATCAACTTGCAAATGTATGTTGAACATAATTATTAAGTTAGAATACTTACCGCATTGTCGCTGTCTGTGTAGGAGAACATGTCATGAACGTCAACAACAGTCCCACAAACAACAACGGTGCTACCACATACATAAGCTTACAATCAGAAAGACATATACCCTGATAGGCCCCTGTAAATATAATCATACACAGTCAATTATAGACCATATAAAGCCACTATAGCATAATGCATGGTAGAGACGGCATCCGATCCAGTCAAATATGTACTATATTGAATGGATGAAAAATTGGGGAAGTAAACATGTAGTTTTATGATATAATTTCTTAGGTCTGTGGTTAATGATCATGAATTTACTCCTTGGTCGAGTCAACTCATTGAAACAACACGTCGTGGACACATGTGACATCGTCTCTCATATATCCTCGTCAGCAATGGATATCACCAGTAACGGGGAGTGCTTTATATAAGTACAAAAATGTATTCAAATTTTAAAACTTGTTACACGTTTGAACGATGCACACTAAAAATACTAGTAATCAAGTAACCATGGAACAATATCGTTGATTACCCATTTGGTACTATATGCAAAAACATAAAAGAAGATAATTATGGTTGCAAGATGCTCGTTGGCGTTTTAGGAATCGTATAAAAACACTGTGAGAAGTGGTTAATAACCTAAGTTCGTTGTTGGTGTTTGGTTTTCTTAATTTTGATTAAGATGATGTATAAAATTATGTCAATTCCGCGACTTGAAATGAAATTGGGTGTATGCCTATACCTTTTTGGTAAATTATTTTATATTTTCGCAACTCACCCAGCGGTGGACCCGTGACGTTTGGAGATATACCATCGGTAGTCATAGAATCCTTATAAGAAAATGATGTTGTTGATGCTGCTGATGTTGTCGTCATATGGAATGTTTCATGAATGCTGTTGTTCATTTTGTAGAATATACTGTCTGCCACACACGAACAATTTGTATACATCTGTAATTAATGAATGTACTAGAGTTACGTACTAATTCATAATATCAAATTTCGACAGTTACGTTTACCCAAAATATGGCCCATAAAAGTTCATACGTCAGCCGTACAGCTGGTGTGAATAAGGATTTAAATCACGTACAAGTACAACGTATATTTTGTATAAAGCTCTTGCATTAACCACGATCTTATTGTTTACACCAACAGTGGTATGTGTGCCACGTGGTGACAGTCAAATACGTTATAATTATGATGCAACCTTTATAAAATTTAAGTTGTTGTTACACCCAAGACGATCGCACTTACACTATAGGTTCGATTACAATTACACAAGCTAATCAATGGCTTTGGTTATTGCTGAATGTCTCGAAGGCCATTTGCTCTTAATAGGTAGTAGTATAAGTAGTAAGACTGTAGCTTAAAGAGGCGTTCCCTATAACTTTGATCGTTTAAATCAATTCAGGAATATTATACATTTAATGAGATTCATTATTGCTTAAACTCCTCAAATTTTCAACAAAAACCTCCCTCCAATTACCGAGAAAAGAATGAAAATATATGTCCGTAACGAGCCAAAATAGTCACGACTTGTTTCCCTTTGACCACATAATAATAAATCGCTGGAAGCGATTACTTATTATTTGTAATTTAAATATATTTTTAACATTATAGAAATATATTTGCGCACACTTTCTTCTGACAATTATGATAATTGAAGGTGATTTGTACATTTAACTCATTTAATGTGATAGTATAGGAAAATATGCGAGTTATCGGGAATGTCTCTTTGAGTTTAACTGGACGAAAACGGATGGTCTAAAAAGCTTAGTAAATTGTTTTGGTGTATTTGCTACATCTGCGTCGACAAGTGAAAGCTACTACCTTGAAAGGTCTCATTGGCCCCGCCATGAACACAAATTCTTCATTACATCCCGCATGACACGGTGTGAAATATATAGTATTGTCCATTCCACACACTGGATCATACGTCATAGCTGAGCATGCGCACTCCGTGTTACACGAGTTGTCTAGATTGACTGGTCCGTCATACATTCTGAAACACAGAAACAACACGTGAATTTGACGTTCAGTTCAGAAGAAATGTCGAGGCAGAAATAAAAGAGAGTGGAAATACCTGGAATGCTATGGAATATACTGCAGGAAACAGAGTCAGATGGAGGGAATTCGTCAATGGCATATGCTCCGTTGCGGAGCAAAGGGCCTAAGTAAGTAAATAAGTAGACGTTCAGTCTAACCAGAGTTTGAAATTTATTAAACACCAATATCGTTATCATACTAGTAACTGACAAAGTTGTTCCACATGCTGTTGGGGACTATGTACGTTAACCAAGCTCGCACAAGAACATACCCTGTCAAACACGGCCGATAGTCTAGCAGTACAAATATCAGCTGATCTAGTCGATTCATCTCTCTCAAATACAAGGTATATTCGTGATATGGTACACATAGATGCCAAGCATAGCCTTTATTTGTTTTATTTTTACTATATTATGGCAGACCTCCACTCGGATTTGAACCCGGGTCGCCAGATCAGACGGCAAGCGCACTAACAACTGAGCTACGGAGGTACATGTACACATGTATAAAATGTACATGTATAAATAAAAGTAACAATGCTTTGATTCACTGAATCAGATGTTTGTTAATCTTAATGTCGATATGTGCTTTCAGTTAGGCTGACGACCATTATTGTTTGTCTTTTTCCATACACTAAGATGAAAACCAGTGTATGTATATGCACGGGAACCTGTTATTTTTTATATAAATGACCACAAAACACTACCCAAGACCCCGTCACTGACATGCACCCGTAGAGAAAATAGCAGTTATTTTCTCTAAGGATGCATGTTAGTGACGGGGTCTTGGGTAGCGTTTTGTGGTCATTTAGATAAAAATAACAGGTTCCTGTGGCATATGCTTTGTTCTTGCACTCGCATTTAAATTCAGTTATACAAAGTCATGTACATTTGCAAATGGAATCAAAACATTTGAGATTAATGCGTACTTACTTTCCGGTCGTGTACTCAGTGTTCACTCCAGCAATACTCTGTGTGGGACATTGGATCCAGAATACACAACTGATAAACAAAGCCAGGAATGCTGCTGCCATGTTAAGTCGTATTATACCTCGACATTTTAACTTCTTACGTTTCACAATGTAGCCACCTAACAGCATACCTCCACCGGCCCCGGGTACTGTGATGATACCTGTATGATACAGTAACACACAGAACTTCTTTATTATATGATGTTATAGTGCGACCTACAATTCGCAGGCTTAGAATGAGAAGGTCCTAACTACAAAATCAATATTTTGAGAAAACAAGAACAACTGTGTGACAATCACTCTTTACTTATGGTAAAACAAGCTTTTTCAACTTCAGTTTGGTCAACATGACAAGTTCTGATTTTCATGAAAGAAGCACCTTATAATGTAGATTTCAAATAGGCATTATTCTTATTAGGTCGTAAGTGGAACTTAAGACCTTTTCATTGTAAGCCAGCGAATTGTGCCTAAACACGCCTAAGAACACATTTAAACCTGAGATATCCTTTAACAAAATTGACCGATTTTGACGCGAGTTTTCACCGAAAAAAACTATGAACTACAAATCAACCCTCTAGGAATACATGTCATGCATGTACCTATGCTTTCCAGTTATCTGATTTGAATGGGTGATTATACTTGGGATTTGAGTTTGAGTGTATAAACACATCTCTTTGGCCTTACTATATACAGGGTGTCCAAAACTAATACTAGTATACAGTTTCTGTGTCGATTTATCATTATGCAATCACAAAGAAAACTTGCACATACATCGAAGAAAGATGTGAGGTTTTTTTCTGGTACCAAGTTTAAGATTTTTGTTTTACCTTTGATATTTTTAGAAGGGGAACACTAAAGTCTTGTCTGAAATTATCTTATTAATTGCATGTGAAGTCATTTGGACGTATTTACGTTGTTTTCACGATGCCTTAGGTATTAGATATTAGCGGTGCATGCTAAACAACAATTAAATTTTCAGGATATAACAACACCCAATTCACACAACGCCTAATTTGAAATATATGGTGCGTGTTCAACTTTCCTGCACCATGTATCATTCCATACAATAGATTGCCTGTGGAGTTATGGAATAAAATAACTTAACAAAGGCCAGTAACGGATTTATTTTCTTTCTTTCTATGGGGCTATCTGTATCACCTGTGTAAAGCAAACGGACACACCAATGTTCCTTAGGAACATCTAGACCTAGAAATCATTTACAAACATGAGTTTAGACACCCTTACAAATCTAGGCAAAGGTTTGAACATAAACACCAGTACCAGAAGGGATATATTCCTGAAAACGTCGTAAATTACAACAAAATGACGTCACAGACAAAATAAGGTAATTTTTTGAAATTTGTAATTTCTCTAAAAATATTTGACGTACAGGTTTTCATATAACTGTGGTGGATCTAGTTATTTTAGAAGTACTAAAAGGGGAAGATATCCTGATAAGAGGCTAACAAATTCCCCAGAAGACAAAAGGTAGGAATTTACATCCCTTAACAGACAAAACAGACTACATGTATTAACAAAACATATTAAATATATGAAAATGGATAAACGTACTTACCCATTATAAAACTAGCAAATGCAACAGGGAGATTAAAGCTTTCTTGTAGAAATTTGGCGCCAAATGTTGATATACCGCTAATGATCATACCTTCTGCGCATGCGCTCAGACACAGGAACAAGAATGTTGGGTTTCGTAGCTACAAGAGAACAATAATTATGTTATCGAATTCTTGTTATACTAATGTATATAATAAGTAGCGCAAGTATTATAATACAAAATAATTATATCATATATTTGATTATGTAGATGAGGTGTAATTAATCGTAAATGACAAAATAAATCAGTATTTGACAAATCAAAACTTAAAGAGGCATTCACTATAACTAGAATATTTTTCCTATTATTACTGTACCAGTAAATGAGCTAAACGCACAAAACACTATCAATTATCGTAATTCGTCAGAAGAAAGTGTGTGCAAATATGTCTCTATGATGTCAAAAATACTATTTAAAACACCAATAATAATTTATCGCTTCCAGCGATTTATTAATATGTGGTCAAAGGGAAAAAACTCGTGACTTTTTTGGCTCGTAACGAAATATGTTTTCATTCTTTTCTCGGTAATTAGTGGGTGCTTTTTGTTGAAATTTTGTGGAGTTTAAGCAATAATGATTCTCATTTAATGTATAATACTCCTGAATCGATTATAGGGAATGCCTCTTTAACAGATACTGATGGCAGCATTCTGGAGGTTCCCTGTGTTTTACATATCGAATATAGTTTGTGTAACTTATGAGAATGTCTGACAATAATAATTCTCTGCTCAGTAGGACCATACGATGTAATCTTTACAACATGTTCTTACTAAATTCAGAATGGCTCGTGGGAAGTGACTCCAGTGTTTGCCAAAGTCAGACTTAGATTTGTCATTTGCATCTGTTTTTAAAGCTTCTGTTTTTCTCCGTAGTTGTAACGCCCTGCTTCCTACAAATAAAATACCACTGTTTATCATCCATCGCTACACACATTGACTAATACATACTCTCATGTCAATGTTAAATGCTCTTTTATTTAGATGGTCTGTATTTATGTAAAAGATTCGAGAAAATCAGACAGGGAAGGCAGCACCCAATTTAACCAGCCGAGCACAGAAAACATATAACAAACTAGATCTATCACATGTCACATGTACACTGCACAATGCCCACACATACGCAAACGAGAAATTGAAATGCATAAGTTACAGACAGCCATCAAAAAGCTGAATGACCTAAGTTGTATAAAGGTATGCCAAGCCTGCGTCTCTTCAGCGTAATACTTTAAGGTTATGCATGGAAAATGTACCAGTCAGTTGCATCCACGGCCCCCGGCCTCCACGATCCTGTCGGGGACAGCAGATAGTAAAATATCCGGTTTTTCCCCCTGGCAAACGATATTGTCCCCGGGGTATTGGTTCGGAGAAAAAAAAGTTTTCTAACATTTCCCCAGCAGTGTGGGGTAAGCTGGAAGGTAAATCGCGACCCTTTCCGCGGCCGTCCACCACCCATCCCGTGTGTGGGTTGTGGATGCAACTGGCTGGTACTTAACGAACAGTTACCTGGTAGTCGTTTAGGATAGCCTAATATTGGTATGGATATCAATAACATCACAGCACCGCTGATCAGGAACGGAATCCACCATGCACCAACCCATCGTGGATCTACAGGCGTGATAGATACTCTACAATACATTCATGCTTCAAAAATAATATTACACGTCATGGGACAATAAAAATCCCATTGTTGAGTAGTAACGTTACTAGTATTAAGGGAGCCTGTGGGAGCCATATTCCGGCATATACACATAATTTCAAAATTTAGTAACTTTGCATTTTTTTGTTACTAAAAATACTTAGAAAGCATAATGTGAAATTTAACTACAGGTTTTGAAAAAAAAATCTTTTTGTCTGATCACCTCCAATTAATATTGCAATTTGTATGAACAAATAACGTTACTGATAAAAGGATCATATTGATAAAAACGACTAAAATTAGCATTAAAATCAGAAAATGTTATTCTTTGTTTATTCCAGTAATTTGTAATGAGTTTTAACTTTAGATTTATTAGAAATTCAGACTCTGATTTAGGTAAAATCTCAAACTGAGATGAGATTCAATTATTTCTGCTTGAGATGCTACTGGAGATCGGGGCCTGGCCACAAACCAACGTGTGTGTGTTTAGTACGTACGGTTTTTGGGAGACTAGGGCCGTTACGTACAAGAAAGCGTACAGGAGGAAGTACGTCGAAGCACGTCACACGCACCGTTTCCCCTGGCTGTGAGTGACTGCGTGCATCGTGCATCGTGTATTGCACACACGACAAGACAGTTGAACGAACGTAAAACGTGCAACTTACAGCGTACGATATCCGTGCGTTTGTTCAGGTTATTGTATCCAGATCGTACTTGTACGTACTGTTCACGTGCGTTGTCGGTACGTGTTGAATTGGTAGTAGTAGACATGCGCGTCTCACGCACGGAGACACAACACGTATACACTGACCACAGATAGTACGCAGCGAAAGTTTCTCAAACCGAAAGTTCCTGCGTCGAGTCTCCCAAAAACGTACGGAAGCGGTACCGTCGACGTACAGAGCCCTATGTGTCAAATGCGTTTTTGAACGCTGACACCACGTAATTGCACACACGTCCAGTTGTGACCGCCGCTTAACTTACTCGGAAACATCCACGGTATCTGCTTCTGTGTAAATGTTGAGTATTTGCCCTCCACCCATGAAGCCGCCAGCAACTCCAAGTGATGCAATACAGTATATCAGACCTGTGAATACAGTATATCAGACCTGTCAATAGATGTGATCTTTCAAGGTATGTCAAGCCCAATAGCTTTTTATTTAAGTTTTTGTCTATACAATGCAATTTCCCGCAGGTTACCTGCCTTTGACTATAAAATTACCAATACGGCTAAAACTGGTTTTTACTAAAAGTACTAAAACTCTTCTTTGGGCCTTTCCGATGGCGAGGATAAAGAAACAATAAATAGTTCAATGTTTTTAAGTTATAAATCACCACATTATTGAGCGAAAATCGCATTTTTTTAAGTGTATTTTATTCGACGATATAATATTTCTAAAATTACTGTAAATTTATTATCGGCAACATATACCTGCTGCACGGCACTGTATAGATAACCTTTTGTCAATAAACGAAGTTAAGCAGACAACAAGCACATTGTAACCTTACCTAGGTAGAATGGTGTTTCCTCTGCTCGACTGTTTTCATCTATAAAACTTGTACCTAATGTAAACATGGGTGTTGAACCTGCACCATGTAAGGCGTTACCCAACAAGAACACATACAGATAGGTCTGTAGGGATGATGTACTCTCTGTGTGTGAACATTCATCTGATGTTCCATTGTTACCAGGGCGACAAACATTCTCAAAATCACTCGTATCTGAAAAGGAAGACACTTGCATGTACATTGCATGGGTTTCAGCTAATGGGTATTCCATGTTATCGAAGACATGGTGGCTTTTCGTTACTTTCATTTTCTTTGCGCTATTTGAAAATTATGACGTCGATACTTCCTTTTCCGGTTGTCGAGTTCTACATCAAGGACGGATGATCTTTTATAAACTGTATCAAATTTTGTTCAACTATTCTTTCAGTGGGGCTTATATATTGTTTAGCCTTTTGTGGTAGCCTAGTGTGGTTTATATATTGCGTAGTATGTACTATAAGCACGTTTTCCTTGCACCCACGTCAAGTTAAAAGTTATTGAAAAACTCCACACTTTTGTGTTTATATCAAAATGTGAACTTATACATGTGCTAATGGTATTATAATTATTTAAGGTTCATACTGGTCACGCTAACAACCAGAAGCTGTTGTTAAGTTTACAATCATCGTTATCAATGATAAAACTCCAATAATGTATAACATAGTGATGTTCGTAGTGATGTTCGTAAGCCTAACGATTGAGGCTGGTTGTTTGCCCCACGTGTGTGACCCTTAGAGATGAAAACACACAATCGGGGAGTACAGAATGACCTTTAGGTTAAGATGGTCAAACACTTTTATCAAAGTTATTCGACTCACTGACCATATATAGATAAATAGAAAAATACGAACAGTATGTTCAGATAAATATCACGTGACTACTAGTATCGTACAGAATGTCATGAATATCAACTGCACAGAAAAGAAACAGTGTATGCACACAACAAAATGTCGTTTGTACAGAACAAGTTAGTAAAAGTACATAACATAATGACAAAT